>CM066036.1:135610770-136860770 GCA_033557465.1 Ichthyophis bannanicus | reverse complement strand
GAAAGTCCGGGAGCACTTTGTGTGCATCGCCTTCTCCATCCTTGCCTAGGCCTTGAGGACCCTTCCTCTTCTTGCAAATGGACTTTACTGATCTGCCTTGTGCCAAGGGGGGAAGGAAACATCTTTTGGTTTTTACTTGCTTATATTCTGGATGGCCTGAGGCCTATCCGACAAATTCTTTGTCTGCTGCTACTGTTTTGAAATGCTTGCTTACTCAGTTTATTCCTTTGTGGGGTGTGCCTTTACTTTTGTCTTCTGATCAAGGTCCAGCCTTTACGGCAGAGGTCTGGAAGGGCATAACTGCATTTTTTGGCCTTCACCACCAACTTCATCCTCCGTACCATCCGCAAAGCTCTGGCCAAGTGGAACGGATGAATCGGACGCTGAAGGCGCTTCTCCGGTCTCTGACTCATGATTGGAGTCAGGATTGGGTGGAAGCTTTGCCGTTTGCCTTATTCTCAGTCCGTAACTCTCCTCAGAGAACTCGACAAGGTCTTACCCCTTATGAGATTGTGACAGGACGTCCAGCGACCACTCCAGCACATGTGATAATTCCACCAGATCAATTACCGGATCCCCAACTATTGCGCAGCGATTTATTATCTTACTGTAAATATTTGTACCAAACGCTGGTGTCTCCTTCCTTTTTGCAGCTTACAAAGCAGGGAGCTCAGTCACAATCAACCCCAGACGTGGAACCAGGAGATTGGGTACTTATCAAGGATCCAGCACCCAAGTCAGCTCTAGCAGCGAAGTTTCTGGGACCATTCCAAGTGTTGCTGGTGGGATATTCGGCATTGAAGGTGAAGGGGCGCAAAGCGTGGATACATCTGGACCAGTGCAAGAAGGCGCCGTCCCCTGGATAAGACAACTGCCACCTAGACCACCTCCTGAAGAATTAGTTGAAATAGAACTGGACTCATTTCCTCCAGGGTCATCTCCACTTGATCAAGAAAGTGACTGTGAAATTGTTGAACAATCACAACGTAATCCAGAATTGGTTATTGAAAAGTGGTTAATATGCATATTTGCAGTAGCATTGGCATTGTTTTTGTTCTTCTGGATTTGGTGTCTGTCAGCTCTCGTAGTAGTATCAACAGCATAGATGAGTTGATAACGTGGTTGTCAAGAAGAGCAATCATAGCCCCTATACATCAGGAAATGGTGGATAAGATGCTCAGGGACCTTGAGGGTGTTACTACTCCTCCAGACCCAGTTCCTACAGTCCCTGACCATACAGTTCCTGAATATGACCCACATGCTCCTTGGGCAAAACATGGTACTTTCTATAATGTTTCATTCACACATTTACTCCTTAATTCAGCAATTTAATATTTCCAGCTGTGCAGTCTGCTTGCCTCACCCAGTGGCTACACAGTTTGGATTCCTGCCTAGACCTCGACCTCTTTCCTTGCAAGAGCTGAAGGAATTATCTATGAATGAAACCCTGTTTAATCTTACTATAACATGGCCAGAAGGAGTCACTCCTGCTCCAAGAATAATTAGCCCTCAGCCAATGGCTGATCCTCCTATCTGTTTCCAAAGAAAAGGAACATATCCTGTGGGTGAAACTCCTTTGTCTAAGTGTCAGACTGTTATGACTAACAACCATGTCCATTTAGTGTTAGAGTCCTCTACACCAAGTTCTGTGCAAGCCCTTTCAAATTTGAAGGTAGTCAATGTCATCCCTGATCCCAAGTCTCGTCTTGATCAGTATGAATTACAGTATTATGATCAGGATGGGTTCCCAGCATATGGGAAGTATAGATTGCAGAATAGCAAAGATGGGTTGTCATCTGGATATGTTGACAACTATGTGTATCCCTATTTAGGATATTATCACCCATGGTTAAGAAATATGGGGCCTGGAACTGAAGTTCTAATCACAAATCCTAGAGAATTTAAAATTTGGCCTGATGGACTCCTTGCCTTGGTAGGTCACTATTTTGTGTGTGGTACCCTTGCTTATGTTCGATTGCCTGCTGATTGGTCTGGCAATTGTTACATAGCTACTCTTGACTTACCATGGAAACTGGTCCCTTATGAGACTTTATTAGGGACGCTCTCAAGTCGTCAGCGCAGAGCAACAGATGATTCTAGTGTTGATATACGTGCAGCAAGGAAATTGTTAGAAGATACCACTATGTTAACTCAACAAGAAGTGAGCACTTTCGCAGGAACAGTGTGGCTAAGTACTTTTGGTGCCATACGTCCTACACAACGTTATGGTGAGCAATTATTGCGAATTTATGCTCTAATTGAAGTAACAGCCCAAGATTTGACTGATGCTCTTACAATCATGCAAGGTACTGTAGACAAGTTGACTGCTTACTCTGCACAGAATAGGATGGCCTTAGATTATTTGCTAGCCAAAGACGGTGGAGTTTGTGGGGTCGTAAGAGATCACTGCTGTACGATTGTAGATTCACAAAGTAAGGTAGTCTCAGGTATCCTAGAACAGGTGAGAAAAGAAACCCACTTTTCCAGAGAAAATATAGAGGGAACTTCTGATTCTGCATGGCCGTGGTTTGATAATATATGGAGTGGCTTGTCAGGTCCAGTAAAAGCGATACTGACAGGCTTGTTTGGTTTCCTAGTGGCTCTCCTACTTTTAGGAATTGGTCTTGTTTGTTTTATGAAGTGTTGTACTACATACCTGCCTAAATCTACGCACACTATTGCAGTTTTGAAATTGCGAAGTGTTCCTAGTACAGGAGACTTGCTTCGTGAAATGCCTTTCTATGAAGATTGTGGTTCTGGGCAGAACCAAAGGGAGGACTGTGGGCGTGGCCTACCCCAGCTAGGCCCCAAATGTAAGTTGGATGTAATTAGTGAAGTAGATGAGAGCACTGCTGATAAGCAAGTCTATACACCTATGATTTATCCTGGATATGCAGATTTGGACATGTCAGACTCGGACTCAGATTTAGGAACAGACAGCAGATCAGGCTCAATAATCTCGATTGGAATAAAACCAAAGTCAGCTACACATGAAACCATACATGACACAAAAGTATAATAATCTAGCTCAGTATAGGCCTAAAATACAGGTCAAGATTGCATTTAAATCTATCCCTTTAAGAAACACTTCTGCTTTCAGCTAGACATAAAGTTGAGAAATTAGAAGCATTTGTGCTTTGCAAACAGTCTGTGTGCTAAGCAGATATTAGGTCAGATTGAAGTTCCTTAATTAAATAGAACAAAGGGAGAGGCTGGTTCATTCTGCAAGAGGATAGGCTAAGCGGTTTCTAGGGCAGGTTGCCCTGCTCTTGTGAAATTGAATCTAAGCCACTTAGCAAATATAACGGATTTAGTTTAATAGAAATCAGCAAAATATAATGAGTAACTAATCAGCTTTTAACAGCACAGTGACACCTACTGGATTTAATGAACGTACTTATAAGATATAACTTCTGCTTTTTATATAAATAATATTGTCTGTGTTGGCAAAATTGATGTACACGTGGAATTTGGAAAGTACCAGATGTTAATTAAAGATTAACTGAATCAGCTGATATCACCTAATAAAAAGCTAAGCTCTTCGGAACCATCTTTGAAGAGGCATGTTGGAATAGTCAAATTAGACTCGGTGTGTCGCTTCCCTATAGAGCTCAATAGCAATTGATTGATTAATTAATTGTGTCGTGTCTTTATTTCCTGTTGAGGAGTACTGGAAGATAAGAACCCAGGTATTTTGTGAGTGGGATCACGACCCCAAGGGGGGGGGGGGGGGTTATAGAGAGTCAACACTACCCTTTGTCCTAACCTGACTCCCGTCCTTTGTCATGTCTAAAACTGTAAATGCCATACTTGGATTTTGTAAATGCTATACTTGTTTTGCCCATATTGTAATTGCTATACTTTGCTTTATCCCAAATTAACTATTGCTCCGTGTCACCATAATTGTTTTCCCGATCTATTGTTCGGTGTTGCCTTGACTAGATTGTAAGCTCTGACGAGCAGGGACTGTCTTTTTGCTTATATTTCTGTACAACGCTGTGTGTGTAGCGCTATATAAATGCTAAATAGTAGTAGTAGGAGTAATGGAGCAGGCATTGATTAAGGCAATTTGTAAAGGTGTGCTCTGTAGCTTCTGAGTTTTGTGACTGGGTTGGTGTGGTAAGAGGTCAATTCTCTGTAGGCTACTATGTTGCTTATGGCTTGTCTGGGAGAATGGTAACCTTAGGTGGATATGTCCATAGTCTATAATTACTGGACTCACATGCACTGTGGGATGGTGCGTGTGTTCCACAGCTTGTGTAAATAGACTGTAACATAAGTATTAAGAGAGAAAGATACATAATGGATATGTTGTGACACATATTGAAGCTTCTACTCAAGCTGATTCCCCCCAGCCTATCACCCAAAAATAGTTCTTCGCCAGCTCAAGGAACAGGGGATAACTACTTTTCATAAGTTTGGAAACAGGACCCTTGACCTCCGGCCAAAAACATACTCTAATTACAAGCGCACACATACCAGACTGCTACTATTTTCGAGTTGCACCTGTAAACTATTCTCCACCTATTCTCCACCCAAGGCGCAAACTGATGCCCCTCTCTTACCCTGCTTCACCTCACCAGCAGGTTCGTTTCCCCCCTTCTTTGCTGGTATAACCAACAGAATTTACCGACCTTGCGCCCCACGCACTTCATAACTTAACAGGCCCCACAAGCGCCGCGGTCTCCAAACCCACGACCGATACCGACTGCTCTTCTGACCCCGCCCCTTCTCCCCGCTTCCTGAGCGCGCGCCCGTGCCGTCACGCGGTACTTCACAGTTCAGCGGTTAGACTGAGCGTGTTGACGCGCCTGCGCGCTCCACTGTAGGAGCGCAGCGCGTTTGCGTGCTCCCCCTGTCCCGGAGCTGGCCGGTCAATTTTCGGAGGTAACTTTGCAGCGGTTGCGCGCAGTGTTATCGCTTGTTAACTGTCCTTCCTCTTACTCTGTTTATTGATTTTCCTTTTTTTTTGTGGGAATGCGGGGTAGCTGGTCGGGGGAGGGCTTGTGATAGTCTGGCCTCTGGCTGGCGGCCTGAGCAGGAAGGTACGGCTGACGGTGCTGTTTGGTTTTCGTTGACAGGGCTGTTGCTAACGTAGTTCCAAGGGCATGGATCAACCGCTGCACAGAGGGGAGATGATGTCAGCGGTGCTCCACGACAGGTATGCGCCTTCTTAACAGCTCAGTGGCTGGTGGCCGGGAAGCTTGGGGCCAGGCACTATCCACTCGTTGATTCTCTTCAGCGTGGACGCTTTTGGGGCAGGGAGAGAGACGGGTCAACAAGTTGCTTGCAAATGGCTTATGTGTGAAATGTAAACCTGACCTGTGGTTTTGCAACTTCGTTTTGCATTTTTTTTTTTTATTATTCGTTCGTTCGCCCCCCACCCCACCCACTTTACAGATTTTTCACGTTGATAAATGATTCCTTGAGATACAGTCGCAAACTCTGAATTGTATTTCATCGCATCTGCTTCTCTTCGTTTGGTTGCTGATGCAACTCTACCACCAGAAACTTTCAGCGGCAAGACTTCAGTAGATACTGTAAGGATAATACTGTGTGATTCTCAAAGCAGTTCTTGATAGTGCATTACATCCTAAATTAGAACTTTCTTTGATATTTGAGAGGTATGTTCGTTTATTTACAAAGCCTACGTTCTGAAATCTGTAGCCTTTATCCTTTCTTCATTAAATTTTTTTAGGAAGGAAGGAAGAAAGATGAACTATCTTATCTTTGAAGTCTTTGGTTTGGAAGTGACCGTGTCATCATTTTGCTTTTGAAATACTGTATGTGAAAGAAGAAACACACTAGTTTCATTTGATTTTGTCTCCTCCCCCCCCCCCCCCCCCCCGCCTTCATGTTTAGATAGCAGCATGTTTATATAAATAATTCAGCTGATGGGAACGTGTGACTTAAGTTTTTATTTTGCTTCTTAGGGGTTACAGAAACAAACAACGATTGTTTGTTGTAGCTGAGGACTTGTAAAGTATTCTGAGTATAACATTATATGAAGATTTTGTGAGGGATATTTTGGAGTTTTCATTTGTAAATCTATCAGGAAGGAGAAGGAAATTAAGTATCACCCTAAGCAGTAGTGATGGGAGAGGAAG
This sequence comes from Ichthyophis bannanicus, assembly GCA_033557465.1. Lineage (NCBI taxonomy): Eukaryota > Metazoa > Chordata > Amphibia > Gymnophiona > Ichthyophiidae > Ichthyophis > Ichthyophis bannanicus. The sequence continues at coordinate 136,854,663 of CM066036.1, read as the reverse complement.
TGTCTCAGGGCAATGTGCTGAAAACCAGGGAAGTCGGTGTTGAAATAATGTTTCTAACACTCCTTGTGATCAGGATTGGTATCTGATGCTCTAGACCAGTGCTTTTCAAACTTTTATCCTATGTGATCCCATTTTAGCAGCTGAAAATTGAAGTAACCCCAGATAATGAAACCAAAATAACTGATTTCCAGCCTCCTTCCTCTCCCAGCTGCCCAAGGGTTTCTGCCACCCTAGGCAGAAACCCTGGCCATCTCACCCCTCCCCCTGCCAAGCCACACCACACCGCTGCCCCCCTCTGCTGCCGCCGCTAAAATCTTGAGGGCCAGCCCAAGGGTTTCTGCTGCCCTAGGCAGAAACCCTGACTTCGCTGCCCCTCCCCCAGCTGACACAGATTCCGTCTCTGGAGGGGGAGGCAGGCAGCAGCAGTATTTCCAAAAGCATCTGCTTTTTGCTGCCACTTTTGGAAATGCTGCCGCTGCCCACATCCCCCACCCCAAATGGAATCAGTGGCAGCTGGGGGGGGGGGCACTGTCTTAGGCAGCCACCTAGCTTGCCTAGTGGACGGACCAGCTCCAAGTCTTGAGTGGGAGATGGGTGGTGGTGGCATTATTTTAAAAGTGGGAGCTTTGTGCCGCCGTTTTGTTTCCGTGGTAGGCCATGTGCTTCAGCACACATGACCTGCCGCTTCTGATCTCCCTCCAACGCAAATTACATTCAGAGGGAGGTCATAAGCAGCAGGTCATGTGTGCTGAAGCACATGGCTTGCCGTGGGCAACAAAACAGCGGCATAAAGCCGCTCCCCTAGTGGACGGGCCGGCCCTGCCTCCTGCCACTCTTCTAAAGCAGAAAGCAACAGCAGCCAGTGTGCAGGGCAGTGTGTACTCATAGACCCCAGTACTCAGCATGGGTTTCCAGTCTTAACAGGAAGCTTACCTAGGAGGGGGCAAGGACCAATGAATGTTCACCGGTTCACAGGCCATATGCTGACTGGTGACTGCCACTACTTGGCATAGCTCACAGTGAAAGTCCATAGAGGAGGGGAAATGGCCATATTTCTGTGACTGATTTATTTATTTGGTTTTATATACTGCACTTTTTATAATCGGCACTGATGATGTTATCCCATTTTGAGTCTTTACCCCAAGTTTGGGAACCAGAGCTTTAGACTAACTTTAAGCCATGCCCTCCACCCTGCAGTCCAGAATGTTTCCTTCCCTACCAGCATCACCATCTTTTCCTTCTCCCTGCCAGAAGCCATCCCACCTCTGTCCTCTGCTTGAGGTTACATCTAAAGGAAAATCATTGTGGCACAGGACATACGAGCACCTGTGCACACTCAAGGCTTGCTATGTTTCTTTCCCAACCAAGACAAACTTTCTGTCTGTGAGGTGGGACATGACAGATCTAGACATATGCATATACTCAAAGACTTGTTGCTACACTGACAAGCTTTCAAGTGCTGCAGTGCTGCTGTCCTGCCACGTTACCCCCCCCCCCCCTGCCCACCGGCTGGCCTTGCTTGTGACCTCAGGTATCCACTTATATTGTAACGTTTTGGGGATGGGACATATTTTCTCTCTTAATTCTTATCATCATTGCATAGTGCTGCATATGTCCAGTAGCACTATTTTGTTGTAGGGTTTATAAAAATATGAAATTTTAAAACAATGTGATTCTCCATGTGGCTTAGAGGAGCAGGTGGAAAACTAGGAAAGCTAGGGTTTACTTCCTCCTCCCTTGCCTTGTAAGCCCAATTGGGCAGAGAAGTACATTCAGGTACAAGTTAACTCATCTTGAGCTCAGATTTTAAAAAAAGGCCAGTACTTTTAAAAATCTAAAATTGAAATTCCAAGTAACTAGGCATACTGATCTTCCCTCAGTTGGTAAACTTAAGATAATAGAGTTGATTCAACAAGGGAAAAAAAGTTGCTATTATAGTGTTCTTGGATATATAGGTTCTATGAAATGTTATTGCTAAAAATTACCTGTCTGCGGTACTGTTTTATTGCTGAAGAAGCCCTGCCTCCTAGAGAGAAACATAGATTGTGTATTTTATTTTGTTTCATATTCTCTAAGGCTGAAGAGATTAGGCACATTCAGATGGCATTATGGCCACACCACCTTGATCTTGAAAACTAAAGAGGGTTGAGTCTGGTTAGTACTTTGGGGAGGGGGGGAGGGGGAGACGGAAGAATGCACCTTGCCGAAAAAACCCAGGGGATATTGCAACATGGGCAACTGTCTGCTGGGTCACCAGGAGTCAATATTGACTCAGTGGTACTTTACAAGGACAACAGAGCTAGGATACACACAGATAATCAACAGCCCCACTCACGTAAAGGGGAACATGCTTGACCTGATCTTCGCCCCGCAGTCAGTCTTAGACCCTAAGCACGACCTTGCTCTATCGATCACCCCAGTGCCATGGTCTGACCACAGCCTGATAAGATTCCAGATGCCAACGCACCCAGACCACATTAGCTCCCAGACCTCAGCCAAGGCTCCCACAATATCTTCAAGACATTTCCAGCCGTTCAACAAGGAGGAAATCCTGAGCAGAGCCCAGCCTCTCCATAACCCGCCAGCACACAGTCTCGACGAAATGATCTCCACATGGAATACGAGCCTTGATGCCATAGTCCATTTTCCACCCACTAATAAACCACCAGAAAGAGGGCAGAACGTTCCATGGTACTCCCCCGAGCTACGGACGTCACTTTTCCACCTTAGAAAGCTTGAGAGACATTGGCGTCGTTCACGCTCAACTGAGAACCATGAATCATTCATTGCTCATCTAAGAAGGCACCATGAAGCAGTTACAGCGAGAATGAAGCAATTCCATGCAGAGATACTGCAGCGCTCCCTAAATAAACCGCAGGAGCTTTTCAACCTCGTCAAGACCCTAACAAAGGACCCCTCCCCTACCCAACCAAGCCTTCCAGACCCACAGGACTTTGCTGACTACCTGCAGGCCAAATCGAGCCAGACCAGCGGGACCACAAACCTCCCTCCCTCGCACGGGGCACACCACCTAACCCAACCACCTATCTTCCTGCCGCCAACCATGAAGGACACCCATGACATCCTCACCACCTTCTTGGCCCCAACCGAGAAAGGCATTGAAGACATCATCACAGCAATAAACACTACCACAGCTCCAAACGACCCTTGCCCGGCATTTTGGGTAAAATCATTGCATGTTGACCTCAGCCCGTTCCTGGCCAAACTCATAGAACTATCATTCTCGACTGGGACCTTCCCTCAAAGCCTGAAGCAAACAGCTATCAGACCTCTTCTAAAAAACAACAAGCTGGACCCAGCGAAGGTAGATTCCTACAGGCCAATCTCAAGTATCCCTCTTCTGGCAAAAATTATCGAGAAGGTCATCCAACGCCAACTTCACATCGAGACAAGCGCACCCCTTGACCCGTGTCAGCATGGTTTCAGGGAATCACATGGTGTCGAGACTCTTGACCACTCTATTCAACTCCTTAACCATCGGATTGGGCAACATCAGACAGGTTTGCCCTGATCGTCATGGACATTGCTGCAGCCTTTGACTCCGTCAACGATGAAATACTCCTAATGCGCCTTAAGGAGAAGGGCATCCACGGTACAGCGCTAACCTGGTGCGAGTCATATTTATCAGACAGATGGCAGCACATTCAAACCGGCTCCTCTACCTCCAAACCTTTCCCACAAGAGAAAGGCGTGCCACAGGGATCATCACTCTCGGTCCTACTGTTCAATGTATACATGCAGCCCATTTGTGCTCTCATCCGCTCCTTCAATATCAACTGCCTGGTCTACGCCGACGACGTCCTGCTTTACATGCCTATCTCAACAGAACATCCAGATCTCTCACCACTAACAGCTTGCTTCGATGCCTTCACTGATTGGCTACATACGCAGAGGCTCAGAATAAATTTCAACAAAACGGAGGTCCTCTTTATCCCCAGGAACCCAGCATTCACTCCGCCCGCCTCACTGAAAGTACGAGACGCTGAGCTCTTCAGCAAGCCCACGGCATGCTACCTAAGGGTCACGCTAGACCAGCAGCTCGACATGAAGGTTCAGATCAGCAACATGGTCAAAGCGGTCTACCACAAAATAAGGACGCTCCGTCACCTACGACAGCTGCTCGAGCCAGATGACTTCAGGACAATCTATCAAGCCCTAGTAATCCCACATTTTGATTATACTAGCGAAATACTACACGGACTCCGAAGAGCACGCTGAGTCCACTGCAGCTTGCAATGAATGTAGCCGCTAGAATCTTGCATGGAGCCTCCAGGAGGGAACACATAACCCCAATCTTGAAGCACCTGCACTGGCTGCCGGTCCACTGCAGACTTTCCTTTAAAGTGCTATTGATGACCTTCAGAGCCATCAACAAGTGCTGCTCTACCTCCCTCATGGACATCATCCAGCCCACCCCCCTCAACAGAGCTAGGAGATCAGCTGCCGCTAATACTCTGATACTCCTGAAGGTGATTGCAAAATGTTCAGTCAACAAGAAAAAGAGCCTTCGCACTATATGCACCCACATGCTGGAACATCATTCCACCCGCCATTTGGGCCGTCACCGACCTCGCCCAGTTTAGAAAGGCGCTGAAGCACCATCTCTTCATCCAGCACTATACCGATTCAAATGACATGTCATACCCAGGAACCAGGCCGCCACTCCCAGCGCAGCCACCCTGCACGATTGCAACCCCACTCACTAGATCATGACATGTTCTGCAGGTGGAATGGGTACATAATCTGACTGGTCAATCTGTATATAGTTAATCAATCTGTAAATAGTTGTGAGCTGACCATGTCACCTGTGACAGTTAGCTTGCATGTACATAGTTACCCTGTCAGTCCCGTTTAGAAACTCCTGTTCATTGTAAGTCCAGTGTAGGTCCTGCCTGCACTGCACAAGTTGTTAACTGTAAACCGCACTGATTCTAAAGAGCGCGGTATAAAAAAGACATTAAATAAATAAAAATAACATAAAACAAAAAACAGAAAGTGTCTTCACAAATGCCAATAGCTGACATTTGTTTGGCAGCAAGGACAGCATGGGATTTCAAAGGTGTCAATCTACTCCTGTATTCTCAGAATTATATAGAGAAAGGGATTCTTGTTAAGCACATAGATTGGGTTATACCATGTGCTAACCATTAACATATGCCTGCACTAGTGTGTTACCACACATTAAAAACAGCACTACCTTAAAATTGCAGCTTAGTCTGGTGGCTGTTTATAATATGGTTTATTTTTAGTTTATTATGGGTTTTAGTTTATTTGATAAAACCCCAATTGCAATTTTTTTTTATTTTGTTCATATATTTTTGTATGTTAATTTATATGTGAAATTTGATTTGTTATACCATGTTGATGTGTAACAAAGTAGTAGTATATAAATACTAAAAAAGTGCTTAATGCGGGTTGTGGGAAGAAATGGTGCATGACAGTCATTGACAACTAGCACACAGTACTTTATCACGTGCTGGCTGTCATGACCGCTGATAGCACGGTTGCAGATAACGTCGGCTCGGAAGTGATTGCTCTTATATGGAAGATTGATCCCCACTGGTAGTGCTGCAAGAATACTGGTGAGGATTATAACCCATCATTTTGAACCCTGGCGGCTCGGGAGTGGGAGTGGAGGGGACTTATTCTTGCCCTAGTACACAAGACAGAAGGAAATTCCCGGATTAGACCAAGGAGTAGGGGGAAGGTCAGGGTATGTTTTGGGAGGGGGCGGAGGTGGAGGCACATACTGTCTAGGGTAGTGGCTGCTGATTGGGAGTGGATAGTGCCCTAAGGGGGTATTGGAAAGGGTGCTATTGGGTTACTGCCACCATTGCCACACACATTATTAACATCTTTATTTCCTGTTCGGTAATCCAGTTTAGTCCTCCACAATCGGGTAGTGCCCCTCCTCCTGCAGCCGGGAGACTGGACCAATCAAATCTTCTGTAGTATATATGCAGCAGGAGCTCCCAGAAGTCCCCAGTGTGTCCAGTCTCCCTGCAGCTGGAGGACTTCTGTGCCCCTGCTGGGCACGCTAAGTGACACTTGAAGGAGCAACACTAGTTAGTTAGTTCTTTTGGGGTTTATTTCTGGTCCTTTATATTCTATTTCTTTTGCTAGGTAGCTGTATCTTTAAAAAAAAAAAAAAAAAAAAAGACACAGGGGACTTTCTGGGGAAAGCCAGACCTGCCTTGGGCTCCTGCCTTTCTGCCTGGGAATCTCTGAAGCCTGGGTTGAGCTCTCCCCAAGGCTGTTCGGGGAAGAGCCATACCGGCTGCAACATTGCCTGTCACTTGGAGAAGTGGGCTGAGTTCCTTGCTGTTCCCAGAGCTGGTAGGAATTTTCCTTGTTTTAAGCTTTCAGCTCTCTGTGCTTTGCTTGGGCAGAGGCTCTGTCGGCTCCCCTGGCTTCCAAATTGCACTTTTTCCTGCCTTTTTTCGCTTGCCCTGTATTAGAGGGTCGTTTTCTTTCTTTTCCATATTATTTGGGTACCTTTGTATTTTCGCGCCGTTTTTTACCGCGGGTGAAAAAGTGCGGCGGCCATTTTGGATTTCTAAAGTGTGCTTTTTAAGGGCACTTTTTAACACTTGCGCACGGGTTCCCCTGGTGTTTTTGGGGTTTCTTTTGCTGGCGATTTTGCTCAGGGCACCCCTAGGATTCTGGGGAGTATTTTGTTTACTGTAAAAAAAAAAAAAAAAAACAAAAAAAAAAAAAAAAAAGGTTTTAAATTTAATACTGTGCTGAATTGAATAAGGTTAGTCCCCTTGGTGTGGGCTTCCCTGTTCCTGTTTCATTATTTTTCCCTGAGAGCAGGTGGCCTTGGCATGGCTGCCAAACCTCAGTGTGTAATTTGTGGCTCCCGCAGAGGTACAATGACTGACTCTGGAATCTGTAAGAGCTGTGCTGCAGTTTCTTCAGAACTGGAGCTGCCTATTGAAATTAAGGAACAGCATGTGCCCGGGGACCCTTCTCTTTCGGGGGACAGTGTCCCTTCACCGAGCATCCTTCCTTCTGGTCTGGGCCCGGCGTCTAATACGTCGGTCCCTGAGCTCCAGCAGGCGGCTATGGTGGCGTCGCCTATAGACTTTTCCCCGGATTTTGTTCTTCTCATGCATCAGGCCTTCCGCTTAAGCCGGTCTGGTCATTTGCCGAAGGCTTGGCCTGCCTCTCTCCCCCCAGCTTCCGCAGGGGGGGTTCAGCGGTCTTCCCAACCCGCTATCAAGCGGCCCAGGTTGGGGGACCAGGATCAGGACGCCCTTTGCCTCCCGGATTCCGAGGCTGAGGGGGATCCGGATATTGAGGCGGAGGAATTAGAAGACGGAGAGCTTCCAGAGCCGGAAGATCAGGCTCGCATCATTCGGGTGTTTCGAAGGGACGAGCTGGTACCTTTGGTCACGGAGTCCCTCCAAGCACTTAACCTCTCTGCGGTGCGGCCGCTGGAGGAGGAGGGTCTCGAGGATCCTCTCATTCAGGCGGTCAGGGATGCCCAGGTAGTTTTTCCTGTGCACCGAGTAGTTGAGCAGATGATCCATGCGGAATGGGAGCAACCGGAATCCGCTTTGAAAGGGATTCGGACCATGAATCGTCTTTACCCCCTTGCCGACAAGGACAGGGACTTGTTTAAGTCTCCACGGGTGGATGCTGCCGTTTCGGCAGTGACTAAGAAAACCACCATCCCGGTTGAAGGGGCCGCGGCCCTGAGGGATGTTCAGGACAAAAAGGTTGATAATTTGTTGAAGCAGGCCTTCGAGACCAACGCCTTATCGTTACAAGCTTCTATATGTGGGGCGTGGGTAGCTCGAGCTTGTTTGCGATGGTCGCAGCACCTGCGCTCGGGGTCCGGTATGGACCAACAGGGGCTGTTGGACGTTACCCGCGTGGAGTCGGGATCGGCCTACTTGGCGGATCTGTGTTATGATTTAATACGCTCCCTAGCTAATAGCATGGCCTCCATGGTAGCGGCACGACGGTCCATCTGGTTGCGCAATTGGGCGGCCGACGGTTCTTCCAAGTCTCGCCTCAGTAAACTACCCTTTAAGGGCAGGTTGTTATTTGGGGAGGCTCTGGATAAGTTGGTGAAGGATCTCGGTGAGTCGAAGGGTGGTCGGCTTCCAGAGGATAAGCCTAAGCTTAATAGGTCGTCCAACTCAGCGCGCGGCCAGTTTCGGGATGCGCGCAGATTTCGTTCTTCCCGGCTGTGGACTTCGCAGCGCGGTCGTTTTGGAACCCGTCATCAAGGGTTTCGTGGTTTCAGAGGAGCGGGAAGGGGCTTCTCCGGAGCCGCCTCTTCCTCGGCCTCTTCCTTTAATCGCAAGCCACAATGAAACGAGGCGGGCTCTAGAGGAAGACCCGGTCATCGGGGGTCGTTTGCGCGACTTTCTTCCTTCTTGGGCCCAAATTACGTCAGATCGGTGGGTGCTGCAGATTATAGAAGAAGGTTATGCCCTAGAGTTTGCGCACCCACTTCCGGATTCGTTTGTTCTGTCTCCCAGCAAGGGAGCTCAAAAGGCGCAGGACATCCGCGTGACCCTGGATCGGCTTCTCTCTCTGGGGGCCGTGGTTCCGGTCCCGCCTTTGGAAAGAGGCGCAGGTCGCTACTCCATCTATTTTGTGGTTCCCAAAAAGGGCGGTTCCCTTCGTCCGATCTTGGATCTCAAAGGCGTGAATCGCGCTCTCAGAGTACCGCACTTTCGCATGGAGACCCTGCGGTCAGTCATCGTAGCGGTGCGTCAAGGGGAATTTTTGACATCCCTCGATCTTAGAGGCCTATTTACACATTCCCATCCGGCCCTCCCATCAACGGTTTCTCCGCTTTGCGCTCCCGTGGGGCCATTTTCAATTCCGGGCCATGCCGTTCGGACTCGCCACGGCTCCCCGCACCTTCACAAAGGTAATGGTTGTAGTCGCGGCGGCGTTGCGCAAGGAGGGCATCCTGGTCCATCCATATCTCGACGACTGGTTGATTCGAGCGAAGTCCAGTCGGGAGTGTGTGCAAGTCACGAGCAGGGTGGTGGATCTCCTTCGGTCCCTCGGATGGGTGGTGAACGAATGCAAGAGTTGTCTGTCTCCGACACAGGATCTCGAGTATCTGGGAGTCCGCTTCGACACAGCAAGGGGCTTGGTGTGCCTTCCGGAGCGCCGCGTGCTGGCGTTGCGGGCTCTGGTCCGTCTCTTCCGGGGGATGCCAGCTCCGTCGGCGTGGTGGTACCTGCGGCTCCTCGGCACGATGGCGGCGACCTTGGAGGTGGTGCCTTGGGCGCGCTTCCACATGGGTCCGCTGCAGAGTGCTCTTCTGCGACGTTGGTCCAACCAGTTCGACTCGTTGAACAAGAGATTGCCTTGCCCAAAGACGGTTCGCCGATCCCTCCGGTGGTGGCTCTCCGCCGAGAACCTGTCGCGAGGGATTCCCTTGGAGCCTCCTCTGTGGGTTCCGTTCACGACGGATGCGAGCTTAACCGGCTGGGGGGCTCACTGCGAGTTCCGCTTTGCTCAGGGGGAATGGTCTCCCCTGGAGGCCTCTTGGTCGATCAACCGTCTTGAATTGCGGGCAGTTCGGCTAGCCCTGGTGGACCTGGAGACCCTGGTTCTCGGACGGCCGGTGAGAGTCCTGTCGGACAATGCGTCCACTGTAGCTTACATCAATCGCCAAGGGGGTACCGGCAGCATGGCCCTGGAGGCAGAAGCGGCGGCCTTGTTCAACTGGGTGCAAACTCGCCTTCCAGCAATCTCGGCGGCTCACATTGCGGGCGTAGACAATGTCCAGGCCGATTTTCTCAGCAGAGTGTGGGTGGACCCCGGAGAATGGGAGCTAAACCCACAGGTTTACGCACAAATCGTCCGGCGGTGGGGTCCACCCATCATGGATCTCATGGCGACCTTTCAATCAGCCAAGACAGGGCGCTTCTTCAGCAGGCGAAGGGAGCGCATGTCCAAGGGGCTCGACGTTCTCATTCAGCCGTGGCCCACGTCCGGTCTTCTTTATGTCTTTCCTCCGTGGGCTCTGATCGGCCGGGTCGTACAACGTATCGAGAGCCACCGGGGTCGCGTGTTACTGGTGGCCCCGGATTGGCCCCGGAGGCCCTGGTATGCCGATCTGGTCCGGTTGCGCGACAGCGTTCCTTGGCTCCTGCCCGCTCTACCGGATCTTCTTCTTCAGGGTCCCTTGCGGATGCCCCAAGTGGATCGATTCTCGCTTACGGTTTGGCCATTGAGAGGGCTCGGCTGAAAAGGAAGGGCTACTCCCCCGCGGTGATTTCTACCCTTCTGCGGGCGAGGAAAACGTCCACTTCTCTTACTTACGTTCGGATTTGGAGGATTTTTGAAGACTGGTGCTCCCGGCGGGGAGTCCGGGCGGCGACGGTTTCAGTGCCCGTCGTTTTAAGTTTTCTTCAGGATGGTTTCGATAAGGGCCTTGCGGCTAGTTCCCTAAAAGTCCAGCTGGCGGCTATCTCGTGTTACCGCGGCAAGGGTTTGGGTCGTCTGCTCGGGGCTCATCCGGATGTACGCCGATTCCTTACGGCTGTTTTTCATTTGCGGCTCTCCCGCAGAGTTTTCGTTCCTCCTTGGGACTTGAATTTAGTTCTGAGGGCCCTGGTTCGTGAACCTTTTGAGCCCCTGCGCAGGGCGTCTCTGAAAGATCTCACGCTGAAGGCGGTTTTTCTTGTAGCCATCTGTTCGGCACGGCGCATTTCAGATCTGCATGCATTGTCCTGTCGAGAGCCTTTCTTGTCTTTTTCCGCGGATCGGATCGTTCTCCGTCCGGTTCCTTCCTTTCTGCCAAAGGTGGTGTCTCCCTTTCACATGAATCAGGCAGTGTTTCTTCCAGTGCTTTCTTCGCAATCTGTCGGGTCAACGGACAAAGGTCTTCTCCGGCTCGATGTGGGTCGTACGCTCCATCGTTATTTAAAGGTTACCGAGTCTTTTCGGAAATCTGACCGGCTTTTCGTGCTCTTCGGGGGTGCGCATAAAGGGGAAGCGGCGGCTAAAGCCTCCATTGCTAGATGGCTCAAAGAGGCGATCGCGTCCGCGTATCTGTTGCAACAGCGGTCTGTTCCGGAGGGTCTGAAGGCTCATTCCACTAGGGCTCAGGCGACCTCTTGGGCGGAGTATAGCCTGGTTCCGCCAGCAGATATCTGTAGGGCGGCCACTTGGTCGTCTCTGCATGCTTTCAGTAGACACTATCGCTTAGATGTGTCAGCGGCTCGGGATTCCTGTTTTGGTTCGGCGGTTCTGCGCGCCGGATGGCAAGGTCCCGCCCGGTCTTAACTGCTCTGTTACATCCCGATTGTGGAGGACTAAACTGGATTACCGAACAGGAAATGGAAATTACACTAACCTGGTAATTGTAGTTCCTGGAGGGTCCAGTTTAGTCCTCCTTCCCTCCCGACTATCTGCTAATGTGGTGCGGCGCGCCTTTCCGAACGGTTGATATTAAGACGGTTCCTCTTGCCGTTCGGTCCCTCTGTGGCAGCCGCGTTTTTTGCAGAGGCTCTTCCCTGTCTCGGGGATTCAGGCAGCTCCTGAACTTCTGGTGGGAAGCGGTGTTTTGATTCCTGAGGCGTCGGTGCCGGCGCAATGCAGTGTTCTGACTTCCTCGTTTGGGGAGGGGGTTGGATATTCCTTGGGGGGGAACAAATTGTTCTTTAATTAGGTCATTTTGTATATTAATCTAATGTGTTGCTTCGTTAAGTATGCTTTGTTACTAGTACACTGGGGACTTCTGGGAGCTCCTGCTGCATATATACTACAGAAGATTTGATTGGTCCAGTCTCCCGGCTGCAGGAGGAGGGGCACTACCCGATTGTGGAGGACTAAACTGGACCCTCCAGGAACTACAATTACCAGGTTAGTGTAATTTCCATTTTGTGCTAGTGCTCACCTTGGCAAGTACCTTGGATGCACCTGCATTAATCTGCCAAAGTGTGGCATGCAGGCAGGGCAGATGCCTGCTACACCCCCTGCATTTTACGAGGTATAATCAAAAAGTATTGAGTTGTTGTGTAGCTATATAACAATATGTCGCACCGTGATGCTGTTAAGCATGCAGTGACCTAGTTATGTGCTCTGCATGTGCAGAGTGTAGCATAACTGCAGCACACCTGTACTTTTTAAATTACTTGATGTTTGGTATCATGTAGGCTGGAGGTTTTTTTATGACCGCTGATGTGATTCACATTCTGTTCAGTTATTTAGATGTTTAGGCGTCTTTAGACAGACTGGACTCCTGTTACTTTTGTACAGGGGGATACTGAGGTCTTTTTTCCTCCTATACCGGTAGGTGGGCAGTTCTAGGTTTTGTGGTGTTTTGATTTTCTTTTTATGCACATATTTTTTGAGGTTTGTTTTGGTCATACTGGTTGGGGTAGTAACTGTTTTTTGTGTGCGCTGGTATCATGTAAAAGCAGTTTGTCAGATTTACGGTGAGTGAAAAAATTGAACAGCGAATTTGCATTAAATTCTGCCAGAAACTTGCAGATTCTTGCAAAGAGACAAAGCAATGGGACTGGATGGGATACACCCTAGAATACTGAGGGAACGTGGGGACATTCTAGCAGCTCCACTGACTGACCTTTTCATTGCCTCATTGGAGTCTGGAGTGGTGCCAAAGGACTGGAGAGAGGCACATGTGGTCTCTTTACACAAAAGTGGAAGTAAGGATGTGGTTGAAAAATACAGGCCGGTTAGTTTAACTTCGGTGGTGAGTAAATTATTGGAAGCGCTGCTGAAAGAGAAAATAGTGAGGTTTCTGGAGTCCAACGGCTTACAGGATCTGAGGCAGCATGGATTCACTAGAGACAGGTCTTGTCAGATAAATTTGATTTCTTTGACTGGGTTACCAGGGAGTTGGACCGAGGGAGAGACCTAGATGTGGTGTATTTAGATTTCAGTAAAGCCTTTGACATCGTTCCTCACAGTTGACTTATAAACAAACTGAGCACCCTAGGGATGGACCCTAAAATTACTGCTTGGGTTGGAAATTGGTTGAGTGGGAGGCTACAAAGGGTACAGGTAAATGGAGCTCACTCTGAGGAGAAGGTCACCAGTGGTGTGACCCAGGGATCTGTCCTTGATCCGATTCTTTTTAACATCTTTGTTAATGATATAGCGGAAGGGCTGTTGGGTAAGGTTTGCCTCTTTGCCGATGATACCAAAATCTGCAATAGAGTAGACACTCAGGAAAAAGTATAGATAACAGGAGGGATATAGCTAAGTTTGAAGAATGGTCTAGAATTTGGCAGGCATTTCAAAATTGTTTCCAGCAGTGGCAGGAACGCTGGAGGAAACGTGTTTTATTGGAAGGGGACTACTTTGAAGGATGCTGAGTGCAATAACTGTCAATGTTATACTTGTGTATTGTTAAAGTCTCGATACTTTTTGATCACACCTTGTACTTGTCTGCCTCCAGCAGGTGCCAAGGAAGGACAACCCCACATCTAGAGTTCAGTGTCTAGTGTGACTGAGACCTGTAGGCAGGGCAGGTGCTACTATTAGGCAAACTAGGAGGTTGCCTAGAGTGCTGGTCCTCCTGGGGTGCCCATTGCTGCTGTTGCCGCCCCTCTCCGGGACCTGCGGTGGCAGTAGTGGCCGCAAACAGTCCTGCAAAGCTTATCTTAAAATTTTCAGATCTGTGGGGCTGTTGGCATCGGGAGTCAGAGGGGGCAGAAGCAAACTTCCTGCCTTCAAACAGGATGACACCCACAGCCCTCCCTTCTTTTTCCTTAGGCAATCTTAAAAAAAAAAAAAACCTCTGGCAGCAGAGCCTCAGATTGCAGGGCTGCTGGGTTTTCCCTTCTCAGATTTCAGCCAGCCTTGCAAGTACTGGGGCTGCTTTTACTTTTTGGTGCAACCTTGTTCTATTTGGTGAGTTTTTTTTCCTTATCGTCCCTCCATTCCAGCCCCGCACCTCTGGGTAGTGCTCCTCCTCTCACAGCTTGGAGACTGGGCATGTCAGATTCTGAAGCCACTGAGACACATACTGCTGGCACTTCCCACCAGCTCCCAGTGTGCTCAGTCTCCATGCAGCTGGAGGTGGTAGTGAGCCTAGGTGCTGGGCTCACTATAGGGACAGATAAGGAGCAAATTAGTTAAAAACCCAATCTACACTAAGTTGCTATCTATTACTTTCTCCCACACTTTATTTTATTTGGGAGGGCAGTGCATTTAACGTTTCTTTAAAAAAAAAAAAAAAGACAGATGGGGTTCAAACGGGAGACTCTGCATACGGAGGATCTTTCCCTTCTGCCTCTAAGCGGTTACCTTTCCCTGTCTTCCCTCCTCTCCTTGATTGAATTGCTCCCGATGTATCTGGCGGCTTCCGATCTCGTCGACGAGTGAGGAGCCATCAGCGGGTCTTCTCTCTCCCTCTCTCTTTTGCTGCTCTTGCTGCCGGCAGTGAGTTCTCTGCTTCTGTCAGCGTGCCTGCTTTTCAGATCGTTCAGAGCGATCTCTTCGGGCCCGATTTAAATGGAGGTGAGTGCGGTGAAGGAGGAAACTGTACTAGGCCTCTGGAGATGGCCTGCTGCCTCGTGGCAGTTTTGCTGCACTGCTCTTCTTCTTCCTGTCAGTAGACGGCCCGTTTTTCCTGTGTTCTTTTCCTGAGCCGCAGTTTTAATCGGTGTTTATTTTTTTGCATAGTGTGTGTTATTTTTTATGGTAAACAATCGTTTTTGACCTCTTAGTTTTTTTTAGGGGCTAGTTTTGGTGAATTACTGACAGTATATTAAAAAAAAAAAAAAAAAAGTTTACAGCTTTACACTTTTTGACCTTTATAGTGTGGTCAGGGCGGTTTCCGGGCTTTGGGCTGATGCTGGTACGTTCGCAGTGTCTCCTCTGCGGTACCCATAGGGGGACGGTCTCGGACGCGGGTGTGTGAGCGCTTAGTATGGAGCAGGAACTCCAAGATAAGTCTAAAGAGATGGTTTCCTCACCAGGACAGGGGCCTCAGTCAGTTACGGAGGTTAGCCCACTCTTGGAGGTTCCGGTTTCTCTGCAGGTAGTGCCGCCTTTGGCTCCGGGCTCTTCTGTTGGTCCAAGTTTGGTGGGAGGGACTCTGGCGGTGTTTTCGCCATAGTTCTTTCTCCTCTTAACATCAGACTTTCTGTTTGGGGCAACAGGGGGCTGCCTCGGCTCTTGGGGCTACAGCGGATCGACTACCATGGTGAAGGCTAACATTTCAGCTACGGAACCGGCTAAGAGAGCTCGATCCATAGAGGAGCAGCCCGCTCTGTCAGACTGGCTTGAAGGGAACGACTGTGACATTGAGCCAGAGACAGGGGTAGACGAGCTCGAGGAATGTGAGATTCCTGAGCCCGAGGATCAGGCTAGGATCATCTGAGTTTTTAGGAGAGAGGAGCTGACAGCTTTAATCATGGAATCGCTCCAAGTGCTCAGTCTCTTCGTGGGTCAGCCAGCTGAAGAGGAGACGGTAGAAGACCCCCTCATTCAGGCGGTGCGAAAGTCACCGGCTGTTTTTCCGGTACATCATGTGGTCAGGCAGATGATTCAGGATGAGTGGGATCTGCCTGAAGTAGGTCTACAGGGGCTCAGAGCCATGACTCGCCTCTATCCCTTGTCAGACCAAGAACAAGAGGTATTTTGTTCTCCACACGTAGATGCGGCCGTATCGGCTGTGACCAAAAAGACTACCATTCCGGTAGAGGGCAGTGCTGCCTTAAAGGATGGTCAGGACCGAAGATTGGATTCGTTGTTAAAACAAGCCTTTGATGTTAATGCACTATCCATTCAAGCCTCTATTTGTGGGGCTTGGGTGGCACGAGCCTGTCTGCGTTATTTGCAGTGTCTGCAGCAGCCGGGGGAGCAGCTGCAAGAACAGGTAGCGGACGTGACTAGATTTGGAATCTGGAGCGGCAAACTCGGCTGATCTGCATTATAATCTTATTAGATGGATTGGCTAATGCTATGGCTTCGGAACTGGGCGGCGGACAGTTCTTCCAAGTCGTGTCTCAGCAAGCTTCCTTTTAAAGGGAAGCTTTTATTTGGAGAAGACCTCGACAAGTTAGTCAAGGACTTGGGGGAATCAAAGGGTGGCCGCTTATCAGAGGATAAGCCAAAGCCCAGTCGAGCTGTGGGACCTTCTCGTGGTCATCCGCGGGATTTCAAGCGTTTTCGTACTTCCTGACTGGGGGGGTTTCCAGAAAGGGAGATTTCCTTCGCACGGTCAAGGTTTCAGGGAGCAGGCAGAGGTTTCTCTCTTCCTCAGGATTACGTAAGACCCAATGAAGCAAGGAGGGCCCAGGCCGAGATACAACCCATGGGAGGGCGTCTACGGGACTTTCTTGCGGCCTGGGTCCAGATAACTTCCGACCGTTTGGTGTTGGAAGTCATTCGCGAGGAATACGCACTCGAGTTTGCCCCACCAGTGACTGACTCGTTTGTGCGGTCTCCCTGTACAGCACAAAACAAGGCGGTGGTAGTGGAGGAGACATTGGTTTGCTTGCTTCAACTGGGGGCAGTAGTTCCAGTTCCTCCAGACCAGTTCAGCTGCGGTCGATACTCCATTTATTTTGTGGTTCCAAAAAAGGACAGCTCCTTTTGTCCAATTCTAGACCTCGAGGGAGTAAACCGTTGTCTTTGAGTGCCCCATTTTCGCATGGAAACTTTGTGTTCTGTAATTGTGGTGGTGCGAAAAGGAAAATTTTTGACATCTCTCGATCTCACCGACACGTACCTGCATATTCTGATCAGACCAGATCATCAACGTTTCCTAAAGTTTGCGGTACCTCGGGGACATTTTCAGTTCCAGGTGTTGCCTTTCGGCCTAGCAACGACACCATGAACTTTTCACCAAGGTGATGGTTGTGGTGGCGGCAGCTCTTCACAAAGAGGGTGTCCTAGTCCATCCCTATCTGGACGATTGGTTGATTTGAGCAAAGTCCAGGATCAAAAGTATACAGCCTACAGCCAGAGTGGTGCAGCTTCTAGGAAGCTTCGGTCGGGTTGTAAACGTATCCAAGAGCCGGTGGGTACCCTCTCAGGTTCTGCAATATTTGGGAGTCCGGTTCGACACTCGAGTGGGTTTGGTGTTTCTGCCAGAACACCGAGTTCAGGGGCTGTGTCTTTTGGTGCACACGTTCTTGAGGTGAGCAGCACCCATGACCTGGCAGTATCTTTAAGTTCTAGGAACGATGGCAACCACCCTGGAGGTAGTACCTTGGGCAAGGGCGCACATGCGTCTACTGCAGAGGTCATTACTTCGCTGTTGGTCCCACCAGGGGGGCTCTCTGACCAAACGCCTACCCCTTGTGGCAAGAGTCAGGTAGTCTCTACGTTGGTGGCTTCTTCCAAAGAACCTGGCGGTGGGCATGCTACTCGAGCAGCCGCAGTGGGTTCCCCTCTTAACCGATGCCAGTCTGGCGGGTTGGAGAGCTCATTGCGGGGAGCTTTTTGCACAAGGAACCTGGAACGAAAGGAGTTGCAGTGGTCGATCAACCGGCTAGAGTTGAGAGCAGTAGCGCTGGCGCTCCGTGCCTTCGAGTCATCTCTTGCGGGTCGGGTGGTACGAGTTCTATCTGACAATGCCTCCGCGGTGGCGTATCTCACCAAGCAAGGGGGTACAGGCAGCCCGGCTCTGGAAGAGGAGGCCACAGTCTTGGTCAGCTGGGTAGAGCAGCGGCTTCAAGCGCTGTCAGTGGCTAACATTGCGGGGGAAGACAATGTCACAGCGGTTTTTTTTGTTGTTTTAATTTCCAGAATTTATTTCAAAATGAAACAAAATTACAAAGAAAACATTACATAAACTGTAATACCCAGTCCACATCAAGGAGCAGCTTCACACATTTGCAGTCAAATTTAAAAGGAAACCTGAGAAAACCAATAAGCTCAATATACTAAATCAAATGATACACTATATTCCCCCTATAATTACACCAAGTTATACCAGTTCCCTCTCACTCAACAAGCTAACTAATTGATCAGGTTCAGAAAATATATATCGCTTACCTTGAAAGGTAATCTGACATTTACAGGGAAATTTAAGATAAAATAAACCCCCCAAAGCAAGAACACGTGGACAGAGAGCTAAGAGAGCCTTACGGCGTTCTTGTGTGATTTTGGCCACATCTGGAAATATCTGAATAACTTGACCACAGAACTGTTCGGTTTTCTTCTGAAAGTAAACCGTCAAAACCCTATCCTTATCCATCTCCCGAACAAAGGAAACTAATAAGGTATCTCTTGTAGGAATATCATCTGTGGAAGATTCAAGAAAGCCAGATAGATCCAGAGTGGAAGAAGCCACTTTTCACTTTGGATATTCCCTGACATGTTACCATCCAAATCTTTTTTAACTCTAGGTATATAATACAATTTTGAAATTAAAATATCCGAAACATCTTTAAACATCAGAATTTCCTTAAAGTATTTTTGCAATAACAACAAGGGGGATAAGTAATGTGTCCTAGGAAAATTTAGAAAACGTAAATTTTTTGACCGATATACATTTTCTCGAAATTCATCCTGTCGTTGCAAAGAACTAAAACCCTGAGAAAATTTCAAATTAACTTCACTTTGAGAGGAAACAAATTGCTCAATAGAATTAACAAGCCTTTCCACAGATGTCAGCTGAGCTTCATGATCAGTTAGTTTGCCAACCGTCTCTTTCGAGAAAACAGATATCTTCTGCTATGAAGCACTTAATGCCGTTTCCATCCGTGAAACGACAAGCCAGACATCTTTCAAAGAAACATGTTCAGAAGGGGAACATCGTTCAACAAAACCCAGAAAGGAAACCACCGATGGTAACGGTAATAACAATGATAAATTAGAAGAAGTTACTTGCAAAAACGAATCTGGAAGTAAAGCTGGGGAAACATCCAAGCCCTTCGTATCTACAGGAGAAGAAACGGCACAACTATCAAGAACAGTTATCTCTTGATCGGGCTGAACTAAACCCGTAGCGGAAGCAGAGGTGGATGAGGAGGCGGTACTCACAGTTGATGAGTCCAGCGAATCCGATAGCAAGGAACCCAACAGTGCCGGAGAGTTCTCCACACGTACGTGGGCATCCATGGGGCCAATAATCTTAACCGCCTTCGATTGCGCTGGCTGAGAGTGCTGTTTCCTCCGCTTCCCCATAATCTTAATACCACCAATGCACCTTGTGCACCGAAGGGGCACCAAAGGGGCGTGTCCTGCCCCTTCGGTCACGGAACTGCGGGAACACGCCCGCTTAACGCGTCCCGCGTAGGGGCCGGTCTTTAATGGCCCTCCTCCAGTCCAGTGGCCCAATGAGGAGCTAGGCAGGCAGGAACCTCAGGAAATCAAAAGAAGCAGCTCCCACAGCGGTTTTTCTTATTCTGGTTTGTGTAGTGGGAACTACATCCAGAAGTATTTGCTCAGATAGTCAGCAAATGGGGGACCCCCATGATGGATCTGATGGCTACATTCCGGTCTGCCAAGGCGAGTCGCTTCTACAGCAAAAGGCGGGAGAGAATTCCGAGGGTCTCGATGCCTTGTTACGATGGCCTGCCGAAGGCCTGCTATATGTCTTCCCACTTTGGGCGCTCATAGGCCGGGTGATTCAACGTATAGAGTCCCATCAGGGGTGGATTCTTCTAATCGCTCTGGAGTGGCCCAGACGTCCGTGGTACGCCGATTTGGTGCCTCTTCTCAATGGTTGTCCTTGGAGGCTTTCAAGTCGGCACGATCTTCTGTGGCAGGGTCCTCTTCGAATGCCACTGGTGGATTGGTTCTCGCTTATGGCTTGGCCATTGAAAGGGCAGGGCTAAGGAAGAAGGGTTACTCTGGGGCAGTAATCGCTACCTTGCTCTTAGCCAGAAAACGGTCAACTTCTTTGGCATATGTTTGCGTGTGGCGTATTTTTGAGGATTGGTGCAAGGCACGGAAAGCACGTCAGTCCTCGGCTTCAGTTGCGGAAGTGTTGAGCTTTATGCAGGATGGTTTTGACAAGGGACTGGCAGCCAGTTCTTTAAGGGTGCAACTGGCAGCTACTGCATGTTATTGCTGAAGGTTCAAGGCGTCGCCTTAGGTTCTCATCCCGATGTTTTGCATTTCTTGAGGGCGGTTTCGTGTCTTCGTCCTCCTAGGAGAGTAGTGATTCCTTCTTGGGACCTCAACTTGTTTTTAACCGCATTGACCAACAAGCCCTTTGAACAGTTGCGTCAGGCTTCGTTAAAGGATTTGACTTTGCCACCAAGAAAACAGCCTTCAATCTGTTCTGTGCGTCGGGTATCAAGAGTTGCAGGCCTTGTTGTGTCGGGAGCCATTTTTGTTATTCTTTCAGGATAAGGTGGTTTTGCATACCGTTACGTCGTTCCTGCCAAAGGTGGTTTCAGCTTTCCATGTGAATCAGTCCGTGCCCTTGACAGTTTTAAGAGTTACAGGGGAGAATGACGCCGATCGCAGTTTGCACTTGCTGGATATCAAGAGAGTTCTTCGTCATTATCTGAAGTCCGTCGGAGGCTTTTCGCAAGTTGGATAGTTTGTTTGTCCTGTTTGGAGGGCTGCATAAGGGTGAGGTGGCGGCCAAGGCTTCCATTTCTAGGTGGATCCGCGAAGCAATTTCTTCAGCTTATCTTTTGCAAGGTCATCAGGTGCCTGCAAGCTCATTCTACTAGAGCTCAGGCAGCTTCGTGGGCAGAGTACACTTTTGTTCCTCCGGTTGAGATTTGCAAAGCAGCTGCATGGTCTTCTTTGCATAACTTCATTAAGCATTATCGATTGGCTATTCAGGCGGCGGGAGAAGCCTGTTTTGGGTTTGCGGTTTTGCGGTCCGGTTGGGCAGGTCCCTCCCATTAATTTACTGCTCTGATACATCCCAAAGGTGCGGGACTGGACTGGAGGGTTCGATAAGGAAAGAGAAATTAGATTTACTTGCTAATTGTTGTTCCTTGAGGAACTCCAGTCTAGTCCCGGAACCCACCCGGGTTTTAGTCGTACAAGGCGCAGGGTGCGTGTTCATCATGGCGTTGACTGCGGGGGATAGCGGCGAGTCTTTTGCGCGTCAGGCTATTTTCTTGCAAGCTGGTCAAGCTATTCTTGCCTGTTTTCTTCTCTATTCTCTTCTCCCTCGGCAGTATAGGGAGGAAATTTCCTCTGGCGAATTGAACAATTGAAGGTTAATTATTTTTGTTCCCTGTTGGGGTTAACCATTCAGTTATTGATTTTGTTATTATAGCTACTGATTTGTTGCTCCTCTCAGTTTGCTTTGTCAGTAGGTCACTGGGAGCTGGTGGGAAGTGCCAGCAGTATATGTATCAGTGGCTTCAGAATCTGACATGCCCATTCTCCAAGCTGCGGGAGGAGGTGCACTACCGAGAGGTGCGGGACTGGACTGGAGTTCCTCAAGGAACAATTAGCAGGTAAGTCTAATTTCTCTTTTTTCTTTCTTCCTTACTTTTCTTTTTTTTTGTTTGTTGCTGGAGACAGACTTCGTATAGCCTCTTGTACGGAACTGAGAGAAGGCAGTGTTGTCTGCCTCCAGTAGGTGGCAAGGTGTGTGGACTTGTGCAGCAATGCAGATAGGTCTGTCTCACCTGGCCCAGACTGCGGTCCTGTGTGCTTGAGATGAGTAGGCCATATGTTTGCTCAGATCTTGGGTATCCTTCGGTCTTCTTGAGCTGACAGCTTACCCTATGTACAGCATTAATGCGCTTGAGTTCCTAACACTTGGTGGGCTGGAGAACATACAGGAAGACCCAATATATAACCCCTGAGAGAGATGGGAAGTTAGGCCCCAGATCCCCTCCTCTCTTGCTGGCCTATCTGATTGCTGAGTTGTTGTGTTTTGTTTTTTTTCTGACCATGGTAGTGGTGGTGGTGCAGTGGCGATCCCACCATTGGCCGATTCAGTCAGATTCCTTAAAGTCCAGGAATAATACAGTCCTGGTGATTTGTTAGTTAAGAGATGCTGGGATTGGTAGTTGCTATCCCAAGTGCAACGTGGGTCCATCCCAGGACTTGGAGTATCTCAGGGCTCAGTTAATTACTCTCCTGGGTTTTGTGTTCCTCAAGCAGAAGAGGTTACTTGAGCTGCAGAGCCAGCTCAGGGAATTCTACGCTAGATCAGTTCCCCTGAGCCTGGGACTACCTCTAACTCCTAGGGTCCATGGCATTGACCCTGGACCTAGTTTTTTGGGCCTGAGCGCACATGCATCTTCTCCAGAAGACATCTTTTGTCTCCCTGGTCTTAGTTCTTAATTAGATCCTTCATCTCCTTCGGGATCAAAGAGCAATTGGTGTGGTAGTAGCAGTCTCGCTGTCTTGTGAATAGGTTGCCCCTAAAAGCACTGGATTAGGTGATAATCATCACAGATGCCGGCCTGAAAGGCTGGGGAGCTCACTGTCTAAGTCAGTTTTGCTCAAGGACTACAATTCCTTCAAGGCCTCCTGGTCAGTCTGCTGGTTGGAGTCCACCTGGCGCTATTGAAATTCTGGCTTCTTCTGGCAGCCAAGTGGTCCATGTGTTTTTGGACAATGCCACATCTGTGGCATCAAGCAAAGCAAAACTTGCTGTACTGGAGTGGCTCTCAAGGTGCTGGAGCTGTTTCATGGGACAGAGGAACATCTAATTGCCCTGTCCACAGCCCTTTATAGAAGGTGTCAAAATTGCAAACTTTTAAGTTGTAACACAGTGGATCCCAGTAAGTGGGAGTTGAGCCCTCATTCATTTGACTTCATAGTGCAGAGCTGGGGCCTTTGCAGTATTCGACTTGTTGGTCACTTAAGAGATGCCAAAGTGGAGAACTTCTTTTTTTATCTGTAGGAAGGATCCGCGGGCAGTGAGCTTGGATGCCCTGCTTAAGAGTCACTCTATGAGGTGTTTCTGTATGTCTTCTCCCTGTGGCCCTTGGTGTGCCGCCTTTTGCACAGATTTTGGTCCCACCCAGGCTTGGAGATTCTCGTTGCTCTGGTTGGGCCACATAGGCTATTGTATGTGGATCCTTTGTAGCATGTTGGTAGGATCCCCTCCTTGCTCCCACAAGAGAGGGGCCTTCTGTGGCAGGTGCCCTTGATGTTGGAGGATGCTGTTTCCTTCTTGTTTATGGCCTGGTCCCTTGAGAGGCATATGTTGCTCAGGAAGGGCTATTCTGGACCAGTGGTGGTCATTCTGCTTAAGGTATGGAGGGCCTCTATTTCATTAGCCTAATCCCCTGCTTCCTTAAGGGAGTGAAGCAGATCTGTGTGCCCAGTCGTTCCCTAATGAAGGAAGTCTCTAGTTCTAAAGGATAAGTTAAAGCTAAGCTAAAGGATAAATGGCCCCCTTTTGAGCCTGTTCATAAGGACTCTCAAGGATTTGACTCTTAAGGTGTTTTTCCTGGTGGCTGTAGTGTCCACCAGGTGGGTGTTCAAAGCTGCAGGTCTTGTCCTGCAGAAAACGCTTCGTGGTCATCTTGGTAGGATGGCACAGTAAAAGGAGACCAAAACTTTCTCGCCTGAAGGTGCTGTCTAATCTCAGAGTTGTTATCCTCCTTCTCTGAAGGGGAACTTTGTATGGATCCCTTTTATGTGCCCCCTTGTTGTGAGGAGAGTGTTTGGTTAAATACTTGGAGATCACAAACTCTTTTTGGTGGTCAGAATATCTCATTGTGCTCTTCAGTGGGCTGAGGAAAAGACAGGTGGCAACCAAGTCATTGATTGCCTGCTGGATTAAGGAGGCTGTTGGGTCAGGTTATTTTCTGACTGGCATGCACTTTCCAGTCAGATCTCACTTCACTAGAGCACTGGCTGCCTCCTGGGCAGAGTCCAGCTTGGTCTCTCTGAAAGACATCTGTAAGGTGGCTAGTTGTTTGTCTCTCTCTACTTTTGAGAAACACAGGTTATACTGTATGTGCGAGCTAGTAGATAGTGCCTTTATTGGGACAGTTCTGGTCAGAGCGTCTTCCTTCAACCCTGGCTACTGACTGGGAATGTCCCACTTGTTTGGACTGGCCCAGCAGGAATCAAGAAGAGGAAATGGACAGGTATGCAATTTCTATATTGATTAGTACCTGCTTTTGTTAATTTCCCTACTTTTACTGGTATTGTATATTGCACAGTGAGTTAGAAAGAATAACAATTGTCATAGATGCAGACAATGAAGTATATATTCATTTTTCTCCCAAATCCTTTCCTAGTCAGTAGACTATAGCTTGTCTTATATGTTGGTTCCCAAACCTTTATGGGTACCATGGCATAAGGAGCTGGCGGCCAGCCTCAGCTGTTTGTTAAAAACTAGTTGCAGGTTTTTAAAACAGCTATTTATAGAGGTACAAAGTTCCCGCAGCTTCCACTTCAGACTCGAGAGCTTTTTAATTTACTAGCCTGTATGCAATGTTGTAATAATGGCCATTGGAAATAGGAAACAGGCAGGCCAGATTGAAAACCTTCTTTTTTCTTGATTATGGGATTTTAAACAGATTGCTATACCAGATTGGGTGACTGCTTTCTTTTTGGAACATTGTGTTTCATTAGGAAGGGCAAATTCTACCCCTCTAAATATCCTGATAGTGTACAGATGTGTTGGTGTTTTGTTATATTTGGGACCAGACTGGGAGACATACAGTATTTTGGCATTAGGCTCAGTTAAGTTGGTCCAACAATAGTTTATTTATTTTATTTATTTATTTAGCGTACATTTGTATACCGCTACTTCCAGCGATCAGTAGCGGATTAGATTATATATCGGAGCTGTCTGATCAGGACAGAGAAATTTGCATTATATACAAGGTGATTGATAGGATAAGCACAACACACAGCAAATTATGTAAATGAGTTTCCTTCCATAAGAAGGGAGGAGTTATTACCTATGTACATTTTCTTTTTTTACATCTATACATTTTCACATATGTACATTTTTACATAATTTTACAAATATATCTTTGGTTTTCTGGGTAGCACGGCTTAGGCCACATTGTTTATATCATGTTGTAATGACTCTGAAATAGGTGAGTCTTGAGTTTTTTCCTAAAGTCCATTAAGTCTTTGCTAGCTCGTAGCTCAGGCGGCAGTTGGTTCCAGAGTGTTGGTGCTGTGAATGAGTATGCTCTGTTACTTGTAACTGATTTGACAGATCTTATGTTTTTCGGTACGCAGAGGGTATTTAAGTTGGTGGTTCTTCTGCTTCTGTTGAGAGGTTGTGTGCTGATTAGGTTGGAGAGGAAAGATGGCACTATGTTATGCATGAGTTTGAATGTGGTTATTAGGGTTTTATATTTTATGCGAGCTGTAATGGGGAGCCAGTGTAGCTCGATCAACACTGGTGTGATGTGTTCAGCAAAACCTTTTTTCATGATGATTCTAGCTGCCACGTTCTGCGCCATTTGGAGTATGTTCAGGGTTTTCTTTGGTAGGCCCTGTAAAATGGCGTTACAGTAGTCTAGATGAGGAGTGATGAGAGCTTGTGCTACTGTCCTGAAATCATGAGGTTTACGTTAACTGGCGCCATATGGGTTTAGCACTCTAAATCTGTTTGGAACCTCAGGCTATCGTGGCATAAGACTTGATGTCTGTGTTTTATTATGTATGTTATATTGTACTCAAATAAGGTCATAGGATCGGCGGACTATAAATGTTTAAATAAAAAATCTTTGAGTTTTACGTTCAAGCTGTGTTTGCCTTATTTTATTTATCTCCTTATGACTTCCTCAGTTTTAGTTTATGCCCTGTAAGGCAGAGGAAACATACTAAAGAACATTATGCATAATAAAAATATTGAGTAATTATCATTTTGATTGCCTTCAACCAACCCCATCAAAAAAGGTAGAGCAGTGATCAGCTGGTTGGATTCAATGGGCAGTATTTTGCGCGCTGCTGCTTTCAGTAAAGCAGCTCCGAATCTTTAAAAAGCCTTTCTTAGGCCTGGGAAGCCCAGCTACCATTGTGTTGGGCATTCAGGAATTTCCTATTAGGGCTTCTCCTTTCTGCCCAACAAGTGCTGGGATTCCCTTTTCGCCACAGCCTGCCTGCTTTAGAACATAAGATATGCCATACTGGGTCAGACCAAGGTCCATCAAGCACAGTATTCTGTTTCCAACAGTGGCCAATCTAGGTCATATGTACCTAGCAGTTTCCCCAAGAGACACAAGTTCCACAATGCTTGTACTGGGTCAAGCATTGATATTTTCGGTCACTTCTTAATAATGGTTTATGGACCTTTCCTCCAGGAACTTGTCCAAACCTTTTTTAAACCCAGCTACACTAACAGCCTTTACTACATCATCCGGTAACAAATTCCAGAGTTTGATTACACGTTGAGTGAAAAAATATTTTTTTATTAGTCTTAAATAGTTTACCCTGTAGCTTCATTGTATGTCCCCTAGTCTTTCTATATTCTGATAAGGTAAACAATCGATCTACGTTTACCCGTTCCACTCCGTTCATTAATTTATAGACTTCTTTTTTTTTTTTTTTATCATATCTTTATTGCAAAATATACATGTACAATAAGAACAAAAGACAATCTTATAAACAACTAAACATAGCCCCCCACCAAATACAAACCCAATACAGAACTTGAGAACTTAATAAGAACTAATCACAGTCAGTCCAATCCAATCCCCCCCCCCCCACATGAACTATGAGTGTCTATAGTTGGGCGCTCAGTTGAAGACCCTCCCCGTATCGGGGCCTATCTACTGAATCGAGTACCTTGGGCCATGTATACATTTAAAGGTTCCCATTTGAGGCCTAGCTTAACTACTGACTGGTATCTTGCCATGTACAACTCCTCGTTCATCTTATGTTGACATAATAGGGCCCACCAGCCATCCATGTGTACCTTTCCATTGTCCTTCCAGCACAGCAGGATTAACTTAATAGCGATACCCAGCATGATATCTAACAGTTGTCCCTCATACTTATTTATAGAGAGGTCTTCCAGAGCAGACTTGTATACTACCACCGGGTAGGAGATAGGTATTTGTAGAGGTAGAATAGCCTGTATCCGCTGCCATACCTCATTCCAGTAAGTCTGAAGGTGCCTGCAGTGGTATATCATATGCGATAGTGTCCCAGCCTCTGTTTTGCATGACCAACAGCGATCACATCCTGATGGTGCCCATTTTGTAATCCGAGAAGGAGTCAAGTACGCACGGTGAGCAAAGAAATACATCGACTGGGACAGAGATGCCGCCCGCGTCATTCGAGTTTGCAAGCTCCAAAAAGCTTCCCAGTTTTCCAATGGGACCTGCAGGCCAGTGTCCCTCTCCCAAACAGATTGCGTCTTAAGGCATTGCTTGCTGTACATGGATCGAAGGAGTGAAAGAGATTTTGAGATGATACCAGTTCCACTCTGGAGCTCCCGTAGTGTTTGTAGCAGTGGCCATTCCGCACGTAATACTAACGGAGTCACCCCCGCCTGATCCAGACAATGCCGGAGCTGGAACCACTGGAAATAGGAGGCTCCTGGCAGGCCAAACTCCCTCCGCAGCATGTCAAATGTCTTAAATCCCTTGTCCCGGGTCAGTTGGCCCAATGTGGTTATTCCGCAGGTCACCCAAGTCTTCCAGAAAATCACTTTGCCACTGATTTTGAACCTGGGATTCATCCATATAGGCATTGTAGTGGCATACTCATCACCTCCTTCGACACAGGAGGCTATGGATCGGCATGCATATTGCGTGGCAGCCACAATCACATTTGGATCTTTATGAGAGGATGGAGACGCACCCACCATTTGGTACAAAGGCAGGGGAGCGAGGAGCATACGTTCCTGCTCCAGCCATCGAGGGGATTCGTCAGTATCTCCTTCGGTTGTCCATTGCACTCCCTGCTTGAGAAGTGATGCTAAGTGGAGATGTTCTATATCCGGGAAATGTAATCCTCCCTTAGCTTTTGGCAGCCTTAGCTTCCACGCTGCAATTCTCGGAACCTTCTTGTCCCAGAGAAAGGAAATCAGCAGACTATTCATTCTCTTGTACCATCCGTGTGGGAATAGAACAGGTATAATACTTAATATGTATCCAGTCTTCGGCGCAAGCACCATCTTTACAGCTTCCAGTCTACCCCACCAGGTTAGATGCAGGGGTGACCATTTCAGGGCACACTCATTCACAATCTCTTCACAGCGCTTCGCGTTAAGCATGACTGTTTCCTCAAGCGAGGGTCTATAGTCCACCCCTAGGTAATGGAAGGTATCTCGCGCTACTTGAAATCCATAATCCGCTAGTTGATTGTCCCGGATATTAGAGTTGAGGGGAATAATGATAGTTTTAGTCAAATTAACTTTGTATCCTGATACTGCAGAGTAGGACTCAATGGTCTGGAGGACCGCAGGTAGAGATCCCGGTGTTACAAACAACATCAGGTCGTCCGCATATGCCGACAGTTTACATTGTCCATCCGCCAGTTCTATCCCTCGTATAGCGTCATGCTGCCGAATAGCTAGCAACAGCGGCTCCAGTGCTAGGTTAAACAAAAGTGGCGACAGCGGACATCCTTGCTGGGTACCTCTTTGGAGCGTAAAGGGAGTGGAGACTTCCGAGTTCGCTGCTATCCGAGCCGTGGGGTTGGAATACAGTATCGCGATCCTCTTGACAAAGCCCTCTCGGATCCCGTACCATCGTAGGGCCTGAAATAAAAATGACCATTGCAGTCTGTCGAAGGCTTTCTCCGCGTCTAAGGCAAGCCCGACGAACGGTTCAGGATCTGTCTGAGTCTTGGCCAGGATGTGTGACAACAGCCTTCCATTATCGGTAGTGGATCTACCCAATACGAAGCCACATTGATCCACATGTATCAGAGTGGACAGCACTTTATTCAATCGATTGGCCAATATCTTCGCGTATATCTTGTAATCAGCGTTCAGGAGAGAAATAGGCTGGTAGTTTTCTATTTTTTGTGGGTCGCGCCCAGGTTTAGGATGTATCACTATTGTAGCTTCCGATAGAGCGCCCACATTAGGATCCTCTTCATATAGGCCACTGTAATATACTTGAAGCATTGATTGTACTTCCCCTTGGAATTTACTATAAAACTCCAAAGGTATTCCATCAGGTCCTGCCGCCTTTCCTTTAGCGGACTGTTGAATTGCTTTTTGTATCTCCCCTATAGAGACATCCTGCTCCAGCATCCGCGCTTGATCTTCCGATAAGACTGGCCTCGATAAAGTCGATACGAAGGCTCCAAAGCCGGCATCATCGCAGTTCACTTCCGAGCCGTAAAGCTTCCCATAGAACTCCTTACAACGCTCCAAGATTTGTGCATTTTGAAAGAGCAGATCTCCTTTCTCACTTAACAGCGCCGTGATAGGGGTCACGTTCTTTCGTGCCTTGAGCATCTTGGCCAGTAGTGAGCCCGCCCGATTGTTCTCAAAGTAATATTCACATTGCTGTATGCATGCAATGGATTGCACTTGCGTATTAAGGATATTATTATATTGCAGCCTCAATTTTCGTAACCGGATCAGCACCATCGGATCCGCTCTTTTTGCTAATAGGCGCTCCCCGGCTTTAATTTGTTTTTCCAAGTCCTCTAGTTCTTGCTTACGCTTCTTACTCCTTTGTATGGAGAAGGTTGTGATGTGTGCCTGTAGGGTTGCCTTAAAGCCTTCCCACCAACCCCATGTAGACGTTTCAGAGGGATTATTACATATATTGTATGATTCCATAACCTTGTGGATATACGTCAGGAAGGAACTGTCAGCCAGGAGAGATTTATCAAATGTCCATCGTGGGGTATGTGGACGTAATTTGCCCACTTCAATAGTCAAGGAGACTGCCGAATGATCAGATACCGTCCCGGCATGTATATCTGTGGCTGCCATACATAGGATTAGACCCGCTGTTACTAAGAAGTAATCTATTCTGGTCTGGGTATCATGAGGGATGGAATAAAAAGTAAACTCTTTGTCCAATGGGTGTAGCAGGCGCCAGGCGTCATGCAATTGTAAGTCCTTCATCATACTTGTGACTACGCCGTGGGACTTAATTTTGTCGATGGGCCGGTAGGGAAGCCGATCTAACAGGGGGTCTAAAACCAGATTAAAATCCCCCCCGAGGATCAGTTCTGTAGCTGCTACAGCCATTAATTCCATGGCAATGCTTCGATAAAAAACATGATCGTCTACATTAGGGGCGTAGATATTCATAAGTGTGTAGGATTCTTGACCTAGGAGAATCGTGGCCTTCACCCACCGCCCGGCTACGTCCGCTTTGGTCTCCTTTATTGTGGCTGTTAGGGATTTCCTCAATAGTATGAGTACACCCCCTTTCTTGTCGATAGCTGGCGATACTGCCACGACCTGAAAAAATTTTGAGCATACTTTCCAAGATTCCTGTTCTGTTAGGTGCGTCTCCTGAAGGTAAACTATGTCTGCCTTTCTTTGCTGGCAATAGGACAGGATCTTCTTGCGCTTAATTGGGTTAAGAACTCCTTTGACATTAAGGGAGAGAAATATCACTTTATTGGCCATCTAATATTATGGATGTATATTCCTAAGTCGGGCCGGAGAGGTCTCACGAGCATCACTGTCATGGTTGTGGGGAGAGACATTGGACTGAACTGATCTGCAAAAACAGCTAAATGTGACAAACAAATATCATGTGGTGAATAACATCAGCTCTTGGCAGAATATCTTACACCATAGAATTTTTCCCCGCTGCCAATATAGATACTATCAGGGGAACAGTGGTAATACAGGACTTCAATACATATAAAACATTTCGTCTCCCCCACCCCGCAAGTTTCCAGCTCCACGCTATGAGTATATTTTAGGACTCCCATATTACAGAGTTTCATATATTGCCTAAATGTGACACAAACCATCAGATCATCTATAATATCAGAAGAAATACAATACTTTTCTCATAACAACTGGAGCCTTCGGTATGAGCTGCACCTTACTCCCCCTGTATCCAGAGTTTAGCAAGCTCAGGTTTCCATGTTGCCGGTGTCTTGCAGAAACATTTTCAGCATATGTGCATCAGTGAAGTTCCTAGTGATGTTATTTAAAGTCACCCGCATAGTGCCCGGGTAATATAAACCATATCGTGCCTGGAGTCTTTGCATAAGCAGTTGACAAGCTAATAAGGCTTTACGCCGGTCAACAGTTTGCTTGCTCAGGTCCGGATAAAAGGTCACTTTTTGGCCTTGTATCTGCAGCGTCGTTGCTTTTTTAGCCGCTTGCATTATAAGTAATACCTGCTGGTACCGGAGAACTTTAAGGACGATCGGTCGGGGGTATCGGGTGGAGTCAGTGCGTTGCGTAGGAATCCGGTGCGCCCGCTCAAGCTCAAAAGGGTGCTGAAATGAGAGTTGGAGGATCTCCGGGATCATTTTCATGAGGTATTCCATTATATTCCCACCTTCAGCACCTTCCGGAACACTGACCAGCCGGATATTATTCCGCCGGGCACGATTATTCTGCTCCTCCATTTGGGCCTCAACTCTCTTGCATCGCGTGGAGAGGGCCTCCATCTGCGTCAGCAGTACTTCGTGCCTCTGTATTTGGCCTTCCACAATCTCCAATCGCCCGTTCATCGTCTGCACTGTATTTTTAAGATCACTAAGATCAGCCTGTATGTTGATCAGCGACGTTGTATTTGCGACTATCAGGTCTTTAACTCCTTTCAGCTCCATCAGTATTTCCTTGATACCAGCAGCAGTCACTTCCTTTCCCTCGGCCGCCATCTTTTGCGGGGAGCCTGGGTCTGGCTTCGTTCGCTTTGATGCCGATCCCGAGCTCGGTTGAAATTCTAACCGGGCGGGTTTAAGCGTCGACATCCCTGGACGCCTGGGAGTGTAAGTCTCGCTCCGGGGAATTTGATTTAGCGCCTGTATTAAGCAGAATTCTGGATTGGCAGCGGGAGCCTGAAATTATGCGACCATTCCGCTTCGCTGATGGCTCCGCCCCCCCAATTTATAGACTTCTATCATATCTCCCCTCAGCCGTCTCTTTTCCAGGTTAAAGAGCCCTAACCTTTTTAGCCTTTCTTCATAGGAGTATCCTTCCATCCCCTTTACCATTTTGGTGACTCTTCTCTGTACCTTTTCTAAAATCGCTATATCCTTTTTAAGATACGGCGACCAGAATTGCACACAATATTCAAGGTGCGGTCTCACCATGGAACGATATAGAGGCATTATAATATCTTTTGTTTTATTTTCCATTCCTTTCCTTATCATACCTAGCATTCTATTTGCTCTCTTGGCCGCCGCTGCACACTGGGCCGAGGGTTTTAACATGGTATCCACAATGACGCCTAAATCTTTTTCCTGGGTGGTGGTTCCTAATGTGGAACCTTGCATCGTGTAACCATAGTTTGGGTTGTTCTTCCCTAGGTGCATAACCTTGCACTTGTCCACATTAAATTTAATCTGCCATTTTGATGCCCAGTCTTCCAATTTATCAAGATCCTCTTGCAATTTTTCACAATCCTCTTGGGTTTTAACAACTTTAAATAGTTTTGTGTCATCTGCAAATTTGATAACCTCGCTCGTTATTCCACTTTCCAGGTCATTTATGAATATGTCAAAAAGCAGCGGACCCAGCACAGATCCCTGGGGTACACCACTATTCACCTTTCTCCATTGGGAAAATTGTCCATTTAGCCCTACCCTCTGCTTTCTATCTTTTAACCAGTTCCTGATCCACAATAGTACATTGCCTCCTATCCCATGACTCTTTAGTTTTGCCAAAAGTCTCTGATGAGGGACCTTGTCAAAGGCTTTCTGAAAGTTCAGATACACAATATCAACCGACTCACCTTTGTCCACCTGTTTATTCACTCCTTC
Source organism: Ichthyophis bannanicus (assembly GCA_033557465.1). Classification (NCBI taxonomy): domain Eukaryota; kingdom Metazoa; phylum Chordata; class Amphibia; order Gymnophiona; family Ichthyophiidae; genus Ichthyophis; species Ichthyophis bannanicus. The sequence continues at coordinate 136,821,951 of CM066036.1, read as the reverse complement.
AAAAAAACATAACAGATTAGTAAGACAAGATCTTCCTTGTCTAAAGCCATGTTGGCTGTCTCCCATTAGGTTGTGACTATCTACATGCTGAGTAATTTTATTCTTTATGATGGTTTCTACCATTTTTCCCGGTACTGACGTCAGGCTCACCGGTCTGTAGTTTTCCGGATCACCCTTGGAACCCTTTTTAAAAATTGGTGTTACATTGGCGATCCTCCAATCTTCAGGTATTAGAGATGATTTTAATGATAGTTCACAGATTACTGATAGCAGTTCTGCAATCTCATATTTCAGTTCTTTCAACACCCTTGGATGTATACCATCCGGCCCAGGTGATTTGCTACTCTTCAGTTTATCTAATAGTTGTTTTTTCGTCATGGTTTTTTCACAGTCTTAAAACTTTGCCACTGCAGGTTTTCAGCTGTGCAGCCTGATATAGCCAGCAATCCCCCCCTCCCCCTGTGTATCTTTTCTTCACAGCTGTTTACTTTTGCCTCTGTTGTGGCTACATAGACAGGGGTACACTTTTTTTTTTTTCCAGCATTTTGGGACTACCCCATGGTGGCCCCCTGCTGTCTACCTTCCCTTTTTAAAGAATATTTCCCACCAGTAGACACTGTGACCAATTTGAATGGCAGACTGGCTGAGGTGGATCTTGACAGAGGTCTTAGATGGAAGTCCTTTGGCCCCTGGGGGCCCTTTGAGGCTCTAGGTCTTTTCTGTCTTTTCAACTGGCTGGCATTGCAGTTCCTGAAACAGCACATAGGCTGTATCCAGTTCTGGATAGCGGCTTAGCAGCTGCATTCCTGAGAACCCTGAGGCCTGGGCTGTCCCTCTGGGGAAACAAGGCCTGTGAGCACTCCTGTCGTGGGCAGCTTGGAAGGTTACAGTCTCTGTTTCACCCTTACATTTCTCAGTTACTCTGGGAGCCCAATCTTATCTTCTACAAGGATTGGTTGAAGCACTCAAGTAAAACTCCCATCACAGGAAGGTATGTCTTGGAGGTTTGAATGGTAGTTCACTCCGGGTTAGATTGGACTCTTTGTGATACACTTTTTCACTGATGGGCCCTGTTTATGCCTTTTGCAGAGCTGGCTTTTGGATGAGTTTAGCAGCTTGTTCCTAATTACGCTTGGTGGATAGCAGGTGTTCTTGCATTCTCTCTTCTTCTTGACCCTGTATAGCAATGCATGTGGTCTTAAGGAGGGAACCTCCATATTGGGACCTCAAGGTCCTATGATCCTGTCTGGGCACATTCCTTGGCCCCTAAGGTAAGCAGAGTTAGTCCCTGAGCCCTCTGGGGTTGGGAGTCTTGTGCTTGGCTGGACTGAGTGCATGACTGCCCCAGGGGAGGGAGGTGTGGCATGTGCAGAGTCTTAGCTTTAGCAGGTCTAGGTCCTTGAGAAAGCCTTGACAGTTGCTGCCTTAGGCCCTAGGGCAGTGCTGTGCATTTCTGTTGGCTCCTCTGATCATTCTCTGCCGGTAGCCTTGTGGCCCCAAACCTATGAAAATAGCCCTTTATCCCAAGGTTTTGATTACCTGAAACGCCTATCAGGGTAGTGCCAAATGGTCATTGAGCCCAGTCTCCTTCAGAATATTAGGAGGCGTGCAGTAGACTGACCAGGTGGCTGCTGCTGGTTATGACTAGTTTAGAGGTTTTTTTTTTTCTCCCAGTTCATGGCAGCGGTGGTATGGCTGGGCAGTTGCTTAGGAAGTGTTATACTGACTTCTCTCAGTGCTGCACCATCACTTAGTGATGACATAACTGACATTTGCTTGTTTGCCTCTACCTGCTGGCAAGGGAGCATAACTTGCATGTCTAGTCTAGCAGGATTCAAGGAATGGAAATTATCAAGGTAAAATTTCTCCACATCTTTGCTTCACAAACATCAGTTTGTTGCTGCTATGACTTGTCTCCGCTTTGACATACCAATTTGAATACATTTTAGCAGGGCCCAAATAATACAATTTTGGTTCTGGTATGAACTTCTTACCCCTAAGGCAGGTGCTGAGATGTTTGTATTTATTCAAAATGAGTTTCGTAGTAGTTGATGTCTTCATTGTGGCGTCTTGGGCCCTTGATCTGTTTTTTTTTTTTTTTTTTCTGATTTAGCAGTGAGGGTAGAAAAGATTACCTAATTTTAAGCATATTCTGCTACATGAAAAATTCACAAGTTGTTCCTGTGACTCTTATTTACATCTTTGAGGCTGAGTTCCAAAGTCAAGATATGTTCACATGATATTGCTGAGTAAGTATAACAGCAGCATTCACTGCAACTTCATTCTCTGCTGCTTCTACACACATGTGCATAGATATAAGGTTGTCTTTCCAGATAGTTCTGATTTTGACAAGTGCCTTGCTGTTTCATTTGAGTTGATAGCTTTAATTAGCAGGATTTCTTTCAACAGTGCTTGCAGAGACTTTCTCCTCTTTTAGGACTATCGATGGGGAAAGAGAGGTCTTGTTTTAGATCTTTTAACTTCCTGCAGATCGTTTTCTTTCCCTGAATCCTGTTAATCTAGTCCAGATGAGTGGGTTATGCTCCCTTGCCAGCAGGTGAAAATTGGCTAACACCTTTCAGTGATGTTATCACATGGTATATCCTCCAGTGCAACACCGAGAAAAGCCAGTATAAAACTTTCCAAGACTGAAAAACTCTGAAAAAACAAAGAAAATGTTATTAACCACTATCAACTTTGCCACAAGTAGTGTGAGCAAGTATTTGGCTCTTACCATAATGAAATTGGTGTTGGACCACAGGACTTACCAGGTCTTTAACAGCAGCCTGACTCTCAGTCCTGCAGAAAAGTCTTCCAGGGGTGTATGTCCTGGAGTGGTCTTGCAGGATTGAAGGAAAGTAAATTTAATCGGGAATATAAAATTTATCCTCATCTTGCTAGACAAGTCCAGATGAGTAGGATGTACCCAAGCAGTCCGGACCCAGATTGGGAGGAAGATATTCTACCCTGCCAAAGATACCATCTCTGCCCACCCTATAGGGTCTTCAGTGAGGAACAGTAGGCTCCTTTACCAATGTTTTCTGTAGACACTAGGGCAGATTCTAGCCAGGAGGCTTGTACTTAGTGAAGTGAGCTCTAACCCATTCCAGCATGCGCTTACCAACCAGAATGCACACTGAGCCAATAGCTTCCCTAAGTGAGTGGACAACAGAGGATTTGACATCTTCGAATTCTTTCCTCAAATTGACAAGGACAGCAGAAGATCCAACCAGCGAGAGGAATTAACAGTTTTCATGTATCTGGCAGACACAGTATGGGGTCTTTTATGAAGCTCCTTCACTGAGAAGGAAGGCAGAACAGTCTGACTATGATGAAAAAAAAGAAGAGGCAGCACCCTTGAAATAAAGATGGCATAGATCTCAAAGTGAAAGAAGCTGTCGAAGACCATTATGGTTCTCTGCAAGACGAGGCTTGCAGCATGGGCACCACACAGAGGTGTCCTACAGGGAGCTGTGGGTTCACCCCTAAAACACAGACATGAGGAGGATTCACCCCTAAAACAGACATGGGGAGGGGTGCACCTACTTTTGCCATCTTACTGGGCAGACTAGATGGACCATACAGGTCTTTATCTGCCGCCATTTACTATGTTACTTGGTGGATGCTAGAGTCCCCAGAAAGCCACCATGAGGGGGGGGCCTTGTATATGGTCCTTTTCAGTGCCCTTGTTCTTAACAAGTCCTACTGAGGCACAACAGGACACAGAGGACAGAGCTGCTTCACTCCCGAGGAAGTGGGTAATGCTAAGCTACGCTGGCAAGGAAATCCCTTGTATGCGACTCCTGTAGCACAACAGGACCACCACAGAAACCTTGAGAGTTCAGGGCTAAGCCCTGATCCAGGCTGGACTTCCAAAAGGGCTCTGATATAAGCTAAGGACATAGAGGCCCACTAGGCTATAAGCAGAGATGCTGATACCACCTTTTTGGAAGTCTGTGCTCCAGAAGGGCCAGGTTGTAAGCAAGAAGGGACTGGGAACCTTCATTACCAGGGACCTCCGCTGTGGTAGGCTTGTATATTGAGGTAGCAAGAGAGGGTCATGCCCTCCGGATCAAGAAGCAGTGTAACTCAGACTGAAAGCCTAATCTAGGGACACTAGATCACCAAGTCTGGATAGGCCCTAAAACTATGCAAAAGGCGGCTCACCAAAGGCCATGGAGGGAAATGTACAGTATCCCTTCCCGAGTTCATTCCTGAAATAAGGCAACCAAGCTCGCGATGCACAGATCCTTTCCACGACAGAAATATCTCTTCGTAGTGGCATTCTCCTGAATAATCAAGGGAAGTACTGGAAGGCCCTGCCTGTGCACGGAGGTTGCACACAGGAGAACTGAGCATTCACTTTACTCATACCTATGACACAGAAGAGCAGCCTTCACATTGTCAAAGCTTGTGATATGCACTGCAGACAGGGCAATTAAATGCTCTTCCGTCCAACAATACAGCTCTGGGACCTTGAGGTCCACTCCAACCTCACAAGCTCTGCCTTGTAGCCAACACATGCCTCCACCATGACATTGTCTGAAAATACACAGCCTTCTTTTGTCCACTCTCCAGGGCCGCTCTGATCTTCTGATGAAAAATTGCTTGGGAGGCCTCCGGAGGGGGCCATAGTCCCTGAGCCAACTGGCCTGGGCATTATACCCCTCTGAGATGACAAGTACTCCATCCGGTGCTTCTAACAATATCCCAGCCATCAGATGGCAGAACCGCAACTAACTGCTCATCTGTCCCGTGATCTCCCAGAGGAGAAGAAGGGATTGGTCGAACAAGGAATATGGAAACCAGATGATTAGCAGGTGCCTCTGTAGTGAGCGCATATGTATTTTGGTCCTAGGAACTGACTCTAAGGTAGATATTGCAAGTCTGAGGAATCCAATGGCTGTAGAGCTGACCAAGAATTGCATGCTTTGATTCGGCTGAAGCTTGAGTGAACTCTCCGTTGAGGAAAAACTGCTCAGGATAGTATGGGATGAAAACCAACCCCTCCCCGCAGGTATGGAAAATCCTCAGAGGGAATTAGGCTATTGTAAAGACAGATGACCACAGATTCCAGCCTTCTCAGTCAGAGCTCACCAGGTTTTTTTGTCTCTGGCCTTCTCCAGGCAACCCAGGCTCTGTGCATATTAAAAACAAACAAACAAACACACACTACTGCCTTGGAAAAGGTACAGAGCTGCTTCTAAGCCAAAGGGCTGTGGCAAGACTGGAAAGGTGGCCTCTAAAACATAAGTGGAGAAATGGCTAATGCTTTTCACCAGGGCGGAAAGTACCATAATGCCATAATGAATTTTAGAAGTTGAACACCCTCTGCATGACCGATGTAAAGACAGACCCGAAGGACCTCATTCAAAAATTGACAGAGTCTGAAAACAACTGTCTCTAGGTCCAGGATATGCCTGAAGGGATCTCCCTTCCTGGTTAGCTAAGTATCAGGGATGACATACCTGGCCCTGCAGCGGAGGGGAGGGGGGGGGGGGGCGGTGGTACAGCATTCTTTTGTAGGAGGCACTGAAGAGCTTGACGAGTTCCCTCAAAAGTTGCCCACATGAGCAGAGAGCTGCAGGAAGTCCCTTATAAGCCCTGCTGTAATTCAAATTGGTGCATCATAATTCCTAGAAAAGGCCGTAGTGAGTTTCACCTAGGACACCTCATATCCTTGCACCAGCCCTGCCTGTGATGTACACAATGTCTATTTTCTTTCACCTGGTGACTCCTGGCAGACTTCTACTACACTGAATGAGCCCGATCTCGTCTGATCTTGAAAGTAAAGCAGGGTAGGGTCTCCCTAGTACTTGGAGACCACCTTGGAATACTAGGTGCTGTAGGCTTACTTCATGGAAGAAAGGCCTGGCAATCTACATCCAGACGCACCTTGCCAAGAAAACCCAGAGAATGGGTTACCAGGAGTCAGGATTTGCTCAATGGCACAACAATCAATTCCCAGGCTGTCCTGAACCAGGTATTTTAGGGATAGAAGGCAGGCAACTTGTCAAAGGAGCTAATAGATCTCCAATCTGATTAAGACCCTCCAAAGACGTGGTATGGTTCCCCCCCAGAGAGAAAAGCCTAAGTTAAATCCAGCTGGCTGCACCTTGGGAGGAACTACTGGAACTCGTTGATTTGGGATTACAGGCTCTAAATGGAGCCTTGGAGGTGACTCAAGCAAGCCAAACGCTTCAAAAGGACTGCCCCCTATTTCTTCTGAGGCCCTGAAAGCCTCACAGTAGTCAGAGGACATCTCTAGGCTCTCCTCATGGCCTTGAAGAACCCTTGGCACCTCTAGACCTGTCTTCCAGGAGTTTTTGTGGGTGATTTTCTCCTCCCGAAGTGTGAGCAAACAGCCCTCAAGGAACATTACTATGCCGCAGTTTGGAGGAGTCATCTTTTGAATAAGGGTAGTGCTAGCACTTCCAGCTGGCCAATACTATCACCGTTGCCATGGACTTGTAAAAGAATCTGAACCAGTCTTATACAGCAGCAGCCATCTAGGCAGTCCACTGCAAGCCTTCTATTATATGAAAAGAGATTGGGCTTGATGACCATTTGGCTTAGCCAGCATGGTAATGTTTTAGATGTCCCAAAGAACAAACCGCCACAGAAGCTATTGACAGAGGATAGATCATCATCAGAAGGCTAGTCCCACAGTGGGACTAGTGGAGACTTTCAAGACTGCCTTAAGGAGGACCTCAAGCCTCAAACTGAGACTCCCCATGTGTAGCAGCTCCCTCCATCAGGATGTTAGTTTGCTTGGCCACCAGCAGTTAACAGGACTCCCACCCCAGATCATCCAAAAGGCTGATCCCGCTTGCCTGGGGTTGAGGGAATCGTTGAAATGAGATCTTAGGACCCTGAGGACCTAGTTTGGCGTTTTTCCTTCCTAACTCCCTGTGCACTGCTGCCATAGGGTCAGGGAGAAGTGTGAGCATAACAGACCACTGGATATCCACAAGGCACAAAGAGAACCTACCTGCTTATTGCGCCCAAAAGCTGGCTCTTCAACCTCCAGAGTCACCATAACATCCTGTAAGGGCATAAACGGGGTCTGTCAGTGAAAAAGTGGATTATGGAGATTCTAACCTTCCCCCTGGGGGAACTACCACCCCTCCTCCTCAGACTTGCATTCTGGCTACAGGAATTTCACTTGAGTCCTTCAACCAACCCTCCATAGGGGATAAGGTTGGGCTCTAGGAGTGCAAGGACAATACAAGGGCTGTGACACTTCTAACTGCCCATGGTAGAAGCGCTTACAAGCTCCAGGTCCCCAGAGGGGAAGCTTGGACTTCAGGCACCCATTAATGGGGCTTCCAAGCAGATAGCCAGAACTGAATACTGACCATGGACTTTCTCAGGAACTGCAGTGCCAGCCGTTTTTGGGGTCGTAGGGCTCACCTTTCTAGAGGATCCCAGGTGCCAGTGGTCTTGTGGCTAAAGCCACCCCACCAAGTTCCAACTTCACCATGCTTAAATTACCATCTGAAATGGCCGTGGTGCCCATGGAGGGGGGGGGGGGAGTAGCAAGGGTGACAAATGACATCAGGCTCCCCCATTCAGCAACTGTCTTATCATGCCTATGTGGGTGTCCTTGGAGACCAACTGCAGAACAAAAGTCTTAATTTGGTGTTAAATTTGGAGTTGAAAGCTGCATTGAAAGCAGCAGTGAGTCATATTATTATTATTGAAACCAGTGGGGAGAAAAAGAAAGAAATACAGAAAAAATACAGGGCATACAAATAAGAACAATGAGAGGTTGGGGGGGGGCTGGGTCCAACTTGCTGCTCCCCCTCCCCCTTCAATGTCCCTTTTGAGGTGGTCCTGCACCTCTTCTGGCCCACCAAACACTAATAACCCATGAGAAACTGTGGCATACCATACTCTGAGCAATGTAATGCGGGCTGAGGAGTTTGACCCTTTGTACTGCTGCATCAGTCCACACATCTTGCTTCCTGCTGGAGGCAGCAACTACAGGCTTCTCTCAGTGCTGCATCAGAAGATAAAAGTCTTCTCAAGTCTGCTTCTACTTACTGGCAAGGAAGCATAACCCGCTCGTTTGGACTAATCTAGCAGGATGATAAGGAATCTAACTTGCATGCTTTTACTCAGACATCATAGGAGCAGATTCTGAAAATCTGGTGAATTGAAATGATATAAACAGAACTTTTTTTTTTTCCTATGGAGCCTTTCTTTCAAGCAGACATTCTTGGCGAGCTTACTAGTGTGCTCTCCCCCCCCCCCCCCACGATAGACTACATTTCTTGGGTTTTGAGGTTAGACATTAAACACCACCTAAAATTCACATCCTTTTTTTGAAAGAGATGTAAAGGGTTGGTGGTGATCATTTTAATGCCAATGAATGCTCTGAGATACTTCTTTTTAGCACATGGACTTCAGCGGTTGTGTATAAAAGGTTGCACTAAATCGCTCCTGTCCTAGTAGTGTCCTACATACAGGACCCCAGAGGCAAGCATAGATACAGTCTGTGAATAGAAGAGAGATGATAGTGCAGTGTAGAGGACTTTGTTTGTTAGGAACCAGGCAACATTTTGGGGGAAAAAGGAATCTCTTCTAAGAGGACAGGCTCTGCTTTAACCAGGGTGGAACCAAGTTGCTGCTGATAACCTTTTAAATGGGAGAGACAGCATATAAGGATGGAAAATTCATACTCTACCTATATGATACTAGGTTCTACATTAGGCATCACCACTCAAGAAAACAATCTAGGTGACATTGTGGAGTTTATTTGAAATCATCTGCTCAGTGTCTGACAGTAGTCAGAAAAGCTAACAAAGTTAGAAATTATTGTGAAAGGCATGCAGAGTAAAATGAAGACACTTGTCATGTCTCTGTATCCATTCTGTTGTGTGACCGCATTTTGAATATCGTGTGCATTTTGGTCACTATCTCAAAAATAAGTGGAAATATAGTAGATACAGAGAAGGGTGACCAAAATAACAAAGGATGGATGGAATGACTCTTATGAGGAAAGGCTATAGAGGTTAGGGCAGAGAAGATAAAGGCCTATAAAATCATGAGTGGAATGTTAGAAGTAAATTCCATTTGATAGGTTTACTCCATGAAGTTACTTCAGAGAAGGAAAATACACTCGGTGAAAAACATATTTTCTTTTATTTACTGAATTTAATATACTGCTTCCTGCCCAAAGACAGCACAGAGATTTACAATGAAATTCAAATATCAAAATACATGCATCTTAATGATATTTTTGTATGTATGTATATATTTAAGAACCATGACAAGCCAAAAAGAACCATGCTTTCAGAAACTTGCAAAAGCATAAATATTAGGCTCATGCCTAATTTCTAATGGCAAAACAGTCCAGGAAAAGGGGTCACTCCTTAAGCTGGCTGCAACAACTGGAGAGTTTTTGGAAGCAGCCCTTTCAGAGTTCTTGTCAGCTTTTCTGCCAGACTGTATGTTTGACTTGGTTTGGACCTGGTGCATCATATTAGTTGTGGCATGGTGCTGGTTGTGCCTGTGGAGTTGGGCAGTGGATGCCAGCTCAAAGATTTGTATCAAGCTCCTCTTGGGGGAAGCTGCTGTTCTTGTGAGAAGCTCATCAAAGACGACATCAGCAAGGTGAAGTTGCAATGGCTACCTGAAGATAAGGCATGGTTGCCGGGTTGCCAGGGAAGGCTGAAGGACTTCAGCTGGTATAGGTTGAGAAGGCAGGTGTCTTCATTATAATCTTGCTAGTACTGGGGGAAGAACCAGCTTTTTCGGGGTACTCAAAACTGAGGGATTGTGGAACACTGGCTTCTGGGCAGGGGAGAGGGGGCATCTCCAGTTGTTTGTTCCAGAGTGGTCCTGATTTACATCAGACCGTTTTGGGTTCTTGAGGTGGTCAGCAGTGGATATGCTCTCCCCGTCTCATTTTAGACATTTTTATGGAATCGCCTTGCAGCTCAGAGCTAAAGTGTCAAGCAGTGTGGAAAAAACCACTTGATTAGCTCATTTAGCTTGACATGGTAGCTCCTATCCCATTGGAGGAGTAGGGACAAGGTCTTTATTATATTTCTTTTGTGTTGAAGAAAGATGGCTCCTTTTGGCCCATATTAGACCTCAAGGGGTCAATGATTGTCTGAAGGTCTCCTGTTTTCATATGGAATGGTTCTAGGCTATGCAGTTTTACCTTGTGATAGCACCTCATACCTTCTCTAAGCTAATGGTGGTTGTGGCAGCCTTCTCCAGGAGAGGGGATCAGGGTTCAGCCTTAACTTGATATTTGGCTCATTCATGCCAAATTGAAGGATTGTCTGTGAAAGTGTACTCTGCACCTCCCCTCACCGGTAACACACCAGGGCTCTTGGGTAACGGAAATCCACACACAAAGCAATGAGAAGGGAATCTGTAAATCAGTAAATAATATACAACACACTTATATTATTTAAGAAAACAACCAAAGCTTTGGGAGAGCAAACCAAGTTACCACCTTGTTTACTCTGCCATATTAGCTTTCAACCACTTTATTTATAGGTAAATATTCCATTACACAGCATGATTTCCACCTTATTGTTCTATGTCAAGCATTGCGTATATCCATAACATGCATCTCTATATTTCTACGTCATAGGTCAATTCTTATTAACCTAGGTCAGCGATGGCGAACCTATGGCACGCGTGCCAGCTGTGGCACGCAAAGGCCTTGCAGCTGGCACGCGGGAAGGTCGCACATTAAAAAAAAAAAAAAAAGCTGCCCGCTGCCGCCGCGGCGGCATGGAGTGTCCCGCGGGGCTCCCTCTGCCCGGCGGGACTCTCCCGGCGCTGCTCAGCCCCTCTCTGCCGGCTTGCAGAGACGCGAAGGGAGAGTCTCCCTCGGGTCTCTGTTAAGCCCGCAGGGGCTGATGGGAAATTTCCCATCTGCCCCTGCGGGCTTAAGAGAGACGCGAGGGAGACTCTCTCTCCCTTCGCGTCTCTGCAAGCCGGCAGAGAGGGGCTGAGCAGCGCCGGGAGAGTCCCGCCGGGCAGAGGGAGCCCCGCGGGACACTCCATGCCGCCGCGGCGGCAGCAGGCAGCTTTTATTTTTTTTTTTTGCCATGAGCCGCGGGTGGGGGGTTAAGACTGGCAATGGGCTAGGGAGGGAGAGAGGGGGGTTAAGACTGGCAATGGGCTAGGGAGGGAGGGAGGTTAAGACTGGCAATGGGCTAGGGAGGGAGGGGGGTTGAGACTGGCAATGGGCTAGGGAGGGAGGGAGGTTGAGACTGGCAACATGGGCTAGGGAGGAGGGGGGTTGAGACTGGCAATGGGCTAGGGAGGGAGGGGGGTTGAGACTGGCAATGGGCTAGGGAGGGAGGGATGGGGTTGAGACTGGCAATGGGCTAGGGAGGGAGGGATGGGGTTGAGACTGGCAATGGGCTAGGGAGGGAGGGAGGTTAAGACTGGCAATGGGCTAGGGAGGGGGGTTGAGACTGGCAATGGGCTAGGGAGGGAGGGAGGGAGGGGGGTTGAGACTGGCAATGGGCTAGGGAGGGGGGGTTAAGACTGGCAGTGGGCTGGGGAGGGGGGTTAAGACGCAGTGGGCTATGGGGGGGAGTTAAGACTAGCAATGGGCTGTGGGCTGATGAGGGCTGGCAATGGGCTATGAGCTGATGAGGGCTGTCTGTAAATGGGGTGATGGGGGGGTTAGGACTGGTAATGGGCTATGGGGGGGTTTAAGACTGGTAGTGGGCTGATGGGGGGGTTAGGACTGGTAATGGGCTATGGGGGGGTTAAGACTGGTAGTGGGCTGATGGGGGTGTAGGACTGATAATGGGTTATGGGGGGGCTAGGACAGGAAATGGGCTGATGGGGAGGGGTTAGGACTTGAGGTGGGCTGATGTGGTTAGGACTGGTAATGGGCTGTGGGCTGATGGGGGGGTTTAGGACTGGCAATGGGCTATGGGGGGCTGACTGGCAATGGGCTATGGGGGGCTGACTGGAAATGGGCTGATGGGGGGTTAGGACTGGTAAAGGGTTATAGGGGGGGGCTTAAACTGAAAATGGGGTGATGGGGGTTAGGACTGGAAGTTGATTGACGGGGGGCTAGGACTGGTAATGGGTTGGGGTGTTGCTAGGACTGGAAATGGGCTGAGTGGAAGGGGAGGCTTGAACTGCAAATAGCTGATGGGGAGGGGGCTTGGAATGGAAATGGGCTGTGAGGGAAGGGAGCTAGGACTGAAAATGGGCTGATGGAACAGCTAGGATAGGACTGGAAATGGGCTGTTGGGGGGAGCTAAGATTGGAAATGGGCTGTGGTGGGGGCTTGAATTGAAATGGACTCATGGAGGGGCTAGAACTGGAAGTAGGCTCATGGGGGGGGCTTGGACTGGAATTGGGCTGAGTGGAGGGGAGCTATGATTTGACATGGGCTGATGGTGGGGCTAGGAAATGAGTAGAAATGGGCTGATGGGGGGGCTAGGATTGAAAATGAGCAGATGAAGGGACTTGGACTGGAAATGGGCTGATGCAGGGACTAGAAGGGAATGGATGCTGGGTGAGACTGGAACTAGAAGGGAGCTGATGTTGGGGAGGATTAGAATGGGATGGGGCTGGGAGAGTAAAATGGAGAGGGGAAAAATATTTTGTGTAGGAGGGATGAAAAATCTACAATTGGCCAGGTATTGGGAGAGTAATTGGGGATTGAGGATGGAGGGGTAAAATTTGTGTGGATGAAATAGGAATGAGGAAAGAGCAAAAGGAGAAAGATTAGTATGTTAAAGTAGATGTAGAGAGAGAGAGAATGGAAAAAAAACTAGAAGAGAGAAGAAAGGACAAATGGACAGCAGACGATGGAGAGTTAGCAGAAAACATGAAGAAACCAGAAGAAGGTGGCTGGACCAATTGCAACTGAAAAAAAAATGCACAAAAGGTAGAAAGATATCTCTTTATTTTGAATTTATTAACTGGAATATGTCAGCTCTGGGAAATGTGCATCATTAACATCTGCGCTTTGTTCGGTACAAGAGTAAATTCCTATTTGACGTTGCCACTTGTTCTCTTTCCCCAGTATTCTCTGAAATGTATTGGTTTAATATTTGCAGTGTTGCCTTTTGATAGGTAGGGTATGGTGCTTTGTGAGTCCTGGTAATGCTGTCAGGATACGGCGGGTTTGCTATGGGTTCTAAATGGGCAGCGTTTGTAGTAGTTCCTAATGTGCCTGGCGGTTGGCACTGGATTATAGTAATGTAGAAATCTTTTAGTCTTTCTTTATCCATACACTCATTAAGAGACATGTTTACTAAAAGTTAGTGTATGGTAACATTATGCAAATATTTATGCAAATAAGACCACTTATGCAAATGACGTGCTGGCACTTTGAGGAAATTCTTTGGTTTTGTGCGGCAGTTTGGGCACTCGGGCTCAAAAAGGTTAGCCATCACTGACCTAGGTCATCATGAAGAGACATACACATATTCCCAAACATAACTTTTTAGACATTTAATTCTAACACTTGCAGTTTGATATCTCTGAATGGAGACTGTGAAACTGGGAAGCAACTTCTCCCTTTACTTATCTTTATTATAACAAGACTAGTGTCTTTTGTTGTTAGAAACCTTCAGCCTAATTATTTTAGCAGAGTCTTTCAAGGTTGTTGCTGAATAATAAGCTCTGGAATAATATTAACTCTTTCCTAGGGCTGTTGGTAATATAATGTCATTAAGTACCCTAACCTTGTACACAGCCCTGTACAGACAAGCTTACTTTCAGTCTGAGGCATTTGGTCAGGGTGGTGGCAGACTAGGAGGCTGGTGAACTTCTCCAAGAGCTCCATCATAGTCTGGAGTATTTCCTGACACAGGAGAGAGTGCCCAAGATGAGGGTGCAGATGAAGCCTCTCTGGAGGTTCCTTCTGTCTTGGCAATTGTCTCATTCTCAAGCAGGACCAGTCCCAGAGTTGTTTTAAGGTGTTGTGCCCTAGGCAAACTTAAGCCTTATACCCCCCTCTCCCTGCTGTCAGACTCTATTGTTGAGCTCTGAATGCCCTAATCTTTCCTGCCTCCCCGGAAGCTACTGCTGTTCTAGGTTGCTGCCTTGTTAGCCTAATGGTTGGCCCGGCCCTGGTCTCAAGGCTAAGGTTTTAATATGTTCTTCCTGGAGGATGTACATTAGGGGTTGACCTGGTGAAGTTTAGTCCAGAATTTGCTGAAAGAGATGCTGTTGTAAACCCCAAGTTGGATCTTGCTTACCTCAGATAAGTCTTTGGGGCGGGGCGGGGGGGGGGGGGGGGGTTGTGTGTACTGCCAAGGCCAAGTAGCTCAAGGCACATGATCATTGAAAGAAGCGACTGTGGTGCATCCATAGGTTGCAGTCCAAGGCTTTAGGCTGGTGGTGTTCCATTTTTGTTCCCTGGTCCAGGGTGCCATGGTCCGAGTTCTCTCGGATAGTGCAATGATGGTCACACATATGAACAAGCAGGGTGACATGAGGAGTTCAGTGGTAGTGCACGAGGATAGACCTTCTTTTCCAGTGGGTGGAACAGCAACTGCAGGCAATCTGTGCAGCACACTTTGTCTAAGTCAACAATGTTCAATTTTACATTTCTGAGCTGGACAATCTTTTCACCTCAATAAGTAGGGAGCCGAGTTCTGAGACTTTTCAACCAATTGAGAGGAGATGGAGCCTCTCGGTCATGGATTTAATGCCACTCCGAAGACTGTAAAGGTCCCTTGCTTCTTCAGTTTGAAGAGGAAACTTGGGATCCCGTGGGATCGATGTGCTGCTTCAGCCCTGCCCTTTTTCTTTTCCTGCTAGTGACCATTGCAGCTACTTCAGGTGGGGGCTTGTGCCCAGCAGAGAGACCATGGGAGAGTGGTCCTAACCACATGCCTGGTGACCTTTAGGGGTCCTAATGGCCAATCTGTTCACGATGCAGCTCTTAAAAAAGCTCATGGGCTGTATTCAATTGGACTGCTTATATGATTGCCCCTTTCATGGAAGCTGGAGGCCCAACAGTGCCTCTTTCATGGGCAGTTGGAGAGGTCATGGTACCCACTTTCTTTGTGCTCTGCCCTCCCTCTGGGAGCTCAGCCATTTCTCCTATAGTGGTTGGTTGAAGGACCCAAGCAAAATCTCTGTTGTCTGGGAAGGTAAGTGAGGGATCTGGTGTGTTGCTGCGTCTTGTATTTCTCTCTGACCCTATGCAGCATGGCATAGGATGTTCAGGGAGAAAACTCCCTGAACTGGACCCTCTGGGTCCTATGGTTCTGTCTTGGCTATTTCCTCTGCTCTAAGGCGAACAGCCCTTTGGGCCCCTGAGGTGGGATTCTACTTTTTGGCTATGGCTAATGCATAACCATCCTGGTGGAGGAAGGTGCTGTGTGTGAGGAGCCTCATTTTTGGAGGGTTGAGGTCCTTGAAAAGGACTTGGCATTAGCCGCCATGGACCCGGGTGGTGTTGGCTGCATGCCTAGAGGTTGAACCTCAGAGGAGGGTCCTTGTCCTTTGCTGGTAACCTTGTGACTCCGGCTGTATGATTCTGGCCCAAGGTTTTCCAAGGTTTTAGGTTATTTCTTGGAATACCTAGCATTGGTAGGGCCAAAATGTTCATTAAGCCTTGTCTCCTTTTGGATACTAGGAGACTTACAGCGGGCCACCTATGTGGTCGTCACTGGTTAAGTCTGGTTTGGAGTCTCTACCAACTCCATAATAGCGATGGTATTGACTAGTTGATAGTACTGGTATTTCCCTTTAGTTACAGATCTTGGCTCTGATCAGTAGGGTGCAGTTTCCCTTAAGAATTGCTTCTTCCTTGGGGAAAATACTTACTCACTGAGACTACTGGAAGAAGGGCCTAAAAGGACCCAAAGGCTGTATAGATCTGGGCATAGAGCCTCCAAATGCTCTTGACTACGATGAGCACTTTGGGGTCTCAGTAGTAGTAGAGGCTGTTCTCTAGGGCTTTTTTGGGAGTCTGTAATTTCTCTCAATGAGGGCCAGCGGTTCCTCTTGTCACAGTCGGTTGGTATGTAGCTCAGGCAGTTTTCTCTGGTGGACCCATACCACAGTGGACTTCTGGGTCTTTGGTGTTCTTAGGCAATGTTGTAGAGGGGTTAACCCCCCCTACATGCTGCCTGTCTGTCCCTGACGTTCTAGTTCAGGCCAGCCTGGGAATTCTGATGCGTGTTACTCCACAAAAATAATCCAAACCAAAAGGGTTCCCCACCAAAAATGCCATAATACAACCATATCAACCCCAATGTAGAGTAAACTCATCAAAGTGAGGAATCAACTTCTATAAATGAAAACGTTCATTTACTTCAATATATTTGCAGTAAAAGCAGCAAAGGTTATTTAAAGAAACATGGAAACATGACAACAGGCCTTGTGGTCTTTTTCTCTATCTAGTCTGTCCTTCCATATCAACCACTACAACAGTCCCCTTTTTTCCTTTAGAGATCCTCTGTGTTTGTCCCATGCTTCTTTGAATTCAGATACTGTCCTCATCTCTGCCACCTCCACTGGGAGACTATTCCACAGATCCACCACTCCTTCTGTAAAGAAATATTTCCACATATCACTCCTGAATCTGTCCCCTTTCACCTTTATCGCCTTGTAGCAGAGCTTGCTTTCAATCGAAAGAGGCTCTCCTTCTGTGCATTTATGTCACGGAGGTATTTAAACGTCTCAATTATATCACTTCTATTCTGCCTTTCCTCGAAGGTGTACATATTAAGACCCTTAAGTCCGTCCTCATGCTTTATAATGAAGCCCACTAACCATTTTAGCAGCCAACCTCTGTACTGACTCCAGCCTGTTTATATCCTTTTAAAGGTGCGGTCTCTAGAATTGCACACAATACTCCAAATGAGGTCGCACCAAAGACTTATACAGAGGCAGTATCACCTCCTTTCTTCTGCTGGCCATTCCTCTCCCTATGCACCCAAGCATCCTTCTAGCTTTTGCCTCACCTTTTCTACCTGTTTAGCTACTTTAAGATCATTGGATACAATCATGCCTAGATCCTGCTCTTCTTTAGTGGACAAATGTACTTCACCCCCTATACCATATTGCTCCCTTGGGTTGCTGCAGCCCAAATGCATGACCTTGCATTTTTTAACATTAAATATCAGCTACCATTCTGCAATCTTAGCTATACCCCTCCTCATGTTATCTATACTTTTTCCTGGGAGTCCTACTCTATTGCAGATTTTGGTATCATCCGCAAAGAGGCAAACCTTACCCAGCAGCCCTTCCGCTATATCACTAACAAAGGTGTTAAAAAGAATCAGACCAAGGACAGTTCCCTGGGGCACACCACTGGTAACCAACTCCTCCTCAGAGTGAGCTCCATTTACCTGTATCCTTTGTCGCCTCCCACTCAACCAATTTCTTACCCAAGCAGTAACTTTAGGGCCCATCCCTAGGGTGCTCAGTTTGTTTATAAGTCTTCACTGAAATCTAAATACACCACATCTAGGGCTCTCCCTCGGTCCAACTCCCTGGTCACCCAGTCAAAGAAATCAATCAGATTTGTCTGACAAGACCTGTCTCTGGTGAATCCATGCTGCCTCGGATCCTGTAATCCATTGGACTCTAGAAACCTCACTATTTCCTTCTTCAGCAGTGCTTTCAATAATTTACTCACCACCAAAGTTAAATCAACCGGCCTATATTTTTTTTTCAACCACATCCTTACTTCCACTTTTGTGTAAAGGAACCACATGTGCCTCTCTCCAGTCTTTTAGCACCACTCCTGACTCCAATAAGGCATTGAAAAGGTCAGAACATCCCCAAGTTCCCTCAGTATTCTAGGGTGTATCCCATCTGGTCCCATCACTTTGTCTACTTTAAGTTTAGCTAGTTTCTCACTAACACAGTCTTCTGAAAATTGTTCGAGATGGCCCTCGCTCCTATTTGTGGGTGTTTTCTGAGGTCCTGCTCCTGCTTATTCATCTGTGAACACAGAACAGAAATATTTGTTAAGCCATTCCGCTTTATCCTGATCAGCTTCTCCATATTCCTCCCCTTCACCCTTGAGTCTGTCAGTACCACTTTTGCCCTTCCTCTTCTCACTAACATATCTGAAAAATGTCTTATCCCCCCATTTTACCTCATTGGCTATTTCCTCCTCTTTTTGAATCTTTGCTTTCCTGACTAATTTGATATCTTCTCTAAGTTTTTTCAAATATAGATGCCTGTCTTCCTCTCTCTGTGATCTCTTGTATTTCATGAAGGCCTCCCTCTTTTTCTTCCTTTTCAGCTACTTTCGAAAACCATAGCAGTCTCCTTTTTCTTTTTACCTTTTATTTACCATTTTAACAAAGAGGTTGGTTGCCCTTAAAATATCCCCTTTCAGTTTTGCCCACTGTTTTTCTACATTCACAGCTGTTCCAATCCCGCTAACAACTCGCTGAGGTATTGGCCCATCTTGGCAAAATTAGTTTTCCTATTCGTCTCTCCGGGTCAGTCCAGGAATGTAGGGTAGTCAATCCCTTCCAGCAGCTCTGAGGACTGATAAACTGAAAAACTCTTAGCTGACGGGTACTATAGCTCCCCCTGGTGTCAGAGAGAATCAGTCTTTCAGTCCTCAGCAGCGAAGGAGGATATATAGCTGACAGGCTCCTCTGAGAGACTAATAGGAAAGGCACTTGGTCTGACTTTGGGAGTTACTTAAAATGCCTAAAAGAGATTGCTTTAACAGATGCTGACTATTTGGCCCTAGCAGGGCAGATCAGCTCAGCGCTTTTACATTTCTGGTCCTTTGACAACGTGGTCAATCTCTCGGAAGCGCTGACTATTTGGCCCTAGCAGGGCAGATCAGCTCAGCACTCTTCCGTTTCTTTTTGTACTACTCTGGTTAAGCACTCAGTGCGTCTCCTTGATCTTTTCATCGGGGGACTCTCAGAATACTCCTTCAAGTGCCGCTAACTGAGATTGCTTGGGTAAGGTCTGGGAGCCCCAGATCCCTCTTCCCTCTGGCTGCAGTATCCGTTAACCTGCTGGCAGCGGGGGGAGGATCCTGACAGCGTAAACCTCTTGCTGGGCAGTTGTTTCAGGTACGTGTTTAAGGCTACCTAGTGAGGGGTTTTGTTTTTTGGTCAGTTTGGGTACGAGTTTCTTTTGGCTTAACGGCACGTTGTTCTAGTTCGGCGTTCATTGCGTCTCCCGTGTTCGCGCCGTTTCTCTCTGCTTTGATCGTGGCGGCGATTTAGTTTGTGGCCTCGGTTAGCGGTTCTTTCTGGGTTTGTGCAGCCATTACATGGAGACACCTAAGGGTTCTGGAGATGAGGGGTTAGTTTGCCCTCAAGCAGTTGCTGATCGTGCGGGAACGGCGGCCATTTTGTCTCAGCCGTGCTCTGTTCCCGCGCTGCAGGACCAGCCGGCAAAGCGCAAATCTAAGAAACTCAAGACTCCGGCAGTTGAAGGAGAGCTACAGCGTTCTGATTCGGGGGACCAGGGGTCTTTGGAGTCCTTTCTTGCTCCCGAGTTTATATTGGCACTGCATAAGGCCTTTTTAGTGAAACAGTCTCAGGCGGCGGGCTCCCCCTCTATTGCCAGTAGAGCGCAATTGAAACAGAGTGAGAGCGCAGATGCTGACCCTAGGGAAGGGGTTTCCTCGTTGAATTCAGCATTGGAGGCTCCAGTGCCAGCATCTAGTCCTCTGGGTGAGGGATCTCAGGTGCCGGAGGACGGTGAGCTGTTTTCAGAAGCAGGTCTGGAAGGCTGTCCCGAGGAATTGGAGGAGGGGGAGTTAGGACCTGGCGAGGACCCTAATGTGTTCCACATTTTTAGAAAGGAGGAACTGGGGGCCTTAATAGCGCATTCTCTGGCGGCATTGAACATGGTAGCTCCTCAGGTGCAGCAAGAGCCGCTAGAAGATCCCTTGTTACAAGGTTTTAAGTCTGAACAGCGCTGTTTCCCCATTCATAGGGTTATCAAGCAGATGATTGATTCGGAATGGGAATGTCCGGAGGTCTCCTTGTGGGGGGCTCGTGCGCTGGCTCGGCTGTACCCTGTTCCCCAGGATGAGAAGGACTTGTTGCGGATGCCTAAGGTGGATGCCTTAGTGGCGGCAGTTACCAAGAAGACTACCATCCCAGTAGAGGGGGGTACAGCCCTTAAGGATTTTCAAGATCGGCGCTTAGAGGCACTCCTAAAGCAAACTTTCAATGCCAATGCCTTAGCGCTTCAGGCTTCCGTTTGTGGGGCGTATGTGGCTCGGGCTTCTATCCGTTGGCTTCAAGGAGACGGGGCTGCGGAGAAAGACTTGTCATCAGCGGCAGAAGGGGCGAAGCTGGAGTCGGCGGCAGCCTACCTGGCGGATGCCTTTTATGATTTAGTGCGAATTTCAGCTAAGTCCATGGCTTCGGTTATAGCGGCTAGGTGCTTTCTCTGGCTCCGCAGTTGGGCGGCGGATGCGTCGTCTAAGACTCGTCTCAGTAAGCTTCCCTACAAGGGTCGGCTGCTTTTTGGTGAGGCCTTGGAGAAAATTGTTAAGGATTTAGGAGATTCTAAGGGCGGTCATCTTCCTGAGGATCGTCCGCGGGCCTCTAAAGTGCCGGCGGGGCAAAGAGGACAGGGGCGCGAGTTTCGCAGGTTCCGGGGTTCCCGCTTTACGCCCTATCACAGAGGCCGGTTTTTGCCGCGTGGCCGGTCCTTTCGAGGGGCCAGAGGCTTTGGTAGAAGCTACTTTAACGCTCAACAGTCGGCATCCAAAAAGCCGCAATGAAGGGACGTTGGTCCAGGCAGAGATACCTGTAGGAGGACGTTTGCAGGAGTTTCTCTCTGCCTGGACCAACGTCACAACGGACCAGTGGGTTCTCGAAATTATCAGGGATGGTTATGCGCTAGAGTTTGCTCACCCACTGGTAGAAACCTTTGTAGCGTCTCTGTGCGTTTTTCCCGGGCGAAGAGAGCAGCCATCAACGACACCTTGTTGCACTTGCTGCGCCTTCAAGCGGTGGTGCCAGTGCCCGTGGACCAGTGCGGATTCGGTCGATACTCGATTTATTTTGTAGTTCCCAAGAAGGAAGGTTCTTTTCAGCCCATTCTAGATCTCAAACACGTCAATCGTTGTCTGCGGGTTCCGCACTTCAGGATGGAGACGTTGAGGTCCATCATCCAGTCAATCAAGCAGGGAGAAGTTCTTTCGTCCATAGATTTGACAGAAGCGTATTTACATATTCCCATCAGAGCAGAGCACCAGAGGTTCCTTCGCTTTGCGGTTCCCATGTGTCATTTTCAGTTCCGAGCGCTTCCGTTTGGGCTAGCTACAGCACCTCGGACCTTCACCAAGGTGATGGTGGTGGTGGCGGCGGTGCTTCAAAAGGAAGGGATTCAGGTGCATCCTTATCTCGACGACTGGTTGATTCGGGCTCCGTCGGTTACAGAATCATGTGCGGCGACGACTCGGGTAGTGCAGTTCCTCGAGCAGCTTGGTTGGGTCATCAATCGATCCAAGAGCCACCTGGAACAGCTGACGTATTTGGGCGCATTCTTCGATACAGAGGCGGGATCAGTTTTCCTGCCGGAGGACAGAGCACAGAAGCTGAGGTCGCAGATTGCGGCCTTCCTGCGGATTTCAGCGCCGACGGCATGGCGATATTTGCAGGTGTTAGGATCAATGGCGGTGGCTTTGGACCTGGTGCCGTGGGCCAGGACCCATATGCGTCCGTTTCAACAAGCGCTACTGTCCAGGTGGTCGCCGCAGGATCATCCTCTGTACCAGAGGTTGCAGTGTCCAGAGGAGGTGCGTTGCAGTCTACATTAGTGGCTGATACCAGCGCATCTTCAGGCGGGGGTATCCCTGGCGGATCCGGACTGGGTGTTGCTCACAACCGATGCCAGTCTCTCAGGTTGGGGCGCAAACTGTTTGGAGCACATAGCGCAAGGCACCTGGACGGTGGAGGAAAGCCTTTGGTCAATCAATCGCTTGGAGCTCAGAGCGGTACGATTGGCGCTGGTGGAGTTTGTCGTTCAGCTCCACGGTCGAGCGGTGCGGGTGTTTTCTGACAACTTGGTCACCGTGGCTTACATAAACAAGCAAGGGGGGCACGGGCAGTGCGTGTCTTCTGGAAGAGAGTCAACCGTTGTTTCAATGGGCAGAAGCACATCTCTTGGCGATCTCAGCGGCGCATGTGGCAGGAAAAGATAACATTCAGGCCGACTATCTCAGTTGGCATGCGTTGGATCTCGGAGAGTGGCAGCTGAACGACGCAGTGTTCCACAAGATCACGCAGCGGTGGGGTCAACCAGTGTTGGACCTCATGGCTACTCTGGCGAATGCCAAAGCGACTCGGTTTTACAGCAGGCGAAGGGAGCACATGTCGGACTGGTGCAGCCTTGGCCGTCGGGACAGCTCCTATATGTCTTTCCTCCGTGGCCGCTCATAGGGCGAGTAGTTCGGAGGATAGCGAAGTACGACGGTACAGTGATCCTAATAGCTCCGGATTGGCCCAGACGTCCATGGTATGCCGATCTCGTCCGCCTGCTGGTGACGACTCCGTGGCGGTTGCCCTCTCGAATGAATCTTCTGTACCAAGGGCCCGTTCTAATGCCGCAGGTGGATTGGTTCTCGCTTACGGCTTGGCTCTTGAAAGGGACAGGTTGCGACACAGGGGATACTCGCAGTCTGTGAAAGCCACTTTGTTGTGGTCTCGGAGGCAATCTGCTTCCTTGGCGTACATTCGAATATGGTGTATTTTTGAAGCTTGTTGTACGGACCGCCGGCTTTCCCCGGCAGGGGTTAAGATGCCAGAGGTTTTGCAGTTCCTGCAGGAAGGGTTGGAGAAGAGGTCTGGCCCTGAATACTCTTAAGGTACAGTTGGCGGCGATAGCCTGTTATAGGGGAAAAATACAGGGTCGTTCTCTTTCCTCCCATCCGGATGTGCGTCGGTTTCTAAGAGCACCCAAGATTCTTCGTCCTCCGCTGCGTCAACTGGTTCCGCCGTGGGATCTTAATCTAGTGTTGGAGGCCTTGATTGGGCTGCCCTTTGAGTCCAAGTCGGCGTGTCATATCAGAGAGCTCTCCTGGAAGACGGCCTTCTTGGTAGCCTTGTGTTCCGCGCGCAGGGTATCGGATCTTCAAGCCCTTTCGTGCAGGGAGCCATACCTGCAGTTTACGGCGGAGAAGGTTGTTCTCCGTCCGGTGCCCAGCTTTCTGCCTAAAGTGGTGTCTAGCTTTCACATGAATCAGGCTATCTTCCTTCCTATGTTTCAGCCTAGTGAGGGACGCAGTCGCGATAGGTTGCTGAAGACGTTAGATCTCGGATGCGTATTGCGGAAGTATCTCCGGGAAACGGAGTCGTTTCGGAGGTCTGACAGGCTGTTCGTGCTATTTGCGGGCCAGCTAAAGATGCGGCGGCGACTAAGGCTTTGATCGCCCGATGGGTGAAGCATGCCATCCGGGCGGCTTACGAAGCTAAGAACCTAATGGCTCCGGTCGGTATTCGTGCTCATTCGACTAGGGGTCAAGCTACTTCGTGGGCGGAGTCCGCCTTAGTTCCGCCCTAGAGCTCTGTAGAGCGGCGGCTTGGTCTTCCTTGCATACCTTTGCTCGACTTTATCGATTGGATGTTCAGGCTCCGGCAGATGCCAGGGTGGGGGCCTCGGCTATTGTAGCGGGGCTCGCAGGGCCCTCCCGTAGATGAGTACTGCTTTGGTACTGCCCTACATTCCTGGACTGGCCCGGAGAGACGAATAGGAAGGAGAAATTAGACCTTGCCTGCTAATTGTCTTTCCTTGAGTTCTCTCCGGGCCAGTCCAGGACCCGCTCTCAGTTAGCTGCGAGAGGTGAAGCTGTTACGATCCTCGGCCACCAGGTTCTAAGCTTTCCGGTTTCCCTATCAGAGACCGGGGGCTGGGGCTTTTGCTTAACCGGGTTTGTTCAAAATTCTTCTGAGAACGAACAAAAAAACCCCAAAAAACAAAAAAGCATGCCTCAAATACGATGAGAGGGTCCAAGGAGATGAATGAGTTTCTTGTTGGTTGTTAAGGTTCGATTTTAGCTTAGCATATTTGTTCTTCTGCTTTGATACTAGTAGACTGATTCTCTCTGACACCAGGGGGAGCTATAGTACCTGTCAGCTAAGAGTTTTTCAGTTTATCAGTCCTCAGAGCTGCTGGAAGGGATTGACTACCCTACATTCCTGGACTGGCCCAGAGAGAACTCAAGGAAAGACAATTAGCAGGTAAGGTCTAATTTCTCCTTCCTAAAGTCTATTGAATGGGTTTTTAACAGCCCTAGTCCTAATACTGAACCACACCATCTGGTGATAACTGACCCTTGGAAGTAGCGGTATATAAAAGCTGTTCAAATAAATAAATAAATAAATAACTGGATGCAAAATTATTTCCCACTATAACATCAGAAACACTTTCACCATTGGTAAAGCGTAGTTACTCACCTGTAACAGGTGATCTCCGGGAACAGCAGGAATTTAGTCCTCACATATGGGTATCGTCGGTACTGACGGAGCCTGCGCGGGAACGCTCCCCAGCGTCCAGTAGGAATGCTTTTGGGTGCATCCCTCAGCACATGCGTGCTGCCTTCCCGCCTTTCCAACTGTCCCTCTTCAGTTAAGTTTGTAAACAACCCGGAGGGAGCGCGGGTAAAAAACCCGGTCTGACGCCTTTGCTCCTAAACACAGTACCACAATCATAAATTTCATCTAACAACCTGAGCTTCCGCAGAGTTGAGCCTGATATCACTAGCAACCCGACCTCCCTGCCAAAGCACAGCAAGTATATCCAGACTCTTGCATGTAATCTGCACCAAGCTGCATGCCGCCAGTAACCTTCAGTGATCCTAAACACTGCCAGTAACCTGCACCCACTGTTGTCAGTATTCTGCAGTTAACTTCACTATTGCTAGTAACTGCATCTAACTATTGCTAGTAACTGCATCTACTTGTATAGTTGTCAGTATTCTGCACTTATCTTCACTATTGCTATTAACTTGCATTCACTTGTACTGTTGTCAGTATTCTGCAGTTAATTTCTCTATTGCTAGTAACCTATATCTTCTTGTACTGTTGTCAGTATTCCCGCAGATAACCTCATCATTACTAGTAACCTGCATCCACTTGTACTGTTGTCAGTAACCGACTATACTGCTGCCAATCCTAGGAATAATCTAGAATGTACAAATTCCTGCTACTCTACTCTTCACCAGGGATCGTCATCGGGCATCCTCGGTACCTTCGGGACCGATCGATACGCACCGCATTGACTTCCCTCAATCTCAGCCATGCTCTGGGACGGTACCGGCGTTGATCGATTCCGATACCCTAGCATCGGCATGGATGGGTGCTCATCGGGTATCCTCGGTACCATCGGTATCTATCGATGTCACCCAGGCTGCCTTAGTGGTACCGGCACCGCCGATACTACCACCGGCGTAGGAACTGTCGAGACATGCATCGCTAGTCTCGCTCTCTTCGATGCCGAGTCTTGAATCAATATCGAGTCTAGAGGACTGCGTACCAACGCGTCCCGGAACCGACTCCTGTCGTTTCCAAATAGGTAGTTCCGAAGATCCTAGCCATAACTCCCTCATGATCTCGGTACCACTACAGCAGTTCCCGATGACTACTTCACCTGCTAGTCCTTTATCAGTAGCGATGTTGATGCCTGTTCTTGCACCGATGCCTAGTTTGGAACCGATACCTGGCATTGGTGCAGTACCCTGTCCATCCTCTGATACTCAGGCTCTTTCTTTAGCCTCACCAGGAATAGTTCCCATAGGAGATCCGTCTTTTCAGGCTTCTCTCCTGGATATGGCAGCTTTTCTTAATATTTCTATCCCTGGTTGTGATCCTACTCATGGCTCACCGGCACAAATGCAAAATATACAATTTCCTTTACATCCTGCTCTGCAGGATCTCCTTCTCAGGATATGGAAATCACCCTTACGACTTCCTCAAGTTTCTACAGACCTTGAGGTTAGGTATCGAGTGCCACCCTCTCCAGGGTTCCAAAAACCTCAACTTTCTCATCGTTCCCTTGTAGTGGAATCAGCACTGAGGAAAGTTAAGAGCAAGAAGAAGCATTCTTCTTTTCCGCCAGGTCGTTCTTCCAGAACACTTGATGCTTTTGGCCATCAGGCCTTCCAAAACTCTATGCTGGCTTCCAGAGTTCTCTCATATATTTTTCACATGAGTCTAACACTCCAGGAAGTCACAGCGAAATTGTCTCTTTTGACCCCTTTTTTACCAGAGCCCAAGGCTGCTGATTATTCCTTGCTCATTAATCACAGTCGGAATATATCCTGGTTCCTGTCTCGTGCTTCTATAGACTCTTTTGAGTCCGTTAGCAGATCCTCTGCTATTGCCATTGCAGCACGTCGCAGAGCCTGGCTTGAGGCTTCAGACTTGAACAAACGGGCACAAACTATACTAGCTCATTCTCCTTGTACAGGGGAAAGTCTTTTCAATAAGGAGGCTTTACGTCAGGTTGCTCAATGCTCCACTGACTCTTTTTCCACTAGAAACCATTCTAAGCCGCCTCCTTCTTCAAAGAGTAGGAAATGTCCTGCCAAACCTTCTTTCCCTAAGAAAAGAAAGTTTCATTCCTCTCCTGCCCATCATTCGGCTGTACCTAAACAAGAGACGCCTCAACCTAGTCTTCAGTCCTCCAGTTCTGGCCAGTCTCCGCATTCCCAGCAACCATAGGGACCGGGAATTGTAACTTACACTTTCCTTCTACATCTTAGAAGTTTTTTCAGTGTACTACCCTGTCAAAAAAAACAACAACAATTATTTTGTTCAGGGACTACACACTTCTCCTCTTCTTACTCTCTAGAGGTGCAGTTGTAACTATCACCTGATAGTTTCTATCCCAACTGAACATTTTTTCCTTCAGTTGACTTGCCCCATGGGTACGTCACCCTATGACTACTTGAGGACTACCATACGGAACTACTTCTCTGGTAAGCTCGTTCCCCAGACAAGGATAGAAGATATCCCCTCCTTTTTCTTGTCTGTTTTTTCTTTTTCAGCACACGACGGTCTCTTTCCTGTTTCCGTCAGCAGCTCTGCCTGCAGGAGTTACAGTAATTCTCTTACTGAAACTTTGTCCAAGTTCCAGTCCCTTGTTCAAATCTTTGTCTACCCTCAGTAGTGATTCCAAGCTGTCTTGGATCCTCCTACTTGTTTAGACTTTCTCACATTATTCTACCCATCTCCTTTCCTAGGATATGGCAACATACCTGACTTTCAGTCAGTTTTTCTCATACCTCTCCTGCACAATGCTCTCTGCAATCTTCAGAGAAGCTTTCTACTATGGGGGCCTTGCTACAGAGCATTGGCCTTGTCTCTGAAGTTCCTCTTTTATTAGAGAAGAACTTATAAACCCTTCCTATACCTGAGAGGGTTCTCCGCACCCCCCCCCTTTTCAAATTGGGGTGTTAACACGTAATCTCAGTTCTTCTACGTGAAGATCCAAGACATCCACCATGTCAGTGTTCTGTGGAAATCCCGCATTGTTCCTTACAGATTCCTATCTTCATCTGTTCTCACGCGAACATCACGGATAACTAGTTGGATTGCCTTCCTGCATCCCTCAATCCATGAAAATAGATTCTCTATACATATCCCAAGTGGGCTCACCCTCTTGTAGGATGCAGAATCTTTTTTCTTCTATTCCCCATGTACAATTATGGGGCTGGATGGTAGACATGTATCTCAATCTGTTGTCTTGTATGTAGCATCTCTTTATATGTCTACATACTTATATCATTACTCTGGTGGTGCTAAACCATGCCCCAGAAATTTACATATATCTACGTATATCATCTCTCTCTCTCTCTCTCTCTCTCTCTCTATATATATATCTATATATATCTATATATATCTATATATATATCTATATATATATATATATATATATGTATGTGTGTGTGTTTGATATATTTCTCCATCCATATCCTAATCTACAAATCTGGACATATCTATTCACGCCACATATATCTCCCCAGATATGTGTTTCATGGGGGGCTTCTTAAGGGTTGGTCAATCGTCTTCACTATCACCCTTACTGTCTCTACTACATGTTTTACCTCTTAGAGGTTTTAGACAGTCTGTTGCCCTACGTCCCATGCCAAATTATGATACAGGACATGTTAAGCCCCAACAACCACTTGGTGCTAACATTTTCCATTTTTTCTTTGTGTCCTTGAAGCATCCAGCTTCAATATTTTTCCTATCTCTCGCCAGCTAGGAAAAACAGTGTACATCTTTATCTTTGAGTACACAGCTGTTCTACTTAGGAATAGGGTTTTTTTTCCAGTTCCCCTCTTCCTACCAGGACTGGGCTAGTTCTCCAACTCCGTCAGTCTTCTTCCTTTAGTC
Source organism: Ichthyophis bannanicus (assembly GCA_033557465.1). NCBI lineage: Eukaryota > Metazoa > Chordata > Amphibia > Gymnophiona > Ichthyophiidae > Ichthyophis > Ichthyophis bannanicus. The sequence goes on along the minus strand of CM066036.1, from coordinate 136,793,647 downwards.
CTCCATGTTAATAACCTTATGCCTAAAGGAGTTTTCAGCTTTTTTCCATAAAGCTTTCCATTGAAGACTTGACGTCTAATCCTACCAGTTGACACCTGGATCGTCTACTACCTCCAGGTCTGGACCTTCATCCTCACTACTGGGAGGTCACCTTGAAGATTCAGCCACTGCTTATCCAGTAGACTCCATCCTGCTTCCTACAATACAGTAGGTAAGCTGCATATTTTAAGTGTACATTAAATGTGTTTAATGCTACTCATCATATATACCAAGGACTCCTGTAGTCTGTAGGACCCTCTGGTCCTTGGCTGTGCTGTTTCTTTCCTCACAGCTCCTTTGTCAACTCCTACCCTCCATCCCACATTGGATGCCGGGGATTCCTGGAGACAAAATGCACCCCTGATCCAGGCACTTGCATTTTTATGGGATCTCCCCCTGGCATCTCCAGCTAGGGAGTCCCCATATGTGAAGACTCACTCCTGCTTGTTCCTGGAGATAGCACAGTTACTTACCTGTAACAGGTGATCTCTGGGAACAGCAGGAATTAGTCTTCACAACCCTCCCACCTCCCCTAGGAGTTGCATCTTCTTAATTTCTTTCCTTTTCTCTCCTCGCCTTTGTCTCAGCTCTGAAACTCAACTGAAGAGAGGCTGTGGAGAAGGCGGGAAGTCACTGCGCAGGCACGAGGGATGCTGCCAAAAGCTTTCTGATTGCAAGCTGGGCAGCATTCCCATGCGGGCTCCGTCGGTGCCAACGTACCCATATGTGAAGACTAATTCCTGCTGTTCCCAGAGATCACCTGTTACAGGTAAGTAACTGTGCTTTACGCACCAAGCAAGACACTTGCAGCACCGATTTTGCAGCATTGCATCTAACATGAACCTTCTTTCTCTGAACTCACTTGGAGAGTACTTGATTGGATTCCTCAGTCGGCTACTGGAGGGGATAGGGAGGCACGTCCTACAATTTTATGAGCAAAAATGGATTTGTATATTGAGTTCGGTATCCCCATAAGGTCTCAGCCTTGAATTAGATTGGCATAGTCTTCTGTGATTCAGTATTATGGCAAATATTTTGGGTTACGTATCTCAGCTGTCTTGTTGGGATGAATACATCAGTGGTCCTCAACCTCCAATCAACTTTGCTGTAAGTACTGTGGTCGGAAATGACATCAGATGCTGGTACCTTCAAAAGAGTGATGTTTTGCAGCCTTATGTGGACAAATTTGCTCCTGTTTGTGTCATATTGTGGATTGAGGGACGATATGCCTGATGCAGGGTCTTTTAAGTTTGCATACAGACCTGAAACACTGTACTGTATCATGGTAGCCCCATGTTGGAGTGCATAGTGGGAGATCATCATGCGTTCAAACTCAGCTAAGTTTTTGAGCTTTTTTTAAAATAATATTTGCTGCTTTTGCTGTAAATATATTGAAGAAAATGGACATTTTTATTTGTAGAGGTTGATGCCTCACTTTGATGTGTCCAAAAATGTGTTTTGATGGGTCACTGTACACTGGGGTTGATATGGTTATGCTATAGCATATTTGTATTATAGCAGGGCTTATATGGATCTCTTCAGTATAATTTTCTCGTGACACTCTGCTCATATGGGTGACAGTTGTGTAAGTTTTGCAGCACCTTTTACAATGAATCATATAAATATACAATATTTTAATAAGAAAATATTTTAATTCCAGTTATCAATATTTTAAAATTACACATCATAACCATAAAAGAAAATTATACATTGAACATGCATACAGATGCTATGGATTGAATTTAAATATGTATGTTCAATGTGCAATTTTCTTTTATGGTTATATGTGTGATTTTTTAATATTGATAACAATTGGAATTAAAATATTTTTTATTAAATATTGTGTATTTATATGGTTCCTTGGGATTTATATGTATGTGGATGCTTTTTTTTAGTTTGATTTTGCAGGCTACACCTTGTAAATTTAGGCGCCTTTTGCAATGGCAGGCTATTTTTTCTGTGCCTTCTGCTGTGGGGTTAGCAATGTTATCCCTGGGGCATGAGTACCATGAAGGAGGATTTTTTTTTCTGTTATGTCCTGGACCTAGAACGGGTTGTTATGGACTCGGCCTCCTCTTAAGATGTGCCTTGACAAATTTTCTTGGAATCTAGGAGCCGGTCACTGAAACCTAAGTCACAGTGCACACCTCTGTCCCACCCACAAAAGGGGTGTATCACAGTTACTTTTTTAGGGCCTGATTACTAAGACAGTTTTCCCATTGTGTATGGGAAAAAGCTTAATAAACCAGGCTCTTAATGGGCCATTGCACAGTGCCAACAGAAGGCAGTGGCCCTGCTCCTCCCTCTCTCACCACCACCACTGACCCTCTAAAGCTACATGTGTGTATGGGTGTGTGTGTTTGGTGCGGGGGTTGGGTGCCTGCCTGCTTGTGTGCATGTGACATGCAGAGGTGGGGTGCAGAGGTGAAGTGCCTACCTGCATATGTGTCGAGAGAGGGATGCATATTTTTCACACATAATGCCTTTTACTTCCATGCATTCTTCTCTTCACCCTCCAACTCCTTGCACTCTTCCCTCTCCCCCCACTCCAACCTCTCTCCTGCTGTTCCTCCCCATCCCAACATCATTTCCCTTCCTAGACTCTCTCCTCTTCAACCTCCCTCCCCCTTGCCCTCTATTTCACACCCTCACACACTATTCATTATTTTCCAGATCATACTGCTAGACCAGTCCAGACAAGCGGGTTATGCACCCCTGCCAGCAGATAGGGAGACAGAGAAAAAAGCTCCAGGGCTCTGGGTGACATAGGCATACCCCAAGGGGGTCCCATCAGTATTTTCTCTGTCTCAGCAGATGAAGGTGTTCTTCAAGCTTGTACGGAAAACCAGCTTCTTTATGTTTTTCCACCCTGGTCCATGATCGGCAGGATCCTGCAGCGAATTCGGTCGCACAGGGGGCCGGTAGTCCTCGTGGCCCCAGATTGGCCAAGAAGACCATGGTATGCCGATCTCATAAGGCTTTCAAGGGGGTCGCCATTGTGGCTGGCAGCTCCCTCAGGACTCCTCAGACAGGGACCGATCTTCATGGAAAATCCAGCTCCCTACTCGCTTACGGCTTGGCTCTTGAACGCCGCCGTTTGACCCGTAAGGGGTATTCGCCTAAGGTGGTGGTTACCCTCCTTAGCGCACGACGGTCTTCAACATCCGTTGCTGCTGCGAGAGTGTGGCGTGTCTTCGAGGCTTGGTGTTCATGTCATCACTTGTCCCCGTGACGTATCTCAATTCCTGATATTCTTGCCTTTTTACAGGATGGTCTTGATAAAGGGTTGGCGCTCGGTTCGCTTCGAGTGCACATGTCTGCCTTGACATGTTATCGGGGTCCGGTGCTCGGTAGATCCCTTGCTTCCCACGCTGATGTGTCTTGGTTTCTGAAAGGGGTCAAACTGCTTCGTCCTCCGACCCGTCCGGTAGTTCCTCCTTGGGATCTAGCACTAGTTCTCAGGGCGCTCGGAAATCTGCCCTTTGAGCCTTTGAAGGAAGTGTCTCTTCTAGATTTGACGCTCAAAACGGTGTTTTTGGTAGCAATCACGTCGGCTCAAAGAATCGCGGAGCTTCAAACTCTCTCGTGCAGAGATCCGTATTTTTCTTTCTCTCCTGAGGGGGTAACTCTTTGCACGGTTCCTTCCTTCCTGCCCAAAGTGGTTACTCCTTTTCATGTCAATCAGCCCCTGCTATTGCCTGCCTTCTCTAACGAACAGTGTGCAGGTAGGCGCAAAAGTCTTCCCTTCCTCGACCTCAAGCGAGTTCTCCTTCGCTATTTGAAAGTTACCAATTTCTTTCGCAAGACTGACCATCTTTTTGTTCTCCTTTCGGGGCCGCGCAAGGGTTTGGCTGCTTCCAAGCCTTCTATCGCTAGGTGGCTGCGTCGTGCCATTGAATCTGCTTACATTCTCCAAGGCCAGCCGGTTCCACAAAGGCTTCGAGCTTATTCCACTCGAGCCCAATCCAAGTCATGGGCCGAGAGGTCCCACGTTCTTCCTCTCGATATTTGTCGAGCGGGCACCTGGTCGTCCTTGTCCTCTTTTGTTCAGCACTATCGGTTGGATATACAGGCCCGAGAGGACAGTCGTTTCGGAGTTGCGGTGCTGTCGGCGGCTCTGTCTGCCCACCCTGAGGGTAATTAGCTTGGGTACTTCCCGCTTATCTGGACTGGTCTAGCAGAATGATCTGGAAGGAGAAATTTCACTTACCGTTAATTTCCTTTCCTGGAATACTGCTAGACCAGTCCAGAACCCACCCAGCTTGTCAGAGGCACTGGTAGTTGTGCAGAGCAGCCAACAGTCATAGGCTCCGTGAGCACATCCGGAGTTTGTTTCCTGGGAATGTGTCAAAGCAGTCATTTCAGGCTTCTTCCCTTGGAAATGATATTTGATCCTCCTCTTCCGTTTTTCGTTCGCATTGAGGGGTTGAGTTGGTTCCTTTTTTAAGGGTTCATAGTTGCGTTTTGTCTCTGAGATGTTGCCGTTTTGGCTTGTTACATTGTTACTGAATAGGACCCCTTGGGGTATGCCTATGTCACCCAGAGCCTGACCAATCACAGCTCTGGAGCTTTTTTCTCTGTCTCCCTATCTGCTGGCAGGGGTGCATAATCCGCTTGTCTGGACTGGTCTAGCAGTATTCCAGGAAAGGAAATTAACGGTAAGTGAAATTTCTCCATTGCCTATTCCTTATCGTTCCTCCAGTTTAGTCCTCCACCTCTGGGTAGTGCACCTCCTCCTGCAGCTTGGAGACTGGGCATGCCAAAAACGTGACATCACTGGAAGTAGTCTGCTGGTCTCTCCCATCAGTCCCAGTGTGTCCAGTCTCCATGCAGCAGGAGGACGTAGTGAGCCTAGGTGCTGGGCTCACTTGAGGAACGGATAAGGAGCGGTTAGAGTAGTATTAGAATAGGTTCTGTTTAATTTTCCCCTCATTCTGTCAATTTTGTTAATATTAATTCCCGTCTCTTTAAAAAAAAAAAAATTCATTCCATCTGCTTGTGTGCTTGTGCCGGTTCCTGTCTACCTTCACCTCATATTCTTCTGCTAATATTGTCTTTGGTCAGATCTCTGCCCCTTGAAAGTACGGGGCAGAGCTCTGCAGCTGGCGGCAGCAGCGGGTCAGCGGCGTTTTAAACAGCCACGATCCTGCTTGCTTGGTGACTGCAGCGGCAGGAAGCTTGTCTGGCAGCTCTCAGCTCGCTGTCGACTGAGCGGAGCCGTACCGGGCTGGAGATCCGCGGCATCGCAGGAGGACTAGAGCCGAGGTGAGAGGTTCTTTTCTTTGCGATCGGAGGCAGACAGCTGGGCTTGGGAACAGGCTGCACACGCGGCAGTGCTCTACAGGCGCGGGGAGTTTGGCGCCTTTATTAGTCAGCCCGCGGCGGCCATTTTGACAGTGTGTAAGCCGCGTGGCATCGGAAATCGCATGGCTACATTTCCTTAATATAGTTAGGTTAATGTTATTTAATTCCCTGCAGTTTGACTTCGGTTGAGCTACTTTCATTTCCCTTGGGCTTATTTTGACTGACTTTGATTTCTGTTGTCTTTTTTTGCGCGGCTACACCCTTGGGGATTCTGAAGGGGTAGGTGGCAGAGGGTCCAAGGGTTGTCCCTCAGGGATGTGTTAGCTACTGCGGGGGTTTATTTATCGACTTTAAAAAAAAAAAGAAAAAAAAAAGGGAGATCTGTATCTTACGGAGTGGCTCTTGTTTTTTCCCACTTTCAGCGGTAAGGGGCTGGAGCCTATGGCGGCACGTCTGCAATGTGTGGTCTGCGGTGCCCGCAGGGGTCTGTCGCTGACTCTGGAGTCTGCAGGGGCTGCACAGCGGTTTCTACTGGCGTGGAGCAGCAGATGGAAGTGAAAGCAGGGCAGGACCTACAGTGTGCCTTGGTGGAGGCGGACAGAGAGGTCATGCTGGACCACCCCGGTAGGAGTCGGGCAGGACTCTTCAGTCGGATCTTTGGAAGTGGTGGCGGCTAGGGGGTCAGGCCCGCAACTCGGAGATTTCTGTCCAGATTTTGTTTTAGTCATGCATCAAGCGTTTTGTTTAAGAAGGCAGAGGAAGTTACTGGAATCCTTGCCGCTGGCCATGGCGATGCAGCAGGCTGGCACAGTTCAGGCGGGTAGCAGCCTCATGAGACCCTTGAAGAGATCCAGACTCCTGGAGCAGTCGCCTTCGGAGGTTGAGTGGCAGGAGTCGGAGGAAACCGATATGGACCTCGAAACTGGAATGGAGGAGTTAGAAGAGGGAGAGATCCCTGAGCCTGAGGACCAGGCAAAGATTACTAGGATCTTTCGGAAGGAGGAGCTAGCAGCCCTTATCACGGAGTCCCTACAGACGCTAAAGCTGGCTACGGAACAACCTACAGAGGAGGACAATGGGGAAGACCCTATTATTCAGGCCGTGAGACAAACGCAGGTAGTGTTTCCGGTTCACCAGGTGGTAGACCGTATGATACAGGATGAATGGGATCAGCCGGAAGCGGGACTGAGAGGAATAAGGACTATGAACCGACTGTACCCATTGGCGGATAATGCCAAAGAGAGGTTCTGTTCTCTGCGGGTTGATGCAGCAGTGTTTGCCATAACTAAGAAGACCACTATTCTGGTGGAAGGTAGCGCAGCCTTAAAGGATGTGCAGGACAGGAAAGTGGATGGTTTGTTGAAGCAGTCCTTTGAGATCAACGCTTTGTCCTTACAGGCTTCCATTTGTGGAGCGTGGGTGGCAAGAGCATGCCTCAGGTGGTCCCAAAGCTTAAGGCAGACTACGCAGTTGGAGCAGGAGGGGCTGCAGGAGCTTAATTGCCTCGAGTCGGTGTCAGCCTATTTGGCTGATTTACATTACGATTTAATCAGAGCACTAGCTAATAGTATGGCATCCTTGGCCACCCGTAGATCCCTATGATTGAGGAATTGGGCGGCAAATGGCTCTTTGAAGTCGCGACTTAGTAAGCTTCCATTTAAGGGAAAGCTGCTGTTCGGAGAGGATCTTGATAAGTTAGTTAAGGATTTAGGGGAGTCAAAAGGTGGGAGACTCCTGGAGGATAGGCCTAAGCAGGGGAAGTCTGCTCCGGCCTTTCGGGGTCAGTTTAGAGATTTTTGGAGATTTCGGACCTCTCGCTTGGGTGGATTCCAACGAGGACGATTTTGCTTCTAGAGCCCAGGGGTTTCGTCGGTTTTGAGGAGCAAGTAGAGGTTTTGCAGCAGTGGCCGGCACAACTACTCGAAAGCCGCAATGAAGGGCGGCGGGCCCTGGTGGAAAGCAACCCGATAGGTGGGCGACTTCGGGGGTTTCTTGCTGCCTGGGCCCAAATAACGGCAGATCAGTGGGTTTTGGAAATAATCCACGATGGTTATGTGCTGGAATTCGAGAAACTGGTCCGAGAGTTGTATGTGATGTCTCCCTGCGGAGGGCAGAGAAAAACACTGGCAGTCCGGCAAACGTTAAATCGACTGTTGCAACTGGGAGTGGTCTCTCCGGTGCCGATAGAGGACTACGGCAGGGGTCGATACTCCATTTATTTTGTCGTGACAAAGAAGGACGGTGCTCTCCATCCTATCTTGGACCTCAAGGGAGTGAACCGTTGTCTCAGGTTGCCTCATTTCAGAATGGAAACGTTACGGTCCGTTATAGTGGTGGTTCGACAGGGAGAGTACTTGACGTCTCTCGATCTTACCGAAGCGTACTTACACATACCAATCAGAGCAGCACACCAAACATTTCTACATTTCACTCTCCCTTGGGGACACTATCAATTCCAGGCATTGCCATTTGGGTTGGCGATGGCACCGCGCACTTTCACCAAGGTCATGGTAGTGGTGGAGGCAACGTTACGAAAGAAAGGGATGCACCAGAATCCCCATCTCGACGATTGGTTAATTCGAGCAAAGTCGTGACGTTCTTGGAGAGTCTCGGTTGGGTGGTGTCATCCCTCATCAGCCCCAGCGGTGAAGACTGGTATTGTTGGGCTTTCTGAGAGTGGTAGTTGTGCCTTACTTATATAGATCACACAGAAAACTTCTTTTCTTTTTAGGGTTTTATTCCCCGTCCCTTGAGGTTTCTTCTTCCAAAGATAACAGAAATTAACAGCCCATTTTGGCTTATAACAAAAGATAAATGAACAACAAAAACAGCTTCCTTCAGCTTATAACTTTGAACAAAACAAAATAACAAACAGCCTAACTGTCTGCTTGGCTGGAGAGAGAGAGTAAGCTGCAGCCTTGCAACTCATACACTGGAGTTAAGGTCACACAATCACGTTTACCTCAGTAAGAATTCTGGCTCTGTTACAGTGAGAGAACACTCCATCAATTCTGGATTTTCTAATACTTCTGAGTTTTCATACTCCATTAATTCCTGTTCATTAACTTCTCCATTATCAGCTTCAGACGTGGGGTAAAAGTATGGCAGGCTTGCCTCGTCCCCTAGGAAGTTTCTTTTCCCTTCTGAAGCACTGCCTCTCTGGGAAGTATCGTATAATGCTGAGCTGTGCCTTCCAGAGCTCTGCCCCCGCTGGTGTCTTAATAGATAGCTTAGGTCCTTGTTTGACCTGCTAGCTGGGTAATTACGGCAGGCTCCTTGCCGGGTCTGCACTAGCTTCCTAGACCCAGCTGGGCTAGATTGGAAAGCTTGTAACGGCGTTTCCCTAGAAGCTGGAAGCTCACAGTGATAAGGGAAATCTTCCACTTTTCTGGGTGAGTGAAACCCTCTTCTCTTAGTATTTTTATAACCAGGAGAAAAGCTATTGTCAGCCTCTAAATATCTGGGCTTTATGTGGCTATTTCTATGCTTCCAGGGCTCCTCCCTCTCAGATAGCAAATAGCCCTTGTATTCACTCCTTGCCCCTGTACCTGCTGTTGCAGTCTTCTTATATTTCTCTCGTCCTCCAAGCACAAACACACTGTCAGGGTGTTGCTTTCTCACCGAGCCACACAGGTCTCTGGATTCTTTCCAACTTTCACACCGGCTCCCTTGTTGCCTCACTGACTCACTCTCACTGTCTTCATCTCTGTCACACCAGCTCCAGGCTTTCCATGGCTTCAACCGTATCTGCTGTTGCCTTTCAGCTTGTGACCTCTGTTGCCTCAACTCCTCTCTCAAGGATTCCCTCTCTCTCAAGGATTCCCTATCTCTAATTGTTTGGGAGTCTATTTTATCTGCGTGTCTCCTGACTCCACCTTCACTCAGCTGCACTCTATTGGGCAAAACAAATTCCCTTGCTTTGCTCTCTGGGTGTGTCTTTCTGGGCTCTGTGCACGTGTGCCTAGGTTGTCCCTGGCAACCATCCAACATTCCTCTGTTTACCTTGTCATTTTTACTGTGATCATTCACACTGATCTGCACTTTCTCGGGTTGCCTTAGGTCTACCCTGTGACAGTGGTCATTGCGAACAAAAGTCACTTGGTGCCATCTCAGGAGCTCGAATATCTGGGGATGCGATGCGGAATGGGACGCTGTTCCTTCCTCAGCGTCGAGTTCAAGTCCTTCGACATCTGGTGAGTAGGTTCAGAGCCGCTCCGGTGCCCTCGGCGGGTGCTGGGTATAATGGCGGCATCTTTGGAAGCTGTGCCATGGGCCAGGTTTCATATGCGTCCGTTGCAGCGAGCACTGCTTCGCTGTTGATCGCATCAGGTCGACTCATTGAGCAAACATCTTCCCTGCCCCCTGGGGGTCAGGCATGCTCTTCGGTGGTGGCTGATCCCGGCATCCTTGGAGGTGGGAATGCCTCTGGAGCAGCCGGTCTGGCTTCCCTTACTGACAGACGCCAGCCTGGTAGGCTGGGGAGCGCATTGTGGAGAACTCTACGCGCAAGGTGTTTGGACGGTTCAGGAGAGCAACTGCTCAGTCAACCGGTTGGAACTGAGAGCGGTGTTTCTGGTACTGCAAGCATTCGAGGTGGCTGTGTCAGGCCGGGCAGTACAAGTTCAGTTGGACAATTCTGCAACAGTAACCTACATCAATCAACAGGGCGGTACAGGAAGTGCGGCCATGGAGGAAGAAGCAGAGGCCTTGTTCGCTTGGGTAGAGCTGCGCCTTCCAGCGATTTCAGCAGCGCACATTGCAGGAAAAGACAACATGATGGCGGACTTTCTCATCAGGGTCCACGTGGATGCAGGAGAATGGGAGTTGCATCCGGCAGTATTTGCAAAGATAGTGCGCGGATGGGGGATGCCAGTCATGGATCTCATGGCGACCGAGTCCGCGAAAGTGAGTCGTTTCTTCAGCAGGCGATGAGAACGGATGTCAGAGGGCATCGACGCGCTGATGCAGTGTTGGCCGGCGTCGGGTCTTCTCTATGTATTTCTGCCGTGGGCACTCATAGGTTGAGTGGTTCAGCGCATAGAGGCTCATTGGGGAAGAGTGTTGCTGGTGGCTCCAGATTGGCCGAGGCGGCCGTGGTACGCCGATCTCATTCGGCTGCTCGACGGGGAGCTGTGGAGATTGCTGGCGTCAGAGAATCTGTTAGTACAAGGTCTGCTTCGGGTGCCTCAGGTGGATCGATTCTCACTTACAGTCTGGCCATTGAAAGGGCGAGGCTGAAGAAGGGTTATTCGGCAGCGGTCATCGCTACTTTGCTGTGGGCAAGGAAGAAGTCCACCTCGCTGGCCTATGTTCACATATGGCGCATGTTTGAAGATTGGTGCTCACGGAGGCAAGTGCGGGCTGCGACGGCGTCGGTGCCTATAGTTTTGAGTTTTCTGCAAGAAGGGTTTGATAAGGGCCTGGCGGCCAGTTCTCTGAGGGCTCAGTTGGCGGCGTTGTCCTGCTATAGGGGTAAGGTGCAGGATCTGGCGCTCGGGGTCCATGCTGACGTTTTACGCTTTCTGAAGGCAGTGTCCCGGCTGCGGCCCTCTCGTAGAATTGTTTATTGTTTATTTTAAATTTGATATACCGCTCAGGCCGAAGCATTAGAGCGGTTTACAATAATATATCATTTGCGGAAATACGAAAGGAGCACCATTTGTAAGATAGGACAGAGTAGAGGACAAACAGTCAAAAGAAAAGGTAGAGAAAAGAAGAGGAACAGCAGGTTACCATAATATGAGCGTATGACAATCCAGTCCACAATTTCAATTGTGGTGCCTCCGTGGGATCTCAATTTGGTGTTGGGGGCATTGGCTAGGGAACCCTTTGAGCCCTTGCACAAAGCATCTGTTAAGGATTTGACTTTGAAGACGGTGTTTTTGGTAGCCATCTGTTTGGCGAGATGGATTTCGGAGTTGCAGGCGCTGTCTTGTCGAGAACCGTTCTTGTTCTTTTCTCTGGGAAAGGTGGTGTTGCGGCCAGTGCCGTCCTTTTTACCTAAGGTGGTTTCTCTGTTTCACCTCAATCAGACTGTGTCTCTGCCGATGCTAGGCTTGCTAGAGGGCAGCGAGGCTGACAGGGGATTGTGTCGTTTAGACTTAAAGCAGGTGCTGCGTCGGTACTTAAAAGGTTCGGAGTCATTCCGCAAATCGGACCGTCTGTTCATCTTATTCGGAGGCCCTCGCAATGTGGAAGCGGCAGCGAAGGCGTCCATTTCTAGATGGATTAGAGAAGCGATTGGCTCAGCATACCTTCTGGGGGGCCGATCGGTACCAGAGGGGCTTCAAGCGCATTCTACCAGAGCGCAAGCGACTTCTTGGGTGGAGCACAGTTTAGTTCCACCGGGGGGCATTTGTAGAGCGGCCACCTGCTCCTCTCTGCATACGTTCAGTAAGCATTACCGTCTGGATGTTCTGGCAGCCAGTGATGCCCTTTTCAGATCGGCGGTGTTGCATGCCGGCTGGAAAGGTCCCTTCCAATGATTACTGTTCTGTTACGTCCCAGAGGTGGAGGACTAAACTGGAGGAACGATAAGGAAATGAGAATTACACTTACCTGGTAATTGTGGTTCCTTAAGGAACTCCAGTTTAGTCCTCATTCCCGCCCGGGATGTGGTCGTTAGCAGGGGAGGTTCAGTTGGAAAGAGTCTGTGATTACTGGTCGGTACACTTATTTCTGTTCTTCCTCTGTCTCTAATTCTTCATGAAGTAGGAGGAGACGGCACAAGTGGAAAGGCCTATCTTTATACAGCGGAGTTCCGTTGTATGTAGTTAGTGATTATCAGTTCATGATTCTTATAAAGTTAAGATGCTATATTTGCTACTTATTTTGTTGCTCCTTTGAGTGCTTTATCAATAGTTCACTGGGGCTGATGGGAGAGACCAGCAGACTATTTCCAGTGATGTCACGTTTTTGACATGCCCAGTCTCCAAGCTGCAGGAGGAGGTGCACTACCCAGAGGTTGAGGACTAATCTGGAGTTCCTTAAGGAACCACAATTACCAGGTAAGTGTAATTCTCATTTGTTCCTTTAAATCTCTTTAGCCACAGGTTTGCAGACATTGAAGCTCTGGGCAGGTCTCGTCAGGGACTTCTGCCCATGGGGGTTGGGATTCACTGCGGGCAGACACAGAAGCTTTGCGCTGCGACAGCATCCTCTTCTGGGACTTCTGCTGTCCTTGTGCTCTGAGCCTCAGGCGCCAGGTCAGATTTAATTTAAAAAATTTTTTAGTCGCCATGGCGACCAGGCACCTGGGGTTTGTCGAGCCCTGTCTTAAGAACATAAGAGATGCCATACTGGATCAGACCAAAGCTCCATCGAGCCCAGTATCCTCTGTGGCAATGCAGATCACAAGTACCTGTCAGGTTTCCAGAAGGTATACAGATTCCATGCTGTTTGTCCCAGAAGTAAGGAGTGGATTTCCCCAGTCCACTTTAATAATGGTTTATGGATTTTTTTCTCCAGGAACTTGCCCAAACCTCTTAAACCTAGCTACAGTAACAAATAAATTAAAATGAGGTAAACAGCAAGTCCTCTATGATTGATTAAATAAGAATGGCTGCATGTTAAGATTTGCAAAATGTCCCAGATGTATGTATGAATGCTGACGTTTACATGTGCCCATTCTGAAATTTCAGCACTTAACACATGTAAATTGCCAGGATTCCCATGCCAATTTTTCTCACATCCATGTCTGTAAAATAGCTTATCTCCAGGAACAAGCAGGAATAAGTCCTCACATATGGGTATCGTCGGTACCGACGGAGCCCGTGCGGGAAAGCTCCCCAGCTTCTTAGAATAGAAGCTTTTGGGACCTCCCACTGCACATGCGCACTGCCTTCCCGCCTTCCTGAACAGCTCTCCTCAGTTTCTCTTTTTCCGCGGAGCCAGCAGGTCGTGTTCCTGTCACCGCTGAAGAAATTGTTATTTTATTTGTTTCTTTAGACCGCGTACCTGCCTTCCCCATACCGATACCGGTATCGCCGGTCTTTTCTTTCTTTCTTTAAAAAATTATAATTCTTTTTTCTTATTTTTTAGCTTTTTGGTCACTTCAGAGAGGCCTCTCGGCCTACTCAATTTCTCCTCATGGAGAAGCCAGCCCCTGGATTTAAGAAGTGTACCAAATGTAATGCTGTTATTTCAGTCACAGACACCCATGACTGGTGTCTGAAATGTTTGGGGCCTGACCATTCCATACCGGACTGCCCATCTTGCTCCCACATGTCTAAACGTGGGCTGCAGAACCGGGCCAACAAATTCCATGTGCTGTTTGCTTCAGAGAATACAGCATCACAGTCATCCAGGTCTTCTTCTCCGGATGGATCTCAGGTAACCAAACCTTCTGTGGGCAAGTCCTCAAAGAGCAAATCTCCTTCAAAGCATCGAGAGGCTCTTAGCTTAGAACTTGAGGACCCTGCCCCAGCCAAACAACCCCGGCGGGAAGTCCAACTTCCAAAAACGCCAATTCAGGGGTCTCAGGTTGATATCGATGCTACGGCCTCGACAGATCACCTGTTAGCCTGCTCTGGGGTACCGGGTCACTCCGGTACCGACATCCAGGCAGCTATGGCGTCCATGGGCGATACTGTACAGTCCATGCAGCAGGCCGTCATGGCTTTCATTAAAGCTGCAACGCCATCGGTTCCGCTTTCAGCGGTTCCGGGCCCGATACCGGTATCGTCCGCCATGCCGGTATCGAGGCCGTCCACCTCTAAACGCAAGTCGGTACCGTATGGGCTTTCGCTCCATACCGGTTCCATACCCGATACGCCCGATATCGATACCGATCGGTACGCGTATCGTGCGTTAGAGGAAAGCACCGATTCCTCTGAGGATTTTCACTCCTCTGATGATTCTGCTGAGTTTTCACTCAACTTACCTGAGGAGCCCTCTTCTCCTAAAAGGAGAATGCCCCCTCCAGAGGATTTGTCCTTCCAGGACTTTGTTTTAGATATGGCTACAGCCCTTTCTATTACCACATCCTCTGAAAAGGAACCCAGATCCAAAAAACTGGATATTTTGGGATACTCAAAGGCCCCTAAGGAGGCAGTTACCCTGCCTATCCATGAAATCCTTCAAGAACAACTGATGGATTTCTGGGAAAATCCTTTGACTTTGTCTCCTTATTCCCGTAGGTTGGACACCATGTATAGGGTCCCTCCTTCTCCTGGTTTCCAAAAGACTCAATTGCCCCACCACTCTATTGTGGTGAAGTCTGCAATGAAGAAGATTAGGAGTACCAAAAGGCACTCTTCCACCCCTCCAGGACGGGAATGTAAGACTTTGGACTCTTTTGGTAGGAAAATTTTCCAGGCTAGTATGCTTATAGCCAGGATTAATTCCTACAGTCTCTATATGGGCATGTTCCTGGAGGAACTTGCCAAAAAGGTGCGGCATTTTGCCCCCTTTATCCCTGAGGATAAAAAGCAGGGATTCCTTTCCCTAGTGAAACAACTCTTAGAGGTTTCTAAGTTCTCTAATAGGGCAGCATATGATTCCTTTGAGGGAGCCAGTAGGGCTTCGGGCATTGCTATTGCAGCCCGACGTCTTGCTTGGCTCCAGGCCTCTGATCTGGAACCTTGGGTTCTAGATGGCTTACGGAATCTGCCCTGTACAGGTGAGAACTTATTTGGGGAAGAGTGGCAAATCAAAGCCACCCAGATGGATGCTGAAAATGCCACCTTGGAAAGACTTTCAAAGTCCACTTCAATTCCTACTAAGAAAAAGTCTTTTAAAAGGCCTTACTATAAGAAGGCCAGAGTTGCTTCAAATACTGGCCAGCAGTCTTCTCAACCTCGCTATACTGCTAAGCGTCAGCAATCCAAACAAGCACGAGCTAAGCCTGCAGCAGCTACTGTAGCTCAGCAGGCTCCAACCCCTCAGGGGTTTTGACTTGCTCCTAGGGAACTTGCCACTTCTGGTTCTAACACAACCAGAACCTCTCACCATACCCGGAAGGTTGGTTCACTTTGCTCCCAGATGGGAACAAATCACAACAGAACAATGGACCCTCTCTATCATTCGAGAGGGTTACAAACTTCATTTCTCCAGCCTTCCTCCCCATCATATGGTGAGACCATTCAATTCTCCCCCATCTCTCCTAACCCTGTTGGGTCAAGAGGTTTCCTCTCTTCTTGCCCAAGGGGCCATAGAAGAGGTTCCTCTTCCTCAACAAGGGTCCGGTTTCTACTCCCCTTATTTTCTCATTCCAAAGAAGACAGGGGGATTCAGACCAATCCTAGATCTGAGAGAATTGAACAAATTTCTCTTCAAGGAGAAATTCAAAATGCTGTCTCTCGGCATTCTCCTTCCTTACCTCCAGGGTCAGGACTGGCTTTGTTCTCTAGACCTACAGGATGCGTATACACATATACTCATCCATCCATCCCACAGAAAGTATCTTCGCTTTCTGTTTCAGGGAAAACATTTCCAATACAGAGTACTCCCCTTCGGTCTAGCCTCTGCTCCAAGAGTATTCACAAAATGCATGGCAGTCGTAGCCGCATTTCTAAGAGGCATGGGAATCTTTGTCTTCCCATATCTGGACGACTGGCTCATCCGAGCTCCAACTCAGTCACAGGCCCAGATTTCCCTGGACCACACAAGGAGCCTTTTGCAGTATCTGGGACTGGTAGTAAACCTTCCCAAGTCCCAACTCATCCCTACTCAATCTCTAGAATTCATAGGGGCCCAGTTGGACACCATCACTGCAAGGGCCTACCTTCCACATGTTCGAGGCCAGCGCCTCCTGAGTTTGGCCTCCCAAGCTCAGTCCAGCACTCACTTGACAGCCAGGGAAATGCTACGCCTACTGGGTCATATGGCCTCCACAGTGCATGTGGTGCCCTATGCTCGTCTTCATATGAGAGCAGCTCAATGGACCCTGGCCACTCAGTGGACTCAGGCGTCAGGAGCGCTCTCAGACCAAATACAAACCTCCGATCGTCTGTTTTGGTCCCTCCACTGGTGGACTTCCACCAAGAATCTGTTGTTGGGGGCTCCATTTCAACCATTGCTACCCCAAGCAACCCTCACAACAGATGCCTCCCAAACAGGGTGGGGAGCCCATCTGCAAACTCTCTCCACTCAGGGCACTTGGTCTCTACAGGAGACCACCCTTCATATCAATCTTCTGGAACTGCGAGCAATTTACCTTGCCCTCAAGGTCTTCCACTCCCTCCTAGCCAACCTCACTGTCCTAGTTCAGACGGACAATCAGGTGGCCATGTTTTACATAAACAAACAAGGAGGGACGGGCTCTCTGTCGCTTTGCAACGAAGCTCTAAGACTATGGGCCTTCGCCAGAGAGCATCAGATTCACCTGCTAGCAGTGTATCTCCCAGGAGTTCAAAACTCTCGGGCAGACAGGCTCAGTCGAGTTCTGCTGCCACACGAATGGTCCCTACATTTGGACCAAATAAACCGAATCTTTCAGGAATGGGGGACCCCGGACATAGACCTCTTTGCAAGTCCGTGGAATGCCAAACTTCCCCGGTTCTGTTCCAGAACTCCGTGTCAGGGAGCTCAGGCTACGGACGCCTTTCTCCTGAATTGGAATCAGGCATTCCTATATGCCTTTCCACCCATTCCTTTGATTCCCAAGACTCTGTTCAAACTCCAGAGGGATCATGGAACTATGATCCTCATAGCTCCACGCTGGCCACGCCAAGTGTGGTTCCCTCTACTTCTACAGCTCTCCCAGGGATCCTACTTGGATCTGGGAGCTGCGCCAGACCTCCTGTCTCAGGAGGAGGGGACTTTGTGGCACCCAAACCCCAAATCCCTTCACCTCAGTGCTTGGTTACTGAAGGCTTAAGCCTTCAAGACTTTCATCTTTCCCAACCAGTGAAAGATATCCTTTCTGCCTCTAGGAAACCCTCTACCAGGCGTTCCTATGCTTTCAAATGGAAACGTTTTTCCATTTGGTGTGCTCAGCAGGGTCTTGACCCTCTGGCACTTCCTTTGAATTCTCTTCTTGATTATCTCCTGCATCTATCCAATGCAGGCCTCAAGACGAATTCGGTAAGAGTCCATTTAAGTGCTATTGCAGCATCCTTGAAACATATAAATGGACAACCTATCTCCTCTCATCCTCTTGTTGCAAGATTCATGAGAGGCCTGACTCTCACTAAACCTCCCATCAGACCACCCCCGGTCGCATGGGATTTGAATCTAGTGCTCGGTCAACTTATGAAGCCACCTTTTGAGCCAATGTTTTCCACCTCCTTGAAATTTCTTTCCTGGAAGGTCATCTTCCTCATTGCAGTCACTTCGGCTCGCCGCATCAGTGAGCTGCAGGCTTTAGTGGCTAATCCACCTTACACAAGATTTCATCATGATAAGGTGGTCCTTAGGACGAATCCCCACTTTATGCCTAAAGTGGTCTCGCCTTTTCATCTTAATCAAGAGGTATATCTACCTGTCTTTTTTCCAGCTCCTCATGCATCCAATGCAGAGAGGAACCTTCATACTCTGGATTGTAAAAGAGCTCTCGCTTTTTACCTTAATAGGACTCAGCCACATCGAAAGTCTTCTCAACTTTTTGTGGCCTTTGATCCTTCCCCTTTGGGACTTCCAGTCTCCAAGCGTACACTTTCCAATTGGATTGCTCAGTGTATTTCTTTTGCTTACCAGAGCAAAAACATTTCTCTGGAAGGCCATGTCACTGCTCACAATGTGAGGGCCATGGCAACTTCTATGGCTCATCTGCACTCTGTTTCCATAGATCAGATCTGTCGAGCCGCTACCTGGGCCTCGGTTCATACCTTCACAGCCCATTACTGTTTGGACAAGGACTCCTGCCGGGATGCCTTGTTTGGCCAGGCTGTCCTCAAGCACCTGTTCCATTCCTAAACAACTCCTGCCCACCTTCCCAGAATGGATGCCTGAGATCCATACGAAGATGGCGAACCTTTACAGGGGATCCCATGCATCTAAGCTAGGGAGTCCCCATATGTGAGGACTTATTCCTGCTTGTTCCTGGAGATAGCACAGTTACTTACCTGTAACAGGTGATCTCTGGGAACAGCAGGAATTAGTCCTCACAACCCACCCACCTCCCCTAGGAGTTGTATCTTTTATCTATCTATCTTCCTGTCCTCTCTCTGTTGACTCAGCTATAAACTCGAAACTGAGGAGAGCTGTTCAGGAAGGCGGGAAGGCAGTGCGCATGTGCAGTGGGAGGTCCCAAAAGCTTCTATTCTAAGAAGCTGGGGAGCTTTCCCGCACGGGCTCCGTCGGTACCGACGATACCCATATGTGAGGACTAATTCCTGCTGTTCCCAGAGATCACCTGTTACAGGTAAGTAACTGTGCTTTCTTGCTGCATATTGTCCCCCGCAGCCCCCTCTGGTGGCGGCGTAGTGTTTCCACCGAAGAGCTGGGGAGCGCACAAGATTAGGGGTATTGGGGTTGGCCAGGTGCGAGGGTCAAAGGTAGCGGTCCTTTGTGCCGACCTCGTTACCAACTTCCCAAAAGAGTAACTTCACACCAAAGTGGAGGGAAAAAGAAAAAGGCTTTATTTCTCCTTTACGCAAACATGGTTCAAAACATACGGCTTTGGAAAGCAACAGGATTGTATCAGTCCTTACATCAGGTTCAACGCATACAAAAACAGTCAAAGTAACAACTGTTAACTTCACAGTAACTTAAAGTAAAATGAATCCTGCATTCACTTTATGCATTCATTGAACTCCCAAACAGGCTATAGCTTCACTGCGTACAATATGTACATTCCATTGGTTCCTCAGCCTCCTCACCCCCAGATTCCACTGGCATCCATTCCATATCAGATAGCTCTGAGTCTGAAGCTTCGGTAGGGCTGAGTTCTGGCTTTTTAAAAACATGCCATACAGTTTTCCAGTGTTTGTTTGTTAGCTTAGGGTGTCTGCTTCTGGCTACAGGATAGAACAATGGCTGTTCATCCGCTATAGTTTTAAAAGCACTCTTGTCACAACATTTAATACTGGCAGTTTTCTTCTTAGGGAAATTATCTGTTAATCTCTGCTTATAAGTATCATTGTTATACAGATAAACTTCTTTCCTCTGGCTTTCTTCTGTGCTAGGCCTAAGCAAACAATCACAAGAAATGGCTGCTTTACCTTTGAGCTTTCTTCTGTCTTTTCCAGGGAAGGCTTGAGGCCTAGTCTGGTTATCCTCCAACTCTTGCTGGCCCAAGTATTCCCACAGTGTCTCTCTTTCCTTAGTGTGTGGAGAAACCCCTCTGAGCCAAGGCTGCAGCTGTTGCCCTCGGCCTTTGCTTCCACTCCTGTGGCTGTTGTCTGGTGGCCGCGCCCTTGCAGCTTCTCCCTGCTCACCAGGCCTCTGAGTTCTCCACTTTTCTCTCCAGTTACTTCTATAGATATCTCTCTGAGTACCTTTCTCTCCTTGGATATCTTTTCCAGCTGGATATCTTTCTCCTTGATATCTTTTCACTGGAGGCCTTTCCTCCACGTCATTCCTCGCATGTCTTTCTCTCAGGCTGTGTCTTAGCCCTTCTCCTTGGATAGGGCTCTCTCTCAAGCTGGATGTTGGAACATCTCTCTCCTTGAGTGCTCTCTGGGCTTGTCTTTCCTTGACTGCTCCCACTCCAACTGCTCTCCTTGATTCAGGACTGCCTCTCCTTAAATCGGAACTGACTGGGCCTAAGTCCTACCCATAGAGGCGTGGTTCTTCTGAATCTATGCTGGCTCTCCTGCTCCCTCTATGTGGACCTTCAGGATATTGCATCTGAAACCTGTTTTTTTCTAAATTTAAAACTTTTTTTCCTTCTGCAAGAGGGTCCGCTGCATCACAATATGGGTGTCCATCCTCACGAGTTCCTGTGTCCTTTGATTTCAAGCACACGTCAAGAATGGAGATACAATTTTACATCATAACTACATGTACCTACCCACTTTTCTAAGATTAACATAGATTTGCAGTTGTTTTCACTTGGACATCCCTGCAGTTAAAGCAGAGTTTCTAAAATGTGCCTTGACATAGTTTGATCTGTACTAAACATTTCCTATTAAAGCAAATGTGAGAAATTAACTGAAAAAAATCTAAAAATTGGGGAAAGTTATGAAAACAAGCAAAACCTAACTGAAGTTTTCTTGTCTATGCATATTCCTGCTTTACATATGTAACATAGTATATGATGGCAGATAAAGACTGGCATGGTTAATCTAGTCTGCCCAATAAGGTGTCTAGAGTGGTGGTTCTGTTCCTCCTTGCAAGTCACTTCCCCTCAGTGCCTTTGTTTAGGGTTGTATCTGTTGCTCTGTGTAGGTCACCCCTCCCCTCCTATTTATTGAAGTAAAAAAAGAGTAAAAAATATATATTTCATCCTCTTGCTATAAAGGGATTCATTGTCTGTCCCATGCCATTTTGAATTCTGTCACTGTATTTGCCCTCACCACCTCCATTGGTAGGGCATTCCAAGAATCCATCACTCTTTCAGTGAAAAAGTATTTCCTGATGTTGTTTTTAAGTTTACCGCCTTGCAGCTTTATCATATGCCCTCTAGTTTTACAGCTTCTCCTTCTTTGAAAAAGGTTTGTTCATTAATACTTAAGTATTTAAAGGTCTGTATCATATATCTCCACTGTCCCTCTTCTCCTCTAGAGTATACATATTTAGGTCTTCCAGTCTTTTTGTACATCTTCTGCCACAGGCTCCAAATCATTTTCCTGATCATCATTCCAGTCCAGTCCAGTCCCGACAAGCGGGTTGACTCTCCCTTCCAGCAGCTGGAGACTAAGCATGCTCAAGACTTTGGTGATGTCAGCCTAGATATTCCTCCTGCACCACCCACCAAAGCCAGTAACTCAGTCTCCAGCAGCTGGAAAGGAGCTCTGGCCTGGGTAGGCTGGAGGTTTGTTCTCCTGGGTTAATCACTGTTCAGTTGGAGCTCAGGGAGAAGCTAGTGAAGCGATCCTCTCTGCCAAGCAGCAATCCACCATCAGTTGTATGGTTGTTTCCTTATTGTTCCTCCAGTCCAGTCCCGCACTTCTGGGTAATGCACCTCTTCCAGCAGCTTGGAGACTGAGCATGTCATCTTTTTGAGGACACTGGAGTACATATATCACTGGCACCTCCCACCAGCTCCAGTTATCTCAGTCTCCAAGCTGCTGGAGGAGGTGGTGAGCCAGGGTGCTGACTCACCGAAGGAACAACTAAGGAGGGTAGTTTAGGTTTTAATTTTCTTTAATTCCTTTCTTCCCTATTAGTTTTTCTTTTCTAGAGCAAAAAAAAAAAAGCAAGAAGGATTAAAAAGGAAAGTTAAGAGAACCGAAGTTCACTCCCCCCTCCCCCTGGGGTCTTAAGGTGGGGGCAGAGAGTGGAGGAGATCTGCTTGTTGCAGTGGCTCACGAACCCTCTTACTGGTTAAGGAGTGCGCTTTCAAAAGACGAGCCTGCAGTCGATGGTTTCCCGGCCTGCCTCCTGCTGGTGCTGGAGGTTAGGGCTGAGCACGGAGCGGCTGGAGGTCCTGAAGTGCCGGGGCAGTGGTGTGTTCTGGCAGTGGAAGGAGAGAGCATGGGCAGTGTTGAGGTACATCGGGGTTCTTAATAGCAGTCAGACCAATAAAGGAGGACCATCAGCGGCTGGTTAGGTGTGTGTGGCGAGCAACGCGGGAAAAAGCCCGTCATTTTCTGGACCGTGGTCTCCAGGGTGGCGCTGGGCAGGGCAAAGGTTTAAACCATTAAAAAAAAAAAAAAAAAGAGGGGGGAGGAAATTTTAGAGAAGGCTCACTCTCCTCTCTCTCTTGTCTCTCTAATTGTGGGTCTGCAGTGGTGGTAGAGGAAAACCCCAAATTGGCAGGATGCCAGCCAGGCCACAATGTCTAGTGTGCAGTACCAGATGGAGGACTGTCTCTGAAGTGGGTATTTGCCACGGATGCGCTAACGAGGTCTCCTCTATTGAGTGTGACTTGCAGGCAAGTGGAAATAGTGAAAGTAGTCCCTTCCTTTCCCAGGATCCTTGGGTGATGGAGGTCGAGGCTGGGGGAGCGGAGATGGCGGCAGCACAGCTACAACCGGTCTCCAACAGTCAGCCGCCCCCCAGGCCACCCTCCTTTCAGAACTTGGGGGGACGGAGGAGCTCTAGGAGGTTTTTCTCCAGAATTCGTCCTACTCCTTCATAAGGTATTTTGTCTGTGCCAGCAAGGGGCAGAGGCTCCTGGCCCGGCACAGGAGTGAAGGATGATGAGGTCCGGTCCAGTGGATTCTGGTCCGGTTGCAGGGATGTCCAAGAGGGCTAAACTGGGGGAGGATTGGGGAGACCAATCTCCCTTGTCAGAGGGCCCAGAAGGGGGGGAGACCTGGACACAGAATTGGATGACAATAAGGAGGAACTCAGAGGGAGAAATTCTGGAGCAGGAACAGCATGCCCGAATTGTATGGGTGTTCTGCCAGGAGGAATTGCCACCGCCCAGGTTAAGAATTGGATCTTTTTCCTGGGGGTGGGGGGGGGGGGGGGTTAAATCACTGATTGAAGTGAGTTCAGCTGGTTTAAGGAAGAATGATTGTTGAAGAAATGCATCTGGTAAAGGGATGAGATCTTCCTCAGTCAAGGGTGGGCGAAAGGACAGGTACGTCTCTGTCATCACAACTTATTCTCATTCTGTATATACTTGTTAAGTGAATGCAGTTCAGGTGTGCTTTACTTTGTGGCCTCCGGCTGTGCCCTTTAAGGGCTTACAAGAGGTTGTCCTTTTTGATCCTCTCTCTGTTGTAGACCTCTTTCTCAATAGGATACTAGGTTCTGGAGCTGAAGAGGGAGCTCTTGTACTATGACATCAGAATTCTGACATGCTCAGTCCTCAGCTGCTGGTGGAAGGGAGATAACCCACTCGTTCTGGACTAGACTGGAGGAACTTGAGGAAAGATTAGCAGGGAAGGTCCAATTTCACCTTAGTTTAGCCCACTGCAATTCCACTTCCCTTATCTCCTCCTGAGTTGGAGGCCTGTAAACTACACCACTGTGGATGATAGTGTCATCTCCTCTTTCTAATACAATCTACAGTGCTTCTGATTTTCCCCATATCCTTTGTATTTCAGTGGTTTTAATATTGCTTTTGACATTTAGGGCTGTTACTCCTTTTCTGCCTTCTCTATCTCTTATGTTTGTTATGTTTAATCATTTGATATACCGCTCAGGCCGAGGCATCAGAGTGGTTTACAATACGATATCATTTGATAAAATACGAAAGGAACGCCATTTATGAGATAGGACAGAATAGAGGACAGAAACAGTCAGAGATAAGAGAAGGAGAAGGAACAGCAGGTTACCACAATAAACGTGTATGACAAACCAGTATATCTCTTCTAAATAAAATATAGCCAGCTATTCACTTGTTTAATGATATCTCCAGGAACAAGCAGGAATGAGTCTTCACATATGGGTACGTCGGTACCGACGGAGCCTGCGCGGGAACGCTCCCCAGCGTCCAAAAGAAAGCTTTTGGAAGCATCCCACGCGCATGCGCGCTGCCTTCCCGCTCATTCACTTCCCTCTCATCAGTTTTCTGTTTTCCGTGGAGTCGGCAGGACGTATTCCTGTCACCGCAGAAAATTCTTCTTTTTATTTTTAGTTTTTTGTGGTCGCGTCTGCCTTCCCTCGACGCCACCAGTACCGCCGGTGCTTTTCTTTCTTTTTTTCTAAAGAATTTCTTCTTTCTTCAGAAATTTTCCTGTTTAGTGTCTGACGGTTTCTAGGCCACTAGGCCTCTATCTTTCCATTATGGAAAAGCCAGCCACTACCCTTAAGAAATGCTCAAAGTGTGGCGGTACAGATATATTTTCAGACACCCATATTTGGTGTCTAAAATGTTTGGGTCCTGACCATTGCCCACTGGGAGTGTCTTTCCTGCTGGAGCTCAAATAGAAGAAATCTTCAGAATCGAGCACAACTCGATACCCGGTTCACATCGCACTCGATGTCACCAGCTACAATATCTCCACAGGATCAGGTAACCAAACAAAAGTCTGTAAAGACTAGCCAGTCCTCGAGTGGTAGATCTCCTTCCCAGTATTAAGATGGCTCTGGCCTTGCCCTTGGACATTTTGACAATAAAGCCCCGGCGGGAGTCTTCGGGCTCCAAAGCATTAATGGGGCTTCAGGTTGTTCCCGGGGTTCTTACCTTGATGAACATACCTGGGCCATGCTCGGTGGTTGTGGCCGCTTTGAGCGGTACCGACACCCCGGCATCGGCTATGGTGATGGATGAAACACCCCTCACCGATGATCGCAGTCTAGCGCGCTCGGCTACTTCGGTACCGCTATAGTTGCTGCAGACCGTTCCTCCAGTATTGGTATTGGCTTCGGTACCGGTATCGACATGGGCATCGGTGTCTGTACCGTCCATGCTTACTTTGACAGACTCGCTTCCTTCGATGCCGAGCCTGGAATCGATCTCTAGCATGGATGAGTCGGTACCGACTCGTCTCGTTACCGACCTCGGGCGGTACCGAAGACATCACTTTAAGGAAAATCCGATGCTTCATCCTTTCAGGTCTTCCAATCCCGATGACTGGGATGAATCCATCGGTACCAAGGCTGAATCTTCAACAAGTCTAGCCTTTACCCCTCATTTTAGAGGGTTCTCCTCAGGGGAGATTACTTTTCAAGCTTTTCTGCTTGATATGGCAAAGTTACTTGCCATTTCTATACCTGGTAAAGAATCCTTACCAGGGGATTCAGAGACCCTGCAATCCCCCTGGGTTCCAAAGGAGGTAATCATGCTTCCTTTGCATCAGATCTTACAAGATCTACTTTTAAGGATATGGGGAAACTCCTTTAACGGTATCTCCACATTCTAAAACACTTGACTCCATGTATAAGGTGCCACCTTCTCCAGGTTTTCAAAAGACTCAACTTCCTCATCATTCTATTGTTGTAGAATCAGCAATGAGGCGGATTAAAAGTGCAAAGAAGCGCTCTTCTTATCCGCCAGGTCGTGAGTCTAGAACTTTAGATGCCTTTGGACGTTGATGCTTCCAGGCATCCATGCTTTCAGCAAGAATTATCTATTTTCTATATGGGATTATCTCTTGAAGAGGTCACAAAGAACCTTTTTCTTCAAGAACATAAAAGAGCAGACTTTTTCATATTAGTCAGTCATGCTCAAAATGTCTCTAAATTCCTTAATTGTGCTTCCCTGGACTGTTTTGAGTCTATTAGTAGAACTTCTGCTATAGCCATAGGAGCACGACGCATGGCCTGGCTCCAAGCTTCAGACTTGGACAAATGGGTACAAGAAAAGCTGGGAAATATTCCTTGTACTGGTGAAAATCTCTTTAACAAGGATGCTTTATTTCAAGCTAATCAGTTAAACACTGATATTGTTGCTTTCAGAGGATTATCAAAACGTTCCTCTACCCCAGCTAGTAAAAAAAAATCTCCTAACAAACTTTATTCCCCTAAGGGGAAAAGGTTTTATGCATCTTCTACCCATCATGCAGATGTTTCCAAACAAGGGCAACCTCATACCAGGCTAAGAGAACCAAAGTCTCAACAGGCTCAGCAAACTCAGCAGTCGCAGGGTTTCTGATTTTTATTCATTAAATCTTTTTTCCTGTTGCATTTCAGAACCACTACTTAACTACAGAAGCATTTACAGTTCTTCTCATCCTTATTCAGAGGTCAGTCATACACTGCATTAATCCTCCACTTTAGGCATGACTCTCTTGCTAAGAGCAGTCCATCCTTTCAGCTCTTAGAGCTATTGAGGATAATCATGCCCTACAGGTAACAAGTTTCTCCTCTCTTTTTAAAAGTAAACAGAGGAGTTACAACTACTTATACGGTATGCTATGCCCTTCACCTTGGCAGTTGTCCTGTACAAGGATATCTTATACTTCTCACTGCAGGGGAGCTTTACCTTTTTCAGAGATTTACCAAATTGTAAGTCTTCCCAACTCTGTATTACTTTCATCCCTCTTAGTTGACCTTTTCAATCTAAGAGCGATGCTATTTGACTGGAGGGCTTACCTTTAAGCCATAGAATTGTCCCCAATACCTACTCCAGTAAATAATTTCCCCTCTGCAATCTTTCAAATATTTCTTTTAAGACAGCTTATCAGACCATAAGTGAGAGTTATCACTTCTAATTCGGTCTGTCGGTCCTTTTCCAATCTATAGGACCTAACCTCTTCTGCTGCCTTAATAACACATAATTCCAGGAGAAGTTCCAAAACCTACTTGGACAGTTTATCGTTGTAGGCAACCAGCCTGTCTGCTATTCTTAGCCATCTTCAATTCTTTGGCTCCCACAGAATAGATTAGGTTGCACACTGGTAATTAAACAACCAGATCCCACCTGAGCAACCTACAACATGCTCTGTGCAATTCTACAAGAAGCTCTGCAACTATGGGCCTTTGCCAGAGAGCGTCAGAGCCATTCCTGGTGGGTAACTTCCAGATGGTTGAAAGGCTTGCCCAGTCATGCTCCCACATGACCGGTTTTTTCCTACTTTACCATCTTCCTTAAAATTTCCTTTTAGGGAAAATGAACCAGGGTTTAGATCACATGAAAGCATAAAGAATTGCTTAATTCCCTGAGTTGTTCCACATCTCCAGTGGAACTCTTCCAACAGGGATGCATTTCTTTTCACTGCAGTCTGTCCTTGTCTACTGCATTCCTTCTAATTCCCAATACTTCATTGGAGCTTATGCTGAACAAAGAACGCATTATACTCATATTGCCCTCATAGATGGGCAAATATGGTATTCCCTTTTATTGCGCCTTTTTCTCCACACTGAAGTTATAGAAGGATCCAGACTTGTTGTCTTAAGACTAAGGTTTTCTTTGCACCCCTTCACGTAGATCTCCACTTCTGGTTATTCAAAGTCTAGAATTTTAAAGAGATCTAGACCTATCCTTCTGATTAGGAACATTCCACGTGTAAGCAGTAAGGGGTTCTCTATCCATCTTTTCAAGCAGGTCTTACCCCTTCTTGTTTTTAAGTGAGTCTCTCTTATTTTTATCTATCTATCTATATATACACACACACACATATCTCACTCTGAAAGATTTGTTACTGTCCATATTAATGCTGTTCCAGCATGCCATAGGGTTTTAAATGGACAACCAATTTCTATGGTAATCACAAACTACCTTGGTTTACTGTAACCTCTCCAGTTACGTTACATCTGAAGCTCTCCATGTAAAGTCATCCTAAGTGACATCACTTAGGGAAGACATTCCTGATCTTCAAGAAATTGGAGGCTAAACTGCCTACTACAAATGTGTCTTTCATTTGGATAGAGGGGTCTCAAAGACCCATCCTTTTTCTGCAAACCAGTCAGATTTATCTCCTCTCTTTCCTAGAGCCTTTTTCTGCTCAAAGGACAAAGAGCTTCAGACATTGGCCTACAGAAGCTTTAGCTTCTCATCCAAAATCCAACCTCATTAAACTCTCCCAGTTTTTTCTTCTGGGATTAGTTCTAGCCTTTTAGGCTTCTAACCGCTGCCTGTATTACGAAATTTATTTTCCTCTACTTCTCAGTAAGGTATTTTCTTTGAGGATAATGTACTGGTTTCTAGCACCAGACCATTAGTCTCAACAAATACTTTTGCAATATTTTTGACTGAGGTCCAAATTAGAAAATTGGAATCCAATTTTCACTAACATTTCTGATCTACACAAGGACTCCTCTCTAGACGCCTTGTTTAGTCCAGCTGTTCCACAGCACCCCCCTTTTTAGTTCAACTCCTACCCTCCATCCCTTGGATGCCTCAGGTTCTGGGAAATAGCATGGCCCATCAACTAGATTTGCAACATGCTGGGAACTCCTCCAGGCATCTTAGCTTGGGAGTCCCCATATGTGAAGACTCATTCCTGCTTGTTCCTGGAGATAGCACAGTTACTTACCTGTCACAGGTGATCTCTGGGAACAGCAGGAATAAGTCTTCACAACCCACCCACCTCCCCTAGGAGTTGTCTCTCTCTCTCTTTCTTTCTTTCTC
Organism: Ichthyophis bannanicus; assembly: GCA_033557465.1. Lineage (NCBI taxonomy): Eukaryota > Metazoa > Chordata > Amphibia > Gymnophiona > Ichthyophiidae > Ichthyophis > Ichthyophis bannanicus. The sequence goes on along the minus strand of CM066036.1, from coordinate 136,765,353 downwards.
TCTCTAATTTGTCTACTTCCCTCCTTCGGTCTCAGCTACAAACCCAACTGATGAGAGGGAAGTGAGTGGGCGGGAAGGCAGCACGCATGCGCGTGGGATGCTCCCAAAAGCTTTCTTTTGGACGCTGGGGAGCGTTCCCGCGCAGGCTCCGTCGGTACCGACATACCCATATGTGAAGACTTATTCCTTCTGTTCCCAGAGATCACCTGTTACAGGTAAGTAACTGTGCTTTACTTACCTGAGGCTTTTTATCTTAGGGCTGTGTCCATTCATCTTTTCCTATAAGGTTCTTTGGGTCTGTCCTGTAGCGGTCAGGTGAGGGGTGTTTTTCACCTCCTGAACCTCATCAAGGCATAGGCTGTTTTCCTAGTGTGTGCAGCATTAGTTGTTACTCCACTTCTGTGTTCTGGGCCTGTTCTTCACTGCTGGGCCTTACCTCTGACCAAGATGCGGCTTCCCATACCTTTCCAGGGTAGTAGTGGTTGCAGCAGGGCCATTCTGCATGCAGAGGACCTGAATGGGTACACATCTGGATGTCAGACTGACCCTGCTCAGTCTCCGTGGTGAAGGCCTGCTATGACAGGCTGGGTGAGCTCTTGCTAGGAAGGTTGGGGTCAGTGATCACCTGTCCTTAAAACAGTCTGATTTGTTCCTAGGATTTTATCAACCTGGCAGTTATTCATATTCTCTCCTGAGCTGCGTTCCTCACAACGGAGAGCTCACTCAAGCTTTGGCTAACTGAGAGCATGCAATTCTCAGCTTCATGGGCGTGGAATTTCTCAAGCCCTCTGGTTTTGATTATCGTCCTTGGACCAGAGTATATCTGTACTCGCTTCTGAGACACCTGCTAACCTGAGTTCCATAGTTTCTATCATTTGACCAGTGCACCTTGATCTCCTGGGGGATAGTAAGGAACTGAAGGTGTTGGTTGCAGTTCTATCCTCTGATTGCCAGTGCACTATTGAAAGCACTGGATGGAATGCCTCTTGTCTCGGATCCTTGTCTACAGGGCCAAGAGGGCAATGCCCAGGGACTCTGGTCCCCTCAGGAGGCCTCTGGGTGGATCTTCCGTTGGGAGGCTAGAATGAGCGGTTTGGCCCTGGAGAAGTTCAGGCTGCTTCTAGTGGACAAAGGGGGCTGTGTGGTCTCTGTGACTGTTCAGGTAATGGTATATGAGCTCGCAGGGCTGGAGTGGACCTGAGGGTTGTGGAGCGGTATTGTTGGGCAGAAGAGCATCTGCTTGCCTTGTTTGTGGTGCACATCCGTAAGTTTTGACATCTGGCAGGCCACTTTTCTCTTTCAGGATTCCATGAGTCCCAGTGTGGTGAGAGCCTCATTCTCCTGTGTGCGACCTCTGAGTCTGATGGGACTTCTAGTGATTATTGGCAGGCATCTGAATGTCAATAGGTCAGGTTTTGACAAATATTCCTTAAATTTAGGAGCTAGCTGCAAAGATGCAAATCAGTGTGCCTCTTCCTGCCCCCCCTCCAAGTATTATTGCAGTTCCTTTCTTAGAGCTTGATTTATTAAGACTGTGTTCCGAGTAGCCACATTCCTCCTTCCACTCCCCAACTTCCCAGTGGCCCTTCATAGCTGCACCTGATAACTTCCCTTTTTGCTTCACATATCACCTTGGCCTGATGATTTCTTTTAAAGTGCCTTTGAGTTGGTGCAGACTCCTGGTGATCCAGCAGTTCCTAGGTTTTCTTGGCAGTGTGACCGGAAGTAGATTGCCATGCCTTTCTTCCGAGGCAGTGGAAGGTTAAGTGACTTGCCCAAGGCCACAAGGAGTGCTGTTGGGAATTAGCACCCTGGCCTCTTGGTTACCTACCAAGCCAGTGCTTTAACCACCAGGCTATTCTTCCACTCTCGGTAATATGTGAAGCAAAAAAAAAATCTTATTCCCCTACACCAGTGGTTCTCAAGCCGGTCCTCTGGGATCTCCAGGCCATTCAGGTTTTCAGGGTTAGCACAATGAATATGCATGAGATAGATCTGCATGCACTGCTTCCATTGTATGCAGATCTGTCTCATGCATATTCATTGTGGATATCCTGAAAACCTGACTGGCCTGGGGGTCCCAGAAGACTAGGTTGGGAACCACTGCCCTACATCTTGCCTTCACCCATGCGCTCTCTCATGGCCCACCCATCCTTCCCCTAGTCTCAGTCTCTCTCTCTCTCTCTCTCTTATATGCCCCTCTTCCCCCAATCTCTCTTGCACTTGCCCATTCTTGTGCCTGGCTGTAGCTGCTGAAAAATGTGGCCAAAAACAACTGTTTTGTGGGCCGTGAAATTCTGGGTGGCAGGATGCAATTTCTAGGCGCCATGGTGACCTGGTGCCTTGGATTTGTCGAGCCCTGCTGTAGATGGCGTTTTTTCAGCTGCAAGAAGGATCCATAGATGGTGGACTTAGTGGTTCTGCTTCAGGAGTGACCTGGAAAAGGATGCTATAGGTCTCCCCACCTGCCCAGCCTTGTGTGAGCCGCCCTTTACTCAGGGTTCTGTCCCACCTGGACCTGGAGATCCTAGTGGCCTTGAATGGGCTTCAGAGACTAGGGTACACAGTTTCTTGATCCAGTGGTATGGCCCTCTATCTCTTGCTACCTCAGAAGTTGGTCCTGCCATGGTGGGGGGGGGGGGGCTCCTGGTGATGCAATTTTGCTGTTTCTTCTTGCTTATGACCTGGCCCTATTGGGGCATAGGCTTCCAAGAAGGGTTGCTCTGGAGTGGTATAGCTTATCACCTGGTGGGTCTCCATTTCCTTGGAAGGCCAGCCTGCAGCCGATATGTGACATATTTACTAAACACAAAATCAATTTCCACATATATGCAGATGATATAATGGTTTATGTTCCAGTTGATGTAAAAAATCCACAATTCAACAATGTTACCGACAGCATATATGAAGCTGAATCATGGCTCAACAAAAACACTTACAAATCAACGTTAAAAAATGGAAATCTTATTCATCACAGGAAACCAAAAGTTCCCCCATTACATTCAAATTACACAATTTCAATTTGCCAGTCAACAAGAAGTCACATACCTAGGTATCATTATTGACTGGGCCCTAAACATGACATCACAGATCAAACTTACTGCTAGAACAATACTCTATAAACTAAAAACTATTCAACACCTGAGACCAGTTCTAGACCCACATGACTTTCAAACAATCTGGACTACTATAATAGTATTCTACAAGGTCTCCCAAAGAAGTCTATTCACACTCTCCAACTTGTCCAAAATGTATCTGCCAGGATAATAACCAAACAAATTGTAATATCGTCACTTTTCAGAACTTTATGCTGTGTAGCTACAAATATTAGTTAAGCTCCACTACTGACCATTTGTGACTAACTCACTATGAAATTATTACTATTTTTTCAAATCAGGGATCAGGTCTCAGATTTTAACATTGGCTACTCACTGGATCTGCTTGTATGATGCAGTGAAAAACGCCAGTCATACATCAACGACCTGTTAGTATCGCTGTTTTTTTCTTTTTTTATCCCTAGGTATTTACTCTTAATTGTTCATCCCATCAGAACTGCTAAATATAAGTGTAACCATAGTTTTAAGAAGATGGTAAAGATTTTTTTAATCAGGAAAAATTGCTTGGCTCTGTCAATGGTGCTGTTTTAGGCACTGTTGATTCATATTCACTGGCTGAACCTAATGACCCAATGACAAAGTTTCTCAGTGAAATCTTCCTGCAGTCAGGTTGCAATATATACAGCTCTTTCAACTTCTGCTCGCCAAGCAGTATTTACAATTTCTTTTCTCAATAAAACTTCCTGCAATCAGGTTACAATGTAAGCAGCTCTCAACTTCTGCTCCCAAACAGTATTTACAACTTCTGCTCCCAACGCATTTTCTGGGCGCCGTAGCATTTCACAAATAATTGTTTCTTCAGGGGGAATGCCTTAATAAGAATAAAAATAAAAGCATTTACCTTAGTTATGTTGAATTTGAAGTAAAGTATGAATTAGTCAGGATGCTTTCCAGTGAGTGAAAAGAGAACAATACTCACGGCTCCTTCTGTTGGGGTTCAACTCTCAAAAAACGCCACGCATGCGGAGTAAACCGCATGCGGGAATTTAAACTATTGCAGAGGAAGTCATGTGTGAGTAACTCATTTCGTTCATTGGTAAGCTGTCATTAACAAACTCCCCATTCAATGGATGTGTTTAAGCCTATATTTAGCAGTTCCGATGGGATGAACAATTAAGAGTAAATACCTAGGGATAAAAAAAGAAAAAAACAGCGATACTAACGGGTCGTTGATGTATGACTCGCGTTTTTCACTGCATCATACAAGTAGATCCAGTGAGTAGCCAATGTTTAAAATCTGAGACCTGATCGCTGATTTGAAAAAATAGTAATAATTTCATAGTGAGTTAGTCACAAATGGTCAGTAGTGGAGCTTAACTAATATTTGTAGGATAATAACCAAGGCTAACCTATCTGACCACATCACCCTTATTCTATATAACCTCCACTGGCTCCCAATCACCTCCAGAATAAAATATAAACAAATCATCACTGCTTTTAAATTGCACAATATCTCTCCCTCCTACCTTTCCACCATAATAAAATTTCAAACTGACACCAGACACAGGCAAAAGAGCGCACAAAACCTCCTGGAAACACCATCCCTAATACGCAAAACCAAACAGTATACAAGCAATAGGACGTTCAGATACACAGCCCCCTACACTCTGGAACGCTCCCTGACCAAATCAGGGCAATCAAAGACCATCTAATGTTCTGCAAGGAATTAAAAACACACCTTTTCTCAGAATATTATAATTCTCCCCTCTCCAACACATCCAATGCTTCTATCCTTCCACCTACCCCGCAAGCGGCCTAACATTTCCTATCCCCCAACTTTAGCTCATTGCAAATAGCTAAGAGAATCCAGCCATCACTGCGCCTTTGTAATAGTGTGCATTGGTATGTAAATAGTTCTTGTTTTAAGTTCCATGTTAATAATATGTAGCGGTTAAACATGTTCCATATACCTTTTGAGTTATAGTTTCATGTAAACTGCCCCTGATTGCTGGAAGGGGTGATATCTAGATATCTATATATCTGTATATCTAAAGTTCAAATAAATAAATAAACCAACCAACCAGGACTCAACCCTACACCCTTAAGGTTTGGAGTTGAGCCCTGGGATACTACAGAAGTCTCACACAAGGGATTCCTTGGCAGTATACTTCGACTTGCTAGTTTCCTGAGGAGTAGAGCGGATCTGTCTGCCTGGGTGTCTGAGCCTCCGTGAGCCTCCTTGAGGTAGAGAGCATTGAGGGGACCCTTCTTTGTTCCCATGCATGAGGCCTCCCTGGAAGCAGGAGGAGGGAGGGCTCCAGTGTCTACCACGTGGAGTCTGTCCTGCAGTCCTTATCTTGTAGAGATCAAGGTGTCTTGTGCAGTGAGGTCTACGCCATTCTTCTCCCAAGGGTGCTATACCTTTTTTTTTTCTCATTGTGATCAGACTGTTCGTCCTTCCTTCTCAGAGGAGGATCTTTGAAAGGACCATTTGGTTGTGTGGAGGGTGTTGCGCGGTTTCATGATATTTGCAAGTTCCTCCCGTGGACTGGATTTCTTTCTTCCTCGGTGGCGTGAGGAAAGAGCTGGTAGAGGTCAATCATCTATTCTCAGTTGGCCTAGTTGAGGCCATTGGGTCAGTGTATGTTCTGACTGCTAAGTGTGTGCCGGAGTGGTTTGGAGCTCACTCCACTGAACTCAGGCTTCCTAGGTGGCATCTGCTTTGGTATCCGCTAGGTGACATCTCTAAAGAGGGTTCTTGGTATTTGTGAATACCTTTGTGAAGCTGTACAGGGTACTTGATAGGAGTTGGTACAGATGGTGCCTTTGGTGGCTTGTCTACCCTGAGGGTCATTTTCCTCTCAACCTGGACTCTCGCTGCTTGAGTACATCCCACTTGTCTAGATTGGTCTAGCAGGTTGATAAGATGATAAATTTTACATACCTGATAATTTACGTTCCTTGAATCCTGTTAGTGCAGTCCAGAACTCTTCCTGGAAGATGCTTATGACAGGTTGGTAAACCTGATTTTTTTTTGTTGTGTTGTCTATATCAGTGCCTCAGACACTTTCTGTAGGTCTGGAAGTCTAGCTGCCATAAAGTCTTTAGTCAGTCTATGGTCCGAGTCCAATTTCTTATGGTAAGAGTTGGGTCTTTTATCTGGAGATGATCAGCTCTTTTGGGAGGATGGACAGATTGTTGTTTTTGCTCCTTTTATTGGGCATCACAAGGAGAAGGTAGTGTCCAAGTCTTCCATTGCCTGTTGAATCAAGGAGGCAATTGCCTTATATCTGCTCAAAAGACATTGGGTCCCAGGGGGCACATTTAAACTAGAGTGCAAACTTCATCTTGGGCTCATGACCGAAAGGTTGTGCTAGAGTGTTCACTTGGTTGCTAGGTTGTGCTAGGGTGTTCACTTGGTTACCCCCTTCGTTCATTTGATAAGCCATTTTAGACTGGTTATACTGGTGTGGTTGGATTCCGTTTTTGAGGAGGCTATTCTTCATGCAGTTATGTCTTCCCACCCAGTCAGTTGAAGCTTGAATACCCTTCCATTCATCTGGACTGGTCTAGCAGGATAAAGAAGGTAAAATTTGACAGCATCTGATGATCTCATTTCCTTGAGGCCTGCTAGACCCATCCAGTTCCTAGCGAGTGATACCTAGGCTGCCGAGGTTGGTATCTCTTTTGAGGCCGCTGATGGTTATGGTTTGTAAGCATCTGCCTCTCAAGAAAGGGAGAGATGGGGGAGGGATGCTAGTTCCCCTTTTGGAGGTGTGGTGTTTTTCTTTTTAAATGTTAGAGAAAGCAGAACAAGTTATTCACTTGACTGATAAGTTCCAGAGCTGTAGGGATCATTTCATAGTTGTGATATCAATGGAAATACCTTTATTCTGTCTCCATCAGCGTGCTGGTGACGGGTCGGGGTGTGTGGGGGGGGGGGGCATAACCCATGCCTCTGGACTGGTCTAGCAAGCTTCAAGGAAAAGGAAATTATAAGGTAAGAGCAAATGTCATTTAAGCTCTGAAACCTTTTCCTGGAGAATTATAGCAAGCAGTTATTTTAATGGGATTTAAAAAAGTTTTGAATGAGTTCCTGGTGGGAAAAGTCTGTAAGTGGTTGTTAACAAGGTGGACTTAGGGAAAGTCACGGCTGGAATCTAGCTACTTTTTGGAATCCTGTTAGTTACTTGTGACCTGGAGTGGGCACTTTTAGAAACAGGATTTAGGACTTGATGGACCTTTTTTTTTGTTTGAGCCAGTATAACAGTTCCTATGAATTTCAGCTAAGATGAATAAACCAAACAGAGTTTAGGTCTCTTTGATCTGTTAGCAGGGACATGCCAATCGATTTTGCTGTTGAATCGGGCTGCCTCTAAGCATGGAAATAGCTGCTCTAGGTAGCATGAGCAATTGCCGTCATTTATTCTAAGTTCTATTTTATTTTAAACCATTTAGAAGGAAGAAGATTGTATTTATTTACTAATGTAGCATTTTTATGGTAACAAATTTATGAAGTTATTTTCTTTTGTTGCCTAAGGCATTTCTAGATTATGATTTACTAATGAAAAAGCAAAACTGTTCACTGTACAAGTTTTAAAACCTAATGTGTAGTGATTAATTCATGTCTGCGATTTTTCAGTTTCTTTACCGAGAATAGTTTAGTTCACTTTTTCATATGTCACGATACAAAATTGATATGAGAGGAATCTACTTTTTACTTTCTCAAAATTAGTTTTACTTCAACAGTTTTGTTTTTTAAAAAAAAATTGCCTGGATCAATTCATATAGTTACCAGATGGTGGCAGACCTGATTCTTTTAAGATAATGGGTCAAGTAGTGTGATTGTCCACTTGAATGCATGGAAATAAGGGTGAATGAATAAACTAATATATAAAAACTTTAATTTTTTTTATTTATAACTTTAACAAATTACACGTTTTGACGTGTTACAGAAAAATTGAAATGGGGAAAAGAAGAAAACGCTTTAAAAAGAAACCCATTCACAAAGAAAATATTTACCCCCACGTTCTCTTCAGACCTCAAATAGTACATTGGGGGGGGGGGGGGGAATATAAATAGGTGGCATTAATAAGAAAAGAAAAAGGTAAAAGGAAGATATGCTTATGTTTGTTAAAAACGTAATATACCGCCCATAACAGGAGCATCTGGGCAGTTTACAAACAAAATTAAAAGCTGCAAGGAAAAGAAAAGGAACGCCATTAAAAATGTAAAAGTAGGACAGAAAAGATAAGGAGAGAAGGGGGGGGAGAGGGAAGACGGGAATACATATAAAAGGGAAGGGCAAAGTTATACATCAACGAGGAGGAAGACAGGCCAAGATAAAAGGGGGCAGCAGGGTTATGCATCAGCGAGGAGGAGGGGAGGGAGGTGAGGGGGGAGGGAAGGTCGAAAGCAGAGCAAAAGAGGTGGGTTTTTAGTTTGGCCTTGAAAGTTTTTTGAAAGAAGATTCTAAACGGAGAGGGGGGGGGGGGCGAGTTCCAGAGTCTGGGACCAAGAAAATAGAAAGCAGATGAACGGGTGCATTCCAGGTGGGCCTGGGGCAGGGAGGGGAGGGACATGCGATTGACGTGAATGGAGCGGAGGGAGCAGTGGGGGGTGTGAAGGTGGACTTGGTCGGCGAGGTAGAGAGGAGTGCCTGTGTAGATTGTGAACAAAGATGAGTAACTTATACCAAATCCGGAAGGGGATTGGGAGCCAGTGTAAACAAAGGAGGGGGGGGGGGGGGGTGTGATGTGATCAAAGCGGGAAGCGTGGGTTAGAATTCAGACAGCAGTATTTTGGATGCAAGATAGGCACCAGTTCTACGAGAACTATATCCATTTACTTATTTTCTTGTACCAATGAATGTTGAGCAGACAAATCTGGAATTGTCAAGTTTTTTTAAAGGACTTCCAAAAAAGGAGCGCAGTTACTCAGGAGTAAGGAACATATACTTCACAATCAGATATTTTATAATATATTTACATTGATAGCGAAGAGAAAAAAAAGGTACCTCCAATAGCCACTGTTTTCTGTTTAATGGCGAGGAAAAACGTCAGTCATTCTTGTGTACCAATCTTAAAATATAAACTTAGAACAGAACTCAATTCTTGCTCAAAAACGAATGTTACAAACAATGTGGCTCTAGCCGGAACCTCTAAGGACCAGCGTTTTCAATAAAACGGAGACATTTGACTTTTCCTTCCAAGTTCCTCTACAGATTCCTGCTGCTGCTTCCCAGTAGGTCAAAATTTAAATCTGATTTAAAGGAAGTAGCTAAGAGAATTTTTTAAATCCACCAATGGGAAGCAGATGGAGGATCTTAGGGGGGTTCAAAACCCATAAGTTAAGATGCTTCATCTGATTTTCAAATAGTTCTAGTTTACAATGGATAAGTAACTGGTAAGAGATAAGAGTATCAATCACATCTTTTGAGCCTTGAAACATGTTCTGCATTTGAGAAATCAATGAAATTAAATTCATTAATAATCAAGTCTTGCTTAGAACTTTTTTCTATTAGAATAGTACAATACATGTCCTGACTAGCTTGCATGTTACATTCCTAGACTAGACCATTGCATTATTTGGCCTTTTGATCAGGATATTAAAAGATAAATTCAGAATAGGGCTGGCCCAGCCACTATGTGAGCAGGGCGGCAGATCCTGGTGGGCGGCTCAGGCCTAGACAGTCCTGATGTGCTGCTGTCTTCACGCTGTGTGCCGTTGCCATGCTGCCCCCAACATCCAGCCTCTCACCAGGGGTTGATGGGCAGCACGGCGATCACCAATTTGAAGCCATGGCAGTCTTTAAAGCACGCGTGTGTGCACTTGTGTCCTGCTGTTCCTGTCCCTTCTGACATGAAGTTGGAGGAGGCAGGAGCAGCAGGCCATGAGTGTGCGCATGTGCTTTAAGGCCTGCTGCGGCTTTAGAGAGCTGCCCATCAACCCTGGTGAGATGCTAGATGTCGGTGCAGTGAGTTGGTGCGGTGGGTGTGGCAAGAACCCTTGGCCCGCCCCTGATTCAGAACAATACAGACCTGAGCAGGTGTGGACAGAAGGACTTTCATGGGACCCCAGAGTGGTGTGGGTAACTCTGAGCCCAGGCCTTCCTTCCCTCTTGCTGTCCTATCTGCTTGTTCTTAATTTTGCTCTTCATTTTGTTTTCCCTACCTTTCCCCTTTTACTAGTTTTTCAATTATCTCTTTGCTGCTTATTATAAAGCAGCTTCAAAGTTCAAAAATAAGTAAATTAAACAAAAAAACTCAGAGGCAGCTGGGACTTTCCACACCTGTGTTGATGGCTGGAGCAGCCCTTGTTGGGTTCTCCCGCTGTCCCATTAGCTGCAGGGATTCCCTTTTTCCTTTTCTTCCTTTTCTTCCATTTTTCCCTCTGTGCTGCAGTGCTGAGCTATGCAACCTGCAGTTTAAACACTCTGCTGCAATTTTTTGCCCTGAGAGTGGCAGGAATGGTCTAGAGCACATTTATTTTCTGGCATGTTTGGGACCCTCATAGCAGTTTTGGATGGTTGCCTGGCCCCTGCGAAGGAGGGATGGCTACAGCCTTAAACCTTGAGGTTTTTCTGGGGCTCCTTTTTCCACTCATCTTCAGCAGTATCTCCTGAAATAGCTTATGGGCTGTTTTCAGTTTAGCAGTTTCATAGCATCCTCCCTCAGACTGTGGCTCTGACATCCTCTACAGGGGGCTTAGAGCTGTCTGAAACCTCTCGTGTGGGTGGCAGGTGGGTTAAGTGACCCCTTTCTGCCTATTTCACCAATTTGTTGCTTCAGGATCCCTGCTTTATCCTCTGGGGGTTGGTTAGGATTATTTCTTTTTTCTAGTGGATGAGACAGTGGAGGAGAGGGGATCTTCTCTTGATGGAATATCCTTTCACAGGAAGGATATTTTGTCCTTATTCAGGATGCTATGATGGCCTTATGCATGTTGGAGCCCGTTCCTGTGGAGTTGTCAAAAGGGGACCTTATTCTGGAAGGGTTTGCAGTGCTCTTACAGCCTCCCCCCCCCCCCCGAGTTGGTGTTTTAAGCATGTGGTCTCTGTGGAAGACACTTTAACTGGACTAAGGGGTCCTATAGTCCTAGCTGTGCTGTATCCTCTGTCCCAAGATGAGTTGGCACAGCTTTTTGGTCTCCCTCGAGTAGATGCCTTGGTCATGGCTGTTATAAAGCACAGTTCCATCCTGGTGGAAGGGGACATGGGATAAAGGAGTCTCGTGATAAGAGAGTGGAAGTCCACCTCAGAATGCCTTTACTGCTTTACCTTTGGGCACTCAAGTGGTGCTGTGGGCATTCTTAATGGCCTGAGTTCTCTTATGCTGGAATCGGCAGTTGCTGGACAGTCCCATGGTTGCAGGATTTAGAATCTAAAACCCCATATGTGGCAGATGCCTGATATGGCTTGATGAGAATTGAGTCAAAGTCCAAGGTGGCAGTAGCAGTTGCTAAATAGTGGCTGTGACTCCAGAATTGGTTGGCTGATGTCTCCTCCAAGTTGAAACTTTGCAAGCTTTATTTTGTGGGCAGATTGCTCGTTGGGGAGGGCTTGCAGAAGACTTGGAATAGCTCACACTCTTGAGGTCCTAGGAGTGCCTCATATAGAGCATGGGGATGGCCTGAGGCTGTGTAAGAGCTCAAATGTGGCCTATTCCTCTTATATATCTAAACCCAAGAGGAGCTTTTTGGGGGGGAGGGGGGGTTCCCATCATTCATGAGACTCAGTAACTGCTCCATGTGGAGCCAGTATGCCCTTGGAATGAAATTCAGTGGGTCCGTTCTGAGGTTCAGCTGGTTGGGAGCAGGAGTTCTTGATTTGGTATTCTGCATTTTGGACACCTGTAAGACCGCTTCATGGTCATCACTGAACACCTTTTGTGAAGCATTGTAGGTTTGCATGTGGGAGCCAAAGCAAATGGTGCCGTTGTCAGGAAAGCTCTGTCTAGACCATTTGTCTTCTTTCCCCTCTAGGTCCTGACTGCTTGGGTACACTCAACTCGTCTAGACTAGTCTAAAGGGATGATAAGGAAAGGTGAGCTTTACAAATCTGATAATTTTCTTCCCTTGAATCCTAGAGCCCTCGTGGGGTCCTCCTGCTCCTCCAGCTCATTAAAATTTAGTAACCCATGAGAAACAGCACTGGATCCTGGGCAGCTTTCAGCTCAAAGACCTGAGGTCGCACCCTTGATCTGAGTACTGTTGGCCTTTCAAGATTCAGTCTTAAGGCCACTGCACCATAGTGCAGGCCAGGAGAGTCAGGCTTGGCAGTCCCCCTTTCCAGAGGTCCAAGGCTCCCTACAGGGGACCTTGGATCTTTGGGTGGTTGTTCCATGGCTGGTATGTAATGTGTGTGTGTGTGTGTGTGGGGGGGGGTTTAAGCTTCCCTGCTTAGCTCCTCAGCGCATGTTTTCTAGACCAGGAGCCCTGTTTGTCCCCTCGGGGGGGGGGGGGGCAGTTGGGAGACATAAGAGGACTCTGTCGATTTGGAAGATGAATATTTAATTTATTTATTGAACAACCTTTTTATACCGCTGTATCTACAAGTCATAATGGTGTCCAGTTAACTTAATTATATAATGTTTTAAGGGAACTTGATCAGAACAATAGTGAGTGATCAACTTAAATTGAAGCGTGGATTAAACAAAATGTAAAATAACTTAAATAGCAACATATGTATAAAAGGAATTGGGATGGAGGGAGTAAAAGAGAACAATGTGAGGGTTTATTTAATGAAATTTGTCATGGGCAGAAAAAAATGTCCTTATGAATAAGAGTAGTTTTGTGGTGGCTCTTGCTTGCTTCTAGCTGTTAGATCCATAGTGTTCTGTAAAGAGATGTATTTTTATCCTACAACGGAACTCTGCGATGGTATTGGATGCTCGTATTTCAAGGGGGAGTGAGTTCCATATGGAAGATGCAAATAACGAATAGGCTTGTTTGGAAGTTGGTGGTTACATTTGGTTTGAAGGGTTGGTACCATTAGAAGGTCCTGAGTGGCTTTCCATCTTGTCCTGTTGTCAGGGAGCTTCAGAATTAGAGACTGAAGATTCTGTACCAATAGGTTGTGGAGCATCTTAAATGTGCTTAGCAGAACTTTATATTTATATTTGATTCTCATGTGAATTGTGAGCCTGTGCAGGTGGCATAAGATGGGGGTAATGTGGTTTCTTCGTGGTGCATTTGATATAATCATGGCAGCCGTGTTTTGTGCCGTTTGCAATGGGTGTAAGGTGGCCTTTGGAGGTGCACCTACTCTTGCCATCGTGCTGGGCAGACTAGATGGACCATGCTGGTCTTTATCTGCCGTCATTTACTATGTTACAGTAGTCCAGTATTGGAGTTATAAGCGCCTGACGTGTCTCTGATGTCTGTTAGATCAAGCAAGGGTCAGAGCTGGTGTATTGTTCTCATTTTGTGGTGAACTGCTTTTGTGACTTTTTTTGGTGTGGAATGAAAGGTTAATCTTTCTTTGAGAGTTTTTCCTAGATATTTGACTTCCTCTTTGACTTCGAGAACCATGTCAGGTAGGATGGTGGGATGAATGTTGGGTTTCTAGTTAAATGGAAGACATCGGTTTTACTTTATTGATGGCTAGGTTGTGTTCAGAGAGCCAGTTGGACATTGCTTTAAAGCATCTTCCTATTGTCGTGTATTCAGGGTTATTGGTAGAGAATGTTGTGTAGATTATCACATATATGCTGATGACATCCTAGAATAACTTATATTTCTGTATGATTAAAAACAGTAGCTGTATAAAGATATTGAATAGTAGAGACGATAGGACTGATCCTTGTGGAAGACCTTGGTTCTGTTTGTAGCGATGGGAGTTAATTGATCCTACTTCCACTTGTTGATGCTGATCCTTCAGGTAACGCTGGAACCACTTGAGCATTTTTTGTTGTAGGCTTATTGGAATCATGATAAGAGGTTATGAATGCTTATAGAGTCAAATTCTGCAGAGATGTTTAGGAAGATGAGTACAAATTCTTGCATTTGTTTTTCTGTTCCTTTAATTAGATTCTGTCTAGTAGTGAGGTAATTAGGGTCTCGACACTATGAAGCGGTCTGAATCCATGGTGTTGTGGACCAAGAGGAACGTGAGCATCTATGTAGGCCTCCATCTGGAGTTGTACTGCTTTTACAATGAGTTTGGCAATGAATGGAATGCTGGAGATGGGTGTCTAGGAGGTTGGGGACCTTGCGTCTAGTGCAGGATTCTTTGAGAGGTCTGATTGAGGCACACTTAAGGCTTTTGAGCATGTGGCCTAGAGATAGGGAAGATTGCACTATCTTGAGTAATATTGAACATAATTCCTGTTTGGAGAGTTTGATCCATGATACTAGACATGGATCAAGAGGGGAGTTTGTAGTATTAAGATTTGAGATGATAGTTGTCAATTGTTCTGTGGAGATAATGTTGAAGGTGGTCCATGTGTGGCTGAGAGAGTCGTTTGAGTCCAGTGTTTGTATAATTGATCCGGTGTTTAATTTGGTTGCTTGGACCTTGACCATGCCATGCCACTCGATGGCAACCAGCATGGATTTCGCCCACTCCACAGTGCGGAAACCCTCCTCACTTCCCTCCTCAACACTCTCATAACTGGGACAGAGAAATCCCGCTCAGGCATCATCCTACTATTCCTCGACATATCCGTAGCTTTCCACACAGTATCTCACCAAACCCTCATCAATCAACTTAACACCATTGGCATCCAAGGCACCCCACTACGATGGTTTCACTCCTACCTCTCCCAACAAACTCAACAAGAACTGGAAACCAATCCTCATCGCCTCTCACCCTCCCCCAAGAAGTACCACAAGGATCGGCCCTCTCCTCCCTCCTCTTCAACATATACATCAGACCTCTCTGTTACATACTCAAGAACCTCAATGTCGGATACCAACTCTATGCGGATGACATAATGCTCTTCACCCCCTTCAACACTACCTCTCCTGACTACTCCACCCTTGCAGACTGCTTCACAGAAGTCACTGCATGGCTACAACAGCACAATCTCACAATCAATTTAAACAAAACAGAGCTCCTTCACATCTCCAGAGACCCCATCTTCAATCCTCCACACAGCATCAAACTGGGTAACACTGAAATCCAGGTCAAACCCCAGATCAAGTACCTGGGTGTAACCCTGGACCACCTCTTGAACTTCCAACCTCACATCCTAAACACCACCAGGAATATCTACTATAAAATCAGAATTCTCCGCAATCTACACCCTCTTCTAACCTACGATAGCTTCCGCACAGTCTGTCAAGCATCCATCACCCCTCTCCTTGACTATTGCAACTCCATCCTACAAGGACTACCTAAGACCACCCTCGCCCCCCTGCAACTGGCTCAAAACACAGCTGCAAGACTCATTGCCGGAGCAAGGAGGCACACCGACATCACGCCCATATTGAAATCCCTACACTGGCTACCAGTTACATCCTGAATCAGGTTTAAGACCATTGTCCTCACGCACAGAGCCCTCCTCAGCACTACAGTGGAACAGCTACAACTACTAATTGAGCGTCCCAACAACAACAGACTCCGGTGCCAAAATGCAGCAAATCTCCTCCTCCACCTGCACAGAGCACCAAGAAACTACAACGCACCTGTACAAGAGCCTTTCAATTCTACGCGCCCCACCAACTGGAACAAACTACCCCCCACCTTACAGACCCTCCAATCCCACACCCTCTTCAAAAAACATCTTAAGACCTTTCTTTTCGAAGAATACTTCAACACATCTACCACCACAAACCACTCACAAGATCATACCCAGTCCCTCCTCACCTCTTTCACCACTCACCCACCATAAGCAGGCGAACACAATGCCACACCGCATAGCTGCTATGACATATGCAAACTATCTTTTTGTTCTTCTGTTCATGGTGGTAATGTAAATATTTATACCAGTTATCTGTACATAGTTCCAACTGTTCCATACAAACGCTACTTGTTCAGTGTAATATTTATACCAGTTATTTATCCATAGTTCAAACAGTTCCATGTAAATTTTACTACCTGTTCAATGTAAACCGTTTTGCCTTGCAGAAAAATGGTATATAAAACCAGTTAAATAAGGGCATAATGTATTGTCTGTTTTATTTGAACTGGGAGTTCTTAATAGCTGCTACATATCATTGAAGAGCCCTCTGGGGCTATTTAAGGATGACTTGATGAGCTTTGTATGGAATGCCTTTTTTGCATGTGTTAGTCAAGGATCAGTATTCAATTTGGGTTGTGACTTATGCTGCATGGGTCCTTGGAGTGCCTCCATCTGTGCTCTAGCTGTCGTAGCTTGCACTTAAGCTCTTTCAGATCATGCAAGTACCATGAGACTTGGCGCTGTCTCCTGCTTGCATTTGTAGGGTGGGGTATTGTGGCGTAAGGTGATATGGTGCTGTTCCAGTCGTAGATAAAGGAGCCCAAATCTGTTGGGCTTGAGTGTGCGAGTGGAAGGATTTTATTTAGGAATGAGTCCTTTTCAAAGTGGCAAAATATGTGTTGTCCAAAGAGGAGGAGTGTGGTAAGAAGGTGATCATGCTATGGTCTGACCATGGCACTGGAGTGATTTGTGAAGTTGGGAGGAGGTGTTGATATAGCTAATTAGTTGGAGTGAATATAAGGTTTACAATTACTCTTTTTCTGTAGGTTGGATTTGCAATAATCTGTTACAAGATGGAGGGCTTCCATAGTGTCAAGAAAGGAGGTGGCTTGTGTGGTTGTGGAGGGTAAGTTGAGGTCACCTAGTAGTTTGAAACATTTATTGATAGAACTATTGGTGCATGCTTCTTCGATCAGGGTTGATAAGTCAGAGCTTGTTGAAGGTGTTGGGTAATACTAGGCAGAGTGATAGGCACGTGTTGGAGATGGTAAGGAAGTCTAGGGTCACCTGTAGAGCTGGTGTTAATGGTTTTGAACTGGAGATAGGTCTTTTGCAATAATTAGAACCCTGCCTCTCCTCTTCGATGATATGGGGCAGTTAAATAGATTATATGAGGGTATAGAAAACTGGTTGAGCAGAACATTGTCAGTATTGTTGAGCCAAGGTTCAGTTATAAATATGTCAATAAGGTTATCATTGATATAGTCCACTAGTGTGGGGGATCTCATTGTGGGAAGAGCATGCATTGATTAAGGCACATTTGAGGAGTTGGTTGTTTGGTGCTGGTGGGGTTCTAAGGGGAGGATGCAAACTGTGTTTAAATTATGTGGTTCTCTATTCCGGGGTTTGTAGAAGTGAGGCTAAGTCCTGGTGTGTTCAAGTCTATGTATAATGGGGATGGAGATTGGGGTGGTGAGTACTGATGCTGAGGCCAATATTATGGCTAAGATGATTATAGATGAGTAGGGGAGTTGAGAGGCCATGGTGAAAATTTGCTGTCAAGCTGTGCAGGGTGGTGTCAGCGGTGTGTGGTTTTAGGCATAGATGCTCACTGCAATATTGAAGAGCTTCCAAGGCATATGTTTGTGTGGCAGGGGCTGAGGGGCTGCTGGTGCATGTGAGTGGCCTATGCCTGTGTGTGAGGAGAGGGACTAGAAATTTTCTACCATAGAAGGTGTTGGTCCTACCATGGTCCGACAGTTGGCATTGCTGTTGACCCTTGTTAGCTTAGTGTGCAAGTCCAGAGCGAGGTGAAAACCGAGTTTATTGAAGAACAAGAAGGAATGCCAATAACCTGACATGGCTGTATTTCGGCAGAGCCTTCGTCAGGGGTAAAGGAAACTATAAATAAAACAGATGTATAATAAATTAAAACCATGTAAATATAAACCCTAAACCTAAGATTAAAATAAATTAAAATTAAAACTAAAATAGTATAAAAAAACTGAAAACATTCAAACCATACAAACAAGTCAATACTTACAAACTGTGTCATGAATAAAGTCTTTTAAAACAAATCAATGGACTAAAAATCAAAAGGTGAGGCTGACTAAAAGTGGAACATTAAAAATAACCATTCTCTGGGAACAAGCAGGAAGTCAGTCCTCACATATGGGTGACGTCTGCACCGGCGAAGCCTGCGCAGTAGCTTCTCCCCAGCTTTCAAAGAGCCTTTGGGAGATACACCATGCATGTGTGGTCCCCTTACCACCAAAGGGTGCTATCTTGCCTCATTCTTTTTTTTTTTTTTATTTCCACGGAGCTCACCGAACATGTCTGTTGCCCTGGAAAAGTGTTTTTTTTCTTTTAATTTTTTTTCTTTCTCCAGTCGCGTACCAGTTCCTTTCCTGCCCCTGAGCTCGCTTGCCTCGGCATCGCGTCTGTTTTATTTTTGTTTTTTTTCCATTGAGAGCTTTTTGACCGGCTTTGTGCCTCTTTTTGTCCTTGGCTGGTTCGGAGGTGTTCGACCTCGCAGGGTCTGTTTTCCCCACCGTGGCCTCTGCTAGTGGCTTTAAACATTGTGACCGGTGCGCAAAAACCATGTCATGCACTGATCCACACGACTGCTGTCTCCGATGCCTGGGGCCGGATCATGACTCCTTGGACTGTGGTCTCTGTAAAAAGAAGACCTCCAAGGCCATTAAGAGCTGTCAGCAGTAGTGGAAGTCCTTCTTCCATAAGACTGATTCCACACCGGAGTTTCCAGCGACACCATGCTCCAGGGGCCCTCTCCCCCGGAACCTTGGGGAGACCAGGCAGCCTCGGAACTCTGAGGTCACGGGTCCTCAAGCTGGACCCTGGAGGAATAGCCCAAGAAGAGCCGGAAACCCTCAAAGACCGCGTCAGAGGACATGCCTGGAAAAATAAGTGTCCCATGGGTCCAGGACCCGCAGTCCTTACCGCGAGTACAAGGTGAAGGAAAAGGAATGGCTGACCAAAATATCCTGTCGGGAATCATCGGCTTCTTGTGACTGGCCTCAGACCTCTGAGGCCATCCTGGTCGAAGACTCAGCCTTGACGGAGTTGACGTCGGGCCCGAGCCCCTCTTTGCCCACCCTGAAGGCTGCAGAGCCAACTGGCCTCCAGACCAGGATGGGCAGCCTTGGAGCGCAGTCTATCTGCTTTCATGGCCCAGCAGCGGACTCTGATGCCTGAATCTGCTGGGTCATCACTCCTAACTACCAGGCCCTCGATCTCGAGGAACTTCCCAGATGTTGAGGAGATCCCTTGGCATCAGTCCTGATCTCAATACTGATCCTTGGAACTGAGGTCATCCCTGAAGAGTGCCTGTGGCTTGAGCTGCCAGGGGCCGTTGGGCTTGTAGCGTGACCCCAGAGCACGGGCTGCCCTCGACGCCTCCACCAACTGAGCCGGACTGGGAGACCGAAGGCGGGGAGTCCTCGGATACCCGTCGGCACTGGGACGTACTCTCCGACCCGTCTCCGCCCAAGACCTGGCATCGGTCCCCACCTGAGGACATGGCCTTCCTTGATTTTG
Organism: Ichthyophis bannanicus; assembly: GCA_033557465.1. Taxonomy (NCBI): domain Eukaryota; kingdom Metazoa; phylum Chordata; class Amphibia; order Gymnophiona; family Ichthyophiidae; genus Ichthyophis; species Ichthyophis bannanicus. The sequence goes on along the minus strand of CM066036.1, from coordinate 136,745,897 downwards.
TGTAGGATATGGCCAAGGCACTGGCCTTTGAGACAGACTCTGAGGGAGGACCCTTGGACCAAGGAACTAGAGATCCTTCAGTACGAGGCTCCTCTGAAGGAGGCACTCAGAGTGCCCGATCCCCCAATCCTGGAATGGCTGCGGTTCTGCATGTGGGAGACTCCCGCGTAGGTGCCTATAGTGAGCAGGCGACTTGCCTCGATGTACCAGGTCTGCTAGAGCCCCGGCTTCCAGAAAGCACAGCTGCCAAACAAGTTCATGGTGGTGGAGTCGGCCATGCGTCACCTTAAGAGCTAGAAGACGCATTCCTTTGTGCTCCTTGGTAGGGAGACCCACGCCTTGTACATCCTGAGCAGAAAATGCTACCAGATCTTGATGCTCATTGGCTGTACATGGTCATGTACCTGAGAGACCTGGCGAAGGAACTCACCGGGTTCTCGACTAGTCTCTCCGAGGAACCTCTTCAGCGATTCTGGACCCTGGCCTCGGGTGTCAGAGTGTGCTCCAAATTCATGACCCGGGCAGCCTATGACTGCTTCGAGTCAGCGGTTAGAATAGCTGCTGCAGGCATTGATTCCTGGTGCCAGACTTGGCTACAGTCCTCTGACCTGGAGCAGTGGGTTCAAGACAAACTGGTTGGCAAACCCATGATGGATAAGACTGCAGAGTTGGAGTCTGAGTTACTGATGAGGACTAGGCTCTCCAAGAAGACCACTGACTCTTCTCAACAGAAGTCCTCTGGTAAAATGCCCTTCTACCCGAAGAAGAGGAAGGCTTATGGAATAGGAGGCAGGGTATATTGTGGATCAGGAACTAGTTAAAAGATAGAAAACAGAGGGTAGGGCTAAATGGCCAATTTTCCTGATAGAGAAAGCTGAATAGTGGAGTACCCCAGGGATCTTTGCTGGGTCCGCTGCTTTTTAACATATTCGTAAATGATCTGGAAATGGTAATTACGAGTGAGGTAATCAAATTTGCAGATGGCACAAAATTATTCAAAGTTGTTAAAACCTATGAGGATTTTGAAAAATTGCAAGAGGGCCTTGATAAATTGGAAGACTGGGCATCCAATTTGCAGATGAAATTGAATATGGAGAAGTGCAAAGTTATGCACCTAGGAAAGAACAACCCAGAATACGGTTCCATGATGCAAGGTTCCACATTAGGAACCGCCACCCATGAAAAAGATTTAGGTGTCATCGTAGATAGCATGTTGAAACCCTCTGCCCAGTGTGCAGTAGTGGCCAAAAAAGCAAATGGAATGCTAGGAATAATAAATGAATGAAGAATAAAAGAAAGGATGTTATAATGCTTCTGTATTGTTCCATGGTGCGACCATACCTTGAATATTGTGTGCATTTCTGGTCACCGTATCTTAAAAAGGATATAGCGCTATTAGAAACGGTACAGAGAAGAGCCACCAAAATGGTAAAGGGGATGGAAGGATGCCCCTATGAAGAGAGGCTAAAAAGGTTAGGTTCTCTTCAAGCTGGAAAAGAGATGGCTGAGAGGAGAGATGATAGAGGTCTATAAATTAATGAATGGAGTGGAATGGGTAAATGTAGATTGTTTACGCCATCAAAATATAAAAAGACTAAGGGGACATGCAATGAAGCTACAGTGTAACCTATTTAAGATTAAAAAGAGAAAATATTTTTTCACTCAACGTGTAATCAAACTCTGGAATTTGTTACTGGAGGGTGTAGTAAAAGCTGTTAGTGTAGCTGGGTTTAAAAAAGGTTTGGACAAATTCCTGGAGGAAAGGTCCAAAAACCATTATTAAAGGGAACCCAGGAAATCCACTGCTTGCCCCCAATACAAGCATTGTGGAACTTGTGTCTTTTGCAGAAACTGCTAGGTACTTGTGACCTATATTGGCCACCGTTGAAAACGGGATACTGGGCTTGATTGATGGACCTTGGTCTGACCCAGTATGGCATGTCTTATGTTCTTATGTTTATAGAAATTACCCTCAGTACCAGGCCTTCCCAGCTCCCCAACAGTGGCAGCAGGCCAAGGGTCAAGGGCATGTCCTCGCAAGCCTACGTTTCCCAAACCCCAGGCATCAGCTTCGGCCCAGCCTGGTGGGAGTTTTTGACTCCTGGGGCATAGCCTCTCCCCCCAGGAGGCCAAGCCCAGCAGCCCACAGGGGCACATCTGGTTCTCTATGCCCACCGGTGGCTATCCATCACTGCTGATTCTTTGGCACTGCAGGTGGTGAGGGAGGTTTACCTCCTCCACCTGACACAGGCATCTCCTCAGTTCTTTCTGGGAGATCCCCCCAGGACTCCCCTCTACCAGACCTTATGCTGCAAGAGCTTGCAGGTCTTCTCAAAGACAAGGGGTTCTACTCCCGGTACTTCCTAGTACCCAAGAGGATAGCCCATTCTGGACCTATGAGACCTAAACAGGTTCCTGGTGAGGTAGAAGTTCAAATGCTCTTCCTTGGAATACTGCTGCCATACCTCCAGCTGGGAGACTGGCTATGCTCATTGGAACCTAAAGGATGCAAACACACACATCCTCATACATCCCAGTCATAAGAAATATTTCAGATTCATGGTGGGAGGCGGCCACTACCAGTATAGGGTTGTACTCTCCAGGCTGGCCTCCGCACAGAGGGTGTCCACAAAGTGCCTAACGGTGGTTGCAGCCCACCTTTGTCTCCAAGGAGTCTTCGGCTTTCTCTACCTGAATGACTGGCTTATAAGGGGCCACATGGATGCAGAGGTGCATAACGCAAACGTTTGTACCATCCTCACCCTACAACACTTGGGGTTCCTAATAAACCACACAAAGTACCATCTCCTCCCAACCCAGTGACTGGAGTAAATAAGGGCAAGGCTGGACACCATTCATGCCAAGGCCTTTCTCCCTCAGGACAGGGCCAATTGCCTCAGGGCACTAGCCGCTGCTGTACAGTGCCGACGCTTGGGGTCTGCCAGCCTTTTGCTTCGCCTGCTGAGCCACATGGCGTCCACAATACATGTCACCCCAGACACCCGCCTTCATATGAGGGCGACTCAATGCGGCCTCTGTTCCCAGTGGACGCAGGTCACGGGCCACCTGTGGGACAGTGTGGTGGTAACCTGTCATCTGGCTGACTCTCTCGCTTCATGGCAGATCCTCTAGTACCTTCTGGCTGGGATACCCTTTTGGACCCCTGCTGTCCTAAACATGGATGCCTCCCTCTTAGGCTGGAGAGCCCACTCTGATGGTCTCTGCACTCAGGGCAGTTGGTCACAGACAGTCTGTAGCAGATCAACCTCTTGGAGCTTTGGGTCATATTCCTGGCCTTCCAAGCCTTCCGTCACCACCTGCAGCACCATTCAGTGCTAGTCCAGACAGACAATCAAGTGGTGATGTTTTATGTTAACAAGCAGGAGGGCACGGACTTGTACACCTTCGGCCAGGAGGCAGTAGCTCTCTGCTCATATGCGAACCGCCACGGGATGCTCCTACGGGCAGTGTATCTGCCAGGCCAGGACAACGCCCTGGCAGACAGGCTGAGCAGGGTTCTCCTGCTGTACTAGTGGCGGCTAGACCTCAGATTGGCCTGTTGGTTCTTCCAGCTCTGGGGGACTCCATGGATGGATCTTTTTGGCCAATCTGGCCAACACCCAGCTTGCCTCATTTCTGCTCCAGGCAGCCACACCCATCCCGGCTGGCAGTGGATGCCTTCCTGATCCTGTGGATCGGGGTGCCTTCTCTACACCTTCCCTCCCATGCCACTGGTTGCCAAGACCCTGTTCAAGGTCAAATACAATGAACTTCCACGAGACTGGCTTATGCTTTCAAATGGCACAGATTCTTACTGCGGTGCACGGAGCAACGGGGTTGACCTGTTCTCTTGCTCTCTGCAGCTTGTGCTGCAATATTTGCTTCACCTGTTTCGGGCAGGACTGAAGTTCAACTCTGGGTCCACCTGAGTGCACTTGGAGCACACCACCACCTTATCAAGGGCAAGTCCCTCTCTGTCCAACCTCTCGTGACCTTCTTCCTTCAGGGTCTCTTGTTGTCCAAGCCTACTGTCTTCCCGTAGGTGGCGGAGTGGGACCTCAACGTGGTGCTGTTGCAGCTCATTGGACCACCATTTGAGCCAGTGGCTACCTGCCACCTATGGTACATTCCTGGTGGCACTCACGTTTGGCTCGCAGAGTCAGTGAGCTCAAAACGGTGGCAATCCACCTTACACGAGGTTCTGTAAGAACAGGGTCGTGCTCCACACGCATCCTAAATTTTCTTCCTGAGGGTAGGGTCCCCTTTCCACCTCAGTCAGGAGGTGGTGCTCTTCACCTTCTTTCCACAGTCTCACACCAGCAGGGCGGAGACTGTCCTTCACACTCTGGACTGTGTACTATCTCCAGCATACCCATGGCCACCGCAGTGCCTTACAGCTTTTCACCTCCTATGACCCCAATACTTTGATTTTATCATTGGTTCCATATTTCTAAGATAAATATAAAATGGTTAAAAAAACCAAAAATTAAATTAAAACCACGGTGAGACCAATAAGTATAAAAGAGGTTTAAAAATGAATGTATCACTATGTGTGCCAATAATGCATTGCAGAAACTACCCAAGGGGGACACAGCCTGATGTAAATCAAATAAAAGTATAAATATATGCAAAGCAAATAAAAAATACATGCATATGCATTGCCTGGGAGATCTGTATAAGTAGGGGGAGCTTATGTGAGCTGAATTGGAGAGTATACAATCTGGCAGCAGTATATTTTGATATTGGGACACACTGGGTATGGAGAATCGGATAACAGTAAAAAGTAAAAAACTGTATGAGTAAAAACAAGAGCTTCAGTTGATCAATTGGTGTCTCAAGAAGGACAACAGAATCAATTATCATCCAAGTAAAAACAATAAAAACAATGGAGTAATCAAAATAAACAGTTAAAAATATAAAAGCACATTCTTATGTGAAAAAAGTAATCCTATAAATAAGGGGACCAAAGAGCGCAGTAAGAATGTACCAAAAACATCTAAGAACAATAAAAAGGGTAAAAAGATAAGAGAATAAGTCTATATTTCTAGGTATTATTCTTTTATGTACATGGTTTTTCTGCTGGAGACCTATGTCCAGGATAGCTGATCTGGCTTCATCTAGTCGCTGCATTCATGCCCGATTTGTGTTTTCATATCACCTTATATCTTGCGCTCTTATTCTAGTCTTTTGTTTGTTCTGTCATTATGACTACTTCCTGTTATTTTAGGTTTATCAGACTGCTGCATTCGCCCCTGATTTACTTTCCTATATTACTCCTATGCTGGTCTAGTCCTTTGACTTGTTTATCCTGTTGCTATGACAATTTCCTTTCACTTTGGCGCCATTAACTGACCACCTACTTTAGTCTGGATCCCTTCCCTCTCCCTCAACCCTCATAGTTAGGCTTTTCAGTCCCTTTAACCCCCTTACTCCCCAGTTACTCCTCCTCGCCTGTACATAGTTTGTATTAAATAATCGTAGTTATGTGATATGTGCTAGTTATATGTTCTGATATGTTCTTGTTCCTTGTAAAGCAGTTGCCTATGCACTGTTACTTCTGTTATGTTCCACCTTGGATTATAGAAAGGCGGTATATAAGCAATGTCAAATTAAATAAATGAACTCAGATTAAAAAGCGCAGGCTCAGCGTACCTGCTCTTTCAAGGATCCTGAATGCTATGCTGGTATGCTGACCACACTCTGTGGTATGTACTGGAATCCTTTTTTAACCATGATTTTCGTGCTAAGGTAAACACGGTTTCATTTCATTTTTTTATATATTATTTTACACATGGATGTGGTGTGACCATTAAATTATTACAAACCTTTCTCGAGTGCTTAGCCACCCACGTAATCCAACATAATGAACATAAGAACATAAGATATGCCATACTGGGTCAGACCAAGGTCCATCAATCCCAGTATTCTGTTTCCAACAGTGGCCAATCTAGGTCATATGTACCTAGCAGTTTCCCAAGAGACACAAGTTCCACAATGCTTGTACTGGGTCAAACACTGATATCTTCGGTCACTTCTTAATAATGGTTTATGGACCTTTCCTCCAGGAACTTGTCCAAACCTTTTTTAAACCCAGCTACACTAACAGCCTTTACTACATCCTCCGGTAACAAATTGAGAGAACTGTACACACGGATAGCGTACTGAATCTAATCTAATCCAACTACGCGCTTTAATTTGTCCAACCCTGGCTTTCATCCTTCGCATAAGACCATTTGATTCAGTCCTATTTATATTGGATACATTTTAATATTTTGTTTTTTACTGGCTTCTCTTAGTATAGTTTCCATTTCCTGGAATCTCCTATTAATATGCACACTGCAATCTCCTCTTTTGTTTTTTTTTTGTCTAGGTTTATTAGCTGCTACAGTGGTACTTTACATCCACTGACCAAACTGTGTTTCTTATCGTCCCTCCAGTCCAGTCCAGTCCAGACGTGTGGGTTATCAGCCCTCACCAGCAGCGGGAGACTGAGCATGCCAGAAATTTCTGATGTTACTGTAGGCCGCCTCCATGGCCAGTATCTTCATTCTCCAGCAGAAGAGCTCCCATCTGGACTCCACTGGATGGACAAGAAGAGAGATTTAAAAAAATAAATATTGGGTGGTAAATTTATTTTTCATACTTGCTGACAGTTTCTTTCTGTTAGCCTTGAAGGGGTAAACCCTACAAGCGCAAGAGAACAGAATCAGAAGGGGGCACAGTCCTAATAGCTGGGCTGGTAAGAGGCAGCAGCAATCTCTAACGGGGTCATTTGGTCGGCCTGGTTCTCTTTGGGTGTGTCAAACCTGGTGATCCAGGTCCCTCCCCCCTTCCGTCTTACTGTGTGATTGGGGCTTAGGGGGAAAAAAAAAGATAAGAGTAAGTTTTTTTTTCTTTTTCCTTCTCTCTGTGCAGCAGCGATTAGTGGTGTTGTGGCAGCCACCGGAGAGCAAAACAACTTTAGTCACAAGTTTGCTGTGGCATCGGAGCAGTACTGTGGTGGCCAAGGCCCTCAGAGAGCTCAGGTGGTGCATGTGGGTCGTTGCAGGCCGTGCTTCGTCTGCACTGACAGCGGGCAAGTTTGTTTTCATCTCATTTAAGGGCCGCACATATGATTTCTTTGTCTGCACTGGGGCTCTGGTTTCTATGCCGACCGATAAACAGATGTGCACGGCTTGTAGAAGCCCCAGAAGCTAGTTGTCTGCAGTGGGATTTTCTGTTCCTGCCAGAAGGAAGGCAGGGCAACTGAAGAGGAGATGGCAGAGGCCAGAGTAGTCACGGGGGAGGACCCGGAGTACCAGAAGGAAGCGGGGAAAGTCTGCTCAGACTGTTAGCATGGCCACGGTTTTGGTGGGAAAGGTGGCCATTTTACCCTCCTCCACGTTGACATTGGGGCAGACATTATTGGCTGCAGATGCTCCTGAAGCCCTCTATACAGGTTCCTGCTCAACAGAGGCTCCATTTTTTCTTGATTGTGTGTTTCATCAGGCGTATTGTCCCAGACGGGGGTTGACTGGCAGAACTACTTTACCATTTCCTCTGGTGCCTATGCAGTCTGCATGCCCCAGCTCCCAGCCTGTTGTGCTTGTAGACTCGGGTACCCCAGCTCTTAAGTGCAGGCAGCTGGAACCGACAGTCTGGGAGGATCACGGCTCAATTTACTTGGAAGTCTCAGAAGACTTGATGGAGGGCCCTTTTGACTTGTGGGGGGATTCCACCACTCCAGAGTTGGAGGAAGGAGAAATCCCTCCTAGAGATGATCCCAATGTGGTCCATATCTTCCGTATGAGGAGTTGGCATCTTTAATTGTCCATACCTTGTCAGCCTTGAACATTGCACAGCTGCCTCAGTCTTCTGAGGAGCCCCTAGAAGATCCACTTCTGCAGAGCATTAAGACTTCTCTTACCGCATTTCCAGTCCACTGGGCAATAAAGCAGATAAAAGAGACGGACTGGGAAGTTCCTGAAGCGGGCCTGAAAGGGGGTAGAGCCATAGGGCGTTTTATCCCATCCTGCAGTAAGAGAAGGTGCTTTTTAAATTACCTCAAGTGGATGTCCTGGTCATGGTGGTCACCAAAAATACCACCATTCCCATGGAAGGCAGGGCTGCTCTACGGGACGTGCAGTACCATAGACAAGACCTTTCTGAAGCAGGCATTTGAGACCGCTGCCTTAACATTGCAGGCATCCATTTGTGGAGTCTATGTGACCAGGGCATGTATTCGTTGGGCCCAGGCCTTGCAGGATAGGGAGGTGGCGGCCCAGCCCATGTCTACTGAAGCGGCCAAGTTGGAGACTGCGTCAACCTATTTAGCAGACACATTTTATGACTTGGAATGAGCCTTTTCCAAAACTATGTTGTCAGTCATAGTGGCAAGGCATTTTTCTGTGGCTCTGTAACTGGTCATAGAATGTTTCCTCTAAATCCAGTCTTAGCAAGCTCCCTTACAAGGGAAAACTCTTGTTTAAGGGTTCAGTAGAGAAACTGGTGATGGACTTTAGGGGGTCAAAAGGGGGCAAGCTTTCTGTGGACAAGCCAAAGGGAGCAAAATCCTCGACGACTCAGAGGGGACAGTTACGGGACTATTGCTGTTTCCGGGCAGCCCGCTTTGTGCTTTTTCGGAGGGGTTGCTATGTCAATAAAGGTTAGTCCTTCAGGGGTAAAGATGTTCCGTCTGAGGCTGCTATTCTGCAGGAAAAGCAGGAAGTCAGCCCTCACAAATGGATGACATCTGTGCCAACAGATCCCTCGCGGTAACCTCTCCCCAGCTTTCAAAGAAAGCCTTTGTGAAATGTACCACACATGTGTGGTCCCTTTCCCGCCCAAGAGTGCCATCTTGCATCAGTCTCCTTTTTTCTGCGGAGCTCACCTGACATGTCTGTCTTCCCCAGATAAAGTTGTTTTTTTGTCTTTGTCTTCTCTGGTCGTATACCAGTTCTCTTCTGTCTCCAGATTTCGCTTGCCTCCAGTGTCGTGTTTTTCGGGTTCTTTTTTTCTTTTTCCCCCTTTGGGGATATTTTCTCCGGTGCATGGGTTGTCATGCCCTTTCTGGCTGGGCCAAGGGAGTTTGACCTCGCGGGGACAGGCTTCCCTGCCATGGCCTCGATCAGTGGCTTCAAGCTGTGTATCCCTTGTGCTCAGAAAATGTCATGTACGGACCCGCATGATTGTTGCCTTTGGTGTTTCAGTCCGGATCATGATGCCTTGATGTGTGTTCTCTGCCAGCAGATGATCCCAAGGTCCTCCGAGGCCGCAAGAAGCAGCACGAGTCTATTTTCAATAAGACCGACTCAGCCCTGGAGTCATCTGCGGGGCCAGTGCCCTTGAGGGCTGCCACGGAGGCCACTTCCTCGCGCGGTGACTACTATGGCCAGAGCCTTGAAGATACGGACTATCGAACACCCCTCAAAGAGCCTGACATTGTCTGGCCTCCTTGGGTGATAAGTCCAGGACCATGGGGAACTCCCATGCTTCCCGACCCTGGTGCCTTTGATGCAAGGCCGAGGGCAACAGCTGGGAGCGGCCTTCGAAGCCACCTCAGTGGGAGAGAATGCCATCGGCATCCAGGGATTGGTCTCGGCCCTTCGAGGCCATCCTCATTGCGGAAACCCCCATTGACTGCGTCAGGCCCTCTACACTCACACCGGTGGCTGTAGAGCCATTGGGCATTGAGGCCAGGATGATGGCCTTAGAACACAGTCTATCTGCCTTCATGGCCCAACAGCAGGCTCTGGTGCCCAGTTCCTCTGGGTTATCTATCCCAAACACTGGCCCCTCCATTGCGAGGGCTTCCCCAGAAGTGGACCCCATCCTCAAGCACCACCGGCCTTGAGACTCTCCTCAGGCCTGGTCCTGGTCGGGACCAAGGACCTTCCCACAAAGCACACCAGACTTGGGGCACCAGGGCGTTGGGACCCCCGAGCCATCGGGGCTGCGGCTCCAGCCCAAGGCCCGAGGAACCTTTTGAGGCCTTGTTGGATTCTGGTTCAGACTGGGAGACAGAGAACGATGAGCCCCCGGACACCCGGCTCAACAGGGACATGCCTTCGGACCCTTCCGCTCTGGAGACCCAGCGCTGGTCTCCACCTGAGGACCTGGCCTTCCTGGACTTTGTGAAGGACATGGCAAAGACCCTTGCCTTCACCACTGAGTCAGAGGAGGAGCCTCTGGCAGAGGACCTCAAGATCCTCCAGTATGAGGCTCCACCCAAAGAGGCCCTCATGGTGCTGGTTCCACTGATCCTGACCCCGGCCTCTGTTCCTATCATGAGCAGGCGGCTGGACTCGATGTACTGGGTCTGCCGGAGTCCTTGCTTCCTGAAAGCTCAACTGCCCCACAACTCACCTAACCCACCTAACCATACCCACCTAACGACTCTAGTACAGAACCCAAACTTACCTCTCACTTCAAACCACTGGACCAAGAAGAATTCATTAAGCACGCCTTACCTATACTCAATTCAATGCCTTCTGACCTCGGCGAAGCAATCACCAACTGGAACGCCACATTAAAGTCTTTTGCACAGCTACCAGCCTCAACCGAAAGCAATAAGAACAAACAAAACAAAAGACTGCCATTGCCATGGTTCACAGCAGATCTTCGATCTTCCCTCCTCTCCCTCAGAAAATTTGAAAGGAAATGGAGAAGGTCTCGCTCTGAATCTGACAAAGTAACATACCTGGACCACCTCAAACTCCACCGTGAAACCATCTATCTCAGAATGAGTGAATACCATGCTAATCTTCTCCTCCGCTCACTAAATAAACCTAGAGACCTTTTCAACATAGCAAAATCCCTAATTAAAGAACCATCACCTACACAACTTGTTCCTATTTCCCCCCAGTCTTACGCCGACTACCTTCAATCCAAGACCTCCTTGACTGACACAGTCTCAGTTACAGCGTTCTCCCACTCTCACACCTCACTTCCTCCTATCACAATGTTCACCACACCAACTGAGAAAAACATTCAAGACCTCATCACCTCCATCAACACCTCTACAGCACCAAGTGACCCTGCCCAGCATACTGGGTCAGATCTCTGCGTGCCGAACTGAGTCCAATCCTAATCAACATCATCGGGCTATCCTTTGCAACAGGCTCGTTCCCCTCTTTCCTCAAACAAACCTCCATAAGACCACTCCTGAAGAACTCTAGACTTGACCCGTTAAAGTCTGACTCCTACCGCCCAATCTCGAGCATACCTCTATTAGCCAAAATAATAGAGAAGGTTGTACAGAGACAGTTACAACATCACATCGATATAGCCACACCGCTTGATCCTTGTCAACATGGCTTCAGGGAATCACACGGTGTAGAAACTCTCCTTACCACCCTAACTAACGCACTGAACAGAGGTCTCGATAAGGCTGAAAACGGCTTCGCCCTAATATTCCTAGATATCTCTGCTGCCTTCGATTCCGTTAATCATAATCAACTCCTCGCCCGCCTCCTGGAGAAGGGAATTCGTGGCCTCGCCCGGGATTGGTGTAGGTCTTACCTATCGGAGCGCTGGCAGCATGTCAGATTCGGCTCCACCACATCCACACCTTTCCACCAACATCAAGGTGTTCCGCAAGGATCTTCTTTATCTGCGCTTCTGTTCAATGTATATATACAGCCTATATGTGACATCATACGCACCTTCGATATCTCCACATTAATCTATGCTGACGATGTCCTACTGTTTACACCATTTAAAGTCAAACAACCAGACTTCACCAACCTTATTCACTGCTTCAACGCCATCACAGACTGGTTATTATCTCAAAACCTCCGTATAAATTTCAAGAAGACCGAAGTTCTGTTCATATCAAGAAACAAAGAATTCTCCCCCCCATCCTCCCTAAGAGTAAGAGATGCGGAACTCCCTAGTAAACCATCTATTCGCTACCTAGGCATTACACTGGATCAGCATTTTGACTTTAAGGAATACATACGGAACACCACCTGATCTGTCTACAATAAAATCAGAACGCTAAGGCTCCTCAGACCCATGCTACCTCATAACAACTTCCGGACCATTTTCCAGGCCCTCACACTACCTCACTTTGATTATGCAAACATCGTCTTATACGGACTCCCCAAGAACATCATTAATCCGCTGCAACTCGCTCTGAACGCGGCTGCTGCTAGGGTGCTCTGTGGTCTAACAAGATCAGACCATATCACCCCGATTCTCATGGAACTCCACTGGCTACCAATTCATTGCAGGTTAACCTATAAAATCCTCCTCATCACTTTCAAGATCATCAACAACCTTGCCCCCACGCCCCTCAATGATCTCATCTCCTTCACCCCAAAAAACAGAACGAGAAGGTCAACAACGGACAACACCCTGATCATCCCTAAAGAGTCCATCAAATGCACCCAGACAACCAAGAAAAGGACCTTCGCCTTCTATGCACCTAAATGCTGGAATGACCTCCCACCTGAAATAAGAGCAATTAAAGACCTCACTCAATTCCGTAAGGCAATCAAGCACCACATTTTCCTTCTCCACTTTGCACAAGCATCCAATCATCAGCACTCCTAAACCTACAAACTCTCAATCTCCACTCCCAATTCCCTCATAGGCAATTCCACCTCAAGTTCTCTGCGGTATTGCCTTAGCCCTCCTGTGAATACTAAAGAATCTAATATGTTTTTGTACATAGTTTATTACCCTGTTGTTCCAAGTTTAAGTTTCCTGTTATAATGTAAGCACACAATTGTCCTCTGAATGTGCAACCTTTGTTATATGTAAACTGCACTGACAACAAATAGCGCGGTATATAAAAGATGTTAAATAAATAAATAAATAAACTCCATGGTGGTAGAATCGGCCACTTGGAGGCTCAAGAGCCAGAAAACGCACTCCTCTGTGCCCCAGGGTAGGGAGTCCCATGCTATGGACACCCTGGGCAGGAAAGGCTTCCAGGGTTCAATGCTCATCAACCAGATCCAGGTATACCAACTGTACATGGGTATGTACCTGTGGGACACGGCGAAGGAACTCGCTGTGTTCACAGCTGGTCTCTCTAAGGAACCTCTTCAGTGGTTCTGGATCCTGGTCTTCACGGTCAGAGTGTGCTCTAAGTTTGACTTGTGGCCTATGACTGCTTCGAGTTGATGGCTAGAGAACAGAATTGAGAATTAGTGCCTGACGCCATGCCTGGCTACAGTCTTCCAACCTTGGGTAATGGGTACAGGGCAGGTTGGTCGATGTCTCTTGCTGGTGAGAGAATCTCTTCTGGAAAACCATGACAGAAAAGGCTGCTGTGCTGGAATCTGAGTTCATGACCAGAACCAGGCTGTCCAAGAAGACCACTGATCCTTTCCAAAGGAAGGCTTCAGGTTAAAAGCCCCTATACACGAAAAAAAGGAAGGCTTATGGAAACTACCCTCAGCACTCAGCCTTCCCAGCTCCCCAACATGGCCAGTAGGCCAAGGGGTAAAGGCATGGTCCTCGTAAGCCTAAGGCCCCAAAGCCCCAACCTGCGCCTCGCAGCACACCGGGGGGAGTCTGGTGTTCTTCACCCACCGATGGCCCGCCATCACCACCGATTTATGGGCCTTGCAGTGGGTAAAGAAGGGATACCTCCTTCACCTCAAACAGATGCCCCAGCCATTCTTTCCAGAAGAGCTCCCGATGCATTCCCTTCACCGGGACCTGCTTCAGCGGGAACTCGCAAATCTCATGGTAGACAGGGCAATGGAACCTGTACCCCTCAAACGCCGAGGGAAAAGGTTCTACTCCCACTACTTTCTGATGCCCAAACTGACCAGAGGGTTCCTGGTTCCTTGTGAGGGAGAAATTTTAAAGATGCTGTCCCTTGGAACATTGCTGTCATACTTCCGGCAGGCTATGCTCCTTCATTCTAAAACAGGGGTTCTCAACCCTGTCCTCGGGACCCACCTAGCCAGTCGGGTTTTCAGGATAACCACAATGAATATGCATGGAAGACATTTGCATATAATGGAGGCAGTGTCTGCAAATCTCTTTCATACATATTCATTGTGGTTATCCTGAAAACCCGACTGGCTAGGTGGGTCCCGAGGACAGCGTTGAGAACCCCTGTTCTAAAAGATACTTATACACACATTCTTATTCACCCCTTTCACAGGCAATACCTCTGCTTCATGGTGGGAGGCTGCCATTATCGGTACAGGGTCCTTTCCTTCGGTCTAGCCTCCACTCCAAGGATCTTCACCAAGTGCTTGGCAGTGGTCTCCGCCTTCCTGCGTTTCCAGGGGGTATTCGTCTTCCCATACCTGGATGACTGGCTCATACAGGACAGCGCCACCGCAGAAGCTTGCCAGGTGACGGCCTGCACCATTCTCATTCTGGAACACCTGGGGTTCGTCATAAACTACCCAAAGTCCCACCTGCAGCCAACGAAATGTCTATAGTTCTATCAAAAAAGCATGGGACAAACACAGGATCTCTAAAGGAAAAAAGGGGACTGTTGTAGTTGTTGTTATGGAAGGACAGACTAGATAGGCCATGTGGTCTTTTTATGTGTTCATATTTCTATGTTTCTTTGTTTCTAGTTCATAGGAGCATCGCTGGACACTGTCCAGGCCAAGACCTTCCTACCTCCAGGTATCGTCCAACGCCTCCAGGCGCTCGCAGAGCACGTCCAGGTTCAACCCTCGACCTCTGCTCACCTCATGCTTCACCTTCTGGGCCACATGGCATCCATGGTGCATGTCACCCTGGAGTCTGCCTGCACATGTAACTGACCCGGTGGGCTCTCGGCTCCCAGTGGTTGCAAGCAATGGGGCGCCTATGGGACAGAGTGGCTGTGACCTGCTCTCTGGCCGACTCCCTTGGCTGGCAGCAGCTGCAGCACCTGCGTGCCAGGATGCCCTTCCAGACCCCCGTTCCGCAGAAGATCCTCACCATGGATGCTTCCAAACTGGACTGGGGAGCCCATTGCGATCTCCGCACACAGGGCAGCTTGGTCGCAGGAGGAGAGCCTCTTCTAGCTGATCAACCTTGTGGAGCTCCAGCTGATAGTGCTCGCCCTCTGGACTTTTTACCACCACCTTCGACACCAAACGATCCTAATCCAGACCGACAACCAGGTGGCGATGTTCTACTTCATCAAGCAGGGAGGGATGGGGTCGTTCCTCCTGTGCCAGGAGGCGGTGAGACTCTGCTCCTAAGCCAGCAGCAGCGGGATGCTACTGTGAGTAGTCTACCTCCCGGGCCAGGACTATGTCCTGGCGGAATGGCTCAGCCGGGTCCTCCAAATGCACAAGTGGCAGCTGGATCCTGAAGTTGGGTGGTCGACCGTTTCATCTCTGGGAGCTCCTTCAAATGGACCTCTTGGCCAGCACAGCCACTGCTCAGCTGGTTCGTTTTTGCTCCAAGCAACCGCACCCCTCATCCTGTGTATGGGTCCTTCTCTATACTTTCCTGCCCATGCTGCTTATTGTCAAGACCCTGTTCAAGGTCCAGTGAGACAGGGCCACAGTGATCCTGATGACTCCTTGGTGGGCCCGGCAGCCATGGTTTTCCGCTGCTCTGTTGCCTGACCCAGGTGCCCCAGGTTTTCTCTCTCAGGAGGGCAGCTCCCTCCTGCACCCCATTCTGGGGGCCCTATCCTTGACAGCTTGGCTGCTGAAAGGGTAGCTTTCAAAATGAAGAAAGTCATTGAAAGGGTAGCCTTGGCACCCTTTGATCTCTGCAGTGAGGTGGAAGAGGTTATCATGGTTTCCCGCAAATCTTCCACCTGCCAGGCCTATGGCTTTAAATAGCAAAGGTTCTCTGGTGTGTAGAGAGGCGGATTAACCCCTTCTCCTGTTAGGTCCAACTGGTACTCCAGTACCTGCTCCACCTGTCCCAGGTGGGACTCAAGTCCAACTCCATCAGAGTTCACATCTGCTCGCTTTCAGCGCATCATCTCGTTGAGGGCAAGCCCCTCTGCCCAGCCCCTCGTAATTCAATACCTGAGAGGCTTACTACTTTCTAAGCTTTCTTTCCGCCCCCCCCCCCATCCTGGCAGCGAAACGCCATCTCAACATAGTCCTCTCAAAATGTGCTGTGCCACCATTCGAGCCTCTCTACTCATGCCACCTCAAGTACCTATCCTGGAAGGTGGTCTTCCTCGTGGCACTCACTTCAGCTTGCAGGGTCAGCGAGCTCCAGGCCCTGGTGACCCATCCAATTTACCCAAGGTTCTACAATAACAGGGTCATGCTCCACCGCTCCTCATAGCTCTTCGTCTCCTACGACCCAGGTCGGCTGGGAACAGCGGTCTCTAAGCGGACCTAGTTCACTTGGGTGGCAGACTGCATTGCCTTCACTTACGAGCAGGCTGATCTCTCACTGGAGTGCCCAGTCATGGTGCATAGCGTCTGGGCGGCAAACGTGTGCTTCATCCCCCTGGTGGAGATCTGCCGGGCTGCCACCTGGTCCTCTGTTCATACCTTTGCAGTTCATTATTGCCTGGAGAAGGAGTCCCACCAGGACAGAGTCTTCAGGCAGGCGTACTCTGTCATTTGTTTGAGGTATAAGGCAACTCCTGCCCTCCGGCCTTTGAGGTGTTCAGGCTACTGGAGAATTGGCTCCTTGCTTGACACATAGGGCTGCTCGTGGGTCTGTTGTCTCCTGATTCAGTTGCTGCTTCTCATGGCCGCTTTGACGTGGTGTTGAGGTTGTGTGCAGGGTGTGTCGCTGGCCTCTCACCCAGATGTGACTTGTTTTCTGCAGGTCTTAAAGCAAGTTTGGTCACCTCTTCAATTGATTGTTCCTCCTTGGGATCTGAATCTAGTACTTTTGCCGCCCTTCGAGCCGTTGATGAGGGTCACCCTAAAGGACTTTACCCTGAAGACTGTGTTTTTGGTGGCCATATGTTCAGCTAGGCGGATGTCGGAGCTGCAGGCACTGTCTTGCGACCCCTTCCTTCTTATGTCTAAGGAAAAGGTAGTCTTGCGGCCGGTGCTGCCTTTCGTGCCCAAGGTGCTTTGGCATTCCATATGAATCAGCTGGTATCCTTGCCGGTCTTCTCACCCAGGGTGCTAATCCCCATTATCATCTGCTGCATTTACTGGATGTGAGCAGAGTCCTGCACAAGTATCTGAGGAGAACTCAGGACCTTCCGTAAGTCAGATCACCCCTTTTTTTTCTGTTCAGGGGTCCAAGGCCTTGGTGGCCAGGTGGGTGAAGGAGGTGATCGCCACCACCTATTTGTTGAAACGCAAGCCTACCTCTGGGGGGGACTGTGTGCTCATTCGACCTGGGTGCAGGCGGCGTCCTGGGCAGAACTGGGTTTAGAGCCTCCTGTGGACATTTGCAGAGTGGCGACGTGGTTGTCGCTGTATAACTTTGTGAGACATTACCGCCTCGTTGTCCATGCTCAGAATGATGTGCATTTTGGGGCCACGGTACAGCAGGCTGGGCTCTTTGATCCCTCCTGTTGATACAACATTGCTCTGGTACATCCCATGTGACTGGACTGGAGGGATGATAAGGAAGGTGCAATTAGGTCCTACCTGATAATGGCCTTGCTTTGAGTCCCTCTATTCCAGTCCAGGACCCACCCTTTAAGTCATTTTGAGTGGCAAGTCTGGAGAAGAATATCCTGGAATTCTCAGTACAGAGTGTTAAAGCTTCTTTGTCTGCTCTTGTGATTGTACATAATTGGCTTCATTTGGAGCTGGTTTACATAAACAAACTCCCCAAAAACCAGAATGCTCTGAGAAGGATCAGAGGAGAGTTGTAGTAGGGGGAAAAGTTTTTGGTTCCCTGGTACTTGGTAATAATAATGAGTGTCTTAAGTCTGCTTTGTCAACAGAATATACTTGCCATGGAGGCGGTGCCAGGGGGCTCTTCTACTGTGACATTAGAAACTTCTGATTTTCTCAATCTCCAGCTGTTGGTGAGGGGTGATAACCTTAAAGCCGTTATCAGGTAGGTCCTAATTGCACCTTCTGGCGTGAAAGTCTGCTCCATGCGTCCTTTTTTGTTCTTTCAAGGATGCCATCACTTTGAATGTTTGAGTACTATAATCTGTATGTATTATTTTTGATATGTCCTATTTTTATCCTGTGTTTTATATATTATTTTGACCTTTTTATGTACACGTTGGTTCAATTTGACATTTAAGTAGTAACATAGTAACGTAGTATATGATGGCAGATAAAGACCAGTATGGTTCATCTAATCTGCTCAGCAAGGTGGCAAGAGTAGGTGCACCTGCCACTCTGTGCAGGTCATCTCTCCCCATGCCTTTGTTTAGGCGTGTACCCACCGCTCCACATAGGTCACCCCTATTTGTTGAGATATAAGAGAGAGTTCTGTTTATTTTGATTTTATCCTGTTGCTATAAAGGGATCCACTGTGTTTGTTAAATGTCATTTTGAATTCTGTCACAGTATTTGCCCCCATCACTTTCATCAGGAGGGCATTCCAAGCATCCACTACCCTTTCAGTAAAAAAGTATTTCCTGACATTGCCTTTCAGTTTACTCCCTTGCAGTTGCATGTTATGCCCTCTGGTTTTACAGCTTCCTCGTCTTTGGAAGAAATTTGTTTGTTAATTAATACTCTTAAGTATTTAAAGATCTGAATCATATCTCTCCTGTCCCTCCTCTCTTCCAGAGTTTACATATTTAGGTCTTTAAGTCTTTTCTCATACGTTTTCTGACACAGGCTCCAAATCATTTTGGTCGCCTTCCTCTGAACCGTTTCCAGTCTTTTTATATCCTTTGTGGCATATGGTCTCCAAAACTGAACACAATATTTCAAGTGAGGCCTCACCAGCGACATGTACAATGGCATTAGTACCCCTTCCTTTCTGCTGGTAATTCCTCTCTGTATGCAACCCAGCATCCTTCTGACTTTTGCCACTGCCTTGTCACACTCTTTCGCCGCCTTGAGATCCTCAGAAACAATCACTCTGAGGTCCTTCTGGTCTGTGCACACCAACCTTTCATCCCCTATCACATACAATTCCTTTGGATTTCTGCTTCCCAAGTGCATGACACTGTACTTGTTAGCATTGGTCTAATGCTTGGCAGTTAAGATTTATTCTTCCAGCTTTTGTAGATCTTTCCTCATGTTTTCCACTCCCTCAGGGGAGTCCACACTGTTGCAAATTTTTGTGTCATCTGCAAAAATACAGATTTTTCCATTCAGTCCTTCAGCAATATCACTCACAAATATATTGAACAGTACTGGTCCCAGGGCCAAACCTTGGGGCACACCGCTAATCACCTTCCTTTTATCCGAGTGAGTTCCGTTTACCATCACCTTCTGTCATCTGTCCGTCAACCGATTTCTGATCCAGTTCACCACCTTGGGACTCATCCCCAACTGTTGAGTTTATTGATGGGCCTCCTATGAGGAACAGTATCAAAGGCTTTGCTGAAATCTAGGTAGATCACATCCATCACATGCCCTTGATCTAATTCTCTGGTCACCCTATCAAAGAACTCAATCAGATTTGTTTGGCAAGATTGTCCATTGGTAAAACCATGTTGCCTCAGATCCTGCAACCTGTTGGTTTCAAGAGTTCACTATTCACTTTTTCAGGAGCGCCTCAGTTACTTTTCCCGCCACCGAGGTAAGGCTTTACTGACCTGTAGTTTGTCACTTCTTCCCTATTGCCACTTTTTTGAAGAGATACCACATCAGCCCTTCTCCAGTCCTGTGGAACGTCTGTCTCCAAGGATCTCTTAAAACATCCTTTAACGGCCCTGCAAGAACCTCTCTGAGCTCTTTCAGTATTCTGGGATGTATTCCATCTGGTCTCATGGCGTTGTCCACTTTCAGTTTTGCAAGCTGTTCTAACAGATCATCTTCTATGAATGATATGGTATGTTCCATTCCCATTTGTATATTTGTCAATCATAGGTGGTCCTTCACTAGGATTTTCTTTAGTAAAAACAGAACAGAAGTATTTGTTTAGCATTTTTGCTTTTTCTATGTCACTTTCCACAAATCCGTTCCTGGCATGTGTGAGTCCTGCAATTCCACCTCTGATTTTCCTCCTCTCCTGAATATACCTGAAAAAAGTCAAGTGTTGTGACAAAATATCTTTAACCATCTT
Source organism: Ichthyophis bannanicus (assembly GCA_033557465.1). Classification (NCBI taxonomy): domain Eukaryota; kingdom Metazoa; phylum Chordata; class Amphibia; order Gymnophiona; family Ichthyophiidae; genus Ichthyophis; species Ichthyophis bannanicus. The sequence goes on along the minus strand of CM066036.1, from coordinate 136,725,860 downwards.
TTCTTCTGCCTTTGATTTTGCTATCCTTATTTCTTTTTGTCTCTTTTAGTTTTATCCTGTATTCTTTTCTTTTTTCCTCTGTTTGCAAACTTCTGAATTTTGTGGAAGCTGTGTTTTTTTCTTTTATTTGTGCAGCCACCTCTTTGGAGAACCAAATAGGTTTCCTTTTCCTCTTGTTTTTATTCAATTTTCTTACATATGTATCTGATGCTCCTTTTATTGCCTCCTTTAGTTTAGTCCATTGCATGGTCTTATGTGCATTTACATGGTCTTATGTGCATTTTATAATGGTTATTTTTAATATTCCAGTTTTAGTCGGCCTCAGCCTCGCCTTTTTGATTTTTATATTATTTATTTATGAAAGTTTTTACAATTGAATCAAGAAAGTTACAACACTATTCTTGAAAGAAATAGAGCAACAATACAAGCAAAAAACAACAAAGAAAACATCTTACAAAAGCAAATATACCAAGTGTTTGCTCACACTAGCCCACTACAAAAGAAGGGATAGAGGGGGGGGGGAACTATTCTTAATCTTATCCAAAGAAAAACAACAAGCGATACACCAATTAACCCAATATAATTCAAATGAGCACAGGTGGACTCTCAACAGGGGGATCAAGCCTCCTAGCGCTTATAAAGGAAGTCAATTGAGGGGGATCATAAAAAACATAAGAAACAGAATGGTATTTAACCAGACACTTACACGGGTGTTTCAAAAAGAAAAGCCCCCCCAATTGCAAAACTCCAGGACGTAGAAGAAGAAAATCCCTTCTACGTTTCTGTGTTTCTCTCGCTAAGTCAGGATAAATGCGAATCATCAAGCCCCTAAACAATAGATTATGTTTCCTAAAGAAAAGCTTTAGAAACCATTCACGATCAGAATACAATGCAAAAGTGACTAAAAGAGTAGAAGGAACTGGGGTCTCCAAATCAGACTGTTCTAATAATGCGGAAACATTTAACAAATTCCCCTGTTCCCCTTCCCTATCTAACCGAGATAAATCAGGTTGCAATTTAGCTTTAGGTAAATAATGAACTTTTACCATAGGTGGAAGGAGCTCCGAGGCAACCCCCAGAACATCCACTAAATATTGACGAAACATCTCCCTAGGGGAAATAGTTGACAATTTAGGGAAATTTATTATCCTCAAATTATTTACTCTATAGGTATTCTCCAGATGTTCCAGTTTTAATTGAATAGAAGTTAAATTTTTCCTGAAAGCATCAGACTGTTCAGCCAAATCTAAAATTCTTCTTCGGTCCTCCTCCTCTTCAGAACGAACTTCCACCACACGCTGTTCCAAATCCTCCAATAGAGAAGTAGTATTAGTCACCTTAGATTCCAACGAAGAAATTCTAGGAACCAAAGCTTCTCCCAACGAAACGATCGCTTGCCAGATGGCTTCTAAGGTAAAACTCTCAGGACGTTGCAAGGAAAACACAGCCAAGGACGCAGGTACAGCAGGAGATTCCTTAGGCGCTAGTGACCGATCTCCCATTGACACAGGCACAAATCGACCCATGTTAGATCCACTCAACGGCGCAGGGCCCACTGGGCTATGCTACTCTAGAGCTGCACTCTCCCGCTGTTGATGCTCCTCCACGCCTGACCCTCGCAAGCCCGAACCTTCACCTTTATCCAGGGGAAGATCCAACTCCAGGAACTTCTCAGGTAGGAGTTGTTGGGAGATTTTCGGCGCCGGGCTCAAGGGGGAGATAGATATAGCCGAAGCTCCCGTCGAGTCACCCAACTCCGACGCAGAAGCAGCTCGGCGTTCTTCCCCCTCCATCGGGTCCCGGGCAACACGTATCACAAAAGAATCAATAGGCCCAATAGAAACCGGAGTAGAGGTCGAGGAGGGCTGGGAGGGTTCCGACCGACCTCTCCCTTTACGCTTCCTACCCATCAGAAAAAAAAAAAACGTGCAGTCACGGTTAGTTGGAAATCGCCATCTTGAAAGAGCTCCTCCCCCACGCCTTTTTGATTTTTAGTCCATTGATTTGTTTCAGATGTACTTGTTAGATTTTGACACATTTTGAAGTACTAATCAACATTTTTGTATAGTTTGAATGTTCTCCATTTTTTATGCTATTTTAGTATATTTTAATTTATTTGAATCATATGTTTAGGGTTTATATTTACATGGTTTTAATTTATTATACGTGTGTTTTATTTATAGCTGCCATTACCCTTGATGAAGGCTCTTCCAAAACCCGGCCTTGTCCAGTTATTGATATTTCTCTTTGTTCTTCAGTAAACTCTGTTGTTTTCACCTCCCTCTGGACTTGCACGTTTTACTTTTGTGAGTTTGTGGTGTGCTTTTGTGTTTGGCATTGTTAGCTTAGGCCAATCTAAGGGCCCTTAGGCACGGGCCTGCCTGTAGCACTAACATTTTAAATCCCTCCATTGGCCCCTTTCAGTGATGCAGGAAAAAGGAGGTGGAGCTTACCATTACAAGTTTCGTTGGGCCGGGAGATCAGTGCTAGCTGGAGTTCATTGGTGCTGGTGATCTTGGGTTGCTAGCATGGAATGAGGAGCGGGGTGCTGGCCGATGCGGGCTGAGGGGGGAGAGATTTTCCTGGCAGAAGATGAGGACTTATCTGTGCAGATCCAGGATGCTATGGCAGCCTTACACATTGTGGAGACTGCCCCATCGCAAGCTTTTCAGGTGGACCCTGTTTTGGAGGCTATCTGGTGTCCCTCTGGATTTTTTTTTTCCTTTTGCCTATGGAGAAACTCTTGGTCTCTTAATTGGAGAATCCAGAGATGGGTCTTAAGGGTCCAAAGGCCCTCTTTCTATTGCATCCCCTGCCACAGAGTAAGCTGGATCAGTTGTTTGGGTTCCCTCAGGTAGATGCTCTCATCACAGCTGTGGCCAAGCACAATTATTTCACTGGAAGGCAGAACTATTCTCAGATTCTCATGATAGGAAGGTGAAGATCCTACTTAAGAATACTTTCATGACCTTGATATTCTGTCTCCAAGTGGCCATTTGTGCAGGCCTGGTATCCAGAATGCTGCACCGGGTCCAGCAGCTCCTGGATAGCTTAAAGTCAGGTTGGAGTCTGGCATTGCATATGTGGCAAATGACTTCTATGACTTGATCAGGATTCCCCCCCCCCCAAGTCCTTGGCATCAGTGCTTGTAGCGAGGTGGTGACTGGCTGCATGACTGGCCTACAGATGTAGCTTCCAAGCTGTGGTTGAACAAACTGTCCTTTTAAGGGCAAATTACATTTTGGGGAGTACCTTGTTGCTGGTAAAAAAAAAAAAAAAATCTGGTGGATTCTTGCTTGCAAAGACTTACAGAAGATGGCCCCAGGGGCTCTAAGTCTGCGTTTCAAATAGTGTTTTATGGAGCTTGGCGGCGCTCAGGAAATCTTTGTCATCTCAATGGCCCCTGTCTCCTAAAAGAACTGTGCTGTCCTTTCTCCTAAAAGGGTGTCCTCTTTTCATCTCAACCAGACTGTTCTACCCTCCTCCTCAGAGGAGGATCTTCAGAAGGACCCCCTCGGTACATCTAGTGGACATGTGGTGGGTGTTAACCAAGTACCTGGAAGTTGCTAATCCTTTCTGCTGGTCAGATCATCTTTTTGTCCTCTTTGGTGGGCCAAGGAAAGGACTAGCAACATCCAAGCCCTCTATTGCATGCCGGATTAAGGAGGCCATTCGGTTACCGTACCTTCTGGCTGGTTAGGAGGGAGCCTTTTCCTGGGCAGTCTGTTTTGTTTTCTCCAGAGGACATCTGCCGGGTGGCTACCTGGTCATTTTTGAGCACTTTTATATTGCACATGGGAGCCAGAGCTGATGGCACCTTTGGCAGGGTGGTCTTGTCCAGAACGTCGTCTTTCTACCACTCTGGGTCTTGACTGCCTTCATACATCCCACCCATCTGGACTTGATAATTTTCCTTCCTTAAATCCTTCTAGACTTGTGCAGAACCATCCTGGAAGACTACTGTTACAGGTTGAGGAACTCTACCGCACATACCTGTGAAATTTACAGTCCATGCATGCTTTTGAGGTGTGACATTCCATGCTTGTTTGGGAAGACAATGATGTGAGCATTTTTGTTCTCTGGGAACAAGCAGGAAATCAGCCCTCGCATATGGGTGACGTCTGTGCTGATGGAGCCTGCGTGGATCCAATCCCCATCTTTCAAAGAAAGCCTTTAAGAGCTACATCTTCCCACCCAAAGGTGCCATTTTACCTCGGTCTTCTTTTTTTTCCGCAGAGCCCTGTAGACGTGCTATCTGTGCACCCCGAATTAAGTTAATATTTTTCTTTGGCATTTTTTGCTTTTTTTTTCTTCAGTTCAATCTCCTTTCCACCACCTGAGTCCACTGCCTCAGCGTCATGTTTTTCGCTCTGGTACTTCTTTTCTTTTAGTTTTTGGCCCACGGTTTTTTTGCTTACAGCCTAGCTGGTTGAAATGTCTGAGTTTAATCTTGCGGGGCTTGTTTTTCCTTCTATGTCTTCGACCAGCAGATTTAAGCAGTGTGGCAAGTGCAACCGCACTATGTCCCGCAGGGACTGCCACAACACCTGCATTAAATGCCTCAGGCTGGACCATGGCTTGTCTTCCTGCCTGCTCTGCCTTTTGATATCGACTGAGACCTGTAACAAATGCGAAAGGTGGCAGGGGAGCTGTTTAATAACTCTGCCTTGGGATCGGCATCAGGGGTGGAATCCCTGCCTTTTTTGCCAGCGTCGGGCAACTTGGTGTCACACACTCTGGCTTGGTCTGAGCCCTGGAATCATCAGATGTTGGAGTCATCCTTAGGGGACTTTCCCTGGGCATTGAAGGCTTTGTCAGCCAAAGTGGAGGGTCCAGCCCATGCCTGGGGCATTAGACCTCCGGAACATGGGCACGGAGTCCTTCATCCGATGGCTGTGACTATGCCTGGGAGCACCCCTCGAAGCAGCCCTGGCAGGTGGTGTCATCCATGGAATCGGGGGACTGAGTCAGGTCCCCCGATGCCATCACCATCAGGGGCTCCCCTGCCAGGGACCCAATGCCGGCCTTGACATCCTCAAGGCCAGTGCATGCTTCTGAGGAGCCGTCTGGCATCAAGGCCTGGATGATGCCTCTTGAACACAGCTTTGTGGCGTTCATTGAAGCACAGCGGGGCCTGACTCCCAGTCACTCCGAGTCGTTGGCGCCTGCTATGGGGCTGTCCTCAGCCAGGACCTCTCTGGAGGATGCCCCACTCATCCCCGAGATGCTGGTTCGATCGGTGTTGACTCCATCAGCCACCGACTTGAGGGCCAATGCAGCGTTGGGCATGGCCAAGCCAGAGCTCTGACACTGGGTGCTGTTGACACTGAGTCAGTCTGACAACCGCGGGGTGCTTGCTGCCTCCTCCGGCTCTCAGTCAGCGTGGGAGATGTACGAGGAGTCTCCTGACATTCATCCTCCACCGGGACATCCCCTCCGACCCATCCCCCTGCCACACCACTGGCAGCGGTCGCCTCCACAGGATCTTGCATTCCTGGAGTTTGTGAGGGAGATGTCCCAGTCATGCGCCTTCATGGCAGTGCCTGAGGATGAGCTGTGTACCGAGGATCTCGAGATCCTCCAGTAGGAGGCTCCTCCTCGGGAGGCACTGACTTTGTGAACAGTCAACTTGATTTGCAGTATCGGGTCGGCTGGAGCCCCAGCTTCCAGAAAACACAACTGCCACATAACTCCAAGGTGGTGGAGTCAGCTGTTTGTCTCATTAAGAGTCAAGAGATGCACTCATTGGTGCCCCCCAGCAGGGAGGCATGTACCATGGATGCTTTGGCCGGAAGTGTTTCCAGGGCTCCATGCTCACAGCTGTACATGGGCCTGGTGTAGGATCTCGCCAGGTTCTTGGCTGGATTATCAGGTGAACCTCTTGAGCACTTCAAGACAGTTGTGTCATTGGTCAAGGAGTGCTCCAAGTTTCAAACTCGTCCGACCTTCGAAGACTTCGAGTTGGTGGCTCAGGTAGGTTGCCTGGCTATAGTCCTCCAACATGGAGCAGTGAGTTCAGGACAAGTTAGCCGATATCCTTTGCCATGGGGAAAATCTCTTTGGCAAGCTCATGATGGAAAAGGCAGATGAGTTGGAGAAGGAATTCATGATCAGAACCAGGTTGTCCAAGAAAGTATCTGAACCTTTCCGCAGGAAGACTTTGGGGGAAAAAAAAACCCTTCCACCCGAAGACCAAGAAGGCTTACGGGAACTTCCTCAAGTTTCAGGCCTATCCACGCTCCCCCTCAGGAGCAGCAGGCCAAGGGCCAGGGACATGGCCTCCATAAGCCAAAGGCCCTCAAACCCCAAACATTACCCCAGTCATTTTTGACTCTTTGGGCATAGCCTCCCTTCTCCAGGAGGTACAAGGCCAAGGTTCAGGGGAGGACAGCTGGTCCACTTTGCACACCAGTGGCCAAGCATCACCACAGATGCCTGGGTGATGTAGGTGGTCGTGGAAGGCTAACTCCTCTACTTTTCCCAGCTGGCTCTTCCCTTTTTCCCAGTGGAATTGCCATGGACCCCTTGCACATGGAGCTTCTGCAAAAGGAACTCTAGTTCTTGCTCGAGGATAAAGCGGTAGAGCCTATCCCCAAGCTTCTTCAGGGCCAGGGATTCTACTCCCACTACTTCCTGGTCCTCAAGAAGACAGGCGGCTGGATCTGCAGGACCTCAACTGCTTCCTGGTCAAGGAAAAGTTCAAAATGGTATCCCTTGGAACCTTGATACCTTACCTCCTGCAGGAAGATTGGCTATGCTCCTTGGATCTCAAAGATACCTACACCCACATCCTGATCCATCCAAGGCACCATTGGTACCTCAGAATTGTCGTCTGCGGACAACATTATCAGTACAGGGTATTTCCCTTCGGTCTAGCCTCAGCTTCCTGGGTATTCATGAAATGTCTGGCAGTCGTGGCCACTTGCCTCTGGCGCCTGGGGTTTTTTGTCTTCCCCTACCTGGACGACTGGCTCATATGAGCTGGCTCACTGGAGGAGGTGCGCAATGCAGCGCAGCGTACCATAGGGCTACTCCAGCGCCTGGGCTTTGTGGTGAACTTTCTGAAGTCTCACCTACTGCCCACTCAGCACTTGGAGTTCATCAGCGCCCTACTGGATTCCTCTCAGGAGAGAGCCTTTTTGCCACTGGATCGGGTGCAGCGCTTCTCTGCCCTGGTACAGGCTGTGCAGGGTGGCTCAGTGGTGATAGCCAGACAGATGCTCTGCCTCTTGAGACACATGTAATCTACTCTTGTTTATATGCTCATAAATTCACCTCTCTGAAACAACAGAATTAATCTATAAATCTTAAAAAAGACTTATCTAAATCAGGTACTGAGGTCTCAGTAAAATACACGCAGCTCCTCAAAACTTCTTTTAAAATTGCCGCTGCTATTCACATCAGTGACCTCTTGAGACACATGGCATCCACCATCCACATAATCCCCTTTGTCCGCTTCCGTGTGCAACAGGTTCGGTGAACGCTCAGTGCCCAGTGGACACAAGCTTCAGGCTGTCTGGAGCACTGCATCCAAGTCACACCAGCCTAGCAACATCTCTGGTCTGGTGGCAGGACCCCCTCAACCTTGGCGCCAGCCTGCCCTTCCAGTCTTCACCGATGCAATGTATTCTAACAATGGACATGTCCAAGTTGGGCTTGGAGGGCCCACTGCGATCACCTGCAGTCACAAGGCTCATGGTCGCCAGAGGAGAGTGCCACGCAGATCAACTTGCTGGAACTCGGAGCAGTCTATCGCGTCCTACGGGTCTTCCAGGATCTAGAAGGACAGGTGGTGCAAATGGACAACTAGGTGGCAATGTATTACATCAACAAGCAGGGGGGTATGGACTTGTTCTCCCTCTGTTGGGAGGTGGTGTGCCTCTGGAACTTCGCAACAGGGAAAATCATTTCCCTTAAGGCAGGGCCAGGACAACATACTGGGTGACTGCCTGAGCAGAGTCCTCCAGTTCCAGGAGTGGCAACTGAACCCAGCTATGCTGGGGGAGGTCTTACGTTGCTGGGGGACACCGCAGATTGACCTCTTTGCTAGTCCAGAGAACACACAGCTGCCATGCTTCTGCTCTCGGGGTCAGCCCAGGGATGTGAGGTGGCGGATGCCTTCCTCCTCCCCTGGTCCCAGGGTTTCCTGTATGAGTTTCCACCCAGGCTGCCCTCAGGATCCAAGTGGAGGCGGCCTCAGTCAGCTTCATTGTGATCAGGTGACCCAGGCATCCCTGGCTACCCCTGCTCCTGCAGCTGTCCCAGCGGGACCCATTGCCGCTGGGGAGTGCCCCGGACCTGCTATCAAAGGAGGACAGCATGCTGTTGTGCCCCAACCTCCATTCTCTTGCTCTGACTGCTTGAATGCTGAGAGGCTAACTATAGCGCTAAACTTCCTATTCAGTTCAGTTGAAGATGTTCTGCTTGCCTCGCATAAGGATTCCACGTGGAGGGCTTATGCCTTCCAGTGGCGTAGGTTTTCTCACTGGTGTGTGGAGGAAGATCTTAACCCTTTCTTCTGCGTTTTGCCGGATATCTTATGATGCCTATTGCACTTGTTGGGGATTGGCCTAAAGTCCAACACTGTCAGAGTACACCTTTGTGCTGTCTCAGCTCACCGCCACACTATGGATGGTCAGGCCATGTTGGTGCACCCTCTGGTGGGCTGGTTTATGCAAGGCCTCCTTTTCTGGCCCTGATATTTCTGCCACTAGTGGCATGAGACCTCAGTGTGGTCTTGAGGAGGCTCATGGCTCCACCCTTCGAACCACTGGCTACCTGCCATCTCAAGTACCTTTCTTGGAAGGTTCTATTCCTGGTGGTGCTCATCTCAGCCAGGTGTGTGAGTTGCAGGCACTGGTAGCTCTACACTAGGTTCCACAGAACAGGGTTGTCCTTCGGACACATCCTAAGTTCTTGTTAAAGGTAGCCTCTGCTTTCCATTTGAATCAAGAGGTGGGATTGCCCAGCTTCTTTCTTAGGCCTCACTACTCCAGTGTGGAAGCCTCCCTACACTCGTTGGACTGCAAGCATGCGTTGTCCTTTTATATCCAGAGGACACAGCCCCATCGCTGCTCAGCGCAGCTCTTTGTCTCTTTTGACCCCAGTCAAATGGGGCTTGCAGTCTCCAAGTGCACCCTCTCACGCTGAGTGGCTGACTGCATTTCCTTAGCCTATCAACAAGCAGGGTGCTCTCTGGAGCATCATGTGACGGCTCAGAGTGTGCATGCCATGGTGGTCTCAGTAGTACTGGGCATCTTCCGGGCCGCCACCTGGTCCTCTGTATACACCTTTGCTGCACACTACTGTTTGGAAGAGACCTCCCGGAGGGATAGTGCCTTTGGGGAATAGTGCAACTCCTTTCTTCCAATCCGTGATGTCCAGGCTACCGGAGTGGGGCTTGCATCTTTGCTGTTGCTGCTGCAGTGTCAGACTTCCATCTGAGTAGTGCCTCCTGCTGACCTTTATGGTTTTAAACTAGATAATAGGGGAAAGCCAACAGTCGCACAAGAGCGTATGGTTCGGAAGAATGTATCCTTGAAGGATACTACCAAAAGCAGAGAGTTTCCAAAAAAGAGTAAAGTAGCCCAAATGCCCTCGAGTATGGAGCAGACAGAGCTTAAAGATCCCAAATTAACCATGCCTACCAATAGCCAGATTACTATGAATAAAATACAGTCTCTAGCAAATGCTAGAAGTCTAAAAAATAAGATGGGAAAGCTAGAATATATAGCACTAAATGAGAGGTTAGATATGATTGGAATCTCAGAGACATGGTGGAAGGAGGACAACCAGTGGGACACTGATACCTGGGTACAAACTATATAGTAATGATAGAGCTGATCAGATTGGTGGAGGGTTGCAATCTGTTAGAGAGGGCATTGAGTCAGAAAGGATTAAAGTTTTGCAGGAAACAAAATTTGCTGTAGATTCTCTGTGGATTGAAATTTCATGTAAGAAGGGTAAGGCGAAGGCAATGGGAGTGTACTATCGACCACCTGGCCAGGATGATGAAATGCTCAAAGACATCAAGGAAGCTAACAAACGCTACAGCACAGTAATAATAATGGGTGATTTCAACTACCCCGGTATCGACTGGGTCAGTGTCACGGCAGGACATGCTAGGGAGATAACGTTTCTTGATGAAATAAATGACAGCTTCTTGGAGCAGCTGGTTCATGAACCGACCAGAGGGGGAGCCCTGTTGGACCTAGTCCTTAATGGAACACCAGATCTGGTGCAAGAGATAAAGGTGTTTGTGCCACTTGGGAATAGTGATCATAGCATGATTGTGTTTGATTTAATTAGTGGAGGAGGGATGGTAAGGAAATCCACAGTACTACCCGACAATATAAAAATAAAAGCAGATAGGAGTAGCTTTGGTTTCATTCACTGATGACCTTTGATTTATATTGGCAAATTTTGAGTCATTGGTTATACGGGGGTATGATTGTTTTTACATTAGTAATCTGTGAACTATCATTAAATCATCTGTAATACTTGAAGACTGGAGGATGGCGAACATAACGCCAATTTTTAAAAAGTGTTCCAGGGGTGATCCGGGAAACTACAGACTGGTGAGCCTGACGTCAGTACCAGGAAAAATGGTAGAAACCATCATAAAGAACAAAATTGCTGAACATTGTAGATAGTCATGGCTTATTGGGAGACAGCAAACATGGCTTTAGACAAGGAAGATCTTGTCTTACTAATCTGTTCTGTTTTTTTGAAGGTGTGAATAAACAGGCAGACAAAGGTGAGTCAGTTGATATAGTGTATCTGGACTTTCAGAAAGCCTTTGACAAGGTCCCCCCTCATCAGAGACTTTTGGCAAAACTAAAGAGTTATGGGATAGGAGGCAGTGTACTATTGTGGATCAGGAACTGGTTAAAAGATAGAAAGCAGAGGGTAGGGCTAAATGACCAATTTTCCCAATGGAGAAAGGTGAATAGTGGTACACCCCAGGGATCTGTGCTGGGTCCGCTGCTTTTTGACATATTCGTAAATGACCTGGTGTGATAGGCTATGTCCTAGAATAGCCTGCATAGCCTGCAGGAATAAGAAAGGCCTGTAAGTTAGGCCTGAGTCCCAACCCCCACTTGAGAATATTATAGCTGAGCAGAGCTGAAAGCCAGTAGAAGTTAGAAAACTGCTTTAAACTGCTTTGATAAGAATGCAAAAATCTTCTATTTAGCTCCTTTATGTTGATAACAGATGTGTTCCAGTATCTTGCTTTCACACATTCTCTAAGCCAAGGAGGGACCTTGTAGCAGAATGTGTTATGTCTAGAAACTGAGCCATGGCTAGGGAGGCCTGAGCAGGGGGAACAGGTGTTAAGCCCGGTCAGAGATCCCCATTGGATGGGGGTGGGAGGGGGCACCGGGACAAATGAGGAGCTTGTCTGTATAGAACTGATGAAGAAAGGTATAAAAGATGTTGATTTGTTGAACTCCAGTGCTCAGACCATTTTGAATATGACAGTGCCTGAGACTGTGCACAAATAAATTGGCTTGAATCTTAGTAAATAGACTCCTGGTTTTATTTATTGCGGACACTTCGCTACAGCACTGGAAAAGGGAATAACGAGTGAGGTTATCAAATTTGCAGATGACAGAAAACTATTTAAAGTTGTTAAAAACCCATGAGGATAGTGGAAATTTGCAAGAGGATCTTGAATAAATTGGAAGACTGGACATCAAAATGTCAGATGAAATTTCACGTGGACAACTGCAAAGTTATGCACCTAGGGAAGAACAACCCAAACTATGGTTACATGATGCAAGGTTCCACATTAGGAACCACCACCCATGAAAAACATTTAGGTGTCATTGTGGATAACATGTTAAAACCCTCTGCCCAGTGTGCAGTGGCAGCCAAGAGAGCAAATAGAATGCTAGGTATCATAAGGAAAGGAATAGAAAATAAAACAAAGGATGATATAATGCCTCTGTATCTTTCCATGGTGCGACTGCACCTTGAATATTGGCCACTGTTGGAAACAGGATACTGGGCTTGATGGACCTTGTTCTGACCCAGTATGGCATATCTTATGTTCTTACGGTCTGCTTTTTGGGTCGCCCATGGCTTTTACTGGTCTTTTCGATAGCCTGTAGTTTGGGAGTCCTGTATGTGAGGACTAACTTCCTACTTTTTCCTTGAGAAAACGTACGTACTTACCTGTAACAGGTGTTCTCTGGGGACAGCAGGAATTGGTCCTCACAACCCTCTCTCCTCCCCGTGGAGTTATGTTTTCTTTTTATGCTTGATTAAGCTATGTCCTCATAGTGAGGTAAGATGGCACCTTATATAAAGGTAAGATGGCACCTTATATAAAGATAACTAGCATACTACATGCAGTGAAAGACATCCTCATGGTAACCTGTGAATGACTAATTGATTACCATATGGAATCTGCATGTTCTGGGTTTCCCATGCATTGCTCAGTCAGGTCTGGCCCTGTAGCTTGTCTCTCTTTGGCACTCTTTGGGCTTCACTGGCATCAGCACACTTGATGCATTCCATAGGTGGCACTGGAGCCTGCATGCTGTAAACACTCTGGTATGGCACTCAAATCTGTGTGCCCAGTAAATCCTTGTCTGAGTGCCATCAGAATCTGCATATTTTGTGTGCTCAGTGTGTGGCGCTGAAGGCTGCACACTCCCTGCGCTCCGTGTGAGACACTGGAGTCTGCACACTCTTTGCATTGTGCTGCAGTTTTTATGGTGGTTATCTGGCTCTCTGAGGACCCCCGCTCTGGTGGTAAGGGAGTTAAGTGCCCTCATTCTTCTTTTTTACTTATCTGTTCCTCTGGAAGCCCAGCCTTATCCACTATGGAGGAGCACTATGGAGAAGATGGTTCACTGACTGCAATGAGTTGAGTCAGTGGAGGAAGGGTAGCTTTCCCTTGTGGATGCAGAATATCCATCATTGAGACACCCTTTTTCAGAGGGAGGACCTGGCTACCTATATTCAGGATGCCATGGTGGCCCTGCGCATTGCAGACCACCAGTGGTACAGGTTTCTCAAGTGGACCCTATTTTGGAGGGATTACATCAACCCTCTAGCTTTCCCCTCTTCCCCCAGCCTTTGTGAAAGCTCATGTTCTCTCCAGTAGGTGGGATCGGACTGGGGCTGAGGGGCACTAAGGTTCTGGCTCAGCTGTATCCTCTTCCCCAAAAGGAGCAAGAACAGCTTTTTGGGGTCCTGAAGGTGGATGCTCTGGATACTGTGAAGATGAAGTACATGGCCAATCCGGTGGAAGGTAGCTGAAGGAGACTCATGAGTGGAAGTCCTCCTCAAGAATGCCTTTTACGTTTTTGGCCTTGGACATTCAGGTGGTGCTTTGTGTGGGTAAGGTGGCCCTAGTGCTCTTGCACTGGATCCAGCAATTGTTGGACAGTTCAGAGGTTAGAATCTGAAGCATCATTTGTGCAGATAGCCTGTGTGACTTGATTAGGGGGAAATTTCTCCAAATGGGTTAGTTTTATGCATTAAACAAAACACACTGCTCGAAGGGCTATAATATTTATTTATTTATTTACGTACAAATTTGTATCCCGCTGCTTCCAGTGATCAGCAGCGGTTGCAAAACAAGGTAAGGCTGGTTGTACTGGCCAGTAATTAGGGGTAGGTACAATTCGATTAGTGAGGCGGGTAGCACACATAAGAAGGGTTACAGATTTACAGTTGATTGAGGTTAGGACTTTACACAAGGTGCTTATATACATATTTACACTTTACACAAAGGAAGTTATATGCATATTTACACAAGCCAGTCTGCTAGGACTTCACTTAGGATCTTTATAAACATATTTACACATGCCTGAATGAAATTCATGCGGTTAAATTGAAATGAGATTGGAAAAGGTGCGTTTTAAGTCTTTTCCTGAAGTCTTTTAGATCACAAACTAACTAATAAACCTAACAAAACAAAAAATGCCCCTTAGAAACTCTTATTAACACCCTCCAAATACCAAACTAACTAATAAAGGGCTGAACATTACCATTCTTCCGTTAACTTGTCACCAAATACAGTTATTCAGAAGAAAAAGACCTCAGGATGGTTCTAGTCCCACCATGCGGCAATAAAGATTACCATAGGGGAAAGCGAGATACTCGCATCACCAATCTTAAAAAAACAACTCCCATTCAATTTCAATAGTTTATTTTATCAATTCAAAGAAAGTACTTTTTTGATTTTTCAGTAGTCACTTTAAAAAAAAAAAGAATCTTCATTCATATATAAAACTTTTTTTTTAAAACACTACCCAATTTTTCCAATTAACTTAAGTTGCACGTATTTCAAAGACGCTCCATACACCAGCACTATCCTCATTCTCTTTTCATAGGATACAACAGCCTACTCTCCCTTAGGGTCAGACAACCTCTTCTTTCCTCTGACTCGGCCCTAAAACAGTAAAAGGCTAAGTCGTAGCATATAAAAAAATATCCATACACATGGAATATACTGCACTTATCTTAATGTTCCCCACGCTCCAAACGCTGTCAAGCCACAGCTGCCCTTTGGAGTGTTGTCTGCAATAGAACTATAAGCCCCTGAAGAAGCCTTTTTTAAGGAGAAACAGAGATCTTTGTTGTGCTGCGGCTTGATGGCGCCTGGAGTGTGGGGAACATTAAGATAAGAGTTTTGGCATTGCCCAATCCTCCTGTGGTTGAAAAAAGGTCAAGCTTTTCGTTGATCCCAGCATTTACAGGACTCTGCAAGAATCTTCTCAGAACTAGTAAGCCCTCTAAATGAGATCTGGTGGGTCCATTATAAGGGACAGGCGGTGGGGGGCAACTCTGGCTGTTTTGCTTGGAGTGGACTCTAATTGCATCAGCCCAAGTCCCTCAAAGGGGGATGTGCAATGGAGTTTGTGCAGTCTCTTCAAGAGTCCTTGGAATCTCCTTGCGGCTCCCTAAGTGAGTAGTGATTAACAAAACTTTAGCGCTTCTGCAGTTGCAGGTTGTCATACCCATGCTTTCCCCAAAGCAAGGTCAGGGTAATATTCCCGTTTACTTGGTGGTACTGAAGAAAGACAGGTCCTTCTGTCCCCTTCTGTATTTAAAGATGATCCTTGCTAAACTGACTGCTCCATTTCTGCATGGAGACTCTTGGGTATATCATTGCGTCTGTCTGGCAAGGGGAGTTTCTAATATCCTTGGACCTCCGTATTCTTGTCTGGGATCAACATCAGCAGTTTCTCCCCTTTGACATCCTTGGCTGCCATTTCCACTTCGGGGCCGTTCCCTTTGGGCTTACCACAGTCCCTTGCACTTCTTGAAAATCATGGTGCTCTTGCAGCTGCCTTACCTTGCAAGTAGGGGATCCAGGTTCCCTGTATCAGGATGGCTAGCTGGTTTGTTTATTTTATTTAACAAGTTTTTGTATACCACCTTTAATCTGCTCGACACCTGGGAGAAGTCCATGGTGGACCCATCCTAGATGATCAGAAAAGATGGGTTGAGTGAATGACCCCAAGTGCAGCTAAACTTCCTCTTCCTGGAAGATCAAGGGGGAGCTAGCTGGATGGCTGCATACTTGCCTTCTGATGGACAGAATGCCTCTAGTGGCACTGAATTGGATGATAGTCACCAAAGACACCAAACCTTTGGGCTGGAAAGCTCATTGTCTGTCTGCGTCAGTATGCACAAGGATGCTGGTCCCTGCAGAAAGCCTTCTGATCGATCAACAAACTAGAGGCAAGGACCATTCACTTAGCTCTGGAGAGGCTTTGAACCCTCCTGGAAGGCAAGCTGGTCAGTGTCCATTCTCTGACAATGGAACGTGGAGGTGGTGGAGCTTTGTCATTAGGAGAGGCTTATCTGGTGGGTCTCTCGTGGCACACATTGTGGGAGTTAACAACTAACTTCTTGAGCTGGAACACCATGGATCCTAGAGAGTGGGAGCTAAGCCCTCGCGCGTTTGGCCTCATGCAGAGGTGGGGGAGGGGGGTCTGTCAGTGTTGATCTGATGGCCATCCAGGAGGATGCCAAGGGGAATAGCTTTTTTAGTTGTAGAAAAGATCTGTGGACTTGGATGCCCTTCTGTGACCGTGTCCCCAGGAGGGGCTTCTGTACTTCTCTCCCTCGTGGTCCTTGGTGAGCAGGTTTTTGCGCATGATTTGGTCTCATCCAGGGTTTTTCATTTTGGTGGGCCCAGGCTGGCGTTACAGGCCATTGTATGCAGATTTCTTGACCCTGTTGGTGGTGGTCGCTCTTTCAGGAAAAAGGACTGCTATTGAAAGGTCTGCTAGTCATGGAGGACCCTGTGCCCTTTTTTCTTATGGCCTGGCCCTTTGAGAGGTGCAAGCTACCTAAAAGAGGATACTCTGGGGTGGTGGTTGGCACTCTTCTTAAGGCTCAGAGGGCATCTATGTCCTTAGCCTATCTTAGAGTCTGGAGATTCTTCAAGAGGTGGTATTTTGCAAAGTCCTTGGATGCCAGAAAGGCAAACTTATGGCCATTTTTATATACCTGGTTTGGACCAGGGTTTAGCTCAGATTTCTTGCAGGGTTCAGGTGTTGGCCCTTGTGTGCTACTGGGAGTTCAAGGCATGTCCTTGACGATACACCAGGATGTGTCCTTTCTAAAGAGGCTGAAGCAGATCTGATACTTCTCCCCCCCCCCCCCCCGAGCAGCTAGTAGTGCAACAGTGGAGGCTTCTTCTAGTATTGAAGGTGCTGGAAGGTTCCCCTTTCAAGCCCCTTCAGAAGGCTTTCCTCGAGAATTTGACAATTAAGGTAGTATTTCTGGTAGCTATGGTTTTCACCAGATGGGTGTCAGAGCTACAGGTCTTGTCCTGTAGCAAACCTTTTTTGATTGTCTCATCAGTATCTATCTCTCTAAGTACCATGCCATCCTTTCTCCCGAAAGTGCTGTTGCCCTTTCTTCATAATCTGTTATCCTGCCCTCCTTCTAGAAGGACCACTATCATTCAGACACCTCGCTGCATCTGTTAGATGTGAGGAGGGCTTTGAAGTATGTAGATACTACTTTGTCCTCCGCAAAAAGCAATTTGCCCTTAAAGGGGAGCTTGCTCAGCCACAACTTAGATGGGATGTTGGCAGAACAATCCCTGAGCTACACTACAGCCAACTTTGAGCTACAATCATGGACTTTTAGAAGAGATCCTGATCAAGGGCCTTTGCCAAACATGACTCTCCAGACTGCAATCACGCTACCTCCGAGCTGTCTGGCAATTTCTAGATCCAGACTAAGAGCACTTGGCTTGCCATGCCCACACAAAGCTCTGCCTTAGTACCAAAGGCCGAAGCCATGAAGGCATTCTTTAGGAGGGCTTCCAGTTTCCACTCCTTTAGCGCAGTGCCATACCACCTCACACTGAAATGATTGTACGCTTTGTCACCACAGTGACAGGCTATCCTCTCTTGGGGCCCTAAAAAGCTGTTCCATCTTCCCTTGGATAATGCAAAACCAGGACTTTAGTAGCCCTCAGCCCCAGTTCCAGTCTCTCCCACTGAGAACATGAGCTTTCTCAAGGGCTCAAGACTGGAGGGACACGGCAAACCCGCTAGGATAAAGCCCGCTTGTGATACTGGCGGTGACTCCATAATGCATAGAGCCATCATGGGTTCTTGAATAAGTGTGGAAAGGTCCTCCCTTTTGAAAAAGGTCAATCACCAATAGAGTCTCTACCTCCACCAGAGGGAGCTCCCTTTTCTCTGGTGACTCCGCATTGTAAATAGCGAGGGCTCCTCTTCTCCCCAGCCTCCCTGCTCCAGAGAGGACAAGGCTGAGCTCTTGGGAGGAATGAACAGGTGAAAATGAAGGCAGGGGTGACCCGCAGAAGCTGGTGAAAGATCTTGGTGAGGTTTGTCTGTAGAGGTTCTCAGAAGATAGACAGAGGTTCCTCTCTTGAGGAGCATGAGGCTGGTTTGGGACTGGAAAGAGTTCAAGCACTGCCTATTCCTCTTCTGGGTCTAAACCCAAGAAGGGTCAGTCCTTTCGGGGATCCCAGTGATCTCGGAACTCTACTGGCTCCTTGAGGTGCCTGCAAATTCTTGAAATGAGATCCAGTGGATCCCTGCTGAGGGATAGGCAGTCAGGGGACATCTTTGACTGGCAGTTTCACTTAGAATGGACCTGAATCATTTCAGACCAGTAGGTCCTTAAACAGTGGTACATGCTGAAGCTTGTGAACTCTATGGAATGCCTTTGTGGAGACTCCTTGTGGCTCCTTAACCAAGAGAGTCGTGGCCAAGGAATCTCTTCCATGCCTCCTACAATTGCAGGCTGTCATACCCATGGTCTCTGCAGAACAAGGCCAGGAACAGTATTCCATTTACTTTGTGGTGCCCCAAAAGGTTGGGTCCTTCTCACCCATTTTGGACCTGAAGGTGGTTAATGCCAAGCTAGGAATTTCTCCTCGTCTGCACAGAAACCTTCAGCTTGGCCATTACATCAGTCCAGCAAAGGAGATTTCTAACCTCCCTTGGACTTTTCTGAAGCATACTTCTATATTCAAATTCAGGAGCAGCATCAGCGACCCCTGTAGGATGAATAGACTAGAAAAGGGAGTGTGACAAATTGACTCGAGTTTATTTCAGTCATACTGCGCAACAAAGTTCAAAGAATGGGAGTCTGGAATTGGTGGCGGAGTTGCATGGCATAGATAATTTACCCAATAAGTGGAGTGCCTGAGGAGGGTTGGAAGAAGAGAGGAGAGGTAATGAGGAACTGTAGAATTAATGTACTTGCATTAAGTTTGAACTGTATGTGGAAACAGATATGGAACCACTGAAGTAACTTGAAGAGGTATCATGTGAGCATAGCAATACTTATGAGTTATGTAGCTGAATTTTGAATAGATTGAAGTGCAAAAAAATTAATTGGGAGACCTGTGAGGGAGAGGTTGCAGTAGTCAAAGCAGGAAGTGATGAGAGATTAGATAAGGTTTTGTTAGTGTGTTCAAAAAGGAAGGGTTACGTTTTTGTTATTCTTATAGAGAAAAAATGACAGGATTTAGCAGTGTGTTGGATATGTATAGCAAGAAAAGGAATCGAAGATGACATCCAAGGTTATGAGCTGAGGGGACCAGGAGGATGAGTGGGGTTTTTTTCACAGAAATAAAAAGGGAAAGAGAAGACGTTTTGGGGAAAGACAAATAACTATATTGGCCATGTTAAATTTCAGATGGCATGAGACATCCAGGCAGCAGGTTAAAATTCGGGATTGGATTCCTGGTGAAATTTATCTCCAGGAACAAGCAGGAATGTAGTCTTCACATATGGGTATCGTCGGTACCAACGGAGCCTGCATGGGAACGCTCCCCAGCGTCCAATAGGAAAGCTTTTGGGAGCATCCCACAGCGCCTGCATGCTGCCTTCCCACCTTTCCCAATGTCCCTATCCAGTTCTTCGTTTTCCGCAGAGCCAACAGGTCACATACCCTGTCACCGCAGAAAAATTTTGTCTTTAATCTTTGTTTTTGTGGTCGCGCCTGCTTTCCTTCGACTCCATACCAGTACCGCCGGTTCTTTCTTCTTTATTTAAAATAAATAAATAAATAAATAAATTATAGTTTCTGAGGTGCTTTACTTTAGAAACTTTTTTCCTTGGTGCTAGGTGCCATTTTGGGCACTAGGCCCAATTTTATCCTTAAAAATGGAAAAACCTACTTCAGGTTTTAAGAAATGTTCTAAATGTGGAGGTACCATTTCTGTCACCGACACCCATGATTGGTGTCTCAAATGTTTAGGTCCTGACCACTCTATTTCAGAGTGCCTCTCCTGTGGAATGATGTCAAAAAGGGGCTGGCAGAACCAAGCTGCTAAACTTAGCACCCTTTTTCCCTCAGACGCGGCGTCTGTTGCATCGACGTCCTCCAGGGCCTCATCTTCCTCCCATGGATCTCAGGTAACTAAACATAAATCTAGCCGGTCCTCAAAGGGTAGATCTCCTAAGTATCGAGATGCCCCTGGCGTTGCCCTTGAGGAATTTTCACCGGCAAAACTGCCTTGGCAGGAGGCATTGACTTCCAAAGCACTAACGGGCTTCCAGGATGTTCTCGAGGCCTCAACCTCGGTAGAACTACTGGCGCCATGCTCTGGGGTTGCGGCCGCTTCTACTGGTACCGACACCCAAGCATCGGCAGCGTCGACAGACCAGAGATTCCTTGCAATCGAACTCAGTCTAGCGGCTCTTCTCACAGCTTCGGTACTGTTGAAACTGCTTCAGACACCTCAACCGATACCGGTACCGACACTGGTACCGGAACCAAAACCGACTGCATTAACATTGGCAGGTATGCCACCCATACCGAGTCATGCGTCTGTCTCCATCATCGACAGATCGGTACCGGAACAACCAGATGCCGACTTCGATTGATACCGGTACTGTGCTTTGCACGATCACCGGGATTGGAGGTATTTTGAATCCTCTGAGTCTGAAGACTCCAAAGACTCTGCCAATACAACAGTACTTCTCCCCAAAGGTTCCTCTTCTCCTCAGCGCAGAATGTCTCCGCCAGAGGATATGTCGTTTCAGGACTTTATCCGTGATGTGGCCCGAGGCCTTTCCATCACAGTAGCTCCTGAAAAAGAGCCTAGGGCAAAGGAGTTGGAAATTCTCCAATACCCTAAGGCTCCCAAAGAGGCAACTACTCTGCCTATTCATGAGATCTTACATGATCTTATGCTAAGGATGTGGGAAACACCTTTAACCACATCTCCTCATTCTCGAAGACTCAATACCATGTATCCACTTTGTCCTGGCTTTCAAAAAACTCAATTACCACACCATTCAGTGGTGGTGGAATCTGCCATGAGAAGGATGAAAAGTGCAGAGAGACATGCATCCAATCCTCCAGTTCGTGAATGTAGGACTCTCGATGCCTTTGGGCGTCTCTGCTTCCATGCTCTCAGCTAGGGATCAGTTCCTATATCTTTTATATGGGAATGTTCCTTAAAGAGGTCACAAGAGACTTGGAGCTTTTGAGCCCCCTCTTTCCTGATGACAAAAGGCAAGACTATCTTACTCTAGTCAAACATGTTCAGGATGTTTCCAAGTTTGTAAATCGTGCAGCCTTTGACTGTTTTGAGTGCATAAGCAGAACCTTTGCTATTGCCATTGGTGCACGTCTGATTGCCTGGCTTCAGGCATCTGACTTGGAAATTTGGGTACAGGATAAATTAGGAAACATTCCTTGCACAGGAGAAAATCTCCTTGGCAAGAATTGGCAGGAGAAGGCTAATGAGATAGATGCTGTGACAATATCACTTTGAATAGATTGTCCAAATCTACAGCCGATCCTGCAAGGAAAAAAATCCTCTAAGAAACCATTTTTCAATAAGAGAAAGATTTATCCTTCCTATACCCAACAGGGACACCGTCCAGGTCAGACTGTCCAAAAGGGACAACAGCAACAACCTAGACAAGAAAGGAAGCCAAAAGCTGCAAAACCTCAGTCAGCTCAGCCTCAGGGGCTTTGACTCCTTCCTAAAGAACTTTGCCTTCCTACCCCTGAACGGTCCAGAACCCTCGACTATCCCAGGCAGGTTATGTCATTTTGCCCACAGATGGTACCAAATAACAGCAGAAAATTGGACTCTGTCCATTGTACGAGAGGGGTACAAGCTTCATTTTCACAGCATGCCCCCTCCTACAGTGGTAAGACAGTTCAATTCTCAGACCTCTCTTGGCAGTCTCTTAGGTCAAGAAGTCACAATGCTCCTTGCTCAAGGAGCAATAGAGGAAGTACCCATTCCCCATCAGAGTACAGGGTTCTACTCCCCCTATTTCCTTATTCCAAAGAAAACAGGAGGACACAGACCCATTTTAGACCTCAGAGAATTGAACAAATATTTGTTCCGAGAGAAATTCAAAATGGAACTCTGCTGCCATACCTCCAAATTCTCTAGGAACTCTGCCGCCATACCTCCAAAGTCAGGATTGGCTTTGTTCTCTAGATCTCAAGGATGCGTGTGCTCATATTCTCATCCATCCAAATCACAGGAGATTCCTCCGATTCCTGTTTCAAGGAAAGCACTACCAATACAAGGTTCTTCCCTTTGGCCTGGCTTCTGCGCCAAGAGTGTTCACAAAATGCATGGCCGTGGTAGCAGCATTTCTCCGCACTCTGGGAATATTCGTCTTTCCTTACTTAGACGACTGGCTCATTTGAGCCCCTACAGTGCCAGAAGCCAGCTCTGCTCTGTTTTGCACAATGCGAATCCTTCAGTATTTGGGACTGGTCATAAACCTCCCAAAATCCAATCTTGCTCCCACTCAGTCCCTAGAGTTCATAGGAGCTCATCTGGATACCAGACAGACAAGGGCTTTCCTTCCGCAGCCCCGCTGCTTTGCATAGTACAACTAGCTTCCCAAGCAGTGCTCAAACCTTCTATCACTGCTTAGGAAATGCTACAATTGCTAGGCCACATGGCATCCACCGTGCATGTGGTTCCTTATGCTCGCAGCCCAGTGGACCTTATCCACTCAGTGGACACAGGACTCAGGCTGCCTGTCGGACAAAATAACAAACTCAAACTCTCTTATTTCGTCCCTCCAATGGTGGCAATCACCCAGAAACCTTCTGGTGGGGTCTCCTTTCCAGCAACCCGTATCCCAAGCCACCCTAACAACAGATGCATCACAGGTGGGATGGGGAGCCCACCTGCACGAACTCTCTACCCAGGGTACCTGGACTCCACAGGAGGCCTGTCTTCACATCAACCTCCTGGAGCTCAGAGCAATCTTCTTTGCTCTTTGGGTATTTCACGCCCAGCTCAGCTATAAGACAGTCCTAGTTCAAACGGACAATCAGGTAGCCATGTTCTATGTGAACAAGCATGGCGGAATAGGCTCTCTGTTGCTATGCAACGAAGCTTTGCGATTATGGGCCCTCGCCAGAGAGAATCATATTCATTTCCTTGCGGTGTATCTTCCAGGCATTCAAAACTCTTGGACAGACAAACTCAGTTGCGTTCTGCTTCCACACGAATGGTCTCCATGCAGACCAGGTTGCCCAAATATTTCAGATTTGGGGAACCCCGGACATAGACCTCTTTGCAAGTCCGCTGAATGCCAAACTTCCATGGTTCTGTTCCAGAATTCTGGCTCGATGTTGTCAGGCAAGGGACGCCTTCCTCCTTCACTGGGGTCAGGACTTCCTATATGCCTTCCCACCCATTCCCCTCATCCCTAAAACCCAATTCAAGCTTCAGAGAGACAGGTCATATGATCCTCACAGCTTCACGTTGGCTATGGCAAACGTGGTAATCTCTGCTCGTACATCTCTCTCAAGCTCCACCTCTGGAATTGGGATCCGCTCCAGATGTTCTCTCCCAAGAGGGCGTGATGCTCTGGCATCCAAATCCCCAGTCTCTGCATCTCAGGGCCTGGTTGCTGAAAGCCTAGAACGTCAGGATCTTAATCTTTCCCAACAGGTAAAGGATATCCTTCATGCTTCTAGGAAACCCTCCACAAGACTTTCGTATGCCTTTAAGTGGAAAAGGTTTACCGTATGGTGCTCGCAGAAGGGTCTATCTCCAGGAACAAGCAGGAATGAGTCTTCACATATGGGTACGTCGGTACCGACGGAGCCTGCGCGGGAACGCTCCCCAGCTTCCGAAAAAGGAAAGCTTTTGGGAGCATCCCACAGCGCCTGTGCGCTGCCTTCCCGCCTTTCCTAACCGCCTCTCCTTAGTTCTTCTTTGCCGCAGAGCCAGCAGGTCGAGCACTGTCACCGCTGAAAAAGTTCTTTGTTTTATTTTATTTCTTTGGTCACGTGTCTGCCTTCCCCGACTCCGGACCGGTACCGCCGGTCTTTTCTTTCTCTTCTTTAAAAAACAAAACAAAAAACTACTATATATTTTTCTCTCACTTAGTGTATTTTTCTCTTTGGGCCTTAGGCCTCACAAGAAATTTTCCTCATGGAAAGACCAGCCTCCGGGTTTAAGAAATGCACTAAGTGCAGCGGTACTATTTCTGTTACAGACACCCATGAATGGTGTCTTAAATGTTTGGGTCCTGAACACTCCATTTCGGATTGTCCATCCTGCTCTCTGATGTCTAAACGGGGTTTACAGAACCGAGCAGCTAAGCTCCATGTGCTGTTTCCCGCTGATGCAGTTTCGGTGGCATCGACGTCTTCCAGGGCTTCTTCTTCCCCCAATGGATCTCAAGTAACCAAACATAAATCCAGCCGGTCCTCGAAGGGTAGATCTCCCTCTAAGCATCGAGATCCTTCCGGGCTTGCCCTCGAGGATCCTGCACCGGCAAAACAACCCCGACGGGAAGCTCCGGCTTCCAAAGCTCCACCTATGGGGTTACAGGTTGACATCGATGGCACGGCTTCGACCGATCACCTGTTAGAATGCTCTGGGGTACCGGCACAACCTTCCGGTACCGAGTTCCAGGCATTCATGGCGTCGATGGATCAGAATGTTCTGTCCATGCAGCAGGCTATCAGTGCCTTCATTCAAGCTGCGACGCCGTTGATACCACAACAAACTCCGTGTCGGTATCGACTCGGGTACCAGCACCAGCGCCGATACCGGTACCGACTGCATCGGCATCGACCAGGATACTGACTGCAGCGGTTCCTTGTCCAGGGCTGCTCATCGGTACCGATCCGGTACCGATGACGCCCGATGTCGATACTGCTCGATACGCGTACCGAGCGTTAGAAGAGCACCCTGACAGACGGTACTTTGATTCCTCTGGTGATTCTGATTCATCAGAGGAGTCTGCTGAAGTATCTATAGCCCTTCCTGAAGAGCCTTCTTCTCCAAAAAGAAGAATGTCTCCTCCAGAGGACTTGTCCTTTCAAGACTTCATAAGAGAAGTAGCTAAAGGTCTTTCTATTTCAGTATCCTCTGAATCAGAGCCTAGAGCAAAAAAATTAGATATTTTGGGTTATTCTAAGGCTCCTAAAGAGGCAGTCACCTTACCAATTCATGAGATTCTTTATGAACACATGATTGATTTATGGAAGACTCCTCTCACTATCTTTCCTCATTCTCGCAGATTGGACACTATGTATTTTGTCCCTCCCTGTCCTGGTTTTCATAAAACACAGCTTCCTCACCATTCCATTGTGGTGCAGTCAGCTATGAAGAGGATAAAGAGTACAAAGAGACACTTCTACTCCTCCAGGAAGAGAATGCAGGACCTTGGATGCTTTTGGTAGAAAAATCTTCCAAGCCAGTATGCTCATTGCCAGAATCAACTCCTATAGTCTTTACATGGGTATGTTTCTAAAGGAGGTTGCAGATAAACTGCACACTTTCCTCCCTTTTCTGCCAGAAGATAAAAGGGATGAATTCCTCATTTGGCTTAAGCATACTCAAGACATTTCAAAGTTTTCCAACCGCGCAGCCTTTGACTCCTTTGAAGGTGCCAGCAGAGCTTCTGGCATTGCCATAGCTGCTCGCAGAATTGCTTGGCTCCAAGCTTCTGATTTAGAACCCTGGGTCCAAGATGGCTTAGGAAATCTTCCCTGTACAGGTGAAAACCTGTTTGGCAAAGAATGGCAAATAAAAGCCACTCAAATGGATGCAGAAAATTCTGCTCTGGATAGACTTTCAAAGTCAACCTCCATTCCTGCCAAGAAAAAACCCTTCAAGAAGTCTTTTTTCAAAAAGGGCAGATTCCCTTCTGCTTCTGGCCAACAATCCTTTACAGGTCACTTTGCTGCTAAGCGTCAGCAACCTAAACAGGCCAGGCCTAAGACTACAGGGGCTGCTGCAACTCAGCAGACCCAACCTCCTCAGGGTTTTTGACTTGATGCTAGAGAACTTAGCCTTTCTGGCTTTAAAACAGCCAGAACCTCTCACCATTCCAGGAAGGTTAGCTCATTTTGCTCCCAGATGGGAGCAGATTACATCAGAGCAGTGGACCCTCTCCATCATAAGAGAGGGCTACAAACTTCATTTCTCAGACCTTCCTCCTCACACCATGGTGAGTCACTTCAATTCTCCCACATCTCTTTTCGACCTTCTAGGTCAAGAGGTGGCTACCCTTCTTGCCCAAGGGGCAATAGAAGAAGTTCCCCTTCTTCAACAAGGGTCAGGGTTTTACTCCCCCTATTTTCTCATTCCAAAGAAGACAGGGGGATAGAGACCCATATTAGAATTCAGGGAATTGAACAAATTTCTATGCAAGGAGAAGTTCAAGATTCTTTCTCTGGGCACTCTCCTTCCATACCTTCAAAGTCAGGATTGGCTTTGTTCTCTAGATCTCAAGGATGCGTACACACATGTCCTCATCCATCCATCTCACAGAAGATTCCTCCGTTTTCTTTTCCAAGGAAAACATTATCAATACAGGGTGCTTCCGTTTGGTCTGGCCTCTGCCCCAAGAGTGTTCACCAAATGCATGGCAACAGTAACTGCATTTCTACGCACTCTGGGAATATTTGTATTCCCATACCTGGACGACTGGCTCATCCGAGCTCCATCTCAGTCAGAGGCCCAGATTTCCCTGAACCGCACAAGACGCATTTTGCAGTATCTGGGACTTGTGGTAAACCTCCCAAAGTCTCAGCTCACCCCCACTCAGTCCCTAGAATTCATAGGGGCCTGGTTGGATACTACCACTGCAAGGGTCTACCTTCCTCAGGCCCGTTGCCAACGTCTAGTGCAGTTAGCCTCTCAGATTCAGTCAAAGAGCCACTTAACTGCCCGGGAGATGCTACAACTGCTAGGCCACATGGCTTCCACAGTGCATGTGGTACCCTATGCTTGCCTACATATGAGAGCAGCCCAATGGACTTTGTCCACCCAGTGGACTCAAGCATCAGGAGCTCTCTCAGATCAAATAGCAACCTCCAAACATCTCTTTTGTTCTCTCCAATGGTGGATGTCCACTCAAAATCTGTTGCTGGGGTCCCCCTTCCAGCAGTTGTTGCCCCAAACAACCCTCACAACAGATGCCTCCCAAACAGTTTGGGGAGCTCATCTACAAGACCTCTCCACTCAAGGCACTTGGTCCCCACAGGAGACCTTTCTTTATATCAATCACTTGGAGCTTTGAGCAGTCTTTCTAGCTCTCAAGGTCTTTCATACCCTGCTCAGCTACAAGACTGTCCTCATTCATACGGACAATCAAGTAGCCATGTTTTACATAAACAAGCAAGGAGGAACTGGCTCTCTGTCGCTTTGCAACGAAGCTTTAAGATTGTGGGCCTTCGCCAGAGAGCATCAAATCCATCTCCTGGCAGTATACCTCCCAGGAATCCAAAACTCTTGGGCAGACAGACTCAGTCGAGTTCTGCTCCCACACGAATGGTCCCTGCACATGGATCAGGTACTCAGAATCTTCCAAGAATGGGGAACCCTGGACATAGACCTCTTTGCAAGTCCGTGGAATGCCTAACTTCCCCGGTTCTGTTCCAGAATTCCGTGTCAGGGAGTTCAGGCCAAGGATGCCTTCCTCCTTCACTGGGGTCAGGGCTTCTTGTATGCCTTTCCACCCATTCCCTTGATTCCCAAGACTCTGTTCAAACTCCAGAGGGATCAAGGATCTATGATCCTCATAGCTCCACGCTGGCCACGCCAAGTATGGTACCCTCTACTTCTGCATCTCTCCCAAGCCCCCTCCCTGGACTTGTGAGCTGCTCCAGACCTTCTGTCCCAGGAGGAGGGGACTTTGTGGCACCCAAACCCCAAGTCCCTTCACCTCAGAGCTTGGTTACTGAAGGCCTAGACCTTCAAGGCTGGAATCTTTCTCAACAAGTGAAGGATATCCTCCATGCTTCCAGAAAACCTTCCACTAGGCGTTCCTATGTTTTTAAATGGAAAAATTTGGTGTGCTAAAAGGGGTCTCGAACCTCTAGCACTACCTTTGAATTCTCTATTGGAATACCTCCTGCATCTTTCCAATGCAGGCCTTAAGACGAATTCAGTAAGGGTCCATTTGAGTGCTATTGCAGCATCCCTTAAGCCTATCAATGGACAACCTATTTCCTCTCATCCTCTTATTGCAAGATTCATGAGAGGCCTAATTTTAACTAGACCTTCCATTAGGCCTCCTGCGGTGGCATGGGATTTAAATCTGGTTCTTGGTCAGCTTATGAAGCCTCCTTTTGAACCGTTAGCCACCACCTCCTTGAAATTTCTTTCCTGGAAGGTTATTTTCCTCATTGCAGTCACCTCAGCTCGCCGCATCAGTGAGCTGCAGGCCTTAGTGGCTAATCCACCTTATACAAGGTTCCATCATGATAAGGTAGTTCTTAGGACCAATCCACACTTTATGCCTAAAGTGGTCTCACCTTTTCATCTTAATCAAGAGGTATATTTACCTGTCTTTTTTCCAGCTCCTCATGCATCAAGTGCAGAGAAGAATCTTCATACTCTGGATTGTAAAAGAGCTCTTGCCTTTTACTTACAAAGGACACAGCAACATAGAAAGTCTTCCCAGCTCTTTGTTGCTTTTGATCCCTCTCATTTGAGACTTCCAGTCTCTAAGAGGACACTGTCCAATTGGATTGCTCAGTGTATTTCCTTCGCCTACCAGAGTAAGAACCTTTCTCTGGAGAGCCATGTCACAGCTCATAATGTGAGGGCCATGGCCGCCTCTATGGCTCATCTAAATTCTGTGTCCATCGACCAGATCTGTCGAGCAGCCACCTGGGCCTCGGTTCATACCTTCACAGCCCATTACTGCTTGGACAAGGACTCCCGCCAGGATGCCTTGTTTGGTCAGGCTGTTCTCAAACACCTGTTCCATTCTTAATCAACTCCTACCCTCCATCCCTGGATAGATGCCTGAGATCCATAGGAGGAGGTAGAACCCTTCCCAGGGTCTCATATCCTTGGGGATCTCCCAGGCATCTTAGCTAGGGAGTCCCCATATGTGAAGACTCATTCTTGCTTGTTCCTGGAGATAGCACAGTTACCTACCTGTAACAGGTGATCTCTGGGAACAGCAGGAATAAGTCTTCACAACCCTCCCACCTCCCCTAGGAGTTGTATCTCTCTATCTGTCTTTCCTTTCCTCTCTCTCTCTTTTGTCTCAGCTTTAAAACTCGAACTGAGGAGAGGCGGTTAGGAAAGGCGGGAAGGCAGCGTGCAGGCGCTGTGGGATGCTCCCAAAAGCTTTCCTTTTTGGGAAGCTGGGGAGCGTTCCCGCGCAGGCTCCGTCGGTACCTACGTACCCATATGTGAAGACTTATTCCTGCTGTTCCCAGAGATCACCTGTTACAGGTAAGTAACTGTGCTTAACCCTCTTGCGATACCTCTGGAATCGATACTGGAGTATCTCCTTCATTTGTCAAATGAGGGTCTCAAGACAAATTCAGTAAGAGTCCATCTTAGTGCTTTTTGCAGCTTCTTACAAGCCTCTAAGTGGACAACCTATTTCCTCTCATCCTCTCATAGCGAGATTTATGAGAGGCCTTCTTTTAACGAAGTCTCCCTTTAAGCCACCACCGGTGGCATGGGACTTAAATCTGGTGCTCGGGCAGCTCATGAAACCGCCCTTTGAACCATTAGCCACTACATCTTTGAAATTCCTTTCTTGGAAAGTCATCTTCCTCATTGCAATCACATCAGCACGTCGCATCAGTGAATTGCAAGTATTAGTGGCTGATCCTCCTTATACAAGGTTCCACCATGATAAGGTAGTTCTTAGGACTCATCCACACTTTATGCCAAAGGTGGTTTCATCTTTCCATTTAAACCAAGCGGTTTACCTTCCTGTATTCTTTCCAAGGCCTCATGCCTCCAGTGCAGAAAGGAACCTTCATACCTTGGACTGTAAAAGAGCTTTGGCCTTTTACTTGCAAAGGACACAGCAACATAGACAATATTCTCAACTCTTTGTTGCTTTTGATCCTAGTCATTTGGGACTTCCAGTTTCCTAAAGAACTCTATCTAACTGGATTGCTCAGTAAGAACCTTCCTCTTGAAGGCCATGTCACAGCTCACAATGTGAGAGCCATGGCAGCCTCAATGGCTCATCTTCACTCTGTGTCTATTGACGACATCTGTCGAGCAGCTACTTGGGCTTCAGTACATACCTTCACAGCCCACTATTGCTTAGACAAGGACTCCCGCTGCGATGCCTTGTTTGTCCAGGCTGTTCTTCATCACCTTTTTCAGACTTAATCAACTCCTACTCACTGTCCCTGGTAGGATGCCAGAGATCTATGGGGGGGAAGTATGGCCCTTTCACAAGGGCTAACAACTTCCTGGGGCCATCTCCCTGGCATCTGCAGCTAGGAAGTCCCCATATGTGAAGACTGCATTCCTGCTTGTTCCTGGAGATAGTTTAGTTACCTGTAACAGGTGATCTCCGGGAACAGCAGGAATTTAGTCTTCATATCCCGCCCACCTCCCCTAGGAGTTGTGTATCGCTCTCGCTCTCTCTCACTCTCGTCTCAGCTATAGACCCAACTGGAGAGGGACAGTTGGAAAGGTGGGAAGGCAGCACGCAGGCGCTGTGGGATGCTCCCAAAAGCTTTTCTATTGGACGCTGGGGAGCGTTCCCATGCAGGCTCTGTCGGTGCCGACGATACCCATATGTGAAGACTAAATTCCTGCTCTTCCCGGAGATCACCTGTTACAGGTGAGTAACTACGCTCTAGTGTAGAGAGGTAAATCTATTATTGTTATTTGTTTAAAGATAGTACCGAAAGTGATAGGAGGAAATTAGAACACCCAGAGAACAAGTATGGTGAGATCTTAGGATAAGAGCCCTGAGATAGTGATCTGATAATGGGATGGCAATAGAGAGGATCACCAGAGTATATACTAAAAGCAGGATAGTGAAGAAAACCAGCATAGAAAAAGAATGTCAAAATCCAAGTGGGGGCAGAGTAATAGGTGGTGATCGATTTAGTGTTTAAAAGCAGTGGGTAAAGTGTGTGGTTTTTTTTTTTTTTTTGGAGGATGAGGATCCAGTGATCCTTGTATTTGGCCAGGAGCAGGTCACTGGAGGATTTGGCAAGAGCTATTTTTTGTAGAATGTAGAGGACAAAAGCCAGATTAAGTAGATCAAGAATGGCTTGAGATGAAAAAGTCAAAACAATGGAGGTGAATAGTACATTTGAGTGGCTTGGATGTGGAAAAGAAGAGGGAGAAGGGGTGATGGAGCAGTAGAGTCCAGTAAAGGTTGACTGAAGAGTGAATGTAGTAACAGCTTGTTTATAGACATCAGGAACAGTTATAATGGGAAGTGATAAAGCTGAGTGAGACTGAAATCGGAGTTTTTGAAGGAGGAGATAAGATACCCAGTTTCCTTTTCTGTAATTTTAGGAAAATGTTGGAGTGTGGTGTGGGAATGAAGTGGAAGGAGATATGATGGCCTGGTGTCAAGATTAACCTTGTGAACTTTGTCATGGAAGTAGCTATAGCCTTAGAAGAAAGTGTAGGGGGTTGGAGGTGGAACCACTTTCAGGATGGAGTAGAATGTGACGGTTGGAGGCAAGTATTTCAGACGGACATAGCCGCCTCAGTGAGTGCAGTAGCAGACTCGAGGAAGGTCAGTATGAATTTTAAAATGTGTAAAGTCACAGTGAGTTCAAGAGTTTTATCCAGATGTGCTTTGCAGAGCAGGCACAGGAAAATAGGGAGCAAATTCTGGAGATCAGCCAAGGCTGAGTTTTGGTATGCCCGAGGGGAAGGGGCATAGGTATCCAAAGTAGAGGTGTCCAACGTAGAGGAGTGTATTGTGTTATATAAAGAGTGACTCATTGACAGATTATGATAACAACATAGTGAATGAGACATGAAATGAATTTGTGGATGAGAGAATGTATGGGTAAAGAGCCTGGAGATTCCTAAATATGCTTGTAGTGTTTGGAAGAGATTGTGGGGAGGATGGTTAAGTGTTAATTTTAAGAGATGACTGTTAGAAAAGAAACAAATGGAAGTGGAGACGTTTTGAAAGAGTAGTTCAAATAAAGGACAGGATGGAGGCAGTAGCCATGTTAGTGGCTAGGGGTTGGTAGAGCATAGCTGAAGGTTGAATACGGGGTGTTAAAGCAAGGAGCTTTTAAGCCATTAGAGAAGGGCCATCAATTTGGAAGATTAAAGTCCCCAAGAATGAAGGAAGGGGGAAGATGGTTCAAGAAGGAAGGAAAGCAATGAGTACACAGGGACAAAGGAAGATGGTGAATTATCAGGGATTGATTAAATTTACAGCTATCCAGAGAGGTGGGATCTCAAAGGAACAACAGGAGTAAGACTGAGGTGGGAGAAGGGATGAACCCTACAGGATGGGAAGGGTAATAGCCAGACACTATCACCATGGGCAGTTGAGTTAGGTGTGTGGAAGAAAGGAAGAGCTCCCATGATAGGGGGCACTGAAGCAGTATTTTCAAGGGTAAAGCTAGGTCTCTGTTAAAGCAGGAAGTTGTAGGGTAAATGAGAGAGATGATTGATGCAGTCAAAATTGTTAGAAGTAGAGTGCTATTCTGTGGCACATGGTAGAGGGAAGGAAAGGGATAGGAATAATATTAGAGGGACTATGATTTGGGCTGCATAGATAGGTGAGAGTTTCCTTGGAGGGCAAGGATTTGGATTGATACCCCCAGCTGAGTGAAGGAGGAAGAACAAGAAGTTAATACGGTGAAGAGAAGGGGAGGTGTGATAGTGACAAGAATGAGATGCTTTTGGGGAGAATACAGATGGATGAATGAGAGGAAGAAAACTTTTAAGTGGGAGAAACCACAGCAGAGGACCAAGATTGCAGATATGGGATCCCCCCTCCCCATAAATATTTTCTACATGTGCCAGAAGCATAAGACAAATCAGCCCAAGGTCTCGTCAGTTGCCTCTTTGTGTGTGGGATGATGGATATTTTTGTTCAGCCAGACAACTTGGTGATGATTCTGTGCATTTTTTGGTTATACTGGAGGCAGAAGGTGGCCTAGCGGTGTCAACTGTGCTTGATATGACATTTGGCCTGAAGGTGTGGAACCCCCAAGAAGGCTCCGAGGGAGTGATGCTGGAGGAGGACGAATAGATGTTGGCAGTGGTTTCAGGCATCCTGTGTGAAGCATCTCCTCCCAAGAGGACATGAAGTTTCCGTGGTGGTGGAAGACTGCAGAGCTATTGGGGGAGTACAGGTTCACTTTCTGCAGCCCTCTGCATCTTCAGCAGCTGGTGTTTTGAAGAACACAATACTATTACAGCAGTAGGCTCTAATATTAGGGCCACCTCCAATTTTGACAAGTATGAATTTTGACAAGTATGAATTTTTCTGCCCAAGCTTCCCCCTTTCCCCCGTGCTGACATTTGCCTGATCACTGACCAGCCAAAGGTGAAAACAGAATGCCCCTATAAACAGCATCATAGCAGCATTTCGCATCAGAGGAGCGCACCCGAGGAGCAGGTCCTTCTCCTTGGGCCGAGCTTCTTGGAGTTCTTGCTGTTAGATGATAGAGGAATAAACGGGGGCACTAAGAGGGAACAAGACTGTAGCGGAGAGACTGAATGACTACTTTGCTTCGGTCTTTACTGAGGAAGATGTAGGGATGTACCCATGACTGAAATAGTATTTAAAGGTGATGCCGCAGAAGAATTGAAAGAAATATCGATACAGCGGGAAGATGTATTACAACTGTTTGACAAACTGAAGAATGGCAAATCACCTGGATCAGATGGCATACATCCAAGAGTGTTGAAAGAACTGAAATATGAGATTGCAGAGCTACTATTGGTAATCTGTGAACTATCTGAAATACCTGAAGATTGGAAGATGGCCAATGTAACGCCAATTTTTAAAAAGGGTTCCAGGAGTGATCCAGGAAACTACAGATTGGTGAGCCTGATGTCAGTACTGGGAAAAATGATAGAAACCATTATAAAGAACATTACTGAACATGTAGATGATCATGGCTTAATGAGAGACAGCTAACATGGCTTTAGCCAAAGACGTTCTTGTCTTACTAATCTGTTATGTTTTTTTGAAGGTGTGAATAAACAGGTAGACAAAGGTGGATTGGTCGATGTAGTGTATCTGGATTTTCAGAAAGCCTTTGACAAGGTCCCTCAAGAGAGATTTAACAAAATTTAAAAAGTCATGGGATAGGAGGCAGTGTACTATTGTGGATCAGGAACTGGTTAAAAGATAGAAAGCAGAGGGTAGGGCTAAATGGCAAATTTATCCAATGGAGAAAGGTGAATAATGGAGTACCCCAGGGATCTGTGCTGGGTCTGCTGCTTTTTAACATATTTGTAAATGACCTGGAAATGGGAATAACACATGAGGTAATCAAATTTGCAGATGAGACAAAATTATTCAAAGTTGTTAAAACCCAAGAGGATTGTGAAAAATTGCAAGACTTTGATAAATTGGAAGACTGGATGTTCAAATGGCAGATGAAATTTAATGTGGACAGGAAAGAAGAACCCAAACTATTGTTACATGATGCAAGGTTCCAGATTAGGAACCACCACCCAGGAAAAAAATGTAGGCGTCATCGTGAATAACATGTTGAAACCCTCTGCCCAGTGTGCAGTGGCGGTCAAGAAAGCAAATAGAATGCTAGAAATCATAGGGGAAGTAATGGAGGATGATATAATGCTTCTGTATCATTCCATGGTGTGACCGCACCTCGAATATTGTGTGCAGTTCTGGTCACCGTATCTTAAAAAGGATATAGCCTTATTAGAAAAGGTACAGAGAAGAGCCACCAAAATGGTAAAGGGAATGGAAGGGCTACCCCTATGAGGAGAGGCTAAAAAGGTTAGGGCTTTTCAACCTGGAAAAGAGACGGCTGAGGGGAGATATGATAGAGGTCTATAAATTAACGAATGTAGTGGAACGGGTAAACATAGATCGATTGTTTACACCATCAAAATATAGAAAGATTAGGGGACATGCAATGAAGACCAATAAGAGAAAATATTTTTTCACTTAACACGTAATCAAACTCTGGACTTCATTACCGGAGGATGTAGTAAAAGCTGTTAGTGTAAGTTGGGTTTAAAAAAGGGTTTTGCAAGTTCCTGGAGGAAAAGTCTGTAAACCATTATTAAAGGAGACCTGGGAAATCCACTGGTTGCCCCAATACAGGCATTGTGGAACCTTTTGTCTTTTGGGGAAACTGCTAGGTACTTGTAACCTAGATTGCCACTGTTGGAAAGAGGATACTGGGCCTGATGGACCTTGGTCTGACCCAGTATGACATATCTTATGTTCTTGTGTTCAGAGTCTTTCCTCAGACACTCTTGCGGCTGCTCACAGCTGGGCCGTGTATTTATACAGGTTCTCTGTAGCCTGTAGCTAGGGAGTCCCATATGTGAGGACTGACTTTGTGCTTGTTCCTGGAGAAAGCGTAGTTACTTACCTGTAATAGGTGTTCTCTAGGGACAGCAGTAATTAGTCCTCACAACTCTCCCTTCTCCCCTTGGAGTTGCTGTACAATTTTTGCCATCTTCTTTTGTTGGCTGTAGCTATGTCATGTGACTGAGTAAGATGGCACCCTTTGGTGGGAAGGGGACCATGGATGCGTGGTGGCATCTCCCAAAGGCTGCTTTTTTTGAGAGCTCGGGAGATGCTTCTGTAGGGGTTCTGTTGGTGCCAATGTCAGCCATATGGGAGGACTGATTCCTGCTGTCCCTGGATAACACCTGTTACAGGTGAGATACTATGCTTTATGTTCTGAGTGACTTCCGTATTCATGTTGATCTCCCCCTTAAACCTTTCAATAATCTTTCTAACTCATTTTTCTGATCTCCTGCTCATCCAGCATGTCCTCTTTCCCACGCAAACCTTAGGTCATACCCTTGACCTGCTTATCTCTTCATCTAGCGCCCCTTTCCCTCCCACTCAGGTCAGTGTCCTCTCGCTCCCATGGATTGACCACCACTGTGTTCTTTTCACTCTCTCCTTTCTCTCCGCCACCGCCTATGACATTCGATACCTCAGCCCCCACACTCTGACAAATCTTCAGGGTCACCCCTGAGACCCTTGCCGCCTTCCTGTTGGATACAATTTTCCCGGACGATTTCCATACTCTTGACCATCAAGCCCACCTATGGTATTCTCTTTTGTCCTCTGCCTTCAACTGTGTTGCCCCTTTCCACCCTGTATGCCCTATATCTAGGCTTCAACATCTTTGGTTCTACCCCAGCCTCGGACTCTCGTACTCGTCATGCCAAGTGGCATTGGAGGAAGCATCGAATCTCTGAGGCTCTGCAGCTGTTCCACCAATATCATCATAATTAAAGATCACTACTCATTCCTTATCACCCTAAACAACTGTACTCCATCCTTTCTCAGCTGCCTCTACCTCCGATCAGCCGCCTCCTACCCAGCTAGCCTTATTCTTCCATGAGGAAACCACCGCACTTAAACTTGAGTTCCTCAATTTACATCCTGTCCCAAGCCCTACTTCTCCCCCTCCCCTTCCCCTCAATCCCTGGGATACTTTCAGTACCGTTACCCCTACAGCCATGGCAAAAATCATCTTCACTTCCCTTAAAACCACCTGCGCTCTGAACCTTAACCCCTTGTCCTGGCTCTCTCTAAACTCTTTAGCTCTTCCTCCTTTTGTTGTCTCCGTTATCAATACTAGTCTCACTTCTGGCCTCTTCCCCTCTGCTTGGAAATAGGCTGTGGTTCACCTGCTGTTGAAAAATTCATCCTTTGATAAATCTGTTCCATCCCATTACCAGCCCTTCTCCAATCTACCTTTTCTGTCCAAAAACCTGGAAAAACTTGCTTTTTCTCAACTCGCAGCCCACCTCTAGACCACTAATGCCTTACACCCCCGTCATTCGGTTTCTGCCCAGGTCACAGCACAGATACCATTTTATTATCTCTCCTCTGTGAAATCCACCAATCACTTGATTGTGGCAACATCACCATTACTGTATCCCTGGATTTATCCTTTGTATTCAACCTGATTAAATTACAACTTTCTTCTTTCCCATTTGCACGAAGTTGGTCTGCATGGCATGGTCCTACAATGGTTCCACTCCTTTCTCCCTCACCGCTCTTTTCACATTACTATGGGTGTCCTTTCCTCTGCCCCATACTCGCTCAGTTGTGGGGTTACCCAAGGCTTGGTTCTAGCCCCCCTTCTCTTCCTTGCACCACTTCTTGTACAACAGCTTGGAATTTTGGCCTATTATTATGCTGATGATATCTTACTGAATCTCCAGGAACAAGCAGGAATGAGTCTTCACATATGGGTACGTCGGTACCGACGGAGCCTGCGCGGGAACGCTCCCCAGCTTCCCAAAAAGGAAAGCTTTTGGGAGCATCCCACAGCGCCTGCGCGCTGCCTTCCCGCCTTTCCTAACCGCCTCTCCTCAGTTCTTCTTTGCCGCGGAGCCAGCAGGTCGTGTTCCTGTCACCGCTGAAGAAGTTCTTTGTTTTATTTTATTTCTTTGGTCGCGCGTCTGCCTCCCCCGACTTCGGACCGGTACCGCCGGTCTTTTCTTTCTTTACTAAAAGAAAAAAAAAACCAAAAACATATTTTTCCCTCACTTAGTGTGTTTTTCTTCTTTTGGGCCTTAGGCCTCACAAAGAATTTTTCCTCATGGAAAAACAAGCCTCCGGGTTTAAAAAATGCACTAAGTGCAGCGGTACTATTTCTGTTACTGACACCCATGAATGGTGTCTTAAATGTTTGGGTCCTGAACACTCCATTCCGGATTGTCCATCCTGCTCTTTGATGTCTAAACGAGGTTTACAGAACCGAGCAGCCAAGCTCCATGTGCTGTTTTCCTCTGATGCAGCTTCAGTGGCATCGACGTCTTCCAGGGCTTCTTCCTCCTCCCATGGATCTCAGGTAACCAAACATAAATCCAGCCGGTCCTCGAAGGGTAGATCTCCTTCCAAGCATCGAGATGCCTCCGGGCTTGCCCTCGAGGATCCTTCACCGGCAAAACAACCCCGGCGGGAAGCTCCGGCTTTCAAAGCTCTACCTATGGGTTTACAGGTTGACATCGATGGCACGGCCTCAGCCGATCACCTGTTAGAATGCTCTGGGGTACCAGCGCAACCTTCCGGTACCGAATTCCAGGCATTCATGGCGTCGATGGATCACAATGTTCTATCCATGCAGCAGGCTATCACGGCCTTCATTCAAGCTGCGACGCCGCTGATACCACAACAGACCCCGTTGTCGGTATCGGCTCCGGTACCGGCACCAGCGCCGGTACCGGTACCGGTACCGACTGCATCGACATCAACCAGGATGCCGACTGCAGCGGTTCCCTGTCCGGGGATGCTCGTCAGTACTGAACCGGTACCGACGACATCCGATGTCGATACCGCTCGATACGCATACCGAGCTTTAGAAGAGCACCCTGACAGGCGATATTTTGATTCCTCTGATGATTCTGATACATCAGAGGATTCCGCTGATCCATAGCCCTTCCTGAAGAGCCGCCTTCTCCAAAAAGAAGAATGTCTCCTCCAGAGGACTTATCCTTTCAAGACTTCATAAGAGAAGTGGCTAAAGGACTTTCTATTTCAGTAACCTCTGAATCAGAGCCTAGAGCTAAAAAATTGGATATTTTAGGTTATTCTAAGGCTCCTAAGGAGGCAGTCACCTTGCCAATTCATGAGATTCTTTATGAGCACATGATTGACTTATGGGAGACTCCTCTCACTATTTCTCCTCATTCTCGAAGATTGGACACTATGTACCGTGTCCCTCCTTGTCCTGGTTTTCATAAAACACAGCTTCCTCACCATTCTATTGTGGTGCAGTCAGCTATGAAAAGGATAAAGAGTGCAAAAAGACACTCCTCTGCCCCTCCAGGACGAGAATGCAGGACCTTGGATGCTTTTGGTAGGAAAATCTTCCAAGCCAGTATGCTCTTTGCCAGAATCAACTCCTATAGTCTTTACATGGGTATGTTTCTAAAAGAAGTTGCAGATAAGCTGCACACTTTCCTCTCTTTCCTTCCAGAGGATAAAAGGGAAGAATTCCTTCTTTGGCTCAAGCATACTCAAGACATTTCAAAGTTTTCCAACCGTGCAGCTTTTGACTCCTTTGAAGGTGCCAGCAGAGCTTCGGCCATTGCCATAGCTACTCGCAGAATTGCTTGGCTCCAAGCTTCTGATTTAGAACCTTGGGTCCAGGATGGTTTAGGAAATCTCCCCTGTACAGGTGAAAATCTGTTTGGCAAAGAGTGGCAAATAAAGACCACTCAAATGGATGCAGAAAATTCTGCTCTGGATAGACTTTCAAAGTCAACCTCCATTCCTGCCAAGAAAAAACCTTTCAAGAAGTCTTTTTTTCAAAAAGGGCAGATTCCCTTCTACTTCTGGCCAACAATCATCTACAGGTCGCTTTGCTACTAAGCGTCAGCAACCTAAACAGGCCAGGCCTAAGTCTACAGGGGCTGCTGCAACTCAGCAGTCCCAACCCCCTCAGGGTTTTTGACTTGATGCTAGAGAACTTAGCCTTTCTGGCTCTAAAACAGCCAGAGCCTCTCATCATTCCAGGAAGGTTAGCTCATTTTGTTCCCAGATGGGAGCAAATTACAACAGAGCAGTGGACCCTCTCCATCATAAGGGAGGGCTACAAACTTCATTTCTCAAACCTTCCTCCTCACACCATGGTGAGACACTTCAATTCTCCAACATCTCTTCTCGACCTTCTAGGTGAGGAGGTGGCTACCCTTCTTGCCCAAGGGGCAATAGAGGAAGTACCTCTTCTTCAACAAGGGTCAGGGATTTATTCCCCCTATTTTCTCATCCCAAAGAAAACAGGGGGTCACAGACCCATATTAGATCTCAGAGAATTGAACAAATTCCTATACAAGGAGAAATTCAAGATGCTTTCTCTGGGCACTCTCCTTCCATACCTTCAGAGTCAGGATTGGCTTTGTTCTCTAGATCTCAAGGATGCGTACACACATGTCCTCATCCATCCTTCTCACAGAAGGTTCCTCCGTTTTCTTTTCCAAGGAAAGCATTACCAATACAGGGTGCTTCCTTTCGGTCTGGC
This sequence comes from Ichthyophis bannanicus, assembly GCA_033557465.1. Lineage (NCBI taxonomy): Eukaryota > Metazoa > Chordata > Amphibia > Gymnophiona > Ichthyophiidae > Ichthyophis > Ichthyophis bannanicus. Next base: position 136,685,978 of record CM066036.1, on the reverse strand, counting down.
CTCTGCTCCAAGAGTGTTCACCAAATGCATGGCGGTAGTAGCTGCATTTCTACGCACTCTGGGAATATTTGTATTCCCATACCTGGACGACTGGCTCATCCGAGCTCCATCTCAGTCAGAGGCCCAGATTTCCCTAGACTGCACAAGGTGCATTCTCCAGTTTCTGGGACTTGTGGTAAACATCCCAAAGTCTCAGCTCACCCCTACTCAGTCCCTAGAGTTCATAGGGGCCTGGTTAGATACTACCACTGCAAGGGCCTATCTTCCTCAGGCCTGTTGCCTACGCCTAGTACAGTTAGCCTCCCAGATTCAGTCAAAGAGCCATTTAACTGCCCGGGAGATGCTGCAACTGCTAGGCCACATGGCATCCACGGTGCATGTGGTCTCCTATGCTCGCCTTCACATGAGAGCAGCTCAATGGAATTTGTCCACCCAGTGGACTCAAGCATCAGGTGCTCTGTCAGACAAAATAGCAACCTCCAGGCGTCTCTTTTGGTCTCTCCAGTGGTGGAAGTCCACCCAAAATCTGTTGCTGGGGTCCCCCTTCCAGCAGTTGTTACCCCAGGCAACCCTCACAACAGATGCCTCACAAACAGGTTGGGGAGCTCATCTACAAGACCTCTCCACTCAAGGCACTTGGTCTCCACAGGAGACCTCTCTCCATATCAACCATTTGGAGCTCCGAGCAGTTTTTCTAGCTCTCAAGGTCTTCCATACCCTGCTCAGCTACAAGACAGTCCTCATTCATACGGACAATCAAGTAGCAATGTTTTACATAAACAAGCAAGGAGGAACTGGCTCTCTGTCGCTTTGCAACGAAGCTTTAAGATTGTGGGCCTTCGCCAGAGAGCATCAAATCCATCTCCTGGCCGTATACCTTCCAGGAATCCAAAACTCTTGGGCAGACAGACTCAGTCGAGTTCTGCTTCCTCACGAATGTCCCTGCACATGGACCAAGTACTCAGAATCTTTCAGGAGTGGGGAACCCCGGACATAGACCTCTTTGCCAGTACGTGGAATGCCAAACTTCCCCGGTTCTGTTCCAGAATTCCGTGTCAGGGAGTTCAGGCCAAGGATGCCTTCCTCCTTCACTGGGGTCCAGACTTCCTGTATGCCTTTCCACCCATTCCTTTAATTCCCAAGACTCTGTTCAAGCTCCAGAGGGATCAAGGATCTATGATCCTCATAGCTCCACGCTGGCCACGCCAAGTGTAGTACCCTCTACTTCTACATCTCTCTCAAGCTCCCTCCCTGGACTTGGAAGCTGCTCCAGACCTTCTGTCTCAGGAGGAGGGGACTTTGTGGCACCCAAACCCCAAGTCTCTTCACCTCAGAGCTTGGTTGCTGAAGGCCTAGACCTTCAGGATTGGAATCTTTCTCAGCAGGTGAAGGATATCCTTCATGCTTCCAGGAAACCTTCTACCAGACGTTCCTATGCTTTTAAATGGAAAAGGTTTTCCATTTGGTGTACTGAGAAGGGTCTTGACCCTCTAGCACTACCTTTGAATTCTCTATTGGAATATCTCCTGCATCTTTCCAATGCAGGCCTTAAGACGAATTCTGTAAGGGTCCATTTGAGTGCTATTGCAGCATCCCTTAAGCCTATCAATGGACACCCAATTTCCTCTCATCCTCTTATTGCAAGATTCATGAGAGGCCTAACTTTAACTAAACCTCCCATTAGAATCTGGTTCTTGGTCAGCTTATGAAGCCACCTTTTGAACCCTTAGCCACCACCTCCCTGAAATTTCTTTCCTGGAAGGTTTTTTTCTCATTGCAGTCACCTCAGCTCGCCGCATCAGTGAACTGCAAGCCTTAGTGGCTAATCCACCTTATACAAGATTCCATCATGATAAGGTAGTCCTTAGGACCAATCCACACTTTATGCCTAAGGTGGTCTCACCTTTTCATCTTAATCAAGAGGTATATTTACCTGTCTTTTTTCCAGCTCTTCATGCATCAAGTGCAGAGAGGAATCTTCATACTCTGGAATGTAAGAGAGCTCTTGCCTTTTACTTACAAAGGACACAGCAACATAGAAAGTCTTCTCAACTCTTTGTTGCTTTTGATCCCTCTCATTTGGGACTTCCAGTCTCTAAGAGGACACTGTCCAATTGGATTGCTCAGTGTATTTCTTTCGCCTACCAGAGTAAGAACCTTTCTCTGGAGAGCCATGTCACAGCTCATAATGTGAGGGCCATGGCCTCCTCTATGGCTCATCTAAATTCTGTGTCCCATCGACCAGATCTGTCGAGCGGCCACCTGGGCCTCGGTTCATACGTTCACAGCCTATTACTGTTTGGACAAGGACTCCCGCCAGGATGCCTTGTTTGGTCAGGCTGTTCTCAAACACCTGTTCCATTCTTAATTAACTCCTGCCCTCCTTCCCAGAATGGATGCCTGAGGTCCATAGGAGGAGGTAGAGCCCTTCCCAGGGTCTCATAACCTGAGGGATCTCCCAGGCATCTCTAGCTAGGGAGTCCCCATATGTGAAGACTCATTCCTGCTTGTTCCTGGAGATAGCACAGTTACTTACCTGCAACAGGTGATCTCTGGGAACAGCAGGAATAAGTCTTCACAACCCACCCACCTCCCCTAGGAGTTGTATCTCTCTATCTTTCCTTTCCTCTCTCTCTTTGTCTCAGCTTTAAAACCGAACTGAGGAGAGGCGGTTAGGAAAAGCGGGAAGGCAGCGCGCAGGCGCTGTGGGATGCTCCCAAAAGCTTTCCTTTTTGGGAAGCGTTCCCGCGCAGGCTCCGTCGGTACCGACGTACCCATATGTGAAGACTTATTCCTGCTGTTCCCAGAGATCACCTGTTAAAGGTAAGTAACTGTGCTTTCTCCATACTGACCATTTATCCTCAGACCTCAACCCTCTCAATGACTGCCTTACTCATATTGCTTCTTAGCTACACTCAAATCATCTCAAACACAACCCTGCTAAGATGACAGCAACCTGGCTGTCTGGTCCCCTGATTCCGCCTTCTGTTTCGCCTCAACCTAGTGGAACTCTGATCTCCTCACACCCTCTGCATTATCTCAGGGTTATCCTGGATTCCTCTCTAACTTTCCATCAACACATTAGTTCTGTCTTCAAGCATGTATTCCTCTTCCTTTGCTGCATTAGGGCATTCCTTACCACATTCTCTTTGACCACTCTTCTCCTTCATTTAGACTACTGCAACCCTGTTTTCACTGGTTTTTCTCTATGAATTGAAACAGTTTCAACTTGTCCAGAATACTCACACCAAACTATTTTATGCTTCTCGCTCCGATCATGCCACCCATTTACTACGTAATTCAGCTCCACTAGCTCCCAATTCAATATCGCATACAATTCAAACTCTTCACTCAGTTTCACAAAGTCCTCCTTTCTGGAACACCCCTATATCTCTCCTTGCTCATCATACTACACACTCCTCTGTTCCATTCACATGAATCTGCTTCATCTCCCAGTCCCTTCTTAGGTTCTTTTGGAATCCACCTGTCACTCTGCATTTTACTTCCTTGGTCCCTTTCTATAGAACAACCTTCCTCCTCAGATCTCTGATTGGAACCTTCATTTGTAAAATTCAAGGCCCAACTTAAGAGACTCATCTCTTCAGGAAAGACTTTGACCTCCTTCTTTAAGTGTCCTTCATCCCCACCCTCCCCACCTCCACTCTTGTTTGTCTCCCTCTCCCTTGTATATATTCCCCTCTACCCGCCTCTCCCCATGTATGTGTGCATTATCTTCTAGTATATATTTTATTGGAGTTCTTTTTTTTTCTAATGATGTGTGTTATTTTTATTTTATTGTAAATCGTTCTGAGGCCCTCCCCAAAGGACGAAATATCAAATTTTAATAAACCTAAACATTTTGAGACTTTATGGGATGGCCTTTTGGCTTTACAACAGTCACTTTTGTTCCAGTTACATGCCATTGGCAATAAATTTGAGGCAACAGCTCTGAAGGTGGTAGTTCATGAACAGGAGTTGGGAATTCTTAAGCAACAGGTTGGGTTGTTTGAGCCTCATTATCCTTTGCCTTCTAATTAATTCTTCTATAAATTACAAATGGATCCTAACCCTACATCTAATCCTAAAGTGTTGGAAAACTTATCTCCAGGAACAAGCAGGAATGTAGTCTTCACATATGGGTATCGTCGGTACCGACGGAGCCTGCGTGGGAACACTCCCCAGCGTCCAATAGGAAAGCTTTTGGGAGCATCCCACAGCGCCTGCGTGCTGCCTTCCCGCCTTTCCCAACTGTCCCTCTCCAGTTCTTCGTTTTCTGCGGAGCCGACAGGTCGCACATCCTGTCACCGCAGAAAATAATTCCCTTTTATTCTTTTATGTGGTCGCGTCTGCCTTCCTTCGACGCTACACCGGGTACCGCCTGTGGTTCGTTCTTTTTTTTTTTTTTTTTTTCAAAACCCCCCCCCAAAAAAACAACTTTTCTTCTGGAGTCTTTTCCAGGTATTTTCTCCTCAGGTGCCACGCGCCATTTTGGGTACTAGGCCCAACTTCGGGTTTTAAAAAGTGTTCCAAGTGTGGCGGTACCATCCCCGTCACAGACACCCATGAGTGGTGCCTCAAATGTTTAGGTCCTGACCACTCTATTTCGGAGTGTGTTGCCTGTGGGATGATGTTGAAGAGGGGCCGGCAGAATCGAGCTGCTAAACTTAGCACCCTTTTTCCCTCCGATGCAGCCTCTGTGGCATCGACGTCTTCCTGGGCTTCGTCTTCCTCCCATGGATCTCAGGTAACTAAACATAAATCTAGCCGATCCTCAAAGGGTAGATCTCCCTCTAAGCATCGAGATGCCTCTGGCGTTGCCCTTGAGGGACTTTCACTGGCAAAATTGCCCCGGCGGGAAGCTTCGGCTTCCAAAGCACTAATGGGGCTCCAGGATGTTCTCGAGGCCTCAACCTCGGCAGAACTACTGGTGCCATGCTCTAAGGTACCGGCTGCTTCATCTGGTACCGATACCCAAGCATCGGCAGCATTGATAGACCAGAGAGTCTTGGCTATTGAACACAGTCTGGCGGCTCTTCTCATGGTCTTGATGCCCCTGAAACCGCTTCAGACAATTCAATCAGTACAGGCACCAACACCGGTACCGACTGCATCGACATCGGCAGGTATTCTACCGGGACCGAGTCATGCTTATTCATCCGGTATCAACAAGAAGGTAGCGGACCTCTCCGATGCCGACTGGTACCGTGCTTTGCACGTTCACCCGGATCGGAGATACTTGGATCCTCGGATGAGTCTGAAGACTCTGAAAGCTCTGCCGATACCAGAGTACTTCTTCCTGAGGATTCCTCTTCTCCTCAGCGTAGGATGTCTCCACCAGAGGATATGTCCTTTCAGGATTTTATTCGAGATGTGGCTCGAGGTCTTTCCATCACAATGGCTCCTGAAAAAGAGCCTAGGGCAAAGGAATTAGAAATCCTACAATACCCTTAGGCTCCCAAGGAGGCAGCTACCTTACCTATTCATGAGATCTTGCATGATCTCATGTTAAGGATGTGGGAAACGCCTCTAACCACATCATCTCACTCTCGAAGACTCGACACCATGTATCAAGTTCCTCCTTGTGCTGGGTTTCAGAAAACTCAGCTACCACACCATTCCATGGTGGTGGAATCAGCTATGAGAAGGATCAAGAGTGCAAAAAGGCATGCATCTAATCCTCCAGGATGTGAGTGTAGGACTCTTGACGCCTTTGGACGTCGAACCTTTCAGGCTTCCATGCTTTCTGCTAGGATCAGTTCCTATATATTATATATGGGAATGTTCTTTAAGGAAGTCACAGGAGATTTAGAGCTTATGAGCCCTCTCCTTCCTGATGATAAGAGGCAGGATTTCCTCGCTCTTGTCAAACATGCTCAGGATGTTTCCAAGTTTGTAAATCGTGCAGCCTTTGACTGCTTTGAGTGCATAAGCAGAACCTCTGCTATTGCCATAGGTGCACGTAGGATTGCCTGGCTTCAGGCATCTGACTTGGAACTTTGGGTACAGGACAAACTAGGGAATATGCCTGGTGCGAAGGTAGCGGACCTCACGCGCCACCTAGATAAGGTCTTAGATAGTGCTGGGGAGGAGTCTGCTGTCTTGGTACATGTCAGTACCAATGACATAGGAAAATGTGGTAGGGAGGTTCTGGAGGCAAAATTTAGGCTTTTAGGTAGGAAGTTGAAATCCAGAACTTCCAGGGTAGCATTCTCCGAAATGCTTCCTGTTCCACGCGCAGGACCCAAAAGGCAGGCAGAGCTCCGGAGTCTCAATGCGTGGATGAGACAATGGTGCAGAGAATGAGGGTTTTGGATTTGTTAGGAACTGGGGAACATTCTGGGGAAAGGAGGGGCTCTTCCGAAGGGATGGGCTTCACCTTAACCGGGATGGAACCAGGCTGCTGGCATTAACCTTGAAAAAAGGAGATAGAGCAGCTTTTAAACTTGATATTAGGGGAAAGCCGACAGTCGCCCAAGAGCGGATGGTTCGGAAGAATGTATCCTTGAAGGATACTACCAAAAGCAGAGAGGTTCCACAAAAGAGTAAAGTAGCCCAAATGCCCTCAAGTATGGAGCAGACAGAGCTTAAAGATCCCAATTTACCCATGTCTAACAATAGCCAAATTAACATGAATAAAATACATTCTCTAAAATGCTTGTATGCAAATGCTAGAAGTCTAAAGAATAAGATGGGAGAGTTAGAATATATAGCACTAAATGAAAGGTTAGATATGATTGGAATATCAGAGACATGGTGGAAGGAGGACAACCAGTGGGACACTGTGATACCTGGGTACAAACTATATCGTAATGATAGAGCTGATCAAATTGGTGGAGGGGTTGCGCTCTATGTTAGAGAGGGCATTGAGTCAGAAAGGATTAAAGTTTTGCAGGAAACAAAATCTGCTGTAGAATCTACATGGATTGAAATTCCATATAAAAGGGGGAAGGCAATGGCAGTGGGGGTGTACTATCGAGCACCTGGCCAGAATGACCAAATGGATGATGAAATGCTCAAAGAAATCAAGGAAGCTAACAAACGTTACAGCGCAGTAATAATAATGGGTGATTTCAATTACCCCGGTATCGACAGTGTCACGTCAGGACATGCTAGGGAGATAAAGTTCCTAGATGAAATAAATGACTGCTTCTTGGAGCAGCTGGTTCATGAACCGACCAGAGGGGAAGCCATATTAGACCTAGTCCTTAGTGGAACACCAGATCTAGTGGAAGAGATAAGGGTGTTGGGGCCACTTGGCAATAGTGATCATAGCATGATCGCCTTTGATTTAATTAGTGGAGGAGGGATAGTAAGAAAATCCACAGTACTACCTTTTAACTTTCGAAAGGGAGACTATGATAAAATGAGGAAAACAGTTAAGAAAAAACTAAAAGGAGCAGTTGTGAAGGTTAAAGACGTACATCAAGCTTGGGTGTTGTTGAAAAATACTATCTTGGAAGCCCAGACCAGCTGTATTCCACGCTTTAAGAAAAGTGGAAGGAAGTCCAAAAAACTGCCAGCATGGTTTAAAGGTGAGGTCAGAGAGGCTGTTGCCAAAAAAGCATCTTTCAGGAAATGGAAAAAAGAGCCAAACGACGAAACCTGGAAAGAGCACAAGCACTGGCAAGTCAAATGCAAGGCATTGATAAGGCAGGCAAAGAGAGAATTTGAGAAGAAGAAGCTTGCTGCGGAAGCAAAAACGCAAAATAAAGACCTTTTCAAGTACATTCGTAGCAAAAAACCTGTGAGAGAGTCAGTTGGTCCATTAGATGATAAAGGGGTTAAAGGAGCACTAAGAGGCGACAAGGCGATAGTGGAGAGACTGAATGAATTCTTTGCTTTGGTCTTTACTGAGGAAGATGTAGGGATGTTACCCATGACTGAAGTGGTATTTAAAGGTGCGGAAGAATTGAAGGAAATATCGATACATCGGGAAGATGTCTTACAACTATTAGATAAACTGAAGAGTAGCAAATCACCTGGGCCGGATGGTATACATCCAAGGGTGTTGAAAGAACTGAAATATGAGATTGCAGAACTGCTATCAGTAATCTGTGAACTATCATTAAAATCATCTCTAATACCTGAAGATTGGAGGATCGCCAATGTAACACCAATTTTTAAAAAGGGTTCCAGGGGTGATCCGGGAAACTACAGACCGGTGAGCCTGACGTCAGTACCGGGAAAAATGGTAGAAACCATCATAAAGAATAAAATTACTCAGCATGTAGATAGTCACAACCTAATTGGGAGACAGCCAACATGGCTTTAGACAAGGAAGATCTTGTCTTACTAATCTGTTATGTTTTTTTGAAGGAGTGAATAACCAGGTGGACAAAGGTGAGTCGGTTGATATTGTGTATCTGGACTTTCAGAAAGCCTTTGACAAGGTCCCTCATGAGAGACTTTTGGCAAAACTAAAGAGTCATGGGATAGGAGGCAGTGTACTATTGTGGATCAGGAACCGGTTAAAAGATAGAAAGCAGAGGGTAGGGCTAAATGGCCAATTTTCCCAATGGAGAAAGGTGAATAGTGGTGTACCCCAGGGATCTGTGCTGGGTCCGCTGCTTTTTGACATATTCATAAATGACCTGGAAAGTGGAATAACGAGTGAGGTTATCAAATTTGCAGATGACACAAAACTATTTAAAGTTGTTAAAACCCAAGAGGATTGTGAAAAATTGCAAGATGATCTTGATAAATTTGAAGACTGGGCATCAAAATGGCAGATGAAATTTAATGTGGAGAAGTGCAAGGTTATGCACCTAGGGAAGAACAACCCAAACTATGGTTACACGATGCAAGGTTCCACATTAGGAACCACCACCCAGGAAAAAGATTTAGGCGTCATTGTGGATACCGTGTTAAAACCCTCGGCCCAGTGTGCAGCGGCGGTCAAGAGAGCAAATAGAATGCTAGGTATGATAAGGAAAGGAATGGAAAATAAAACAAAAGATATTATAATTCCTCTATATCGTTCCATGGTGAGACTGCACCTTGAATATTGTGTGCAATTCTGGTCGCCATATTTTAAAAAGGATATAGCGATTTTAGAAAAGGTACAGAGAAGAGCCACCAAAATGGTAAAGGGGATGGAAGGATACTCCTATGAAGGAAAGGCTAAAAAGGTTAGGGCTCTTTAACCTGGAAAAGAGACGGCTGAGGGGAGATATGATAGAAGTCTATAAATTAATGAACGGAGTGGAACGGGTAAACGTAGATCGATTGTTTACCTTATCAGAATATAGAAAGGTTAGGGGACATGCAATGAAGCTACAGGGTAAACTATTTAAGACTAATAAAAGAAAATATTTTTTCACTCAACGTGTAATCAAACTCTGGAATTTGTTACCGGAGGATGTAGTAAAGGCTGTTAGTGTAGCTGGGTTTAAAAAAGGTTTGGACAAGTTCCTGGAGGAAAGGTCCATAAACCATTATTAAGATGTGACTGAAGATATCAATGCTTGACCCAGTACAAGCATTGTGGAACTTGTGTCTCTTGGGGAAACTGCTGGGTACATATGACCTAGATTGGCCACTGTTGGAAACAGAATACTGGGCTTGATGGACCTTGGTCTGACCCAGTATGGCATATCTTATTAAGTTATGTTCTTATATTCCTTGCAAAGGAGAGAATCTCTTTGGCAAGAGTTGGCAGGAGAAAGCTAAAGAAATAGATGCTGACAATATCACTTTGGATGGATTGTCTAAGTCTACAGCTGATCCTGCAAGGAAAAAATCCTACAAGAAACCATTCTTCAGTAAGAAGAAGTTGTATCCCTCCTATACCCATCAGGGGCATTGTTTAGGTCAGTCTGCCCAAAAGGGACAGCAGCAACAACCTAGGCAAAGAAAAACAAAAGCTGCTAAGCCTCAACCGGCTCAGCAGACTCAGCCTCCACAGGGTATTTGACTCGTATCTAGAGAACTTTGCCTTCCTGTCCTTGAACGGCCCAGAGCCTTCCACCATTCCAGGAAGGTTGTCATTTTAACCTCAGATGGGGTCAGATAACAGCAGAAAATTGCACTCTGTCTATTGTAAGAGGGTACAAGCTTTATTTCCTCAGAATGCCCCCTCCTACAATGGTAAGACAGTTCAATTCTCAGACCTCTCTCAACGACCGGTTAGGTCAAGAGGTCACTATGCTTCTTGCCCAAGGGGCAATAGAAGAGGTACCCATTCTCCGACAGGGTACAGGGTTCTGCTCCCCCTATTTCTTTATTCCAAAGAAAACAGGAGGACACAGACCCATTTTAGACCTCAAAGAATTGAACAAATTCCTGTACAAAGAGAAGTTCAAAATGATTTCTTTAGGAACTCTGCTGCCATACCGTCAGAGTTAGGATTGGCTTTGTTCTCTAGATCTCAAGGATGCGTACGCTCTTGTTCTCATCCATCCAACTCATCGAAAGTTCCTTTGCTTTCTATTTCAAGGGAAGCACTACCAATACAGGGTTCTTCCTTTTGGCCTGATCTCGGCACCAAGAATGTTCACAAAATGCATTGCTGTGGTGGCAGCATTTCTTCGAACCCTGGGAATATTCGTCTTCCCTTACTTAGACGACTGGCTCATTCGAGCCCCTTCAGAGCCAGAGGCCAGGGTTGCTCTCTCTCGCACAATGCGCATCCTTTAGTATTTGGGACTTGTCATAAACTTCCCAAAACCAACCTTGCTCCCACTCAGTCCCTAGAGTTTATAGGAGCTCTGCTGGATACCAGACAGACAAGGGCCTACCTTCCACAGGCCCGCTGCCTTCGCATTGTGCAGTTAACTTCCCAAGCAGTGTTAAAACCTCACCTCACTGCTCGAGAGATGTTACAGTTGCTAGGCCATATGGCATCCACCGTGCATATGGTTCCTTATGCTCGCCTTCATATGAGGGGAGCTCAGTGGACTTTATACACTCAGTGGACTCGGGCGTCGGGTTGCCTGTCAGACAAAATAGCAAACTCAGATCGCCTTATTTTGTCCCTCCAATGGTGGCAGTCACCACAAAACCTTTTGGTGGGGTCTCATTTTCAGCAAACCCCACCCCAAGCCTCTCTAACAACAGATGCCTCACAGGTGGGTTGGGGGGCCCACCTGCAAGGTCTCTCTACCCAGGGTACGTGGACTCCACAGGAGACCTATCTACACATCAATCTCCTGGAACTCAGAGCAGTCTTCCTTGCTCTTCGAGTATTCCACACCCAGCTCAGCTACAAGACAGTCCTAGTTCAAACGGAAAATCAAGTAGCCATGTTCTATCTGAACAAGCAGGGTAGAACAGGCTCTCTGTCACTATGCAATGAAGCTTTGTGACTATGGGCCCTCGCCAGAGAGCATCAGATTCATCTCCTTGCGGTATATCTTCCAGGCATTCAAAACTCTTGGGCAGACAGGCTCAGTCGAGTTCTGCTTCCACACGAATGGTCTCTCCATGCAGACCAGGTGGCCAAAAGTTTTCAAATTTGGGGAACCCCTGACATAGACCTCTTTGCAAGTCGGCTAAATGCCAAACTTCCCTGGTTCTGTTCCAGAGTTCCATCTCAGGGTTGTCAGGCCAGAGATGCTTTCCTCCTCCATTGGGGCCAGGACTTCTTGTATGCCTTTCCACCCATTCCCCTAATTTCCAAAACCCTGCTCAAGCTTCAGAGAGACGGGTCATATGATTCTCATAGCTCCACATTGGCCATGGCAAACGTGGTACCCTCTGCTCCTACATCTCTCTCAAGCTCCGCCTCTGGAGTTAGGATCTGCTCCAGATCTCCTTTCTCAGGAGGACGGGATGCTGTGGCATCCCAATCCCCAGTCTCTGCATCTGAGGGCCTAGAACTTCATGGTCTTAACCTTTCTCAGCAGTTAAAGGATATCCTTTATGTTTCCAGGAAGCCTTCCACAAGACACTCTTATGCTTTCAAGTGGAAAAGGTTTATCATATGGTGCTCGCAGAAGGTTCTTGACCCTCTTGCGATAACTCTGGAATCATTACTAGAGTATCTTCTTCATTTTTCTAATACAGGGCTTAAGACCAATTCAGTGAGTTCATTTTAGTGCTGTTGCAGCTTCTTTCAAATCTCTAAATGGAAAACCTATTTCTTCTCATAGCGAGATTTATGAGAGGCCTTCTTTTAACTAAGCCTCCCATTAAGCCACCACAGGTGGCATGGGACTTAAATCTGGTTCTTGGGCAGCTCATGAAGCTGCCTTTTGAACCATTAGCTACTACCTCTATGAAATTCCGTTCCTGGAAGGTCATCTTTCTTATTGCAATCTCATCAGCACGTCGCATCATTGAATTGCAAGCGTTGGTGGTTGATCCTCCTTATACAAGGTTCCATCATGATAAGGTAGTCCTTAGGACTCATCCACACTTTATGCCAAAGGTGGTATCACCTTTTCATTTAAACCAAGCAGTTTACCTTCCTGTATTTTTTCCAAGGCCTCACGCCTCAAATGCAGAAAGGAATCTCCATACTTTGGACTGTAAAAGGGCTTTGGCCTTTTAATTGCAAAGGACACAGCAACATAGAAGGTCCTCTCAACTCTTCGTTGCTTTTGATCCTAGTCATTTGGAACTTTCAGTCTCCAAATGAACACTGTCCAGCTGGATTGCACAGTGTATTTCTTTTGCCTGTGAGAGTAAGAACCTTCCTCTTGAAGGCCATGTCACAGCTCACAATGTGAGAGCCATGGCAGCCTCTGTGGCTCATCTTCACTCTGTGTCTATCGACGACATCTGTCGAGTAGCTACTTGTGCTTCGGTTCATACCTTCACAGCCCATTACTGCTTAGGCAAGGACTCCCGTCGGGATGCCTTGTTTGGTCAGGCTGTTCAACACCTGTTCCATACTTAATCAACTCCTACCCACCATCCCTGGTAGGATGCCAGAGATCCATGGGGGGAAGTAGAGCCCTTTCACAGGAGCACAGAACTTCTGGAGCCTTCTCCCTGGCATCTGCAGCTAGGGAGTCCCCATATGTGAAGACTACATTCCTGTTTGTTCCTGGAGATAGCATAGTTACTCACCTGTAACAGGTGATCTCTGGGAACAGCAGGAATTTAGTCTTCACAACCTACCCACCTCCCCTAAGAGTTGTATCTCTCTATCTCTCTCTTTCTCTCTTTTCCTCTCTCTTTTGTCTCAGCTTTAAACTCAACTGGAGAGGGACTGTTGGGAAAGGTGGGAAGGCAGCACGCAGGCGCTGTGGGATGCTCCCAAAAACTTTCCTATTGGACGCTGGGGAGCGTTCCCGTGCAGGCTACGTTGCTACCGATGATACCCATATGTGAAGACTAAATTCCTGCTGTTCCCGGAGATCACCTGTTACAGGTGAGTAACTATGCTTTCAAGAGGAACAATTTTTCTTCACATGGGATGTTTAAGAAATATGTTTGTTTTGAAGATATGTTCTGAATCTATTGCTTCCTCCTAGAGCTTACCTCCCTATATCGAAGGAGGAGGATTCTAAGGGGTAGGATCCGTCCCCTTGGTTGTCCTTCAATAGTGTAAGATTTAATTGTATTTCTGAAGAGGTCTGATATAAGCAAAGTAACATTTCCAGTATGCTGCATAACTGAAGCACTAGAGCCGGATCTTGATTGGTTTATAAAGATGTTTTTCAGAGTCAGAGGCCATCTTTTGAGCTGCTGAATCAGACTTTTTCCTGATGTTTCAAAATGTTCTCTAAAGCGGAGAAAGCTGTTTCTTTCTTTATTAAGGCCTAAAGTCTCTTCCGATTTTTTTTTCTGTAAATGTTTAAAATTGGAGGTGTGAATTGCATACTTTTTGTATTGCCACAACTTATGTTCCTCAATAATAAAGTTGTTGGGATGCTGAGTCTGGGGGTTCATGGATCTGCTGCTGACCAATAAGTTTTAGTAGTGAGCCAGTAATTTCAGGATAATGTTTAATGCTAATGTCTTCCTTTGTTCTTACTTTGCTTTGTTTCTTTTGATTTGTGTCTTGGCTCTTTTACTTATTGTGAACTTGTAGAAGATACCGTTTCATTGTATGTATTTTATTTTTCCTTGCTATGGTGTATGACATTGTCCTCCGAGTTACAATACACAAGGAAGATACCCTTTTGCTCAAACAAATGTATTTGAAAATGCTGATGCTGAAGAGTAGAAGACTGGGTAGAAAACAGACAAAATGACTCAGATGGCGAATGTAGAGGAATGTTAGCATGATCTTGGTTTGTAGTGATTTTGAGGTGGGGAATAAGTTTGCAGAGAGTTAGTGTCAGGAAAGAAAAGTGTAGTGGAGCCCTCGGGAATAAAACAAGAAGAGAAAGATACAGGCCAGAGCTAGTGGTATGGAAAGTGGATGGATGGAGCATGGGGGTATCAGCAGCCGAAACCCAAGTTGGTCATGTGGATTACAGTCATCATAGAAGATGCTGGAAGGAGTATGCAGTTGGCTGAAACCTCCTTACCGTGTTTGAATAGTTTTTGTGTTTACAGCATTACAACATTACAAAGTAATTTGCCCTATATCAGATTTTGCTGAGAAAGGCAATATATGAATGCTTTATTGAACTATACCTGCCAGTCCTATTTGTGCTCTTTGTTAAATGGGCAATGAACAGGGAAGATTTCAACTTTATGAATATTTCTGTGGATGTATTGGGGACCTCTTAGTGAAGTTAGATATCCAAAATCCATTCCTCTAGCATTAGCAAACTGGAAAACCAGCAAGCTTTTATTGGTTTTATTAGGGAGAAGCTGCGAATTTTGGTGAAATCCATGGAAAAGATGTTAGACTACTTTTTATTACCTTGTATTTTTTGCACTGTAGCCAATTTGAACAGTCTCTTAGAATTACAGTATGATTATAGGCACCAATCAAAATGCATATTATTGTGCAAGCAATGTTTTTAAATTTGTATCCTGCAAAACTGCTGGTGATGTATTTCTTTATGTGCATATTTTATTCATAGTGCATAAATGTACTTATGTGGATTAGCATTTTAGATTTGTATTGTAAAAGACACAATTTTTAGAAAAAAATTGTCTGCATCAGTCATAAAATAGCTCTGGTAAATATATCTGTCTTCAAAAGCCTAGCGCCAGCTGGGGCAGTGATTGTGATTCACACAGTTGGAAGTGAATATTTTACATCCTGAAAATTTTAATAATATACTTATACATTATTTTGTATCTGCAGGCTCAGTACATGCTTCAGGTTCGCTAGCTTTTATTGGTTGTAAAGATTTGCTTTAGTTTAAAAAATGAGCAAAATACCTGTCATTGTAACACATTTTTAGGAGATCATTTCTCATTGTTTTCACTACTGTTTGATCTTTCCATGCCACTCTTGATTAGCTTACTGAATTGCTGTTTACGACAGCTCCGTTTTCAAATCTCACTGTCAGTCACCAGCCCCTGGAGGTCAACAAGCAGACCAGAAAGCTGCAGTGGTCCCAGATGGACACCTGCATGACTGGCTGCTTCATCGGTACTTCAGGCAATTTTGTGATCTGAGGTGGTGGTGGGGGGTGGAGGGTATTGAATTTGATTGTTGATAGCATCCCTACAAGGACCACTATTAAGAACACCCTACTTTGTGCTTCTGTACTGCAGAAGACTGAGTGATATTCGTGTTACCACAGCTTGATAAATGCACAAGATTTGGCTCATCCTGCTTCGAAACAATAATGAGAAAATGAGAGCAACCTAAATCAGAAGCTACTACAAGAGTATGCAGAAATTTTGCAGCCGTTCAGGCTTGATGTGTGTTTTCCCTTCTGAACTATGGATTAGAAGGACTGGCTTTTTAAAATCTAATGGGCTTCTCCATAATGGCATTCTCGCATTGTTCGGACAGAGCTTGCACAGGAGGAAAACGGGCTGCTGAATTTAGTCACTGATCTCCTATTAGCGCTGGCCTAAGGCTATGCTGAGATTTATATCCCACTTGTATTGTTGCAGCTCAAAGGAAGACTGCTCAGACGATGACAAGTGTATTCTGAGTAGGTACGTTGGTTTATATTCATACAAACCCCATCTGGTTTTTTTTTTTTGCAGCTAGCATGTGTATCAGAATCAGTTTAGTGTTCTAGATGCAGAATGTAACTAGTGCTGCATTATTCCTGTTGAGGCAGAACAATAGTATTGCTCTTTTTCTTAAATTTAACTGCTACAGTAAATAAAGCTGCATTGTACTGGCGTGCACAGTGCAGTCTTTTTTTTTTTTTTAAACATATACTGCAGTCAACGCTTTCCTAACGAGGTGGCACTATTGTTGAGTTAGAATGAAAGAATCATCATAATGCTTTAGGGGACAGGAGGATTTAAAAGGAGATGCCTTGCAGCCCTATTTTACAGATTGGAAGCTTCGGTTTAAGGGCATTGGCAGAATCATTTGCTTGTTCTTAGCAGCAGCATTTACTGCTGTGTTAGTTGTGTGGGATGGACGTCCTAGTTGGTAGTGTGTTATGGAAACGCTGTTTGCTGTTATTGTAGTACCGTGGTGACAACATGCCATTGAAATGGAAAACGAGCTCTCCTGCTATCTGGAAATTCCCAGTTCCTGTGCTTAAAACATCCAGGTCATCGCTACTTTCTCCAGCATACATGTAAGTGAGAAATGAGGACATCAAGGTGGGACTAATATCAAGAGAATACCCTGTGGCAATTGCCATGTTCTATTTTTATTGACATTAGCACTCTGTTTTGTACTTTTTGAATTTTTGGAAAGCATTTTGGAGAAAACTGTGTAGACTCAGTTTGTTAAATAGTGCAAATGAAGCAATGTTTTAAGCATTCGTTATAACATGTTTGACAATTAATTTAAAAATAATTAGATTAGCAAATAGTTTTAAGGGACATACATAACAATCAGGGGAAGCATTTTACAAAAGTAAATTTCAAAGATGTTTGCCAGTTTCAGATAGTGCATTTGGAAATATTTTTGTGGTTTCTGCATGATTTGTATTTCCATATTGTTTGTTTCTCAAACTATATATAATTTTGTGACACGTGAGTAGTCTTGTTGCCTCCATGACAATAAGTTATTAGGCTGAGTATTTAAAACCTTAAAATAGTTTGATAGTATATGTGTAGCATGCACATACATTTATTTTATATCTGTATCTATCCCATGTTTATATGAAAATTTTCAGGGAATACCTCATTTCCAAATCATGGTGTAGTAGATAGATTTTGCATTGGAGTATGCAGGTATAAATGTTCTAACTGGTACCATAAAATTCAGTATCAAGCTTTAGTTTCAATTACACTTGATCTTTTTAAAGAGCCAAACATAATAGTTTCCTTGACTACTATGTTGAAATGTTGGCTATCAAACAAAAAATGTGGCTACCTAATTAAAAATTAAATTAGATTCATGTGCAAGATGAGAACTTCTTTATAACCGTAGGAGATGATTTATGTTTGTGCCAAGCAAAGGCACTAGGCTTATCTGTGTTTGCTTTTACTGAAGTATGGAATTTCAGCATCACTCTTCCTTGGATGTTTTCTGCTAAGAAACAGGTTCCAGGCATTGAACAGATATAGTGTGACAGTATCTCGCATTCTCCGTATTTCAAGTTGAAATGCATAATATATAGCATGATTCACAAAGAGTGAATATACATTTGTATTATAAAATGTAGATAAAAAGTAAATATTCAGATCAAACTAGAATACGTCTTTTCAAGAAGTTTTCTTAATAAGCAAGTAGAGGATAAAGTAACCCATTTTTTGCTCATAAAATGTACTTTCTTGTACAGTGCATTTTGTAATGTACAGCCGAAAAAGAGGTAACAAGCAAGTAGCTGGAGGCCTTCAAACTTTCACACCATCATTAATAATATTAACAGGGCCACTTACTAATGATGTGTACTAATGCCATTATTTGCTGTAGGGCCCATTTTATGCAATGGACCATGCAGCAAATAATACACATTTAACAGTATTAGCACAAGTAAGTGACCTACTAAATGTTGGACAGATTTTTTTTAATCTGTAACTTAAAGTAAAGATCAGCAATCTGCTGTAGTAGTATATACTGGATAAGACTGGCTTGAAACAATTTTTTGGTTGAAATAAACATTAAACAAACTACCGAATGTACTTCATTTCCTTTCAGATTAGAAAAGCATTCTTTTCATAACTGCTGCAAAACATTTGCAGTGCACATGGCAGTAGGATGGACTGTGCAGCTCGAGGTGAATTACGGTTGTGTGTATGTATTTTGGTCTTGAGACTTTGAGGATTTTGGGAAAGCAGGAAGCAAAATATATTTGGTTTCTTGTCATTGAATACTATGGATTTTCAGCCAGTCTCCAATTAATTTTCTTTATGAGCAACTGATTGGTACTACTTATTCCTACCATGCTATTAGACATAGAGCACCCATTTTGATAGTATGACAAATGACATTGCCACAGATGGAAAAATGAGAGATTCCAGCTGATTGATTTTAAGTACATCTTGAAGACTGATGTTTTGGGTTACTTTGTTTCGTGTTCTTAAACAGCGCAGATTAGAGTATTTGCAGTTTTAAAGGACATGCGTGTGCTGCCTGCGTACATGTACCTTTACTTAAACCACAATAAGCAGAGGCATTTACACTTTTAAAAATTCTAGTATATGCTTGTAAATGCATACAATTTTAGTGTGGTGGTTTTCAAAGCAAAATCATGCCTATACTTTGTAAATGTGTGCAGTTACAAATTAACCCCTTGCATTAATATTCTTGGAAGCAAAAAGATCACGCAGCATATATTTCAATCTGTCTCCTATTGCTCTAATGACTTTTAGTTTGTCTCTATCATAAAAGTACATACACACCATTAACTGGTGTTGGATTACTATAATTGCATTTCTTAAAACGAACCAGAAGATTTTTTTTAATACCTGTTAGTTTCTGTGGATAGAACTATGCTTTTGCCTGCAGGAACATTTTAGAATCTTAGGGTAAAATTTTGAAGCTATCTCAAATTGTATAGCATGTCCTATGTCATGCAAAATTGTAATGATGGAAAAACAGATCAGTTTGTCAAGATATTTTATTCTGTCTATTCAGCTTGTGGCATTTTTCTTTCAGAAATATAGCAAAGTAAAATTTAATTTCTCTGTAGTAAAATAAGCCATACAATTTTCATATGCTCTAAATGTTTCTAAAACTTAAGTAGAAAGTACCACACTAAACTTAGTTTTCATTGGTACCTCCAACAGGAGTGACGAACATAGTGTTATGTAAAGTGCAGTGTGCAAAATGTTGTTTTAATATAGTTTTGAAAGAGGAAAGCATTATCTGGGCAAGAGAAGGACCCGGGGAGGGGAGGATGAGAAAAAGAAAGGGAAGACTAACAAGAGTCTCTTATTCTATTTCATTCTGCACATTATATACTACTGGTTCTCAGCCAGTGTGTCTGGATAGAGTAGTGTCACCAAGAGCTGGGAGGTGTCACAAAAATTTATTTATTTATTTATTTATTTATCTATTTCTTCTATACCGCCCCTTCCAGAGATCAGGGGCGGTTTACATGGAACAAGTAAACAAATTTGTATACTACTGTATACATTACATGGAACAGAGATTTCTAACTTTATACAGATAACAGTGCATTAAACTGTCGGAACTATTTACATTTTATATACTTTTATACATTTCTGTATCATAATATTGATCAGAATTTTCTAACTTTTTACAGGTAGTGAGGCGAGGAAATGCCGAACTATTTACAATGGTTAATTACCAAAAGGTTATATACAATGAATTACAGGGTGAAGCATTCGTTAAAATGAGATATAAAAATGAGATATAATTAGCAAACCCCACTTCCTTAACAACCATATGTGCCTGCAGGCTGGGGAGAGTGCAAAGCAAGAAGCCAGACACTTGATGTTCCAGTAACTGCTCCCCCCACCTCCAATGTCATAGTTGCCACTAGCCAAACTGGAAAGGTTAGTTTTTGTCCTTTTCCCTTTCCGGCTATCAGCACTACTGCATCTTGAACCTACCTGTATCTTCCACCATGATCATTGCTGTCATCTGCTGGGGCTGAAAATGCTGCATCTTGCAGCCTCCCCTTTGGCTACAGTCTATGCTGCCAGCCAGGCTCTGAAACGTGGAGTCCTGCTCCCTCCCCTGTGGCCATTGCTGACTGCAGAACTGGCCTGAGGAAATGTCACCTGTCAACTCTGATCACTGGTTGGAAAAGTTGAGGTGTTTTCCTTTTTAAAGAGGAGGGGGGGGGGTGGCTGTTGGGGGAGAGATGTCTGAAATGGAGTAAAAGGGGATATGTATAAGGGTAGGGAAAATGTGGAAGGTTGAGAGATGGAAAGAGCCTGGGGGGCATGAAAGAAAGTATGAGCTTGGTGCATTGGTATTGCTACAGAAAGGGAACCCTAGGGTGACGAGTACCTTCCCTCCCCTAGGAAAATGTTTTTCAAGATTTAGATTAGGTGTAGATTTGGGGATGAGGAAAAATAGGGGTTCAGGGATTAAGTGAACGTTTAGGAGATTTTAGGATGAAATGGAGACTTGGGGAAGGTGAGAATGGGGACAGAGTCTGAGTAGGAATTCAAGGATTGTGGGTCACTGAGGCAAAACACCAGGGTAAGAACAGTGGCGGGATTCGATGGGCTTTTGGAGTATTTGAGACAAGTCATGGAAAGGTGTGTGGGATAGAGATGATGTGGAACGCTGAAGGTTGTGGATTGTAGCATTCAGTGTATCACACACATGAAGATGATCCATGTCATGTGTGTTATAACAGAAGAAAAATTGAGAACCACTGCTCTATATTCCTCCTCAGTCTCCCTTACCCTCTCACTTTCCTCTTGTTCCCCCAGCCAAGAGCAGTATCTCACCAGTTGTCTTCTCCTGCATCCCATGTTGAGTAACTTCACCTTCCTTATTGGTCCTCCAGTTTAGTCCTCCACCTCTGGGTTGTGCATCTCCTCCTGCAGCTTGGAGACTGGGCATGTCATAAAAACAGTGACCTCACGGGATGTAGTCTGCTGGCCTCTCCCATCATCCCCAGTGTGTCCAGTCTCCATGCAGCAGGAGGACGTGGTGAGCCCATATGCTGGGCTCACTTGAGAACAGATAAGGAGCAGTTAGAGTAGATTTTTTGCTAAATTTGGGTTAATTTGGCCTTAATTTTAGAATTTGTGTATTTTGGGACCTGTTCCTTTAAAAAAAAAAAAATGGAATAAAAGACGGAGCGAAAGGGCTGCTCTTGTGCCTGGTCCTTCTTGCCCGGTCAGTTCGGTGTGTTCCCTGGTGATTACCGGCGCAGATCTCTCCCCCTTGATTAATACGGGGGAGAGCACTGCTGTGGAGAGAGAGAGAGCGAGAGAGAGGCAGTTCTGCCTTTGGCAGCGCGCTGCTGCTGCATCTGCCTGCTCGTGCTGTTTTTTCTTTGCCAGACACTTACCCGTCAGCTCCCCACTCGCCTTTCAGCGGCGCCAAGCCACGTGGGATGCAAGACCGCGCTGGAAGAAGCAAGGACCGCGCTGCTTCGGGTACCGTGAGTACGGGCAAAAGTGTGGGGTTTTGAGCGGGGAGACGCTGCAGCCGTGCCAACAGAGGGCTGGCGATTTTGGCGCCTTTTTCCTTCTCAGGCAGCCATCTTGTCAGCATGCTTATTGCTTGCACACAGTTGAATCGCGCAGCAGTTTATTTTTCCTTATCTTTTCTTATTCGCTGCCTTACTTGTGTTTCTTTCTTTTGTTACCGGTTGGTTTGTTCTGAAGACCTTACTGTTTTCTTCTATATTTAGTTTCTTTACTTTGTTTTTAATTTTGTTTCAGTTTTTTTAGTATGAACGGTATGTCCCTGGCTGCTAGTTATCAGGCAGATCAAGTTGGATTTTCTTAATCGGGTAGCTGAACCACTTTAAGGGTGGTACAGGCTAGAATACTATTTTTCTTTTTCTTACTTTTGGTTAAAAATACATAAATACATAAATAATAATAATAAAAAGAGAAAATAAGTAGTTTTTGTTTCTGAAGCCTATTGCCCTTAACGAGGGAGCGATGGCGGCACGGCCTCAATGTGTAGTCTGCGGTACCCTTAGAGGGGCTATCGCTGACTCTGGGATTTGCCGGGACTGTACGCATGTCTCTACCAGCGTGGAACAGCAAATGGAAGTTAAGGTAGGACAGGATCTTCAGGGGGCCTCTGCTGGATTGAGTGCAGAGGAGCTGCGGACCGCGTCACCAGGGGCCGGTCTTGAGTCACCAGCCAGTCCTTCGGGGGTCCTTTAGACTTCAGGACCACAACCCGGGGATTTCTGTCCTGACTTTATGTTAATTATGCATCAGGCTTTCTGTTTACGGCGGCAAGGGAAAGTGCCGGAGTCTCTGTCGCTGTCTGAGATGCCGCAGTAGCCAAGGCCGGTCGAGGCGAGTACCAGCTCCTTGAGACCGCCAAAACGGACAAGGACTCGGGAGCCTTCAATTTCTGAGTTGGAAGGACAAGAGTCAGAGGAACATGAGGACGACCTGGAAGGTGGAGATGAAGAATTGGAAGAAGGGGGAGATTCCTGAACCGAAGGATCACGCAAAGATTATTCAGGTATTCTGGAAGGCAGAATTGATGGCGCTTATCACGGAGTCCCTTCAGACGCTTAAACTCGCCACGGAGCAGCCTGTGGAAGATGACAATGGGGAAGACCCAATTATTCAGGCAGTAAGACAAACGCAAGTGGTGTTTCCCGTTCACAAGGTAGTAGACAGGATGATACAGGATGAATGGGATCAACCGGAAGCAGGGCTACGAGGAGTTCGGGTTATGAACAGACTGTCTCCCTTAGCAGATAAGGACAAGGAGAGATTTCAGTCTCCATGAATTTATGCAGCGGTGTCAGCAGTGACCAAGAAAACCGTGATTCCGGTAGAATGCAGCTCCGCCTTGAAGGATGCACAGGATAGGAAGTTGGATGGTTTGTTGAAACAATCCTTTGAGGCCAACGGGGTGTCATTACAAGCTTCCATTTGTGGAGCGTGGGTGGCAAGAGCTTGTCTTTGATAGTCGCAGCGTTTGCGTCACTCTGCTCAGCTGGAGCAAGAAGGTCTGAGAGCTTGATTGCCTAGAGTTGGGTTCGGCTTATTTGTCAGATGTTCATTATGACTTAATCAGGCCCTGGCTAATAGTATGGTGTTGCTCGTGGCCGCGGCAGATGGTTCTTCTAAAGCACGGCTCAGTAAACTCCCGTTCAAAGGAAAGTTGTTGGTCGGGGAGGATCTCGATAAGTTGGTAAAGGACTTAGGGGAGTCTAAAGGTGGCCAACTGCCGGAAGATAAGCCAAAACAGGGGAAGTCTGCTTCAACCTTTCGGGGTTCGTTTAGAGATTTTCTGAGGTTTCGGACTTCTCGCTTGGGCGGTTTCCAAAGAGGAAGATTTGCTCCTCGGGCCCAGGGGTTTCGGGGATTTCGCGGAGCAGGAAGAGGTTTTGCGGTGGCGGCGGCCTCAACTTCCAATCGCAAACCGCAATGAAATAAGGGGGACCTCGGCAGGAAGTTTTCCGATAGGGGGGCGACTTCGGAACTTTCTTCCTGCCTGGGTCCAAATAACGTCCGACCAGTGGGTGTTGGAGATAATCCGGGAGGGCTATGCGCTGGAGTTCGCGTGGCCACTTCGGGATTCGTTTGTGCAGTCGGCCTGCAAGGGGCAGCGGAAAACTCAAGCAGTCCGCAGCACTCTGTATTGGCTATTGCACTTAGGTGCGGTCCTCCCGGTGCCAAAGAGGATTTCGGCAGGTGTCGATACTCAATTTATTTCGTCGTGACAAAGGAGGACAGATCTCTTTGTCCAATTTTAGATCTCAAAGGGGTGAATCGCTGCCTTAGGGTGCCGCATTTCAGGATGGAAACGTTGCAGTCCGTCATTGTGGCGGTGCGCCAAGGAGAGTACCTGACATCCCTCGACCTTATGGAGGCGTATTTGCACATCCCGATCAGGGCGGGACATCAAATGTTCCTGCGCTTCACCCTACCGTGGGGGCACTATCAGTTTCAGGCGTTGCCCTTCGGGCTGGCAATGGCGCCGTGGACGTTCACCAAGATCATGGTGGTGGTAGCGGCGGCATTGCGAAAGGAAGGCATTCTGGTTCATCCTTTGCTCAAATTAACCAATCATGGAGAAGTCCAAAGCCGAGAGCATACAAGTTACGGACAAGGTGGTGAAGTTTTTGGAGAGGCTAGGATGGGTAGTCAGTGTGTGCAAAAGTCATCTGATTCCTTCCCAAAGCCTCAAGTACCTCGGAGTGCAGTTTGACACTCAGAGGGGAGTTGTGTTTCTTCTCCAGGACCAAGCAGGAAGTCAGTCCTCACATATGGGTGACGTTGGCGCCGATGGAGCCCCCGTGCGGAGCATTTCCCCAGCTTTCAAAGAAAGCCTTTGGGAATGCAGCGCGCCTGCGCAGTCCCCTTCCCGCCCAAGGGTGACATTTTGCTCATTCTTTCTTTTTCCGCGGAGCCTGATGGACGTGAGTTCATGTCACCCGGAAAAAGTTGATTTTTTTCTGCGATTTTTCACGTTTGTCTTATCCGGTTTGACGCCGGTTCCCCTTCCCGCCTGGGCTATGTACACCGGTATCGAGTCCGGAGTTGTGTTTTCATTTTTTGTCCTTTGTGACTAGTGTTCGTACTCTTTTTGTGTTTTCACTGGCAGCCCGGTCATTTGACCTTGCAGAGACCCTTTTTCCCCCGATGGCTGCCAGCGGGTTTAAAAAGTGTGATCGGTGCAAGAAACTTATGTCTTTCACCGACACGTATGACTGCCTCCGATGCCTTGGGCCTGACCATGACCCGCTGGCCTGTGACTCGTGTGGCAAAATGTCATCGAAGGTGCTTCAGAGCCGTCAGCATCAACGTGAGAGAATTTTCTTTGACTCCGCGTCCGGCCGGGCCCGGACTTTGTCAGAGGCCTCGACATCTCGGGAGTCCGACCCTGAGCACCGTCGGGGTTCCTCTGAAAGGGAGTCTCCCTCCCGGGAGCACAGAAAGAAGAAAAAGCTTGCGAGGGCATCGTCGGTGGAAGCTCCTGGTTCCTTGAGGGCCAAGTCGTGTAGCCCTGACCGCTGCCGCAGGCTCTCGGAGTCGGAGAGGCCATCCAAGTTACCTTGTGTGGAGCTGGAGTCCCCGAGTCACTTAAGTGCAGTTGTCCTCGTGGACTCTCCTCCGGGGGAGCTGACGTCATGCCCGACGCCGTCGGGGGCTGCTGAGTCTCCTGAGCTTGGACTCAGGTTGACAGCCTTGGAGAGCAGCTTGGCTGCCTTCATGGAACAGCAGCGGGTGCTGATCGCCGGTCTGACTGGTGCATCTGCTCTGACCACCGGGACCTCGACATCTAAGTCGACCCCAGAGACTGAGCCAATCCTCGGTCAAGGTCCCCCTCGACCTCCCGTGTGGGGCCGATGTCGTCGACGCCGATACCCTCAGCGTCGGGGCGGGTGGCACCGAGGCTCGCATGGCCGGAGCCGCTCAATTCCTCCTTGGAGGAGTCGGAGTGGGAGACGGAGGACGAGGAGTCCCCGGACACCTTCCGGACCCGGTGCGTCCCTTTGGACTCACCGCAGTCCGAGCCTCGGAGATGGTCCCCCCCCCTCCTGAGGATACCCGGTTCTCGGACTTCGTGAGGGATATGGCCAAGGCCTTGACCTTCCCTGCGGACGCCGATGAGGAGCCTCGAGCCGAGGAGCTCGATGCCCTCCAGATGCTTTTCCTTTGAAGGAAGCCTTTACTGTACCGGTTCCTCCGATGCTGGAACGGCTGCTCTTCCGTATGTGGGAGGCACCGGCCTCGATGCCGGTTCTTAGCAAACGGTTCGATTCCATTTATCGAGTCTGTAAGAGCCCTGGGTTCCAAAAGGCGCAGCTACCGCACTACTCCATGGCTGTGGAATCGGCCATGCACCGTCTGAAGAGTCAGAAGATGCACTCCTTGGTGCCTCCTGGCCGGGAGGCCTGGAACCTGGATGCCCTCGGTTGCTTCCAGGGCTCTATGCTATCTTGCCGTGTCCAGACCTACCAGCTGTACATGGGCATGTACCTCCGAGACCTGGCAAACGAGATTGCTGGGTTCTCAGCTGGCCTCTCCGAGGAACCTTTGCAGAGGTTCAAGGCTTTGTCAACAGGGATTTGAGAGTGTTCAAAGTTTCTCTCTCGAGCAGCCTATGATGGCTTCGAGGCTTCGGCCCGGGTAGCAGTGGCCCTCATCGGTGCACGCCATCAGGCCTGGCTACAGTCATCAGACCTAGAGCCATGGGTACAGGACAAGTTGGTCGATGTCCCTTGCTGAGGTGAAAACCTTTTCGGTAAGCCCATGACGGAAAAGGCTGCAGAAATCGAGACTGAGACTCTCACCATGACAAGGCTGTCCAGGAAGACTTCTGCCCCTTCTCAGAAAAAGAAGGGCTATGTAACATGGCAGCAGGGCTGTCCATCACAGTAGCCTCAGAAGGAACCAAGGGCGGAAGAATTGGAGATACTTCAATACTCTCCCATGCCCAAGGAGGCAGCTGCCTTACTGGTGCATAATGTTCTGCAGGATCTTATGCTCTGCATGTGGGAGGCTTTGCTCACCGTTAAGAACATAAGATATCCATACTGGGTCAGACCAAGGTCCATCAAGCCCAGTATCCTGTTTTCAACAGTGGCCAGTCTAGGTCACAAGTACCTAGCTGTTTCCCCAAAGGACACAGGTTCCATAATACTTGTATTGTGGCAAGCAGTGGATTTTCTGGGTCCTCTTTATTAATGGTTTATGGACCTTTCCTACAGGGACTTGTCCAAACCTTTTTTTAAACCCAGCTACACTAACAGTTTTTACTACATCTTCTGGTAATGAATTTCAGTGTTTGATTACGTGTTGAGTGAAAAAATATTTTCTCTTATTAGTTTTAAATAGGTTACACTGCAGCTTCATTGCATGCCCCTAGTCTTTCTTTATTTTGATGGTGTAAACAATCTAACTACGTTTACCTGTTCCACTCCATTCATTAGTTTATAGACCTCTATCATATTTTCCCTCAGCCATCTCTTTTCCAGGTTGAAGAGCCCTAACCTTTTTAGTCTCTCCTCATAGGGGTATCCTTTACCATTTTGGTGGCTGTTCTCTTTAATTTTTCTAATAATGCTATATCCAGTCTCTTGCTGATGGGCTATATCTGATTTACACAAGTAATACCATCTACACCAGTCAACCTTCCTACTACACTTACTAAGTTTACAAAAGTAGAATTGATGCTACAAGAGACTGTTTACGTTTTCAAAGTCACGATGATACTGCCTAAAATTGCAAGTTCTCTATTATTGTTTAAATTTGCAAGTTATTTGTAAACGTTAGTTATTGTAAACTGCCTTGATTAAATGAAAAGGCGGTATATAAAAATTGTGGATCTTTATTTTTATTTTATTTAACATCACCCCTCAACTGATAAGTCCCTTTACTAGTGGTGTCTCCCATAAAACCTGTTTGTCAGGTCACCTTTTCAGATGCCTCCACCTTGATGCACCCTTACAACAGATGCTTCCAAGCTACTTGGGGGTGCATCTGAATGACCTGACCACACATGGACTATGGACACAACAGGAATCTGCCCTGCAGATCAACCGGTTAGAACTACGGGCACTGACAAAGGGTCTTTGGGTTTTTCAACCCCAACTATTGGGGCAACCTGTTCTAGTCAGAACGAATAACCAAATTGCTATGTTCTACGTAAACGAACAAGGGGGAATAGGATACCGTCTCCTATGCGAAGAAGTGATTTGCTTATGGCCCTTTGCCATCTCTCACTTTATCCACCTCAGAGCAGTGTACCTCCTGGGTGAGCTCAATATTCTAGCAGGCAGGCTAAGCTGTATCTTTCGTCCACACGAATGGACCTTGCATCTGGAGACGGCTGCTCGGATTTTCCAGATGTGGAGAACCCCACTCATAGATCTTTTTGCCACTCCACAAAATGCACAGCTTCCACTCTTGGGGTTCCATCGCTGCACCGACAGGCCCCGAATGCCTTCCTTTTTCATTGGGGAAAGGGACTGCTCTATGAATTCCCTCCCATTCCCTTGATACCCAAGATGCTGTTCAAGCTATAGGCCGACAATGGCTCAATGATTCTCATAACCCCTTTTTGGCCCCATCAGCTGTGGTTTCTTCTGCTTCTTCACTTTGTGCGGACTCTGCCACTCAACCTAGGATGTGCACCCGACCTCCTCCTCTCTCTCAGGACCATGGGTCACTCCTTCATCTCAATCTTCACTCCCTATGCTTGACGGCATGGCTGCTGAAGGGCTAGTGCTCGCCAACCTCAACCTAGTACAGGCAGTTAAGGATGCCCTTCGTACATCTCGTCAAGATTCCACCAGAAGATCTTATGCCTTCAAATGATGTATGTTTGCCCTCTGGTGCTCTGTATGTTTTACTTCTCTCATCTTTCCTTTTTAAATTTTGTAGCTCTTTTCTGTTTTCCAAGACTTGGCCGTATTCTCTTTTTTTAAAAAAATAAATTGTAAATTGCCTCAGTGTAACAAGAGGCGGTATATCAAATGTCAAAATAAACATAAACAAAGGACATTGACCCCTTTTCTTGCCTGGTGGAGTCTAATCTACAATATCTCCTCCACTTATCCTTGACAGGTCTCAAAACTAACTCAGTGAGAGTTCATCTTAGTGCCATTGCGGCCTCTAACACCAGTGGATGGACAACCCATCTCCTCATACCCCCTAATAGCATGCTTCATGCGGGTTCTCCTGTTCAAGCCACCAATTAAGCTGTCTCCGATGGCCTGGGATCTGAAGCCACCTTTTGAATCTTTAGCCACCACTTCACTGAAGTTTATATCTTGGAAGGTCATCTTTCTTATTGCCCTCACTTCAGCTCGATGCATCAGTGAGCTGCAGGCTGTAGTGGCAGATCTCTCCTATACTAGTTTCCAACATGACAAGGTGGTTATGTGTACCCATCCACATTTCCTCCTGAAGGTGGTTTCTTCCTTCCACCTAAACCAGTCTGTAATCTTTCTGGTTTTCTTTCCTAGACCACATGTGTTTTGGGCTGAAGCAGCACTACACACTTTAGACTGCAAGTGAGCGCTGGCCTACTACTTAGATAGAACTAAAGCTCACAAGAAATCCTCTCGATAATTCATTTCCTTTGATCCTAGTCACATGGGCCTACCAGTGTTGAAACACATTCTATCTGAATGGTAGCAGATTGTATTTCTTTTGCTTATGCACAAGCAGTACTCTGAGGGTCATGTCACTGCTCATAATGTATGGGCTATGGCAACATCCATAGCTAATCTCTGTTCAGTAGCCATTGAGGACATTTGCTGGGCAGCTACCTGGTCCTCCATTCATACTTTTGCTGCACACTACTGTCTGGACAGAGACTCCCGTTGGGACGCTGTCTTTGGCCAAGCTACTCCAGCGCCTCTTTGGAACTTAAATTCAAATCCTACCCTACGTCCCGGACTTCTATACGATACCAGACTATCATTGGAGGAGTATTACCTCCTGGAATCTAGTCCAATGGCCTACAACTCTTCCAGATTCTTTGGCTACACGTTTTTTGCCTCTGGATTGCACTACTCTTCCCCCCCCCCCCCCACTACCATTCTGGTCACTACGTGGTTATCTGAAGACTGCATTCCTGCTTGTTTCTGGAGATAGTGTAGTTGCTCGCCTGTAACAGATGATCTCCAGGAATAGCAGGAATCAGTTTTCACAACCTGCCCTCCTCCCCTAGGAGTTGTAGGGTTCTTTTATTTTTCTTAGTCGTTTCAGCTACAAACTCAACTGAGGAGAGGAATTGGGAAGGCAGGCATGCTGGCACAGTGGAGTTTCCTATTGGATGCTGGGGAGTATGCCTGCGTGGGCTTCACCCATATGTGAAGACTGATGCCTGCTGTTCCTGTAGGTCACCTGTTACAGGTAAATAACTACGCGTTCTCCGATTAGTTTTAAATGTGCTACATTGTAGCTTCATTACATGTCCCCTGTTCTTTCTACTTTTTGAAGGGTAAAGAATCAATCTACATTTAGTCCTTCCACTCCATTCATTATTTCATAGACCTCTATCATATCTCCCCTGAGCCGTCTCTTTTCCAAGTTGAAGAGCCCTAATCTTTTAAGCCTTTCCTCGTAGGGATATCCTTCCATCTACTTTACCATTGTTGTCGTCCTTCTCTGTACCTTTTCTAATTCTGCTATATTCTTAAGATATGGTGACCAGAATTGCATACAATATTCAAGGAGTGCTTACACCATGGAATGATAGAGGCATTATAATCTCCTTTGTTTTATTCTCCATTTCTTAATTTATGATTCCTAGCATTCTATTTGCTTTCTTGGCTGCCGCTGCACACTGGATGGAGGGTTTCAAAGTATTATCCACTGTGATTCCTAAATCCTTTTCCTGGGCAGTAGTTCCTAATGTGGAACCTTGCATCGTGTAACTATAGTTTGGGTTTTCCTTCCTAAGTGCATAACTTTGCATTTATCCATATTAAATGTCATCTGTCATTTGGATGCCCAGTCTCCCAATTTATCAAGGTCCTCTTGCAATTTTTAACAATCTGCTTGTGTTTTAACTACTTTGAATAATTTGGTGTCAAATGCAAATTTGATCACCTCACTCTTTGCCATGTAAATCCAGGTCATTTATAAATATTTATTTATTTTATTTAACAGGTTTTTTTTATACCGCTTTATCATTTCAGTCAAAGCAGTTTACATTGTGACTTAAATTTGGTAATGTACATTAAACAGATACATTGATAACTTGGATTTTTCTGAGGCAATGGAGGGTTAAATATGTTAAAAAAAAAAACAAAAAAAAAAAACAGCAGGCCTGGCACAGATTCCTGGGGTACTCCACTATTCATCTTTCTCCATTGAGAAAATTGGCCATTCCATATGTCCTGCTAGACCAGTCCAGACAAGTGGATTTTGTTCCCCTACCAGCAAATTGGTGGAGAGAGAGAACCAATGAAAAGCCCAGGCTTCAATGATGTCACTCCTATTCCTCTATTCGCCTCAGCCATCAGAGGTCTCTTCAGTATTTCTTTGTCTCCAGCAGATGGTGGATGGATTTTTCTCCTCTCTGAAGAAAATCTTAAGATTGAGAGGAAAAGATTGATTTATCGCTTGTGAATGATCACCTTGAGGATGGCTCTGACATTTGTGCGCAATATGGGAGGCTACCGTAGACTGTGGTCCTTTCAGTAGTTATAGGAGGAGGGAAAATTGGTTCAGCTCCATGCTCGTATGAAAGGAGTCTGCGGAGCAGCCAGAAATTGGAAGGATCTGGAAGAGTGTATTAGCCTCACACAACCTCTCCCTCCCTTCTCCTCTATTCTCCCCCTGCTCTTTCCCGAAGATTGCAGAAGGCTCTCAGATGGATCTGCTTTTCAGCCACCTTACATGCAATGCTACAAAAGCCAGGAAACAGTATTAGGGGAGTAGAGTTGAGCCCAGCATGGATCCTCTGCCTAGGTCTCTCAGGGGTGAGTCCCAAGGCTTGACCTAGTCATTATCCTTGTTGGGGTCTCCTGATTCCGTCTGTGTGGGATGGAATTTGGGGTACAGTGCTGACTACCGTTGGCATGGTGTGGGGGTTTCCCATCATTTTCTGCACGCGCTAGTAATATTTTCTTTTATTTTGCACCTGGCAGTCGTGTGGTCCTAGCATGTGTTCTGCCCAAGGGGCTCCAACCCCTGTTCCTTTCCTAGCGCCTGTAATGCGTGTCATATTAAAAGCACAGTTAACATGCTCCTTAGGGCCACTACGGTCTTAGTGCATGCTGTTTTGATACTTGCCTTAACTCTCTTCTTCCAGGAAATGTTATTTGACCTGCGGCAAGCGAGGTGCCTCTTCTCCGAATTCTGGACTCTGCTCTTCTTTTATGGCAGCTTCTGAATCGTCCTTGGGGGAGCCTGCTCCCCCTTTCTCAGCTGGGCTATGCAGTTGGCCGGACTTGTCTGCTTCAGGGCAGGAGGTGATGGATGGTGCTATGGGAAATGATATTTAGCCATCCAGAGGGTTCGGCGACTGTGCTATGAGCTACTCCTCATCTAGATGTCTGCAGTGGCTTGGGCCCCCTGGTGTTGGGGGGTAATTTCTGAGAGGAGAGCTTTTGGACTCCAGATTGTCCTCCCTGGAATTTTTTTTTCTTTTTTTCACAACAGGCCTGGTCCTTCTGGAGTGGAAATTTTGGACCTATGACATCTAGGTGCCCCCGGGTGCAGTCTTATATGTTGCAAGCTGAGAGTGGAAGCTCTGTTTGATTGCCTTTGGCTATGCATCCCCAGTGAGGAGCACCCCCTGGAGATGGGGAAATAGCTGGGAGCTGTCCAAGATTTTGACTATGACTTGGATTCAGATGGCTTGGCACTGAGCTCTGACATGGATGAAGTAGTACTCTTGCCTTCATAAGATTGTGAAGAGGCCAGAATGTTCCACTTATTCCAGAAGGAGGAGCTGGTGGCATTGATTGCCAGAGTCTCAATAGCCTTGAGCATGACTGATGCTTCCGGGACGGAGCAGGTGCCTAAAATAAAGATAAAGATGCACCTGCTCCTTCAAGAGGTGCAGAAATCTACTGCTGTTCTCTTATTCCCAGATGTGTTCAAGGATCTGATCTGGTCGGAGTGGGACTCTCCTGACTCCCCACCTACAGGGTTAATGTGCGTAAGAACTACGCTCTCCCAGAGGAGAAGTGCGTTGAGTAGTTGGTATTCCCAAGGTGAATGCGCAGGTCATGGCGATTACCAGATGGACCACCATTCGTGTGGAAGGCAGCTTGGCCTTAAAGGATTTTCTAGACCCATAAGGTGGATTCAGTGTTGAAGAGCCATTTTGCTGTGGCGGCTGCTATTCTGCAGCTGATGATAGGTGTCAGCCTGATTTGAGCCTTGCTCCAATGGATTGAGTCTCTTCTGCCGTATGATACTACCACTCTTTTGGAGTTGGCTACAGCCTTCCTTTCTGATGCCATCTATAGAAACATAGAAACATAGAAATATGACGACAGAAGAAGACCACATGGCCTATCTAGTCTGTCCTTCCATATCAACAACTACAACAGTCCCCTTTTTTCCTTTAGAGATCCTCTGTGTTTGTCCCATGCTTTTTTGAACTCAGATACTGTCCTCATCTCCACCACCTCCACTGGGAGACTATTCCACGGATCCACCACTCTTTCCGTAAAGAAATATTTCCGTATAACACTCCTGAATCTATCCCCCTTCACCCTCATCCCATGTCCCCTCATAGCAGAACTTGCTTTCAATTGAAAGAGGCTCTCCCCCTGTACTTTATGCCACGGAGGTATTTAAACATCTCAATCATATCACCTCTATCCCGCCTTTCCTCTAAGGTGTACATATTAAGATCCTTAAGTCTGTCCTCATATGCTTTATAATGAAGACCACTAACCATTTTAGTAGTCACCCTCTGTACTGGCTCTATCCTGTTTATATCCTTTTGAAGGTGTGGTCTCCAGAATTGCACACTATACTCCAAATGAGGACGAACCAAAGACTTATACAGAGGCACTATCACCTGCTTTTTTCTGCTAGCCATTCCTCTCCGTATGCACCATTTCCAGCCAGGGATAGTGCCCTGACGACTGTGTCATGGCGTTGGATTTTGCTCTGGCACTGGGCAGTGGACAAGTCTTCCAAAGCCCTGCTGGCTTTTTAGGGGAAGTTTCCTTTAGGAGCCAATTTAGAGAAGCTGATGAAGGATCTGGGCGAGATGAAATCCCACTGCCTTCCAGAAGACAGGTGTAAGGGAAGGGGCCTGTGAAGCGGGCTGGTGCCTCTTTCTTGTCAGCTGCTGCCTGTCCTCTGAGGGTGCGCTGGCCGGATCCCCGGTGGTCTTGGGACCTTAGGTTTTCAAGGTCAGTAACAACATTCTTCCTCTCTGCTTCTTGGCTTTGGGCTTGTTCTCAGTCTGGTCCCCTCCAGAGGAGAACCCTCCTGGGCTGTGCAATGAAGGTTTGAGGGCCATTCCTTGGTTCCTCTGGTTAGAGGCAGGCTTCGCCTTCTTTCAGGAATGGTCTATCCCCCATATGGTTTATATTGAAGACCACTAACCATTTTAGGAGCCACCCTCTGCATCAACTCCATCCTGTGGATTACCCCAGGAACTTGTACTGGGATCAGACATGAAATATGGGACCTTTTGAGCCATGCACTATCCAACATGGTGAGTTAGAATGTTTAAATCCTCCTCTCCCCCATCTTATCCTGTAACCCTATGTAGCAGATACTGCTGAGGCTCTGGGGCAATAAATGGGGACTCTTGGTAAAATCTTGTATCTTCTTCCCCCATACCCATGGTGCAGCATTTCTCTCCCCTCTCCTTCCCTCCACCCCTTGTGACCCTGCATATCCCCTTTCCTTGACCATAACACCCCCCTTTATGATGACAAAGCCTGATCACGAGAGTTGATTGTCTTATATAACAGAACTGATGAGCTTCTTTCACAGCATATACCAATCCTCAGCATTTAGCTGTACAGAGTTCCTAATTTCACCTGTGAATTAAAAACCCTAACTTTGATTCCTGGTCAGTATTAGTATCCACTAATATACTGAAGTTATCAATTAGAGATTAGTTTTTCCTTTACTATAGGAAGTGTTTTACTATACTATATTCAGTATTCTTGCAGTTCATTCTTGTGAGAATGTTATCTTCCCAATATACTTGAAAATTATCACAGAGGATATCATACTTATTAGATTATCAAATTTAATTTGCTCAAAAGACCATAACTGTCACATCTGCCCCTCAGGTTACAGCCCCTGCCCCTGCATCTCTAGCTACTTTTTTCTCTGAAAAGATTCAGAAATTACGTGCCTCCCTTACTATTGCCCCTCCTTTACCCTTTTCTCCTCCTTGCTCTCCTTCCTCAGTCTTAGTCACTTCGCCTTCCTCTGAGGAGAAGTTCATGTTCCCTGCAAAATAGTTATCTCCAAGTTATAATGCCCTGTTCAATGTAATTTCAGTTTGTTCAATGTAAACCGCACTGATGCAGAATAGCGCGGTATATAAGAGAATGTAAATAAATAAATAAAAAATCTTTGAATCAGCTGTTCTACCTTCTTCACCAGTAAATAGAGCTCTAGCCCACACTTGGTCCACTTTTCATTCCATCACTTCAGCAGAGGTACTGCTAACCTTATCTAAGTACAGAAAGACCACCTGTCAAGTAGATCCCATTCCCTCAGGTTGGCTGGTAGAGCCTTCCTTGCAGTTTGTACCTTTCATTACGACTATTCTTAATTCCAGCTTGTCTTCAGGCTGTTTTCCCTCATTGTGGAAATCTACTATCGTTCACCTGCTATTGAAACAGCCTTCACTTGACCCTTCTGTCTTATCTCATTGGCGACCGGTATCAAATCTCCCCTTTCTAGCTAAAATTCTGGAACGTTTTGTCAATTAACATCTCATGTGGAAGCTACCAACGCCCTCCACCTGCGACAAGCAGGATTCCGGGCTGGGCATAGCGCAGAAACAGTTCTCCTAGCCCTTCTGAACGAGATTCACGTTGCCCACGATCGCGGAGATATTATTCTCCTGATCTTATTAGATTTGTCAGCAGCGTTTGATCTGATCAACCATCAGACCCTTCTTTCCTGCCGTTATGATCGGGTTGCGGGGCACGGTTTTGCACTGATTTCGTTCTTTCCTCACAGCTCGTTCCTTTGTTGTCTGTTTTAATCATCAGTCCTCCCCATCTGTTTCCCTAACGTGTGGGGTACCTCAATGTTCAGTTCTCGCCCCTTTACTTTTCAATATTTTCCTTGCCCCTTTACCCCTCTTGATCCAACAATTCCCAGTTTCAGCTTATATCTACGCCGATGATATTATCCTCCTCTTCCATACCTCCCCGGCTAACATTGACATTACTCAGCTCAATAACTGTCTTTCTCATATTGCCACTTTGCTTTCCTCTAATTTTCTTCATCTGAATCCATCAGAATCCACAGCCATGTGGGTTTCTATGGGTACGTCCTGCCCAACAATCATGCCTCAAATAAATTCTGTGTCTATACCTCTCACTTCCTCTTTTCGTTACTTAGGTGTAACTCTGGATTCTTCGCTATCTTTCCACGACCATGTATCAAATCTATCTCGTCGTTCTTTCTTTATATTGCGGCAACTCAGATCAGTTTGCTCTATTTTGCCTCCTGATTCTCTTGTCACCCTCTTATTGGCCTTGGTTATGTCCATATTGGACTATTGCAATGTGGCTTTTGCTAACCTACCATCTTACCAGCTTCAATGTTTACAACTATTACAGAATACTGCTGCTCGACTTGTCACCAATGCCCGGAAATCCGATCATGTAACTCCCCTCCTTTTTCAGCTTCATTGGTTACCACTCCGCTATAGGTTCAAATACAAGCTCCTCATTCTAACTCATAGGGTCATCCATACATCAAATCCTTTGTATTTAGCAAACCTTGTTTCTCTCCACACTCCTTACCGTCAACTCTGTTCATTACATGCCAATTGTCTGTCTCTTCCTTCCCCTTCACAAGCCCATCTAGAACAGACACCTCACGCTGCATTCTTTTTTTCTCAGACCTTCACTCTGGAACGCCTTGCCATCTTCCCTCCGGTTGGAATCCTCATATCAAAATTTCAAAAACTTATTGAAAACATATTTGTTCCAACAGGCTTTTGACCTCCCTTCCAGTAGTTCTGTTTAGCTATTGCTTCTCTGTCTGCTTCTAAGTGACCCTACTGGTCAATCTTTCCTTTCATTTTATAATGGCGTTCCTTTCTTCCTACGGCGCTAGCATATTTTATTGTAAACCGCTCTCATGTTCCGACAAGGGCGGTATATAAAGTGTTAAATAAAGATAAAGAAATATTAACCCTAGATTGTCCCACCGACTCACTGAGCAAGATGGGTTGAAAAAAAACACTAAAAGAAAAAGCATACATTGGAATAGCTGAATTATTACAGTGGAACAAATCTGTGCATTTAATCTCCAGGAACAAGCAGTAAGGTAGTCTTCACATATGGGTGACATCTGTACCGACGGAGCCCGCGTGGGAGCGCTTCCCAGGGTCCAATAGGAAGGCTTTTGGGATCATTCCTCGTCACCTGCATTGCTGCCTTCCCGCCTTTCCAACTCTCCCTCTTCAGTTCTTCATTTTCTGCGGAGTCAGCAGGAAGCAAATCCTGTTGCCGCAGAAAATTTGTTTATTTTATTTCTTTTGTTTTTTTGTGGTTTGCGTCTGCCTTCCCGTCGATGCTGGAACAGACTAACGTCAATTCTTTTCTTTCTTTCTTTCTTGTTCCTGTAAAAAAAAAAAGAAAAAGAAAAAAGTAGAACTTTCTTGGGCACATTGATGCCATTTTAGGCCTTAAGCCTACCATTTGTCTACTGACATAATGGAAAAACCAGCTAGTGGTTTTAAGAAATGTTCTAAGTGTGGCAGTACCATTTTGGTTACTGACACCCACGACTGGTGTCTCAAGTGTCTTGGACCTGACCACCAGCCATCAGAGTGTCCTTTGTGTAGAAAGATAACAAAGAGAGGCCTGCAGAATCGAGCTGCAAAGTTAGGTACACTCTTTGCCTCAGACGCAGTGTCTTTAGCATCGACATCATAGTCTTCCTCTCATGGATCCTCATGTATTGAAACATAAGTTTTCTTCAAAGACATGCCATTCTCCCAAGGGTAGATCTCTTTCCAAGCATCGAGATGCCTTGAGCTTTGCCCTAGAGGTGGCTCAGCCAGCCAAACAACCCCGGTGGGAGGATTTTTCCTCCAAAGCCATCGAGGGGTCCTAGGATGCTCTCGAGGCCTCCATCTCTAGAGAGCTCCTGGTGCCATGTTCTAGGACGGTAGCCTGCATGTTCAGTACCAAAACCCAAGCATCGGCAGGCTATATGGATCAACGTATCCTGGCTATTGACCACATTTTAGCGGCTCTACTAGCGGCATCAGTTCCGATCAAATCCATACCGACGGTACCGCCAACACAGCACAGTCTATGATACTGATGCAGACCGCATTGAGGTTTATACTGCTCAATCCGCTACCACCCATGCTTGCCCTCGAATCCATCCTTGGTACCGGTGGTCATCCAGGCAAGTTCCCCGATCTGATACAGATTTTGATCAGTATTGAACCTTAGAACACGGACATCGTTCACGCCGATACTTTGAATCTTCCAATTCATCTGATGATGAATCAGTTGATACCCGAAGACTTCAAAGTATACTGGAGGATCCATCACCCTCCCTGGAATAGCGTATCTCCCCTCCTGAGGATATATCTTTAAGAGTTTATTTGGGACCTAGCCAGAGATCTGTCTGTAACGGTAACATACGAAAAAGAGCCTAGAGCAGAGGAATTGGAGATCCTCCAATACCCTACGGCTCCTAGAGGTGGCTACTCTTCTGTCTCATCGCATCCTCCAGGATCTCATGCTCCGGATGTGGGAGATACCCCTTACTAAATCTCCAATACTTTATATCGAGTACCGGAGTCTCCCGGTTTCCTAAAGGCACAGTTGCCACATCACTCAATGGTAGTGGAATCGGCAATATGACAAATTAAAAGTTCAAAGACTCATTCTTCCAATCCTCCCGGTAGAGAATCGAGGACTCTCAATGCTTTTGGGCCTCTGTGCTTTCAGCCAGAATAAGTTCATACATACTCTATATGGGTATGTTCCTCAAGGAGCTTACTAGGGATCTTGAGTCAATATCTCCTCCTCTTCCTGATGATAAGAGAGCTGACTATCTCACCTTGGTCAAACATGCCCAAAACATATCAAAGTTTGCAAATAGGGCAGCTTTTGACTGCTTTGAGTGCCACCTCAATCTGCATTGAAGCACGCAGGGTTGCTTGGCTTCAAGCATCAGTTATCTTGAACAATGGGTTCAGGATAAACTGGGAAATATTCCTTGCACAGATGAGAACCTTTTTGCCAAGGATTGGCAGGATAAAGTTGTTCAGTTAGAATCTGAAGAGTACTAC
Organism: Ichthyophis bannanicus; assembly: GCA_033557465.1. Classification (NCBI taxonomy): domain Eukaryota; kingdom Metazoa; phylum Chordata; class Amphibia; order Gymnophiona; family Ichthyophiidae; genus Ichthyophis; species Ichthyophis bannanicus. The sequence continues at coordinate 136,647,016 of CM066036.1, read as the reverse complement.
CCTGAATAGGCTTTCTAGAACCACTGCCAAACCAGCTAAGAAAAAAGCAGCTGCAAAGAAAACTTTCTTCAAAAAGAAAAATAAGTTTTACTCTTCTTACACCCCTGCTTCTCAATACCAACCTCAGAGTACTCAGAGGCAACAGCCTCCCAAACAGCAAAAGAAGCCTCAGGCTTCTAAAAACCAGCCAGCTACGCAAGCTCAATCTGCTCCTGGTTTTTACTTTTTCCTAGAGAACATAGCCACTCTGCCTCTGGAGACCACTCCCCGAAACATTGCCTGCAGACTCTGTCATTATGCCCACAGGTGGCATCTAATCACTTCAGAGCACTGGACTCTGACCATGGTGACAGAATGGTATATACTTCACCTGGAAACTCTGCCCACCCTCCACACTGGTAGGGGAATATCCTTCTCAGTCTCCTCTCATTGCTCTGTTGCTACAGGAAGTGACTTCCTTTCTAGCAGAAGATGCCATAGAGGAGGTCCCAACATCTCAATAGGGAATGGGTTTCTACTCTCTGTACTTTCTCATACCAAAGAAAACCGGAAGATACAGACTCATTCTGAATCTCAGAAACCTGAACAAGTTTCTCGTCTGCGAGAAGTTCAAGATGGTCTCTCTAGGAACCCTCCAACCCTATCTCCAGAGTCAGGACTGGCTCTAGATCTAAATGAAATGTATACACATATTCTCATTCATCTAGAGCAGGAGTGGGAAATTCCGGTCCTGGAGGGTCGCAGACCAGTCAGGTTTTCATGATGTCCCTAATGAATATTCATGAGATCTATTTGCATCCACTGCCTTCCATTGTATGGAAATAGGTCCATGAATATTCATTAGGGACATCATGAAAACCTGACTGGTCTGTGGCCCTCCAGGACCGGAATTGCCCACCCCTGATCTAGACCACAGGAAGTATCTACGTTTCATGTTTCAGGAAAGACATTATCAATTCAAGGTCCTGCCATTCGGACTTGCCTCTGCCCCAAGAATCTTCACAAAGTGTATGGTGGTCATGGCCACATTTCTAAGATCTCTAGAGATATTTGTCTTCCCTTACTTAGACAACTGGCTCATAAAGTCAAGCACCTCCCAAGAGGTCCCACTGTCTCTCTTCTGTACCATGCAGATACTTCAACATTTGGGCTTTGTGATAAATTTTCCAAAGTCCCATCTCGCTCATACTCGGACACCAGAGTTCATAGGAGCTCTTTTAAACACTCAACAATCAAGAGTGTTTCTACCTCAGCCCCGCTGTACTCATCTCATTAAGTTGGCATCTCAGGTATGTGTCAGAGTCCACCCAATTGCCCAAGAAATGCTGTAGCTTCTAGGTCATTTGGCCTCAACAGTACATGTAGTACCATATGCCTGCCTGCATATGTGCACAGCCCAGTGGGCTTTGGCCTCCTAGTCGAAACAAGCCTCAAGCCGTCTCACGAACAAAATCCAAGTGCGTACTCCTCTGGCCACATCTCTTCTATGGTGGGGTTCCCCAGAGAATTACCTTGTCGGATCACTTTAAGATGTCTCCACATCAATGTACCCTGATGATGGATGCCCCCAAATTGGGGCAGGGGGCTCATCTAGGGACCCTCTCCACTCAGGGCCTCTGGATGGAAGAGGAGTCCAAGCCCCAGATAAACCTCTGGAACTTTGGGAAATCTTCAATGCCCTTAAGGTCCTTCAGGGACATCTAAGCTCCCAGAGGGTCCTGGTCCAGACAGACAATCATGTAGCTATGTTCTGTCAGAACAAACAAGGAGGAACAGGATCTTGGCATCTCTGCAAAGAGGCCCTCCATATCTGGTCCTTTGCCATTACTCATCAGGTACATCTCCAAGCGGTATATCTCCCTGGGGAGCATAATGTCTTAGCATGCAGATTGAGTTGGATCCTCCATGAATGGTCTCTCCACATGGAGACAGCATCTTTCATTTTTCAGACCTGGAGGACTCTAGGGATAGACCTGTTTGCCACTCCGCAGAATGCAAAAACTTCCTTGCTTCTGCACCAGGACTCCCATGTCCAGCAACTAGGAGGTGGATGCTTTTCACCTCCACTGTGTTCGAGAATTCCTGTATGCCTTTAATCTCCAGGAACAAGCAGGAATGAGTCGTCACATATGGGTATCGGCGGTACCGACGGAGCCTGCGCGGGAACGCTCCCCAGCGTCCAGTAAGAAAGCTTTTGGGAGCATCCCACAGCGCCTGCGTGCTGCCTTCCTGCCTTTCCCAACCGCCTCTATCCAGTTCTTCTTTTCCACGGAGCCAGCAGGTCGTGTTCCTGTCACCGCAGAAGAATTCTTTATTTTTTTCTTTATTTTTCTGTGTCGCGTCTGCCTTCTTCGACGTCAGACCGGTACCGCCGGTCTTTTCTTTCTTTCTTATTTTAAAAAAAACAAAAAAAACCCCCACTTTTCTTTCTTCAACTGTGCATTGCGTTTTCGGCCTTAGGCCTGAACATTTTCTCCTCATGGAGAAGCCCGCTTCTGGGTTTAAAAAGTGCACGAAGTGTGGCGGTACTATTTCCGTCACCGACACCCATGACTGGTGTCTAAAATGTTTGGGTCCTGACCATTCCATCACTGATTGTGTGTCCTGTACCATGATGTCTAAAAGGGGTCGGCAGAACCGAGCAGCCAAGCTCAGTACCCTGTTTCCCTCTGATGCAGCCTCAGTGGCATCGACGTCTTCCAGGGCTGCTCCTTCCTCCCATGGATCTCAGGTAACCAAACATAAATCTAGCCGGTCCTCGAAGGGCAAATCTCCCTCTAAGCATCGAGATGCCTCCGGGCTTGTCCTCGAGGATTCCGCACCGGCAAAATTACCCCGGCGGGAAGTTCCGGCTTCCAAAGCATCATCTATGGGGTCACAGGTTGACATCGATGGCTTGGCCTCGACCGATCACCTGTTGCCGTGTTCTGGGGTGCCGGTGGCCTCCACCGGTACAGACATCCAGACTCTGGTGGCGTCAATGGATCAGAAAATTCTGTCCATGCAGCGCACCCTAAAGGCGTTTATGCAGGCTTCGACGCCTTCGGTACCGCAACAATCTCCGTTGCCGGTACCGACTCCGGCACCGGCATCGTTCCCGGTGCCGGTATCGATTGCATAGACATCGACTTTGGTGTCGGTTGCAACGGTACCCTGTCCTATGATGCCCATCAGTACCGAACCGGTACCGCTTACTCCCAATGTCGATCCCACTCGGTACACGTATCGGGCTTTACAAGAGCATCCAGACAGGCGATACTTCGATTCCTCCGAAGACTCTGAGTCGGAGGCTTCTGTCGATGCACCGGTACTTCTTCCTCAGGAGTCTGCTTCTCCAAAACGAAGAATGTCTCCTTCAGAAGACTTGTCTTTTCAAGACTTCATCAGGGAAGTGGCTAGGGACCTCTCCATTACAGTGGCCTCTGAGTCAGAGCCTAGAGCCAAGCAATTAGATATTCTGCAATATCCTAAGGCTCCTAAGGAAGCAGCTACCTTACCTATTCATGAGATTCTTTATGATCTCATGTTGGGCATGTGGGAGACTCCTCTCACCATCTCTCCTCATTCTCGTAGGTTAGACACCATGTACCGTGTCCCTCCCTTCCTGGTTTTCATAAGACTCAGCTTCCTCACCACTCTATTGTGGTTGAGTCTGCTATGAAGAAAATAAAGAGTGCAAAGAGACACTCATCTAACCCTCCAGGACGTGAATGTAGGACTCTAGATGATTTTGGCCGAAGGATTTTCCAGGCCAATATGCTTGCTGCCAGAATCAACTCCTATAGTCTCTATATGGGGATGTTTCTAAAATGTCACAGATCATCTGCCGACTTTAGCTCCTTTTATTTCAGAAGATAAAAGGCAGGAATTTCTCACTTGGCTCAAACATGCCCAAGATGTTTCCAAATTCTCCAACCGTGCAGCCTTTAACTCTTTTGAGTGTGTAAGCAGAGCCACGGCTATTGCCATAGGTGCACGCAGAATTGCTTGGTTACAAGCCTCTGATTTGGAACTCTGGGTCCAAGATGAGTTGGGAAACCTTCCCTGTACAGGTGAAAACCTGTTTGGCAGGGATTGGCAAGCAAAGGCCACTCAGATGGTTGCTGAGAACTCTGCTTTGGATCGACTTTCAAAGTCTACCTCTGCTCCTGTTAAGAAAAGATTGTTCAAAAAGACCTTTTTCTAAAAACGGAAGATATTATCCTTCTCATGGGCAGACATCTTCTGCAGGTCGTTTTCCTGCAAAGCGTCAGCAACCACCTAAACAGGCCAAGTCAAAGGCTGCCAGGCCTACCACAGCCCAGCAGCCTCAACCTCCTCAGGGCCTTTGACTTGCAACTAGAGAACTTAGCCTTTCTGGCTCTGGAAAAACCAGAGCCCCTCACCATTCCAGGAAGGTTGACTTACTTTGCTCCCAGATGGGAGCAAATCACAGCAGAGCAATGGACCCTCTCCATCATAAAGGAAGGGTACAAGCTTCACTTCTTAAACCTTCCTCCTCACACCATGGTGAAACAGTTCAATTCTCCAACATCTCTCCTCACCCTTCTAGGGCAGGAGATTGCTACCCTTCTTGCCCAAGGGGCAATAGAAGAAGTACCTCTTCTTCAACAGGGCTCAGGGTTCTACTCCCCTTATTTTCTTATTCCGAAGAAACCAGGGGGCTACAGACCCATATTAGATCTCAGAGAATTGAACAAATTTCTATTCAAGGAGAAATTCAAAATGATTTCTCTAGGGGCTCTGCTTCCATACCTTCAGAGTCAGGACAGGCTTTGTTCTCTAGATCTTAAGGATGCGTACACCCATGTCCTCATCCATCCAACACACAGAAGGTTCCTTCGGTTCCTTTTTCAAGGAAAGCACTACCAATACAGGGTGCTTCCTTTCGGTCTGGCCTCTGCACCAAGGGTGTTCACGAAATGCATGGCAGTAGTAGCTGCTTTTCTCCGCATTCTAGGAATATTCGTATTCCCATATCTGGACGACTGGCTCATTCGAGTCCCATCCCAGTCAGAGGCCCAGACTTGTCTAACCTGCACAATGCGTATCCTTCAGTATTTGGGACTAGTAATAAACATCCCAAAATATAATCTCACCCCTACTCAGTCTCTGGAGTTCATAGGGGCCTTGATGGATAACCACAACTGCAAGGGCCTATCTTCCTCAGGCCCGTCACCTACGTCTGGTGTAGTTAGCCTCCCAGATTCAGTTAAAGTCCCAATTAACTGTTCGAGAGATGTTACAACTATTAGGCCACATGGCATCCACCGTGCATGTGGATCCATATGCTCGCCTTCACATGAGGGCAGATCAATGGACTTTGTCCACCCAATGGACTCAGGCATCAGGTTGCCTGTCAGACAAAATAGCAAACTCCAGTCGCCTTTTTTGGTCTCTCCAATGGTGGAAGCCCTCTCAATACCTGTTGCTGGGATCCCCTTTTCAGCAACCGCTACCCCAAGCAACTCTCACAACAGATGCTTCTCCAAGGGGTTGGGGAGCTCATCTTCAAGATCTCTCCACCCAGGGCATCTGGTCTCCACAGGAGACTTCTCTGCATATCAATCTATTGGAACTCAGAGCAATATTCTTAGCTCTCAGAGTGTTCCATACCATGCTCAGCTACAGGACAGTCCTCATCCATACGGACAACCAAGTAGCCATGTTCTATGTAAACAAGCAGGGCGGGACTGGCTCTCTGTCGCTTTGTAACAAAGCTTTGCGACTGGGCCTTCGCCAGAGAGCATCACATCCATCTTCTGGCAGTATATCTTCCAGGCATTCAAAACTCTTGGGCAGACAGACTCAGTCGAGTTCTGTTCCCACACGAGTGGTCCCTCCACATGGACCAGGTAGCCAGGATTTTTCGAATTTGGGGAACCCCGGACATAGACCTCTTTGCAAGTCCGTGGAATGCCAAACTTCCCCGGTTCTGTTCCAGAATTCCGTGTCAGGTTCAGGCCAAGGATGCCTTCCTCCTTCACTGGGGTCAAGACTTCCTTGATGCCTTTCCACCAATTCCCCTAATTCCCAAAACACTATTCAAGTTTCAGAGAGATCGAGGGACCATGATCCTCATAGCTCCACATTGGCCACGCCAAGTGTGGTACCCTCTACTTCTGCATCTCTCTCAAGCTCCTTCCCTGGACTTGGGCTCTGCACCAGACCACCTGTCCCAGGAAGGGGGAACATTATGGCATCCAAACCCCCAGTCGCTCCATCTCAGGGCTTGGTTTCTGAGGGCCTAGACCTTCAAGATTTTCATCTCTCTCAGCAGGTCAGAGATGTTATTCATGCCTCTAGAAAGCCGCCTACTAGGCGTTCCTATGCTTTCAAATGGAAAAGATGTACCATTTGGTGTTCAGGGAAGGGTCTAAACCCTATGGCAATACCTCTGAATTCTCTATTAGAGTATCTCCTGCATCTATCCCATGCAGGCCTGAAAACGAATTCAGTAAGAGTCCATTTGAGTGCTATTGCAGCGTCCCTCAAGCCTCTCAATGGACAACCTATTTTCTCTCACCCTCTTACAGCAAGATTCATGAGAGGCCTTCTTTTAACTAAACCTCCCATTAGACCACCTCCAGTGGCATGGGACTTAAACCTGGTTCTTGGCCAGCTTATGAAGCCACCCTTTGAACCTTTAGCCAGCACCTCCTTGAAATTTCTTTCTTGGAAAGTTGTTTTTCTCATTGCAGTCACCTCAGCACGCCGCATCAGTGAATTGCAAGCTTTGGTGGCTAATCCACCTTATACAAGGTTCCATCATGATAAGGTAGTCCTCAGGACCAATCCACACTTTATGCCTAAAGTGGTCTCGCCTTTTCATCTGAACCAGGAGGTATATTTACCTGTTTTTTTTCCAGGACCTCATGCATCAAATGCAGAGAGGAATCTTCATACCTTGGATTGTAAGAGAGCTCTCGCTTTCTACTTACAAAGAACACAGCAACATAGAAGGTCTTCTCAACTCTTTGTTGCTTTTGATCCTTCTCATTTAGGACTTCCAGTCTCTAAGAGAACACTGTCCAACTGGATTGCTCAGTGTATTTCTTTCGCCTACCAGAGTATAAACATTTCTCTGGAGGGCCATGTCACAGCTCACAATGTGAGAGCCATGGCAGCCTCAATGGCTCATCTAAACTCTGTGTCCATCAACCAAATCTGTCAAGCGGCCACCTGCGCCTCGGTTCATACCTTCACAGCCCATTACTGTTTGGACAAGGACTCCCGCCGGGATGCCTCGTTTGGTCAGGCTGTCCTCAAACACCTGTTCCATTCCTAATCAACTCCTACCCACCTACCCTGGTCGGATACCAGAGATCCATGGGGGGAAGTGCAGCCCTCTGCAAGGGCACACAACCATGGGGTCTCTCCCTGGCATCTGCAGCTAGGGAGTCCCCATATGTGAAGACTCATTCATTCCTGCTTGTTCCTGGAGATAGCACAGTTAATTACCTGTAACAGGTGATCTCTGGGAACAGCAGAAATAAGTCTTCACAACCCACCCACCTCCCCTAGGAGTTGTATCTCTCTATCTTTCCTTTCCTCTCTGTCTCTTTGTCTCAGCTTTAAAACTCGAACTGGAGAGAGGCGGTTGGGAAAGGTGGGAAGGCAGCGCGCAGGCGCTGTGGGATGCTCCCAAAAGCTTTCTTACTGGACGCTGGTGAGCGTTCCTGCGCAGGTTCCGTCGGTACCGACGATACCCATATGTGAAGACTTATTCCTGCTGTTCCCAGAGATCACCTGTTACAGGTAAGTAACTGTGCTTTCCTATTCCCCTGATTCCTAAGACACTCTTCAAGCTCCAGGCGGACAAGGGCTTCGTGATCCTCATAGCCCCGCGTTGGCCACATCAGACTCAAGCCCTAGATCCTGGATCTGTTCCAGATCTCCTCTCTCAAAAGGAGGGTACATTGCTCCATCCCAATCCGCAGTCTCTCCATGTCATGGCATGGCTGCTGAAAGCATAGTATTACAGGATCTCAACCTTCCTCAGGAACTAAAAGAGATCCTCTTGGCCTCTAGAAAGCCATCTACCAGACATTCTTATGCTTTCAAATGGTGTAGATTTTCTCTCTGGTGTTCCCAGAAGGACCTTAATCCCTTCTCGGCTACAGTGGAGGCATTCCTCCAGTATCTCCTCCACTTATCCTCATCTGGTCTCAAAGGCCAACTTGGTAAGAGTTCACCTGAGTGCAATTGTGGCCACTCATCATCCCTTGGATGGACAGCCCATTTCCTCGCAGCAGCTCATAGCTTGCTTCATGAGAGGCCTCTTGCTCACCAAACGTCTCATCAAACCAGTGGTTTGGGGGATCTCAATGTTATTCTGGGGCAACTTCTCAAGCCGCCCTTTGAACCCTTAGCTACTACCTCGCTAAAGTTTCTAGCATGGAAGGTCATCTTCCTTATTGCCCTCACTTCAGCTAGACACATTATTGAGCTTCAGGCTTTGATGATCGATAGACAATATCCTACTAATTTAAAAAGACCCATGAAATGTATGTGGAGATGAACCATCCCTAAATGTACAGTGGGTAATGATTAATTATTGTGGAATTTAATTCCATTTTTATCTATAATGCAATGACGCCATAGCATACCATCAATAAGAACTGATTATAAAAATTGTAGTATCAAGAAAATAATATATTGTCTATCGATCTTGCAGATATACCTCTTTTGGGGTTATAGCAGTGCTCCTCCTTTACCGTGGCTTCACAAAAACGTTTTTTGTGATCATTTTTTGATCAGGGTACCCATCATTGTGGTCCTTTCACCTTTGGAATTAACAAATATATTTTAATAGGTTTGTACGTACTTTAACTGTAGTTTTTATTATTTATTGTTTGATTCAAACATTATTTTTAAGTTTATTACATTATTTATGGTTTTAGATGTTCATTATTTATTAGATATTTAGTTTTTAAGGATGCTTTATTTTTTAAAGCATATTATTCAATGTGGATCATATTCATCAATTTTAATCAGTTTATCTGTGTATTATTTATTATTTATTGGGTTTTTATCCTTTTTCTAGTGATATTTGCTCTCTATTTAACAGAAGCGCTATACATACACATAAAAGGTATCGGTAGACATATTTATGTTTTCAGTTATGTCCTCCTCATCTCATCTGTCCATTTTTGATATAAATTCTTTTGATTGTTTTTCTACTGTGGATATCATCATAGCACATTATACATATCTTCATTTTTAATTCTATGACCATTGTTTGATGATCACATATGTCAGCGGTTCTGGCTTTCCAGTTATTATGTCATTCATTTTGTTTTTATACTTTTTAATGATTTTGATTAATGTTTATATTGTTTATTAATTATTTATTTGATGTGTTTGTTTCTTTGAGGTTTGCACCCTATAATATCCCCCTGAAGAAGGCCGTTGGCTGAAACGCATAGGGGTAATAAAGAAGGGTTTTTTTCAAACTTGAAAATTCTGCCGGTCTGGGTATTTATTTATTTTTATTTTATTTAGTATACATTTGTATACCGCTACTTCCAGCGATTTGATTACAGATTGGAAATTGTCAAATCATGACAGGAAATTTTTGAGGTATAAACACATTGATTAGACAGGAAAGCACAGCACACAGAGAACTATTTTACAGGGAACATGGGTATCTGTTCTTTTTGTCCTGGAACCTAATGATACCAGACATCCATGAAGGATTCATTTATTTTATTTAACCATTTTTTTATACTGCTTTATCATTTCAATCAAAGCAGTTTACATTGTGACTTAAACTTGGTAAGATACAACCAACAAGGACATTGATAACTTGGATTTATCTGAGGCAATGAAGGGTTAAGTGACTTGCCCAAGACCACAAAGAGTTCTAGTGGGAATCGAACCCTGGTCTCTTGGTTCCCAAGCCAGTGCTCTAACCATTAGGCTACTCTTCCACTCCATGACCTCTTCAACTCTGCCCTGAGGCAAACCTACTGGTTCTGAGGTCATTCTCTCTGGCATCTGGAAGCTAGGGAGTCCCATATGTGAAGACTACATTCCTGCTTGTTCCTGGAGATAGTGTAGTTACTCACCTGTAATGGGTGATTTCCGGGAACAGCAGGAATTTAGTCTTCACAACCCACCCTCTAGGAGTTGTAGGTTTTCTTTTTCTCTCCTTTTCTCTCAACTACAAGCTCAACTGAAGAGGGCGAGTTGGGAAGGCGGGAAGGCAGGCGCAGTGGGATGCTCCCAAAGGCCTTTGGACGCTGGGGAGTGTTCCTGTGCGGACTCCATCAGTATGGACGTCACCCATATGTGAAAATTAAATTCCTGCTATTCCTGGAGATCACCTGTTACAGGTGAGTAACTACGCTATATACAGCTTAGTTCACATCATATGCCAGATTAGCCATAATGGGTGCAGGGCTGGAGCGTTACTTGGTCACAACCCCAAATTTGAAAACATACTGGTCTTTAAGATTCACACTTAAGGTCACCTTTGCCATTTTTATGAAAAACTATAATAGCATTTAAAATTTTGAGGGCCTCTAGATTATAGGTGTTGAAATTCTAGTCGTAAAGGAGAATCTGAGTAAAGTATTGGTGCTATCCATCTTGGAACACATACTAGAAGTAAACGCATAATTGCTTTGTTCCTTATCATCCCTCCAGTCCAGTCCCACACCTCTGGGTAGTGTACCTCTTCCAGCAACTTGGAGACTGAGCATGCCATCTTTTTGATGACACTAGTGTACATATGCAGCTGGCACCGCCTACCAGCCCCAGTATGCTCAGTCTCCAAGCAGCTGGAGGAAGTAGTGAGCCAGGGTGCTGGACTCTCTGAAGGGACAACTAAGGAGATATGTTTAGTTAGTTTGTTTTTTATTTCTCCTGTTAAGGTGCAGGTTTCTTTGTTTTTAAAGGCAGAAGTAAAAAAAAATAATAATAAAATAAAAAAAATAAAAAATCAGAAGGAACACAGAGAAACCCGGGGGACAACAGAGCTGAGGGGAGGATATTCCTCCTTCCCCCTCTCCCCCCCAGGATTTCGGGGTGGGGGTTCTGTGGGGGGCCTTCCTCAGTCTGAGACTTCTGTCATCTCCCGAACCTGTTATCAGGTGTGGAGCCGTCGCGGGGGCTGCAGTTGATTGATAGGAGGGAAAGCTGGCAGCCCCGAGTCGCTCCCTTCAGCGCCGAAGCCGGGAAGGAAAGCTGAGTGTGAGGGGCAGAAAAGCCACATGTAAAGAGGCTTCAAGGTAAGGGGAGGGGAGGACAGCAGGAACCCCTAGCGACCGCCAGAACACGAGGAGACAGAGAGCGGCCTGCAACCACATGTTTGGGAGCCTGCAGCAGTGTGGGGAAACTCCCCCCGCTGCATTTAGGCACGATTTCTTCTTCAGGCCCGCATGTGTTTAATCCCTTGCTGTGTTTTGGATGCCCAGGAGAGGCAGCTGCCGGAGAATAAAGCAGGGCAGAGCAGCTGCTTCCTAGGGGGGCCATTTGCAGTTTCTTTTTAATTTCAGTTTCAGTTAATTAGATTTTGGTTTTATTTTATTTTAGTTCAAGTACTCTAGTGCTCTGTGCCTGAGACCGTGGAGATGCACTGTGCTAGGGATCCTTTTATTTACCCGGGTACAGATTGAGGGTGTTCCTGGGGAGTGCCCCCAGCCCTTCCCACCATGCCGGCCAGACCACAGTGCCTGGTATAGGATGGTATCAAGGGGGGTGAACCCCACTTAATCTTTAAGCATTCCTTGTGTTATACAGCTCAAAACCTATTCAGTGCACAATGACTTGATGCAGACCTGTGGGAAAAGCCTAATCAGATATGCCATTGTTGCTGGGCAGAATTCAGAGTGCTGTTTTGCCTGGTCAGGTGACGTAAGTGACAGTTGGTTGAGACATTGTGACTTTCTCCTGAGAAGGGTCAGATAAAAAGTCAGAGACAGAAATAAAGATAAGTGGGAAAAAATGCTGCATATAGGTTTGTAGCAGTTACAGCTCTGTGGAATACAGGAAATATCTGCATACAAGAAATGTATGTAATTTGAAAGATAGTCAGTTAGTAGATAGGAGGCAAATGAAATCCTTCCGTCTATGGTCAGTGAGTAACCTGACATGATCATTCCTTGTCTCTTAGCCCAGATTATGTACCTATTAAATTTGTAGTATTGCTTGTAAGGGAAGCTGTACTCTCTTATAGCCATTTGTAGTATTAGAATAGAAACTTAAACTTTACTCGCAGAAAGTGTCAGTTTGATTGGATCAGTGCAAGGTCCATTTCATATCTTTATGGTACAACACGGCAGCGCAATCTAAAAATCCTCAAGATATGCTGTCTCCGATGGGGTGTGGTCTTGGAGACAGGCGTCTGCCTAGACTGAACTCAAGAGGCTAAGTCATGGAAACAGGGCCTGCAGGATGAGATGAGGCAGGAGAGTTCCTCCCGGTTGCAAGAGACCCGGGGGGGGGGGCAGGGCACCATGTTACCTTCAACGGATCCGGTCCCCGGTCCCTGCATGATGCCTGGGCCATCCACCCCTCAAGCCCAGGGAACAATAGGGCTCCCAGGGGAGTTCCTACCAGAGTTTGTCTTAATTTTGCATCAGGCGTTTTGCCTATGTCAACAGGGCTTGGCAAGCAGCTCCTCAGCCACGGAACACAGGGCTAACAGGGTGTTAGACGCAAAAGAGCATGAGTCAGGAGCAGTGGCATCTAAGCGGGCCAGAGGCTTAGAGGAGTGGCAGCAATCGCCATTGTCGGAGGGGCTGGATGGGAAAGACCTTAACATGGTGCTAGATCTCGAGGAGGAGTTGGAAGAAGGAGAGAGTCCAGAACAAGAGGATCAGGCCCGGATTGTTCGGGTTTTCCGCCAGGAGAAGCTACTGACGCTCATCTTTATGCTTATGTTTCTTTATGCAATTTCTTGATATACCGCCCAGGCTGAAGGGCATTAAAGCGGTTTACAATCACTACAAACAGGTACTGATACAATTCCTCGTCCCCAAAGGGCTCACATTCTATGTGTACCTTGGAGTCCCTCAAGACCCTGAATATGCCTGCTAACCTCCCAGCAGAGGAAGAGGCGCCGTAGGATCCGCTGTTCCAGGCGGTATGGAAATGGCAGAAAGTCTTCCCGGTACATGGAGTAGTAGGACAGATGATCCAGGCCAGGATGAGTGGGATCTGCCGGGGACTGGCCTTAAAGGTGTGCAATTCATGACGCGCCTATACCCGCTGCCGGAACAAAAACAAGCTCCTTTGATCGCATAAGTGGACACAGCGGTGTTTGCGGCAGTAGAAGAGACCTTGATTTATCTCCTGCGGCTGAGAGCCGTGGAACTGGTTCCTCAAGATCAGTACGTCTGCGGTCGATGCTTCATGTATTTCATGGTGCCCAAAAGGATGGTTCCTTTCGCCCAATTATAGACTTAAACTGCTGTCTCCGGGTACCGCGTTTCCACATGGAAGTGCTGCGATCAGTAATAGTGGCAGTAGGAAGTGGAAGGGTTTTGGTGACTCTCGATCTCATGGAGGCGTATCTGCACATTCCCATCCAATCAGAACATCAACAGTTTCTCTGCTTTGTGGTGCCAAGGGGCCATTTCCAGTTTTGAGCATTGCCCTTTTGTCTGGCGACCGCCCCCGTACCTTCACCAAGGACATTGTGGTGATGGCGGCAGCTCTCCACAAGGAAGGCGTTCTCGTCCACCCATACCTAGAGGATTGGCTGATCCAGGCGACGTCCAGGGACGATAGCGAAAGAGCAACAGCACAGGTGAAAGAGTTCCTTCAAAGTCTCGGTTGGCAGTCAACCTGACGAAGAGTCGGTTACGGCCGGCCCAGGAGCTAGAGTATTTGAGAGCGTGCTTTGATACCTGCGTGGGCAGGGTTTTCCTGCTGGATCGCCAGGCGCAGGAGCTTTGACAGTGGATACGGCAGTTCCTGAGGATGGCAAAACCATCAGCGTGGCATTATCTGCAGGTTCTGGGGACCATGGTGGCTACTCTCGAGCTAGTCCCATGAGCAAGGGCGCACATGCGACCACTGCAGAGGGCTCTGCTCTGTCGATGGTCCCATCAGTCAACCCCTGCCCCAAGTACTCCCCTGCCCGCGTAGCACCAGGAGAGCCCTCAGTTGGTGGCTGCATGTGGGGAGCCTGGAAGGAGTCCCCGGTGTGAGTTAAGCTGATGACTGATGGCAGCCTGTCAGTTGGGGAGCCCATTACAAAGGACACTTTGTTCAGGGACAGGAGTCCGCAGGAGGCCCTGTGGTCGATCAACAGGCTCGAGATGTGAGTGATGACCTTGGTGCTAGAAAGCTTTGAGCCATGGTTGCAGGGTAAAGTGGTCTAAGTCCTCTCAGACAATGTGACCACGGTGGCTTACATCAACTGGCAAGGAGGTATGGGCAGTGCAGCCCTGGAAGAGGAGGCCGAAAGGCTGTTCGGATGGGCAGAGATTAGTCTCCAGGCGTTATCGGTGGCGCACGTAGCAGGAGTTGACAATGTGACAGCAGACTACATCAGCTGAGTGCACGTGGACCCCGGAGAGTGGCAGCTCAATCAGGAGGTGTTCGAGCAGGTGGTTTGTCAATGGGGCACACCGGTCATGGACCTAATGGCAATGTTCGAGTCAGCCAAGGCCTGACTGTTTTTCAGCAGAAGAAGAGAGGATGTCAGAGAGCCTGGATGCTCTAATTCAGCAGTGGCTCGAAGAGGGTCTTCTCTGTTTTTCCCCCATGGGAGCTCATAGGCTGGTTAGTGCAATGGAGAGAGGTGCATCGGGAATTTGTAATTCTGGTGGCACCAGACTGGCCGAAGTGCCCGTGGTATGCTGACCTGATTCGGATACTGGCAGATTGACTGTGGTGGCTTCCGGTTTTTGAAGGACCTCTTGATGCAGGGGCTGCTTCGCATGCCCCAGGTGGATCAATTCTCACTTACGGCATGGTTCTTGAAAGGGCAAGGTTGAAGAAGGATAATTAGACTCAAGGATAGTGACCTTGCTACAGGCCTAGAGGAGGTCTATGAACCTGGCGTGCATCTGCGTAGGACGCATCTTTGAATTGTGGTGCGGAGAGAGGCAGGCGCGTCCTTCCACTGCCTCCGTCCTGGGCATTTTGACGTTCTTGCAATCTGGTTTTGATAAGGGTCTAGCCACCAATTCCTTGAGAGTGCAACTGGTGGCGATTTCCGATTATTGCGGGAAAGTCCACGGGGTGCCGTTGGGTACACACCCAGATGTGCTGAGCTTTCTAGGGGCAGTGACCCACCTCAGTCTGTCAAAGAAGGGCGGTGGTACCACCTTGGGATCTCAGTCTGGTGCTGATGGTGCTGTCTGGGGAACCCTTTGAGTCATTGAGTTGAACTTCCCTGAAGGATTTGACTCTGAAAATGATTCCTAGTGGTGATTTGCTTGGAGCTTCAGACCCTCTCATGCCAGGAGCCATTCTTTTCCTTTTCCAAGGAGAAAGTGGTCCTGCGCTCGGTACCTTCATTTTTGCCCAAGGTGGTGTCAGCATTTCATGTAAATCAGGCAGGTTCCTTACCGGCTCTGGCAAGCGCAGATGTGGGCGAGAGCGGATATGGGCCCTGCCACTCCACAGCTGTGCCACCTGGATGGTAAAAGAGTCCTGCAAAGGTATGTGAAAGGGGCATCATCCTTTCGGAGATCGGACCATCTGTTGGCTCTCTTTGGCAGGCTTCTCAAAAGTGAGGCGGCAGCTAAGGCCTCCATTTCCAGATGGATCAGGGAGGCAATCACGTCGGCATACATCTTGAAGGGTAGAGCAGTGCTGGCAGGTTTGCGGACGCATTCCACGAGGGCTCAGGCATCCTCGTAGGCAGAGTATAGTTTAGTTCCGCTGGTGGAGATCTTTAGGGTGGCATACTTTCTCTGAGCATTTTTGCCTGGATGTCCAGGCAGCGGGGGATGTTCGTTTCGGATCGGCAGGGCTTCAGGCTGGTTGTGCGGGTCCCTCCCGTTAGTTTAGTTTAACTGTTCTGATACATCCCAGAGGTGTGGGATGGGACTGGAGGGACGATAAGGAAAGAGAAATTAGACTTACCTGCTAATTGTTGTTCGTTGAGGAACTCCAGTCCAGTCCCGGAACCCTCCCTGAGTGCTTTCTGTGATAATCTGTGCACACCCTGGTCCTGAAGCTGGTTCCCTTGGTGGAGGAAGTGGCCAGAGAGCCGTGGAGGGGTGTGTAATCAGCGTTTGGGAAGGGCGGACCAGAAAAGCTGTCGGTTGCTCGCTCTCTGCTGGTTGGAGTTGCTCAGGTGCTCAACAGGTAGGCCTTCCCATCCTGTAGGGGGGGATGGGGTATCCTTCCCAGGGGATGGAGGAGGTACTAGTTTATTTAGACGTAGAAGTGTTTGTTGCATGTTTAACTACTTATTTGTTGCTCCTCTGAGTCTGCTTTGTCAATAGGTACTGGGGCAGGTAGGTGGTGCCAGTTGCATATGTACACTATTGTCATCAAAAATATGACATGCTCAGTCTCCAAGCTGCTGGAAGAGGTACACTACCCAGAGATGCGGGACTGGACTGGAGTTCCTCAAGGAACAACAATTAGCAGGTAGGTCTAAATCCTCCCTTTTAATTTAGGAACAGAAAAGAGCTCCATTTGCTTTCTTTATATTGCGCTAAGCACAGAAAGATACTTAGGACTGAAGGAGCAGCATATTGGTTCAAGCATTGGCTTGGTGACCAAAGAGATAAAGGTTCACCTGTGACCCTGGGCATGTAACTTAACCCTCCAATGCCTGAGGTGTACAAACTTAGACTGTAAGCCCTCCAGGGACAGGGATTGTAACTTGCCTTGAATTATTACTGGAAAGACGTAAGCTAAATACTGCTACTTTTCTGGTTTGTGTGGCGAGTATAAATATTTTATAGAAAGTATAGATGCCTTGGATTTCTTTAGGAAACTGTTAAATCTTCATGGAGTTATTCTTAATTTTATAAATCACTATTATTTTGTTTCTGTGCGAAATAGGCTAAGAGCATTCCTGTTATCTCCAGGAACAAGCAGGAATGTAGTCTTCACATATGGGTATCGTCGGTACCGACTGAGCCTGCGTGGGAACGCTCCCCAGCGTCCAATAGGAAAGCTTTTGGGAGCATCCCACAGCGCCTGCGTGCTGCCTTCCCGCCTTTCCCAACTGTCCCTCTCCAGTTCTTCGTTTTCGGCGGAGCCGACAGGTCGCGCATCCAGTCACCGCAGAAAATATTCCCTTTTATTCTTCTTTTTTGTGGTCGCGTCTGCCTTCCCTCGATGCTACACCAGTACCGCCGGTTATTCTTTCTTTTTTCTTTAAAAAAAACAACAAAAAAACCAACAAAAAAAACCCCTTTTCTTCTGGAGTTTTTTCCAGGTATTTTTTCCTCAGGTGCCACATGCCATTTTGGGCACTAAGCCCAACTTTTCCTTTAAAATGAAAAAACCCGCTTCGGGTTTTAAAAAGTGTTCCAAGTGTGGCGGTACCATTTCCATCACCGATGCCCATGAGTGGTGCCTCAAATGTTTAGGTCCTGACCACTCTATTTCGGAGTGTGTTGGCTGTGGAATGATGTCGAAGAGGGGCCGGCAGAACCGAGCTGCTAAACTTAGCACCCTTTTTCCCTCCAATGCAGCGTCAGTGGCATTGACGTCTTCCAGGACTTCATCTTCTTCCCATGGATCTCAGGTAACTAAACATAAATCTGGCCAGTCCTGAAAGGGTAGATCTCCTTCTAAGCATCGCGATGCCTCTGGCGTTGCCCTTGATGGACTTGTACCAGCAAAATTGCCCCAGCGGGAGGCTTCGGCTTCCAAAGCACTAATGGAGCTCCAGGATGTTCTCGAGGCCTCAACCTCAGCAGAGCTACTGGTGCCATGCTCTGGGGTACCGGCTGCTTCATCCGGTACCGATACCCAAGCATCAGCAACGTCGATAGACCAGAGATTTTTGGCTATTGAACGCAGTCTGGCTGCTCTTTTCACTGCCTCGATGCTCTTGAAACCGCTTCAGACAATTCAACCGGTACCGGCACCGACTCCGGTACCGGTATCAACTGCATTGACATCGGCAGACACCGGGACCGAGTCATGCTTATCCATCCGGTATTGACAAGTCGGTACCGGACCCTTCTGATGCCGACTTTGATCGGTACCGGTACCGTGCTTTGCACGATCACCCAGATCGGAGGTACTTTGAATCCTCGGATGAGTCTGAAGACTCTGAAAGCTCTGCCGATACCAGAGTACTTCTTCCTGAGGATTCTTCTTCTCCTCAGAGTAGGATGTCTCCACCAGAGGATACGTCCTTCAGGATTTTATCCGAGATGTGGCTGAAGGTCTTTCCATCACAGTGGCTCCTGAAAAAGAGCCTAGGGCAAAGGAAATGGAAATCCTGCAATACCCTAAAGCTCCCAAGGAGGCAGCTACCTTTACCTATTCATGAGATCTTGCATGATCTTATGTTAAGGATGTGGTAAACACCTCTAACCACTTCTCCTCACTTTCGAAGACTCGACACCATGTATTGAGTTCCTCCTTGTCCTGGATTTCAGAAGACTCAGCTACCGCACCATTCCATGGTGGTGGAATCAGCTATGAGAAGGATCAAGAGTGCAAAAAGACATGCATCTAATCCTCCAGGACGTGAGTGTAGGACTCTTGATGCCTTTGGATGTCGAACCTTCCAGGCTTCCATGCTTTCTACTAGGATCATTTCCTATATATTATATATGGGAATGTTCCTTAAGGAGGTCACTGGAGATTTAGAGCTTATGAGCCCTCTCCTTCCTGATGATAAGAGGCAGGATTACCTCGCCCTTGTCAAACATGCTCAGGATGTTTCCAAGTTTGTAAATCGTG
This sequence comes from Ichthyophis bannanicus, assembly GCA_033557465.1. Taxonomy (NCBI): domain Eukaryota; kingdom Metazoa; phylum Chordata; class Amphibia; order Gymnophiona; family Ichthyophiidae; genus Ichthyophis; species Ichthyophis bannanicus. The sequence goes on along the minus strand of CM066036.1, from coordinate 136,628,173 downwards.
CAGCCTTTGACTGCTTTGAGTGCATAAGCAGAACCTCTGCTATTGCCATAGGTGCATGTAGGATTGCCTGACTCCAGGCATCTGATTTGGAATTTTGGGTACAGGATAAACTGGTTAATATTCCTTGCACAGAAGAGAATCTCTTTGACAAGAATTGGCAGGAAAAAGCAAATGAGATAGATGCTGACAATATCACCTTGGATAGATTGTCTAAATCTACAGCTGATCCTGCATGGAAAAAATCCTACAAGAAACCATTGTTCAGTAAGAAGAAGAAGTTTTACCGCTCCTATACACAGCAGGGGCATCGTTTAGGTCAGTCTGCCCAAAAGGGACAGCAGCAACAACCTAGGGAAAGAAAAATAAAAGCTGCTAAGCCTCAACCGGCTCAGCAGACTCAGCCTTCACAGGGGCTTTGACTCCTGTCTAGAGAACTTTGCCTTCCTGGCCCTGAATGGCCCAGAGCCTTCCACCATTCCAGGAAGGTTATGCCATTTTGCCCCCAGATGGGGGCAGATAACAGCAGAAAATTAGACTCTGCCCATTGTAAGAGGGGTACAAGCTTCATTTCCTCAGCATGCCCCCTCCTACAATGGTAAGACAGTTCAATTCTCAGACTTCTGTCAGCGCCCAGTTAGGTCAAGAGGTCACTTTGCTTCTTGCCCAGGGGGCAAAAGAAGAGGTACCCATTCTCCAACAGGGTACAGGGTTCTACTCCCCCTATTTCGTTATTCCAAAGAAAACAGGAGGACACAGACCCATTTTGGACCTCAGAGAATTGAACAAATTCCTGTTCAAATAGAAGTTCAAAATGATTTCTCTAGGAACTCTGCTGTCATACCTTCAGAGTCAGGATTGGCTTTGTTCTCCAGATCTCAAGGATGCCTACACTCATGTTCTCATCCATCGAACTCATCGAACGTTCCTTCGCTTTCTATTTCAAGGGAAGCACTACCAATACAGGGTTCTTCCTTTTGGCCTGGCCTCGGCACCAAGGGTGTTCACAAAATGTATGGCTGTGGTGGTAGCATTTCTTTGCACCCTAGGAATATTCGTCTTCCCTTACTTAGACGACTGGCTCATTCGAGCCCCTTCAGAGCCAGAGGCCAGGATTTCTCTCTCTCGCACAATGCGCATCCTTCAGTATTTGGGACTTGTCATAAACTTCCCAAAATCCAACCTTGCTCCCACTCAGTCTCTAGAGTTTATAGGAGCTCTGCTGGATACCAGACAGACAAGGGCCTATCTTCCACAGCCCTGTTGCCTTCGTATTGTGCAGTTAGCTTCCCAAGCAGTGCTAAAGCCTCATCTCACTGCTCGGGAAATGTTAGTTGCTAGGCCATATGACATCCACCATGCATGTGGTTCCTTATGCTCACCTCCATATGAGGGCAGCCCAGTGGACTTTATCCACTCAAAGGACTCAGGCATCAGGTTGCCTGTCAGACAAAATAACAAACTCAGATTGTATTATTTTGTCCCTCCAATGGTGGCAGTCACCCCAAAACCTTTTGGTGGAGTCCCCTTTCCAACAACCCCCACCCCAAGCCACTCTGACAACAGATGCCTCACAGGTGGGTTGGGGAGCCCACCTGCAAGGCCTCTCTACCCAGGGTACGTGGACTCCACAGGAGACCTATCTACACATCAATCTCCTGGAACTCAGAGCAATCTTCCTTGCTCTTCGAATATTCCACACCCAGCTCAGCTACAAGACACTCGGACAATCGGTAGCCATGTTCTATGTGAACAAGCAGGGCGGAACAGGCTCTCTGTCGCTATGCAACAAAGCTTTGCGACTATGGGCCCTCGCCAGAGAGCATCAGATTTATCTCCTTGCGGTGTATTTTCCAGGCATTCAAAACTCTTGGGCAGACACTCAGTCGAGTTCTGCTTCCACACGAATGGTCTCTCCATGCAGACCAAGTGGCCCAAATTTTTCAAGTTTGGGGAACCCAGGACATAGACCTCTTTGCAAGTCCGCTGAATACCAAACTTCCCCGGTTCTGTTCCAGAATTCTGGCTCAGGGTTGTCAGGCCAGGGATGCTTTCCTCCTCCTTTGGGGCCAGGACTTCCTCTATGCCTTCCCACCCATTCCCCTAATTCCCAAAACCCTGTTCAAGCTTCAGAGAGACAGAGGTCATATGATTCTCATAGATCCACATTGGCCACGGCAAATGTGGTACTCTGTTCCTACATCTCTCTCAAGCTCCTCCTCTGGAGTTAGTATCTGCTCCAGATCTCCTTTCTCAGGAGGACGGGATGCTGTGGCATCCCAATCCCCAGTCTCTGTATCTGAGGGCCTGGTTGTTGAAAGCCCAGAACTTCATGGTCTTAACCTTTCTCAGCAGGTAAAGGATATCCTTTATGCTTCCAGGAAACCTTCCACAAGATGCTCTTATGCTTTCAAGTGGAAAAGGTTTACCATATGGTGCTCGCAGAAGGGTCTTGACCCTCTTGCGATAACTCTGGAATCATTACTGGAGTATGTCCTTCATTTGTCTAATACAGGGCTGAAGACCAATTCAGTGAGAGTTCATTTGAGTGCTATTGCAGCTTCTATCAAGCCTCTAAATGGACAACCTGTTTCCTCTCATCCTCTCATAGCGAGATTTATGAGAGGCCTTCTTTTAACTAAGCCTCCCATCAAGCCACCACCGGTGGCATGGGACTTAAATTTGGTTCTTGGGCAGCTCATGAAGCCGCCTTTTGAACCATTAGCTACTATCTCTTTGAAATTCCTTTCCTGGAAGGTCATCTTTCTTATTGCAATCACATCAGCACGTCGCATTAGTGAATTGCAAGCATTGGTGGCTGATCCTCCTTATACAAGGTTCCATCATGATAAGGTAGTCCTTAGGACTCATCCACACTTTATGCCAAAGGTGGTATCACCTTTTCATTTAAACCAAGCGGTTTACCTTCCTGTATTTTTCCCAAGGCCTCACGCTTCAAATGCAGGAAGGAATCTTCATACTTGGACTGTAAAAGGGCTTTGGCCTTATCTCCAGGAACAAGCAGGAATGAGTCCTCACATATGGGTACGTCGGAACCGACGGAGCCTGCGCGGGAAAGCTCCCCAGCTTCCCAGAAAGGAAACTTTTGGGGCCTCCCACAGCGCATGCGCGCTGCCTTCCCGCCTTCCTGACCAACTCTCCTCAGTTCTTCTTTTTCCGCGGAGCCAGCAGGTCGTGTTCCTGTCACCGCTGAAGAAATTGTTATTTTAATTTGTTTCTTTGACCGCGTGTCTGCCTTACCCGATTCTGGACCAGTACCGCCGGTCTTTTTTCGTTTATTTCTTTAAAAAAAAAAAAAAATTACTTTTTCCTCACTTGGTGTATTTTTTCTGTGAGGCCTCTAGGCCTTCTCAGGTTCTCCCTCATGGAAAAACCAGCTTCTGGTTTTAAAAAATGCACCAAGTGTACCAGTACTATTTCAGTCACAGATACCCATGAGTGGTGTCTTAAATGTTTGGGGCCTGACCATTCCATTCCGGATTGTCCATCCTGCTCTCTGATGTCCAAACGGGGCTTACAGAACAGAGCAGCTAAGTTTCATATGCTGTTTTCTACCGATACTCCAGCATCAACATCCTCCAGGTCTTCTTCTCCTGATGAATCTCAGGTAACCAAACATTCTTCAGGCAAGTCCTCAAAAGGCAAATCTCCCTCTAAGCAGCGAGAGGCCCTTGCATTTGACCCTGAGGACCCTGCCCCAGCCAAACAACCCCGGCGGGAAGCTCCGGCTTCCAAAGCTCCTCCTATGGGGTTACAGGTAGACATCGATGGCACGGCCTCGACCGATCTCCTGTTAGACTGCTCTGGGGTACCGGCTAACACCGGTACCGACATCCAGGCAGTTGTGGCGACTATGGGTACTACGGTACAATCCATGCAGCAGGCCTTATTGGCTTTCATTAATGCTGCAACGCCATCGGTACCGCGACAATCTGTTCCGACTCCGATTCCGGTACCGCAACCGATACCGGTACCCAGAGCATCTACCTCCATTAGCATGCCGGTTCCGGTCTCCGGTGCCGGAGATTTCCTCGATACCGCTCCGATTCCCGGTACGCCCGATGTCGATACCGGTCGGTTCGCGTATCGATCTCTGGAAGCAAATAGGCGATACTTTGAATCCTCTGAAGATTCTGATACATCAGATGATTCTGCTGATGTCTCTTTTACTCTTCCTGAGGAGCCCTCTTCTCCAAAAAGGAGAATGTCTCCTCCAGAGGATTTGTCCTTTCAAGACTTCATTATTGAAGTAGCTAAAGGACTTTCCATATCTGTAACCTCTGAAAAGGAACCTAGAGCAAAAAAATTGGATATTTTAGGATACTCTAAGGTTCCCAAAGAGGCAGCCACCTTACCCATACATGAAATTCTTCAAGAACACATGATGGACTTGTGGGAGGCTCCTCTCACCCTATCTCCACATTCTCGACGTTTGGACACCATGTATCGGGTTCCTCCTTTCTCCTGGTTTTCGAAAAACTCAGCTTCCTCACCACTCTATTTTGGTGAAGTCTGCTATGAAAAAGATAGAGTACCAAAAGGCACTCTTCTACCCCTCCAGGAAGAGAATGTAGGACTCTGGATGCTTTTGGGAGAAAGATCTTCCAAGCTAGCATGCTTATTGCCAGAATCAATTCATACAGCCTCTATATGGGCATGTTTTTGAAAGAGATTGCATTAAAGATACGTCAGTTTCTCCCCTTTATCCCATAGGATCAGAAGGAGGACTTCCTTCTTTTGCTAAAGCAAACTCAGGATGTTTCAAAGTTCTCCAACAGAGCAGCCTTTGACTCTTTTGAGGGGGCAAGCAGAGCCTCTGGCATTGCCATAGCTGCTCGCAGACTGGCTTGGCTCCAGGCCTCTGATTTGGAACCCTGGGTACAAGAAGGCTTGGGCAATCTGCCCTGTACAGGTGAAAATCTGTTTGGCAAGGAGTGGCAAATCAAAGCCACTCAAATGGATGCAGAGAATGCTGCTTTAGATAGACTTTCTAAGTCTACCTCTACCCCTGCCAAGAAAAAACCTTTTAAGAAACCTTTCTATAAAAAGACCAGATTTTCCACAAATACTGGCCAGCAATCTTCCCAAGTTCGCTTTGCTCCTAAGCGTCAGCAAACTAAACAGGCCAGAACGAAGTCTACAGGGGCTGCTACAATCCAGCAGTCCCAACCCCCTCAGGGTTTTTGACTTGATTCTAGAGAACTTAACCTTTCTGGCTCTGCAACAACCAGAACCCCTCACCATTCCAGGAAGGTTAACTCATTTTGCTCCCAGATGGGAACAAATCACATCAGAACCGTGGACCCTCTCTATCATCAAAGAGGGCTACAAACTACATTTCTCCATCCTTCCTCCCCATTCCTTGGTGAGACAATTCAATTCTCCCCCTTCTCTCCAGTACCTGTTGGGCCAGGAGGTGACCACTCTTCTCGCCCAAAAGGCAATAGAAGAGGTTCCTCTTCCTCAACAAGGGTCAGGTTTTTACTCCCCTTATTTTCTCATTCCCAAGAAAACAGGGGGGTACAGACCCATTCTGGATCTCAGAGAATTGAACAAATTCCTATACAAGGAGAAATTCAAGATGTTTTCTCTAGGCACTCTCCTTCCATACCTACAGAGTCAGGACTGGCTTTGTTCTCTAGATCTCAAGGATGCGTACACACATATACTCATCCATCCATCCCACAGAAAATTCCTACGGTTTCTGTTCCAGGGAAAACATTTCCAATACAGAGTACTTCCCTTCGGTCTAGCCTCTGCTCCAAGGGTATTTACCAAATGCATGGCGATAGTAGCTGCATTTCTACGCACTCTGGGGATCTTTGTCTTCCCATACCTGGACGACTGGCTCATCCGAGCTCCATCTCAGTCCGAGGCTCACACTTCCCTGGACCACACCAGACGCATACTGCAGTATCTGGGACTTGTCATCAATCTGCCAAAGTCTCAACTCACCCCTACTCAGTCCCTCAAATTCATAGGGGCCTGGCTAGATAGCACCACTGCAAGGGCCTATCTTCCTCAGGCCTGTTGCCACCGTCTAGTGCACTTGGCCTCTCAAATTCAGTCCAGAAGCCACTTGACTGCCAGGGAGATGCTACAACTGCTAGGCCACATGGCATCCACAGTTCATGTGGTGCCTTATGCACGACTACATATGAGAGCAGCTCCATGGACTTTGTCCACCCAGTGGACCCAAGCATCAGGAGCTCTCTCAGACCAAATAGCAACCTCAAAACGTCTTTTTTGGTCTCTCCAATGGTGGATATCCACTCAAAATCTGTTGTTGGGGGCCCCCTTCCAACCCTTGTTACCCCAAGCAACTCTCACTACAGATGCCTCCCAAGCAGGTTGGGGAGCTCATCTCCAAGACCTCTCCACTCAGGGCACTTGGTCTCCACAGGAGGCCACCCTTCATATCAAACTTTTGGAGCTGCGAGCAATATTCCTTGCTCTCAAGGTCTTTCATACCCTCCTCATCAACATGACAGTCCTTGTTCATACCGACAATCAAGTAGCCATGTTCTACATAAACAAACAAGGAGGGACTGGCTCTCTGTCGCTTTGCAACGAAGCTCTAAAATTGTGGGCCTTCGCCAGAGAGCATCAGATCCATCTCCTGGCAGTGTACCTCCCAGGAATCCAAAACTCTTGGGCAGACAGACTCAGTCGAGTTCTGCTTCCACACGAATGGTCCCTGCACATGGATCAGGTACTCAGAATCTTTCAGAAATGGGGAACCCCGGACATAGACCTCTTTGCAAGTCCGTGCAATGCCAAACTTCCCCGGTTCTGTTCCAGGATTCCGTGTCAGGGAGCTCAGGCCAAGGATGCCTTCCTCCTTCATTGGGGTCAGGCCTTCCTGTATGCCTTTCCACCCATTCCTTTGATTCCCAAGACTCTGTTCAAACTTCAGAGGGATCAAGGATCTATGATCCTCATAGCTCCACGCTGGCCACGCCAAGTGTGGTACCCTCTACTTCTGCATCTCTCCCAGGCACCCTCCCTGGATCTGGGAGCTGCTCCAGACCTTCTGTCTCAAGAGGAGGGGACTTTGTGGCACCCAAACCCCAGGTCCCTTCACCTCAGAGCTTGGTTACTGAAGGCCTAGACCTTCAAGACTTGAATCTTTCTCAACAGGTGAAGGATGTCCTCCATGCATCTAGGAAACCTTCCACCAGGCGTTCTTATGCTTTTAAATGGAAAAGATTTTCAATTTGGTGTGCTGACAAAGGTCTTAACCCTCTAGCACTACCTTTGAATTCTTTACTCGAATATCTCCTGCATCTTTCCAATACAGGACTTAAAACCAATTCTGTAAGGGTCCATTTGAGTGCTATTGCAGCATCTCTTAAGCCTATCAATGGACAACCTGTTTCCTCTCATCCTCTTATTGCGAGATTCATGAGAGGCCTAACCTTAACTAAACCTCCCATTCGACCTCCTTCGGTGGCATGGGACTTAAATGTGGTTCTTGGTCAGCTTATGAAGCCACCCTTTGAACCCTTAGCCACTACCTCCTTGAAGTTTCTTTCCTGGAAAGTCATTTTCCTTATTGCAATCACTTCTGCTCGACGCCTCAGTGAACTGCAGGCTTTAGTAGCTAATCCACCTTATACAAGGTTCCATCATGATAAGGTAGTCCTTAGGACAAATCCCCGCTTTATGCCTAAAGTGGTCTCGCCTTTTCATCTTAATCAAGAGGTATATCTACCTGTCTTATTTCCAGGTCCTGATGCATCAAGTGCAGAGAGGAATCTTCATACCCTGGATTGTAAGAGAGCTCTTGCCTTTTACTTACAAAGGACACAGCAACATAGAAAGTCTTCTCAACTTTTTGTTGCTTTTGATCCTTCTCATTTAGGATTTCCAATCTCAAAAAGAACACTATCCAATTGGATTGCTCAGTGTATTTCTTTTGCTTACCAGAGTAAGAACCTTTCTCTGGAGGGCCATGTCACAGCTCACAATGTGATAGCCATGGCCACTTCTATGGCTCATCTTCATTCTGTATCCATCGATCAGATCTGTCGAGCAGCCACTTGGGCCTCGGTTCATACCTTCACAGCCCATTACTGCTTGGACAAGGACTCCCGCCGGGATGCCTTGTTTGGTCAGGCTGTCCTCAGACACCTGTTCCATTCTTAAACAACTCCTGCCCACCTTCCCTGAATGGATGCCTGAGATCCATAGGGACATGAGGAATTCTTGCAGGGGGATCTCCCCGGCATCTTAGCTAGGGAGTCCCCATATGTGAGGACTCATTCCTGCTTGTTCCTGGAGATAGCACAGTTACTTACCTGTAACAGGTGATTTGTATCTCTCTCTCTCTCTCTCTCTTTCCTTTCCTCTCTCTATTGTCTCAGCTTTAAACTTGAACTGAGGAGAGTTGGTCAGGAAGGCGGGAAGGCAGCGCGCATGCGCTGTGGGAGGCCCCAAAAGCTTCCTTTCTGGGAAGCTGGGGAGCTTTCCCGCGCAGGCTCCGTCGGTTCCGACGTACCCATATGTGAGGACTAATTCCTGCTGTTCCCAGAGATCACCTGTTACAGGTAAGTAACTGTGCTTTACTTGCAAAGGACACAGCAACATAGAAAGTCCTCTCAACTCTTTGTTGCTTTTGATCCTGGTCATTTGGGACTTCCAGTCTCCAAAGAACATTGTCCAGCTGGATTGCACAGTGTATTTCTTTTGCCTATGAGAGTAAGAACCTTCCTCTTGAAGGCCATGTCACAGCTCATAATGTGAGAGCCATGGCAGCCTCTGTGGCTCATCTTCACACTGTGTTTATCAACGACATCTGCCAAGCAGCTACTTGGGCCTCAGTTCATACCTTCGCAGCCCATTACTGCTTAGACAAAGGCTCCTGCCTGGATGCCTTGTTTGGTCAGGCTGTTCTTCAACACCTGTTCCATACTTAATCAACTCCTACCCCACCATCCCTGGTAGGATGCCAGAGATCCATGGGGGGAAGTGGAGCCCTTTCACAAGGGCACACAACTTCTGGGGTTTCTCCCTGGCATCTGCAGCTAGGGAGTCCCCATATGTGAATACTACATTCCTGCTTGTTCCTGGAGATAGCATAGTTACTCACCTGTAACAGGTGATCTCCGGGAACAGCAGGAATTTAGTCTTCACAACCCACCCACCTCTCCTAGGAGTTGTATCTCTCTATCTCTCTCTCTCTTTGTCTCAGCCTTAAACTCAACTGGAGAGGGACTGTTGGGAAAGGTGGGAAGGCAGCACGCAGGCGTTGTGGGATGCTCCCAAAAGCTTTCCTATTGGACGCTGGGGAGCGTTCCCGCGCAGGCTCTGTCGGTACCGATGATGCCCATATGTGAAAACTAAATTCCTGCTGTTCCCGGAGATCATCTGTTACAGGTGAGTAACTATGCTTTATTGCTGTGTTTATAATATTCTGTTTTCTAGACCAGGGGTCTCCAAACCAGCCGCAATCCTGCCAGGTTTTTGGGATATCCCTAATGAATATGCTTGAGATATATTTACATGCATTGCTCCCATTGTATTTGAATTTATCTCATGCATATTCATTAGGGATATCCTGAAAACCTGACTAGTTTGTGGCCCTCCAGGACTGGATTTGGAGACCCGTGGTCTAGAAATCAGATTTTTCAGTCTCCTCCAACTGCAGAGTCGTCTTTTGCTCTCTAGCACACTCGGGCCTCGATGCAGAAAAGTGCACTAGACTGTGCACAGGTTAGCTCTATTTTTGTACACAATTGTGTGTGTTCCTAGTGCAAGAACAGGTTTTGCACATGAACTGTGCAAAGCTTTGAGCAGACAACAGTGTGCAGTACATTTAGGTGTATTTAAATGGATAATAATGAAGCTACTGGCTATGCAGTATAGACGAAGAGAAGGCTGAACTTAATATTGGAGGTTTAACGCAAGGTTAGAGGAGGTGTAAAGTGTTAGCTTATAAGTCCTCTGGCTAGTGCTTGTACACTCAAGAAACAGACATAAATTCTTGACAACACCCGCTAATTTTTTTGGCTCTTTTGAAGGGGGTGCCAAAAAAAATGGCAGCTGTCATATGATGGAACAGTCTTATGTACCTGTGCTGTAATGCTATCTGACAGAATAATATCACTGTTTATGAACACAGATGATATTCTGAGTTCAATGTCTGAGCAGAATAATATTGCTCTATGCATGCCAGCACAAGTGCACAAGGACTAAACTGGGATTGTTTTGAGTGTAAGATATAGGTGCTGCTAACGCAGACCCCTCTGCACATGTCTGGCTTGCTGTCCTTGTGGAACACAGACTTTGTGTCTAGCGTATTTGCATGTTTACTTACAGTATCAGTGAGCAAAGCTTCCTCATTGTCCCTCCTGTCCAGTCCAGTTGTGTGGGGTTATGCTTGCCTACCAAAAGATGGAGACTGAGAAACACTGGTTTATTGATGTCACGGTATAAAGGGTCCCGTGCAGCCCTGCTCTCACCAGTATTTCTCAGCTCCGGCAGATGGAGGTTGTCTTAATCTGTGCACACTGGTACTGTTGGAAGGCATATTTGTCTTGGAGCAGTATTTTAGAATGCTCAGGAGGGCTTGATTTGGCTGCGTCCAGTTCTTCTGCCCTAGGGTGCAAACCTAGTGGTCCATATCCCTGCCCTTTCCACCACTTCCTGACCACATTTTAAGTTTGCTTGTGGGGGGCTCCTTGCCTGCCTTATTCTCTGTCCCCCTTCCCTACCTTTTTGGAGTGGGTGAGGAACTGTCTGAATGGTGTCTGCAGTCCTACCTCTCTACTTTTGGGAAGAGGGCTAGCTGATTGGATGGAGTTTAAAAAAACAAAACAAAACAAAAAAAACCTGACAACTGCAGTATTCGTGGTGCCCCCTTCTCTATGGGGAAAAAGTGCCTTGAGGAATGGCAAGAGTGCTCTTTGACCTGCGGTGGTCTGTGCTGTGGTACCCTGAGCCCTCCTCCCTCTTAACTCGGAGGTTGGGGCTCAGAAGTTGGTGAGTTGACTGCCAGCAGCCTTCCTCATGCCTCTGTATGGGGGGAATAGCCAGGGAGGACACAATTCAGCTGAACCTTGTTAAAAAGGCAGCCAGCAGCCATGGACATGTTCTGCTCAAGGGGAATCCTTCAGGGTGCTGGGCAGAGCGAAGGACAAGATGCGGTGGTCATGGTGGTAATCTGATCCCAATCAGATGTGACGAGCTGTTGGGTTAGACATGAGAAGTCTGGCAGAAGCAGTGCTGCAGCAGGTACCAGTAGTGGCTATGGCAGTGCTCTCCCGTGAAAGCTGTGCTCCGGTCCATGCACAGAGGACCTAGCAGTCTGGTGCGGTGCAGGATGTGCTCACCTCAGAGGTCCCAAGGGATAGGAACTGTTGAAAAAAGAAAATAAATAAGCCCACTTGACTCCTAGGTCCCAGACGGGATTGTTTTAACTAGCACAGCCCTCTTGGTAGTGTTGGAGCGAGCTTTTAGGGATTGCAAATTCTGGCCTATTTTTGGCGGGGCTTTGGTGGGCCAAGTGTTCAGTGTGAACTGCTGCCATTTTGGCTCAGGTGGATCATGGAGCCCCATGAACTTGTGGAAAAACATGTCTGGTATATATGTATATATCTAATTTAAAGAGAGAAAAATGAATTATTAATTGTGGCTCTCTTCACCCCCCCTTTGGGGGGTGGGGTCAGGTTTTTGGGTTTTTTTGGGCTCTTTACTCTGTGAGGATAGGCTTCTGTGGTGAAAGGAGCAATGCCAGGTGCCTGAGCAGCACTCCGTTCATTCTGCCATTCAGAAGGCCACCCTGAGTCTCTGAAAAGTCCAGGTGACCTGTGCAGAAAATGGGCAATCTCCAGGAACAAGCAGGAATGAATCGTCACATATGGGTACGTCGGTACCGATGGAGTCTGCGCGGGAACGCTCCCCAGCGTCCAATCAGAACGCTTTTGGGAGCATCCCAACACGCCTGCGTGCTGCCTTCCCGCCTTTCCCAACTGCCTCTCCTCAGTTTTCGTTTTTCCGCGGAGCCGGCAGGACATCCTGTCACCACAGAAAATTCTTCTTTTATTTTTGGGTTTTCTTGTGCTCGCGTCTGCCTTCCCCGACGCCACCGGTACCGCCGGTGTTTCTTTTCTTTTTTCTTGTAAATTTTCCTTTTTAAGGAATACTTTTTTCCTTGTTAGTGCCTGACGGTTTTTTCGGCCTGCTAGGCCTACTCACTTTACTTCATGGAAGTGCCAGCCACTATCCCTAAGAAATGTTCAAACTGTGGCGGTACAAAATTGATTTTAGACACTCATAATTGGTGTCTACCCTGCTTGGGTCCTGACCACTATCCGCTGGAGTGTCCCTCCTGCAACAGTATAGTCGGAAGAAGTCTTCAGCATCGAGTACACCTCGATAAGCGGTCCCCATTCAACTTCAGGGCACCGACCACCGTTTCTTCTTCGCAGGATCAGGTAACCCAAAAACAGTCTGTTAAGACTAGCCAGTCCTCGAGTGGTAGATCTTATGCACATCATAGAGATGCCTCTGGCCTTACCCTCGAGGACACACTGGCTTTAAAACCCCGGTGGGAGTCTTCGGCCTCCAAATCCTTAATGGGGTTTCAGGTTGTTCCTGAGGTTCACCCCTTTCCGAACATACCTGAGCCATGCTCGGTGGTGGCATCCGCTTCGAGCGGTACCCATACCCTGGCATCGGCAATGGTGTTGGATGAAACATTCCTCACCAAAGATCGCAGTCTGGCGCCCTCGGTTCCTTCGGGCCCGTTAGAGACGCTGCAGACCGATCTTCCAGTATCGGTATCGATCCCGATACCGGTACTGGTACCGAAGTCGGTACCCTCCAGATGTGCATCGATAGACTCGTTTCCTTCGATGCCGAGTCTGGAATCGATCTCCAGTCTGGATGACTGGGTACCGACTCGCCTTGGTACCGACACCGGACGTTACCGAAGGCACGGTTCCGATAATCCATGTCGGGCACTCTTGGTTTCTTCGGTACCGTTAGAGCTGTCACCGACTGGTCTTCATGTATCGGTATCGGATACGGTACCAGAGTCGGTACCAGTATCCGCATTAGCATCGCTGTTGGTACCTTCCATGCTTGTTTCAACAGGCTCGCTTCCCCCGGTACCGAGTTTGGAATCGATCCCTAGCATGGACGATGCGCTACCGACTGCTTGTGGTCCCGACCTCCTGCGGTACCGGTGACCATCCTGTAAGGGCAGTCCAATGCTCCACCCCTTAGGGTCTTCTATTCCAATGAATTTGGATGGATCCCTGGGTGCCAATGCTAGTTCTTCAACAGATCTAGCCTGTACTCCTCTTTCTAGAGGACTTCCCTCTGGGGATTTTTCTTTTCAAGCATTCCTGCTTGATATGGCAAAGTCACTTGCCATTTCTATACCTGGTCAAGATCCTGCACCAGGGAATACAGATTCTCTGTATATTCCCTGGAGTCCAAAGGAGGACATCATGCTTCCTTTGCATCAAACCTTGCAGGATCTGCTCTTTCGAATGTGGGAAACTCCTTTAACGGTATCCCCACCTTCTAGGGCAACTGATCTTCTATACAAGGTGCCCCCTTCTCCAGACTCAACTTCCTCCTCATTCATTGTTGTAGAATCAGCAATGAGGTGTGTTAAGAGTACTAAAAAGCACTCTTCTTATCCACCAGGTCGTGAGTCTAAGACTTTGGATGCCTTTGGGCGCCAAACCTTCCAGGCATCCATGCTTTCAGCAAGAATTCTCTCATTTATTATCTCTTGAAGTCACAAAGAAATTACTACTTTTGACCCCTTTTCTTCAAGAGCCCAAAAGAGCAGACTATTCCTTATTGGCTAGTCATGCTCAAAATATCTCTAGGTTCCTTACTCGTGCTTCCCTAGACTCCTTTGAGTCTGTTAGCAGAACTTATGCTATAGCTATAGGGGCACGACGTAAAGCCTGGCTCCAAGTTTCAGACTTGGACAAATGGGCACAAGAAAGACTGGGAAATACTCCTTGCACTGGAGAAAATCTCTTTAACAAGGAGTCTTTACTCCAAGCTGCTCAGTTAACCACTGACATTGCTGTTTTCAGAGGCTTGTCTACGCCTTCCTCTTTCCCAGTTGGTAGGAAATTTCCTAACAAACTTTGTTCCCCTAAGGGGAAAAAGTTTTATCCATCTTCTACCCATCATACAGATGTTCCCAGATAGGGGAAACATCGAACCAGGCTAAAGAAACCACAACCTCCAACAGATTCAGCAAACCCAGCAGTCGCAGGGTTTCTGATAGAATTATCATTACATCTCCTGTTTGGGGGTTAGAGTTTGTAGTCTGCTTATTTTCACTTGAAGCATCTACACTAATTTCATCCTAAATTCTCATGGATCTCTTTTCACGAGACTTCCTTTCTTTTTGCTCTAAGAGGTTTTATGATGATCATGCCTATAGTTAACAGGTTTCTCTTCCTCCTACTGGGAAAAAGAGGTGTAAACTATCAATAAGACAGTTTTCCCTGTACTAGCATGTATCATCTTACCTTTCAGAGACTTACTATGTCGTCAGTCTCCTTCAACTCTGTCTTACCTGCCCTCTTACTACAACATTCGGTTTGTAAGAGTGGTTCTATTACACTGGTAAGCCCCTATGGTTCTCTACCTATTCCAGGAAGAGGCTTCCTATCCAGAGTTGTCTCCCCCTTTCACATTCTTACTTTAGGGCAGCTTATCAGACAATAAGGAAGTCTTACCACTCCTGCTTATGTCTGTTGTTTCTTTTTCCAATTTAAAAAAAAAAAAAAAAAAAAAGAGAGATTTTTTTCCGCTGCCCTGGTAATTGCTGCAAATGCAGCAGTTCCTGGTGGTTAAACCACTGGTTGTGTTCACTAGCAATCCTTCCGGCCTGGGTAGTAAACCCAAAACAGGTTATCAACCTTTTTTGGAAGCCCTATTATCACAGGCTTGTTGGTTTGACTTCTATTCTTCGCCATCTCCAATTCCCTTGTTTTTGGCAGAATAGTTTGTTACCTACTGGCTTTAAGCAGCCAGTTTTTTCTTCTAACCAACCTGCAACATGCTCTCTGCAACTCTACAGAGTAGCTTTGCACTATGGGCCCTTGCTAGAGAGCATTAGTGTCTTGTCTAGCAGATAATCCCAGATGGTTAGGAGGGGTTCACCCAGTCATGCTCCCATGACTGGTAGGTGTTCCCTACCCTTACCATCTCATCTAAAATCTCTTTTCGAAACAAAAGACACAGGCCTTACATCACGTGAAAACCTAAAGAATGGCCAATTCCCTGGCTTGGTCCACATCTTCTTGGACTTCTCACCAGGGATAGTTTTCTTTTCGTTGCAGCTCGTCCTTATATGCTTCCTTCCCAATACTTCAGGGGACGCTCATGTTCAACTGAAGGACGCATGATACCCATCTTGCCCTCATAGGCGGGTCAATATGGTATCTTATTCCATTGGCGTCCTCTATCCATTTACCATACTGGAGTTCTAGAGAGATCTGGACTTGCTGCCTGCAGACTGAAGTTGTCCCCTGCATATTTCACGTAGGCCATCCTGGTTATTCAAGAGCTCGAATTCTTAAAGGAATCTAGACTCCTTGTCAGGGAGACCATTCCTCTGACTCTGTCAATCATAACCAGGGAAAGAAGATTCTCTGTGCATCTATTCAAGCAGGTATCACCCTTCTTGCTATTAGATGAATCTTTCTCTCTCCCCATATTCCTATGGGGATCTAGTTATATAGCCATGTCGCCATCTACATACGTGGAGACATGTATATATGTGTGTGTGTGTGTGTATATATGTGTGTGTATGTGTATGTATATATATATGTATATATATATATATATTAGGGTGGTCCACTGCCATAGGGGAAAATATAAAAGTAGGAATTTCTTTGCTCCCTGGCCTGATTCTGGTTCCATTTATGTAGAAAACAATGTTTGCAAAGTTTGAAGCAAATCAAATAATATTTAGGGGTGGCTCAAGGTCCCTATCTATCAGGCCCCTGGATCCCCCCCAGGGTTCGTCAGACCACTGGGTATTATCTGCTCATAGACGGGGGTATCATGCTTGCCAAGCACTCAGTGTGGTCCAGATGCTAGTAAGGACTTTGACGATGTGGGGAACATCTTACGGTGTTGCGAGACAACACCCAGAAGGAACTGGAGTTGCTCTTCTTTTGTGGTGTGTCAGCCGTTGAACTCCTCAATGAGTTTGACCCCTCGCTCAGCCACATCGTTGATCACTGGAAGATTTTTTTACTTTCTTCAGACTGTCTTTGAATGATGCATTCTCTTCCCAGTCTTCTGGGTCTGCATTAAGAAAATCACTGTTGATGTTGAGGTGTTTCAGGAAACGGATTGACTTGCGAGTTGCAAAAGATTCAAGTGGTGGAATCATGGAACTTTTTCAATTCGACCCGCTTTGGGGGATCTTCGTCTTCGTTATCCTCATCGCTTTCATCTGATTCTGCCGGGATCATGGCCAACACTATGGCCCGCTTTGTCGGTGCTGAAACAGCTTCATCGAACAGTGACAGTGCCACAAGCTCCTCTGACACATACCACAGATGCTGTTGCAGTTTGTCTCTGGCCGCACTTCCAACACGGTCATTGTGGTAAGAGTGTAGTTTCTTCAGCATCTCCAAATCTGTTCGAGGAGCAACTGCGGCATCAGGGGCAGAAAACCAGGCTTCCACATGAATCAGGATGGAGAAAATGCTCACATCACGAACACAGGACTCCTCCCGTTGGGTAAGATCTTTGAGTTGTCCTCAGAACATCCAAATCTTGAGACAGTACAAGACTTTTGCCATCCATCTGGCATGATGGAAAGCTCCGGGTTTCTTGAAATTGAAACTAGGAAGATTCCCTCCAAGGCAGACAATCGTTAACTCCAAGAATTCCAGGTAATCATCTCGGTGATTGCCCTGTGCCAACTTGGATTCCGCAAACTTCATGATGCGATCCCTGTCAGGTTGCAGCACCTCCAAGTCTTTTCCAGTTTGATAGTTGGACTTGTCAAGGGAGCCCCAATTCTTTTGGAACCGGCGAAAGAGTTGGACATCGGGACCCGATGAAGCTCCAGAGCATGTAGAGAATACTGCACCAAGAATTATTTCGTAAATGTGATGACGGCATGCCAAATGAAGGACTGTGTGACGGAGTCTCTGTTCTAGAAGAATGCACGCTCCTGATCGACGTCCCGTGTTTGATGCAGTTGTATCAAAGCAGAAGCCTGCAACCTTTTCATCCAAACACCATTCCTGTAACAGTTCATAAACTGCTGCAGCTTGATTCTTGCCCGTTCCTGATGTCAGTTTTGGTACACCAAGAAGTTGTGTTTCTCCAGTGGAGACAGCCGTTATCAAAACTGGAAGGCGGTCAACGGATGTGGTTGAATAGAGGAGAGATGGCAATAACTTGCTATCCCAATGCACAATGCATGTTTTGCCTTCGGCTTTGAATGCGTTGTGCAGGTCCGTCCATTGTTGCTGATGGTGCTTTTCTCTATGGTGCTTGACGCTGGAGCGGCTGATATTGAGCTCCCCAGGATAATGTCCCAGACTTCTGACGGTTTCAGCTACCAGAAACAGAGCATTGCGATCCGTTGTCCCTGTCCGATCCAGGGCTGCTGTAAGTTCTGGGGTCCAGACATTGTTAGGTCGAAACTGCTTCGTTTGTGGAGTTGCTTTCTTCTGTCCGTTATCTGAATCCGCAGATGTCGACGAGTCTTCACCTGACTCTGCTGAGGAAGAAGATCCTTCCAGCTGAACTTGGCTTGTAGTTGCCTCGGCTTCGGCAACATGTTTTTGTCTGCGCCTTTTCAGTTCTTCTCGCTGTTGCGATCTTGCTTCCGTGTTGGCCAGTTTCTTGTCCATCGCGCACATTGAGCCGCGGCGCCCTGGTTCTCATTGCGCTATTAAGAATTCTTTGTCGTCTTGAATATGAATTAAAGACATTGCATTGGCATGCGCCACATTAAATAGGTTTTTCATTGCAACCTGGAATTCTTTTTCATTTGCCTCTTGTTTCCCTCCTCTCCCTTTGTTTTTTTTCAAAAGTTTCCACTGATTGAACAATTTCTTTACTTTTTCTTGAATTTTGTCATTTCTTTGAACAGGAAGCCTGGCCTTTTCCCAGTAAGCTTCTACTTCACTTGTTACAGTAGATGCACTTTCACTAACGCCTTTGTTTAATGTCATATGGTGATGTAAAAATACACTTAACACTTGCTCCTTGCT
Source organism: Ichthyophis bannanicus (assembly GCA_033557465.1). Lineage (NCBI taxonomy): Eukaryota > Metazoa > Chordata > Amphibia > Gymnophiona > Ichthyophiidae > Ichthyophis > Ichthyophis bannanicus. Next base: position 136,609,928 of record CM066036.1, on the reverse strand, counting down.
GGGGAGCTTGGCCCCCAGAATTGTGGTGGACATTTCTTCAATGAGATAAAAACCACGTTTTTTCGCCATCTGAAAAGAATAAAGGTACAAAGATAATAGTACAGTGTCTTTGCCACTTCTCAGAGACGAGATTAGTTCAAATATGACGCAGTCAAATGTAATCAGCGTGGAACTGAGTGGATGATACAAGATGATGCAACATTTCGTCATCTGCTCCCAGGGGGAAATCTCAAGACTTGTTGAGCCACCCCTAAATATTATTTGATTGGCATCAAACTTTATACACTGTTTTCTACCTAAATGGAACCAGAATCAGGCCAGGGAGCAAAGGAATTCATTTTTATGGACCACCCTAATATATATATATAATCTGTATCGTCTGCCCATGTATATCTCTGTATATGTATGTATGTATGTATGTATGTATGTATGTATGTATGTATATATATCTTTCTGTTTAGGTTCATATATCCATATATTCCTATATGACTCTGACAGATGGGCACTACCCCTATCAATGCTGTGCCAACATGCTTAGGGTTCTACACATACAACCACTCCCTGTGGTAATTAGCAAATGTTTTTGTTTTTCTTACCATAACCCTTCAGAGTTAGGTACCTCTGAAGCTCTCCATGTACCTTTTTCTTTCCTAATTGACCTAATTTAGGAAAGACATTACGGATCTTCAGTTAATCTAAAGCTGTAATGCTTCATAAGTCTGTCCTTACTTTGTTATCGGATACAGGGGTCTTCCATACCCCTTCTCTCCTACATGGACTATTTCTATTGTCAGTCCAAATCGGTCAGACTTATTTTTCCTTTTGGTCCTAGGATTGTACTGTTCTTCGGCCAAAAGAGGTTAAGCTTTGTCTAATAGTACCTTCTGCGTTTCCCGCTGAAGCCCTACCTCATTGTACTACCCCAGTTTCCCCTGGGGCTATTTCTCACCTTGAAGGGTTCTGACCTCCACTTGTTTTTCCTACAGTTTATTACCTCTACTTCACAGTGAGGTACTCCTTGAGGATCTTCTACTGGCTCTTCTAATAGATCCATATGAACCTCAATAGACGTTTTACAATACCACCAAGGGAGGTCCATATTAGAATATTGCACTCAATATTTTTACTACTAAAGGTCATCTATACAGGGTCTTCCTCTATAGAAGTCCTGTTCTAGTCCAGTTGTTTCCACAGCACCTTTCTGTAATTCAACTCCTACCCTCCATCCCCAGGATGCCTGAGGTTCTGAGGAGTAGCATGGCTCATTCTAGATTCGCAACATGCTAGGACTCCCTCCGGGCATCTTAGCTTGGAGAGTCCCCATATGTGAAGACTCATTCCTGCTTGTTCCTGGAGATAGCACAGTTACTTACCTGTAACAGGTGATCTCTGGGAACAGCAGGAATAAGTCTTCACAACCCACCCACCTCCCCTAGCAGTTGCATTTCTCTCTCTCTATCTTTCCCTTTCTCTCACTCTCTCTCTTGGTCTCAGCTTTAAAACTTAACTGAGGAGAGGCAGTTGGGAAAGGCGGGAAGGCAGCATGCAGGCGTATTGGGATGCTCCCAAAAGCGTTCTGATTGGACGCTGGGGAGCGTTCCCGTGCAGACTCAGTCGGTACCGACGTACCCATAAGTGAAGACTTATTCCTGCTGTTCCCAGACATCACCTGTTACAGGTAAGTAACTGTGCTTTCCTAGAACTTGAATTTTGTTAGGTCAGTGTGGTTTTCAGCATCTTGAGCTCTGGTGTGTAGAAGGTATATGACTGAGTGTTTTATTGCCAGTGTAGAGCCATTAAAAATACACATACCAAAAAAAAAAAGTCAGATTGCCTTTGTGTAGTACCATGAAGTTAAGGTGGAGTTTACCAAGGTTCTTGGGGTTCTATGCTACAGGCTCTCAGTATGGGACATTCGCTCATGTTGAGAATGCTAACAGTTTCATTTTATTGTGTTTTATTCTGGAAAGGGTCTCATACTGAGCTACCGGAGCTGGATTCATGTTTTCAGTACCTATCATTACGGCAAGCCTTCCTCAAGGTATTCAGTATTCTGCTGCCTGCATCATATTATCTGTATATTCTCCATAATGCCTACGGATGGTCCAGGTATTCAGAATATTAGTAATAAGGGTAAAAAAGAAATCTCAGGATAATAGGATAGACTAGGACGACCTGCGAGCGACCTTCTATGCTTTATGTACTGTGGTTTCTTTCTGGCCTTGCACAGTCATTGCAGGAAGTTGGTTTTTAATATATGCTGTGCTGCATGGATTTCGAGGGGTGCATGTGGCTGTCTGAGACCATGGATAGCAGTGAGTACTCTAGCTACCTCAGGTTTCCGTTCTGCATTTGCTAGGTGATGGGAAGCTGTGGTCTGCTTGGACTGCATAGCAGGAGGTGGTACTCTTTCCCTCTGTTGTGATGGTTCTCACCCTTTAGTTTCTCTTGTTTAATCTGAAGATTTGCCATACTCCTTGATAGATGCTATTCATATTTTTTAAGCTCCTAGTTTGATAGGAGTCACTGTTATGCTTTGGCCTTAGTCTTGCATGTTCCCTGATCAGTGATGTATAGGATGGTGTTTCGGATCTCTGGCTTCAGCAATTTTCTTGCTGGGCAGATGGGTCGGAGCTTGGCTTTCAGCATGTGTAGGACAGCCTTTGGTATGTCACAGTGGGCTTGTCTAGTTCAACCAAGTGTTGGTTAGTTTATATTGGTAACTCTTTGTCTGAAGAGATGGATTTTTCTACCCCAGGTGAGCGAGAGATTGTCAGAAGGAGTGACTTCTCCGATTCTCTCCCTAGTTCAGTAACGTAGTATTGGTGTCGAGCTTCATTCTACCTTACTAATTTTTCTGACTTGGTTCGTCTAGTCAAGCTTAGCAGTTGCTGGTTTTATTTTTGTTTTTCAGTGGTGTGTTTTGCAGTAAACAAAGGAATGTTTTGAACAGAGGATTCAACTGTGGTGGGTTAACAGTACATGATTAATACCTTAATTGGTTAATTCCATTTCAAGGGAAGAGTTGTCTCTGAGTGGGGATAAAATAGTTATAACTCTCTCTGCCAGTTACTGTACCTTCCTTTTCCATGTTGTCACAAGTTCTTCCTTTCTGATGGATAACTTAAAAAAAAATGGAAAAGAGTGGCATATAACCACATAAAGGAAGGACAGTTGTGCGCAGAAATTCAGGGCTCGCTTGTGGACTCTGCCAGTTGTATATATCTCAGAGGGGACTTGGAGTGACCCTCCGGGATCCGGGGCAGGGACCTTAGGGCTAGAAGGAATCTTAGAGATTCTTGGTGTCCCAGGAGTGGAACAGGGGTGCAGCTGGAGCTGGCGGTGGGACTTCAGTCCTTCAAGGTGGAGGTCAGTACTTTCCTGGTCAAGAGTGGAGCCGTCAGAACACTGGGGGTAGGGCAAATGTCGGCCCCAAAGTACATAGCTTGGCTGGGCAGCAATAGTTCTTGTTTAGAGTGAGAGCCTGTGCTGTCATGCGTTGCTGTCAATGGAGGCTCAGGCATTAGGATCCACAGGACAGAAATCCATGGGTCACTTGTCAGTGAAGTTTCCAGGCCGGTTGTAGTTCGTGAGCTCCAGCATCTTTGCCATGTCTATTGCAAGTTGAGGGAGGTCAGTCTGGGAGAGTGAGAGCCTTCAAGTACAATAGGCACTATCACACAGTTGCATTTTGGCAGGAGGTCTCAGGAGTCCTAATATGGTGCCAGGACTGTGCTGCTCATTCCCCTGGAGGGTTGGCTGACCATGGTCTCGGAACTTAGAGACCAGCTGCAGCTTTATGGTGCGGTCGGTTTGGCCACATGGGGCTGGGTCCAGAGAAGGATAACCTGTTTTCCTGGTGGCTTACTGGTTTGCTGCAGTGCAGTCCTTAGGTTTGTCTAATTTAGATTGTAGTGATGGTCTTTGATAGTTGAGGCAAGGTAACAGATTCTTTGTTTCAGTAATCTAGTGCTCAGTCCTTTGAGAGGACTTGTAACTGTGCAGTTTGAATAGACGTGGGCTCAGCACCCCTTTTCAAGTTTGGAGGTAGTTTACGAAGTGCCGGTCATATAGCCTAAGGATCTTGGCTCGAGGCCTAATTTTTTTCTGTGTAAAAAAAATAATGCAGGGTTTGCCTAGTTTAAAGCCTCTTGTGACCCTTTTGGATTCAAGCTAGACTTCAATGACTGTTAAGAGTGCTTTCACGGTGTTCCAGATGCATTGGCACAGAGGATTTCTGGTTTTCATGGGAAGCATGTTGTGGACTGTACAGGACACCATGGGACTAAATTCTGATGAGAAGGTTACCAATGGTGTGCCGCAAGGATCTGTCCTTGGTCCAATTCTTTTTAACATCTTTGTTGGTGATATTGCAGAAGGGCTGTTGGGAAGGGCTGTCTGGAAAAGTTTGCCTCTTTGCGGATGATACCAAAATCTACAATAGAGTAGGCACCCAGGAAGGAGTAGATAACATAAGGAGGGATCTAGTTAAGCTTGGAGAATGGTCAATAATTTGGCATTTGAGATTTAGTGTTAAAAAATCCAGGGTCATGCATTTGGGCTGCAAAAATTCAAGGGAGAGGTACAGTGTAGGGGGGGTGAAGTACTTTTTTCCCAAGAAAGAAGAGCGGGACCTGGGCATGATTGTTTCTGATTGCCTTAAAGTGGCTAGATGGGTAGAAAAGGCGACTCTGAAAGCCAGAAGAATGATTGAATGCATAGAGAGGAATGGTCAGCAGAAAAAAGGAAGTGATAGTGCCTCTGTATAAGTCTTTGATGTGACCTCATTTAGAGTATTGTGTGCAATTCTGGAGATCACACCTTCAAAAGGACATTAATAGGATGGAGTCGGTGCAGAGGGTGGCTACTAAAATGGTTAGTGGTCTTCGTTATAAAGCATATGAGGACATACTTAAAGTAGTTAGAGGAAAGGTGGGATAGAGGAGATATGATAGAGATGTTTAAATACTTCTGTGGCATAAATGCACAAGAGGAGAGCCTCTTTTGATTAAAGCAAGCTCTACTACAAGGGGAGATAGGGTGAGGGTGAAAGGGGATAGACTCAGAAGTAATATGCAGAAATATTTCTTTACGGAAAGTGTGGTAGATGCATGGAATAGTGGAATACTTTCCCAGTGGAGGTAGTAGAAACGAGGACAGTATCTGAATTCAAGGGAGTATGGGATAAACTCAGAAGATCTCTAAAGGAGAAGAAGGGACTTTAGTATTTGATATGAAGGGCAGACTAGATAGGCCATGTGGTCTTTTTCTGCCGTCATGTTTCTGTGTTTGGACATGTTTTTGAAAGTTTTCACCCTTGAAACTCTAAGTCTCTTGGGGACTTGGCGCTTCCTTGAGCTCCATGTCTCTCTCTCTCCAGATTTGTCTTTGGTGACTAATGGACATCTCTAATCTCAGCTTCTGTATGACTTAGATGGCTGTTGTTCCATCGTGAGTTCTTAAGGTGACAGGAGGTTTTCATGCAGGCATTGCTTCTTAGTATGGTCTATGGAGGTTTTCTAGGAGAGACTGGTTGTCAATGCATGGAGACCAGCTGCTTCTGGCATAGAGTACATTGTCGTGTCTGGAGAGTGCGTTGATTTGTCAGGACCTGGTTCAGTAATATAGGATCGTTTTCTTGTAGTGTCTTCATGACTTGGTGGCCTTGCAATGCTTGCGGTGCTCCAACTCTGAGGGTGTTTTGTTTCTGAGCTGCAGTTTGGGCTGTTCTTTTCCCTTCCTCATTGTTACTGCTTTGGTACATCCCACACTTCTGGACTGGAGTGGAGGGACGTTGAGGAAGGTGAAATTAGACCGTACCTGCTCATTTTCTTTCCTTGTGTCCCTCCAGTCCAGGACCTATCCTCTATTCTTTTGGTTCGTTCCTGTCCTCAGGGGACAGACAGTGTGCCGAGGCTGTGGAGCCAAGCGATATTTAGAGTATCCATTTTATTTATTTATTTTTTATGCTATACTGGGTCAGACCAAGGTCCATCAAACCCAGTATCCTGTTTTCAACAGTGGCCAATCTAGGTCACACGTACCTAGCAGATTCCCCAAAAGACACACAAGTTCCACAAAGCTTGTACAGTTTTGGGGCAAGCAGTGGATTTCCCAGGTCCTCTTTAATAATGGTTTATGGACCTTTCCTCCTGTCCAAATCTTTTTTAAACTCAGCTACATTAACAGTAATGTAACAGTAATGATTTCAAGAGTTTGATTACGTGTTGAGTGAAAACATATTTTCTCTTGTTAGCCTTAAATAGGTTACACTGTAGCTTCATTGCATATCCCCGTGTCTTTCTATATTTTGATGGTGTAAACAATCAATCTACATTTACCTGTTCCACTCCATTCATTAATTTATAAACCTCTATCATATCTCCCCTCAGCCATCTCTTTTCCAGGTTGAACAGCCCTAACATTTTTAGTCTCTCTCCTCATAGGGGTATCCTTTCATCCCCTTTACCATTTTGGTGGCTTTTCTCTGTACCTTTTCTAATAATGCTATATTCTTTTTGAAATATGGCAACCAGAAGGCATGGTCGCACCATGGAACGATACAAAGGCATTCTAATATCCTTTATTTTATTCTCCATTCCTTTCCTTATGATTCCTAGCATTCTATATGCTTTCTTGGCCGCCGATGCACACAGGGCAGAGGGTTTCAACGTGTTATCTGTGATGACAACTAAATCTTTTTCTTGGGTGGTGGTTCCTAATGTGGAGCCTTGCATCGTGTAACAATAGTTCGGGTTGTTCTTTCCTAGGTTCATAACTTTGCACTTGTCCGCATTAAATTTCATCTGCCTTTTGAACATCCAATCTTTCAGTTTATCAAGGTCTTCTTGCAATTTTTCACAATCCTCTTGGGTTTTAACAACTTTGAATAATTTTGTGTCATCTGCACATTTGATTACCTCACTTGTTCTTCCCATTTCCAGGTCATATATGAATGTTAAAAAGCAGCGGACCAAGCACAGATCCCTGAGGTACTCCACTATCCACCTTTCTCCATTGGGAAAATTTTCCATTTAGCCCTACTCTCTGCTTTCTATCTTTTAACCAGTTCCTGATGTACAGTAGTACACTGCCTCCTATCCCATGACTTTAATTTCACCAAGAGTCTCTCATGAGGGACCTTGTCAAAAGCTTTCTGAAAATCCAGATGCACTATGTCAACCGACTCACCTGTGTCTACCTGTTTAGTCACGCCTTCAAAAAATAGATAACAGATTAGTAAAACGAGACCTTCCTTGACTAAAGCCATGTTGGCTGTCTCCCATTAAGCCATGACTATCTACATGGTCAGTAATTTTGTTACTTTTAATAGTTTCTACCATTTTTCCTGCTACTGATGTCAGACTCACCAGTCTGTAGTTTCCTGGATCACCCCTGGAACCCTTTTTAAAGTTTGGCGTTACATTGGCAATCCTCCAGTCTTCAAGTATTACAGATGATTTTAATGATAATTCACAGATTACTATAATAGTAGGTCTGCAATCTCATATTTCAGTTCTTTCAACACCCTCGGATGTATACCATCTGGTCCAGGTGATTTGCTACTCTTCAGTTTATCAAATAGTTGTAATTCATCTTCCCGGTTTATCAATATTTCTTTCAATTCTTCTATGGCGTCATCTTTAAATACAATTTCAGTCATGGGTAACATCCCTACATCTTCCTCAGTAAAGACAGAAGCAAAAAATGCATTCAATCTCTCTGGTATGGCCTTGTCTCCTCTTATTGCCCCTTTTACCCCTCTATCATCTAATGGTCTAACTGACTCTCTCAGGTTTTTTGCTATGAATGTACTTGAAAAAGTTTTCATTATGCTTTTTTGCTTCCAAAGTAAGCTTTTTTTTCAAATTCTCTCTTTGCCTGCCTTATCAATGCACTAACTGCCAGTGCTTATGTTTCCAGTTTTCGTCATTTGGATCCTTTTTCCATTTCCTGATGCATTAGTCGTCTGAAATCAGGGATGTCTTTAAGGAATACTATGAGAGGTTATATACCAGCGAGGTACTGGAGGGGGGAAGGGACAGGGACAATTTTTGACTGAGTGTCAGCTGCCAAAGGTAACTGAGAAAGAAGAGGAGGAGATGGGAAGGGAGATTACATAGAAACATGATGACAGTAAAAGACCTCATGGCCATATGTGGCCCTAGCATTGAAAATCCGGTTCTTATTGCACAACCCGGAAGCCACAGGAGCTAGCCAGGTAGCAGCAATTTTCGTGCATTAGGGACTTATCCGAGATTTTCGAAAGGCACTACCCGTGTAGGTGTCTTTCAAAAATCCCAAATAAGGGAAATGCCTTTGTAAATCCTGCCCTGGTTGTCTAAGCATCCTTTACCTCTTAGGATATCTACCACATTTTTGTTACTGGCACAGATTATTCTAAGAATTCTTCCAATTTCAAGACCAGTTTTACCGTCAGACACATGGTATGGCATGGGGGCCACAGTGGCCCCCAGTATAGCCAATGTATATGTTGCAGCCTTTGAAGAACAGTTTTTGTATACCTCCAATTGGCTTCCTCATATTTGTTTGGTATCGTTTTATTGACTATATTTTGTATGTTTGGGGCTACGATGAACAGCTGCAATCATTTGCACAATGGTTAAATACCCAGGACAGCCATTTGGATTTCACTATGTCCCATTCTGAATTCCAAATACCTATTTTGCATGTATTGGTTGAATATCATGATGGGACAATTTCTACTACATTGTATTGAAAACCAGTGGATCATAATGCATTGCTACAATTTGGGAGTCACCATCCAAATAAGCTCAAAAGAGCATTACCCATAGGCCAATTTCTCTATATCAGACATTTGTTCAGATATTGATGAATTTAATTTTCAAGCTAAAAGATTATTTCAACGCTTTCTACTACTACTACTACTTCTGAATATTTGTATAGCGCTTCGAGACGTTGCAGCACTGCACAGACACATATAAAAGATGGTCCCTGCTCATCAGAGCTTATAATTTAATCAAGACAGATAACACAGTAGCTGAGACATAGGATACATCTAGGGGGAATGGTAAGGAAACCCGAGGGAGATCAGATGAGTCAAGATCTGAAAGCAGAGAGAGGATATCCACGTATTAGAGCAGCAACTTATCTCCAACTTGCGTTTTCCTCGGAGCTACTATAACAGGTCAGTCATAACTTCTCACTCTACCATTCCCCTGCTCTGTGCTCGGTTTCTATGTTTCTTTTATTGTTTTATACTTTATGTTGCTCAGAATATGTCTACAATTCCGTTCTTTGGGGTCGGCGTCTCTTGGCCCCATCATCAGTTCCTTCCGGTTCCTCAGCACGTTGCCCTTCCAATCTGATTCTTTGTGCCCCTGCTACTTCTGGTTCAAGGTGCCAACTTTCCCCAGGCTTGTTATCTGGGACTTCCGTAAAACCACTTAATCTTGCTTTATTAAATTGCCGATCCCTCCGGTCGAAATCTCTCCTCATTCAGGATCTTGTCTCCTCTCACTCTGTTGATCTCTGTTTTCTTACAGAGACCTGGCTGAGGGAGGGTGACACCCCAATCCTCTCTAACTCTCTTCCTCCTGGGTTTGTTGCCATTTCAACTCCCAGATTGGGGAGAAGTGGAGGCGGGTTGGCTGTTCTTCATCGTGCATCCATTGGTCTCGAGGAAGTGTCCTCTCCCTTTATTCTGTATTCGGAATCCCTTCTTCTTTGCCTTCACTCTTCTCCCCCTCTTTATTTTCTTCTCCTTTACCTCCCCCCTTCCCTGACATCTACCCGTTGGGATGCGGCTCTTCAAACCATCTCTGACATCTCTGTTCAATTTCCTAATCTGATTATACTAGGCGACTTCAATGTTCATGTAGACCATCCTAGCAGACAGAAAGATCGTGTCTTTCTGGACCTAGTACAGGATATCCCTTTGCAGCAACATGTACTTGGCCCTACCCATACAGCCGGCCATACATTAGATCTCATTCTCTCCCCCAATACACTGCTATCCACAATCTTTCCCCCTACCATGGTCAGTGTTCCCTGGTCTGACCATTCTTGCATCTTCTTCTCAGTTTCTTCCCCTTCCTTGGTGTCTGCAGAGGCTATCCCACCCTCTTCTACAGTTTCCTCTCGCCGTCGTATCACCCCAGATACTCTTAGGGCTTTTCCTCCTGCTTCTTCTCTTTTTCCGCCAAACTTTGCTACACTTTCCTCCGAAGAACAAGTTTCCCTCTGGAATTCTCTCTTGTTGAATACACTAGATGACCTGGCCCCACTTCAGACAGCCCCAAATAGGCGTGGATCCCCTCACTCCCCATGGTACACTCCTGCTCTCCACCTCCAGCGAACCCAACTCCGACATCTACAACGACGGTGGGCACCCCTCTCCTGAATTGCGCCTTCACTTCCAACAGCTTTTCTCTGCATACCGCCAGGCGATCCAATCTGCCAAGAGAGATTTTCACGAATCGGAAATCTCCACTGCAGCAAGTTCATCTAGGCAACTTTTTTCCATCTTGCGTAGACTTTCTGCTACTGGCCCTGACCAACAATGTTTAGCCGTGGCCCCTAACCCTCAATCTCTTGCTACATTTTTCTCTGATAAAATTCTCCATCTTCGTTTGTCCTTCTCACACCCCTCCCCCCCCACCCTTGTCCCCACTCTGCTCTCCCTATTCCTCCTCCCCGTCTAACCTTGCCTTAGCCCATTCCTGGTCTTCTTTCCACTCTGTCACTTCTGCCGAAGTTCTACAGACTTTAGCAAAACCTAATAAAACTACCTGCAAACTGGACCCAATTCCTTCCTCTTGGCTGTCCGAATCTTCTTTAGAGCTCATTCCTACTATTACCACCATTATTACCACCAGTCTTTCTACCGGTCAGTTTCCCTCATCATGGAAATCAGCTATTGTTCGCCCTATTCTCAAACAGTCTTCTCTCGATCCTTCTCACTGGCGTCCTGTCTCAAACCTTCCTTTCTTAGCTAAGCTCCTTGAGCGCTTTGTCTTCGATCAACTTAATTCTCACACTGAATCCACTAATACCCTTCACCCTCGCCAGGCTGGCTTTCGTCACGGACATAGCACGGAAACAGTCCTTTTAGCACTCCTTAATGACCTGCATGTTGCACACGACCGTGGTGATATTTCCCTTTTGGTATCTCTTGACTTATCTGCAGCTTTTGATTTGATTGACCACCGTACTTTGCTTTCTCGTTTATCTGATGTGGGATTACAAGGCACAGTTTGGCAATGGTTCTGTTCCTTTCTTACAGCCCGTTCTTTTTCGGTTCACGTGGGTAATCAGTCCTCAGCTGCTTTTCCTCTCACTTGCGGTGTTCCTCAAGGTTCTGTTCTTTCTCCTCTTCTGTTTAATATCTTTTTGGCTCCTCTATCTCTGGAAATTCAACAATTCCCTGTGTCCTTTTATATGTACGCTGACGACATTATTCTATTGTTCCATACCTCTCCCCTGACATTAGACATTACTCAGCTAAATCTCTGTCTTTCTCAGATCTCTTCTTGGTTGTCTCAAAATTTCCTGCACCTAAATCCATCAAAATCCACAGCCATGTGGGTCTCATTGACTGGCTCTTGCCCTTCCCTGGCCCCTTTGCTTGACTCTACTCCCCTCCCTCTTGTGTCATCCTTCCGCTATCTAGGTATAATTCTTGATCCTACGCTGTCTTTTCACCAGTATCTCACTTCCCTTATACGTCGTTCCTTTGCCACCCTCCGGCAGATTAGGGCTGTCCGCTCTCTTCTCCCCGTTTCCTCCCTAGTCACCCTTGTCTTGGCCTTAGTTGTTAGTCGTTTGGATTACTGTAATGTCTTTCTCGCTAATCTCCCAAAGTATCAACTTCTACGCCTTCAGCGCATTCAAAATACCGCTGCCCGTCTCGTCACTTTCTCACGCCGTTTCGACCATATCACACCTATCCTCTTCCGGCTGCACTGGTTACCTCTTTGTTTCCGTTTTCACTATAAGTTTCTTATTCTAATTCACCGTGCTCTTCATACAAACACTCCTCTATATCTTGCAGATCGAATTTCTCTCCACACCTCCTACCGTCAGCTTCGTTCCCTCCATGCAAACCGTCTGTCTCTTCCTTCCCCGTCACAGGCACACCTTGAACAGACCCGCCACGCTGCTTTTTTCTTTCTCGGTCCAGTACTTTGGAATGCTTTACCACCGTCTCTCCGTTTGGAACCCTCATACCCCCAATTTAAATCACTACTCAAAACCCATCTATTTCAGCAAGCTTTTCATCTTTCTCCCAATGGTCCTCCCTGATGTCCTCTCAATTGCTTGTCTTTATGTCCGTCTTGTCCATATGTTTGTTTAGTTGTGCATTTTGTCTACCCATGGTCTGGTTTGTCTCCCCCTTTTTTTTGGGCCTTTCTCTCATGTTTGTTTTTACAATAACCCTGTTAATTTATGTCTTTAATTATTGGCCCTCCAGTTTGTTTTGTACTGCTTTTGGTTTTTGTTACTCTATTTGTCTATGCTTTTATTCTTTTATACTTACTTTTCTATTTTACTTTGGCGTTCCTTTCCTTATCTGTGCATTTGCCAACCTTTTATTGTACACCGCTTTATGTTGCGACGAAAAGCGGTTTATCAAATTTTAAATAAAGATAAAGCATATCTAAGAGCACTATATGCTAGTAGATGTCTACTGCTTACTAAACAGCAATCCACAATGGACATTCCTTATCGCTCCTCCAGTTTAGTCCTCTACTTCTGGGTTGTGCACCTCTTCCTGCAGCTAGGAGACTGGGCATGTCAAAGTCGTGACATCACTGGATATAGCCTGCTGGTATCTCCCATCAGCCTCCAGTGTGTCCAGTCTCCTTGCAGCAGGAGGACATAGTGAGCCTAGCTCCTGGGCTCACTTGGGGGGAACAGATAAGGAGCATTTAGTGTGACAAATTCTGATTTTACTTTTGATTTTTACCTTTCATTTACTTTTAATTTTACTTTTAATTCAGTTACCTTTGGTTAATTGACAATCGGGGATTAGTTCCCTTTAGTTAGGAGCAAATTTCCTTATTTACAGTAATTTTAAATTTGAGCCTGGTTCTTTAAATTAGTAGCAGTTCTCGCCTTCCCTCCTTGTCAGTGATTTTCACTTGCTGCAGGCATTTGCCGGTGCGGATCTCTCTCCCTGGACTGTACGGGAGAAAGCTCCGGGACCCGTACAGCCACACTGAAGCTGTGTGAGACGGAGCCTCTCCGTTGCTGCGGGATTTTAATTTTACTCTGTGGAACCGGCTGAGCGATCCTCGCTGTGGCTGCCAGGCACATCAGCGCAGCTTGAGGATCGGAGGAATTCAAGGAGGTAGGACCAAGCTGTGTGGCTTTTGGCCCTGCAGGTAAGGCCTTCAGGCTCTGTTGGTCTGCTGAGGCCTCATTTTTGCAGCAGCGGCTGTTCTTGGCGCCAAAATTCATTGGCGAAGGGGCGGCCATTTCCTCTCTAGGTATTTGGACCGCATCGCGAAAGTTGCCTGCGTGAGGAAAACAGGCAGAATAGCTAAATTTTTGGGCCTAGTGTTTGTTTCTTTCTTTTGTTTGTAGTTTTTTTTTGAGGCCAGGGGTTTCCTCAGCATTAAGGGGGACTGTTGTCAATCCTCTTTATAGAATAATTAAGAATAAACTTAAAAACAGGACAGCAGTTTTGGCATTGATCCCTGATACCACATGTTCTTTCCCTCCTAATCATGTCTCTGAGGAGCATCTGTTCAGGCCCAGGATATTAGGCAAATTGCCAGCTTTTAGTTTCAAGGGCAGAGCCCTAACTTGTAGTTTGCAGGAGGGAAAGCCTAGCAGTATGCCTTTATGTAGTCTATAGTGAAAGTTGCCCAAAGTTCACAGGGACAGGTTTAGCAAACCTTAGAATGTACAAAAATAGACTGGCAGTTAAACTGCCAACCGGGAAGTGCCTGTGCTACGGTCTACGGCCACCAGAGGGCAGCTGGTACACTCAATAGTGCCTTTCTATGACTGTGCAGGCAGCCATTATCTGCAGATCAGGAAAGAAATCACCACAGAGCCTCGGTGATGTGATGTAAGGTCTGAGAATCCAGTTTATATGACCAAGATTTAAAGCTCTTAATTTCTGAATCATTGGTCGGGCTCTGCTGCCCTAAAGGCCACCGAATGACAGCGCTGCTCATGAATCACATAAAGTATTCAGTGCCCCCATCCCTGGGGGGTGAGTGGTACCATACAATATCATATTACTCATCAGGTTCACACAGGCAACAACCTCTCAGATCTCCATTTGCAAGGTGGTCGGTGTATCCCACTGCTATTTCTCTGACTGCAGGGAGGCCTGGTGAGGTGCTTGTGGGTTTCATAGCAACACTTAGCAGGCCCTTCCCAAGAAATTCTCATCTATTACTAGATCAGGGTTTCATTTCATTTCTCTGGTTGCGGTTAATGCACAGCGTCAGGGGCTGTGTTGGAAAGCTTGGGTCCCATGGACTTTGGTGGGATTTCAAAAAGAAAAAGAAACTCGCTTTAGTGAGAGATAGCCTTGTTCATTTTTAGCTAACACTGTTGATTTTACTTTTGATTTTTACCTTTTGCGCCTGGATCCCAAGGATGGGACATTGTTTGCTTCCAGGGGTACTTTCTATTTTGCTCTTCAGCTCCATGGCAGATGCAGTAGGCTGGCAGGGGGTGGGCAACGCCTCCTGCAATGCAGAATCTCCCAGGATAAGGGGGGGAAGGACCACTGGGTGCAGCGGGGGCTGGTAGCTTCTTGCAAAGCTATAGTAGCAGTTTGGGTAATTTTAGCGGATCTGCTTTGATTTCATTGGAGTTGGCGGAAACTTGGTTTTTGGAGTCCTATCTTGGGGGGGGGGAAAAAAAAAAAAAGGGCATAGCTATGTTGATTTACCAGAATCTCCTTCCGCTATCCATAGAAGGTCCTATACAGCGTTAAAGTCGATTTATGTGGTAGGATAATATTTTGGCTTAGCTGCTGTGATATAGCGCTATGTTCCGCTGTAAACCTATTCAGGTCAAAAGGAATTATGGTGATAACTCTCTTGGACAGTTGTAACAGGTGCTTGGGTGAGCGCCATGGCCAGTCCACAGATGTGGAATGCTCTGCCATAAGCATTATGTCATGGGAAGAATTTTATAGTTGTGTGGTTTCTTAATGGAAAATGTTCCCGTTTAGTTTGACTTTGCCAAATTATAAGATTTTACGGTAGATTTGTAATGTCTTAATTTTGGCTATATGGGGTTTAATTTTACTTATGGAAAAGGTAGCTCAGCGGAGAGGGATTGCAAAATAGAACTCTGGCCTTTGGAGCTATCTATGCTCCCATTCCATTTATCAGAGGTTCTCCAGTACGGAGAGTCTCTGCTAGTGTTCAGTGAATGCCTTAATGGGGGGCCAGAACAGCTAGGCTAGTTCTCTAGCAGCAATGGCAGCGGCTCAGACTCTAGTAGGCATACTTCATATGCTGGGCTTACAGGATGGCTTCTGCGCTGATCGGCATCAGCCAAGGTGACTGCCGGTTTAGACTGTGAATGTGGAGTCAGCCTGGAGGAGGGGCCTTGCGTTCTCTGGACAATGCCCTGCATACACTGAATCCCTTCAATTCGATCAGCTGCTGGCAGGACACAAGGCACGCTCGCATGCTTTTTTTGCTTCAGTGGTCTAAAAGTGGAGTCTTTACCAGGTGGTATAATGGGAACTTGTCTGCAGTTTCTCAGCTTCTTTATTGCTGATTCAATTGCCACTGCAGAATGAGAGCTGTATTTCATATCACCAGGTGCTAGTTGAACTTAAAATATAAAGTCCATCTTTGTGCAGTCAGACGGAATGGGGCGTTACTCTAGCAGGACGGCCGTGGATTAGTATGCCTGTGTTTGGGAGTTCTTTCTACTTCATATTGTTGGCACGGAAAGAGCGTCTCTTAACATATGCTGAAGGCATTTTTGGTTTAGAGGTGTCTTTGTAAAAAAAAAAAAAAATAAAATAAATAATAAAAATAAATAAAGAAGGAAGGAAAATAAAGGAAGTATTCAGCTGTCCTGAATTTGCCTGTTCTTGATTGACATTTTGAGGCTAAGCAGGGGCACGCCTGGGTACCACGTGGCTGGGTGCACACCTTGCACTTCCAGGGTGTGCGGACTCACTGTATGGAACAGAGCCCTAGCAATCTTTATCGCAAGATGGGAAAGTAGATGATTCACTGAAGCGATCGTTGGGGGCATTGCTCTGGCCTTACAAGCTCCCATTTTTGGAGCCTGGGGAGGCGAGAGCATACTTCCGCTGGTCGCAGTGTTACGGCAGTCTACTCGCCTGGAACAGGAAAGGATCAGGGAGTTGAATCGACTACAGCCTGATTTGCTTTATAGGGCAAATGTGCATTATGGCTTGATTCAAGCACTAGCTGATATTATTGGCTTCCTTGGTGTTCACCCAGAGGTCTCTCTGGTGGAGGAATGGGGCAGCTGATGATTCGTCCCAGTCGAGGGTCAGTAAGCTCCCATTAAGTCTGTCTTGTCCTTTCCCCGTGGGCTCTCATAGGGCAACTAGTTGGCATATCGGGGCTTTCGGAGAAAGGTGCTCTTGGTAGCGCCCGATTGGGCGAGACGGCCGTACTAGGCTTTTCTCATTCATCTACTCGACAGGCTTTTCCTAGAAATTGTCGGTAGCGGACGTTCTGCTGCTGCTAGGTCCGTGACGAATGTCTCAGGTGGATCTGTGCCCGCCTACGGTTTGGCCTTTGTATGGGCGGGGCCCAAGTAGAAGGGTTATTCTGCGGCAGTCTTCGCCGCCTTGTTGAGAGCAAGGAGGCAGGCTGCTTCTGCTACGTAGGTCCATGCTTAGCGCCTTTTGGAAGGCTGCTGTTCACGGTGGCAAGTCCGGGCGACAAAGGTGTCTGTATCCTTGGTCTGAGTTCTCTGCAGGACAGTGTCTGAAGGAACTAGCGGCCAGTTCCTTAGAGGATCCAGCGGGCGACTGTTTCCGGCTGTAGGAGTCTGTGAAGGGAATAGCGCTAGGTGTTCGGATCGATGTGTAGCGTTTCCTTAAGTTGGGATCCGACTGCGCTACTCAAGGAGAGTTCGGGTGCCGCTGGGGGATCCCGATTGGGCCTTAGAGGCGTTAGCTAAAGAGTCCTTTGATTCTTTACTCCAGGCGTCAGTAAAGGATTTGCTGTTATAGACAGTGGCTTTGATAGCTCGTTGTTCGGTGCGACGAGTTTCGGAGTTTCAGGCGTTGTCATCTAATGAGCCGTTTTCACCCTTTCTGGATAGAGGGTGGTGTTTGCGAGCAGTCCTGTCGTCCTTCCAAAAGGTGGTTTTCTGATTTTTTTCTCCTGAGCCTATTGGTTTCTCTTCCAGTTCTCGGTTTTTCTGGAAGGGGAGGTTTTTATTCGTAGCTTACACCGATAGGAAACATTACATGCAGGGTGCGATGTTCCTTTCTTTGTTTTTGTGTGCTGGTTGGAGGTCCCCACAAAGGGAAGCAGCAGCGAA
The DNA here is from genome assembly GCA_033557465.1 of Ichthyophis bannanicus. Classification (NCBI taxonomy): domain Eukaryota; kingdom Metazoa; phylum Chordata; class Amphibia; order Gymnophiona; family Ichthyophiidae; genus Ichthyophis; species Ichthyophis bannanicus. Next base: position 136,592,432 of record CM066036.1, on the reverse strand, counting down.
GGCGGCCATTTCGCACTGAGTTAAGGCGGTGGTTGCCTCAGCTTTCTGCTGGCGAGGTTGTATGATTCCGGGGGGCTTTCTGACTCTTGCTACCAGGGCACAAGCGGCTTCATGGGTGAATCACCGTGTCATTCCACCAGGAGGGATTTGTAGAGCAGCTTCCAGGTCGTCTCTTCATTTCTTCAGTAACCACTACTGCCTAAATGTTTTGGCAGTAAAGGAAGCCTGTTCCGGGTCGGCAGTGTGGTGAGTTGGCTTGATAGGTCCCTCCCAATGATTACTGCTCTGTTACATCCCAGAAGTAGAGGACTAAACTGGAGGAGCGATAAGGAAATAGAAATTACACTTACCTGGTAATTGTCGTTCCTTGAGTTACGACAGTTTAGTCCTCATTCCCGCCCAGGAGTGTGATTTCTTCAGAGTTTATTTTCAGGCGGAGTGAAGCATCAATCTCAAGGAGTAGACAGATCCTTTCAGTTTCTAGATCGCAGTGAGTATCCCTCTCTGTTCTTTCTTTCTTTTCTCTTATTTAAACGAGGTAATGGTATAGGATACGTGTTTGCATAGGGGGGACATGAATGTAAAGTAAAAAAAAAAAAAAAAGAGAGAAAAGAAAATATAAGACGGATACGGTTTAAAAGGCTCCTCCGGTTGAAGAATGGGGAGTTATTTAAAGTTATGGTATAGTTACTTATTTGTTGTTCCTTTGAGTTTGCTTTGTCAATAGTACACTGGAGGCTGATGGGAGATACCAGCAGGCTATATCCAGTGATGTCACGACTTTGACATGCCCAGTCTCCTAGCTGCAGGAAGAGGTGCACAACCCAGAAGTAGAGGACTAAACTGTTGTAACTCAAGGAACGACAATTACCAGGTAAGTGTAATTTCTATTTATCTGTTACTCTGATGGTGCTTTGACTTTAGTACAGAGTATATATACTCATTGGCATGTCCTTGCATTACATCCCGAATTTAAAGATGGACCCTGTATAGCATATACAAGGTGGAGAAATATTTGTGATATGGTAGTATGATCTAACACTGGCAAGACTGCACTATCTGAATCAGGAGGGGTCAATCTCCAGGAACAAGCAGGAATATAGTCTAAACATATGGGTATTGTCGGTACCGACGGAGCCTGCGCAGGAACGCTCCCCAGCATCCAATAGGAACGCTTTTGGGAGCATCCCTCAGCACATGCACGCTGCCTTCCCGCCTTTCCAACTGTCCCTCTTCAGTTCTTCATTTTCCGCGGAGCTGACAGGACATATTCCCTGTCACCGCAGAAAATTTCTTCTTTAAACTTGTTTTCTTGTGGTCGCGTCTGCCTCTGCACGACACCTACCGGTACCACCTGTTCTTTTTTCTTCCTTTCTAAAAAAAAATATATATACTTCTGAACTGTTTCTCTTCAGAAACCATTTCTTTTTGGCGCTAGGTGCCATTTTGGGCATTAGGCCCCATTGTTCCTAAAAGATGGAAAAACCAGCAAGTGGTTTCAAAAATGTACTAAGTGTGGCTGTACCATCTCCGTCACTGACACCCATGACTGGTGTCTGAAATGTTTAGGCCCTGACCATTCTCCATATGAGTGTGTCTCTTGTATGGGGATGACTAAAAGAGGAAGACAGAAGCTTGGTACCCTCTTTTCTTCGGATGCCAGGTCAATTGCATCGATGTCTTCAAGAGCCTCATCTTCCTCCCATGGATCTCAGGTAACTAAACATAAGAGCCGGTCCTCAAAGGGTAGCTCTCCTTCAAAGCATCAAGAGGCCATTGGCATTTCCCTTGAGGAAACGACACCGGCAAAACAGCCCCGGCAGGAGGCTTCGGCCTCCAAAGCATCAACAGGGTTCCAGGATGTTCTCGAGACTTCGACCTCGACAGAACTACTGGTGCCATGCTCAGGGGTTCCGGACGCTTTTACCGGTACTGATACCCAGGCATTGACAGCATCGATAGATCAGAGATTCCTCGCTATCGAGCGCAGTCTTGCACCTCTCCTTACAGCTGTGGTACCGTTGACACCGGTGGTTCAACGGGCACCGGTACCAGCACCGGTACAGATACCGGTGCCAGCACCAACGGTACCAGCCTCGGTATGAATTTCTCCCATGCCGACTTTTGTTGGCATCGACAGATCGGTACCGGACCAACTCGGTACCAACTTCGATCGATACTGAGACTGTGCTTTGCATGAACATCGGGATCAGAGATACTTCGCATCCTCTTGATTTGGATAATTCTGCCGGTACCAGAGTGTTTCTCCCGGAAGACTCCTCTTCTTCCCAACCCAGAATGTCTCCTCCGGTAGACATGTCTTTTCAGGATTTATTCGTGATGTGGCCCAAGGCCTTTCAATCACGGTAGCTCCTGAAAAAGAACCTAGAGCAAAGGAATTGGAAATTCTCCAATACCTTAAGACTCCTAAGGAGGCAGCCACTCTGCCCATTCATGAAATTCTTCATGATTTGATGCTCAGAATGTGGGAGACACCTCTGACCACATCTCCTCAGTCTAGGAGACTCGATACCATGTATCGAGTTCCACCATGTCCTGGTTATCAAAAGACTCAGCTGCCACACCATTCAATGGTAGTGGAGTCAGCCATGCATAGGATGAAAAGTGCAAAAAGACATGCATCCAATCCTCCAGGTCGTGAATGCAGGATTCTTGATGCTTTTGGATGTCGAACTTTTCAGGCTTCCATGCTTTCAGCTAGGATCAGCTCATATATTTTATATATGGGAATGTTTCTCAAAGAGATCACAGGAGATTTGGAGCTTATGAGCCCCCTTCTCGCTGATGACAAACGACAAGACTTCCTTACTCTGGTTAAGCATGCTCAAGACATCTCCAAGTTTGTAAATTGTGCAGCCTTTGACTGCTTTGAATGCATCAGCAGAACCTCGGCTATTGCCGTTGGTGGATGTCGGATTGCCTGGCTTCAGGCATCAGACTTGGAGATTTGGGTACAGGATAAATTGGGAAACATCCCTTGCACAGGAGAAAATCTCTTTGGCAAGAATTGTCAGGAAAAGGCCTAATGAGATAGATGCTGACAATATCACTTTAGATAGATTGTCAAAATCTACAGCCACTCCAGCCAAAAAGAAACCCTATAAAAAAACCCTTTTTCAGCAAAAAGAGGAAGTTTTATCCATTCCATACCCAGCAAAGGCAAGCTCAGGCTTAAGTTGCCCAGAAAGGTCAACAGCAACAATCCAGACAAAAGAAGCCAAAAGGCCTTAGAGCTCAACCAGCTCCACAGGCCCAGCCCCCTCAAGGGCTTTGACTCCTTCATAGAGAACGTAGCCTTCCTGCTTCTGGAAGGTCCAGAACCCCTAAACATTCCAGGCAGGTTGTGTCATTTTGCCAACAGATGGCACCAAATAACAGCAGAAAATTGGACTCTGTCCATTGTGGGAGAGGGGTACAAGCTTCATTTTCACAGTATGCCCCCTCCTACAATCGTAAGACAGTTCAATTCCCAAACCTCTACAGACAATCTACTGGGTCGAGAGGTCTCAACACTCCTTGCTCAAGGAGCAATAGAGGAGGTGCCCATTCTTCAACAGAGTACAGGGTTCTACTCCCCCTATTTTCTTATTCCAAAGAAAACAGGAGAACACAGACCCATTCTAGACCTCAGAGAATTGAACAAATATCTGTTCCGAGAAAAGTTCAAAATGATTTCTCTGGGAATTCTTCTGCCATACCTTCAAAGTCAGGATTGGCTTTGTTCTCTAGATCTAAAGGATGCATATACTCACATTCTGATCCATCCAGATCGCAGGAAATTTATACGATTCCTTTTCAGGGGAAAACATTTCCAATACAGGTTTCTTTCCTTTGGTCTGGCTTCGGCACCAAGAGTATTCACGAAATGCATGGCAGTAGTAGCTGCATTTCTGCGAACCCTAGGGATATTCATCTTCCCTTACTTAGACGACTCGCTCATTCGAGCCCCCACGGTTCCAGAAGCCAGCTTTGCACTGTCTCGCACAATGCGAATCCTTCAATACTTGGGATTGGTTATAAATCCCCCAAAATCCCAACTTGCTCCATCCCAATCCCTGGAGTTCATAGGAGCTTGTTTAGATACCAGATAGTCAAGGGCTTTTCTCCCACAGCCCCGCTGTCTTTGCATAGTGCAGCTAGCTTCCCAAGCAGCGGTGAAGTCCTTCCTAACTGCTCGAACTACAACTATTGGGACATATGGCATCCACGGTTCATGTGGTTCCCTATGCTCGCCTTCATATGCAAGCAGCCCAGTGGACCCTATCCACACAGTGGACACAGGCCACAGGACATCTGTCGGAAAAGATATCAGACTCACGACGACTGATTTTTTTTTCCCTCCAATGGTGGCAATCACTGGAAAATCTTCTAGTGGGATCTCCTTTCCAGCAACCCCTATTCCAGGCCACCCTAACAGATGCATCACAGGTGGGATGGGGAGCACACCTGCATCATCTCTCTACCCAGAGTACCTGGACTCCACAGGAGGCTTGTCTTCACATAAACTCCTGGAAATCTATCTAGCTCTTCGAGTATTCCATGCCCAGCTCAGCTACAAGACAGTCCTAGTCCAAACGGACAATCAAGTAGCCATGTTCTACGTGAACAAGCAGGGCGGAACAGGCTTTCTGTCATTATGCAACAAAGCTTTACGACTATGGGCCCTCGCCAGAGAGCATCAAATTCACCTTCTCGTGGTATATCTTCCAGGCATTCAAAACCTTTGGGCAGACAAACTCAGCTGAGTACTGCTGCCTCACAAATGGTCTCTCCACCTAGACCAGGTGGCCAAGATATTTCAGGTCTGGGGAACCCCAGACATAGTCCTATTTGCAAGTCCACTGAATGCCAAACTTCCCCGGTTCTGTTCCAGAATTCCGGCTCAAAATTGCCAGGCAAGGATCACCTTCCTTCTTCACTGGGGTCACGACTTCCTCTATGCCTTCCCACCCATTCCCCTCATTCCCAAAACACTCTTCAAGCTTCAGAGAGACACGGGTCGTATGATCCTCATAGCGCCATGGTGGCCACGCCAAACGTGGTATCCCCTGCTTCTACATCTCTCTCAAGCTGCACCTCTGGAGTTAGGGTTTGCTCCAGATCTTCTCTCCCAAGAGAACAGGATGCTATGGCACCCGAATCCCCAGTCCCTGCATCTCAGGGCCTGGTTGCTGAAAGCTTAGACCTTCAGCATCTCAACCTTTCCCAACAGGTACAAGATATCCTTCAGGCTTCTAGAAAACTTTCCACAAGACGCTCTTATGCCTTCAAGTGGAAACGTTTTACTATATGGTGTTCTCAAAGGGGGTTAGACCCCCTTATGATACCTTTGGAATCAATACTAGAGTATCTACTTCATCAAATTCTGGTCTAAAGACCAATTCAATAAGAGTCCATCTTAGTGCAATTGCAGCTTCCTACAAACCTCTAAAAGAAATGGACAACCTATTTCCTCTCATCCACTCATATCAAGATTTATGAGAGGTTTTCTATTAACAAAGCCTCCCATCAGGCCACCACCGGTGGCATGGGATTTAAACCTAGTTTTCGGGCAGCTCATGAAACCGCCCTTTGATCCTTTAGCCACTATAATCCTAAAGCTTTTGTCCTGGAAGGTCATCTTCCTAATTGCAATCACCTCTGCACGTCGCATTAGTGAATTGCAAGCTTTAGTGGCTGATCCTCCTTATACTAGGTTTCACCATGATAAGGTTGTTCTCAGAACTCATCCACACTTTATGCCAAAGGTGGTTTCACCTTTTCATTTAAATCAATCAATTTATCTTCCTGTATTCTTTCCGAGATCTCATGCCTCTAATGCAGAAAGGAACGTTCATACTTTGGATTGTAAAAGAGCCTTGGCTTTTTACCTACAAAGAACACAGCAACATAGGTCTTCTCAACTTTTTGTTGCTTTTGATTCTAGTCATTTGGGACTTCCAGTCTCCAAAAAACTCTATCCAAATGGATTGCACAATGCATATCCTTTGCTTATGAGAGTAAGAGTCTTCCTCTTCAAGGCCATGTCACAGCTCATAATGTGAGAGCCATGTCAGCCTCTATGGCTAACCTTCACTCTCTGTCTATTGATAACATTTGTCGAGCAGCCACCTGGGCTTCGGTACACACCTTTACAGCCCACTACTGCCTAGATAAAGCGTCCCATCGGGATGCCTTCTTTGGCCAAGCTGTTCTTCAAAATCTCTTTCAGACCTAATTCAACTCCTACCCACCAACCCTGGTGGGATGCCAGAGATCCATGGGAGGAAGCATAGCCCACCTTACGATAGGTGGCACCTTCCTGGGGCTATCTCCCTGGCATCTTCAGCTAGGGAGTCCCCATATGTGAAGACTACATTCCTGCTTGTTCCTGGAGATAATGTAGTTACTCACTTGTAACAGGTGATCTCTGGGAACAGCAGGAATTTAGTCTTCACAACCCACCCACCTCCCCTAGGAGTTGTCTCTCTATCTCTGTCTCTATCCTCTATTCCTCTATCCTTTCACTCAGGTACAAACTTAACTGAAGAGGGACAGTTGGAAAGGCGGGAAGGCAGCGCGCATGTGCTGAGGGATGCTCACAAAAGCGTTCCTTTTGGACACTGGAGAGCGTTCCCGCGCAGGCTCCATCGGTACCGACAATATCCATATGTGAAGACTAAATTCCTGCTGTTCCCGGAGATCACCTGTTACAGGTGAGTAACTACGCTTTCTCCCTGTGGACACTGCACTATGTGCGACCTCTTATACTTTGAATAAATGGTTTGAGCCTAAATTGCCATATTATGTGGGTCATTTATTCATTGTTTGTCCCTGCACTAACATATATGTTGGGAGGATGTGTAGAATGGTCAAGATTCGTTTTGCTTAACATAAATATAGGATAACTACTGGCACGTCGATAGCCCCCATCGTGTCATGTCTGGCTAGACTTAAGATGGTTTGTGATTGACTGCATTGCTGATGATATCCATGGCTATAAGGCTATAAGGAACAACGTTTGACAAGCCTTGAGCAGCACTGAATTTTTAGATTAAACTGCAAGCAACCAAATAGACTTAGAGGCACTAAAATGGTTTTCGGCCGTGTGATGTCTCTTTGTGACGTTAGTACATTTGTATACTCCGTGCTTCTTTTTAAAATGCTCCTAAGATGCCGAGGAAATGATTCCTTGGGCAGTTACCCTCGGACCACTGTGGATGCTGACGCAGCCTAAGTTTTAAAGGTGAAACTAGAGTCAAATTTAGTCCTGTGGTGGCCTGTAAGATCTGAAGGTTCTTTGGGAGCTCACTTACCAGCTAAGTACTTCTAGATTTTTATATGCATTAAAAATTGAAATGAAATATGCTGTTCCAAGTATGGACCAATGACTGAGATAGGGTGAGGAGATTCTCTTGCAGCATTGAATTAAGTATACATAAGACTCTTTCACAGAGGTCCTTCTCTTCCAAAGTAACAATTGTAGCTATGTAATTGCTGAAGGTTTACTTTTATATACTGTGATGCCGTGTTTCACTTATTTGTTGCCGAAAAAGCATCAGGAGCAGGAGATATAAATCAACACTCTGAAGACTATAATTCCAATACAAAACAACTGAACAGACTTGGAATCCATTAAGAGCTCGAAAATTATCAATTCTTGAAGGTCTACCAAAAAGGAATGCTACAACTAGAAGTAGATCTACATTTCTAAATATTAATCTTCTGGAATAAACTCTAAATCTTGGGGAAAAAGGGACTTCTGGGGGTTAAAGCTGCTAAATCTGTATATTTTAGAATTCCATGTTTTTGCTGAGTCAGTCAGGTCTTAGTACCATTAGAGAGCTTTGTTTTTAAGTCAAAGCAGAGTATAGTTTAGCATAGAACATACAATTCTCCGGGAACAAGCAGGAAGTCAATCCTCACATATGGGTGACGTCGGTGCCGATGGAGCCCGCGTGGAGCAAATCCCCAGCTTTCAAAGAAAGCCTTTGGGAATGCTACCATGCATGCGTGGTCCCCTTCCCGCCCAAGGGTGCCATCTTGCTTAGTCTCCTTTTTTCTGCAGAGCCCACCAGACCTAATCTGTTTTCCCCCGGAAAAAGTTGATATTTTTTCTTGCGTTCTTACTTGTCTCCGGTTGCACCGGTACCTCTCCCACCCGACCCCGGTGCTTCAGTATCGGGGTCGACTTCTTTTTACTTAAAGTTTTATTTTTCTTTTGGCATCTTCGTGCCTTTTTTCTTCGCTGGCAGCCCGAAGTATCTTCGACCTTGCTGGGGTTCTTTATCCCCCTATAACGACCATCGGCTTTAAAAAGTGTGATCGGTGTGTTAAAATAATGTCTCGCACCGACGCACATGACTGCTGCCTTCGGTGCCTTGGTCCGGACCACGATCCGGCGGTCTGTGGCCTTTGCAAGAAGATATCTTCCAAGGCCTTGAGGAGCTGCCAGCTACCTCTTCCTCATACATTACCCTGAACCTAATAGAAACTCAGCACCATTTGCCGAATCCACCCAAATCACTACTGTCTAAAACCACACAAACACATGATCAGCCTACAAATTGTATATATTGTATATTTTATGGTTGTACATAGTTACCCTGTTAGCCAAGTTGATTATCCTGTTCATATGTAAACACAAAGTACTATTGGAAATGTGTATGTTCACTGTTTATTGTAAACCGCGCTGATGCTGAATAGCGCGGTATAAAAGAGACTTTAAATAAATAAATAAAAATAAGAATTTTCTTGAGTTCATAATGCCTCCGAGAGCCAGGACCTCATCTGAGGCCTTGACACCTCGGGAGGAATGCTCCGAACCCGAGGTGTCGAGGCATCTTACTAATCTGTTATGTTTTTTTGAAGGTGTCAATAAACAGGAGGACAAAGGTGAGTCGGTTGATATAGTGTATCTAGACTTTCAGAAAGCCTTTGACAAGGTCCCTCATCAGAGACTTTTGGTAAAACTAAAGAGTCATGGGATAGGAGGCAGTGTACTATTGTGGATCAGGAACTGGTTAAAAGATAGAAAGCAGAGGGTAGGGCTAAATGGCCAATTTTCCCAATGGGGAAAGGTGAATAGTGGTGTACCCCAGGGATCTGTGCTGGGTCCGCTGCTTTTTGACATATTCATAAATGACCTGGAAAAGAGAATAACGAGTGAGGTTATCAAATTTGCAGATGACACAAAACTATTTAAAGTTGTTAAAAATCCATGAGGATAGTGGAAAATTGCAAGAGGATCTTGAATAAATTGGAAGACTGGACATCAAAATGTCAGATGAAATTTAATGTGGACAACTGCAAAGTTATGCACCTAGGGAAGAACAACCCAAACTATGGTTACACGATGCAAGGTTCCGCATTAGGAACCACCACCCAGGAAAAAGATTTAGGTGTCATTGTAGATAACATGTCAAAACCCTTGGCCCAGTGTGCAGCGGCAGCCAAGAGAGCAAATAGAATGCTAGGTATCATAAGGAAAGGAATGGAAAATAAAAAAAAAGATATTATAATGCCTCTATATCGTTCCATGGTGAGACTGCACCTTGAATATTGTGTGCAATTCTGGTCGCCGTATCTTAAAAAGGATATAGCGTTATTAGAAAAGGTTCAGAGAAGAGCCACCAAAATGGTAAAGGGGATGGAAGGATACTCCTATGAAGAAAGGCTAAAAAGGTTAGGGCTCTTTAACCTGGAAGAGAGACGGCTGAGGGGAGATATGATAGAAGTCTATAATTAATGAACGGAGTGGAACGGGTAAACATAGATCGATTGTTTACGTTATCAGAATATAGAAAGACTAGGGGACATGCAATGAAGCTACAGGGTAAAACTAATAAAAGAAAATATTTTTTCACTCAACGTGTAATCAACTCTGGAATTTGTTACTGGGGGATGTAGTAAAGGCTGTTAGTATAGCTGGGTTTAAAAAAGGTTTGGACAAGTTCCTGGAGGAAAGGTCCATAAACCATTATTAAGAAGGGACCCAGGATATCAATGCTTGACCCAGTACAAGCATTGCGGAACCTGTGTCTTTTGGGGAAACTGCTAGGTACGTATGACTTAGATTGGCCACTGTTGCAAACAGGATACTGGGCTTGATGGACCTTGGTCTGACCCAGTATGGCATATCTTATGTTCTTATGAGCGTCGTCGTGGATCCTCATAGAGGGGGGTCTCCCTTGAGGGAGCCAAAGAGGGAGAAGTCGTCCTCCAAGGCGGATGGCTCTGACCGACCGGGGTCCTCCCGGACACGGTCGCAGAGCCCCGGGTGTCCGCTCAAGCCGTCGGAGAGGGAGCGTCCGGCCAAGGTCCCCTGGAAGGATCCGGGTGGGATCGTCCTCAGCAGTTAGACACAGTCCTCGTTGAGGATTCCCCTCTTGGGGAGCCAGAATCTGGTCCGAGTCCCTCGGTGCCCGCGCCAAAGGCCGCGGAGCAATTGCGACTAGAGTCCAGAATGGTGATCTTGGTGCACAGTTATAACTTCCTCCTTGGACCAGCAGTGGGCGCTGATGTCCGGCATATCCGGTTCCTCTGCGCTGACCATGGGCGTTCGACATTGAAGACATCTACGGAGGCCGAGCCGATCTTCGAGGCCATGTGAGCCCGGGTAGATTCTCGGCTGAGGTCACGCTTGGTCTCCCGCTCGACGGGGCCGAGGTCATCCCCGATGATCCTTTCCAGGGTGAGGTCATATGGCGCCGGGCCCCTCGAAGCCTGAGGGACAACATCCCCTCGAGCCGCCCTCAGAGTATTCTGATTGGGAGACCGAGGATGAGTCGTCCCCGGTCACCCTTCGGCATTGAGATGTCCCTTCTGATTCCCTGGTATATGAACCTCAGAGAAGGTTCCCACCGGAGGATATGGGCTTCTTGGACTTTGCTAAAGATATGTTCAAGGTCTTGCTGTTTCCCACCGAGTCTGAGGAGGATCCTCGAGCCGACGAGCTTGAGATCCTCAAATATGAGGCTCCCCCTCGGGAATCGCTCACAGTGCCCATTCCTCCCATCCTGGAACAGCTCATGTTCCATATGTGGGAAACACTGGTGTCAGTGCCGGTGGCCAGTAAGCGGCTTGACTCAGTGTACAGAGTCTGCCGGAGCCCTAGTTTTCAGAAGTCACAGCTGCCACACAACTCCATGATGGTGGAGTCGGCCATGCGTCGGCTGAAGAGCCAGAAGAAGCACTCCTCGGTGTCCCCCGGCAGGGAGGCCTGCACCTTAGATGCCCTTGGCAGAAAGTGCTATTGGCTCGATGCTGAATTGCCGGATCCAGGCCTACCCAGCTGTACATGGGCATGTATCTGAGGGACCTGGTGAAGGAACTCACCGGATACTCAGCTGGTCTCTCTGAGAAACCTTTGCAGCGCTTCAAGAGCCTGTCCAAAGCTGTCTGTGAGTGCTCCAAATTTATATCTTGGGCGGCCTATGATGGTTTCAAGTCGGTGGCCTGGGTAGCTGCAGTGGGCATCGGTGAGCGCCACCAAGCTTGGGTACAGGACAAGTTGGTCGATGTCCCATGTCAAGGGGAAAACCTCTTCGGCAAACCCATGACCAACAAGGCTGCAGAGCTGGAGACCGAGTTCATGATGAGGACTAGGCTCTCCAAGAAGACCACTGCCCCTTCCTGACAGAAGGGCTCGGGTGAAAAGCCCTTTTACCTGAGAAAATCCACTGCTTACTGAAACTACCCACCTTACTAGGCCTTCCCAGCTGCCCAGCAAGGGCAGCAGGCCAAGGGACAAGGCCATGGCCCGTGTAAGCAGAAGGCTACCAAGCCCCAGGCTCAGACTCTGGCACAGCCAGGAGTGAGCTTTTGACTTTCAGCATAGCCCCTCTCCCACACAGAGATCAGCAGCCTACAGGAGGTCGCCTCACCCTTTATGCCCACAGGTGGAAAGCTATAACCACAGACCTCTGGTCACTAAGGTTGGTCAAGGAGGATTACCTCCTCCACCTGAGTCAAAAACCTCCACAATGCTTCCTGGGAGAGCCCCTCAAGTCTCCCTTCTATCGGGACCTTCTTCTGAAGGAGTTGGCAGGGCTTCTTGAGGACCGAGCAGTGGAACTGGTGCCCCACCACCTCAAGGGCAAGGGTTTCTACTCCAGGTACTTCCTCATGCCAAAGAGGACAGGGGGCCTAAGGCTCATCCTCGACCTGCGTAACCTCAACAAATCCCTGGTGAGGGAGAAGTTCAAAATGCTCTCCCTTGGAACTTTGCTGTCCTACCTCCGGCAGGGAGACACTGACTATGCTCCTTAGATCTAAAGGATGCCTCTACACTCATCCTAATCCATCCAAACCTACGCTTTATGGTAGGAGGCAATCATTTCCAGTACAGGGTGCTACCCTTCAGCCTAGCCTCGGCCCCCAGGGAATTCACAAAGTGTCTGGCAGTGGTCGTCGCCTTTCTCAGGCTCCAAGGGATATTTGTCTTCCCCTACTGGCTCATCAAGGGCACCACAGCCCCCGAGGTGCAGCAGGCCACTGCATGCACCACCCAGGTTCTGCAACACTTGGGCTTTGTTATAAACTACCACAAGTCAAACCTTTGCCCAGCGCAAGGGCTGGAGTTCATTGGGGCAAGAATCTGCACCATTCGGCCAAAAGCCTTCTTGCCCTTGGATCGGGCAGCCAGGTTCATGTCTCTGGCACAGGACATGCAGCACCATACCTCGTTGCCGGCCAGGCTGCTTCTGCACTGCCTCTGGCACATGGCCTCCATGGTCGTCATTCCAGATGCCCGCCTCCACATGCAAAGAGCGCAGTGGTGCCTCGGACCAATGATCCCAGGTCATGGGACATCTCCAGGACAGGGTCAGAGTGGCCCGGCAGCTGGTACAGTCCATGATCTGGTGGCTATTGCCCCGTCACTTGGAGGCGGGGATTCCTTTCCAGGCCCCCCCACCACTCAAGGGTTCTTACCACAGATGCCTCCCTGTTGGACTGGGGAGCCCATTGCGAGGGATACTGCACCCAGGGCATTTGGTCCCTGGACGAGAGTGCTCAGCAGATCAACCTCCTGAAACTGTGAGCCATTCATCTCGCCTTGAAGGCTTTTCATCATCGCCTGGGCCACCGGTCAGTCCTAGTCAAGAAGGACAACCAGGTGGCCATGTTCTATGTGAACAGGCAGGGAGGCACTGGGTCCCATGCCCTATGTCAGGAAGCCCTAGATCTGTGCTCTTATGCAAGTCAACAGGGCAACCTCCTCAGAGCATGTACCTGCCAGGCCAAGACAGCTTGCTGGCCGACAGACTCAGCAGGATTCTCCAGCCGCACAAGTGGCAGCTGGACCAAGAGGTAGCCAGCAGGCTTTTCCAGACTTTGGGGGGGGACGGGACCAATGATGGACCTATTTGCAAGCCCGGACAATTACCAGTTGCCCCGCTTCTGCTCCCAGCAGCCTCACCCTGCTAGGGTGGCCGCCGATGCCTTCCTGGTCTCATGGTCAGAGGGACTTCTGTACGCTTTACCTCTGACGCCACTGATTGCCAGGACTCTGTTCAAGACTCTCCACGACAGGGCCTCGGTCATCTTGGTAGCTCCAATATGGCCCAGGCAGTCGTGGTTTCCATTGCTCCTGCAACGGGCGGTGGAGGACCCCATAATTCTGGGGTCTGCCCCCCTACTCCTGTTCCAGGAGGGGGGCTCTCTCCTGCACCCCAACCTCGGCTGCCTTTCGCTGACGGCATGGCTGCTGAGAGGGCAACTCTAGCCCCACTCCACCTCCCTAGAGAGGTGGAAGATGTTCTGCTGGCCGCGCGAAAGCCGTCTATCAGAGGGGCCTATGCCTTTAAGTGGCGCAGATTCTCACTCTGGTGCACTGAGCGGGGGGCCGACCCCTTATCTTGCCTGTTGGGCATGGTGTTGTAATACCTGCTCCAGCTCTCTCATTCGGGGTTAAAGTCTAATTCTGTTAGGGTACACCTCAGTACCCTAGCGGCGAACCACTACTAGGTAGACGGGAAGCCCCTCTCGGCCCACCCAGTGGTGCTTCCTACGGGGCCTGCTGCTGTCTAAGCCCCCGGTTCGCCCCCTGGTGACCAAATGGGATCTAAATGTGGTGCTGGGGCAGCTTACTTGGCCACCTTTCGAGCCCCTGCTACTTGCCATCTTCGCTACCTCTCCTGGAAGGTGGTTTTCCTGGTCGCACTCACCTCTGCCCACAGGGTAAGTGAGCTCCAGGCCCTGTTGGCTGAAGCACCTTACACCTGGTTTTACAAGAATAGGGTGATGTTTCGCATGCACCCTAAATTCCTTCCGAAGTTGGTGTCCTCCTTCCACCTCAGTCAGGAGGTGGTCCTTCCTACCTTCTTTCCCAGACCGCATGCCAGTCGGGCAGAGACGGTCCTCCATACCTTGGATTGTAAGAGGGCCTTGTCCTTCTATATACAATGTACTTAAGGCCACCGAAAAGTCTCTCAGCTTTTCGTTTCCTATGACCCCAGTAGGCTGGGGGAGGCAGTGTCCAAGCATGCGGTGTCCAAGTATACGCTGTCCACATGGGTGGCGGACTGTATTGCCCTGGCCTATGAGGAGGCGAGGCTTCTGTTGGAAGGCCGTATCACGGCACTTCGTGTCAGGGCTATGGCAACCTCAGTGGCCAACCTGCATTCGGTCCCGCTAGCAGACATCTACCGGGCCGCCACCTGGTCTTCCGTTCATACCTTCGCCTCTCATTACTGCCTGGATAGAGTGTCCTGACGGGATAGTGCCTTCGGCCAGGCCAAGCTCCATAACCTTTTCGGGGTCTAGGCAACTCCTACCCTCCGACCCTTCTGTGTTCAGGCTACCGGAGTGCTGGTTTCATCGGACACAGGGGTCCTGTTGGTCTGTCTATACGGACTCTATTGCAGCTGCTTGTGGCTCCTCACGTTGGGAGCTCTATTTTTGCTTTGGGTTTTTGGTAGCCTGTAGCTGGGGCGTCCCATATGTGAGGACTTGACTTACTGCTTGTTCCCGGAGAAAGCGTAGTTACTCACCTGTAACAGGTATTCTCCAGGGACAGCAGGAATTAGTCATCACAACCCTCCCTCCTCCCCTTGGAGTTGCAGTTGTACCATCTTTATTTGTTTTTGCCGTCCTTTAGCTATATCATCTGACTGAGCAAGATGGCACACTTGGGCAGGAAGGGGACCATGCATGTGTGGTAGCAATCCCAAAGGCTTTCTTTGAAAGCTAGGGATTTGCTCTGTGCGTGCTCTAGAGTCCGTTCTCTAGAGGCTAGAGTAGCAGACCTGGAAGACATAAGAAAGACAGAGAAGTACATGGACGAGACCTACAGGGATATAGTCCTGAAGTCCCACCTCCAGTCTGGCAGCATCCCTGTTGCCATGGAGGAGAGAGGTCACGTGACAGGAGAGCATCACCCTGGTGTGGCAGGAAGTGATCCTGTAACTAGGACCTGTCCTCCAGGTAATGTAAAACCCTCTCGCACCGAGGACGTTTCTCCAGGGCCATGTCCCCATGAGGGGAGGGTCAGGACAGCTGTTATAGTTGGTGATTCAATCATTAGGAATGTAGATAGCTGGGTGGCTGGTGGACGTGAGGATCGCCTGGTAACATGCCTGCCTGGTGCGAAGGTAGCAGATCTCACGCACCGCCTAGATAGGATCATAGATAGTGCTGGGGGGGGAGTCTGCTGTCTTGGTACATGTTGGTACCAATGACATAGGAAAATGTGGTAGGGAAGTTCTGGAGGCTAAATTTAAGCTTTTAGGTAGGAAGTTGAAATCCAGAACTTCCAGGATAGCATTCTCCGAAATGCTTCCTGTTCCACGTGCAGGAACCAAAAGACAGGCAGAGCTCCGGAGTCTCAATGCGTGGATGAGACAATGGTGCAAGGATGAGGGTTTTGGATTTGTTAGGAACTGGGGAACATTCTGGGGAAAGGGGGGGCCCTTCCGAAGGGATGGGCTTCACCTTAATCAGGATGGGACCAGACTGCTGGCATTAACCTTTAAAAAAGAGATAGAGAAGCTTTTAAACTAGAAAATAGGGGAAAGCCGACAGTCACCCAAGAGCGCATGGTTCGGACAAAGGTATCCTTGAAGGATACTACCAAAAGCAGTGAGGTTCCAAAAGGGAGTATAGTAGCCCAAATGCCCTTGAGTAAGGAGCAGACAGAGCATAAAGATTCCCAATTACCCATGCCTACCAATAGCCAGATTAATATTAATAAAATACAGTCTCTAAAATGCTTGTATGCCAATGCTAGAAGTCTAAACAATAAGATGGGAGAATTAGAATATATAGCACTAAATGAGAGGTTAGATATGATTGCACTCTCAGAGACATGGTGGAAGGAGGATAACCAGTGGGACACTGTGATACCTTGATACAAACTATATCGTAATGATAGAGCTGAACAAATTGGTGGAGGGGTTACGCTCTATGTTAGAGAGGGCATTGAGTCAGAAAGGATTAAAGTTTTGCAGGGAACAAAATTTGCTGTAGAATCTCTATGGATTGAAATTCCATTTATGAAGGGGAAGGTGATGGCAGTGGGAGTATACTATCGACCGCCTGGCCAGAATGAACAAATGGATGATGAAATGCTCAAAGAAATCAAGGAAGCTAACAAAAGCCACAACAGAGTAGTAATAATGGGTGATTTCAATTACCCCGGTATCGACTGGGACAGTGTCACAGCAGGACAAGCTAACGAGATAAAGTTTCTAGATGAAATAAATGACTGCTTCTTGGAGCAGCTGATTCATGAACCAACCAGAGGGGAAGCCATACTGGACCTAGTCCTTAGTGGAACGCCAGATCTGGTGCAAGAAATAAGGGTGTTGGGACCACTTGGCAATAGTGATCATAGTATGATCATGTTTGATTTAATCAGTGGAGGACAGATAGTAAAGGAATCCACAGTACTACCTTTTAACTTTCAAAAGGGAGACTATGATAGAATGAGGAATATAGTTCGGAAAAAACTAAAAGGAGCGGTTCCAAAGGTTAAAGACTTACAGCAAGCTTGGGTGTTATTTAAAAATACTATCCTCGAAGCCCAGACCAGCTGTATTCCACGCATTAAGAAAAGTGGAAGAAAGTCCAAAAAACTGCCAGCATGGTTTAAAGGTGAGGTCAGAGAGGCTGTTACTGCCAAAAGAGCAACCTTCAGGAAATGGAAAAAAGAGCCAAATGATGAAAACTGGAAACAGCACAAGCACTGGCAAGTTAAATGCAAAGCATTGATAAGGCAGGCAAAGCGGGAATTTGAGAAGAAACTTGCTACGGAAGCAAAAACACGAAATAAAGACTTTTTCAAGTACATTCGTAGCAAAAGGCCTGTGAGAGAGTCAATTGGACCGTTAGATGATAGAGGGGTAAAAGGGGCAGTAAGAGGAGACAAGCCTATAGCAGAGAGACTGAATGAATTCTTTTCTTCGGTCTTTACTGAGGAAGATGTAGGGATGTTACCCAAGACTGAAGTGGTATTTAAAGGTGATACTGCAGAGGAATTGAGAGAAATATCGCTACACCGGGAAGATATATTACAACTATTTGATAAACTGAATAGTAGCAAATCACCTGGACCGGATGGTATACATCCCAGAGTGTTGAAAGAACTGAAATATGAGATTGCAGACCTGCTATTGGTAATCTGTGAACTTTCATTAAAATCATCTGTAATACCTGAAGATTGGAGGGTCGCCAACGTAACACCAATTTTTAAAAAGGGTTCCAGGGGTGACCCGGGAAATTACAGACCGGTGAGCCTGACGTCAGTACCAGGGAAAATGGTAGAAACCATCATAAAGAACAAAATTACACAGCATGTAGATAGTCATGGCCTAATGGGAGACAGCCAACATGGCTTTAGACAAGGAAGATCTTGTCTTACTAATCTGATCTGTTTTTTTGAAGGTGGTGGTTTCTAATGTGGAGCCTTGCATCGTGTAACTATAGTGTGGGTTGTTCTTTCCTAGGTGCATAAGAACATAAGAACATAAGATATGCCATACTGGGTCAGACCAAGGTCCATCAAGCCCAGTATTCTGTTTCCAACAGTGGCCAATCTAGGTCATACGTACCTAGCAGTTTCCCCAAGGGACACAGGTTCCACAATGCTTGTATTGGTTCAAGCATTGATATCCTGGGTCCCTTCTTAATAATGGTTTATGGACCTTTCCTCCAGGAACTTGTCCAAACCTTTTTTAAACCCAGCTACACTAACAGCCTTTACTACATCCTCCGGTAACAAATTCCAGAGTTTGATTACACGTTGAGTGAAAAAATATTTTCTTTTATTAGTCTTAAATAGTTTACCCTGTAGCTTCATTGCATGTCCCCTAGTCTTTCTATATTCTGATAACGTAAACAATCGATCTACGTTTACCCGTTCCACTCCGTTCATTAATTTATAGACTTCTATCATATCTCCCCTCAGCCGTCTCTTTTCCAGGTTAAAGAGCCCCAACCTTTTTAGCCTCTATGGCTCATCTAAACTCTGTGTCCATCGACCAAATCTGTCGAGCAGCCACCTGGGCCTCGGTTCATACCTTTATAGCCCATTACTGCTTGGACAAGGACTCCCGCCGGGATGCCTTGTTTGGTCAGGCTGTTCTCAAACACCTGTTCCATACTTAAACAACTCCTACCCCCCATCCCTGGTTGGATGCCCGAGATCCATGGAGGCAGGTAGAGCCCTTCTCAGGGACTCGCAACCCTGAGGATCTCCCTGGCATCTCTAGCTGGGGAGTCCCCATATGTGAAGACTCATTCCTGCTTGTTCCTGGAGATAGCACAGTTACTTACCTGTAACAGGTGATCTCTGGGAACAGCAGGAATAAGTCTTCACAACCCACCCACCTCCCCTAGGAGTTGTATCTCTCTATCTATCTTTCCTTTCTCCTCTCTCTCTCTTTGTCTCAGCTTAAAACTCGAACTGGAGAGAGGCAGTTGGAAAAGGCGGGAAGGCAGCGCGCAGGCGCTGTGGGATGCTCCCAAAAGCTTTCCTTTTGGACGCTGGGGAGCGTTCCCACGCAGGCTCCGTCGGTACTGACGATACCCATATGTGAAGACTTATTCCTGCTGTTCCCAGAGATCACCTGTTACAGGTAAGTAACTGTGCTTTATGGAAAGAGTGGTGGATCTGTGGAATAGTCTCCCAGTGAAGTTGGTAGAGATGAAGACAGTATCTGAATTCAAAGAAGCATGGGACAAACACAGAGGATCTCTAAAGGAATAAAGGGGACTTTTGTAGTGGTTGATATGGAAGGACAGACTAGATAGGCTATATGGTCTTTTTCTACCATCATGTTTCTATGTTTCCAAAAGCTTGTGCCTTCACAAGGGAGGCACTGGAGTGGGGACTGAGGGGCAGTTTGGTCCTGGGGTTGGCTGTAGCCTCTACCCCAGGGGAGTTAAAACATTCTTGGATCCCTTAAGCTGGTTGCCCTTTTTTGCAGCAAGAAGGGGGTGGGTGGGGTGTAAGGTGTGGCCACTCCAATGGTGTGGAGCTGTAGGTAGCTTGTGAGGTCAGGATAGAAGCCCTTTTCAAGAACCCCACCAGGCCCTGGCCAGGGGGTGCTCTGACAGTACTTTTTGGTTGAGTCTGGTGTTCTGAGTGCCCTTCTGTGTGGGGTGTAGCAGTTGCCTTGGCTCTGATTGTATTCTACAGATGCTGCATCTTAGCAAGCTTGACTTTGAGCTCCTTTAAGAGGACCTGCAGTGGCTGGTGGAAAACCTTGGTGAAGCTTGCCCTTAGAGGTTCCCAGATGGTGGGGCCTAGAGGTTCCATTGCATAGGTTTCAGTAGGGAGCAAGGTGATAGCTTAAGGCCGGGAACAGTTCTGATGACCTGTTCTACCTATGGGTCTCAGCCTGCGAGGGGTCCTTGGAGAGATTTCAGTACCTTCAGGAGTTAGTAGGAGCTTCCTTGGAGGTCGGCAAGTCCTTTTTGTGCGTCATGTAGGTCTCTTCCGAGGGATAGGTGGTTGGGCATTTCTGGCTGGTTACTTGGTATGGGCTCATATCAGTCCTCGGATTCTAGAAGTCCTCAAGCTGAGGTGTATTCTAGAGCTACAGAGTCTCTCTCGCTGGAAGACTCATCTGCATAGTTGTCCAAGCAGGGGGACTCCAGACGTCACTGCGAATCATCCAGGCAAGAGCTGCCACAGACCACATGCTCCCCCCAGCAGCAGAGGACTGGAAGTCTCATCTGCATATCCATCTGGTCTTTCTCGTTTATTTCAACACGTACCAAAGCTCCACCAACTGAATTATGGCTGGGAAAAATCGTATTGCCAAAGCTGTTGTCCCTGTTACACCTTCTGCCTCTGTCCAGAGAGACAGCCTAATGCCAGTTGAGGGACTGGTTCCATGTGCAAGATGCCTGTAAGCTGAAGCCCTCATGAAACAAGTGGAGGAGCTTGGAGAAGAAGTAGCGATGCTGAGAAGCATTCAAGACAGCGAGAGGTACATTGATGAGATGCTTCCTGAAGCATCTAAACTCTGACAGATGGTATGCTACAGAATGAAGAGAGTTTGATATGAGTTGCCAGAACTTGCAGAATAGACACTCCAACTCCTACAGCCCTTGAATAGAAGAACAGTATGCAGCTCTAGAAGTCAAGGTGCAAGCATCCCAGGAAAGGGGAGAACTAGAGTTCAAGCACTCAAACGTTGCGGAATCTGTGAACATAAGGAAGTGAAAGGTAGTGATGGTTGGTGACTGTGTTCTGAGGGGTACTGAGGCATCCATCTGCCAACCAGACTTTGTCTAGTGAGGTGTGCTGCATTCCATGTGCCAAAATCAGAGATGTTATGGAGAGTTCGCCGAAACTCATCAAGCCTTTTGATTATTATCCAATGTTGCTCATCAATGTCTGCACAAATGATACTGCTAGGTATCCCTCAGAGCGTATCAAGAGTGACTTCATGGCTCTGAGACAAAGGGTGAAGCAGATAGGTGCCCATCAATCTTCACTGTTGAGAGTAAAGACTGAGGCAGAGAAGCTTGCATCCTGGAGATGAATGCCTGGATGGTGTCAGAGCATTTTGGTTTTCTGGACCATGGGATGATTTTCCAAGGGCTGCAGAGCAGAGATGGTGTCCACCTATCCAAGAAGGGTCAAAGTGCCTTCTGCAGAAGACTGGCGTAACCTACTGAAGAGGGCTTTAAACTAGATTTGTTGAGGATAGGTGAAGAAAGCCCACAGATAAATAAAAGCTCTCGGGTAAGTAAAACATTAAATACCTCTGTAGAAATGGGTAAAACGGGTAACATCTGGAAAGCTGTGTGCATAAATGCCATTAATATGGGAAATAAGATCCCAGATGTTGAGGCTTTAATAGAAGAGGCTGACTTGGATTTAGTGGCGGTTACAGAGTCGTGGTTCATGGACAACGATGACTGTTATATAATTATACCAGGCCATACTTTTGTTCAGGAAGGACAGGGTAGGAAAAAGGGGAGGGCGAGTAGCCCTGTATGTAAAAGAATATTAAAGCTATAGAATTACAAGGCTTAGAAACATAGAAACACAGAAACATGATGACAAAAAAAGACCACATGGCCTATCTAGTCTGTCCTTCCATATCAACCACTACAACAGTCCTCTTTTTTTTTTTTTTTTCCTTTAGAGATCCTCTGTGTTTGTGCTATATTTCTTTGAATTCAGATACTGTACTCATCTCTACCACTTCCACTGGGAGACTATTCCATGGATCCACCTCTCTTTCCGTAAAGAAATATTTCCTCATATCACTCCTGAATCTATCCCCTTTCACCCTCATCCCTTGTCCCCTCATAGCAGAGATTGCTTTCAATCGAAAGAGACTCTCCACCTGGGCATTTATGCCATGGAGGTATTTAAACGTCTCAATCATATCACCTCTATCCCGCCTTTCCTCTAAGGTGTACATATTAAGATCCTTAAGTCTGTCCTCATATGCTTTATAATGAAGACGAATAACCATTTTAGTAGCCACCCTCTGTACTGACTCCATCCTGTTTATATCCTTTTGAAGGTGCGGTCTCCAGAATTGCACACAATACTCCAAATGAGTTCGCACCAAAGACTTACACAGAGGCACTATCACCTTATTTCTTCCTGCTGGCCATTCATCTCCCTATGCACCCAAGCATCCTTCTAGCTTTTGCTGTTGCTTTTCTACCTGTTTAGCTACTTAAAGATCAGACACAATCACGCCTAGATCCTGCTCTTCTTTAGTGGACAAAAGTACTTCATCCCCTATACTATATCGCTCCCTTGGATTGCTGCAGCCCAAATGCATGACCTTGCATTTTTTAACATTAAATCTCAGCTGCCAAATTCTAGACCATTCTTCAAGCTTAGTTAGATCCCTTCTCATATTATCTACACCTTCCTGGGTTTCTACTCTATTGCAGATTTTGGTATCATTCGCAAAGAGGCAAACCTTACCTGACAGCCCTTCTGCTATACCACTAACAAAGATGTTAAAAAGAATTGGACCAAGGACAGATCCCTGGGGCATACCACTCGTAACCACCTCCTCCTCAGAGTGAGCTCCATTTACCTGTACCCTTTGTCGCCTCCCACTCAACCAATTTTCAACCCAAGCAGTAACTTTATGGTCCATCCCTAGGGTGTTAAGTTTGTTTATAGGTTGCCTGTGAGGATCGGTGTCAAAGGCTTTACTGAAATCTAAATACACCACGTCTAGGCCTCTCCCTCCTTCCAACTCCCTGGTAACCCAATCAAAGAAATCAATCACATTTGGCTGACAAGACCTGCCTCTGGTAAATCCATGCTGTCTTGGATCCTGTAATCCACTGGCCTCCAGAAAGCTTACTATTTTCTCTTTCAGCAGCGTTTCCAATAATTTACTCACCACCGAAGTTAAATTAACTGGCCTGTAGTGTTCTACCACATCCTTACTTCCGCGTTTGTGTAAAAGGACCACATGAGCCTCTCTCCAGTCCTTTGGCACCACTCCAGACTCCAAAGAGGCATTGAAAAGGTCAGTCATTGGAGCTGCTAGAACGTCCCCAAGTTCCCTCAGTATTCTAGGGTGTATCCCATTTGGTCCCATCGCTTTGTTTATTTTAAGTTTAGCTAGTTTCTCACGGACACAGTCTTCTGAAAATTGTTCAAGATGCTCCTTGCTTCTGTTCCTGTTTGTGGGTGTTTTCTGTGGTCCTGTTCCTGGACCTTCATCTGTGAACACAGAACAGAAATATTTATTAAGCAATTCCGCTTTATCCTCATCAGCTTCTACATATTCTTCCCCTTCACTCTTGAGTCTGACAAAACCACTTTGGCCCTTCCTCTTCTCTCTAACACATCTGAAAAATGTCTTATCCCCACCATTTTATTGTTTAAAAGGGAGAGAAGAGGCACAAAGTTAAACTAAAAAGAAGGGATGAGTAATCTATATGCATTGGTGTGATATACAGATCTCCTTCACAGGGAGAAATAGACAGGGATTTACTTGATAACATACACCGTATTACCATGAAAGGAGAAGTGCAACTGATAGGTGATTTCAATATGACTGATGTTGATTGGCACATCCCTGCTGCGGTGTCATCTAGAAGTAAGGAGATCCTGGATTCTCTACAGGGAGAAATATTCCATCAATTGGTAAGGGAACCTACACGCAAAGGGGCCAAACTGAACCTGGTTCTTACCAAAGGGGAAAGTGTTCTTGATTTTATAGTGGGAGTACATCTCTCATCCAGTGACTACCAGATGCTGTGCTTCAGAATTAGAACTAGAGCTGATAAAGTTTGTTCAAAAGCGAGGGCCTTAGACTTTAGGAAAACTAACTTTTCCAACATGGGACAATACTTCAAGGAGTCATTAGTGGAATGGGAACAGCTAGGGGATATAGAAAAGCAATGGGTAAAATAAAGGGGATATTTTAAGGGCAACAAACGTTTTTGTAAGATAGGTAAATTAAAAGGAAAAGGAGACCACTATTCTCAAAAAAAGTAGTTTTAAAGGTGAAGAAAAAGAGGGTGGCCTTCATAAAATACAAGAGATCACAGAGAGAGGAAGACAAACATCAATATTTGGAAAAAGAGAGAAGCTAGTAAAGTAGTCAGGAAAGCAAAGAGTCAAAAAGAAGAAAAAGTTACCAATGCAATAAAATGGGAGGAGAAGACATTTTTCAGATATATTAGCGAGAGG
The DNA here is from genome assembly GCA_033557465.1 of Ichthyophis bannanicus. Classification (NCBI taxonomy): domain Eukaryota; kingdom Metazoa; phylum Chordata; class Amphibia; order Gymnophiona; family Ichthyophiidae; genus Ichthyophis; species Ichthyophis bannanicus. The sequence continues at coordinate 136,568,296 of CM066036.1, read as the reverse complement.
AAGAAGTGCAAAAGTGGTATTGTCGGGCTCGAGGGGTGAAGGGGAGGAATAGGTAGAAACTGATGGGGATAAAGTGGAATTGCTTAACAATTCCACAATTCTTTGTTCTGTGTTCACAGATATGAAGGTCCTGGAGCAGGACCTCAGGAAACACCCAGCAATAGGAACAAAAATGAAGGGGATCTTGAACGATTTTCAGAAGACTATGTTCATGAGGAACTAGCTAAACTTAAAGTGGACAAAGCGATGGGGCAGGATGGGATGCATCCAGGAATATTGAAGGAACTTAGGTAAGTTCTAGTGGCTCCACTGTCTGACCTTTTCAATGCTTTTTTTATAGTCTGGAGTGGTCGCAGAAGATTGTAGAAAGGCACATGTGGTCCTTTTTTAAAAAATTTTATTATGCATTTACTTGTATACATATACAAGAAAAAAAGACAGGAACAGCATCTTACAGTACAATCAAGAGAACAAGAAACTCATCCAAAAAAGAAAAAAACCCACTAGAAATTAAGCCTGCTAAGATGCTAAAGTCAACATCAAGTAGAACATCAGAGGCTTGAGTTAACCCGGAAAGTAAACCAAAACCCCTTTTAACCGTCCCAACTCACTACCTAACACTTATCTACAAGAAAAGTCTCTAAATGAGATACATCTGTAAACACATATTTCAAACCAGAATACAATATAACACATTTACAAGGAAACTTAAAAAAAAAAAGTCCCTCCAGTAGCCGGAACTTTAGGTTTTAATTGCAAAAAAGCTTTCCTGCGAAGCTGAGTAGATCGAGCCACATCAGGAAAAATACTTAAAGGATATCCACAAAAATGGACAACCTTCTTAGGAAAATAGTTTCAATATGGCTGACTTATCATCTTCTGTCTTAAAAGTGACTACAAGAGTTGTCCTTTTGTGGACCTTTTCCAGAGATGACTCTAAAAACTGAGTCAGCTCCAGGTGATCCACATTTTGTTCCTCTGCCTCCCCCTCCAAAGAGAGCTGAAAAGAAGTCCAAGGGACATAATATAAAGAAACTATCATAAATTCTTCAAAAGCAGAAAAATTTAAGCTATCTCTCATATACTCCTAAAAAAGCTCAATGGGGAGAGCAGGAGAACAACAGGAAAATTAAAAAAATCTCAAATTTTTAGCTCTAGCATTATTCTCCAAATATTCAATCTTATTATGCAATAATAAACTATCTTTAAGAAAAGTATTACATACTGACTGAACACCTCGCCACTGTGCTCTCCAGTTTGATTGCTTTACCTTCCAAGCTGGAGAGCTGAGACTCAACTTGATGTAACACTTGTGTAGCCCCCTGTGAGAAGGTACGCAATCGAGTTAATGTCCTCTTCAAAATTTCTTCTGTCCGGGATACAATTAAACAAACATCTTTTAAGGAAATGTCTGCCCCCCTATCCTCTTAGAGGCCAATGCCGCCGAAGCAAGCATGGAGACTGGAGTAGGGAGGGACAAACAAAATCCTTCCGAATCCTGTTGGAGAGAAGTAGAAGCAGAAGGAGGTACGGCAGGGAACTCAGACAACCAGATTTATCAACATTCGGAACAGTCTTGGGAGTGGGTTGAGGGGGGGGGGTACGCAACCCCAAACTAATAGAGGCCTCCGAGGATGAAAGATCTTCCTCAAACAACAAAGCAGAAAGTATACCTGTAGCAGTACTCACGACATGCTTATCCATCGGTCCTCAAACAGCCACAGAATTCATTGATTTAACTTTCGCTTTATGCTTCCCCATACTAACCAAATAGGAAGGCCAAAACCCCTCGGTTCCCTCAATGCTCCTCAGTGCTCCTAAGGGGCTCCCAAGGGGCCAAACAAGTCCCTTAGGACTCGCCCACATCTGCGTCCCATGGAAAACAGCTGGTTATCAAATCCGATCAGTGGGGGGGAGCAGGGACGTACCGGCAGCACAGTTGATGATCAAACACCACTAACCAGCTCAACTCCAGGCATGGCAAGCCTCCAATGTCTCCGCATATGTGGTCCTTTTATACAAAACCGGAAGTAAGGATGAGTTGGAGAACTGGTTAGTCTGACCTCTATGGCAAGTAAGTTAATGGAAATGCTGCTGAAACAGAGGATACTGAGGTTTCTGGAGTCCAATGGATTGCAGAATGTGAGGCAGCATGGCTTTTATTAGAGTCTGGTCTTGTCAATAAAGTCTTTGACACTGTTTCACACAGGTGATTTATAAATAAATGGACACTGAAGTGACTGACTGGGTAAGAGATTGGTTGGTTGAGTGGGGGGCGACAAGGAGTACAGGTAAATGGAGCTCACTTTGAGGAGAAAGATGTTACCAATGGTGTGCCGCAGAGATCTGTCCTTGGTCTGATTTTTTTAAACATGTTAAATGTAACCATCCAATTGTACTATCTAAATGTTGTCATGTTAAATGTAACCATCCAGTTGTACTGTCTAAATGTTGTTAAGTACCCTCATGTTAAATGTAACCCTCCAATTGTGATGTGATGTGACCACTTTGATTGAAGGATAAGGTGGTATACAAATCTGTCTAAATAAATTTGTTAGTGATTTTGCAGAAGGGCTGTCAGATAAGATTTGCCTCTTTATTGCAGATTTTGGTATCATCCACAGAGTAGACACCCAGGAAAAAGTAGATAACATGAGGAGGGATCTAGCTAAGCTTTAAAAATGGTCGAGAATTTGGCAGCTGAGATTTAATGCTAAAAAATGCAGTCATGCATTTGGGCTACAAAAATCCAAGGGAATGGTACAGTATAGTATAAGGGATGAAGTACTGTACTTCTGTCCATGAAAGAAGTGGGACCTGGGCATGAGTGTTTGTTTATTTATTTTATTACTCTTATCTACTGCATTTCCGAGGATCAATGAGGTTTACAGAGAACAGAACTTCAGCATTACGTGGAACATGTTTTTTATGATAAAGTGGCTAAACAGATAGAAAAGACAATGGCAAAAGCGAGCAGGATGTATGGGTGAATAGGGAGAGGAATGGCCAGCAGAAAAAAGGAGGTGATAATGCCTCTGTGTAAGTCTTTGGTGAGATCTCATTTGGAGTACTGTGTGCAATTCTGGAGATCACACCTTCTTCAAAAGGATATAAACAGGATGGAGTTGATACAGAGATTGTCTATCAAAATGGTCAGCGGTCTTCATTATAAACCATATGGGGAGAGACTTAAAGATCTTAATATGTATACTTTAGAGCAGTAGTATTCAACCCAATTCTCTGGGACCCCTTGGCTATTCAGGTTTTCAGGATATCCACAATGAATATGCATGAGAGAGATCATGCTCTGTTTCCATTCTATGCAGATCTATCATGTGCATATTCATTGTGGATATCCTGAAAACCTGACTGGCCTGGGGGTCCCATAGGACTGGGTTGAGAACCACTGCTTTAGAGGAAAGGCGGGATAAAGGAGATATGACAGAGACAATTTAAATAACTCTGTGGCATAAATGCACAGGAGGAGAGCCTCTTCAGTTGAAAGTAAGCTCTGTAATGAGGGGACATGGGATGAGGGTGAAAGGAGATAGACTCAGAAGTAATATGTGGAAATATTTCTTTATGGAAAGAGTGGTAGGTGCGTGGAATAGTCTCCCAGTGGAGGAGGTAGAGACGAGGACAGAATCTGAATTCAAGAAAGCATGGGACAAATGCAAAAGATCTCTAAAGGAAAAACAGGGACTGTAGTAGTTGTATGGAAGGGCAGACTAGATAGGCCATATGGTCTTTTTCTTACGTCATGTTTCTATGTTTCTGGAGTCTTGTAGTTCTGGGCTCAATAGAGCAGAGTTTGAGGAAACATTTTGTTTCTTCTAAAGTATTAGGCTATTGTGCTTGTAGACCCAATACTTCAAGGTCGAAGGCAGTATTTGTCTCCCTCGTTTAAAAGGAAAAAAAATAAAAAAAAAAAAGAACCGGGTGCTTCCAGCTTTGTTCTGGCTCTTGAGCAGTGATCATCATGCCACAAGAACCCAAGTTCTGCTGGGAGATTCTCAGGTTAGTCTTTGCTTGTGTCTAGTATCGGGGGTATCTATCTCTCTTGGCCCTTCTCAGAGATGTACTTCCACATCCCTCTCTGGGAGCTTGAGTCGTTTTTTGCTTCTGTGTTTTGGCCCTGCATTCTTGTTTTCATTTATTTATTTAAACATATTTTTATAGTGCCTTTCTGTGCCTCATCGCACTCTTGAGAATCACAGCAGTCATGGTGGCTTCCAGACATAATCAGCGAATTCAGGGTCTTCCTTTCTTTGCTAGTTAAATCAGATTTCTTCTTTGCACAATCCTGGACCTATCCCGGGTGATTCGGTATCTTGAGGCATGGGTGATTTTCCCCAAGAGCAATCTTGTTCCTTCCTGGAGTTTGAAGTGGCACAGGATTGGGTAGTGTGTTTCTTATTCCAAGACATTTGTGCTTGGTTGCGGCTCTGGGATTCTTGCTTTGAGGCAGCTTCCAGAGTGTGGGTCTGCCTGCAGCTCCCGGGTTCAACCATTTTGACCCTGCAGTAGGTGCTTTGGGCCAGGGCATGCATGTGTGCCCTACAGGATTATCTTCAGGCTTACAGGTTCTAAATCCCAGTTGTTCACGCACTGTCTAGTGCTTGTCTGAGAGATCAAGGACAACTAGTCTGGTGGCTGCGGCTTCACCCTCTGATGACTGGGTTGCTTCTGGGGGCACTTCTTGGGTGAGAATCGTTGCAAATACTGGTCTGTTGGCCTGGTGCATGATCATAGCACTGTTGAAACCTAACACTTGCAGCAGCAGTCTGAGAACCAGTTAAGCCAGGGTTCAGATCCTGATACTACTCCTAGTGGTTCTGAGCCAAGTCTCTTAGCTGTAATGGGTCAGCTTGTACAGGAGTACTAGTCCTTTCGGGAAGCTTCCTGGTTGATCAACTGGCTAGAGATCAAGGGAGACCAGCTAAACAGTCAGGGGTTTCTCAGTTAGGGCCTCAGCCATTGAGTAAGTCCACAAGTGGGTTGGCCCTCTCAGCACCACTGTGGCCTCAATGGTGGTGGAGCTTGGCTTTTTGCTGGGGGCTTGTCTGTTGACTCTAATAGCAGCACACATAGTGAGAGTTAACAGCATGCAGTACTTCTGTTTGAGTTGGGTCACAGTGTTTCCTGGTGAGTGGAGGTTAATCCCTAGGGTCTTTGCTTTTTTTATTGTATGGAGGTGGGATCTAGCAGTGTTTGACTTACTGCTCATACAGAGGAGTGCAAAGGTAAAGAACCATTTTTAGTCATAGGATGGTCCCACAGATAAGTTTAGATGTCCCTTTTTATATGTCTCTCTCCCATGGTTCTTGGCGAATTGTCTCCTGAGTAGGTTTGTCTCTTGCATGCTTTGTTGCTCTAGTAGCACTGGACTGGCTGCACAGACCATGGTGGAATGGTCTCCTGGGCCTGTTGGCAGAGTTGCCCCTACTGCTGACTCAGATGGGAACTTCTGTGGCGAGAGTACCTTAGTCAGGGGAGAGTTCCATTCTCTTCTAACTTATAGTCTGGCCCTCGGAAGGCTTAAGTTGTCTCTTTTAAAGGCATGCTGGTGCATTACTGTTTGCCCTTCTTTGGCCTAGTAGGCCTCCTCTCTGGGTTTGCTCTCAGATCTTGGATGTCAGGAAGGCGAACCCAGTTGCCTCTGTTGACCCTCCTGTTTGTCTAGGCTAGCCCAGGGTCTAGTACTGCAATCTTTTGTAGTTTAGTTGGCTGCTCTTATGTATTGCCAGAGGCATATTCCAGGTATGCCCTTAGTGGTGCACTCTGATATCTTGCCTTCTCAGGTGAGCAAAGCTGTATCTGTCCTTGCATCTTGTTGGGCCCATGGTGGGCACTGGTGCTGCAGGTGATGGAAGGTTCCATTTGGCTCCTTTGGTAGGCCTCTCTCAAGGCTGGTTACCTGCACTTCATATTCCTGGCGGCTTTCGTGATACAGGTCTTGTCCTGTTGAAGACTATTCTGGTCATGTCTGTAGCATCTATCTCTGGGGGCACGATACATCCTTCCTCCAAAAAGTGCTGTCTTCTTTATTTCCCCTTCTGGATGTGTCCATGTCCTACTTTGTGGAAGAGGACCTTTAGTTAGATCCGTGGTATCAGTTGGATATGAGGGAGGTCATTGGGAGGAATTGGAGATATCTAATTCTTCCCATTGGTTGGACATTGGCCCTTTTCTGTGGTCTGAGGACAGACAGTGACCATGTATCCAATTGCCTGCTGGCTTGTGGAGACTAGTAGTTCAACCTGTCTTTGTTCAGAAGACAAATTTGTGAGACTTCAGCCTGGCCAGAGAGCCTGGATTGGAGGCAGCATGGCAAGTCACCTGGTGTTTAGGTAAGCTTGCTGCTGTACCATGGAAGTGTGGATCTGGCAGCGGTGCACCCCCTCCTGGCCGGCACCCAGGATAGGCCACACCCACTGCCTCGCTCTTGGTACGCCACTGCCAGGTGGTGATCTCCTGGAGGCAGTTTCTCCAAATAGGTTAGTTTTGGGCATACCATGACAATAATGAACATAAGAACATAAGATATGCCATACTGGGTCAGACCAAGGTCCATCAAGCCCAGTATCCTGTTTCCAACAGTGGCCAATGTAGGCCATACGTACCTTGCAATTTCCCCAAAAGACACAGTTCCACAGTGCTTGTATTGGGTCAAGAAGTGATATCCTGGGTCTCTCTTTAATAATGGTTTATGGACCTTTCCTCCAGGAACTTGTCCAAACCTTTTTTAAACGCAGCTACACTAACAGCTTTTACTACATCCTCCGGTAACTAATTCCAGAGTTTGATTATGCGTTGAGTGAAAAAATATTTTCTCTTATTTGTCTTGAATAGTTTACCCTGTAGCTTCATTGCATGTCCCCTAGTCTTTCTATATTCTGATGACATAAACAATCAGTTTACGTTTACCAGTTCCACTCCATTCATTAATTAATAGACTTATATCATATTTCCCCTCAGCCGTCTCTTTTCCAGGGTATGTGTAATATGATCTCAGTCCCTCAAATTTACTGCTAATGCTTGTCGCATAGTACTTGCATTGTGCCAAAGAACTTTCTTCTGGAGTTCATAAGATATAATATATACGGGTGATTTTATCAAGATGTGATTTGAAAATTCTTAATCAGACCTGTGGCTCCTAATATAATGAGAAAATATTTCGGTATCTTTCTTTCAAATTTTCTTGGTCTTAGACTTCCTTTCTTGGTACTTCAGGATCTTCTCCTCTATGTGAATTACAGGATAATCACTTGGAATAGACACCTCTATCTATGCTGTTCACATCCAGTTTCTTATCTGTCAGAATGGGAATGTCCTACGTTATCAGAATTTCTGCATTCTCTATAATTCTCTTAGGGTCATGATCCCAATGCTTCTCTGGTACAGCGATGTTGTAGTGCTTACAAAGTTTCCAATGGATGTCACCTTGTGCCTTTCTCTAGAGAAATTTCCTACCATCAGAACTTCACAACCAACTTAAAAGGTGTGAGTAACCAGTTGTTTCTTAAAGATTCTTCATACGTTTGTTTTACCAGTCCTCTTTGTCCACTGTGAACCATCTTGTCCATTATCCACTGTTCTGGATTGCAGCTATCAATCTCTTCATTCTCAGGTTTCAGTTTACCTTATCTTAACCACTCATATGTCCTTGATTGATCAACAAATGGCTCCTGGAGTAATGCTTTGTATTCCCACTCTATTTATTTATGCATTTGCCACTTGTTCATAGTTTTTAGTTTTACTTGTGGAGTTGAACTGTATAGACCAGTCCTGATGCAGCCCCAAGAAAGATAGAAGGTTGAAACTTGAGTCGATTGGAGGCCTAGCAGTGATACACGTTCTGTGGTTTGGGAAGTATAGCAGTTGAAAGTTAAGTGGTTTATGATTTTTTTTTAAAGTACATTTAAAAATTGTTAAAACATTTTTTGGTGGCCACTGAGTGACAGCAAGGGCGAGAAGCAAGTGGAACTACAGCAGTTAAACACGTTCCAGAAGTGTAGCCACCTGCCCGGTACTGAGGCCCCCTCTATTTTCCTTATCCAGACATAATGGCTTAGGGAGGAGGGTTATATAGTATGGGTAACCCTCACATTCCCCTGAAGTTCTCCAGAGTTCAGTGTTTAAATTCTTTTTGGGGCACTTTAACTCTTTATTTCATTTAGATATTGGTTGTGAGAGTTAATTGTGGTTGTCACAATTTGTTGACTTGTTATGCTGATAGAGTTCTATGAAGAGCTTTTCTTTCATACTGCAACACATGTCATGCATTCGGATCTGTTGATGCTGTTAAGTAGGCCTTGGGGGCCTATGATGTTGCTCTTTATGTATAATGAAATCCTCCTCAGCTCTAGGGATGTACAGTCTCAGCATACATTGGTTCTTATAAACCATCTTGTAAGCATGAAGGAATTTTCTTGTTCATACATCAGAGGCCAGTTTACAATTCCAAAGCAGTACGAGAGTATGGGGATTGCAAGCTGATTGATGGCTTGTATCTTACTCTTTGATGTTAGTGCACTTTTCAGAATTGGCTTCAATCGTCCTCTGTACGTTGTCTTGTGACTAGACACAACCAGTATGGCTGTTTTAGCTTTATCCATTGTCGATCTGCTGTATCTTGTCACCTTCCTTGGATATCACCTCAGTTTTAAAGAGAATTAATTTAGTTAAATTTGTTTTGTTTAATACATATTCTTTCCATGATAAGGCTCCTATAGAGTATGATCTTTGTTGTCCATGACCCTGATATCTTTGTATTAAAATCTTGGTTATTTCCTCTAGATTTTGATTTTACCACAATCATGTCCTCCATCTTAACTTGTAGAGTATCAACACGGTTCTAGGAGGGGCTGGGGAGGAGTTTTGGTATTTTTATAATATGGCCTTTAACGTGGATAAGCCTAGTAACAATGTGAAGAAATCAGAGGACAAGGATAACAGAATCAGTAGCTGGAGTAGCATTAGTTTAATAAGTATTTATCTTGAAATCTCCAATTACCAAATTAATTCTTAAATAGAGCAAAAATTCAATAACCATTGGATTAATATTTTAATAGCCATGGGGCAGATATAATATAGACACACCACCTTTGCAACTCTAATAGCAACATCATGACACCGTTTAACACCTAAACCTCTAAAAGAGTAGGTGAATGAAGTTTTTATTTTTGGCATGATTTTTGTGCCAGCAGATTTGGCAACTTAAAGTGATATTTTGTTCATTGGTCATACTGCTTCCAATGTCTGTTAATTATCTTACTAGTTTAAGTATAATATAATTTGCAGTTGTATTGGGTGACTCATGCGGCCAGAGCAAAAAACCGGCTTTTCAATGGCCGGTTTTACAACTGTGCCGGCAGCCGGCCTGGCCATGGAAAAACCGGCCAGGCCGGCTGAAAACCGGCCGGTTGGCAACCCTAATTTGTGAGCCGAGGCCACATGTTACGGATGAAATTGGAATTTTTCCCACGGCACACCAGACAATATCTCACGGCACACTAGTTGAAAAACGCTGGCCTAGTGGTTAGAACACTGGCTTGGTAACGAAGCAACCAGGGTTGAATTCCCACTAGCACTCCTTGTGGCCATGGGCAAGTCACTTAATCCTTCATTGCCTCGGAAGAAAGGCCTGGCAATCTACTTCCGGTCACACTGCCAAGAAACCCCAGGAGCTTCTGGGTCGCCAGGAGTCAGGACTGACTCGAAGGCACACATTGCATTTGCAGTCCTGCTTATGTTATCGATGATGCAGCTGTTATCAGGCTCTAGACTAATAATCTTCTGTTTCTGCCTCATACCGGAATGTTACTCTTAAACAGCCACTGGTTAGATTTTTTTTTTAATTATAGAGCAGCTATTGTGTGGCACAAAACTACTGGTGGAGATATGTATTTAACTTAAGGGAGAAGCGAGGAGAGACCACAGCTACACTAAGTCTATCTTCAATTAAAAAAGCTTTATTTGAAACCTGACGACCTAGTTTCGGCAAACAAGCCTGTATCAGGGGTCTAAAAATAGCAAAGAAATTAAAATATAAAATGACAAATAAAAAAAAGTCCATTTTATATTTGTTATTTTTAAACCCCTGATGTAGTTTGCTGAAACTTGGCCAAGTGTTGTTTTGATAAAAGCTTTTTTTAATTGAAAATTGATTTGGTGTGTGTAGCTATGGTCTCTCAGCTTCTCCCTTGCACTGCTTTGCTGTTTGTGGAGATTTCTCCTCTATTTTTTTGTTGCTGGAGATATTGTGATAAATTACTTAACTTTTCGATGACTGACAAAATATTATGTGTTTAGAACATTTTAGATAAATAGGGTGCTTTTTATGTCTTGATTGTCAAGTTATTGCATATTGCTATGAAGTTAGTTTTTCAGGAAAAACCTGCTTGTGCAATTTTGAAAATAATTAGAGAGGTTGTTTTCTGTCAAGTTGATATTAACTGATTTAAAAAAATTGTGTAAGGAACATCAGAAATCGGCAGACTTAATTTCTTTAGACAATCATGTGAATCTTGAGCAATTTAGGGGCTCCTTTGCTAAATGTTAATGCGCATGAATAAAGTTAAAGTACCATTACGCTCATAGAAATAAAAGGGCTGTGGGCACTTAACGTCTGTTAAGTCATTAACCCGAGTTAAAAGCTTTAGTAAAAGGGCCCCTTAGAGTGTATATTGCTTTGATAATTTCTTAGTTTTAAATCGCTGTGCATGAATCTCTTTAGAGCCTGATTTATTAATATTTTTCCCATAGAAAAAGGGAAAACAGTCTTTGTAAATCATGTAAATCATCATAACAAGATGGGCATGAAACAGCCATTAAGGTATGTTGAATGTAGGTGGCGGATATCACATTCATCTGATGAGAGTACTTATCTTTCTGAGATGGCATTATACAGTATAAGAAAATGGTGGAAGGTAGTAAGTTACATGGCTCTTGAAATCAGCCTGCAGAATTGTTTAACAATTTGTTTGTGAGGTTAAGGCATATTTGGATGGTGGGGTACCTGACCCCAGGAATATGTTAAAAAAAAATCGGGAATTCTAAGAGCATCAGCTGTTGTGATTTAATTGTTTTCAGTGCTTTAACTTCAGGGAGCAGGCTGCCAATCAGAGCCCTTCTACACAGTCAAGAAACCGCCGCAGCTAAGGCGCGCCCGCGCCTGAGGGCCTCGCAAGAGGGCCCTTTGGCGTGGCCCTTAGGCGGGGCACAAAAGGAGAATAAAAATCTGCATGCAAATATCTATCAAAGGTATACTGTCAGACTGGAATATCCGAAAATAAAAGTAAAAGTGAGTAACATAACAAAGTTATTCTCACCCTTACAGCTGACCTTGCTCTATCATAGCAACTACTCGTAGGTTATTTACATGAAGGAGCTAAATCTTTGTTCGCTTTAACCGCCCTACTTTAGAAGTTTATGTTAAGAAAATTAACGCTAACAGACTTTAATGCTATAATATAAATCCATTCTTATTAAGATTCTCAACGATCAACTAATATGACTACTCCTACCTATCACCCTATATTTCCTTCACCTACTCAACATTACACTGTACAATATGATGCTCCTTATTCCCAACCCCTTTATATGTGGTTCTCAACCTACATGCCAATTTACCATATTCTCCTCAGTTCAATAAATTCACATATATTATCACAACACAAACACAACTCTTATCAACACCAGCAAACAAATCCTAAGAATCCTCAAAAAAGGTCTTACACGCCAACTTCCATTGAATTAATGAACACAAGATCAGTTAGAAATAAAATTCACACAATCAGAGACCATATCTATGACCAAAAACCAGATATCCTTTGCATTACAGAATCATGGCTAACTCCTACTGACAGCGTTCTACTAAACCAACTGGTCCCACCAGAATATTCCGCCTTTAACAACCCTCGCACACAGAAAAGAGGAGGTGGAGTTCTAATCATTGCAAAAAAATCTTTTCAGCTACAAACTATCGCCTCTAATACCTCTGATAAATCCAGCTCTATCACAGTGGGTAACAAACACTTAGCTATCAGCCTCCTATATAGAGCCCCTCACGCCCCAGCTGATGAGCTAACCTCTATTTTAGAGACCATCTGTGCAGTCAACACTTGCCATAAACCTCTAATTGTATTAGGTGACTTCAACCTCAACTCCTCTTCTAATGCAGATAAGGAAACCTTCTTGCATGCTATGGACTCCCTACAATATACACAATTAATAAATGCTCCTACACATAAATACGGATCTACGCCAGATCTCTTCTTTGCCCCCAACCACCTTGTAAATAATGACAGCTTCTCCTCACCCATAATCACACCAGTCCCATGGTCAGACCACCTTAGAATTAAAATAGAATTCTCAAGCAGGATTGACAAACTTGATAAGATAAAAACTTCTACATTTACTCCAAGAAGATTTAAAGCCTTCAATAAAGAGCAGTTCTTACTTGACACACTACCTTGCCTTGACTCAACTGAACTTGATTTGAACAAACAAGTGAACAACTGGTATAACACCATTAGCACTGCATCCAAGGCCTTTTCAGACTCAAGAACATTCAAAAACAGACATCATGCTCCATGGTATTCCAAAAACATACGCAATGCTAAGAGGGAATTAAGGAGAATTGAACGCCACTGGAGACGATCAAAATCTCCTACCTCTCAAAATTTATATTTAATTCAGCAAAAGAATTACAACGATCTCATCAACAAAACTAAAAAAGAGCACCACACAAATACTATACAGAAAGCATTTAACAAACCTAGAGAACTTTTTGCAATTGTAAAAAATCTAGTCAACGAACCAAGCTCTGATAAAGACATTCAGATCAGTCCTCAAGTATATGCAGATCATCTTCAATTGAAAATAGGCCAAACACCACCTTTAAAACAACCTGAAAACAACAGCCTTATTTTACCAAGTACAATTTGGAACAAGTTTTACACTCCCTCGACTACACAACTTTCAGACATCATTGCTGCACTTAACACAAGCACTGCACCCACAGATCCTTGCCCTGTACCTTGGATCAAAGCTACCAAGTCAAACTTTATTAATTTTATTCACAATCTTGTAACTAACTCCTTAACTCATGGAATCATGCCAGAACAACTTAAATTAGCAACAATTAGGCCTACCCATAAAAAAACCAACCTTGAAAAAGACAATCCAGCTGCATATAGACCAATTTCCAGCTTACCACTCTTAGCAAAAATTATTGAGAAGGCAGTACAGCTACAACTTCAAGACCATATTGATGAACATGCGCCACTTGATATACATCAGCATGGCTTCCGCCCCAACCATGGTGTTGAAACGCTCCTACTATACTTATTTAATGACATCACTCAAACAATAGATAATTTCAACAAAGGTACCTTAATGATCTTCTTAGATATTTCAGCTGCCTTCGATACAGTGGACCATGCAATCCTCTTAACAAGACTAAAGAGCATCGGATTAACTGGCACCGTCCTAAAATGGTTTGAATCCTACCTAGTTGATAGACAGTTCCAAGTTAAAATTGGCCTAAACACTTCACGTCACATAGTAATCAAACAAGGCGTGCCGCAAGGATCTGCACTCTCTTCACTTCTTTTTAATTTGTTTATCCAACCAATCTGTCACATAATAGCAGATCATCAAATAGACTACACGATTTATGCGGATGATATCATGATTTACACTCCAATTGATATCAACTGCCCAGATTACAGCAAAATTTCAAACTGTATTACCAGCATTTCAAATTGGCTAACAAATAATAACCTTGCAATAAACCTGAACAAAACGGAAGCACTTATTGTAACTAGAAACACCAGCTTTATCCCTCCACCTTACATTACATGCAACAACACAAAGATTCCAGTTAAGGACGAAGTAAGATACCTCGGAATAACCCTCGATAAGAAGCTAAACCTGCGTTCTCATATAAGAAAAACTGTTAAAAACGCGTATTACAAAATGAAGATAATTAGACGACTTAAGCCTCTTATCTCTTATGATCACTTTCGAACAGTCTGTCAGGCACTCATTACTCCCATTCTGGATTTCTGCAACCCTATTTACAATGGACTGCCTAAGCATGCTCTCAAGCCACTTCAAATGGCACAAAATACAGCAGCTAGAATCATCAATGGATCCTCAAATTATGAACACATTACCCCCATCCTTAAAGAACTCCACTGGCTCCCAATAATCCTTCGCATAAAGTATAAATTAATCATAAATATATTCAAAATGAAACACAACAGTTCTGCAATCAGCCTTCATGCCCTCTTACTCCATGATATCAACAAAAGACCAAGAAGGTTATCCACTTCTAACACCCTCAGCACCCCAAAAAACTACTCTAAATCATGCAAATGTACCTCACAAAGAGCAATTTCTTTGGCCGCCCCTTTAATTTGGAACTCTCTCCCTCCTGATTTACGCTCACTGGATGATTTAAAAGACTTTCGTAAACAATTGAAAACTACACTTTTCATTGAACAATATGGATCAACAATTGACTAAATATATTATATTTATTTTAATTATTTTAACTAATTTGCCTTATTGTTAACCCTTGTTACTTTTCCTATATTACCATTGTACTGTTATGTTTATACTGTGTTTGTTTCCCTTGCCTATAACCTTTGTATTTCTTGTGACCGCTTTGATTGAAGGAAAAGGCGGTATAGAAAACTTGTTAAATAAATAAATAAATAAATAAAATTGAACTTTTGCCTTCAGCTGTTGTTCTGAATTGAGGGGAATTGGCAGAGTGGTGCCTCTATCATTCCATGGTGAGACCTGTGACACAGTAGCTCCTCAGGAACAGATGGATACAAGTGAGCAGCCAGTGGTAGAAGCCGGTACTGCAGGAGAAAGCAGGGATTTCTCTGCAGAAAGAAAAAAACACACTTTCAATCAGGCAAAACAGCTCACCTCGAGGGAGGAGAGTAGGAAGGTTTGTGATTGGGCACGCCCCAAGGGGAGGCGGGCAGTGCAGGCTAGAAGCACCTGGTTAAATACACAGGAACCAGGAAGTGAAAGAGAGACGCAGATGCAGAGGCAGATCCACGGGGAGACGGAGATCCAGACGCAGATCCAGAGAGAGAAGCCAAGAGAGCAACGGAGGTTTCCTTGCTGTGATAATTTCCCTAACAGTCTGCAGCTGGAGGATAGCTTGGAGTGGCATTCAGATGAGGAAAGAAACTGCTGGAGGCAGAGCTCCTTTAGAACGCTGAGAAACCCAAGGCTACAGGACCAGGCAGAGCGGGGGAACAAAGGCAGAAGGATAAAGAATCCTCCAAGAGAGAAGCTCTTGTATAAGGTACCCAGAGAAAGAGGAGTTTATGCTCTAAAGCCAGAAAGTCTATGTTCTGCTTTTAAAAGCAAAGCCAGTCAAGATGGTGGCAGCTGGTGTCAGAAAAGAGAAGCTTTGAATGACAATAACTATTCTTTTAAACTAGCTGAGTCACCTAGCCAGGACAGGGCTGATATAAAAGCTTTTAAATATTCTCCTAGCACTGCTAAGTTTGAATGCCCAGCACCCACGTGTAGGGAAGGCTGGGGAGCTAATGAAAGCCCAGCACATGTTTGTTTTCCAAATGCAAACAAACCTGATAAGGAGCCTGAGATAGATAGGCTCAGTCAATACCTATTCACCTAGGGGACAGGAAGACAGCTCAATGAAGAAAAGTTTCATGCTGAATCACTTCTTAAAGAGTTCCAGGATTATTTAGAACAGAAGAAGAGTTTTAACCACAGTGTTCCAGTTACTGGCTGTAAGGAAGAAAACTCTGTTCATAATTCTGTGTTTTCCCCTGCTGATGATGATGAGATGATGATGGACTGTTCTACCTGTTTAATTGATAGAGGCAATTAAGCAGAGAGAGGATTGTGCTGGTATATGAAGTAATATAACAGTGACGTAACTTTGATCGACACAAGAAAGCTTGTGGAGGGAAACTGAATTAGAGCACTACTAGTGATTGACAGAACCTGAGCATCATTAGTGAAGGACTTTTCTGTTATCAGCCTGTATGTTAAAAGCACATGAAAGGAATGTGAAGAAATACAGCATTTAAAGCCAGTTAGGCAAAGTTTCAGTTAATCCTGTTTTATTTGGTTTAAACTTCTGCACCGTCTGTAATCTTCTTTTGAACTGCACAATGGCAATATGAGCCACATGAAAAAAATAAACCTCATGTAAATAAATAACTCTTGCCAGCCTTACTGCTCGAAGCCTAACACAACTACAACTAACTGCCTCAAGGGCATCATAAGGCAACCCCTCCTTAACCCTCAAGGTTAAGGGGCGGGCGGTGTCATAGACCGCACCTTGAATATTGTGTGCAATTCTGGTTGCCGTATCTTAAAAAGGATATAGCGATTTTAGAAAAGGTTCAGAGAAGAGCCACCAAAATGGTAAAGGGGATGGAAGGATATTCCTATGAAGAAAGGCTAAAAAGGTTAGGGCTCTTTAACCTGGAAAAGAGACGGCTGAGGGGAGATAATGATAGAAGTCTATAAATTAATGAACGGAGTGGAACGGGTAAACGTAGATCGATTGTTTACCTTATCAGAATATAGAAAGACTAGGGGACATGCAATGAAGCTACAGGGTAAACTATTTAAGACTAATAAAATAATTTTTTTTTTCACTCAACGTGTAATCAAACTCTGGAATTTGTTACCGGAGGATGTAGTAAAGGCTGTTAGTGTAGCTGGGTTTAAAAAAGGTTTGGACAAGTTCCTGGAGGAAAGGTCCATAAACCATTATTAAGAAGGGACCCAGGATATCAATGCTTGACCCAGTACAAGCATTGTGGAACCTGTCTTTTGGGGAAACTGCTAGGTACTTGTGACCTAGATTGGCCACTGTTGGAAACAGGATACTGGGCTTGATGGACCTTGGTCTGACCCAGTATGGCATTTATGTTCTTATGTTCTTATGCCCTAAATCCTAAAAATGTAACTGACGCACCTTTTGGGGGGGGGGGGGGGGGAGGGCAGAGCCATGCATTGTGTCCTAGGTTTTGGTGGGCAGCTCCTCCATTTTTATGCTGGCTCCTGGATTCCAAGAAAATTGTCAAGACCTGAATAATGTATATAATAAGGAAACATTCACATTCACAGCCACAGTTGTTTGTTGTTAAAGTCTTATATTCATTCGCCTCGGTATTCTCCAAACTCAAAAAAGTAATTCTCCGGACCTCAGTACCAATTTTCTATTTCCACATATTCCCAGCACAATGGCATGTTTTGAAATGTTTTTCTGCATCAGGGAAAAAACTTTTTTCGTGGTTAAACGTCTTCTCAAACGCTAACAAACTAAAAGTTTGAGATGAGCATTGGTATTTGACCCGATGAAAAGCAGTATATAAGCATTGCTTAGTAAATGTGGGGCCACGAAGAAGGCTTTTCCCTGATGCAGAAAGAAGTTGTTCATAACGTGGTGCTGTGGGGATTATGTGGAAATAGATTATTTGTATTGAGGTATGGAGATTTTATTTTTTTGAAGTTTGGCACAGCACCACATTACAAAATACTTCATTCTGCATCAAGGTAAAGCCATCTTTACCCTAATATACCCTTAGATGTAAGCAACCTTCTACCTGTACATATAAACGACTCTCTAATTGTATATAGTTACAGTTCTGCGTTACAAATAATGTTATCTGCACACCTTTTTCATGTAATGTTGAACTTTGTTCCCTGTAAACTGCACTGATCCTCAGAAATGCAGTATATAAGAATAAATAAATAATAAATCTTTAATATGTTGAAAAAATTGGTTAGAGCAGGGCTCAGTTATTGTATGGTGAATTAGATATTTCAGCAGCACTTGACATAGTTATTCATTCTTTACTTTTAAGTAGTTTGCATCACATTGTTATTGATCAATGTTTGCAGTTGTTCAGGAGCAGGGCAACATCCTGGTGAAGGTAGAGCCCCCCTTCCCTCTTTTCCGAAAGGATGGGCTCTACTTTAACCAAGGTGGAACCAGGCTGCTGGCATTAACCTTTATAAAGGAGAGTGTGTAGCTTTTAAACTAGAAAAATGGAGAAAAGCAGTTGCTCAAGAGCGCATGGTTTGGAATGATTTATCTCTGAAGGGTACTAGCAAAATGATGAAGTTAGGGAATCCCAACAGAGAGGTTCCAATAAAGGTAAAAGTAACCCAAATGCCTTTAAGTAAAGAGCAGACAGAATTGAAAGATTCCAATTTACACTGTCAACTGATAATATGAATAAAATAAAATATTTGAAATACCTCTATGTAAATGCTAGAAGTCTTAGTTTTTAAGATGGGAGAACTGGAATATTTAGCACTGAATGAAAAGTTAGATATAATAGGCATCTCAGAGACCTGGTGGAAGGAGGACAACCAATGAGACACTGTGATACCTGGGTTAAAATTATATTGCAATGATAGGGTAGATCAAATTGATGGTGGGGTTGTGCTATATGCTAGAGAGGGCATTGAGTCAAACTGGATGAAAGGTTTGTAAGAAACAAAATACACTGTAGAATCTCTATAGATAGGAAGGCAATGTCAGTAGGGGTGTACTGCCATTTGTCTGTCCAGAATGAACAGATAGATAATGAAATAAAAAATCAGGGACGCTAACAGTTACAACACTGTAATAATGAGTGATTTCTGTTACCCCAATGGGTCAGTGTCACATCAGGACATGCTGAGTTTCTGGATGAAATAAATGACTGCTTCATGGAACAGCTGGTTCATGAACCAACATGAGGGGAAGGTATTTTAGACCTAGTCCTTAGTGGAATGCAGGATCTGATGTGAGAGAACAGTGTTGCGGCCAGTTGGCAATGCTGATGATTCCATGATCATATTTGGGCAGCAGCAGAATGGGACAGTGTTGTAAGTAGAGGATCATATTTCTGTGACAAATGCAACAACATTGGAATGAACTGCGCGGGAGAAAGGCTTAGCAAATCTACTTCTGTATCTTGCCTCGAAAATCCAATGGATAGTCACAAAACAAATTGCACTATAGTGCTGGAAGATGAGACCCCAGGTCGGAAGGCACTCAAATGGCTACTGGAGATGAGCTGAAGATTCTTCAGAGTAAATCCAGCATTAATCATGTGATTGGATCTGCTGGTGTAGCTGCGCATGAAAAGAATCAGAAGTTGCAAAGATATCTTACATTTTGGGACATGGAACATACGAAGCATGAACCAAGGGAAGTTGGAGGTAGTCAAGAATGAAATGGAATGTGTACAACTCGATCTGGTGGGTGTCTGAACTAAAATGGACTGGCTTTGGGCACTTTGCATCTGATGATCATATGGTTTGCTATGCTGGAAATGAAAGACAAAGAAGAAATGGTGTTGCATTTATAGTTAAGAAGAAACTTGCAAGAATTGTAATGAAATACAATGTAGTCAGTGAACGCTTAATTTCTATTCGTCTATGAGGAAAGCCCATCAGCAGAACTATAATTCAGGTATATTCCCCAACAGCTACTGCAGAAGAGGAAGACGTTAATGAGTTCTGTGAACAAGTCCAAGCCAAAATTGACATAAAATGCAAACAGGATATCCTTATACTCATGGGTGACTGGAATGCACAAAGTTAGCAACAAAGAAGGTGGCAAAGTGGTTGGAAAATATGGACTTAGCAACAGAAATGAAGCTGGAGAAAGACTGATAGAATTCTGCAAGACCAATTTTCTATTCATCTCAAACACCTTCTTCCAGCAACACAAGCGCCGCCTGTACATGTGGACTTCACCCAATGGATTGTATAGAAATCAAATTGACTACATCTATGGAAGACAATGATAGGAAAGCTCGATAACATCAAAGACAAAACCTGGAGCTGACTGTGGTGCAGATCACCAACTACTAGTATGCAAACTCAAGCTAAAGTTGAAAAAGAGCAAACCATTCATGAATGTAGCAAAATATGACCTTGAGAATATACCACTGGAATTTAAAGACTGCCTGAGAAATCGATTTGCTGCTTTAGTTACAATGACAAAGTTTTAGAAGATTTATGGGATGACATCAAGAAGGCTGTGTTGGAAGAAAGTGATAAGTCTCTACATAAGGTGAAAAAGCAAAACTACCAAAATGGATGACTGAAAAAACTCTGAAAGTTGTCCAGAAACACACAGAAGCTACAGCAATCACAGAACTCAGATTTCCAACGTGTGCAGTAAGACAAAACAAGACAAGTAAAAGTACTACAATGACACATACAAGGAAATGAATCAGAAGCTATTAGAAGAAGAAAAAGATCAGCTTTTCTAAAGCTACGAGAGTTAAAGAAAAAATTCCAGCCTCGAACTGGAATGCTACTAGATGCTCAAGGATCCATGATGCTGAGAAGATCAAGAAAAGTTGGAAAGAATATACAGAGTCATTGTACCATAAAGATCAAGTGGACCAACAGCCGCTTTAGCCTATACCTTATGATCAGGAACTGTTGGTGATGAAAGAAGAAGTCGAAGCAGCATTGAAAGCCTTATCAAAGAACAAAGCACCGGGCATTGATGGCATTCCCACTGACGTATTACAGCAATCGGATGACGCTGTTAACATACTTACAAGGCTCTGTCAGGAAATTTGGAAGACAAATTCATGACCAACTGACTGGAAAAGATCTGTGTTTATACCAATACTGAAGAAAGGTGACCCAACTGACTGTGGAAATTATCGCACAATCACTCTGATCCCACATGCCAGCAAGATTCTACTCGCGATCATTCAACAGAGACTACAACCATACCTGGAACGAGAACTACCTGAAGTGCAACCAGGGTTCAGGAAAGGGCGAGGAATGAGAAACATTAATGCGGATGTGAGAGGGATCATTGAAAAGACAAAATAATACCAAAATGATATCCATATGGGTTTTATTGACTACAGCAAGGCTTTTAACTGTGTAAACCATGAGAAACTCTGGGCCTCATTAAGAATCATGATCGTTCTCTTGCACAACCTTTACATTGATCCAGAAGCAGCAGTTCGAATGGAACTAGGAGAAACAGACTGGTTTAAAATCAGCAAAGGTGTACGACATTTCTGCATACTTTCCCCCTACCTCTTTAATTTATATGCAGAACAAATCATCAGAGAAGCAGGACTGTATGAAGACAACCGAGGTGTGAAGATTGGTGGAAGACTCGTCAACAACCTTTGCTATGGTGATGATACCACATTACTAGCTGAAAGTGAAGACGATTTGAAACATTTGCTTCTTAAGATCAAGGAATATAGTCTTAAAATGAGTCTGCGCCTTAATGTTAAGAAGACAAAGATCCTGATAACTGGCAAAACCAAGAAGTTCATCGTTGATGGAGAGGAAATTGAAATAGTGGACAACTTTAACCTACTTGGATCAACTATCAATAAAGAAGCAACAAGCAGTCAAGAAATCCGATGACACATTGCTCTTGGCAGAATGGTTATGAATGATCTAGACAAGATTATCAATAGCAGAAATGTCTCTCTCCATACAAAGATTCAACTTGTTCAAGCCATGGCATTTTCAATAACGTCATATGGATGCGAAAGTTGGACAGTGAAAAAGATAGACAGGAAGAAAATTGATGCCTTTGAATTATGGTTCTGGTGACGTATACTGTGTTTACTATGGACTGCACGAGGAACAAACCAGTCAGTACTAGAGGCGATCAAACCTATGGAGCTCAGATGACAAGACTTTGATTTTTATACTTTGGACACATCATGCGAAGAGAGAGATCATTAGAGAAAGACATCATGCTTGGCAAGGTAGAAGGTCAACGCTAAAGAGGAAGGCCAGCAATGAGTTGGATACTCTCCCAAGATCACTTCTGTATTGTTTGCCAAGCTCTCATCACACCCATTCTAGACTACTGCAACCCCATATACTTTGGGCTCCCAAAACACTCACTCCGGCCCTTACAGAGGGCACAAAACACTGCTGCACGCATAATAACTGGGTCTGCAAGGCACGATCATATCGCCCCCATTCTGAACCACCACCATTGGCTACCAATTAATTCTCGCATCAGATATAAAACCCTTCTAAACATATTTAAAATCAAACAGAACCTCTCGGTGAACAGTCTGCATATCTTCATTAGCTCTGACTCAAGCACCAGACCTAGGAGGAGAGGCACCACAGACACCATCACAACCCCCAGAGCCTTCACCAAAGCGAGGCAATCTACTTCGGGGAGAGCAATATCCCTGGCTGCTCCTACCCTATGGAACTCCCTCCCTGATTGCCTAAGATCAACCGTGGACATTAAGGACTTCAGGAAGTTGCTCAAAATCACGCTCCACATAGAACATTACGGTGACATCACATGACCGGACCAAAGACCTCAACCTTCTGCGTCCTAATTGTTCCTTTCTTTGCCCATCCCCCGCCCCCCTTCATGCCCGCTCCTACCCACCCCATTCTCTCACCCCACTTACCCCAGTCAACCCACCTCTTCCTCCTTGTATATAGTACATTGTATCTAGCTCATTCTGCACATAGTGCATCTTGTAATTAGTTATACTAAAATTACACCTAAGTAAATGCATTTTAATAGCCACGGCATGCCTACACCCTCACACTGTCACATGTTTTAGTTGAATTGTAAACCGCTTTGATTTAAAGGATAAAGCGGTTTAAAAATCCTTTTAAATAAATAGATAAAGATATTATAATGCCTCTTTATCACTCCATGGTGCGACCGCACCTTGAATATTTTGTGCAGTTCTATTCACCATATCTTAAAAAGGATATTGCAGAATTGGAAAAGGTACAGAGAACAGCTTGGAAAAGAGACAACTGATGGGAGATGTGATAATGATCTATAAAATAATGAATGGAGTGGAGCGGGTAAATGTAGATCGGTTGTTTATGATGGGATGTCTGTGGGCAGGTAGAGCCTTTGGAAGTGCTGCTGCCAATTTCTTTACGGAAAGAGTAGTGGATCCATGGAATAGTCTCCCAGTGGAGGTGGTAGAGATGAGGACAGTAACTGAATTCAAAAAAGCATGGGACAAACACAGAGGATCTCTAAAGGTAAAAAGGGGACTGTTGTAGTTGTTGATATGGAAGGACAGACTAGATAGGCCATGTGGTCTTTTTCTGTTGTCATATTTCTGTGTTTCTTTGGGCGTCGATGCTTTCAATCCTCCATGCTAGCAGCTAGGATTAGCTCATATTCCCTTTACATGGGAATGTTTCTTGAGGAGGTTACAACGGATCTGGAACGCATGAGCCCTCTTCCTGAAGATAAACGGGGTCAGTACCTCACTCTGCTCAAGCACGCTCAAATTGTCTCCAAATTTGTGAACCGTGCAGCTTTTGACTGCTTTGAACAGAACCTCTATTAGCAGAACCTCTGCTTTTGCTATCGGAGCACGGCGCATTGCCTGGCTCCAAGCCTCAGATTTAGAGGAGTGGGTGCAAGAGAAGTTAGGAAACATTCCTTGCACAGGTGAAAACTTATTTGGGAAGGATTGGCAGACCAAGGCTAATCAGATTGAATATGACAATACCACCTTGAATAGACTATCAAAGTCTACAGCCAACCCATCAAAGAAAAAAACAGGCAAGAAGTTTTTCTTTAACAAAACTCTTATTCCCATCCAATTCACTGTCCAGTTCATGCTCCCCAGAAAGGGCAGCAACCTAGACAACAAAGAAAGCCACAAGCTCAAAGAGCTCAACAAGCTCAGCAAGTACAGCCTCCGCAGGGGCTTTGACTTCTACCTAGAGAACTTAACCAGTTTGCCTCTGAAGGGTCCAGAACCCTTGACCATTCCGGGCAGATTATGCCATTTTGACAAAAGATGGCAACAAATAACATCAGAAAACTGGACACTGTCCATTGTAGGACAGGGGTGCAAACTTCACTTTCTCAGCATGCCCCCGCCTATAATCGTAAAACAATTCAATTCTCAAGGCCCTGTCACTGACATCCTGTGTCAGGAGGTCTCTTCACTTCTTGCTCAGGGAACAATAGAAGAGGTACCCATATCCCAATGGGAGAGGGGGTTCTACTCCCCCTATTTTCTTATCCCAAAGAAGACAGGGGGATACAGACCTATCCTGGACCTCAGAGAATTGAACAAATTTCTGTTCCGAGAAAAGTTCAAGATGATCTCCCTCGGAACACTTTTACCATACCTTCAGAATCAGGATTGATTATGTTCTCTAGATCTAAGAGACGCATATCCTCATCCATGTAAATCACAGGAAGTACCTTTTGATTTCTCTTTCAAGAAAATCACTTCCAATACAGAATCCTTCCGTTCGGGCTGGCCTCTGCCTCAAGAGTCTTCACAAAATGCATGGCTGTAGTAGCAGCATTCCTGAGAACTCTGGGGATATTCGTCTTCCCCTACTTTGACGATTGGCTCATCAGAGCACCAACAGCTCCAGAAACAGAACGAGCAGTTTATCGTGCCATGAGAATTCTCCAATATTTGGGTCTGGTAGTCAACCACCCAATGTCTCACCTCACCCCTTCTCAATCCCTAGAGTTAATAGGGGCTTGCTTAGACATGCAGCAATCAAAGGCATTCCTGCCACAGCCGTGTTGTCTACGAATAATAGATTTGGCTTCCCAAGCAGTAAAGAAAACCCTCCTAACTGCCCGGGAAATACTTCAACTGCTGGGGCATATGGCATCCACTGTACATGTGGTCCGTTATGCCCGCCTACACATGCGAGTGGCTCAGTAGACCCTCTCTTCGCAGTGGAGACAAGCCACAGGTCACTTAACAGACAAAATCAAGAATTTGACATGTCTCGTTTTGTCCCTACAGTGGTGGCAGTCCCTCAAACCTCCTGGTAGGTTCCACCTTCCAGCAACCACTGCCCCAGATCACCCTGACAACAGATGCGTCCAAGCTGTGTTGGGGAGCCCACTTGCACGATCTTTCCACTCAGGGTCTCTGGACCTCACAAGAGGCCTCTCTTCAAATAAACCTCTTAGAGCTAAGAGCCATTTACAATGCTATGTTAGCATTTCAGGCCCAGCTTAGTCAAAAGACAGTTCTGGTCCAAACCGACAATCAGGTTGCCATGTTTTACATAAACAAACAAGGCGGAACGGGCTCTCTGTTGCTATGCAACGAAGCTTTGCGACTATGGGCCCTCGCCAGAGAGCTCCAAATTCACCTTCTAGCGGTATACCTTCCAGGCATTCAAAACTTGTGGGCAGACAAGCTCAGTTGAATACTGCTGCCACACGAGTGGTCTCTCCAGTTGGACCAACTGGCTCGACTGTTCCAAACCTGGGGAACACCAGATATAGACCCCTTTGCAAGTCCACAGAATGCCAAACTTCCCCGGTTCTGTTCCAGAATTCCAGCTCAATACTGTCTAGAAAACGATGCTTTCCAGCTCCATTGGGGTCAGGACTTCCTCTATGCCTTCCCACCCTTTCCCCTAATTCCCAAAACTCTTTTCAAGCTTCAGAGAGACAGGGGTTATATGATTCTCATAGCGCCATGTTGGCCAAAGCAATTGTGGTACCCTCTGCTTCTGCGTCTCTCTCAAGCAACTCCTCTAGAGTTGGGATATGCTCCAGATCTCCTTTCCCAGGAGAACGGGAAGCTTCTGCATCCCAATCCTCAGTCCCTGCACCTCTGGGCCTGGCTGTTGAAGGCATAGAACCTTTAGATATCCACCTATCTCAGCAAGTGAAGGATATCCTTCAAGCTTCGAGAAAATCTTCCACAAGGCGTTCCTATGCTTTCAAATGGAAAAGGTTTTCTATATGGTGTTCAAAAAAGGGGTTTAACCCCCTTTCCGTGCCCATGGAGTCGCTTCTGGAGTATCTACTCCATCTTTCAAATTCCGGTCTTAAGACAAATTCAGTGCGAGTCCATCTCAGTGCTATTGCGGCTTTTCACAAGCCCGAAAGATGGACAACCAATCTCTTCTCATTCACTTGTGTCAAGATTCATGAGAGGTCTACTATTGACAAAGTCCCCCATAAAGCTGCCACCGGTGGCATGGGACCTGAATCTGGTTCTTGGACATCTTATGAAGCCGCCTTTTGAACCTTTAGCCACTACAACTTTAAAATTATTTTCCTGGACGGTCATTTTCCTAATTGCAATAACTTCTGCTAGATGCGTTAGTGAACTGCAAGCTTTAGTGGCTGACCCTCCTTATACAAGGTTCCACCATGATAAAGTAGTCCTCAGGACTCATCCACACTTTATGCCAAAGGTGGTTTCGTCTTTTCATTTAAACCAGTCTGTTTACCTTCCTGTATTCTTCCCTAGGCCTCGTGCCTCCAGTGCAGAAAGGAACCTTCATACCTTAGATTGTAAAAGAGCTTTAGCCTTTTACCTTCAAAGAACTGAGCAACATAGGAAGTCTTCTCAACTTTGTTGCTTTTGACTCTAGTCATTTGGGACTTCCAGTTTCCAAACGAACCCTATTTTAGTGCATTGCAAACTGCATATCCTTCACTTATGATAGTAAAGGTCTTTCCCTCGAGGGTCATGTTACCAGCTCATAATGTCAGAGCAATGGCAGATTCGGTTGCTAATCTCCACTCTGTGTCTATAGATGATCTCCAGGAACAAGCAAGAATGTAGTCTTCACATATGGGTATCGTCGGTACCGTCAGAACCTGCGCAGGAAGGTTCCCCAGTGTCCAATAGGAAAGCTTTTAGGAGCATCCCACAGTGCCTGCGTGCTGCCTTCCCACCTTTCCCAACTGTCCCTCTCCAGTTCTTCGTTTTCTGTGGAGCCGACAGGTCGCACATCCTGTCACCGCAGAAAATAATTCCCTTCTATTCTTCTTTTTTGTGGTCGCGTCTGCCTTCCTTCGACGCTACACCGGTACCGCCAGTTCTTCTTTCTTTTTTTTCCAAAAAAACCAAAACCAAAAATCCCCTACCTTCTTGAGTCTTTTCCAGTTATTTTCTCCTCAGGTGCCATGTGCCATTTTGGGCACTAGGCCCAACCTTTTCTTTTAAAATGGAAAAACCCGCTTTGGGTTTTAAAAAGTGTTCCAAGTGTGACGGTACCATCTCCGTCACTGACACCCATGAGTGGTGCCTCAAATGTTTAGGTCCTGACCACTCTATTTCGGAGTGTGTTGCCTGTGGGATGATGTTGAAAAAGGGCCGGCAGAACCGAGCTGCTAAACTTAGCACCCTTTTTCCCTCTGATGCAGCCTCTGTATCATTGACGTCTTCCAGGGCTTCGTCTTCCTCCCATGGATCTCAGGTAACTAAACATAAATCTAGCTGGTCCTCAAAGGGTAGATCTCCCTATAAGCATCGAGATGCCTCTGGCATTGCCCTTGAGGGACTTTCACCGGCAAAATTGCCCCGGCAGGAGGCTTCGGCTTCCAAAGCACTAATGGGGCTCCAGGATGTTCTCGAGGCCTCAGCCTCGGCAGAACTACTGGTGCCATGCTCTGGGGTACCGGCTGCTTCATCCGGTACCGATACCCAAGCATCGGCAGCATCGATAGACCAGAGATTCTTGGCTATTGAACACAGTCTGGCGGCTCTTCTCACAGCCTCGATGCCCCTGAAACTGCTTCAGACAATTCAGCCGGTACCGGCACAGACTCCGGTACCGGCACCGACTGCATCGATAGGCAGGTATTCTACCGGGACCGAGTCATGCTTATCCATCTGGTATCGACAAGTCGGTACCGGTACTGTGCCTTGCACGATCACTCGGATCGGAGTTACTTTGAATCCTCGGATGAGTCTGAAGACTCTGAAAGCTCTGCCGATACCAGAGTACTTCTTCCTGAGGATTCGTCTTCTCCTCAGTGTAGGATGTCTCCACCAGAGGATATATCCTTTCAGGATTTTATCCGAGATGTGGCTTGCTGTCTTTCCATCACAGTGGCTCCTGAAAAAGAGCCTTAGGCAAAGGAATTAGAAATTCTACAGTACCCTAAGGCTCCCAAGGAGGCAGCTACCTTACCTATTCATGAGATCTTGCATGATCTCATGTTAAGGATGTGGGAAAAACCTCTAACCACATCTCCTCACTCTTGAAGACTCGACACCATGTATCAAGTTCCTCCTTGTGCTGGGTTTCAGAAGACTCAGCTACCACACCATTCCATGGTGGTGGAATCAGCTATGAGAAGGATCAAGAGTGCAAAAAGGCATGCATCTAATCCTCCAGGATGTGAGTGTAGGACTCTTGACGCCTTTGGACGTCGAACCTTTCAGGCTTCCATGCTTTCTGCTAGGATCAGTTCCTATATATTATTTATTTATTTATTACAATTTCTTCTATACGGCACTATTCAGCATCAGCGCGGTTTACATGGAACATAACAATCAGACAGGGTACATAAGTCTGAGTTTACAATTAACAGGAGAACCAACTTGGATAACAAAAAGTAACTATTTACACAACGGTGTCATATAAAGACATAGCAAGAGAGAGATTTAATGGTCAAGGACTCCCTTGCATGGTGTGGTCGCCTGGCTGACAGGGTGTGGTGGAACAGTTGTAAGTATTTGAATGGGGATGTGATTCATTGTTCTCTGGGAAGTATTTGAGGAAAAGGAAGTGTTTAAGGGCCTTCCTAAACTGGGTTAGGCTAGTGATTGCCCTGATGTTTGTTGGTAATGAGTTCCAGGATCTTGGGGCGCGGAGTCTGAAGGCCCTGTTTGCAGTTGTTGAGGTGCATCTTGTTAATTCTCTCGGCATAGCTAGCATGTTTATCGCTGTGGATCTTCTTGGTCTGTTAGGAGCTGTTGTTTGGATAAGGTCAGATAGTGAAGATGAAGAGAGCTTATTGACTGCTTTGAATGTCAGCAGCACTGTTTTGAAGAAGATCCTGGCTTGTACAGGAAGCCAGTGTAACTGCTTTAGAAGGGGCATCACATGGTCTCTCTTAGATGAACCTTGGAGAACCCTATGGGAATGTTCCTTAAGGAGGTCACGGGAGATTTAGAGCTTATGAGCCCTCTCCTTCCTGATGATAAGAGGCAGGATTACCTCGCCCTTGTCAAACATGCTCAAGATGTTTCCAAGTTTGTAAATTGTGCAGCCTTTGACTGCTTTAAGTGCATAAGCAGAACCTCTGCTATTGCCATAGGTTCACGTAGGATTGCCTGGCTCCAGGCATCTGACTTGGAACTTTGGGTACAGGATAAACTAGGGAATATTCCTTGCACAGAAGAGAATCTCTTTGGCAAGAATTGGCAGGAAAAAGCTAATGAGATAGATGCTGACAATATCACTTTGGATAGAGTGTCTAAATCTATAGCTTATCCTGCAAGGAAAAAATCCTACAAGAAACCATTCTTCAGTAAGAAGTAGTTTTATCCCTCCTATACCCAGCAGGGGCATCGTTTAGGTCAGTCTGCCCATAAGGGACAGCAGCAACAACCTAGGCAAAGAAAAACAAAAGCTGCTAAGCCTCAACCGGCTCAGCAGACTCAGCCTCCACAGGGGCTTTGACTCCTATCTAGAGAACTTTGCCTTCCTGGCCCTGAACGGCCCAGAGCCTTCCACCATTCCAGGAAGGTTATGTCATTTTGCCCCCAGATGGGGGCAGATAACAGCAGAAAATTGGACTCTGTCTATTGTAAGAGAGGGGTACAAGCTTCATTTCCTCAGCATGCCCCCTTCTACAATGGTAAGACAGTTCAATTCTCAGACCTCTCTCAACGACCAGTTAGGTGAAGAGGTCACTATGCTTCTTGCCCAAGGGGCAATAGAAGAGGTACCCATTCTCCAACAGGGTACAGGGTTCTGCTCCCCCTATTTCCTTATTCCAAAGAAAACAGAAGGACACAGACCCATTTTAGACCTCAGAGAATTGAACAAATTCCTGTTCAAAGAGAAGTTCAAAATGATATCTCCAGGAACAAGCAGGAATGTAGTCTTCACATATGGGTATCGTTGGTACCGACGGAGCCTGCGCGGAAACACTGCCCAGCGTCCAATTAGGAAGCTTTTGGGAGCATCCCACAGCGCCTGCGTGCTGCCTTCCCGCCTTTCCCAACTGCCTCTCTCCAGTTCTTCGTTTTCTGCGGAGCCAGCAGGTCGTGTTCCTGTCACCGCAGAAAATTATTTCGTCGTTCTTTATTTTTTTGTGGACGCGTCTGCCTTCCCCGACGCTATACCGGTACCGCTGTTTCTTCTTTCTTTCTTTTAAAAAAAAATAATAAAATAAAAATTTTTATTCCTTTCCAAACTTTATTCCAGGCTGAGGTTTTAAAAAATGCACCAAGTGTGGCAGTACCATCTCTGTCACCGACACCTACGAGTGGTGTCTTAAATGTTTAGGTCCTGACCACTCCATCTCCGCGTGCATGGCTTGTGCCATGATGTCCAAAAGGGGTCGACAGAATCGAGTTGCCAAGCTCAGTACCCTTTTTCCTTCCGATGCAGTTTCGGTGGCATCGACGTCTTCCAGGGCTTCGTCTTCCTCCCATGGATCTTAGGTAACTAAACATAAGTCCAGCCGGTCCTCAAAGGGTAGATCTCCTTCTAAGCATCGAGATGCCTCTGGCGTTGCCCTTGAGGGTTCCATACCAGCAAAATTGCCCCGGCGGGAGGCTTCGGCTTCCAAAGCATTATTGGGGATCTCCAGGAACAAGCAGGAATGAGTCTTCACATATGGGGACATAGACCTCTTTGCAAGTCCGTGGAATGCCAAACTTCCTGGTTCTGTTCCAGAATTCCGTGTCAGGGAGTTCAGGCCAAGGATGCCTTCCTCCTTCACTGGGGTCAAGACTTCCTGTATGCCTTTCCACCCATTCCTTTGATTCCCAAGACTCTGTTCAAGCTCCAGAGGGATCAAGGATCCATGATCCTCATAGCTCCACACTGGCCACGCCAAGTGTGGTACCCTCTACTTCTGCATCTCTCTCAAGCTCCCTCCCTAGACTTGGGAGCTGCTCCAGACCTTCTGTCCCAGGAGGAGGGCACCCAAACCCCAAGTCCCTTCACCTCCGAGCTTGGTTGCTGAAGGCCTAGACCTTCAAGGTTGGAATCTTTCTCAACAAGTGAAGGATATCCTCCATGCTTCCAGAAAACCTTCTACTAGACGTTCCTATGCTTTTAAATGGAAGAGGTTTTCCATTTGGTGTGCTGAGAAGGGTCTTGACCCTCTAGCACTACCTTTGAATTCTCTATTGGAATATCTCCTGCATCTCTCCAATGTAGGTCTTAAGACAAATTCAGTAAGGGTCCATTTGAGTGCTATTGCAGCATCCCTTAAGCCTATCAGTGGACAGCCTATCTCCTCTCATCCTCTTATTGCAAGATTCATGAGAGGCCTAACTTTAAGCCTCCAATTAGGCCTCCTCCGGTGGCATGGGACTTAAATCTGGTTCTTGGTCAGCTTATAAAGCCACCTTTTGAACCCTTAGCCACCACCTCCTTGAAATTTCTTTCCTGGAAGGTTGTTTTCCTCATTGCAGTCACCTCAGCTCGCCACATCAGTGAACTGCAGGCCTTAGTGGCTAATCCACCTTATACAAGGTTCCATCATGATAAGATAGTCCTTAGGACCAATCCACACTTTATGCCTAAAGTGGTCTCACCTTTTCATCTTAATCAAGAGGTGTATTTACCTGTCTTTTTTCCAGGTCCTCATGCATCAAGTGCAGAGAGGAATCTTCATACCCTGGATTGTAAGAGAGCTCTTGCCTTTTACTTACAAAGGATACAGCAACATAGAAAGTCTTCTCAACTCTTTGCTGCTTTTGATCCCTCTCATTTAGGACTTCCAGTTTCTAAGAGGACACTGTCCAATTGGATTGCTCAGTGTATCTCTTTCGCCTACCAGAGTAAAAACCTTTCTCTGGAGGGCCATGTCACAGCTCACAATGTGAGGGCCATGGCCACCTCTATGGCTCATCTAAATTCTGTGTCCATCGACCAGATCTGTCGAGCGGCCACCTGGGCCTCGGTTCATACCTTCACAGCCCATTACTGTTTGGACAAGGACTCCCGCCGGGATGCCTTGTTTGGTCAGGCTGTTCTCAAACACCTGTTCCATTCTTAATCAACTCCTGCCCTCCTTCCCTGGATGGATGCCTGAGATCCATAGGGGGAGCTAGAGCCCTTCGCAGGGTCTCATCACCTTGGGGATCTCCCAGGCATCTCTAGCTAGGGAGTCCCCATATGTGAAGACTCATTCCTGCTTGTTCCTGGAGATAGCACAGTTACTTACCTGTAACAGGTGATCTCTGGGAACAGCAGGAGTAAGTCTTCACAACCCACCCACCTCCCCTAGGAGTTGTATCTCTCGATCTTTCCTTTCTTCTCTCTCTTTGTCTCAGCTTTAAAACTCGAACTGGGGAGTGGCGGTTAGGAAAGGCGGGAAGGCAGCGCGCAGGCGCTTTGGGATGCTCCCAAAAGCTTTCCTTTTTTGGGAAGCTGCGGAGCGTTCCCGCGCAGGCTCCATCGGTACCGACGTAAAAGGGAAGAATTTCTTATTTGGCTTAAGCATACTCAGGATATTTCTAAGTTTTCCAACCGTGCAGCTTTTGACTCCTTTGAGGGTGCTAGCAGAGCTTCGGCCATTGCCATAGCTGCTCGCAGAATTGCTTGGCTCCAGGCTTCTGATCTAGAATCTTGGGTCCAGGATGGCTTGGGAAATCTTCCCTGTACAGGTGAAAACCTGTTTGGCAAAGATTGGCAAATAAAAGCCACTCAAATTTATTTTATTTATTTATTTATTTAACTATTTCTTTTATACCGCCCCTTCCAGAGATCAAGGGCGGTTTACATATAACAGATTAACAGTCTTGTACACAATTTGTATACATTTTACATAGAGCAGTAGAAATCAACTATTTACATTGAACAGTAAATATAAACTTTGTAGGTATTGTAACAAAAACAACTTGAAGGTATTAAAGCAAAATCTTTGTAGGTATTAAAGCAAACATATCAAACTTTGTACAAAAGTATATTTACATCGTGTAGTGTGTGTGGTGTATGGGGTAGAAATTGGCGTATGTGCTGGAATTTAGTTCCTTTTATTTTTTGTCATCTTTGGGGCGTGTGTGGGGGGGGGGCAGGCTTGTGGTTACATTGTTGGGGTTAAGGGAGTTTGTGCATGGGTGCCCACATTTGTAGTAGAGCTGGCTTTGGGGGAGTAGGGGATTTCGAAGTGTTCAGTGAACAGGTAGGTCTTTAATTCTTTTCTGAATT
The DNA here is from genome assembly GCA_033557465.1 of Ichthyophis bannanicus. Lineage (NCBI taxonomy): Eukaryota > Metazoa > Chordata > Amphibia > Gymnophiona > Ichthyophiidae > Ichthyophis > Ichthyophis bannanicus. The sequence continues at coordinate 136,535,146 of CM066036.1, read as the reverse complement.
GGATGAGGTCTCTTATGGTGCGAAGTTCAATAGGGAGGTCGTTCCAGAGTGTAGGAGCAGTGAATGAGAATGCTCTAGAGCTAGTGGTATTCTTGGTTTTACAGATGGCTTTAGGTATGATGAGGGAGTGGGCTGCGTTTTGTCTGAGGGTCCTTGTCGATGTTGGAGATTGCAGTAATGTGGTTAAGTGTGAGGGGGCTATGTCGTTTATGAGTTTATAGGTTGTTAGGATAATTTTGTATTTGATTCGGCTGTTTATAGGAAGCCAGTGGAGTTCCAGCAGTATTGGGGTTACGTGGTCTGTTAGGCTGGCTTTAGCAATTACTTTTGCACAGATGTTTTGTGCTCTTTGTAGAAGGTATGTGCTTTTTTGAGGGAGGCCTATTAGGAGACTATTGCAATAGTCGAAGTGAGGGGTGATCAGTGTACTTACTACGGATCTAAAGTCTTGTGTTTCAAGGAGTGGCCTTAGGTGCTGAATAGTTTTGAGTTTGTAGAAAATGGTTTTTACTGTTTGTTTTATGTGTGGCAGCATGGATAGGGTGTGGTCTATTATTACCCCTAAGTATTTTACCTGTTTTCTGACAGGTATTGAAGTTTTGTTGATTGTGATTGTTTCCGGGTAAGTGTTCTCAGTCATAGAAGATCTTGTTACAAACATTGCCTCAGTTTTTTTGAGATTTATGCTGAGGTAGTTCGTTTCCATCCAGGAGGAGGTCTCGGCCATGCATTTGGATAGAGAGTCATATGTATGGTTTTTAGTGGTTATGGGGATAGCTAGCATGATGTCATCAGCATATATAAAATGGTTAATCCTGTGTTTTTTAAATATGTTTGTTATCGGTTGCAGATACAAGTTAAATAGGAGGGCTGAAAGGGCTGATCCTTGGGGTATTCCTTGTCCTTGGGGGAATGTTTCTGATGTTTGTTGATCAATTTGGACGCGTATTAATCTATGTGAGATGTAGGATTTGAACCAGTTAAGGACAATCCCGCCTATTCCTAGGTTTTCTAATCTGTTGATCAGTGTCTGGTGATTAATGTTATCAAAGGCAGCAGAGATATCTATAAATAGGAGTAAGAAGCCTTGGTGTTTGTCATCTGTGCCCTTGATGAGGAAGTCCATAAGGGTGATTAGGAGGGTTTCTACTCCGTGGAAAGGGCGGAAACCAAATTGGTGTGAGTCAAGTGGTTTGTGTTCATCAATGTGTTCCTGTAACTGAATTTGAATTGTTTTCTCTATTATTTTAGCTATGAATGGAATGCTGGCTATGGGTCTGTATGAGTTTGGGTCTTTTGAGTCGAGCTTATTATTCTTTATTATTGGTCGGAGTGTTGTGAGTTTTAGGGCATCAGGCATGATGCCCTGTGAAAGGGATTGGTTAACTATGTGTTGTAGATTTACCGCTAGTTCATCTTTCACACACTTAATCCATGAAACGGGGCATGGGTCGAGTGGGGAGGTGGTGGTGTTTATCATTGTTATGATTTTGAGAAGTTGCTTTTGTTCTACCAACTGGAAGCTTGTCCATTCATGTGTGGTTTTCGTGTTTGATAATAGCGGGGTTGGGGTAGTGGTCTTGTTTTTTAGTTTTTCTGCAAAATGTTTTGCTAGAGTTTGTATGTTTATTGCTTGTTGTTTAGGTTCGGTGTTACTAGTTTTGGTTAATGTTTTTACTATCGCGAATAACTCCCTAGGGCGGTTGATGGATGAGTTTATTACTTTTGAGTGGTAGTCTCTTTTTGATTTGTTAATTGCGTTTTTGTATTCTATGAGTAGGAGCATGTATTGTGATTTGTTTTCATCAGATTTAAGTTTTCTCCATCTCTTTTCTTGTTTCCTTAGTTGTTTTTTTAGTTTTGTCAGCTCTTTCGTGAACCATTTTTCTGTCTTTTTTGTTTGTTTGTGTAAGACTTGTGTTTGGACAGCTGCTTTTTGAATAGTAAGATTCCAATGTGCTATGGTTGAGTTGATGTCTGGTGATCTTGTGTCTAGTTTGGGTAGTACTTTGTCGAGGAATGTGTCTTTGTCAAAGCGTATGAAGCGTGATGTATGTGAGGTTGTGTTCCCATTGTTTCTTGGGACTTGTGCTGGTAACTGGATTGTGATTAGATGGTGGTCTGACCAGGGTACTTCGGTTATACTCGGGGTGGAATGTAGTGAGTGACTGTAGAGTGTGGCTGGGAGGAAAATTACGTCAAGTATGTTACCTTTTATGTTTGTAGGAGCGTGTATTATCTGTGTGAACCCCATTTGTGACATAGCATCTATGAAGTTATTTGATTGTGAGTGGTTCAGTGATGGAAGATTCAAGTCACCAAGAAGTATAAGTGGTTTGCTTCGTGGCGCTGTGCATGCGAGTTCTAGGATAGGGGTGAGGTTTTTCTGATCGGATGAAGGGGGTCTGTAGATGAGGGTGAGAGCCATGGTTTTATTTTCTATGTTAACAATGTCCATTCCATCTATATTATTTAGGTTTGTTAGGGTGAATTTTAGGTCATTTTTGGTGAGAATCAGTACACCCCCTCCTCTTTTTATATTCCGTTGGCAATTGAATATGTCATATTGATTTGTGGTAAGTTGGTTTAGTAGTATAGTGTCTGAGGGTGAGAGCCATGTTTCAGTAATACAGATAATGTCAGGGGATGTATCTTTAATTATGTCATTAATTATTGGTATTTTGTTTCTTATGGATCGGATGTTTATTAGGATGAGTTGTAATTTGGTGATTGTATTGTCATTTTGGTCAATTTTATCACTTATGGGTTGGTGCTTTATTTGGATGAGACGGTGCTGGCGTTTGTGTGAGGTGTGGCGCGAATGGTGATTGTGAGAGTTTGAGTATGTAGAGCTATATATTGGGTTTTGGTACTGATTGTATGTGATTGGAAGATTATTATAAGGGTTCCGGTTATAATTGTGGATGATTGGAATGTTTTTGTATGGACATTGATTGGTTTTGTAAGTGTATATGTGTTGAGTTAGGAGGGTTATTAAGAAGAGAGTGAAAAGGAGATTTATAATCTTGGTAGGAGATATTGTTTCCATTATGATGTAAAGGGTAGAGTGGGAGAGGAGTAGTTGGGGGGAGGGAGATTATTACTGGTAACAGTATCTCAAGTTAACAGTGCAGAGAGGGTATTTACTACTGTCAACAGTATCTTACAATAGTTAAAACTGGCAATGGTAACTTACTATAATTACTACTGGCAACAGTATCTTAGAATAGCAGTGCAAGAAGGGGTAATTACCACTGGCAGCAATGGGAAAATACTACTGGCAACAGTATCTCACAATAATTAATACTGGCAATGGTATTTCACAATAATTACTACTGGCAACAGTATCTCAGATTAGTAGTGCAAGAAGAGGTAATTACCACTGGCAGCAGTGGGAAAATACTACTGACAATATTATCTGACAAAGATCACTACTGGCAATGGATGCAGAAAATTCTGCTTTGGATAGACTTTCAAAGTCAACCTCCATTCCTGCCAAGAAAAAGCCTTTCAAGAAGTCTTTTTTTCAAGAAAGGCAGATTCCATCCTGCTTCTGGCCAACAATCTTCTACAGGTCGTTTTGCTGCTAAATGTCAGCAACCTAAACAGGCCAGGCCTAAGCCTACAGGGGCTGCTGCAACTCAGCAGACTCAGCCTCCTCAGGGTTTTTGACTTAATGCTAGAGAACTTTGCCTTTCTGGCTCTAAAACAGCCAGAGCCTCTCACCACACCATGGTGAGACATTTCAATTCTCCAACATCTCTCCTCGACCTTCTAGGTCAGGAGGTGGCTTCCCTTCTTGCCCAAGGGGGGCAATAGAAGAAGTACCCCTTCTTCAACAGGGTTCAGGGTTTTACTCCCCCTACTTTCTGATCCCAAAGAATACAGGGGGCTACAGACCCATATTAGACCTCAGAGAATTGAACAAATGTCTGTGCAAGGAGAAATTCAAGATGCTTTCTCTGGGCACTCTCCTTCCATACCTGCAGAGTCAGGATTGGCTTTGTTCTCTAGATCTCAAGGATGCGTACACACATGTCCTCATCCATCCATCTCACAGAAGGTTTCTCCGTTTTCTTTTCCAATTGAGGCCTCGACCTCGGCAGAACTACTGGTGCCATGCTCTGGGGTACCGGTTGCATCCGGTGCCAATACCCAGGCATCGGCAGCGTCAATAGACCAGATGTTCCTGGCTATTGAACGCAGTCTGGTGGCTCTCCTTGCGGCATCGATGCCCTCATTACCGCGTCAGACAGTTCAAGCGGTACCGGTACCGATAGCATCGACATCGGTATCGGCTTTGCCGGCACCCAGTCATGCGATGCCTTCTGGTGCCGATACGCCGGTATCGATTACCCCTGATACCGACTTCGGTCGGTATAGGTATCGGACTCTTCAAGAGCATTCGGACCGACGGTACTTCGAATCCTCGGAGGACTCCGAGGATTCTGACAGCTCTGCCGGTACCGGGATACTTCTCCCGGAGGAGCCTTCCTCTCCTAAGCATAGGATGTCTCCTCTAGAAGATATTTCCTTTCAGGATTTCATCAGAGAGGTGGCTCGTAGGATGTCCATTACTGTGACTCCTGAAACAGAGCCCAGAGCTAAGGAGTTGGAGATTTTACAATATCCCAAAGCTCTTAAAGAGGCGGCTACCCTACCTATCCATGAGATTTTACATGATCTCATGTTGAGAATGTGGGAGACACTTCTTACCACCTCTCCTCACTCTCGCAGACTGGATACTATGTATCGAGTCCCTCCTTGTCCTGGTTTTCAAAAAACTCAGCTTCCCCACCACTCCATTGTGGTGGAGTCAGCTATGAGAAGGATCAGAAGCACAAAGAGACATGCCTCTAATCCTCCAGGATGTGAGTGTAGAACCTTGGATGCCTTTGGACGTTGTACCTTCCAGGCTTCCATGCTCTCTGCCAGGATCAGTTCCTATATTTTATATATGGGAATGTTCCTTAAAGAGGTCACAGGAGATTTAGAGGTTTTGAGTCCTCTTCTTCCTGAGGACAGAAGGCAGGATTTTCTCACACTGGTTAAACATGCCCAGGATGCTTTGAGTGCATAAGCAGAACCTCTGCCATTGCCATAGGTGCACGAAGAATTACCTGGCTCCAGGCATCTGGACAAACTGGGAAATATCCCTTGTATAGGTGAGAATCTATTCGGCAAGAATTGGGAAGAAAAGGCCAATGAGATGGATGCTGACAACTCTACTTTGGATAGACTTTCCAAAGGCACAGCTGATCCTGCCAGAAAGAAATCTTTCAAGAAGCCTTTCTTCTAGAAAAAGAAGAGGTTTTATCCCTCTTATTCCCAACAGGGGCGTTCTGCAGGTCAGCTTGTCCGAAAGGGTCAGCAACCACCTAAACAAAGGAAAGCAAAGACTGCCAAGCCTCAAACTTCTCAGCAGTCTCAGCCTCCACAAGGCCTTTGACTTTCATCTAGAGAACTTAGCCTTCCTGGCCCTCAATGGACCAGAGCCTTCCACCATTCCGGCAATGAAGCTTTGTGACTATGGGCCCTCGCCAGAGAGCATCAGATTCATCTCCTTGCGGTGTATCTTCCAGGCATTCAAAACTCTTGGGCAGACAGACTCAGTCGAGTTCTGCTTCCACACGAATGGTCTCTCCATGCAGACCAGGTGGCCAAAAGTTTCCAAATTTGGGGAAGCCCGGACATAGACTTCTTCGCAAGTCTGCTGAATGCCAAACTTCCCCGGTTCTGTTCCAGAATTCCGGCTCAGGGTTGTCAGGCCAGGGATGCTTTCCTCCTCCATTGGGACCAGGACTTCCTGTATGCCTTTCCACCCATTCCCCTAATTCCCAAAACCCTGTTCAAACTTCAGAGAGACAGAAGTCATATGATTCTCATAGCTCCACATTGGCCATGGCAAATGTGGTACCCTCTGCTCCTACATCTCTCTCAAGCTCCGCCTCTGGAGTTAGGATGTGCTCGAGATCTCCTTTCTCAGGAGGATGGGATGCTGTGGCATCCCAATCCCCAGTCTCTGCATCTCAGGGCCTGGTTGCTGAAAGCCTAGAACTTCATGGTCTTAACCTTTCTCAGCAGGTAAAGGATATCCTTTATGCTTCCAGGAAGCTTTCCACAAGACGCTCTAATGCTTTCAAGTGGAAAAGGTTTACCATATGGTGTTCACAGAAGGGTCTTAACCCTCCTGCGATACATCTGGAATCATTACTGGAGTATCTCCTTCATTTATCTAATGCAGGGCTTAAGACCAATTCATTGAGAATTGATTTGAGTGCTATTGCAGCTTCTTTCAAGCCTCTAAATGGGCACCCTATTTCCTCTCATCCTCTCATAGCGAGATTTATGAGAGGCCGTCTTATGACTAAGCCTCCCATTAAGCCACCACCGGTGGCATGGGACTTAAATTTGGTTCTTGGGCAGCTTATGAAACTGCCTTTTGAATCATTAGCCACTACCTCCTTGAAATTCCTTGCCTGGAAGGTCATCTTTCTTATTGCAATCACATCAGCACGTCACATCAGTGAATTGCAAGCATTGGTGACTGATCCTCCTTATACAAGGTTCCATCATGATAAGGTAGTCCTTAGGACTCATCCACACTTTATGCCAAAGGTGGTGTCACCTTTTCATTTAAACCAAGCGGTTTACCTTCCTGTATTCTTCCCAAAGCCTCATGCCTCAAATGCAGAAAGGGATCTTCATACTTTGGATTGTAAAAGGGCTTTGGCCTTTTACTTACAAAGGGACACAGCAACATAGGAAATCCTTTCTTCTTTTTGTTGCTTTTGATCCTAGTCATTTGGTACTTCCAGTCTCCAAAAGAACACTGTCCAACTGGATTGCACAGTGTATATCTTTTGCCTATAAGAATAAAAACCACCTTCTGGAAGGCCATGTCACAGCTCACAATGTGAGAGCCATGGCAGCCTCTATGGCTCATCTTCACTCTGTGTCTATTGACGACATCTGCCGAGCAGCTACTTGGGCTTTGGTTCATACCTTCACAGCCCATTACTGCTTAGACAAGGACTCCTGCCGGGATGCCTTGTTTCGTCAGGCTGTTCTTCAACACCTGTTCCATACTTAATCAACTCCTACCCACCATCCCTGATAGGATGCCAGAGATCCATGGGGGGAAGTAGAGCCCTTTCACAAGGGCACACAACTTCTGGGGTTTCTCCCTGTCATCTGCAGTTAGGGAGTCCCCATGTGTGAAGACTACATTCCTGCTTGTTCCTGGAGATAGCATAGTTACTCACCTGTAATAGGTGATCTCCAGGAACAGCAGGAATTTAGTCTTCACAACCCACTCACCTCCCCTAGGAGTTGTATCTCTCTATCTATCTCTTTCTCTCTTTCCCTCTCTCTTTTGTCTCAGCTTTAAACTCAACTGGAGAGGTACAGTTGGGAAAGGCGGGAAGGCAGCACGCAGGCGCTGTGGGATGCTCCCAAAAGCTTTCCTAACGGACGCTGGGGAGCGTTCCCGTGCAGGCTCCGTCAGTACCGACGATACCCATATGTGAAGACTAAATTCCTACTGTTCCCGAAGATCACCTGTTACAGGTGAGTAACTATGCTATATCTGTAGAGTGGCTACTTGGGCTTCAGTACATACCTTCATAGCCCACTACTGTCTGGACAAGGACTTCCGTCGGGATGCCTCGTTTGGCCAGGCTGTCCTACAGCATCTCTTTCAGACTTAATGCAACTCCTTCCCTCCATCCCGGTAGGATGGCAGGGATTCATGGGAGGAAGTATGACCCTGTTCACACGGGTTCATAGCTCGTTGGGGTCATTCCTCTGGCATCTTTCAGCTGGGTAGTCCCCATATATTAAGACTACATTCCTGCTTGTTCCTGGAGATAGCATAGTTACTCACTTTGTAGCAGGTGATCTCCGGGAACAGCAGGAATTAAGTCTTCACAACCCACCCACCTCCCCTAGGAGTTTTCTCTCTCTATCTCTCTCTCTGTCTCTGTCCTTGGCTCAGCTTTAAATTCAACTGAAGTGAGAGAGGCAGTGAGGCGGGAAGGCAGCACGCATGCTCTGTGGGATGCTCCGAAAAGCTTTTTTTTTGGACGCTGGGGAGCGTTCCTGTTCAGGCTCCGTCGGTACCGACGATACCCATATGTGAAGACTTAATTCCTGCTGTTCCCGGAAGATCACCTGTTACAAGTGAGTAACTACGCTTTACTAACCTGTAATGGGTGTTCTCTGGAGACAGCAGGAATCAGTCCTCACAACCCTTCCTCCTTCCCTTGGAGTTGCTCCTTTACCATCTTTTATTTTTGCCGTCTTTTATCTGTCTCATCTGACTGAGCAAGATGGCACCCTTGGGCTGGAAGGGGACCACACATGCATGGTGGCATCATTCAAAGGCTTTCTTTGAAAGCTGGGGGGATGCTTCCGCGAGGGTTCCGTCGGTGACATCACCCGTACATGAGGACTGATTCCTGCTATCCCCGGATAATAGCTGTTACAAGTGAGTAACTACACTTTATCAGCAATCTTTATTTGCGTCATTTTGTGATGTTTTTGCATCACATTTATATATATATATTTTTTATGTGCTTTTTCGCTTTCTTTATTAACACACAAAATTAGGAAAAATGCTTCAGCCCATAAAAAACTTGGGGGCAGTATAGAGGAAATACTGTTAAATTAGTATTCTGCTTGTGGGTATTCTGTAAGACACATAAGAGTATTACCATGTCCTAGCCAGCAACATCAGGCTTAACACCCTCCCTAAGTACGAGAAATTATAACAATTGCTTAGGCTAAAAAAAAAAAGAATCTTTGGTTTGAAAGGAAATACAAGAAGGAAATTTCAAAATAAATGAATCTCCCAGCAAGAGCACTCTGTTTTAAGACCAAGAATTCCTGTCGCTGTAGCTGTGTCTTCTGAGAGAAATCAGTTAAGACCTGAACTTTTGAAGCTAAAAACAATGCAGCCATAGTTCGAAAATATAAACGTATGACCATGTTCCTGTCCGGCTCAAGTGCAAAAGTCACCAGCAATGTTCTCTCCATCAGCAACTCCAAGGAACTTTCAAGAAACCTTGTTAAATCTAGTGACTCCTGCGAAACCGCAGGTTCACTGGGTTGCTTAGCCAAAGCCTTCAATGATAGATGCTGCGCATGAACCACTGGAGGCAAGGACTCCACAGTAATCTTTAAAACCTCAGTGAAATATCTGTATAGTATATCACCAGGTACTATAGCTGGAAGATCTGGGGAAAATGGGGACGTGCAAGTTATTGTGCCTACTCTGGTTCTCCAACTTCTCCAGGTTACAACCTTCAAGCATCTTTTCTTTAGCAACAGTAGCATTGACGTCCACTTGTTCTGCACACTGGACCTCTTGGAGACCCAGCCGTGCCTCTTGCTAGTTCTGCTTGTAGGCAAGACCTTCCGCAATCCCAGAAATAAGTCTAGCATCCTCTTTGACAACCAACAAATTAAGGAAAGAAGTTAAAGCAATGATGGCATTCCATAGTAAGTCTAGGTTTACCACTGCAGGTCTCTCAACTTACTCTGCAAACAGAAGCACCAATATCTCGACCTCCAATAGGCAGTTTCCCCTCCTCATAACCTCCTGAAGCAGTTCTTTCAGCTCCAAGACCACCACCTTCTTTCGGAGATGGCAGCAGGGGCTCCCTTGGGATGTGCCAGGCACTCTCCATTTTTAGAGTTAACCCGTAACTGCTGAGTGCCTCCCCTCTCCCCCCGCAGGGGTTTCCAAGTCACAGTAGGGCATCATGTTCTTTGGGGCCCAGAGAAACCCCTTCACTGCTCAAGTCCAGCGTTCCAGAGCCAGACAGACTTGCTGAAAAGACGCTCACACCTCCTTGCAGCACAAAAGCATCAAGGGACGACTGGACTGACTGTGGCGAAGAAACCAAAGGAGCTGGGGTAAGCTGCTTCGGCTTATGCTTCCTCGACGGCATGTTGAGAATCACCCCGTAGCAAGCCCAGAAGTCAACCTAGTACAAGTGTGTCTGCAGGAGTGTCTCACCATGATGCCATCTTGCTCCCATTTATATTTATATATCTTACAGAATATGCTAAGTGTGATTCCCCCCCCCCCCCCCGCCCCCCCTATAGGAGGCATTGCCCAATGGTTATATTCAAAGTATTTTAAGGTGAACTAGTTTACATTTGGGGCTCTGATAGTGGGGACAGCTGCAGTTGAGGTTATTGATTTCTCTTTGAACTTAGGTACTCAAAATTCATATTTCCTCTTGAGTTTTGCTATGTGGGGATCAGGACCTCGGGACAGAAACTGTGAAATTGGCATTTTACAACTTCACTTGCTTTGACTGAAATGCCTTCTTTCTATGGCTAATTTCTGGGCTTTATTTCAGATATTTCTTTCCTTTGTTGGATTATTTAATATTGTCCTGTTTTTGGTTACCAGCTTTCACAACAAAAGTCTTAAAGATTGTTCAGAATTCAGCCTCTCATTCTGATAATTGGTATGCCTGAATTTGAACGTATTGCTCCTTGTCTTCATAAGCTTCAATGGCTTCCTATTAGAACTCCTGTTAAGTTTGAAAGGCTAGTAATGATTTATAAGGCAGTTATTATGAGAGGCCTTAAATATTCAAGCTGTTTTATACCCTTTTGTACTAATGCATTGCTTGCGTTCCATCTCTTTGGGCCTCTGAGGTCCATATGTCTGAAAAGTTGGAAGGTTATATTGCCGAAGTGAACTCTTGTTCTCGAAAGCTTATGCCTCAAATTCATTTTTCTATATGGTGCCCTACCTGCCTCTGTCATTCTTGATACTTCAGGCTAACATGACTACCCCTCTGAAAATTTTGAGACATTTTATTTTTTGCTGAAGACAACGGAGGCCAGATTTTTCTTCTTACCCTGCCCCATTTCACCCCTCATTTTGGAAGATACAGGACCTCCATGCCCTGATACCTTTTTACCTACTATCTTATCTGCTGTAGTGTTGGAGAAACTCAGAGCAGGCAGGAGCTGTTTGTCATCTTTCCCCCTGCTGCGTGACCTCTTGCAAGATTTTGCATGTCACATTAGTAGTGGTTTACCTGCATTTTGGTTAGAGCACTGGCTTGGGAACCAGGAGACCAGGGTTCGATTCCCACTAGCACTCCTTGTGGCCTTGGGCAAGTCACTTAACCCTCCATTGCCTCAGAAAAATCCAGGTTATCAATGTTCCTGTTTAATGTACATTACCAAGTTTAAATTACAATGTAAACCGCTTTGGCGGAAATGATAAATCGGTATAAAAAAACCGGTTAAATAAATATTTAAATCTTTATAGGTTATTAGGTTAAAACTAAGTGTGAATTTTACTGCATAGGTTTCTGAATGGTTTTTTTTGTTTTTGTCTTTTTTTTAAGTTAGGGTGGGCCTTCTGTAATAGAGCTGTTTGGGCTTGCTCTTTCTTTGAAAAATGGAGGTATTCTTTTTTTCTTTATAGGGGATGAAATACCACGAACGTTATGCAAGACAGTTTTTAGCTACAGATCTGCCATTGTATCATAGGAGTGGCAACAAGTCTATTCATCCCATTAAACAAAGGTAAAAAGAAATACAGAAAATTACTTCTTTATTTTCAAAATATTTTTTTTTACTACAACACTCAAACAAGTGACATGCAAAACTGTGTAGTCACAACACTATGAAATCCAAGTGTGTAGGAGCATTAGAATTAAAATAGATCATCCTAACTAGCTGACATGCACAGCAGATGATATAGTAGTCCATATGAGGCATGGAAACACAAAAACTGTGCACTGGTCTGAAGAGCCTTGGGAACCATGGCTGACATTAACAAACAAGAAAAATAACCACTATATAGGTAACCAACAAAACATATCGCCTTGATATCATGAAAGGCGGTATATAAGAAATAATAAGTAAGTAAAGTAAATATCATCCTTTCTATAAAAACATTATAATAGGAGAGGGCTAGTGATATTGTTTTGATCTTACGACCAAAAACTGAGGATCATCTAATATCCGTTAACCTCCCTCCCCTGCCCATCCTCCAAATATGCATGCTTCTTGCACATAGATGCATGCTTACTAAAATTAAAGCATAACAGCGGGTAAAATGTCATGCAATAAGCCAACCAAGGGTAAAGGTTTCTAATATTAAATCTAGATTTTTGGAGGTCCTGCTGAATACCATTTCAAACTTCCCCACCCATAGGACATCACACAAAGCAATCAAAAGGTTGCCCTGAACAGAGTTGTGTTGAATTTGCAGTTTTGTAAAAGTACATGCCAGAAAAGTAGCTAGCTGTGTGTATCTTCAACTTATGTGTGTTCAGTTGTCGCTCCTTGAGGTGCCCATTCTACTAAACTTACATGACAGTGAAACCCGATACTAGTTGGGCCATCTGTGTGTTCTTAAGCCTACCCAACTAGGTGTATGCATTCTCTCTAATCAAGCAGTCTCATTGTGTATCTCTGGAATGTGCTGAACTCTCCCTTCAGTAGTTTGCTGAAGACACGAGAGGGAAAACTCCCTCAGAGGTTTGTTAGCAAAGGGGATTTGGCAGACTAGCAGTTTATCATCTCCACAATGGCGTCATTGCACCAAAACACCACCATTATGTATCATAGATAGCCCATATGTGGAGGTCTACCACTATGAGGAAAAGGTAGAGTTTTTTTTTTTGTTAATGTAATATTTCAGGTGCCATTCTGGTGGCCAGGTAGATGCAGGACCTCATACCAAGCTAGAAATGTGCTCTGTGTGACCAATTAATCTGGTGCTACCTTACCACCCAGCTGCCATCAGTAACTCACTCTTTTTAAGCTTCTTAGAAGCCCAGTGATGATATCCGTGCCCCTTTTGTACTTGCGCCCTGTGCAGTTGCACCACTTGCACAACCCTTGGCATGGCCCTCGGTACATGCACACCATATTCATAAAAATATACTCCAAACCCCAACTCCTTAGCAGCATCCAAGTAGGTTGACACCAGATACTATAGCAGGGAAGCCAAATGAACATGAAAATAAATACCCGAAAGAGTTACTGCCAGATAATAGGGATTTGCATTCTTCTGACATATAAAGGGAAATGTCTGTGGCATTTCTTATGTTTGATATCGTGTTTAATTGGAAACAGGACACACCCCCTTTTGAAATTTTGGGTTTGTCTTGTGTCTTCATTATTTCCGCCTATCAGCAGTGTTCCTGTCAGTTGCTGACATTGTCACTTGAAACAAAACACCCCAAAAATCCTGTAAACGACATGGGAAACGATAAACAAAATAGCTTCTTGTGGAAGAATCTGGCAGATTTATTCTTTATTATTCTTTATTCGCAAAGCTTGATAAACCGCCCATGCCAAGGCGTCAGGGCGGTGTACAATACAATATAATAACTAAGGCTACTGAAAATAAAGTTGGAAAAGGAACGCCATCAGTGACAGGACAGGAAGGAACAGTTAAAAGACAGAAGACAGAAAAGAAGAGGACGAGTGGAGTGGGGGTGGGGGAGCAAGGGGAAGTAGTACGAAGAGAAACTATGGGGGATGGAGGGTGCGGCTAGGGGAGAAGGCACCATCGGTCGGTAAGGGAAGATCAAAGGCTTGACAAAAAAGATAGGTCTTGAGAAGACCTTTGAAACGGGGGAAAGAAGATTAGAGACGGAGTGGTAGGGGGAGTGAATTCCATAAGGCGGGACCTCGGAAGAAGAAGGCAGAGTGGCGAGTGAGTTCCAAATAGGCCTGGGAGGAAGGGAGGAAAAGATGGTTGCCGTGAACTGAGCGGAGAGAGCAAGGGGAGGGTTGAAAGTGAATGATATCTGCCAGGTATTGAGGGGTACTGGCATAGAGAGCTCTGTGTGCAAGAATGAGCAATTTTTTTTTTTTTTAAATTTACAAAATTTATTTCAAAATGAAACAAAATTACAAAGAAAACATTACATAAACTGTAATATCCAGTCCACATCAAGGAGCAGCTTCACACATTTGCAGTCAAATTTAAAAGGAAACCTGAGAAAACCAATAAGCTCAATATACTAAATCAAGTGATGCACTATATTCCCCCTATAATTACACCAAGTTATACCAGTTCCCTCTCACTCAACAAGCTAACTAATTGATCAGGTTCAGAAAATATATATCGCTTACCTTGAAAGGTAATCTGACATTTACAGGGAAATTTAAGATAAAATAAACCCCCCAAACAAGAACACGTGGACGGAGAGCTTATGGCGTTCTTGTGTGATTTTGGCCACATCTGGAAATATCTGAATAACTTGACCACAGAACTGTTCGGTTTTCTTCTGAAAGTAAACCGTCAAAACCCTATCCTTATCCATCTCCCGAACAAAGGAAACTAACAAGGTATCTCTTGTAGGAATATCATCTGTGGAAGATTCAAGAAAGCCAGATAGATCCAGAGTGGAAGAAGCCAGCTTTTCACTTTGGATATTCCCTGACATGTTACCATCCAAATCTTTTTTAACTCTAGGTATATAATACAATTTTGAAATTAAAATATCCGAAACATCTTTAAACATCAGAACTTCCTTAAAGTATTTTTGCAACAACAACAGGGGGGATAAGTAATGTGTCCTAGGAAAATTTAGAAAACGTAAATTTTTTGACCGATATACATTTTCTCGAAATTCATCCTGTCGTTGCAAAGAACTAAAACCCTGAGAAAATTTCAAATTAAATTCACTTTGAGAGGAAACAAATTGCTCAGTAGAATTAACAAGCCTTTCCACAGATGTCAGCCGAGCTTCATGATCAGTTAGTTTACCAACCGTCTCTTTTGAGAAAACAGATATCTTCTGCAATGAAGCACTTAACGCTGTTTCCATCCGTGAAACGACAAGCCAGACATCTTTCAAAGAAACATGTTCAGGAGGGGAACATCGTTCAGCAAAACCCGGAAAGGAAACCACCGATGGTAATGGTAATGACAATGGTAGATTAGAAGAAGTTACTTGCAAAAACGAATCTGGAAGTAAAGCTGGGGAAACATCCAAGCCCTTCGTATCCACAGGAGAAGAAACGGCACAACTATCAAGAACAGTTATCTCCTGATCGGGTTGAACTAAACCCGTAGCGGAAGCAGAGGTGGATGAGGAGGCGGTACTCACAGTTGATGAGTCCAGCGAATCCGATGGCAAGGAACCCAACAGTGCTGGAGAGTTCTCCACACGTACGTGGGCATCCATGGGGTCAATAATCTTAACTGCCTTCAATTGCGCTGGCTGAGAGTGCTGTTTCCTCCGCTTCCCCATAACCTTAATACCACCAATGCACCTCGTGCACCGAAGGGCACCAAAGGGGCATGACCTGCCCCTTTGGTCACGCCCCTTCGGTCACGGAACTGCGGGAACGTGCCCGCTTAACGCATCCCGCGTAGGGGCCGGTCTTTAATGGCCCTCCTCCAGTCCAGTGGCCCAATGAGGAGCTAGGCAGGCAGGAACCTCAGGTAAGCAATCAGGAAATCAAAAGAAGCAGCTCACTGTTCCACCTGAGAGCCGGTCTTTAATGGCCCTCCTCCAGTCCAGCGGCCCAATGAGGAGCTTGGTAGGCAGAAACCTCAGGTAAGCAATCAGGAAATCAAAAGAAGCAGCTCACTGTTCCACCTGAGAGCCGGTCTTTAATGACCCTCCTCCAGTCCAGCAGCCCAATGAGGAGTTAGGCAGGCAGGAACCTTAGGTAAGCAATCAGGAAATCAAAAGAAGCAGCTCAAGAATGAGCAATTTAAAAATAAACCTAAATTTAACTGGAAGCCAGTGGAGAGTGAAAAGACAGGGAGTGACATGAGATCGAGCGGGGGAGCAGGTAACGAGACGGGCAGCAATATTCTGGACCAGTTGTAGATGGCGAAGCTGGGAGGAGGGGAGACCTGCGAAGATAGCATTACAGTAATCTAAACGCGATATCACGAGTGATAGGACCAGGGTGACAACAGAGGAATGGGCAGAAGTGACCAAACAGCCCTTATCCGGCGAAGATGGAAGAAGGAAGTGCGTACTGCGGAAGAAATATGCTGTTGAAAGGACAGAGAGGAGTCCAGGGTGACGCCCAGGTAGCGAAGAGTCGATACTAGGGGGATAGGGTTGGAGGACATAAAGGGTGACAAGTCAGGAGAGGGGAGGCCAAAAGAGAACCAAATTGCCAAGGATTTAGCGGGGTTGACGTGAAGAAAATTGAGGTCAAACCAAGAAGCGACGGAGGCAAGACACGAATTTAGCTGGGCAAGGTCAGGGGCGCAAAAAGAATATCGTCGGCGTAGATGTAAACGGAAATTCCAGATTGCTGAATAAGAAGAGCAAGAGGGGCAAGAAAGACATTGAAAAGCAAGGGGGCAAGGATAGAACCCTGAGGAACACCACAGGTTGAGGGGAGTGGGAGAGAGACAGAGGATTGCCTGTATATGGTTGTGATGCCGGAAAACCCGCTTAATAGCCAGCTTCAAGTAATGCAGGTGCACTTGACCCACTTAATACCAACATTAAGAATGAGCTGGTGCACAGACACCCTTGCTGTTTCCTGCTTCTATGTAAGTCGTGTCCACCCATCATACTGCACTGGAAATATCCTGCTGTTTTTAGTCCCTTAGTACTTTCAGGGAAAAGTTCCCAGATAAGGTTTTCTTCTGCATGGAGCAGCAGGTGCACCTACTCTTGCCATCTTACTGTGCAGACTAGATGGACCATACTGGTCTTTATCTGCCGTCATTTACTATGTTACTATGTTTTGGGTCATTCGTGGACTAGTACTGACAATCATGCGAGATTGCCCTTGCATAACCTGGAGACACTGATGAAAGGAGGGCGAGTAGCGGAGTGCTTCAGGGATTGGTCCTGGGACTGCTACTGTTCAATGTCTTTGTGGTGTTTTTGTAAATGAGTTAAAAGGAAAAGTTTGCCTTTTTGCAGATGATACAAAGATTTTCAAAAGAGTGGATACTTCAGAGGGAGTAGACAACATGAGAACATCTACAAAAATTAGAATAATGGTCAAATGCTTTGCAATTGAGATTTAATGCAAAGAAATGCAGAAACCCAAAGGAGCTGTTTGCAAGTAGTGATGAGATGCTGATGTGTACAGCCCAAGAAAGGGACCTTGGAGTGATAGTGTCTGAGGATCTCATGGTGGCGAAGCTGTGCAACAAGACAGTGGCCAAAGCCAGAAGCATGTTAGGCTGCATACAGAGAGGAATAAACAGCTGGAAAAGAGGAGGTATTAGTTTTCTCTATACAGATAGTTGGTGAGGCCTCACTTGGAGTATTGTGTTCAATTTTGGAGACTGTATCTTACAATGAATATAAAATGGTTCAGAGGACGGTGACCAAGATGATTTGGGGCCTGTGCCAGAAGGCATACAGTATGTGAGAAGACTTGAAGACCTAAATATGGATACCCTAGAAGAGAGGAGAGAGAGAGGGGAATTTGATACAGTTCTTTAAATACTTAAAGGGTTTTAATGAACAAACCAAACCTTTTTCAAAGATGGGGAAGCCGTAGAACTAGAGGCCATGAAATGAAGTTGCAATGAGGCAAACTTAAAAGCCACATCAGGAAATAAGGAAAGGGTGGTGGATGCCTGGAATGTCCTCCTAAAGGAGGTGGAGGGAGCAAAAACAGTGACTGAATTCAAAAAGGCATGGGACAGAGACAGAGAGTTCTTACATAGAAAAAGGATGGAACCAAAGCAAATATAAACAATTTCATAGAGAGGGATAATAACCTGCCTGAAGCAGAAGGTACAACCTTGAGCAAGGGCATAGAGGGAGAGTAACCTGCATAGAGCAGCAAGTGCTGCTCTACAACTTTAGCCATCTTACTAGCAGACTAGATGGAAAATGCTAGTCTTTATCTTTCATTTAACATGTTAATATGTAGAATCCAGTTTTTTTTCTGAAGACGATGTTTGAGACATCCCAATATTTACTGGTATAGCGAAATCTGTTGCTAACTCATAGAAAATCAGAAATGAGAGTCTCCATGCTGCATCCCACCTGGGCCCACAAATAGAAAATTGTCCAAATAAAGGAACATGTTGTCTTTTTCCATCCATTGACGAATGAACTGTAGAACTTAAACTAGGTGCAGGAGATTGTGGTCAGTGGGCTACTCATAGAAACAAAGAAACATGATGGCAGAAAAAGATCACATGGGCTATCTAGTCTGCCCTTCCATATCACCCAGTACAAGAATCCCCTTTTTTTTCTTTAGAGAGCCTCTGTTTGTCCCATGCTTTTTTTGAATTTAGATACTGTCCTCATCTCTACCACCTCCACTAGGAGACTTTCACACCTCTACCACTTTCTATAAAGAAATATTTCCACATATTACTCCCGAATCTATGCCCTTTCACCCTCATCCTATGTCCCCTCGTTGCACAGCTTGTTTTCACTCGAAAGAGGCTCTCCTCCTTGCATTTATGCCACGGAGGTATTTAAACGTCTCAATCATATCACCTCTGTCCCGCCTTTCCTCTAAAGTATACATGTTAAGGTCTTTAAGTCTATCCTCATGTGCTTTATAATGAAGACCATTAACCATTTTCATAGCCTCCCTCTGCATCGACTCCAACTTGTTTATATCCCTTTGAAGGTGTGGTTTCCAGAATTACACACAGTACTCCAAATGAGGTCATACCAAAGACTTATACAGAGGCACTATCACCTCCTTAATTCTGCCAGCCATTCCTCTCCCTATGCACCCAAACATCCTTTTAGCTTTTTCCATCGCCTTTTCTACCTGTTTAGCTACTTTGAGATTGTCAGACACAATCATGCCTAGGTCCCGTTCTTCTTTCATGGACAGATGTACGTCACCCCCTATACTGTACTGCTCACTTGGACTGTTGCAACCCAAATGCATGACTCTACATTTTTTTAGCATTAAATCTCAGCTGCCAAATTCCTAGACCAATTTCTAACCCAAGCAGTAACTTTTTAGGGCCCATCCCAAGGGTGCTTAGTTTGTTTATAAGTCGCCTGTGTGGAACAGTGTCAAATGCTTTACTGAAATCTAAATACACCACATCTAGGGCTCTCCGTCGATCAGATTTGTCTGACAAGACCTGCCCCTGGTGAATCCATGCTGCCTCAGATCCTGCAATCCGTTGCACTCTAGAAACTTCACTGTTTTCTCTTTCAACAGAGTTTCCAATAATTTACTCACCACCAAGGTTAAACTAACCAGCCTGTAGTTTTCAACCACATCCTTACTTACGCTTTTGTATAAAGGGACAACATGTGCCTCTCTCCAGTCCTCTGGCACCACCCCTGACTCCAAAGAGGCATTGAAAAGGTCAGTCTGTGGAGCTGCTAGAACCTCCCCAAGTTTTTTCAGTATTCTTTGATGTATCCCATCTGGTCTCATTGCTTTGTCCACTTTTAGTTTAGCTAGTTCCTCATGAACAAAGTCCTCTGAAAATAGTTTGAGATGCCCCTCGCTTTTGTTCCTGTTTGTGGGTGTTGTCTGAGGTCCTGCACCCGGCCCTTCATCTGTGAACACAGAACAGAAATATTAAGCAATTCTGCTTTATCCTCATTAGATTCTACATATTCCTCCCCTTCACCCTTGAGTCTGACAATACCACTTTTGCCCTTCCTCCTCTCACTAACATATCTGGAAAATTTATTGCATTGGCTATTTCTTCTTCTTTTTATACCTTTGCTTTTCTGACTACTTTGCCAGCCTCTCTAAGTTTTTCCAAATATAGATGTGTGTCATCCCTCTCTCTCTGATCTCTTGTATTTCATGAAGGCCTCCCTCTTTTTCTTCACCTTTTCAGCTACCTCTTTTGAGAACCATAGTGGCCTTCTTTTCCTTTATTTACCATTACCCATAAAATATCCCCTTTCAGTTTTGCCCATTGTTTTTCTGTATTCCCCAGCTGTTCCCATCCCGCCAACGACTCCTTGATGTATTGGCCCATCTTGGCAAAGTTAGTTTTCCTAAAATCTAAGACCCTAGCTTTGGAATGGATTTTATCAGCCCTAGTCCTAATACTGAACCACACCATCTGGTGATTGGATGTGAGATGATCTTCCACTATAACATCAGAAACTTTCCCCATTGGTAAGCACCAAGTCCAGTATGTGAAGTCTGTCCAGGTGTACCTGAAACAAGTAGAAGGCTGACTGTATTTGTCTCTGGGCCAGCCGCCATCAACAGGTGTAAGATGCTATCTCCAGGAACAAGCAGGAATAAGTCCTCACATATGGGTACGTCGGAACCGACGGAGCCTGCGCGGGAAAGCTCCCCAGCTTCCTAGAATGGAAGCTTTTGGGACCTCCCACTGCACATGCGCGCTGCCTTCCCGCCTTCCTGAACAGCTCTCCTCAGTTTCTCTTTTTCCGCGGAGCCAGCAGGTCGTGTATCCTGTCACCGCTGAAGAAATTGTAGTTTTTTGTTTTGTTTCTTTAGACCGCGTACCTGCCTTCCCATACCGATACCGGTATCGCCGGTCTTCCTTTCTCTTTCTTGAAAAATTATTTTCTTTTCTTTTATTATTTTTCAGCACTTGGTCACTTCAGTTAGGCCTTTAGGCCTACTTGAATTCTCCACATGGAGAAGCCAGCCCCTGGATTTAAGAAGTGTACCAAGTGTACTGCTGTAATATCAGTCACAGACACCCATGAATGGTGTCTTAAATGTTTGGGGCCTGACCACTCCATTCCGGACTGCCCTTCCTGCTCCCAAATGTCTAAGCGTGGGCTGCAGAACCGGGCCAACAAATTCCATGTGCTGTTTGCTTCAGAGAATCCAACATCACAGTCATCCAGGTCATCATCTCCGGATGGATCTCAGGTAACCAAACCTTCTGTGGGCAAGTCCTCAAAGGGCAAATCTCCTTCAAAGCATCGAGAGGCTCTTAGTTTTGAGGACCCTGCCCCAGCCAAACAGCCCCGGCGGGAAGCTCTGCCTTCCAAAACGCCAATTCAGGGGCTACAGGTTGACATCGATGGCACGGCCTCGACAGATCACCTGTTGGACTGCTCTGGGGTACCGGCCCATACCGGTACCGACATCCAGGCAGCCGTGGCGTCTATGGGCAATACTGTCCAATCCATGCAGCAGGCCGTCATGGCTTTCATTAAAGCTGCAACGCCATCGGTACCGCTTCCAGCGGTTCCGGGCCCGGTTCCGGTATCGTCCGCCATGCCGGAACCCAGGCCTTCCTCTTCTAAACGCAAATCGGTACCGTATGGGCTTTCGCTCCATACCGCTTCCATACCCGGTACGCCCGATGTCGATACCGATCGGTATGCGTATCGTGCGTTGGAGGAAACTAGAGAATACACCGATTCCTCTGAGGATTTTGTCTCCTCTGATGAGTCTGCAGAGCTCTCCCTTGACCTTCCTGAGGAACCTTCTTCTCCAAAAAGGAGAATGTCTCCTCCAGAGGATTTGTCCTTTCAGGACTTTATTTTAGAAATGGCTAAAGGCCTTTCTATCACTACCTCCTCTGAAAGGGAACCAAGGTCGAAAAGATTGGATATTTTAGGATACTCTAAGTCTCCTAAAGAAGCAGTTACCCTGCCTATCCATGAAATCCTTCAGGAACAATTGATGGATTTCTGGGAGAACCCTTTAACTCTGTCTCCTTATTCCCGTAGGTTGGACACCATGTATCGGGTCCCTCCTTCTCCTGGTTTTCAGAAAACTCAATTGCCTCACCACTCCATTGTGGTAAAGTCTGCAATGAAAAAGATCAAGAGTACTAAAAGGCACTCTTCTACACCTCCAGGAAGGGAATGTAAGACACTGGACTCTTTTGGTAGGAAAATCTTCCAGGCTAGTATGCTTATAGCCAGGATTAATTCCTACAGCCTCTATATGGGCATGTTCCTAGGGGAACTTGCCAATAAAGTGCGGCATTTTGCCCCCTTTTCTCCCTGAGGATAAACAGGAGGGCTTCCTTTCTGTTGTGAAACAACTCTCAGATGTTTCTAAGTTCTCCAACAGAGCTGCCTTTGATTCCTTCGAGGGAGCCAGCAGAGCTTCTGGCATTGCTATTGCAGCCAGACGTCTGGCTTGGCTCCAGGCTTCTGATCTGGAACCCTGGGTTCTAGATGGCTTACGGAATCTGCCCTGTACAGGTGAGAACTTATTCGGTGCAGAGTGGCAAGTTAAAGCCACTCAAATGGACGCTGAAAATGCCACCTTAGAGAGACTTTCTAAGTCCACTTCTACTCCCACTAAGAAGTCGTCTTTCAAGAGGCCTTATTATAAGAAGGCCAGATATGCTTCCAATACTGGCCAGCAATCTTCTCAACCTCGTTTTGCGGCTAAACGTCAGCAAACGAAACAAGCAAGAGCAAAGCCTGCAGCAGCTACTGCAGCTCAACAGGCTCCACCCCCTCAGGGGTTTTGACTTGCCCCTAGAGAACTTGCCATTCCTGGTTCTGGACCAACCAGAACCTCTCACCATACCTGGAAGGTTAGCTCACTTTGCTCCCAGATGGGAACAAATCACAACAGAGCAATGGACCCTCTCTATCATCCGAGAGGGTTACAAACTTCATTTCTCCAACCTTCCTCCTCATCACATGGTGAGACCCTTCAATTCTCCATCTCCTCTCCTAGCCCTGTTGGATCGGGAGATCTCTTCTCTGCTTGCCCAAGGGGCCATAGAAGAGGTTCCTCTTCATCAACAAGGGTCAGGTTTCTACTCCCCCTATTTTCTCATTCCAAAGAAGACAGGGGGATTCAGACCACTCCTAGATCTGAGAGAATTGAACAAATTTCTGTACAAGGAGAAATTCAAAATGCTCTCTTTGGGCATTCTCCTTCCATACCTTCAGAGTCAGGACTGGCTTTGTTCTCTAGACCTGCAGGATGCGTATACACATCTACTCATCCATCCATCCCACAGAAAATATCTTCGCTTTCTGTTCAGGGGAAGTCATTACCAATACAGAGTACTTCCCTTCGGTCCTCGCCTCTGCCCCAAGAGTCTTTACCAAATGCATGGCAGTCGTAGCCGCATTTCTCAGAAGCATGGGGATTTTCGTATTCCCATATCTGGACGACTGGCTCATTCGAGCTCCAACTCAGTCGCAGGCCCAGATTTCCCTAGACCGCACAAGGAGCCTTCTGCAGTATCTGGGACTGGTGGTAAACCTTCCCAAGTCTCAACTCAGCCCTACTCAGTCTCTAGAATTCATAGGGGCCCAGTTGGACACCACCACTGCAAGAGCCTACCTTCCACTGGTTCGGGGTCAGCGTCTGCTGAGCTTGGCCTCCCAAGCCCAGTCCAGTACTCACTTGACAGCCAGGGAAATGCTACGCCTCCTGGGCCATATGGCCTCCACAGTACATGTGGTGCCCTATGCTCGTCTTCATATGAGAGCAGCTCAATGGACCCTGGCCACCCAGTGGACTCAGGCGTCGGGAGCACTCTCAGACCAAATACAAACCTCAAACCGTCTGTCTTGGTCCCTCCATTGGTGGATATCCACCAAGAATCTGTTGTTGGGGGCTCCCTTTCAGCCCTTGCTACCCCAAGCAACCCTCACAACAGATGCCTCCCATTTGGGGTGGGGAGCCCATCTGCTAACTCTCTCCACTCAGGGCACTTGGTCTCCACAGGAGGCCACCCTTCATATCAACCTCCTGGAACTGCGAGCAATTTACCTTGCCCTCAAGGTCTTCTATACCCTCCTTGCCAACCTGACTGTCCTGGTTCAGACAGACAATCAGGTGGCCATGTTTTACATAAACAAACAAGGAGGGACGGGCTCTCTGTCGCTTTGCAACGAAGCTCTCAGATTATGGGCCTTCGCCAGAGAGCACCAAATTCATCTGCTAGCAGTGTATCTTCCAGGAGTTCAAAACTCTCGAGCAGACAGGCTCAGTCGAGTTCTGCTGCCACACGAGTGGTCCCTACACGTGGACCAGATAAGCAGAATCTTTCAGGAATGGGGGACCCCGGACATAGACCTCTTTGCAAGTCCGTGGAATGCCAAACTTCCCCGGTTCTGTTCCAGGACTCCGTGTCAGGAGGCTCAGGCCACGGACGCCTTTCTCCTCCATTGGGGTCAAGCGTTCCTATATGCCTTTCCACCCATTCCGCTGATTCCCAAGACTCTGTTCAAACTCCAGAGAGATCACGGCTCTATGATCCTCATAGCTCCACGCTGGCCACGCCAAGTGTGGTTCCCTCTGCTTCTACAGCTCTCCCAGGGATCCTCCCTGGACTTAGGAGCTGCACCAGACCTTCTGTCTCAGGAGGAGGGGACTTTGTGGCACCCAAACCCCAAATCCCTACATCTCCGAGCTTGGTTACTGAAGGCTTAAGTCTTCAAGACTTTAATCTTTCTCAACCTGTGAAAGATATCCTTCATGCCTCTAGGAAACCTTCCACGAGGCGGTCTTATGCTTTCAAATGGAAACGTTTTTCCATTTGGTGTGCTCAGCAGGGCCTTGACCCTCTGGCACTTCCTTTGAATTCCCTCTTAGACTATCTCCTGCATCTTTCCAATGCAGGCCTTAAGACGAATTCTGTAAGAGTCCATTTAAGTGCTATTTCAGCATCCCTGAAACCTATAAATGGACAACCTATCTCCTCTCATCCTCTTGTTGCAAGATTCATGAGAGGCCTGACTCTCACTAAACCTCCCATCAGACCCCCCCCGGTCGCATGGGATTTGAATCTAGTGCTTGGTCAGCTTATGAAGCCACCTTTTGAGCCGTTATTTTCTACCTCCTTGAAATTTCTTTCCTGGAAGGTACTATTCCTAATTGCAGTCACTTCCGCTCGCCGCATCAGCGAACTGCAGGCTCTAGTGGCTAATCCACCTTATACAAGATTTCATCATGACAAGGTGGTCCTTAGGACGAATCCCCACTTTATGCCCAAAGTGGTCTCGCCTTTCCATCTTAATCAAGAGGTATATCTACCGGTTTTTTTTCCGGCTCCTCATGCCTCTAGTGCAGAGAGGAACCTTCATACTCTGGATTGTAAAAGAGCTATAGCCTTTTACCTTAATAGGACTCAGCCACATCGAAAGTCTTCTCAACTTTTCGTGGCTTTTGATCCTTCACATTTGGGACTTCCAGTCTCCAAGCGTACACTTTCCAATTGGATTGCTCAGTGTATTTCCTTTGCTTACCAGAGTAAAAACATTTCTCTGGAAGGCCATGTCACAGCTCACAATGTGAGAGCCATGGCAACTTCTATGGCTCATCTGCACTCTGTTTCCATTGATCAGATCTGTCGAGCCGCTACCTGGGCCTCGGTTCATACCTTTACAGCCCATTACTGTTTGGACAAGGACTCCCGCCGGGATGCCTTGTTTGGCCAGGCTGTCCTCAAACACCTGTTCCATTCTTAGACAACTCCTGCCCACCTTCCCAGGATGGATGCCTGAGATCCATACGAAGATGGCGAACCCTTGGAGGGGGATCTCCCAGGCATCTCAGCTAGGGAGTCCCCATATGTGAGGACTTATTCCTGCTTGTTCCTGGAGATAGCACAGTTACTTACCTGTAACAGGTGATCTCTGGGAACAGCAGGAATTAGTCCTCACAACCCACCCACCTCCCCTAGGAGTTGTATCTTCTATCTATCTGTCTTCCTGTCCTCTCTCTATTGTCTCAGCTATAAACTCGAAACTGAGGAGAGCTGTTCAGGAAGGCGGGAAGGCAGCGCGCATGTGCAGTGGGAGGTCCCAAAAGCTTCCATTCTAGGAAGCTGGGGAGCTTTCCCGCGCAGGCTCCGTCGGTTCCGACGTACCCATATGTGAGGACTAATTCCTGCTGTTCCCAGAGATCACCTGTTACAGGTAAGTAACTGTGCTATCAAAGAATGTGGCCAGGCTGCAGAGTAGGGAGGAATGAAATAGTATACCGAGCTGCCTGAATATGAGCAATTCTGGATTAGTCTGTCTTCTCTTTGTCTCCTCCCCTTGCAGCAATCCCCAGTCCTACTGGGGAAGGCCTGCCTTGAAAGGGCCTTACCAGTCTGCCTATTTTTATTTTCAGATGATCTCTGAAAGACAGATGACTGAGTGAGTGTTGAGGGTATTGGGATGCTGAGAGGGCATTTGTATGCTGAATGCATACCTGAATTCTGCCAGCAGCAACTTTACTGTCTTCCTGCTTTGGGATGCTACCAACAATGGCTTCATATTCTTTCAGTGCACTGGGGTGGGTGCTTCTGTTGATCGCTTTGCTCTATTTTCTGGCTTAATTTGAGGCAAGGGAAAGGTAGAACATCTCTAGTGGGCATTCCAAAAGTGGCAGTCTCACAAATCTCATTTTTATTTTGTAGCTAACAGACACCAACTGAAATGAAGAAGCTGTGTGTCTGCTTGGTAGGTTGTGAGACTTTGAAAAGAACAATTACGTTCCTGTGATCTAATGTCATGCACCCTCTTGGTCATGTTTAATAGAAACATATTCTGTGTCAGCTATGGTGCATACATCATCCACCATCTCATGGAATGTGTCATCATACTTGAGTCAGGCAAGCCCTTTGTTCAGTTTGTATGATCTAAAGATGTCCAAGAAGTGTGGCCCAGCTCAACACTGTCAAATATCCCTAAGCTTTCTTAACTATCTTCCTTAGCAGATCTTTCTTCAACTTTTCTCTTTCAGGCTCAGTCAATCAGAGGATATATGATTAGTGACACCAGGGCTGGCCCAAGGGGTTCTGCCATCCTAGGCAGGAGCCCTGGTCGTGCCCCCCCCCCCCCCCCCCCACTGATCTAGCAGAACGATATGGAACTGCATTTTTCTCTAGAGCACTGAGTATTGAGGCGGTCAATATGCTAGAATGCAATACCTCTTCTGTCAGCGGGCTCGAGGGGGTGAGGTGTGACTCGGCGGCAGTCCATATGCTTCAGCATACATGGCCTACTTCTGACCCCCCCAAAGTTATGTTAGAGGGGGGGTCAGAAGCGGTAGACCATGTGTGCCGAAGCACATGACCTGCCGTCGAGCCGCCCCATCCCCTGCCGCTGGAATTAGCGGCAGCACCACTTGGGTCAGCACGGGGGGAGGGTGGCGTGGGGAAGAGGGCAGCAGGTCATGTGTGCCAAAGCACATGGTGGCAGATCTCTATGGGCTGCAGGCCTTAGGCGGCTGCTTAGAGGATGGGACAGCCCTAAATGACACAACCTGATCCTATGTTGTACTGCATTGGGGATTGGACCACTGGGGTGGTTTGTTGGGGTGACAGTTCCATGTTGCTTGTCCTTTGATTCCTTTGTGCTCCCAACTATGCCTAAAGCTGTGCGGGCCCGATTTTGTTTGAAGGCATTTACACAGGTAACTGCTGTAGTTAACCATGTAAATGCCTTAACCGGGATTTTCGAAAGGCATCTACATGGGTAAGTGCCCTTCAGAAATCCTGGATAAGTCCCTAATGCGCCCCGATGCTTTGCGATTAGCATCGGGGTGTGTTAGGGGCATTCCGAGATGGTGCGGAGGAAAGAGCTAAACGGGTAGCACAGATTTTTGATGCTACCCACTTAGCCCTCTGCACCTTAAAGATAGGCGAGGTTTTTCCTCGCCTTTCTTTCAGGCGCAGGAGCTAAGCAGATAGCATCGAAAATCAGTGCTACCCAGCTAGCTCCTGCTGTTTCCGGGTTGTGCAGCGAGACCCGCATTTTCAATGCCGGGGCCGCATATGATCCTGGCATTGAAAATCCAGGTTAGACAAATAGTGGGTGGGCTATGTACCACCCAGATGAAAATCGGGCCCTGCATCTCTTGTTCCTATGCTTGTGCGTTATTCTGGTTGAAAGGGAGGTACTGCCATTTAGCATGTTGACCGCCTCACTGCTCGGTGCTCCAGAGAAAACTGCAGTTCCATATCATTCTGCTAGACCAGTCCAGACATGTGGGTTGTGTTCCCCTACCAGCAGATTGGTGGAGACAAACAAACAATAAAAATTCCCGATTTCAATGACATCATGCCCATGCCTCTATTCGCCTCAGCCACCAGAGGACCCTTCATTATATCTTTGTCTCCAGCAGATGGTGGATGGATATTCTCCTCCCTGAAGAAAATCTGAGGATTCAGAGGAAAAGATTGATTAAATGCTTGTGAACAACCATCTTGATAGTGACTCTCACTTGGGCGTGACATGGGAGGCTCCACTAGACTGCGGACTTTTTGGTAGCCATTGGAGAAGGGAAAATTGGTTCATCTCCATGCTGCTGTTATGATAAGAACCTGCTGAGCAGTCAGAATTGGAAGGATCTGGAAGAGTGAAGCAGTCTCACATGACCTCAATGCCCCCTCCCTCCTCCTCCTCTTTCTCCCCCCCCCTTTCCCAAAGATTGCAGAAGGCTCTTAAAGGGATCTGCCTTCCAGCCACCTTGAACGCAGTGCTGCAAAGTCAGTAAAACAGTTTCAGGGGAGTAGAGCTGAGCTCGGCATGGATTTTCTGCCTAGAGCTCTCAGGTGGTGAGTACCAAGGCTTGACCTTGTCATTGTTCTTGTTGGGGGCTCCTGATTCATTCATCTTGGGATGCAATTCAGTGTGGACTGCTGGTGACCGTTGACGTGGTGTGGTGATTTCCCACAGTTTTCTGCGTGCGTTGGTAGCGTTTTTACCTATTGTGTGCCTGGCGGTCACACGATCCTAGCACACATTCTGCTCAAGCGGCTCCAACATGCATTCCTTCCCTAGTGCTTGTAATGCACATTGCAATAAAAGTGCAGTTAATGCGTGCCTCTCGGACTGCTGTGGCCTTAGTGCGTGCTGTTGTGATACTTCCCTTAACTCTGTTGTCTTCCAGGAAATGTTGTTTGAATTGTGGCAAGCGAGGTGCCTCTTCTCTAGATTCCGGATTCTGCTCTTCTTGCATGACAGCTTCTGAATCATCCTTGGAGGGCTTGCTGCCCCCTCTCTCAGCCAGAGGATGCAGTTAGTCCAGCCTTGATTGCCTCAGGGCAGGAGGTGACTGATGGCACTGTGGGTAAGGATATCCAGCCGGCCAGATGCTCTGGTAACTGTGCTGTGAGTTGCTCCTCATCCTCTAGGGAGTCTGGTGGCTGTGACCCTGGTGTCATGGGGTCATTTCTGAGAAGAGAACTTGTCCTACCCAGAATTCTTTCTTTTTTTGCAGCAGGCCTGTTCCTTGTGGCGTGGAAATTCAGATCCTGCGGCCTCTGGGTACTCCCTGGTGCAGTTACATGTGGAGCAGACAGAGTGGAAGCCCTCTTTGATTACCTTTGGCTAAGCGCCCCCTGGAGATGGGGATAGCTGGGAGGTGTCCGAGATTTTGACTATGGCTGTGATTTAGCTGGCTTGGTAATAGGCTTTGATTGAATGAAAAAGTACTTTGCCTTCAGAAGATTGTGAAGAGGCTAGGGTGATCTGCCTATTCAAGAAGGAGGAGCTGGCGGCATTGATCCGTTAAGTTCAAAGCGCATACTTCCAGCATGGAGCAGGAGCTGAAGGGTGCACCCGCTCCTTCAAGGGGTGTGAAAATCCACTACGGTTTTCCCGTTCCTTGATGTGATCAAAGATATGATTTGATTGGAGTGGGACTTTTCTGACTCTCTGCCTAAAGGGTTAAGGTTGTGTAAGAGGATATGCGCTCTCTGAGGAGGAGTGCGTTGAGTGGTTTGTCATTCCCAAGGTGGATGCACGGGTCACGGCAGTTATTAGATGGACCACCATTCCTGTGGAAGGCAGCTTGGCCTTAAAAGGATTTTTTTGGACCATAAGGTAGATTAGTTGTTGAGGAGTCGGTTCACCGTGGTGGCTGCTATTCTGCAATTGGCAATATGTACCAGCCTGATGTCTCAAGCCTTGCTCCAGTGGATTCAGTCTCTTCCACTGGATGATAGTCTGCTATGGCCTGCTTTCCTTTCTGATGCTATGTATGACCTGGTACGTTTGGCTGCCAGGGATGGTGCCCTGAAGACTGTTATGGCCTTGGAATTGGCTCCGGCACTGGGCAGCAGATACATCCTCCAAGGCCCAGTTGGCCCAACTGGGCTTTTAAGGGGAAGCTTCTTTTGGAACTTATTTGGAGAAGCTGGTGAAGGACCTGGGTGAGCCAAAATCTTACCATCTTCCAGAAGACGGGTCCAAGAAACCTGTGAAGTGGGCTGGTGCCATTTTCTTGTCAGCCACCGCCCATCTACCAAGGGTGCGCTGACTGGGTCCCCAGGGATCTCGGAACTCATAGGTTTTCCAGGTCGGTAACTTCCTTCCCCTCTGCTTCTGAGGTTTGGGTTCATTCTCAGTCCTTTTGTGGAGGGTGTGGGCACAGGGAACTCAGTCCTCTTCAGAGGAGGACACTCCTGGGCTGTGCAGTGAAGGTTTGGGGGACATTCCCTGGTTCCTTCGGTTGGAGGCAGGCTTCTTTTCTGTCAGGAATGGGCCTAGGTTACCAAAGATCACTGGGTGCTAAACACCATTCAGTTTGGCTATGTCCCGGAATGCAATGAGCTAATTCTGAATGCCACCTTCATCTCCCTTTGTGGAACTGCGATCAAAAATGTCGCAGTGCGGACCACCTTGGACAGGTTTCTGCACCTAAAGTCTATGGTACCTATCCCTCCAGATGAGCAGGTCAAGGGCAGATACTCCATCTAATTCGTGGTGCCCAAAAAGGACAATTCCCTCCAGCCTATTCTGGACCTCAAAGGGGTCAACGAGCACTTGTGCGTACTACGCTTTCAGATATAAGCCTTGTGCTCTGTGATTCAAGCAGTGCGCTGAGGGGAGTTTTTGGCTTTTCTGGATCTGGCAAAGGCATATTTTCATATCCTGATCCGGGTGGATCAGTATTTTTCCTTTGCTTGGCTCTCACTATCGGTTCGCCTGCCCTCCCTTTTGGGCTGTCCACCACCCCCAAGGACATTCTCCAAAGTCATGGTGGTGGTGGCTGCGGCGCCAGGGGATGTGTGTCCATCCATATCTAGACCACTGGCTCATCTGGGCCTGTTCACTATCAGAGCCATCTCGGGTGGCATCCTGAGTGGTGTCCATTTGGAAAGCCTCGGCTGGCTGATCAATCAGGGAAAGAGCTAACTGTTGTCCTCCCCAGTCCCTGGAGTTCCTGGGAGCATATTTCGACACTAGAGTGGGCAGAGTTTTCTTGCCAGAGGAGAGAAGGTCAAGAGACTGTTGATTGCCTGATGCTGTCTGTGCACAGCAGACTCCCCAGAGTCTGGGATTTTCTTCAGCTCCTCGAATTGATGGCGGTGACCATAGAGATGGTGCCATGGGCTCATGCTCAAATGAGGCCACTCCAGCGATCATCACTGACGTGGTGGTCCCTGAGTTCTCAGGAGTTTGAGCGCAGGCTCCTTCTCCCAATGATGGTAAAGGGCCAGCCTACGGTGGTGGGAACAGCCTTGCTATCTGAGGAAGGACATGTTGCTGGATGATTTCTCCTAGATCCTGCTGACGATGGATGCTAGTCTCTCAGGCTGGGGAGGCCATTGCTAAGGCCATACAGTCCAGGGCCATTGAATCTGCAGGGAAGTGGTATGGTCTATCGTCTGCCTCAAGGCGAAGGCCATTAGGTTGTGTTTTCTGCATTTCTAGCCCCTGGTCGAGGGCCAGGCAGTCAGAGTCTTTGGACAACATCACAGCAGTGGCTTATGTCAATCAACAAGGCAGCATGAGGAGTGTCAGGGTAGCTCTGGAGATGGCGCTCTTGTTTGCCTGGGCGGAAAAGAACCTCCTAGCCTTGTCGGCTCAGCACATTGCCAGGGTGGACCATGTGGCAGCAGACTTCCTCAGCCTTCACTGTCTGGATCCTGGAGAGTGGGAGTCGAGTCAGTAGACGTTTCAGTTGATTCTGTGCTGCTGGGGTCACCTTGAAATGGATCTGATGGCGACCTGCTCCAATGCCAAAGTTTGCCGCTTCTTCAGTCACCACATGGAGATAGGGTCTGAGGGCGTTGGCACCGTTACCCAACCTTAGCCAAGTCAGCAACTACTACATGCGTTTCCTCAATGGTTCCTGGTTGAACATGTAATTTGGCGTATAGAACGCCACCCGGACAGGGTTGTTCTGGTTGTGCCAGATTGGCTGAGGCTGAGTGGCTCCTTTAGGCCCCTCCTCTTCGGTTGCCTCAGTCTTGGGGCCTGTTGTGGCATGGACAGATAGTTCTGGAGGACCCGTTTCTCTTCTCGCTTATGGCTTGGGTCTTGAAAGGAGATGACTAGCATATATGGGCTGCTCTCCGGTGGTGGTGTTCGCTCTGCTCGGAGCCCGGAGGATGTCTGCCAAGCTAGCATATGTGCTGATCTTGTGCCTCTTTGAGCGATGGTGCAACTTTCGGCAGTTGGCTCCTGAGGTGGCCAAGGTGGCCACCTCTGTTGGCCTTTATACAGAATGGCCTGTAGAAGGGCCTTTCCCTTAGCTCCTGAAGGTTCAGGTGGCAGCTTTAACCTGTTTCTGAGGCTGGCGACTGGTAAGTCTCTTGCCTTGTACCCAGATGTGCCTCACTTTCTCTAAGGGCTTCAACATCTGCATCTTCCCCTCTGGTCTGTGATTCCTTCTTTGTATGTGGGTCTAATGCTTAGGGCCCTGATGGCAGCCCTCTTTGAGCTATTGGAGCATACTACTTTGAAGGATTCCATGCTCAAGATGGTTTCCTTGGTTAAGATTTGTTGTGCAAGGAGGATTTCCAAGCTGCAGGCTTTGTCTTGCCTGTAGCCTCCTCTGTTCTTTTCAAATGACCAGGTGGTTTGCCTGCTCTTCTTCTTTAAAGAGAGGTTTTGGGGGAAGGACAGGGATCTTTGCCTTGTGGATATCTGGAGAGTGCTTCTCCGGTACTTGGAGGTCATGAATTCTTTTTGTAAGTCTGACCATCTTTTTGTGCTGTTTGCTGGCCTGCGCAAGGGTGATGCGGCGGCCAAGTCAACTTTGGGCGCTGCATTAAGGAGTTCAGTGCCTCTGCATATCTGTTGTGGAACCAGCCAGTTCTGGAGTGTTTGTGTACCCATTCTACCCAAGCACAAGCATCCTCATAGGTGGAGTGGAGCCCGGTTGCCCCTGCAAACATTTGTTGGGCAGCAACATGGGCATCACCTTCCACTTTTGTCAAGCATTACCACTTGGATATCCACGTATGGGTGGACATGGCCTTTGGCTCAAGGGTTTTTTGAACTGCTGTCTCAGCTCCTGGCCAGGTGGAGTTGTAGCTTTGGTACATCCCACTTGTCTGGACTGGTCTAGCAGGATGATAGGGAAGGTAACATTTTACTTACCATTTAATGTTGTTTCATTGAGATTTGCAGTCCAGGACCCACTTCTGAAACTGTAATTGCTCTGTTTTTCTGCTTTGGTGCCTTTCGGTCTGCGGTGATGTTTCTATTTGGATCTGCAGATTCATCTTCTAATGACACCCTTCTGTTTCTGCTTTCCTGTACATAGTTTTTTCTGTTGATTGATCCTTGTTGCCCACTATTGAGGTTGTGTGGGACTTGCAGTATTTCTTCCATATGCTTTGGGATGAATACTGAAGGGACCTCTGGTGGCTGAGGCGAAAAGAGGCATGGGAGTGATGTCGTTGAAACCTGGGCTTTTTATTGGTTCTTTGTCTCCACCAATTTGCTTGTAGGGGAACACAACTCGCTTGTCTGGACTGGTCTGGCAGGACTGAAGGAAAGGACACTAACTGTTAAGTAAAATGTCACCTTATTGCTGGATCCATTGGAGGTGGGTTTCATGTCTCCTCCTGGCTTCTTTGACTGTGCACTCTCTCTGGAAGTCCCTTACGAAGAACTGTGGTCTCAGTACCACAGGGGAGGGCTTCAGCAGAACTAGAGTATAATGATATCTGTCTTCCTCCCTCCCTCTCTCTACAGAGCATATTCCCAACTAGACCAAGCCTGAACCTATATCCCAGTCTGGGATAATGTCCCTTTCTTATCTTCTGAACCTATCCAGATGAGTGGGTTATGCTCCCCAGCCAGCAGGTGGAGGCAGATCAGAGTATTTTTCATTAATATCATCACTTGCATATACACTAGTGCAGCATTGAGAGAAACCTGTATAATATGCCTCCAGCAGGTGGCAAGGTGTGTGGATGGGGGTGTAGCAGTGCAGATGGGCCTGAGTTTGAGACTTGGTCCAATGTTTGCTTGAGGTGGATTTGCCCATTGTCTCTTTGTGCCAACAGTTGCCCTGTGTCCAACGCCATTTTCCATGGGTTCCAGCACTGGTGTGCTGGAGAGCAGACAGGAGGACTGCAGGGGGCCCCTGAGAGGATTTGGTACGTCTAGGCCCAGGCCTCCATTCCCTCTCACTGTCCTATTTTCTGCTGATTTTTCCCTATTTTGTTTTTGTCCTGTTTCTTTATTTGGCTTTGTGCTGCTTTAATAAAGAAGTGTCAAAAAGAAATCTCCTCTGAGATTGATGGGCTTTCCCAGACCTATGTAAATAGCTGGGGAAGGCCTTCTCTAGTTTCTCTGGCAACCTGACAAGTGCAGGGACCCCCTTACAGATCAAGGGCTCCTTTTTGATGTGGTTTTCTTTTTCATTTGGTTATCTTCTTTGTGCTCTGCCACAATGTCAGGTACACAAGTGTGCTACTTGCATCTCCTGTTGAGTGAGTTCTGTGGTAGGCTCTTTTTGTCCAATCTGATAGAAATGAGACACAAAAAAACTGGCTCTTCAAACAAACCAACACACAGTTTGCTAATTCAGAGTCACAAATAAAACAAAACAATCACCACTGGAGGAAGACTTCAGAACATAAAGCCAAACAAAGGCTTTAAACAGATTCTGTAACACTAATCCCATCACCACCACCCAGGGCAGTATTCCAGCAAGTTTACAGTAACATCACTCTTCACCATCATAGGTCAAAAAACCTCCAGTGGCCAATCCAAATCCAAACACAAAAAAACAGATACTGAGCTGCTGATATCAACATGAAAGCCCACAAATATGCAACAATATGTAGGCTCTATTCCACAAAAACAAATACTTAACTGCTGGTATCCCCGTAAAAGCTCACAAACATTCAAAACAGTATATAGGCAGGCTCCACGCCAACGCCAGGCATTTTGCTACTGCTGCTTCAGGAAGAAAGCCTCTTTCTTCAAACAAGACTATAAATAACAGCACCAAGTATCCCTAAAATTTAAAAACCAGCATTACTCAACCTCATCATTAGCACAAAACCAACAAACCCATAACATACCCACTAGAACCCCCTTAATCAAAATCCATTACCAAACACACAGGACAAGATACCAAACATCCAGCAGCAAGACCGGTAGGGAACAAAATTACAACACCTTCACAAAAACAGGTGCATATAAAAAGCCTAAGACACCGCCCCCTTGAAAACGCTCACAGCTGATCCACAGCAAACAATAAATCATTCAAAACATTCATACAAAACCACATCCACACAACAAGACTACCAACCAATGGGGAGCACAACTCCGCCCCCTAAACAAAACAGCTGCACTCATTCAAGCAAGCATCCATTTATAATCCCATACAAGCTGTGCTAGAGCAACAGACCAATAAAACAAAATAACATCCAGCCACTGACCCTTAACCCAAAGCTGTTAAACTCATCAAAAACATGCCTTCCAATCAATTTATTTAGCAATACCCTCATTCAGTCTACCTTGTACCACAGTTCCAAAATGAAAGATACAGAACTGTTCCTTATATACAACACAGGCTGGTGGTGACGGGATTAGTGTTACAGAATCTGTTTAGAGCCTTTGTTTGGCTTTATGTTCGGAGCTCTTTTCCTCCAGTGGTGGTGGTTTTGTTTTATTTGTGACTCTGAATTAGCAAACTGTGTTGTTTTGTTTGAAGATCCAGTTTTTTTGTGTCATTTTTGTCTTCTGGATCTGGAGAAGAAAAAGTATTTTGGGATGACTTCCAATGTGATGGAAAGGCATCTGGGCACTGTGTTTTTGGCAGTGTTGGGACACCTGCCTGTACCACATCTCACATTATTTTCAGCCTGCATGGTCCTTGCTGGAGGAGAGCATGTTGAGAGAGCTGCAGGCTCAAGCCAGCAGGACAACCCTGAAGGTCCTCTGGGGCTCTGGGCCCGTTCTCACCCATCCTTGAGCAACAGCTCATAAAACTGCTCACAGGCTGTTCTGTGTCTGTGGTGGCTACGTGGCAGCCCTCCTCACAGGGGTCCGAGGCTGTGCCCTCCCTTGTAGGGTGCTTAGGGCTCTCTGACATCTCCCCTTCTGGCAACAAGGAGTTAAGCATTCCCACCCTTCATGTTCACCTGTTCTTTCCTCTGAGAATCTACCCCTGTCCCCTTGTGAGGAGGCTGGGTAGAAGAGAAGGACTCTTTCTCCATTGACTCATCTGTTGTAGACAGGGGAACTTCCACTGAAGAGAGGATCTGCCAGAGGTCTCTTTTTTTTTTTTTTCACGAGGAGGACATTTCTGCTGTTTAGGGACACCATGATGGCTCTGTGCATTATGAAGGCTTCTCTAGAGGAGGTTTTACAAGTGGATCCTATTCTAGAGGGATTGCAATTTCCTTCTGGCTTCTTTCTCCTTCTGGAGCACTTGCAAAAGCTCATGTCCTCTCAGTGGGAGACACTGTAGAAAGCAGAACTACCACGTAAATATGAAGAAACCAGTCCAAACGTGGAGTAAGGAAAGACCAATCTTTAATGTATGTGGCTAGGATCACCCAACACAGGCCGTGTTTCGTTGCCTTCGTCAGGGGTAATACACCTGGCACACTAAAATCATAAATACATAAATAACAATCTAAAACCAGCATTAAAAAATGATATAATACAAATAAATACATAAATAAAAACAAAATTATGCTTATAAGTAAATATAAAAACAAATGAATAAAAACAAAGAAATTATTGATCACCTACATAGTTAAAATATAACAGCAAAAAGGACATAGCGGATTATGAATACCTCCATATATATAAACAAAGGAAACAATTACATTAATGCAAACAATAATTAAATGACTATGTAAATTGGAGTTAAAAAAGTTAAATAATGATAATAAATAAATAGATAGCATAAATATAATCTCATAGTTATATAAATGTTAGTAAAAACCATTCAAAATATATTAAAAACCATATAAGGCTGTACCTGAGATTGGATATCAACTGTAGCGTAACTTGAAAATGTCAAATTGCAACGAAATACCCAAAAGGAGGTAACTTATAAAACTAAATAAAACAAATGAAAGAAATTAAAACAATAAAAAGGTGGATTATAAGCTAAAAGGAAACCATAACTGACTGAATACACTAAAACTTCAAAATGAATGATTATAAAGGACTCTTAATCTTAAAAAGCATTTGTGTATATAAAAAAAGGAAGAGAGAAAGAGACATGTAAAAACAACGGAGCAGGAGCAAGAGAGACTATGCGCA
This sequence comes from Ichthyophis bannanicus, assembly GCA_033557465.1. Lineage (NCBI taxonomy): Eukaryota > Metazoa > Chordata > Amphibia > Gymnophiona > Ichthyophiidae > Ichthyophis > Ichthyophis bannanicus. Next base: position 136,497,830 of record CM066036.1, on the reverse strand, counting down.
TGATATGGTGGTAATAAAATACTCAAAAACCATTAGTAAACCATAAAAATGACTAATACCTACTGAAAAATGGTAAAAGTATACTAAAAAAGCTTGTGCTAACTAAAGTTTTAAAATACTCTCCCCATATAACTATGTCACAGAAGGGTGCTGCACTTGGATATTCCCGCACACAGGGGAACATAACTCAATTCTCTGCTAAGGGGCAAACTAATATAAAGTATATTGCTCATATAATAAAATATGAGAAGGACCAATATGTGTGCAAATGTATAAAATAGAAAAATAGCACGTATGCTTAAAACTATATGAGAATAGTGTGCCATGATTAAAACAACTCAAACACCATAAGCGATAGTGCTAAAAAACCGATATATACAAGTGATGACAACATCACTGAAAGTTGCTGTGGAGCATAACCCACTTGTCTGGTCTAGCAGGATTTTCCCCCCAAATTACAATAAAGTAACATAATAGGTAAAATAAACAAAGAAACATGCCAGGACATTTAACCCTCATGGGGAGCATAATCTAAACAGAAAATTAAACATAAAGGAAAGTAGGTAGCAAAGACTACATGATGATACAGCTGCAAACGTAATTTACTCCTTGCAGTGTCAAAACACACGACGCTAAACATCCCCCCCCCTACCATTCTGGGATATCGGATTGGAAGCCTCCTTTTGTATCAAGAGCTATTCCAATTGAGAAGTATCTAGAAAAACACATTTGACACTCTTTAGCGTAATTAACCACTTACAGGGAAATCTAAGGTAAAAGGTGCCTGCAAGAACAAGAACCCTAGCTTTAATGGATAGAAAAAGTTTCCTCCTCAATTGGATGGCCCTTGAAACATCAGGAAAAATATGCAATTTGAAACCACAAAAACGTACTGCTTAAGAATTAGACTTATCACATTCATTTATAAAAGAAATTACTAAAGTATCTCTAGAAGAGATGTTATCTCGAGAATCTTCCAAAAAAGCAGTTAAATTAAGTTCAGGATTAGGAATCAAAGCTGCAACATTATCAGCCAAAGAATCACTAATAACCTTATCTGAAACATAATACACCTTATAAATCAAAATGCTTTCTGAGGTAGATAACTGCAGCACTTCGAATCTCAGCAGATAACAAACGGATAAAAAGGAAATTCAAAATCTCAGATTTTTACTCTGATTAACATTTTCTAAAGCTTCTAATTTGTGGTGTAAATTCAAACTGTCTTTTTGACCAGAGGCACCTACTGATTGTAAGGAAGCCACCTGGGAGTCCAAAATGGAGACCACCACTTCTAGCGTCTTCTTCGTGCGAAATCACACAGTTGTGGAATTGTAACCAGCAGTCTCTCGGTACAAGTCATTACCCACCAAACATTAGCTAAAGAGACTGAAGAACCAGAAGCTAAAGAGGAAACATCTTATATTTGGAAAACCACAGATTTGAGGCCACAAGCAGTGAACTGCACCAGGAGAATCTGAAAGCATCATAACAGGAGAGCTAGTTTTCAAAATAGCCCCAGGTGGAGAAGGTAGAGTCAAGAAACCCCCTCACTTGAAGAGAATCCAGAAACTGGACTCATCCCATATTGATCACCCTTAGGAACAACAGGCCTGATATTCAAAAGGCATTTACATGGTTAACAGCCAATTAATCATGTAAAGGCATGCTGAAAGGATATTCTATGACACATACATGGGTAGTGCCATTGAAGATCCCTGACTAAGTCCTCTATATGCCCCGATGCTAGCTGGCTAACCGTGCAGCATTCAATACCTATGCTGCATGGTTAGCCTCAGCGGCTTCCGGGCAGCATGGCCAAACCCGGATATTCACTTCCGTTGCCGCGGAAGTGAATATCCGGGGTTTGGGGCTTGGCGGGCAGGGCTAAGTGGCTATGGCGCTTAGCCCTGCCCAGTTGAATATCGGGCCCAACATGCTTATCCATTGGGCCAGATTTAACTGATTTTACCTGCTTTTGTTTGCCTCCTTTTGATTTCCTTTCCCAGGCAATCACAGGCCACAATATCAATTAATAGCACTGGCCAACTCACCATACCATTGCTCCACTCAGTCTCCAAAGATGCTCACAATGGACATTAACAAGACCCTTGTTGCAATGCAATGTGTGCCTTCGAGTCAGTGCTGACTCCTGGCGACCCAGCGGCTGCACGCAGTAGAGGGCCCAAATAAATAGGGAACTCAATGGAAGAAGTGACTGTCCATGGGTGTGCCTGATGGAAAGGCAAACAAGCAGCAGGAGATAGAAGTCCAGCACTAATCCTCCATGGCAGGCACAGCACAAAGCAGCTCTCGATGGTCTTGTAGGATTTAAGGAAAGAAAATTAGCAGATATGGATATCTTGCTAAGTGCCCTTATCCCGATAGCCACCCCTGGTCTATCTGGATAAGGCTTTGAATATTGTCCCCATTGTTAGTAATAGGCCCCATTGAGTATAATGAGGCTTGCATTATTTAATATGCATTAAATCACATTTACACACGTTAACATGTTTACACATGGTAGTAAATAAGGCCTTAAGTTGTGCAATTGCAGGCTAAAATCAAAGACACTTTCAGGAATTGTTTTTAGTGATTGTGTAGTGCTGGAACATTTTTAGAAAACTAAGGGTTTTTTGTCCTTCACTTATTTTGCCTTTTTTGGCTGTCCCCTTTCTCGCCTCAGTTTTTCCTCTTTTTGTAGCACGGAAACAGCTCCTGCATCCAGTCTGGTCCAACCACCTCAAACCCCCTTCTCTGCCTGGATGCTTAATCGCAATGGTATTTAGGATGGCAAAAGATAGATAACCCAAAATATCGATTTGCTTGATCTTGTCTCAGTAACGTCTGTCTTATTCCTTGGAATTACTGAAGAGAAGAATAAGGTATATCATAAACATAAGATACTTGTAAGCCTCGGTTAATCAGTATGGATATAATCATCTGTCCCATTCACTTCAAAATACTGTATATACTGCCAAAAATTACATTGTTTTACTTACTGCATGTTTAAACTCCTCCTGCCTGGACTAGGGGTCTAAACACTTCTTCAAATACAATTTAGACCCAGCCAAACATTTATTTGAAGATATAATATTTTTATTTTATATGATGCTTTGTTGAATTTTCTTTCTAAATCCCTGGTAGCATTTCTTTAGGTTAAATACTCAGTATGGTAGTTTCATTTGCTTCCATTTTTCAGTACTTTTGAACTGTTTTGGTATCATTTCCTTATCGGTCCTACAGTTCAGTCCTCCACCACTGGGTAGTGCACCTCCTCCTGCAACATGGAGACTGGACAAGTCAAACTTGTGACATCACCGGGTATATCCTGCTGGTCTTCTCCCATGATCCCCCAGTGTGTCCAGTCTCCATGCAGCATGAGGACATAGTGAGCCTAGGTGCTGGGCTCACTTGAGAAGCAGTTTAGGAGCAGTTAGTCAGGATTTGATTTACCTTGCATTTCTTTTGCCCTTCTTTAGGTATAATCCTGTAAATTGAATTCATTTTCATTTTCATTTAATTTCATTTACTTTTACTTTATTTATTTTCACCTAGTCTGCCTTAGTGTAAAGGGGGGTTCTGTCCCTTTTCAAAGTTCACGCTGCCAGCTAGCCTCTCTGCTTGGGATTCTTCGGTCTCTGTGCCCGGTGATGATCTCTCCCCCAGGACTGTACGGGGGAGAGCTCTGTGGAACACCTGCATTTTGGCAGTGTCCATGTGGCAGATTCCCATCGCGGCGGGAGCCTCAGGCCGTTCGAGGTTCTTTAGCCGGTGGGCCGGGGCTCGCAGCGTCTGCTACTTCTGGTGGCGCGAGGCAGCAGCGTGTCTGGACAGCTCTTCACCCCGCAGCTACAGCGGGGTAACTGCTGTATCCCGACGCCACAAGGGAGTCTCTTGAGTCCGCATGGAGGGGCTCTGAGCTCTTGCCGCCTCTGTGGTGTTTGGCACCAAACGGGCCTGCTTCGGATTGGCGCCATTTTCTCGGCAGGGCTGAGGCCTCGTGGCGGAGAGCGGAGCAGCCCCGCGTTTGAGCAGACGACGCTGTTCCACGCGGCTACACCCAGATAAGGACTTCCTTTTGCTGTTACTTTTAATTTTAATTCTAATTTTAATTTCCTTTTAATTTTAATTTCCTTTTAATTTCATGATAGTTTATAGTTCTTTGACTTCAATGTGATTGGTTTGGGTTTTACTTCTTTGGGGGTGCCTTTACCTTTGTCTGCATTCTGGCAGTTAGCGCCGTCTGTCAGCAGCAGGTTTCCGTGCTAGGATTTGGCCATTCAGGGTCATCGGCGGCACAACCACCTACAAATTGAGCCCTTTCTGAAATTATCATTTACATAAGGATGCTATTTCCATGTTTATACGCTTGGAAATTGTGCAGACAGCCTCTAAATGTCGTTATGCCATCTGCAAATTTGATCGCCATGCTTGCTGATCTCTTTTCCAGATCATTTCAGTGCAGTAGATGTTACCAGATGCCAGTTCCAGTGCAGATCCCGAGACATTCCACTATTTACGGGTCTCCTGTGAGAAAACTGGCCATTTAGTCCTATTGTGTTCCTGTTTTTGATCCATTTCCCATTCTATAATAGCACATCATCTCCTTCCTCAGGAGAAGTTCATAAGGGGCTTTGTCAAGTACCTTCTAAAACATCCAGATACATATCATTTGGCTTACTCACATGTTTATTAACCCTTTGAAAAGACAGCTTGGTGCTGCTTTTCAGAACAAGTTCTATCATTTAACTGGCACTGAACTCAGATTCATTGGTCTGTAGTTTCCAAGATCGCCTTTGAAGCTCTTTAAAACAAACAAACAAACAAAAAAAACAAAAAAACCAATTAGTGTTACATTAGTAACTCTTCAATCTTTAGAGATCATTAATACTAATGTTATGATTGAGTCTGGCTGATATTATGAATGATCACTATTAGACAAAAATTAGCTAGGTTAAGACACTTTGGTTTGGTTTTCTGCACTGTTATCAGAGCGCAGCTTGCCCATTTGGCGGGAACACTGCCCATCTGGGCCATCTGGGGAAAGGCCCCTGCTGGGGATCGTGAGAAGTGTTGCTGGATGGCACAGTCCGGGGCTTAGTGTTCCAGGGTCCTGGAAGGGTTGATAGCGGCAGTCAGGCCTCCCTGTCTTTGCTATGACGGTCACCTAGGTTCAAGCGTCCTGTGTTTTGGGTGACAGGAGTGGGACACCTGGACATGTGGTGCTGGATGTTGGATAGGCTCATACTTCTTAGGTGCACTCTCCTTGAGTGCGTCTGCATGTCCGTGTTCCGTCTGTGATCTCATGCTCAGGTGATTGTTGCAGCAATGACAGAGATCGCTTGGGATATCGTGAGCGGGGTTGTCATGGTGTTGCATGGGGTTGCCAATGCAAGACGGGGCCATCCTGAGGAGTTTGGGCCTCAGTCATCAGCTTTCCCTTCGGTGGCCCGGCTGTCCAGGAGGCGCCGGTCCAGTTCTTCTCTGCCTCTTCTCAATGTGGGCAGGGGGGCTGGCAGATCTGGAAATTCACGTCCACTGCACGTTCTACTGTTTTACCTCTGTCTTGGGGTTCTGAGGTCATATATTCCCAATCATTTGTTTGGTGGGGTGCTGCTGTCTGTTGTGCAAGACAAGGTGGTCAACTGTCTATTCCCCTTACCCCTGAAGGTGCTCACAATTTAAGTTTTTTGTACCTGCGGAGGTGTATGTTGTTAAAGGCTAGCAGGCGCACCTGTGGGACCAGAATCCTCGGTTCTTCCGACCTTCCGTTGAGGTGCGCGTGTGGGGTTTACTCCCTTGGTCAGCTAGCAACTTGCTTCACCCATTGGGCCTTCCCTTTCCTCAAGGCATCGTTGCGTCCCACTTCTTCGTGGGGGCTCGCCGCAGGGCCTGGAGTTATGCTCAGCCGGTTCCAGCCAGGGCTGAGTCCTTGGGGGGAGGCTCCGATCCTAACGATACAGGGAGTGCTGGGATCTGTTCACCCAGGTTCCTTCGGGCCCAGCGTACGTCGTCTTTTGCTGGCCGGTTTAGGTCTTCGGGTTGTGGCAGTGCTCCGAGAAGACCAGTAGGCTGCACAGTGCTTGTCTTGGAGCAAGCGCGGGATATCTGTAGGTTCATATTCAAAGCCGTCCGGTTACATGTCCCTCCATTGTGGAATGCTGTACTAGTAGGCATACTTCATATGCTGGGCTTACAAGTTGGCTTCCGCGCTGCTCGGCATCAGCCAAGGTGACTGCCGGTTTAGGCTGTGGAGTCAGCCTGGAGGAGGGGCCTTGCGTTCTCTGGACAATGCCCTGTTCGGTTGTGTGCCTTGTGGCCCTTATGGAGTTGTAAAAAGGAAAACAAAAAAAAAACAAAAAAAAGAATAATCAAACAGGAAAGCCTTCCTAATTGTCCCCACTTCTTTTTTATAAGGTTCTGTCCCTTTCTTCCGGGAGCTTGGCCGGAGCGTGGTTAGACTCAGCTACATTTTGGGGATCCTTTATGTACAAGGCGTTTTAGTGTACGCAGCACGCCCAGTGTTCCATCGTCTGACTGGAATGGTACGCGGTACGTCAGCCGTGGCAGGCGTTCACGGACATGGTAGCGGATCGAGCGCTGTAGGTGCTGTCTGAGATCTCCGGGATGGTGGCCTATTTCGATCGGCAGGGTGGAGTCGGTCGGGTGGTCAGGGTGGCCCGAGCGAAGGGACAGCGTGCGCGGTTGAAACCTTGGCGGCCTGCGTTTCGGTGGGTACACTGTGGTGGCGAATGTCCTTAGTGGGGTCCGAGTGTTTGCCGGAGGAGTGAGATTGCATCAGGCGGTGTGCGCGCCGCGTGTGCTCAGATGCGGTCAGCCCATATTGGACCTCATGGCGACCTGTCAGTCTGCGGCAACGGGTCGATGTTTAGCAGAGGACATATGAGGCTACTGGATAGCGTCGACGCATTGGTACGGGGCCGTGGCCCGGTCCATTCTATGCCTTTCAGAGGTCATAGTGAAAATGGCCGACTGGGTCTGGTTGCTAAGATATGTGCTCTTCATTAGTCAGTGGGGACCATTACAAGTGTATTCTGCAACATTTGCGTGAGCTTGCATAATCTTTACTTGCAACCAATCGAAATACCTGTCCAAAACCAGTTGATGCAGTCACTACTTAAATTTGCCTCGCTTGACAGTAAAAAAAAAACAAACAAAAAAAAAAACAAGACATATTTATTTTATACCGATAGGTCACTCACAGCATATTTGGCGATTCCTCGTCCTGGTGTTAATCATGCAGATAATTTCTGCTCTAGTTGTGGTGATGTGACTTTTACATCACAAAAATGGCATATGACTGTGGCGGTTCAGAAAGCCTACAATTTATATTTTGGCTGCAGAATAAAAGATCAGGATAAAAGCTAGGCGCCACACATATGCTGCAATACATGTGTAGCAGATCTCAGGCTGTGGATGGATGGGAAAAGACCATCAAAGTCTTTTGCGGTTCCAATGATCTGGAGAGGGCCCATGGATCACGTCGGCGATTGCTACTTCTGCATGGTTCCTCCAATTCTGGAGGGCATATCCAGGTGATGTAAGCGGTTGGCCTACTGGCATTGCGTCGTGGGCGTGGCTACCAGAGTCTCCTTTCTTTTTTGTCACACCATGTAAGACTCCACATCTTCTGAAACAACGCTGGACTCTGGGGCACTTGACACCCTCTTATATGCCCTTGGTGGATCACGCTTGGTTTATTGCAACTCATTGCTTCGCTGCATTCCACATTCTCAATTAAAAAGACTCCAACTGGTCCAGGACATAGCTGTAGAGCTACTTTGTGTTGCAAAGAATAATGCCCTTAAGAGGTGTGACAAATAGGGTGTTTGACGCTGGTGGTTTTTTCCATTTCCCTCATTTTGCTTCCCACCTCTGTCTGGATGGACCTCGGTTCCGTTCTCCCTCGTGGAATCCGGCTGTGCCTGTTTAGTTGTCGGTTTGGGACTTACGCAAGAACACTTTGCTTGTAACCTGCGTTCCTTGGACCTTAGGTGAGGTTCCGTCGCTTTCTGGGAGGTCTCTTCGCTGCCTGTCCCTCCGTGGAGGCGGGTTCTGCGGGAAAGCAGCGGTTGGTAACACTTGACACCCTGGTGGGGTCGAGAGCCAAGGGGGAGCTCAAGCGGATTTTTCAGGCGGAGCTCCGGTAGCCTTCTCAGTAGGTCTGTTTCTAGGGCGTTCAGTGTGTTTGCGATGGCGAGTTTGTCTTTCTGAAGCACTAGCGCTGCTTGGGGCAGAGTTCTGTGCTGTTTTCACCAGTGAAGAGGATCCAAGTGGGCTCTCGGTCGTGTCTTCCTGGTTGGCTTACCGCCTGTTGACGTGAGGAGCGGGCTGGGGTCGGTGCCTGCTCTGTTCGTTTAGGGGCCGAGCTGACTGGATAGGTCCCTCCCAATGATTACTGCTCTGGTACATCCCAGTGGTGGAGGACTGAACTGTAGGACCGATAAGGAAATGGAAATTACACTTACCTGGTAATTGATGTTCCTTGAGGGAGTACAGTTCAGTCCTCATTCCCGCCCGGGGATGGATGTTTCAGACGCGAGGCGTCAGTTCCGAGTATGCTTTCGGATCATAGAGTCGGCAACGGGCTCTGATTGGCAGGTAATCGCGAGAGCAACCTTTTCTGCCTATACTCTTCCTTAGTTCTCCTTCCTTCTAGCTCTCTGTCTTCCGCTGTTTGGTGCGCAGGGGGACAGGGGCACGGAGGAGGGTGTTTTCGGCCTTTCTTTTTGGGGCCCTGTGATTTTAAAGTTGAAGTTTGAGCATAGCTTTGTATTTAGTACTTTAACTGGTTGTTTGTTTGCTCCTTTGAGTCTGCTTTGACAGTAGGTCACTGGGGGGTCATGGGAGAAGACCAGCAGGATATACCCGGTGATGTCACAAGTTTGACTTGTCCAGTCTCCATGTTGCAGGAGGAGGTGCACTACCCAGTGGTGGAGGACTGAACTGTACTCCCTCAAGGAACATCAATTACCAGGTAAGTGTAATTTCCATTTATTGCTGCTGAATAGATGCTAAAGCAGCATTTTATTAAGGATGGAGTAAAGTTGTCTGTATTGAAATACTGTCATGAGTTTGTAGCTCTATTTTATAGTACTATAAAATGAAGAGAGCTAAAGATAAGACAAAAATGTTTGATTTTATAAGTTCAAGTTGAATCTTGGTTACTGTGGTCTCAGTTTATCTGACTTACTCCCAGATCGGTTATAGCACTGATGATCAAATGTAAGGGACATGGTTCTTTTTGACATTTATAAACAATTGTTTAATTATTGTTCTAGCAGTTCATTTTAAGCATATTTTAGTCTTGTGTGGGCTCATATTAGTAGTATTGTGTATTCAATAGCTGTTAATTACAGCACTGCAGCCTAGTTGCATGGGCATTTTGAAGTGGTTTTAGAAATGTCTGATAAAGGAACTTTTCTCCTTTATCAAACACACATTATGAATCCAAATTGATTAGGTGGTAAGTATATGATATACATGTATGACACATGTAATGAGATCTATTGCTTCAAAGGACAAGAGGTTATTGGTCTTGTGGTTTCTCTGAGGATGAGTTCATCACGCAACTGAATGATGTCTAACAATGCTGGGCATTTTCGTTAAGAGCTTTCTAGTAGATTTTCCTGCTCCACTGAGCATGCACAGCTGTTTCCTCCCAGCCATATGCCCATGGCATGCATCAGTCTAGTTTATCATCTGTAATTTCTGTTAGAAGCTTGCTTTTCAGATTAGCCTGCTTAAATTTTCAGCCTTTTTGCTCTTTGCCTTTTTTTCTAACATGCCTTAGTTTTTTCTTTTCTTCAGTGTCAAGTCTGTCTCATGGCTTCCCATAGGCCCTGCTTTGAGGTCCAGTTGAGATTTTTTTTAATCTTTCCAGTTTTGTAGATGTTTCTTCCTTATCCTGATAGACCAGCCCAGACAAACAAGTTATGCTTCTTTGCCAGCAGGTGCAACACTGAGAGAAGTCAGTATTTGTCTCCAGTAGGTAGCAAGATGTTTGGACCGGTGCAGCAGTACAGATAGATTTTGTCTCCTTTGGCCCACACCATAGTGTTGTGGCCTGTATGACTGAGACCTGTAGGCTTGATGTTGCTTGGAGCTTGGGTATGCCCTTTTCGTCTTGAGCCAACAGCTGCCTTTGTCCAGCACAATTATCCAGAAGTTCCAGCATTGGTGGGCCCAAGGAGCAGGAGGACCCTGTGGAGCCCCTGAGGGAGGTTGATGAGTTGGGCCTAGACCCACCTTTCCCTCTTACTGTCATCTGTTTCTTTATTTTTTTTTCCTTCCCATTGACTTTAATAGGCGGTACTGTATTTTGGTTCTTACTGCCTGTTTTGACAGCTGGGCCTCCCAGACCTGAATGGGCATTTGGTGCTTCCCTGCTCTGGTTTCCCCAGTCAGCCAGTTAGGGAATTCAATCATCTTTTTGGAGCTCTTTTTGCCACAGCCCTAGCTTTTTTGGTAGGCTTTTTTTTCATTTTGTGATCTTTTTCTTTTGCTGTTTCAGTGCTCAGCTGCGCACCACAATACAACTAGTGTCCCCCTTACATTTGTTTGTCTGCTTATTTTTGTCCCACTTACAGCAGGAAAGCCTAGGGCATCATTTTTTAGCCCAGGCTGTGGTATATGGTACCTGGGCTGCCTTGAACCGTGCTTTAAGCATATTTACTTAATCTTCCCCCCAGTCCAGTCCTGCACCTCTGGGTAATGTACCTCTTCCAGCAGCTTGGAGACTGACCATGTCATCTTTTGATGACACCGGCATTAATACAGGAGGAACCGTCCACAAGCTCCAGTAACTCAGGCTCCAAGAAGCTGATCCCAGGGTCTGGGATCACTGAAGGGACAACTAAGGAGCATTTTTTGTTCTGAGAGGCTGTTCCATTAGAAAAGAATTTGGTATTGTCTGCCGTGTTGAATCGATAAAGGCTTTGTTAAAAAAAAAAGAAAAAAAGAAAAAGGAAAAACAAGGAAATGAACACAGAGTAGGGATTGCTTAGCCCGCCAGTTCCTGGAGTGCAGGTGAAGGAGTGTTTAGGCACCGGCAGACAAGTGGATCCCGAACCCACTTTGGGTGAGGAGCCACCAGGAAGAAGGCAGTACAGCTGCTGATCAAGCTACAGCTCAGGTGGACACCGGGGGAGGGCTGAACAGTGTGGAGCAGCAAACAAAACTGCTTTTGTTTGGACACAGGGAGCCCTTCTTTCATCATGTTTTGTTGTTTTTTTCGCTTCCCCGGTCTTCAGGGGACATCTAGAAGAGGTTTTCAAAGCAACTTAAAAAACAAAGTTTAAAAAAGGCTGGTGAAGCTTCCCCTGTCTTTATCTTGCACACTACCGTCCAAAGCCATGGGTTTTTGGCCTGTGGCACAATGGCACTGATCTGTCTGCAGGGTTTTGCTGCAGGGGCAGATTGGTGTTGCGCTCTCTGGACGAGGGCTCCTAGATTAGAGCAGAGTAGCCGGGAGGCTTGGAAGGACATGATGAGATTTCACAGGTCTCTAGTGGCTGCAGGATGGCAACTGCAGTGCTAGGGGTTCCGGCGTTGGTGAAAGAGCCGAATGGAGGGGCCCTGTCCCTGCTCGAGTTAGTGGCAGGCAGTAGGGGTCTCCTTGGCCTTCTACATCCCTAGCAGCACCTTGGGGTAGGGTGCCAGTGGGTTGCCTTTTCCATAGAGTTGGAGGTGGTTCTTGTATCAAGCTTTCTGCATAGGCAAGCTCATGCATCAAGCTTTCTGCATGAGGCAGCAAGGGGTAGAACCCTCATGAGCATAAAAAAAAAAAGAAGAAGAAAGGGAACAACGTGAAGATAGCTAGAGGTGAGAGGGGCCGGCAGTTAGTAAACTGTGGCTGGAGGATGTCTCGGTGGAGATGGAGTTCCTATGCTCAGTAGAGCAATGGGTCTTGAGGACGAGTCAAATCCAAAGTGCTGAGCAGGAGAACTGGAAAAGGAGAAATTCCACGGGAGGAATCGTGCATTGAGCGCATCTTCCGTAGGAAGGAGCTACTGGCTCTTCTCTCTCATCCCTTAATGTTACAGACGCTAAATATGCTGGGAGTAATGCTTCAGAATGAAGATCCTTTGGAGGGCCTGCTGTTTCAAGCTGTCTGCAATACACAGTTGGCTTTCCCCGGCATAGGGTTATTAACCAGTTGCTAATAGAGGATTGGGATGTCCTGGAGGGTGTTCTAAAAGGATACGCGGGTAATGGCCACACTCTGTCCTTTACCAGAGCAGAACAGAGAGATTCCACACTCTCCGAAGGGATTCAGAGAGTGGTCAACAGGTACTAAGGAGACCACCCTTACAGCTTGTTGAAGCAGGTCTTGGGATGTCAATGCCCTTTCACTATGAGCCTCCCTTGGCGGGAACTGGGTGGCTAGGGCCTGCCTCCGCTGGTCGCAGTGGGTGCAACAAGGAGAACCAGCTGCTAATCAAACAGGGAAGGTGGCCAGACTGGAGTCCGGAGCAGCAGATTGGGCAAATATCCACTACGACCTCATTCAAAGACTCTCGAACAGCATGGGCCTCGGAGGTAGCAGCTTGCTGCTATCTCTGGTTTTGTAACTGGACAGCGGACAACTCTTCATAGGCCTGACTCAGCAAGCTTCCCTTGCAAAGGAATCTGCTTTTCGGAGGGGGCCTGGACAAATGGGGAAGATCCTGGGCGAGTCGAAAGGTGACCGCCTGCCAGGGAATAAACAGAAGCAAAGCTGTGCCCCTCCAATGTCCAGGGGGCAGCTACAGGAGTTCAGCTGTTTTAGTTCAACTTGCGCTACACCTTTTTAGAAGGGGAGGTTCCCCCCCTAGGGGGCAAGGGTTTCGAGGGTCTCAAGGGGCAGGCAGAGGTTTTACCGCTGCTCCATTCTTTGGGCCCAAATCACAATGGGGGGGGGGCAGGTCTACCTGGCCTGGGTCCAGATCACACCCGACTAAGGCATGCTAGAAGTCATTCAGGAGGGGTATGCCCTCCGGCTTGCTCACCTGTTGGCCAGCTCTTTCGTTCATTCTCCCTGCAAGGTGCGGGTCTATGTGGTAGCAGTAAGGGACACCTAGATGCGGCTTCTGCAGCTCAGGACCGTAGTTCTGGTTCCCCGGGACCAGTACGGTTGCAGTCGGCACTCCATTTACCTTGTAGTGCCGAAGAAGGAAAGCGTCTGCCATCCAATTCTCGATCTCAAGCGAGTGGACCGCTGTTGGCGGGTTATGCATTTTCATGGGTAAATGTGCCATTCCATTATAGTGACAGTCCGAAAAGGTGATTTCCTAACTTCTCTTAATCGGTTGAAGGTGTACCTGCACTTCCCTATATGGCCGGAGCGCCAACAGTTCCCCCCCCCCCCCCCCTGGTTTGTGGTTCCAATGGAGCATTTCCAGTTTTGGATGTTGTGATCTGGTCTGGCAATGGTACTGTGTACCTTTACCAAGGTCACGTGGTAGGGGGCGGCACTCTGCAAGAAAGGAGTTCTGGTACATCTGTACCTCGAGGACTGGCTGATTCGGACAGAGTCAAGGATTGGAAGCGAACGAGCCACAGCCTGAGTGGTACAGTTCCTGCAGAGTCTAGGCTGCATGGTCAATGTAGCCAAGAGGCGTTTGGACCTATATCAGGAACTCGTGTACCAGGGTGCGCGATGCTCTGAGCAGGATCAAACCGGCGGCCTGACATTTCCTGCAGGTCCTAGGGACCATGGCAGTCTCTCTTCAACTTGTACTGTGGGCAGGGGCGCACATACGACCATGGCAGAGGCTTTGCTCTGGTGGTGATTGTGCTGGACACATCCCTTGACCCAGAAGCTCCCCTGCCCGCTGGCGGTATATCCCTCAAGTCGCCATCATGGATTTCGCTGATGACCAATGACAGACTGTCCAGCTGGGGGGAGTCCATGGCTAAGGACACTGCCCAGGGGATGTGGAGTACACAGGAGAGTTGGGCGTCAATCAACAGGCTGGATATGCGGACAATTGTCCTGGTGCTCCAGAACATCCAGCCCCGGATGCAGGGGAAGGCGATAAGGGTTCTTTCGGACCATGCAAACGTGGTAGCCTACATCCATCACCAGGGAGGCACGGGCAGCGCAGCCTTGAAGGAGGAAGCTGGGCCAGAATCACCTCCAGGCACTATTGGAAGCGCATGTGACGGGAGTTGACAACGTGGTAGCGCACCATCTGAGTCTGGTGCGCGTGGATCCAGGAGAGTGGGGGCTCAACCAGGAGGTGTTCCCCAAGGTACTGCGCTGCTAGGGCGCTCCAGTCATGGACCTGATGGCAACGTTCAAGACCGCAAAAGCGAGTCGTTTCTCCAGCCGGCGAATGGGAAGAACAGCAAAAGGCTTAGATGCTCTGTTGCCAAGTGGTCTGCGGATTAACCTCTCTGTGTTCCCGCTGTGTGCTCTAATAGGCTGGTTCATGTAATGGTTTGAAGCTCATCAGAGCCTGGTAATTCTCATCGCTCCGGATTGGCCAAGCAGCCGGGGTAGGCTGCTCTCATACGGCTCCTGGCGGATCGTCCATGGTGGCTTCCAACTCGAAAGAAGCTGCTGATGCAGGGGCCAATACTCAGGCCGCAGGTAGATCGATTCTCGCTTACAGCATGGCTCTTGAGATGTCTAGGCTGAAGAGGAAAGGCTACTCTGCCTCTGGAATTTCAACCTTGCGGAAGGCAAGCAAAGATCTACCTCTCTCCCCTCTATGCGGGTCTGATGTATCTTTGAAGCATGGGGTGCGGACAGACGAGCTCATCCGTTCATGGCATCTGTTCCTGACGTCTTGCTGTTCTGGCAGACCAGTTTTGTTAAGGGCCTGGCGACTAGTTCCTTGAGAATGCAGCAGGTGGCTATTTCCTGCTATCACGGAAAGGTCCAAGGGGTGGTGTTAGGTGTGCACACGGACATCGGAAGATTCCTGATGGTGGTGACCCTTCTGCGTCTGCCGTGGAGGTCGGTAGTAACACCGGAGGATCTCAATTTGGTATTAGAAGTGTGGGTGAGAGAGCCCTTGGACCGAGCTTCACTCAAGGTCTTACCCCTCAAGATGGGGTTTCTAGTAGCAATATGCTCTCCATGCAGGATTTTGCAACTGTAGGTCTTGTTTGGCCTTGAGCAGTTTCTTTCCTTTCAAAGGAGAAGGTGGTTCTGTGGACACTACTGTCCTCTCTGCCAGATTTTACATGTGGAAATTGCAAATAAGGCTTCAAAATAACTTCCTAAGTGTCTGAAATGGAGTTAGGTTATGTCAGTGTTGTGATCTTTGCATTGGCTCTCCATAGGCCAATATATTAAATTTAAGATCTTGTTGCGTATGTTTGGGACACAGAGGGATGAGGGTCAGTCTTCCTAAGAGAAAAATTGAGTTGGTATTTTCCCTAAACAGTTGGTAAATGCCAGTCCATTGACTAGACATTTGCCTAGGGTGACAGGCATAGGGCCGCGGACTTCTGGAAAGTTGACAGGATACTCCATCAGCTTAGCAGTGGGCCTTTGAGCACCTAACTGTCTGCATTCAAAGCCTGCTGCTCTCGCCCCCTCTGAAACGAGGTTTGTATCAGAGGAGGCAGGGCCAGCAGGCCATGAACTCTTGCAGTGTTCAAAGGTCCATCGCTGTGCTGCTTTTATTTTCCATGCATGGTGAAGGGGAAAGGAGATTGTGGACATCTGGAGGACAGAAGGGAAGGGGAGATGCTGGACAACTGAGGGGGTGGTGTTGGGGCACTACAGGGTGGGGTGAGGGAGGGTTGACCTTTAAGCTGTCCTCTGGTAGGGGTGGAGTAGCTGAAGGTTTGCCTAGGGCAGAGACATCCTTGCACTGGCTCTTCCAGTCAGAGGATTACTTGAAGTGTTTGCCTTCTACAAAGTAAGAGGGCTTGAGATTTGTTCTAGAGCATTTTCAGTTTTAATTCCCTCTTTTGGAAGTCCTCGTTTGGTCTTGAACTCTTTGAAGATTTGTTTCTTGATGGTTTTGGGATATTCTTTGATAGTGTTTGTTTTTATTGTATTGATGTTTATTTTATCATTGGATTTTATTTGTTAAAATACTTAGCAATTTCTCCACAGACTGTTTTAAGTCCAGTATATGTTTTTATTAATAAATTGGTACATTGATCTAACATGTCTGTCAACAACTCTTGAAAAAAGATGCTGTGCTCTTGCCTCATCTACATTTGCTCCCAATCCTGTGTTGATTCTTGTTTATATTGAAAATATCAGTGTTTCCTTTAATTTCTCCATTTCTTCTAAGGAATGATACATGTAATTTATAATCACAAACAAAAAAAACCTGTTCTGTAAACTTCTGAGTTTTTAAAATTTTTTTCACTTATTATAGGCCATCCTAATCTTTTGAAGACCTACATTTTGAGGCTCTTGGTCTTATCTTGGCAATATCTCACATTTAGAGCAATTTCATTCCATAATTTGTGTTTTTCTGGATAAATACGTTTTGGAAATTGCTCTTATTGGGAGTAATTTAATAAAGTATTTTACAAGCAGGTATACATGTGTAAAAACTAGGCACACCACAAGATTGTACCTACTTAAGATAAGCTATGTGTAAACGATTCTTGAGGATGTAGTGTGAACAGAGCTGGGGCAAAGTTGCAGTGTGCACACATTATACCTCAGAGCAGGTGTAAATTTGTGCAGGAGAATTTGTGCAGCACTAAGTTATATACTGTACCAGCCTATTTTATAAAAGCTAGTTAATATTCCCACTACATATTACCTCAAATTATTTAATGTGTTAAACTTTATGCAGTTTCTAAATTTAGTGATGGGCCATCAAGAAGGGACCACACAGTACTGGATTCTTCCATCTGAACAATGTGTTGTCTCAATTTCATCATACATGTATGGCCAGATTTTTATAAATATAGTGTACTCTAGATGTGAAACCCCTATGATATGCTTCACTATTCAGTAGTTAAAGAAAATTTGTCATCTTAAGCCACGGGAGCTATGTTCCTAAAGCAGATATTTACTCAAAATCTGATATCAAGTTTGACTGTGAGAGAGTCAGTTGGTCCTTTAGATGATAGAGGGGTTAAAGGGGCACTAAGAGACAACAAGGCAATAGTGGAGAGACTGAATGAATTCTTTGCTTTGGTCTTTACTGAGGAAGATGTAGGGATGTTACCCATGACTGAAATGGTATTTAAAGGTGTGGAAGAATTCCCGCTGCTGCTCTGCCTAGCGATGGAGCCCGCAGTCCCTCTGGGGAACTCTCGGGGCTGCTGATTCAGGAGGACAGCTCTCTCCACCCCAATCCAGGGTCTCTGGCACTAACAGCTTGTCTGCTGAATGGGTAGCCTTGGCCCTCTTCAACCTTTCAGGGGAAGTAGAAGAGATCCTCCTGGCCTCCCGCAAGGCCTCCATGAGGGCGTGCCTGCCTATGCCTTCAAGTGGTGCAGACTCTCTGTGTGGTGCTCGGAGAGATGGTCCAACCCGTTCTGCATGGTGCAGACAGTGCTGCAGTACCTGCTTCATCTCTCACAGGCTGGAAAGTTCAGCTCTGTCAGGGTGCACCTGAGTGCTCTCTCAGCGCACCACCACCCTCTTGAGCCTCTTTCAGCTACTCTCCAATCCGCCCACCCCCGGCGGCGTGGGATCTCAGTGTGGTGCTAGCACGACTCACTCGGCCGCCATTTGAGCCCCTGGCTACCTGCCATTTGTAGTACCTCTCTTGGAAGGTCGCCTTCCTGGTGGCGCTCGCCTGTGTCCGCAGAGTCAGTGAGCTTCAGACCCTGGTGATGGAGCTGCCCTATACCAGATTCTACAAGAACAGGGTCGTGCTACGCATGCATCCCAAATTCCTTCCAAAAGTGGTGCCTTTGTTTCACCTCATTCAGGAGGTGGTGTTCCCCACCTTCTTCCCACTGCCTCACGCCAACAGGTCGGAGACCATCCTTCACACTCTAGACTGTAAGAGGGTCCTGTCCTTTTACCTACAGCATACTCAGAGCCACTGCAAAGCCTCACAGCTTTTTGTCTCCTATGATGACTGTCGGCTCGGTGGGGATGATGAAGTGGACGTTGTCTACCTGGGTGGTACACTGCATCGCCCTCATCTATGAGCAAGCCGGGTTCCAGCTGAAGCACCGTGTCACGGCGCACAATGTTGGGGCCATGGCGACCTCAGTGGTGAACTTGCACTCTGTTGCGATGGCAGGCATCTGCCAAACTGCCACTTGGTCTTTAGTCAACACCTTTGCAGCTCATTACTGCCTGGAGAGGGAGTCCTGATGGGACAGTGTCTTTGGCCAGGCCATACTTCATAATCTCTTCAGGGTCTAGGCAACTTGTACCCTCCAACCCTTCTGTGTTCAGGCTATCGGAGTGGGGTACTCCCTGGGCACTGGTGTCCTTCCAGAGTCTGTCCTCCAGACTCACTTGCTGCTGCTCACGGCTTGCTGTAATTTTCTACAGGTTCCTGGTAGCCTTTAGCTAGGGAGTTCTTTATGCGAGAACTGACTTCTGCTTGTTCCCGGAGAAAGCGTAGTTACTCACCTGTAACAGGAGTTCTGCAGGGGCAGCAGGCATCAGTCCTCACAACCTTCCCTCCTTCCATAGAGTTGCCTTAGTTGTACCATTTTTTGCTGTCTTAGCTATGTCATTGACTGAGCAAGATGGCACCATTGGGCGGGAAGGGGACCACCCATGTGTGGTGCATCTCCTAAAGGCTTTCTTTGAAAACTGGGGAGATGCTGCTTTCGCGCAGGGGTCAGACGGTGCCAAAGTCATCCATATGTAAGGACTGATTCCTGCTGTCCCCGGAGAACACCTGTTACAGGTGAGTAACTATGCTAAATATGGGGATATGTGCATAAGATATGTGCTGTCATTGAAACCAGCCATAGGAGTTTCCCACTATTTATGCCCTTATTTTATAAAGTTAGATATGTGCTTATGTGACCTTTCAAAATTGGTACAATTGCCATGCATAAAAACATGCATTAACCTAGGCGTGCCTTATAAAATTACCTTCCGAATGCCCTGAACTGGCCGTGATCTTGAGTTTGAGTCACTGCTCTAGGGAAAGGAAGGAAATACGAGTATATAGACTTGAATGGTGATATTTAACAATATATTTTGTGGTTTCTTACACATTTTGAGGGTGAACTAGCTCATTCTCTTTTCTGATACTAATGTTGCATGTCCACAGATGTTGAGAGAATGAAATATAAAGTTCTTTAATATCCATGAAGAGTCTTTGCAGAAGAGAATTAGATGCTAGACAAATGGGGAACAAGGCAGAAGGCTGTGAGACTAAAACTGGGGGACTAGAGGAATAATACAGGGATAAGCTAGGCCAATGGAAATGAAAACAATGGAGGTTGCACAGCAAATGAAAGAAAGAGAAGGTAGAAGTGGGATCAAAATAAGGGTAAGAGTTATGGGGGGGGGGGGGGAAAGGATGATGAAAAGGCCAGATGCAAGGGCGGATAGAAGGAAGGTAAAAGGGCCAGATAATACCATACATTCTCTCCATTATTTTTGGAAGGCTGTCATGTTGACTGCTGCACCTGCTTTAAGCAGCTCTAGAAATGCAGATCCCTATCCTGATCAGAATATCCTAATTTTTGGGTATGCTTTTGGTTGGTATCACATATTCCTTTTATACTCCTGCTGGAAATTCTGCACACTAAGTCAAAATGATGATCTTTTTTGTGACTTTTTTTTCTGAATTGTATGTTAAATTAAACATCGCTCTAAAACAATATGCTTTATTTTGACAAAGCATGCAGAATTTTGCATAATTCAGACATTTTGGCATAGATGTTTGTATTTTGTTTGCAGCATTACAGCAGGAGTACCCTTTTCATATTTTCAAAATTGTTATGATAAAGAACAATCAGGAAAGATCAAGTAGTACTTTTTAATAGGGAAAATTTTAATGGACACTAAATTGATTTAATACACAGCATGTCTTAATTTATTTGTTACTAAGCTGACCGGTGTATGTTAAATTTAGTACAAGCTAAGTTGATTTAAGATACATTAACAAACCAAATACACACTAACAAATGCACTCCCCCTAATATCCAGATCTTAAATTGAAGATATCCACACTGTTTCTCAGTCTCAGAAGTAAAAAAGTATCAATTCTGATATGATTGCCTGGCTAATCGTTGATATACCTGTCCTTTGGAAACTTGTTTGTTTATTTATTTGTTTTTATATACCACACTTTTTAAGATCAGTGCGGTTTACATAAGAACAACTCAATACATTGAACAGGTATAAATAATACATAGAACAGGTATACAATACGAGTTGAACATGTTTAAATAACAATAGAATGTTTCCATAAGCTGAATAGCTAACATGTGACCTGAAGTAGGTAACTATTTACAGGCTGAAAAGAGATATGGATTAGCAGGGAGGTCATAAGCAGCTACGGAGCATGGTCGAATGAAAGCTGGAAAAGATGTCTTAATTGCCATCTCCAGGAACAAGCAGGAATGAGTCTTCACATATGGGTGCGTCGGTACCGACGGAGCCTGCACGGGAATGCTCCCCAGCATCCAATCAGAAAGCTTTTGGGAGCATCCCTCGCGCCTGCGCGGTGACTTCCCGCCTTTCCCACTACCTCTCTTCAGTTTTCGTTTTTCCGCGGAGCCAACAGGACGTCCTCCTGTCACCGCAGAAACTTTTTTCTTTAAAAATCCTTATTTTCTTATTTTCTTGTGGTCGCGGCTGTTTTTCCCGCCGATACCGGTACCGCCGGTGCTTTATTATTTTATTTTTCAAACTTAGAGAAATATTTCTCCTCAGTTTTTTGTTTAACTTTTTTGGGCCTACCAGGCCTTTTCCATCATGGAGCCTTCTTCTCCTAAGAAGTGCCTTCACTGTGGAAACTTAGTTTTCTTTTTAGACTCCAATGCTTGGTGTCTAACCTGTTTGGGTCCTGACCCTTTTTTCCCTGATACCGCAGGCTATTTTGTTGGGAGAAGACCTTCCCTTTTTCGAGTTTCCCTCGATGCCGTTTTTCCTCCTGAGGTGAGGACACCGGTTTATTCTTCTCTCCAGGATCAGGTAACCCACAAACAGTCTGTTAAGACTAGCCAATTCTTGAAGGGTAAGTCTCATGCCCAGCATGATGATGGCTCCGGCCTTACCCTCAAGACCTCATTGGCATTAAAACCCCGGCGGGAGTCTTCGGGCTCCAAAGCATCCACGGGGTTTCGGGTTGTTCCTGGGGCTCACCCCTCACAGAACATACCTGAGCCGTGCCAGGGGGTGGCATCCGCTTCGAGCGGTACCGATAACCCGGCACCGGCATCGGTGTCGAGTGCTACACTCTTCACCAGGGATCGTCATCGAGCATCCTCGCTACCTTTGGGTCCGAGCGATACGACTCAAATTGACTTTCCTATATCCCAGCCATGCTCGGGGTTGGTACCGGCTTCGAGCGGTACCGATACCCCGGCAGCGGCATCGGTGTCAAGTGTTCCACTCTTCACCTGGGATCGTCATCTGGTATCCTCGGTACCTTTGGGGCCGATCGATACGACTCAAATTGACTTTCTTATATCCCAGCCATGCTCGGGGTTGGTACCGGCTTCGAGCGGTACCGATACCCCGACAGCGGCGCCGGGGTCGAGAGTTCCTCCCTTCACGGGGCATCGTTTTCGGACGTCCTCGCTACCTTCGGTACCGATCGATGCGACTCCGATTAACCTTCCTGTATCGGCATCGCCGATACCACAAACAACGTCGGTACTTTCTAGACATGTATCGATGGACTCGCTCGCTTCGATGCCGAGTCTGGAATCGATATCCAGTCTAGATGATTTGATACCGACGCGCTTCGGAACCAATCCATATCGTTTCCGGCCTCGCAGTACCGAGGATATTCATCAAGGCTCTTGGCTTACCTCGGTACTGCTTCAGCAGCCCCTGAATACTGCTTCGATAACATTATTGTCCCTGATACCGATACCGGTGTCGGGGTCGATTCCTGCAGTTCCATCGGTGCCATCGATCCTTTCTATGCCTAGTTTGGAATCGATACCAGCCACTCACGATGCTCTACTAACTGCTTCAAATCATTACTCTCAGGATCACTGTCCATCGAGCAGGATTCTTTTTCTGCACCAGTCCAGTATCTCTTCTGGTGCTCAAGCTGCTCCTTCAACCTCAGCTTGCCCAGGATTAGTTCCTATTGGAAATCCTTCTTTTTAGAAGTTTCTCCTTGACATGGCAACCTTTCTTGCCATTCCTATTCCTGGTTTTTCTCCTGACCAAGATCCTGTAGAAAAGGAAAATATAATGCTTCCTTTACATCATTCTTTACAGGATCTTCTTCTGAGGATATGGGAATCACCTTTGAGGGTTCCCTTGCCTTCTACAGCCATGGACATTCTGTATCAGGTACCTCCCTCTCCAGGGTTTCAGAAAAACCAACTTCCACATCATTCCATGGTAGTGGAATCAGCATTGAGGAAGGTAAGAAGTAAGAAGAAGCATTCTTCTTATCCGCCAGGTCGTGCATCTAAAGCACTTGATGCCTTTGGACGTCAAACCTTCCAAACTTCTATGCTGGCTTCAAGAATTATTTCATATATTTTTTATATGAGTCTGACACTTCAGGAGGTCACAGAGAAATTCTCTTTTGTCTCCTTTTTTGTCAGAACCTAAGGCCTCTGACTATTCCTTGCTTCTTATTCATAGCAGGAATATCTCTTGGTTCCTTTCTCGTGCTTCTCTAGACTCTTTTGAGTCTGTTAGCAGATCCTCTGCTATTGCCATTGGAGCACGTCGTACAGCCTGGCTGCAAGCTTCAGACTTGAGCAGATGGGCACAACATACACTGGGTAATTCTCCTTGTACTGGAGAAAATCTCTTCAATAGAGAGGCTTTACGTCAGGTTGCTCATTGCTCCACTGACTTTCCTAGTTCTGGAAACCGTCCTAAGCCTTCTTTTTCCCCAGGACGTAGGAAATGTCCTACCAAACCTTCTTTCCCGAAGAAAAGAAAGTTTCACCCTTCTGCCCATCCTCCAGATGTACCCAAGCAAGGGACATCTCATCCTAGTCTGAAGTCTCCAGACTCTAACCAGGCTAATCTTAGCCAGAAACCATAGGTTCCTGTATGATGCAATTCTACTATCCTTCAATGCATGCTCTGAACAACTCATCAGACAGGGACGGAAATATACCCGCTCCCTCTGTCTGTTTTTCTCCCTGTTTTTATACAGGGGGATCCCCTCTTCTCTTTTGTTCAGTTGCTGTACATGCAGAAGTTCCAGTGCTTACTTTAATGTTTCTTGCAAGCTACTTTCATTTATCTTGCATAATACTGCTCACTGCAGGTTATCTTCTTCTAGCCATATCCTTACCTAGGACGTGGCAGCACATCTGACTGCTGTCAGTTATCTCATAATTTTCCTGCACAATGCTCTCTGCAATCTTCAGAGAAGCTTTCTACTATGGGCCCTTGCTGTAGAGCATTGAACTTTGTCTCTGAGGGTTTTTTCCATATAATAGAAAAAGCTTATATAGTCATTCCATGGCTATGTAGGTTCTTTCTACCCTCTTGCCTCCTATTGTGATACAGAAGACAAGCTTTTTCTGCGTGAATGTCCATGGAGTTCCCAATCTGGCAGGAATCTACCCCTTTTTTTCCTTACAGCTTGGCATCTTTTCTACTCCATTTGGACAACGCATACTCTTTTACTATACATGATACCTCTGAGTCCCTTAGCTGGGTCATCCAGGTATCTTAGTCTATGCGTTTCCTTGTCCTTTGGACATGTCAGAGTCCTCAAGTACTCCTGACGTGCTCTTACCAGACTGCTATTATCCTCTGTTTTTCATGCAACCATACTGGTTATCCACTGCAATACATTCCTGCACCACGGAAATAGATTCTCTATATATCTTCAGGTGGTTTTTACCCCCTTATTATTAGATGAATCTTTTCCCATCACATTCCCCATGTGAATGTTTTTGTGGGGCTCCGTTGCAGGCATATATCCTCAGACTTATAACCATACATATTTTTATAATCTGTGTGGGCATAAGCCATGCCCATCTATATCTATATATATCTATATATATATCTATATCTATATCTATATCTATATATATATATATATATATATATATATATATAATCTCACATATTAGACATATCTACACATATATATAGATATGTATGTATCTTCATGTATATAGATATATTTATATATATATATATATATATATATATATACCCATTGGGAGATGTCCATAGGACGCCATGTATTACCTACTACCTCCCTAACTGTCTGTGCTATAAAGCTTTTACCTTCTTAAGGGTCCAGACAGTTAACTTGCCTATTCTCATATGGCTCAGTTACTGGGAGCGGTTATACACACAATTACTGCTGTGACGTCAACAGCTTCTAGTTTTGTTATAGATCTCCCTATCTATGAAGTATCAAACTTCTATGTCTTCCTATCTCTTACCAGCTAGGAAAGACAGTGTACATCTTCAGTATTTATGAGTACACATTCTGTTTTCCTTGGGAATAGGGTTTTTTTTTTCTCCATACCCTCTCTTCCCTTCCGGACTGGGCTAATTCTCCAGATCAGTCAGTCTTCTTCTTTTAGTCCTCAATAATAATAACTCTGTACCTAAAAGAGTTCTCAGCTTTTTCCCATAAAGCTTTCCATTGAAGACCTGCCGTTCTTCTCCTGCCCCAGTTGACATCTGGGTCACCTGCCCATTCCAGATTTGGAACTTCATCCTCACTGCTGTGAAGTTACCTTGAAGATTCCGCTACTGCATCTACAGTACACTCCATCACAGTTCTACTTCCTACAATCCAGTAGGTAAGTCCTATGTTGTACTGGTACATTAAATATTTTAATGATACTTGACATACATTCTAAAGACTCATCTCCCCTGTAGTCTTTAGATTTGCTGTTCCTTGCAGCTCTTCTCTATTCAATTCCTACCCCCCATCCCTCAGGGGATGCAGGGGAACCAGGTTTGGAAAATGCCGTCCTGTCCAGGGATACGCATTTTAGGGATTCTCCCCTGGCACCCACAGCTAGGGAGTCCTCATATGTGAAGACTCATTCCTGCTTGTTCCTGGAGATAGCACAGTTACTTACCTGTAACAGGTGATCTCTGGGAACAGCAGGAATTAGTCTTCACAACCCACCCACCTCCCCTAGGAGTTGTATCTATCTATTTCCTTTCCTCTGTCTCTCCTTTCTGTCTCAGCTATTAAACTTAACTGAAGAGAGGCAGTGGGAAAGGCGGGAAGTCACCGCGCAGGCGCGAGGGATGCTCCCAAAAGCTTTCTGATTGGATGCTGGGGAGCATTCCCGTGCAGGCTCCGTCGGTACCGACGTACCCATATGTGAAGACTAATTCCTGCTGTTCCCAGAGATCACCTGTTACAGGTAAGTAACTGTGCTTTGCGGAAGGTTGAAAGGTCAGTGATCAGGCGGATAGGAGGAGGGAGAGAGTTCCAGAGCAGTGGGGCATAATAGGAGAAGGCTCTTCTTCTGGCAAATTAAGAGCTTTTTCTTACCATAGTTGGAATGGTAAGGGTATTAGCCATATTTGTTCTCCTGGATCTGGTTTCAGGTGTTCAGTGTAAGAGGTTTTTTAGCGATGAAGCTGAGATCTGGTGAAGGATTTTAAATGAAAGTAAGAGAGCTTTGTATTTGAGTCGATTGTTAATTGGTAGCCAATTTAGCTGTATTAGAAGAGGTGAAACATGATCATATCTGGATGCTTCATAGATGGTTCGGACAGCAGTATTTAAAGCCATTTGTAAAGGATGAAGTGCATATGCTGGTAGACCATGAAGTATGAAATTAGCATAATCAAAGAGTGGAGTTGACCAGGGCTTGGAATATAGTGCGGAAGTCAGTAGGTTCTAATAAGGGTCGGAGCTGGTGGAGTGATCTTATTTTGAGGTAGACCGCCTTTGTGATGTTTCTTATGTGGGTTTCCATATTTAGATGTTGGTCCAGGGTGACACCAAGATATCTAACCTTGTGATTCGACTTCAGATCAGCATTCTTAACCTATAGGTGGGATGGCGGGATGAATGTTGTATCTTTCTGATGAAAAGAACTTCCATTTTTTTATAGTTTACTTTCAGGTTACGGGTTCCTAACCAGGTGGATACTGCATTAAAGCAGTCTATGATTCCAGTGAAGTTAGGGTTATCCAGTGAGAATGGGGCGTAAAGAAGCACATCATCTGCATAAATGTGGTAGAGTATGCCGAAGGATTGAATGACAGTGCATAATGCTTGAATATATATACTGAATAGCAGAGCTGAAAGGGACAAGCCCTGAGGAACTCCTTGGGACTGTTGAAATGTAGTAGATGATTGTGTAGCAATGCGTACCTGTTGGCAATCTGAAAGATAAAAATGATACCAATCTAGGGCTGAACTTTGAATGCCTTTACGTTTATGCGGATGATGTGCTTCTTTACGCCCCATTCTCACTGGATAACCCTAACTTCACTGGAATCATAGACTGCTTTAATGCAGTATCTACCCGGATCTCTCAAAGTACCACCCCTCTTATCCCTCCCTCCCTCCCTCCCCTTTCTGCCCAAACCCTGACTGCTTCCATGACAAAATGCACAAGATCACCCTCCAATTCCCCACTAACTCAGCTACTTCCCCTCCTCCCCCTCTCCACTCCCAACTCCCCCCCTACCCTCGCTACCCTCTCTTCCTTTCCTGTCATCACTGAAGAAGAAACTGTGAACACCTTCTGTCCTCCTCCAAACTCACCACCTGCTCCTCTGATCCCATACCCACCCGCCTCCTAAGCCCCATCTCCTCTACCGTTGTCCCTCCCATCGCTCATATTCTCAATCTTTCACTCAGCACTGCAACTGTCCCCATAGACTTCAAGCATGCTGTGGTCACACCTCTCCTCAAGAAACCCTCACTTGATCCCACCGACCCTTCCAATTATCGACCCATCTCCCTCCTCCCCTTCATTTCCAAATTACTCGAATGTGCGGTTTACCGCCGCTGCCTCGATTTCCTCTCCTCTCATGCCCTCCTGGATCCCTTACAGTCTGGCTTTCGTCCTTTACACTCTACGGAAACGGCCCTTGTCAAAGTCTCCAGTGACCTGTTCCTGGTGAAATCCAAGGGCCTGTACTCCGTCCTCATACTTCTTGACCTCTCAGCTGCTTTCGACACCGTTGACCACAGCCTTCTCCTTGACACCCTGTCCTCACTTGGCTTTAAGGGCTTTGTACTATCTTGGTTCTCCCATCGCTCCTTCAGTGCGTGTTCTAGTGGCTGCTCCTCCTTCCCCACCCCACTCCCAGTTGGGGTACCCCAAGGTTCTGTCTTGGGGCCGCTTCTCTTCTCTCTATACCCAGTCCCTTGGCATGCTTCTCTTCCCATGGCTTTCAGTACCATCTGTATGCGGATGACTCCCAAATCTACCTCTCTACGCCCAAATTCTCTCCAGCAATCCAGACCTGGATCTCTGCCTGCCTTTCTGACATTGCTGCCTGGATGTCCCACCGCTGCTTGAAACTGAACATGGCCAAGACTGAACTTCTTATCTTCCCCCTAAAACCTCCCCTCCTCCTTTCTCAGTCTCGGTGGACAATGCTGTTCTCACTTCTGTCTCCTCGGCTCGCAATCTGGGGGTTATCTTTGACTCCTCTCTCTCCTTCTCCACACACATCCGTCTCGTAGCTAAGACCTGCCGTTTCTTCCTCTACAACATTAACAAAATCCGCCCTTTCCTTTCTGAACACACCACTAAAACGCTTGTCCACTCCCTAGTCACCTCCCATCTCAACTACTGCAACTTACTTCTTACTGGCCTCCCGTTGAACCATCTCTCTCCCCTTCAATCTGTTCAATACTCCGCTGCATGTCTAAGCTTTCGCCAACCTCGTTATGCCCACGTTGCTCCCCTTCTCAAGTCACTCCACTGGCTCCCTATCCCTTTCCGCATCCAGTTCAAACTTCTCCTGCTGACCTATAAATGCATTCATCTGCGGCTCCCCAGTACCTTTCTTCCCTTATCTCTCCTTACAACCCCTCTCGGGAACTACGCTCTTCTAGCCAACTGCTTCTATTTAGGCTCCCCTCTCGTACTGCCAAGACCAGACTACGCTCCTTTCACCTTGCTGCACCTTACGCCTGGAACAAACTACCTCTATCTGTATGCAAGGCACCCTCTTTAACCCTCTTCAAATCCAGGCTGAAAACTCACCTCTTTGCTGCTGCCTTCGATTCTTGACTCACCTAATCTCCTTTCCCCCCCATCTACCCCTACCTACACCTTTGTGTTTGTCCTAACTAGATTGTAAGCTCCTTCTTTGTTTGTCTTGACTAGGTTGTAAGCTCTGATGAGCAGGGACTGTCTCTTATTTGTCTGTACCGTGCTGTGTATGACTTGCAGCGCTATAGAAATGCTCAGTAGTAGTAGTAGTAGGCTGAGTGATACTGTGTTGAAGGCTGATGCGATATCTAGGAAAATAAGGACAAAACCTTGTTTTGTTTTGTTCATGCCTTTAATCAGATTATCAGAAAGGAACATAAGAACATAAGATATGCCATACTGGGTCAGACCAAGGTCCATTAAGCCCAGTATCCTGTTTCCAACAGTGGCCAATCTAGGTCATACGTACCTAGCAGTTTCCCCAAAAGACACAGGTTCCGCAATGCTTGTACTGGGTCCCTTTTTAATAATGGTTTATGGACCTTTCCCCAGGAACTTGTCCAAACCTTTTTTAAACCCAGCTACACTAACAGCTTTTACTACATCCTCAGGTAACAAATTCCAGAGTTTGATTACACGTTGAGTGAAAAAATATTTTCTTTTATTAGTCTTAAATAGTTTACCCTGTAGCTTCATTGCATGTCCCCATGTCTTTCTATATTCTGATAACGTAAACAATCGATCTACGTTGACCCGTTCCACTCCGTTCATTAATTTATAGACTTCTATCATATCTCCCCTCAGCCGTCTCTTTTCCAGGTTAAAGAGTCCTAACCTTTTTAGCCTTTCTTCATAGGAGTATCCTTCCATCCCCTTTACCATTTTGGTGGCTCTTCTCTGAACCTTTTCTAATAACGCTATATCCTTTTTAAGATACGGCGACCAGAATTGCACACAATATTCAAGGTGCGGTCTCACCATCGAACGGTATAGAGGCATTATAATATCTTTTGTTTTATTTTCCATTCCTTTCCTTATGATACCTAGCATTCTATTTGCTCTCTTGGCCGCCGCTGAACACTGGGCCGAGGGTTTTAACATGTTATCCACAATGATGCCTAAATCTTTTTCCTGGGTGGTGGTTCCTAATGTGGAACCTTGCATTGTGTAACCATAGTTTGGGTTGTTCTTCCCTAGGTGCATAACTTTGCACTTGTCCACATTAAATTTCATCTGCCATTTTGATGCCCAGGCTTCCAATTTATCAAGATCCTCTTGCAATTTTCCACAATCCTCTTGGGTTTTAACAACTTTAAATAGTTTTGTGTCATCTGCAAATTTGATAACCTCACTCGTTATTCCACTTTCCAGGTCATTTATGAATATGTCAAAAAGCAGCGGACCCAGCACAGATCTCTGGGGTACACCACTATTCACCTTTCTCCATTGGGAAAATTGGCCGTTTAGCCCAACCCTCTGCTTTCTATCTTTTAACCAGTTCCTGATCCACAGTAATACACTGCCTCCTATCCCATGACTCTTTAGTTTTGCCAAAAGTCTCTGATGAGGGACCTTGTCAAAGGCTTTCTGAAAGTCCAGATATACTATATCAACCCATTCACTTTTGTCCACCTGTTTATTCACACTTTCAAAAAAACATAATAGATTAGTAAGACAAGATCTTCCTTGTCTAAAGCCATGTTGGCTGTCTTCCATTAGGCCATGACTGTCTACATGCTGAGTAATTTTATTCTTTATGATGGTTTCTACCATTTTTCCTGGTACTGACATGAGGCTCACCGGTCTGTAGTTTCCTGGATCACCCCTGGAACCCTTTTTAAAAATTGGTGTTACATTGGCGATCCTCCAATATTCAGGTATTAGAGATGATTTTAATGATAGTTCACAGATTATTAATAGCTGGTCTGCAATCTCATATTTCAGTTCTTTCAACACCCTTTGATGTATACCATCCAGCCCAGGTGATTTGCTACTCTTCAGTTTATCTAATAGTTGTAAGACATCTTCCCGATGTATCGATATTTCCTTCAATTCTTCCGCACCTTTAAATACCACTTC
The DNA here is from genome assembly GCA_033557465.1 of Ichthyophis bannanicus. Classification (NCBI taxonomy): domain Eukaryota; kingdom Metazoa; phylum Chordata; class Amphibia; order Gymnophiona; family Ichthyophiidae; genus Ichthyophis; species Ichthyophis bannanicus. The sequence continues at coordinate 136,467,569 of CM066036.1, read as the reverse complement.
AGTCATGGGTAACATCCCTACATCTTCCTCAGTAAAGACCGAAGCAAAGAATTCATTCAGTCTCTCTGCTATCGCCTTGTCGCCTCTTAGTGCCCCTTTAACTCCTCTATCACCTAATGGTCCAACCGACTCTCTCACAGGTTTTTTGCTACGAATGTACTTGAAAAAATATTTGTTTCGCGTTTTTGCTTCTGCAGCAAGCTTCTTCTCAAATTCTCCCTTTGCCTCCTTTATCAATGCCTTGCATTTGACCTGCCAGTGCTTGTGCTGTTTCCAGGTTTCGTCGTTTGGCTCTTCTTTCCATTTCCTGAAAGATGCTTTTTTGGCAACAGCCTCTCTGACCTCACCTTTAAACCATGCTGGCAGTTTTTTGGACTATCTTCCACTTTTCTTAAAGCGTGGAATACAGCTTGTCTGGGCTTCCAAGATAGTATATTTCAACAACACCCAAGCTTGATGTAAGTCTTTAACCTTTCCAACTGCTCCTTTTAGTTTTTTCTTTACTATTTTCCTCATTTTATCATAGTCTCCCTTTCGAAAGTTAAAAGGTAGTACTGTGGATTTCCTTACTATCCCTCCTCCACTAATTAAATCAAAGGCGATCATGCTATGATCACTATTGCCAAGTGGCCCCAACACCCTTATCTCTTGCACTAGATCTGGTGTTCCACTAAGGACTAGGTCTAATATGGCTTCCCCTCTGGGCGGTTCATGAACCAGCCGCTGCAAGAAGCAGTCATTTGTCATCTAGGAACTTTATCTCCCTAGCATGTCCTGCCGTGACACTAACCCAGTCGATACCGGGGTAATTGAAATCACCCATTATTATTACCGAGCTGTAACTTTTGCTAGCTTCCTTGATTTCTTTGAGCATTTCATCATCCATTTGTTCATTCTGGCCAGGTGGTCGATAGTACACCCCCTCTGCCATTGCCTTCCCCTTTTTACATGGAATTTCAGTCCATAGAGATTCTACATCAAATTTTGTTTCCTGCAAAACTTTAATCCTTTCTGACTCAATACCCTCTCTAACATAGAGCGCAACCCCTCCACCAATTTGATCAGCTCTATCATTACAATTTAGTTTGTACCCAGGTATCAGTGTCCCACTGGTTGTCCTCCTTCCACCATGTCTCTGATATTCCAGTCATATCTAACCTCTCATTTAGTGCTATATATTCTAACTCTCCCATCTTATTTTTTAGACTTCAAGCATTTGCATACAAGCATTTTAGAGACTGTATTTTATTGATATTAATTTGGCTATTGGTAGACATGGGTAATTTGGGATCTTTAAGCTCTGTCTGCTCCATACTCTAGGGCATTTGGGCTACTTTACTCTTTCTCCAGGACCAAGCAGGAAGTCAGTCCTCACATATGGGTGTCATCGGCGCCGATGAAGCCCCAGCGGAGCATTTCCCCAGCTTTCTATGAAAGCCTTTGGGAATGCAGGCACGCATGCGCGGTTCCCTTCCCGCCTAAAGGTGCAGTCTTACCTCAGTCTTTTTTTTTCCCGAGAATCCCACCGGACGTGTGTCCTGTCATCCCGGATAAAAGTTGATTTTTTTCAGTGATACTCGCTGTTTTTTCTCCTGGTTCGATGCCGGTTCCCCTCCCGCCCGATTCTTCTTTTTTGGTTTTTGCCCTTCGTGGCTGGCGTTGGTGCACTTTTTTGCTTTTTCCCTGGAGGGCCGGTCCTTTGACCTCGCGGGGACTCTTTTTTTCCCCGATGGCTTCCAGCGGTTTCAAGAAGTGTGATCGGTGTAAGAAATTAATGTCTCTCACCGACACACATGACTGCTGCCTTCGGTGCCTCGGTCCTGATCATGACCCTCAGTCGTGTGGACCATGTGGCAAAATGTCTTCCAAGGCACTCGGAAGTCGCCAGCAGCAGATAGAAAGGCTTTTCTCGGACTCAGCCTCCGGCCGGGCCCGGACCTCGTCTGAGGCCTCGAGATCTAGGGATTCGGATCCCGAGCGCCGTCGGAGCTCCTCGGACCCTGGGGTCCCCCGACCGGGAACGCAAGAGGAAGAAGCGGCTCGCGAGGACGTCGTCGGTGGAAACATAGAAACATGATGACAGAAAAAGACCACATGGCCTATCTAGTCTGTCCTTCCATATCAACAACTACAACAGTCCACTTTTTACCTTTAGAGATCCTCTGTCTTGGTCCCATGCTTTTTTGAATTCAGTTACTGTCCTCATCTCTACCACCTCCACTGGGAGACTATTCCATGGATCCACTACTCTTTCCATAAAGAAATATTTCCGCATATCACTCCTGAATCTCCCTTGACCCTCATCCCATGTCCCCTCGTAGCAGAACTTGCTTTCAATTGAAAGAGGCTCTCTCCCTGAACATTTATGCCACGGAGGTATTTAAACATCTCAATCATATCACCTCTATCCCGCCTTTTCTCTAAGGTGTACATATTAAGATCCTTAAGTCTGTCCTCATATGCTTTATAATGAAGCCCACTAATCATTTTAGTAGCCCCCCTCTGCACCGACTCCATCCTGTTTACATCCTTTTGAAGGTGCGGTCTCCAGAATTGCACACTATACTCCAAATGAGGTCGCACCAAAGACTTATACAGAGGCATTATCACCTCCATTTTTCTGCTAGCCATTCCTCTCTGTATGCACCCAAGCATCCTTCTAGCTTTTGCCGTCGCCTTTTCTACCTGTTTAGCTACTTTAAGATCATCAGACACAGCCACGCCTAGGTCCCGCTCTTCTTTAGTGGACAAAAGTACTTCACCTCCTATACTGTATTGCTCCCTTGGATTGCTGCAGCCCAAATGCATGACCTTACATTTTTTAACATTAAATCCCAGCTGCCAAATTCTAGACCATTCTTCAAGCTTAGCTAGATCCCTCCTCATGTTATCTACACCTTCCTGGGTGTCTACTCTATTGCAGATTTTGGTATCATCTGCAAAGAGGCAAACCTTACCCGACAGCCCTTCCGCTATATCACTAACAAAGATTTTAAAAAGAATCGGACCAAGGACAGATCCCTGGGGCACACCACTGGTAACATCCTTCTCCTCAGAGTGAGCTCCATTTACTTGTACTTTGTCGCCTCCCACCCTACCAATTTCTAACCCAAGCAGTAACTTTAGTGTCCATCCCTAGGGTGCTCAGTTTGTTTATAAGTCGCCTGTGAGGAACAGTGTCAAAGGCTTTACTGAAATCTAAATACACCACATCTAGAGCTCTCCCTCGGTCCAACTCCCTGGTCACCCAGTCAAAGAAATCAATCACATTTGTCTGACAAGACCTCCCTCTGGTGAATCCATGCTGCCTCGGATCCTGTAATCCGCTGGACTCCAGAAACCTCACTATTTTCTCTTTCAGCAGTGTTTCCAATAATTTACTCACCACCGAATTTAAACTAACCGGCCTGTAGTTTTAAACCACATCCTTACTTCCACTTTTGTGTAAAAGTACCACATGAGCCTCTCTCCAGTCCTTTGGCACCACTCCTGACTCCAACGAGGCATTGAAAAGGTCAGTCAGTGGAGTTGCTAGAATGTCCCCACTGAGGGAAGTATTCTAGGGTGTATCCCATCCGGTCCCATCGCTTTGTCTACTTTAAGTTGGGCTAGTTTCTCACGAACAGTCTTCTGAAAATTGTTCAAGATGTCCCTCGCATCTGTTCCTATTTGTGGGTGTTTTCTGAGCTCCTGCTCATGGTTCTTCTTCTGTGAACACAGAACAAAAATATTTGTTAAGCAATTCCGCTTTATCCTTGTCAGATAACACACCTTTGTATATAGTTTCCCCTATTTCCCAAGTTTATATCTCCTGTTAAATGTAATTGACCAGACATATGTAAATTGTCGGATGTTTTTTGTTCAATGTAAACCGCGCTGATGTCTAATAGTGCGGTATATAAGAATTGTTAATAAATAAAATAAATAAATAAAATCCTTATCAGCTTCTACATATTCCCCCCCTGCACCCTTGAGTCTGACAATACTACTTTTGCCCTTTCTCTTCTCACTAATATATCCGAAAAATGTCTTATCCCCCCATTTTATTGCATTGGCTATTTCCTCCTCCTTTTGAATCTTTGCCTTCTTGACTACTTTGCTAGCTTCTCTAAGTTTTTCCAAATACAGATGCCTGTCTTCCTCTCTCTGTGATCTCTTGTATTTCATGAAGGCCTCCCTCTTTTTCTTCACTTTTTCAGCTACTTCCTTCGAAAACCATAGCGGTCTCCTTTTCCTTTTGCCTTTATTTACCATTTTAACAAAAAGGTTGGTTGTCCTTAAAATACCCCCTTTCAGTTTTGCCCACTGTTTTTCTACATCCCCCAGCTGTTCCCATCCTACTAACGACTCCCTGAGGTATTGGCCCATCTTTGCAAAGTTAGTCTTCCTAAAGTCTAAGATCCTCACCTTGGAATGGATTCTAACAGCTCTAGTCCTAATACTGAACCACACCATCTGGTGATTACTGGATGCAAAATGATCTCCCACTACAACATCAGAAACACTTTCACCATTGGTAAGCAACAAGTCCAGTATGGCCCCTTCATGTGTGGGGTCTGTTACCAATTACCTGAATAGTTCTCCCTGTAGAGAATCCAGGATCTCCTTACTTCTAGATGATACTGCAGCAGGAATGTGCCAATCAACATCTGGCATATTGAAATCTCCTATCAGTAGCACTTCCCCTTTCTTAGCAATGCTGCATATGTCTTCAATTAAATCTCTGTCCACCTCTTCCTCTTGTGAGGGAGGTCTGTATATCACACTAATGCAAATAGATTTCTCTTTCCCTCTTTCTAGTTTAACCCACAATGCCTCCTCTCTCCCTTTTTAAGCTCTGTAATTCCAAAGCTTTAATAGTAGTTTTTACATATAGTGCCACTCCTCCCCCCTTCTTCCTACCCTGTCCTTTCTGAATAAAGTATAGCCAGGTATAGTTACATCCCAGTCATGGTTTTCTGTGAACCATGTTTCTATAACTGCCACTAAATCCAAGTCAGCCACTCCCAGCAAAGCGTCAACAATCAGGGATCTTATTTCCCATGCTACGGCCATTTATACACACTGCTTTCCATATGTTACCCCTGTTACCCATTTCCATAAAGGTATTTAATGTATCACCTATCTGGGGGCTTTCTTCACCCATCCCCAACGATTCTAGTTTAAAGCCCTCTTCAGTAGATTAGCCAGTCTACTACCGAAGATGCGTTGAACTTTCTTGGACAGATGGATGCCATCTCTGCTCTGCAACCCTTGGAACAGCATCCCATGGTCTAGGAAACCAAAACGCTCTCGATGACACCATCCACGCAGCCATGCATGCATCTCCAGGATGCGAGCCTCTCTGCCTTGGCCTTTACCCTCAACAGGGAGGATTGAAGAGAACACCACCTGTGCACCTAACTGCTTCACCCTCTGTCCCAGAGCCATGAAGTCACTTTTGATACGTTACGAGGTATACCTGGCAGTATCATTTGTTCCAACATGGATTAGCAACATTGGGTAATAGTCAGTGGGCTTGATGAGTCTCGGCAAACTTTCCGTAACATCTTGGATTTTGGCACCAGGCAGACAGCATACCTCTCTGGACATCAAGTCTGGTCGGAAGATGGACGCCTCAGTACCCCTCAGAAGAGAGTCTCCAACCACCACTACCCTTCATTTCCTTCTGGTCACTGATTCTGCAGCTTTGGGGTACTTGAACTCTGGTTTTTCCCTTTCCAGGGATGCTTTCACCTCTTCCACTTCCAGGGCTGCATAATGGTTCTTCAATTCAAGGGCTGGAGAAGTTGGATTGGTGATTTTGCAGGCCCTGGTGACTTGTGTCCAACCATGGACATTCTGTTGGCACCCATCTTCTCCTGTGCTGGAGAGCTTGGTTGCTGCAAGAAGCATCTCATCAATGTACTTCTCACTGTCTTGAATGCTCCTCAGCCTCGCCACCTCCTCTCTGAGTTCCTCCACTTGTTTCCTCAGAGCTTCAGCATGCAGGCACCCTGCACATGGAATTGGTCCTTCAACTGGCATTAGGACCTCTGTCTGGACCGAGGCAGAAGCTGTAACGAGGGCAACAGCTTTAGCAATATGATTTTTCCCAGCCATTGTTCTGTTCGTGGAGCTTAGGTATCTGTTAAAGCAAAAGAGAGAGATCTACCAAGTACCAGCCGGTTTCGCAGCTGTCCTTTCAGAGAAAAAGCAGTTAAATCTCTTTAATTATATTCAAAATGTGCTGGTCCAATTTTCTGTGATTTGTTAAAGGGGGAGGTGCCCTATAAAGCAAGACTGCTCACTAGGGGTGGGCGGGAGTCGGGGTGGGTAGGGTGGCAACTAACACCTGATTAGGTGTTAGCAGTTTCCAAACCTGAGGAGGTTACTAGAGTTCAGCAACCTACTGTGCTCAAGGAAAGTTCCCCTAAAGCACCAAAAAGAAAGTAACCTTGCTTTAAAAAATATACAAAAAACCCTTTTAAGAGCTCCCAGTCAGAGAGCTAGCAATGTAATATAATAAAAACAAACAAACAAACAAACAAACAAACCCTCAAATCCTTACTGTTTGTTGATCTGTAGAGCCCTGGTTAGGAAAGCCTCCTAGACAGGTCCCTGGCTCCTCGAGGGCCAGGTCTAAGACCCCTGACCGTCGCCCCGGGCCCGTGGACCAAGAGAAGCCTGCCAAAGTTCCTCGCGTGGAGCCGGAGTCTGCTGGACGCGTAAGCCCTGTAGTCCTCGAGGACTCTCCTCCCAGGGAGCCGCCGGGGCCCGAGTCTGTGGCTGCTGCGTCTCCCGAGCTGAGTCTCAGGATGACAGCCTTGGAGAGCAGATTGTCTGCCTTCATGGAGCAGCAGCGGGCACTGATGGCCAGCCTGTCTGGTGCATCTGCCCCAACCACCGGGACATCGACTTCGAAGTCGACCCCGGAGACCGAGCCGATACTAGAGTCCATCATGGCTTGAAGTCGACCTCGATCGCGGTCTCCCTCTACCTCCCGCTCGGGACCGAGGGCGTCGACGCCGGTGCCTCCGGCATCGGGGCGGGTGCTCCAGGGTCCCGCGTGGTCGGACCCTGACTCCTCGTCGGATGAGTCCGCTTGGGAGATGGAGGATGAGGAGTCCCCCGATACGTTCAAGACTCGTTGCGTCCCATCGGACTCACCGCAGTCTGAGCCCCGGAGTAGATCCCCTCCGGAGGATACTCTGTTATCGGAGTTCGTCCGGGATATTTACACTGCCTTGGCTATTCCGGCGGATCCCGAGGAAGAGCCTCGAGCTGAAGAGCTCGAGGCTCTGCAGTATGACTCTCCTCCGAAGGAGGCCTTTACTGTCCCGGTTCCTCCGATGCTGGAACGGCTCCTCTTCCGGATGTGGGAGGCACTGGCCTCGGCGCCGGTTTTAAGCAAGCGAGTCGACTCGATCTATCAGTTCAGGAAGAGCCCTGGCTTTCAGAAAGCACAGCTACCACACCATTCCATGGTTGTGGAATCGGCCATGCATCGTCTGAAGAGCCAGAAGATGCACTCCGCGGTGCCCCCCCGGCAGGGAGGCCCGGAACCTCGATGGCATCGGTAGAAAGTGCTTCCAGGGCTCGATGCTTGCTTGCCGTATCCAGTCTTACCAGCTGTACATGGGCATGTACTTGCGGGACCTGGCCAAAGAGTTGGCCGGGTTCTCTGCTGGACTCTCCGGGGAACCCTTGCAGAGATTCAAGTCCTTGCCATCGGGGATTCGGGACTGCTCGAAGTTCATGTCCTGCGCCGCCTACGATGGCTTCGAGGTTTCGGCCCGATTTGCGGCAGCCGACATCGCGGTTGGTCGATGTCCCTTGCCGAGGTGAAAACCTTTTTGGCAAGCCCATGACCGAGAAGGCCGTCCAGCTCGAAACAGAGCACCTTACACGGACAAGGCTGTCTAGGAAGTCCTCTGCCCCTTCTCATAAGAAGAATGGCTCGGGTAAAAAGCCCTTTTACCTGAGGAAGGGCACCGCCTACAAACAGTACCCTCAATATCAGGCTACCCAAGCTGCACCCCAGGTTCAGCAAGCCCAGGGGCAGGGTAATGGGCCCCATAGGCAGAGGACCCCGAAGCCTCCGGCCCCTGCTCCCACTCAGCAGGGTGGGGATTTTTGACTCCTTGAGCGTAGCCTCTCCATCCCTGCTATCCTAACCCTGCACAGGATGTTGCCTCGCCCTATTTGCCCACCAGTGGCCCCTCATTACCGGGGACAGTTGGGTGTTGGACATAGTCCACAAGGGCTATGCCCTACAATTTCACCAATTGCCTCCACCATACTTTCCAGGGGAGCCCCTGAGGCTTTCCCTGCACACAGACCTTCTCCTTCAGGAACTTCAAGGTCTGTTGGTGGACAGGGCGGTAGAGCCTGTGCCTCCCCACTTGCAAGGTCACGGATTCTATTCCAGGTATTTCCTGGCGCCCAAAAGAACCGGTGGCCTTCGCCCAATTCTGGACCTCAGGAACCTCAACAAGTTCCTAGAGAAGGAAAAGTTCAAGATGCTTACTCTTGGAAAACCTCTGCCCTACCTGCAGCAGGGAGATTGGCTATGCTCCTTAGATCTAAAGGATGCGTACACTCACATCCTCATTCATCCAGATCACAGAAAGTACCTCAGGTTCCTTGTGGGAGGAAACCATTATCAATACAGAGTGCTGCCATTTGGCCTCACCTCCGCTCCCAGGGTCTTTAACAAATGCCTGGCAATGGTGGCGGCCTACCTGAGGACACAGGAAATCTTTGTCTTCCCCTATCTGGACGACTGGCTCATCAGGGGTTGTGATAAGGAAGCTTATCATAGCTCAGGAAGGAGCTATAGAAAAGGTGAAGTGACTCTGAACAAGCAACCTGTCAGTTCTGGTAGAAATAAGAAAACAGAATTTTCCCATAAAAGACTACCAGTCCCAGAATGCACCAGGTTTCCAACAGCCATTAGAGGAGCTGAAGTGGGGAAACGTGTGTTCAATCAGGAGGGCTATGAGGTAATCCCTAAGCACTTATCTCAAAGGGCAGGGCCTGATTCAGCACAGCTGCGCTGTGTTAGGGAGGAGCACTCATCTAGGCAGAATAAAGGTAGAGTTTATTCTACAGAGAATCATCCTTATCCTGAGAATCAGCTTGAGCTTGATCATCATCATCTTCATGATCAGCTTGGAGATCATCAGTTTCATCTGAAGGATCATCAGAAGCAGAAGCCAAACCAGACGGACAGAGAAGGAAAGAAACCCTTTGGAAGAAGGAAGAGAAAAGCCTTTGAGAGGTCTAGAAGAGTCCAGAGCAGTACGTATACTGGGAGGCATTTCAAGGGCCAGCATACACCATTGGACTGGGGAAAGCCAGAGGAATGGTGCTGCAGAGCTAGGAAACTCCAGACGCTACCTGTGAGGGAGACGGCTGCACGTGGAAGGGACCCTAAGACCTGTGCCAGAAGGTATGTGAAGAGAGATCCAGTGTCCAGGGATCTGGATTGGAAGGCTAGACATAAGAACTGGACTACATACTGGCCAGGCTATATAGAGAGGAACTCTAACAGCAATGGAAGCTCAGGTATGAACACTGATCTATGCCCTAGCTATAACCTTGAAAGACAGCAGGGAAACAAGTATTCTCCTGAAAGTGCTCCATTGAGAGATTGATCTGTGCCAATCCATGATATTGAACCTATGCTTGTTGAAGAAGGGGGAATGATTGCAGATGAAGATTCTGTTTACATGGACTGCTCTCTGTCTAAACTCCTTTGGTAACTTTCTGTTACAAAGTACAGCAACCATCACAAAGAAATACAAACTTGTTCTTTAATCTACTCAGAAAAGCTCCTGAAGCAGGATTTGACCCACACAGTAGAAAGCAAGCCAGCTAAAGGGGTTTCAGCTGGATAACTGCTAGCAATTGAGCCTTACCTAATTGCTTGTGAGCTAGGAGAGAATCACTTCTGAATCTATGTGGGAAGTTATCTGAAGTTAACCTGAAAAGAACAGTTTTTTTCTTTCTTTGTGGCTTTTCGTTTGTTGTTTGATATATGCTAAGAAAACATTAGCTAATGCCTGACAAGTTTGAATGTTGTTTTCCTGATTTTGACTTTGTTTTTCCAAGTTAAACACTGGAAGCAAGTAACCTGATTTATGTGCTACCAAGCATATCTGTGTTGTGAGAAATAACCCCATAAATAAATATCTTATTGGCTTTAACACTTGAGCACAACTAAATTATTGTCAGCAGCTGTGTCTGGTGTGAATGAACTACATTGCCCACAGTCCCTTGCAAATCATATAGATATATGCACTTGCCAAGACTGAAGATTCTCACCCAGGCAGCCGTCTGACAGGGTCAGACGTCCCAGGAGGCCAGACAAGCCACCCTCAGAACTATTGCTCTTCTTCAAAGCCTCCCAGAGTTTGGAGTTCATAGGAGCAAGGCTGGACTCTCTCCTGGCAAAGGCTTTCTTGCCAGAAGACAGAGCACAAAGATTGATAACCCTGGCAAACCAGTTTCTCAACAGGTCATTAGTCTCCGCCAGACTCTGCCTGAGGCTTCTAGGCCACATATCTTCGACAGTACATGTGACCCCCAATGCCAGGCTCCATATGAGACCTGCACAGTGGTGCCTTCGGACTCAGTGGTCACAGGCCACAGGCAGCCTCAGGGACAGGATAAGGGTGTCCAGACACTTTCTGAACTCCCTCAGCTGGTGGCTGCACCCACCCAATCTACTAAAAGGAGTGCCCTTTCAGATTCCTGGGTACACGGTGGTACTGACCACCAACGCCTCCCTGCAGGGCTGGGGAGCTCATTGTCTAGACAAGTGCACCCAGGGCCTGTGGTCTCCTTGGGAGGCGGCACAGCAGATCAATCTCCTGGAACTCAGGGCTATTCGCCTAGCTCTCAAAGCTTTCTCTCCTGCCCTGGCTCATCAATCTGTCCTGGTTCAGACAGACAACCAGGTGGCCATGTTTTATGTGAACAAACAGGGCGGGACTGGGTCCAGGCTCCTTTGTCGGGAAGCTCAAGACCTTTGTTCATTTGCCCCGTGGCACAACATGCTCCTCAGGGCTGTGTACCTTCCAGGACAGGAGAACTGCCTGGCCGACAGGTTGAGCAGGATTTTGCAGCCCCACGAGTGGCAGCTACATCCCTTGGTAGTTCAAAAGATTTTCCTGAAATGGGGACTTCCATCCATAGATCTGTTTGCCAGTCCTCTGAACAACCAGCTGCCCAGGTTCTGCTCCAGGCAACTGCATCCTCTGCGGATAGCAGCAGATGCTTTTCTGATTCCCTGGTCTCAGGGCCTCCTGTATGCGTTTCCTCCCACGCCCTTGTTGGCCCAAACTCTCTTCAAGATTCTTCAGGACAAGGCCTCGGTCCTGCTGGTGGCTCCCAGTTGGCCGAGACAACCTTGGTTTGCACTTCTACTTCAGCTGGCAGTGGATCCCCCACTGCCTCTGGGGTTGCAACCTGACCTTCTCTCTCAGGATCAGGGTTCCCTTCTGCACCCCAATCTCAAAGCTCTCAATTTGATGGCCTGGAGGTTGCAAGGGTAGTTTTGGCTCCCTGGGGTCTACCTCAGGAAGTTGAGGAGGTTGTCCTAGCCTCTAGGAAACTGTCCACTAGAAAAACCTATGCTCTCAAATGGAGAAGGTTTTCTGTGTGGTGTCAGCTACGTATAGAGGATCCTTTCTCCTGTACGGTACCAGCAGTGCTTCAGTATTTACTCCACTTGTCCAATCAGGGACTCAAATCCAATTCTGTTCGGGTCCACCTCTCAGCTCTAGCAGCTCACCACTCGCTGGTGGACGGACATTCTCTGTCGGTTCACCCCTTGGTGTCCCGCTTTCTCAGAGGCTTGCTTTTGCTCAAGCCTCCAATCCGTCCTCCTGCCTCTGAGTGGGAGTTGAATGTGGCCTTGCAGCAACTGACTCGCCCACCTTTTGAGCCGATGGCTACTTGTCCACTACGCTTCCTATCCTGGAAGACACTCTTCTTGATAGCCCTTACTTCGGCTAGGCGAGTGAGTGAGCTTCAGGCCCTGGTCTGTGATAGGCCTTACACCAGGATTTATAGGAACAGGGTAGTCCTCAGGACTCATCCAAAGTTCCTCCCAAAGGTTGTCTCCTCTTTCCACCTCAATCAGGAGGTGGTTCTTCCAACATTCTTCCCTAGGCCTCATACAAGCCAGGCTGAAGCAGTCCTGCATACCCTGGACTGTAGGAGGGCCTTATCCTTCTACCTTGACCGTATGCAGGGGCATAGAAGGGCTACTCAGCTCTTCGTTTCTTTTGACCCTAATAAGTTGGGGTTGGCTATGTCCAAGCGTACCTTGTCCATCTGGGTGGCTGACTGTATCACCTGGGCTTACAAGGTGGCTGACCTTCCTTTGCAGGGTCGGGTTACGGCCCACCGAGTCAGGGCAATGGCTGCCTCAGTGGCTCATTTTTATTTATTTATTTATTACAAGTTCTTATATACCGCACTATTCGGCATCAGCGCGGTTTACATTATAACATAAAGACCATAACAACAAGCTGTTTGGTTTACATCGAACAGGAGTACAAACTTGGAGAACGGGGGTAAACTATATACAAGAGATAATTACATAGAACAGAATAGAGTCTTAATAATATCAAGAACGGCATGGTGTGTTCATGAGTGGGTCACTTCCTCTGGTTCAATTGCTGGTAGGGTAGTATTGAAGGAAGAGGTGGTATTTGAGTGCTCATCTCTGCTCTGTGCCCTTGGTAGACATTTGCAGGGCTGCAACTTGGTCTTCAAGCCAGACGTTTGCGGCCCATTACTGTCTGGAGAGGGAGTCCCATAGGGACAGTGCTTTTGGCCAAGCAGTACTCTGGAATCTCTTTGAGGTTTAGGCACCTCCTGCCCTCTGTTGGACTACCGGTGAAGGTTGTGTCCTTGAAAAGCCTTTCTTTGCTGCTGAGACTAGAGGGAGCTCTCTTGTTCAGCCTGGGTTCCTCGGTAGCCCAGAGCTTGGGAGTCACCTATATGTGAGGACTGACTTCCTGCTTGGTCCTGGAGAAAGAGTAGTTACTCACCTGTAACAGATGTTCTCCAGGAGCAGCAGGAATCAGTCCTCACAACCCTCCCTCCTCCCCTTGGAGTTGCAGTTGTACATAGCTTATTTTTCATTTTTGTGTGCTGTTCTTAGCTATGTCATTTGACTGAAGTAAGATGGCACCTTTAGGCGGTAAGGGAACCGTGCATGCGTGCCTGCATTCCCAAAGGCTTTCATAGAAAGCTGGGGAAAAGCTCCGCTGGGGCTTCATCGGCGCCGATGACACCCATATGTGAGGACTGATTCCTGCTGCTCCTGGAGAGCACCTGTTAATGGGAGTAACTACTCTTTTTTGGAACCTCTGCTTTTGGATACATTCTTCCGAACCATCCGCTTTTGGGCGACTGTCGGCTTTCCCCTATTATCTTGTTTAAAAGCTGCTCTATCTCCTTTTTAAAGGTTAATGCCAGCAGCCTGGTTCCATCCTGGTTAAGGTGAAGCCCATCCCTTCGGAAGAGCCCCTCCTTACCCCAGAATGTACCCCAGTTCCTAATAAATCCAAAACTCTCATCTCTGCACCATTGTCTCATCCACGCATTGAGACTCCGGAGCTCTGCCTGCCTTTTGGGTCCTGCACGTGGAACGGGAAGCATTTCGGAGAACGCTACCCTGGAAGTTCTGGATTTCAACTTCCTACCTAAAAGCCTAAATTTAGCCTCCAGAACCTCCCTACCACATTTTCCTATGTCATTGGTACCGACATGTACCAAGACAACAGACTCCTCCCCAGCACTATCTAAGACCTTATCTAGGTGGCGCATGAGGCAGGCATGTTACCAGGCGATCCTCACGTCCACCAGCCACCCAGCTATCTACATGCCTAATGATCGAATCACCAACTATAACGGCTGTCCTAACCCTTCCCTCATGGGCACATGGCCCTGGAGAAACTTCCTCGGTGCTAGATGGTTTTACATCACCTGGAGGACAGGTCCTAGTTACAGGATCACTTCCTGCCACACCAGGGTGATGCTCTCCTGTCACGTGACCTCTTTCCTTCATGGCAACAGGGATGCTGCCAGACTGGAGGTAGGACTTCAGGACTATATCCCTGTAGGTCTCGTCTCTTCTATGTACCTCTCTCTTTCTTATGTTTTCCAAGTCTGCTACTCTAGCCTCTAGAGAACGGACTCGTTCCCTGAGAGCAAAGAGCTCCTTGCACCTAGTGCACACGTAAGACCTCTCACCAACTAGGAGAAAATCATACATGTGACACTCATTGCAAAAGACTGGAAAGCCCCCATTTCAGCAAAATCCAAGATGGTTGAGCAGGGCACTTTTTATATACTAGACCACTTGACATGGAATGACCCTGCTGGACTACTGTCTGCATCTTAGTTTTAAGTTTTTGTTTAGATCTTTAAGTTCTTTACTTCCTAAGGGTTGCTATGGATATTTATACTAATAAAACTGTACCTAATGCGTTCAATGTACCTTGTTCACCTGAAGCTTAATTAATCTCAGGTCCTTAGTGTATGACTGATTTGGGTAACGAGCTTCACCTGAGAGCACCCCCTGTCTTTTAAGATGTGTAAGTACCTATAAAGCTACGATTATCCCGGGGGGGGGGGTGGGGAGGGAGGGAGGGAAATAACACTTATTAAAAGAGGGCTGCTACACAGTACCCTGTCCTGTACTGCTGAGGTAAGCTATATTCTTATTTGATTTTAAATTATAGCTCTTTGCTGCTGCTAGGCTCTAACTTATTATGAAATTTAAACTACAAGCTCTCTGCTGGGCTCCTAATTAAACCAGAAAGCTCTCTTTTGTGTTTTAAATTTAAACTAAAGTACTTTGCCGATGCTAGGCCCTGAGTGACTATTAAATTTAAACTACAAGCTCTCTGCTGGGTATGATATGTAACCAGAAAGTTCTCTTCTGTGTTTTAAATTTAAACTTAAACTTCTGCTTCTAGGCCCTGACTGATTTAACAAAAAATAGTGGGTTCACAGATTAATTAGCTTTAATGCAAAGAATTCCTTACAGAAAATTCCCAGAAGTATATACTCACAATTGCAGATCTCTCTCAAGAAGTAAGAGTCCCCTTTTGTAGTCCTGCAAGTCTCCACACTTTATGCAAAAGGTGGTCTCGCCTTTTCATCTTAACCAAGTGGTCTACCTGCATGTGTTCTTTCCAGGGCCTCATGCATCAAATGCAGAAATGAATCTTCATACTTTGGACTGTAAAAGAGCTTTAGCCTTTTACTTGCAAAGAACACAGCAACATAGAAAGTCCTCTCAACTCTTTGTTGTTTTTGATCCTTCTCATTTGGGACTTCCAGTCTCCAAGAGAACACTGTCCAGCTGGATTGCAGTGTATTTCCTTTGCCTATCAGAGTAAGAATCTTCCTCTGGAGGGCCATGTCACAGCTCCCAATGTGAGGGCCATGGCTGCTTCAATGGCTCACCTGCACTCTGTGTCTATCGACGACATCTGTCGAGCAGCCACTTGGTCCTCGGTTCATACCTTCACAGCCCATTACTGCTTGGCCAAGGGCTCCCGCCGGGATGCCTTGTTTGGTCAGGCTGTTCTTCAACACCTGTTCCATACCTAATCAACTCCTACCCGCCATCCCTGGTTGGATGCCAGAGATCCATGGGGGGAAGTGGAGCCCTTTCACAGGGACACACAATTTCTGGGGTCTCTCCCTGACATCTAAAGCTATGGAGACCCCATATGTGAAGACTACATTCCTGCTTGTTCCTGGAGATACCATAGTTACTCACCTGTAACAGGTGATCTCCGGGAACAGCAGGAATTTAGTCTTCACAACCCACCCACCTCCCCTAGGAGTTGTATCTCTCTATCTCTTTCTCTTTCCCTCTCTCTCTCTTTGTCTCAGCTTTAAACTCAACTGGAGAGAGGCATTTGGGAAAGGTGGGAAGGCAGCACGCAGGCGCTGTGGGATGCTCCCAAAAGCTTTCTAATTGGACGCTGGGGAGCGTTCCCGCGCAGGCTCCGTCGGTACCGATGATACCCATATGTGAAGACTAAATTCCTGCTGTTCCCGGAGATCACCTGTTACAGGTGAGTAACTATGCTTTGCCAACTGGTGTAGGATTAATAGAAAAAGAATTGGAGGCATATAGCAAAATTCTTTTTTTTCTTGAAACTGAAGCAACAAAAATCATGCATTGCATTCAGATTTTATGTGATTATATTTATAGCTATGTTTTTTATAGTGTTCTTTTAGCATGGAATTATTTGCCATGTTCTTTAACATATCTTATTGAAGGTGGCAGCAGGCCCTACTTATGAAAGTAATCTTTGTTAATAAGAACTTTAGAATTTTTAAAACTACCTTAAAGCTTCAAGATGCCTTGTTTTTGTTTTTATTTCACTTGATTGTTCACATTTAGAAAAGTGACAAATATTAAAAAAAAATCACATAGAGGAAATAGCACTACTATTAAAGTCAAATACAATAAATCATATAAATACAATAAAATAAATAAAAAATAAAACATTTAGCTCCCTTCATTCTCATTTAAAGTTTTCCTTAAAAAAAATCTTGTTACTTATAAAAAGATAATTAGTCCCTCTTGCACCTTATCTCAAATGGTAACTGATTCCATAGTTGCAGATCTCTAAACAGAAATTCAGATTCTAGTGCCTCAGATACTTACGAGCCAATGCAGAAAGCCAGCGCTGAAGTTGCGTGCTGTAAGCTATGTATGCATTTATGTAGCAGGTCGATAGCGTGTGACTTCAGCCCCAACATGCAGAAAGGGGCACATATGCAAATAAGATACATGCAAAACTTTTGTATAAAGCAGGAGAGTCAACGCATGCGTAAACAATAGAAGCACCACAAGTAGTCGTCTGAGCATGAGCGTTGATTTCAGAAGCTCATGTGTTATGCACATAAAGATGGCAACACAGTGCATAAACACTTCAGCGTGTATAACTGTGCATAAAATGTAGACGCAAAGCATTGCAACAGTGCTGAAAAGGGGGGAGGGGATATTTAAAGGGAACTTGCAAGCAAGGTGGCCATTTCTGTTGCCCATCTGTTGTGTTTGTCTGTATTGTATTGGAGAGATGGAGATAGAGCATGATTCCAGTTCAGGCAGTGAAGTGGAACAGACTGGCAGCTAGGCAAAGTGCATCCGCTTAGCACCCTTTCTGAGGAGAAGGACCTGTTGCACCGCCATGTGTGTCGACTGCCACAACCTATGTGTGGCAAAGATTGTGGCAGGGCAAAAGGCTAAATTGTGGGGGGAAAATGGCTGTGAAGATGAGCTTGCTGGGGGTGAAGGTGCGTATGATGAAACTAAAGTACCGGTGATGTGATGTGCATTTTGCCATTAAAAAATAAAAACGATAGCAATGAAAGTCATGGCAGTAGACACGGGATCTTCCATGCACTGGCCAGCTGACACCACTGGAGCAGCTGACTGTGACCACCTTACATCCAGAGACAATCAGTGATATATCTAGCTGTATGGACTCAGCAGAGTATGTTGCTCCCACCCAGGGTCAGAAGTGCAAGTTGGTGAGTACATATCTAGAAGTACCTGGTGTATTTGGGTGAAGGGCTTGTGAAGCTGGCTCAATTAATAGCTGTTTCTTTTCCATTTCTTATTGTAGTGACTGTGTCTGGGGGCTCTTCGAAGGTGCTCCTCCCCTGCTCAGAGCACAATCCTCAGCATTAACTTGGGACTCTGGGAGTTGGAGCCTCTGCGTCTGGTTCTAGTAATAGCTGCCCCCTTTCTCTATTTCTTATTGTAGTGTTTACCTCTGCAAGCTGTATCTTTGAGGACTCTTTGACGGTGCCATCCTCACCTGCTAGTGAGTACACACCCAGAATTATCTTGAGAATTTTTGTGGGGTCCAGGGGGGTATGAGAATGGTGGTGGGGCCGTAAGTGTCACAAATCAGTTACTCACCTGTCCTATTTTATTCCAATGACACATATCTGTGATGGTAAGGCCGCAGACATGGACCTGTTCGGTCTGATATTGAGCTGGGAGAACACAAACACAGAGCTCCCACCACCACCCCAGAACCGAGAGCCATGGCAGTTACAGGCAGTGACCATAGACCCCCTAGAAGAGATGGCAACTCAAGTGCTGACATGACTGGAGGAGGTGAATGTTGTGCTCCTGGGGGAAGCACAGCATATAGGGCAGGCACTACAGTTTAGTCTGGGACAGGGGTTGTATCTGAGGAGGTTAGTGGTCCTGCCTTGTTCTGGTCAGACCCAAGGTCACATTGCAGGGCAACTAAACGTTTGCATAGATGTGCCCACCAATGAACGCCTGTCCCTGGTAAGGGGATGCAAGTTTTTTGAGGCCTGACCATATTCTCATTGCTTTTTACTTTCCTTCCCACAGGCTGTTCTTCCCTCCTCGTCAGAACCAGCCATTGATCCATCGTGATTCCAGTGTTGGCTATTGTTTAGTGTTGCCTTTTTTTTTTTTGTTTGTTTTATAGTTGTGTTAAATTTTCAGCTCTACATAGAAAACAAATGTTGAATGTATATTTTGGTTCTATGGTGTATATGTATATTTTGGTTGCCTTTGTTGCATTAAATGTTTGTTATTGATCTGGCGTTCTGCTGCATTTTGCATCCGCAAGAGAGAACAGTAGCTGGATTGCTCCCACACACCATGACTGCCCCTCTTCCAGTCACCCCTGTGCTCATGCTCAACCCCCTACCAGGGGTTCTTTACCCAGTCCTGGGCAGTCAGGCAGGTTTTTGGAATTACCGCAGTGGATATGCATGAGACACATATGCATGCATATCGGTCTGGCCAGAGGACTGAGTTGAAAACCCTTCTACAAAATGACTGTGAATGGTATTGAGATACAGGCCATTTGTAACAGTAGAAAACAATCTTTAATATAACAAACTATTTACAAATTTATGTACAGTGGGGGAGGGAGGGATTGGGGTAATAAAAATGGCAGAAAAAAAAATCCAGGGGAAGAGGATCACTGATGGGGGATTGGTAGGCACTGAACAATATGCTCAACGTCCTCAATGAGGTGGTTGAGCATATTTTCCATCACAACCAACTGCCTCAGAGGTCCGCCAGCATGTTGTGGACCCCCTTCTGTGTTGTAAAAGCTGGTTGCAGCCCAGAAGGGGATGGCACAACATGTAACTTCTGTGATGATCCCCTTCCTCCTGGATTGTGAGTATCAAGGGGACAGGTGAGCGAACCGGATAAACCCCAGCTGTGAGGGCGAGGTGGGGGCAGGGGTGCAAATCAAATAATTCTCAGCTGTGGGGGTAGGTGCGGGGAGGGAATATAGTGAGTGGGACGTTGGGGGGTGGCTTCTGTGACTGCAGCCGTGTGTGCTGCTGGGGGGGGGGGGTGTCCCAGATCATCCTCATCTGAACTGGGCTCTGCCAAAAGAAAAGCAAAGCCCATGTCACCCAGAACAAGCAGTGTGCAAGATAGAAACTGGACCGAGTGCAGCAGCCTCCCCAACTTATGCACACCTGGCAAGATCTCCCTCTCGCCTCACATCCACTCCAGGAACTCTGTATCATGCCGCAATTCAGAGCCTTTTTCTTGAGATCCTCAGTCTGAAAGAAAAGAGCATAACATTTATCAGCAGCAGCACAATAGACTACTGTGGTAACTTACCTAAAAAAAAAAATAAACTCCTAGGTGACTGCCTACATCCTTGCTACACTCCCCTCCCTGGGGAAACCTGCCTCTTTGTTAAAGGCAGAGCAGCGTCACCCCCCCCAAACCGTCTCATTAGCCAGTAATTGTGCCGCTGCCTCCCTGGCCTGGAGAAGAGGTGCTTTTCATTGGCCACAATCAATGTGGCCAACAAATCAATAGCCGCCTGGGGAAATGTGGTTTCTGCTCGGGAGATAGTGGTGGTGGTGGTGCTGCTGCTTTCGCCGTCATTTTTCCCTGCTTAAGCGGCTCTGCGCTCATACATGTGGAAAATGTATATGCATGTGTGCTGTGTGTATTGCGCTCTGCGAGCATGTGTTCTGAGACACCTATTCTACGCAGATCTCAAATGCGCAGAGCATGGAAAGAGGGGAGGGGCCTTGTGATGTATGCGCGAGCGAGTGGCAACCTCATTACAAGAACATAAGAAATGCCATATTGGGTCAGACACCTGTTCCCAACCATGGCCAATCCAGGCCACAAGTACCTGGCAGGTTCCCAAAAAGGCACATAGGTTCCACAATGCTTGTCTCCCCCAGGCCAGTCAGATTTTCAGGATATCCACAATAAATATGCATGAGATGTAGATCTGCATGCACTGCTTCCATTGTATGCAGATCAATCTCATGCCTATTCATTGTGGATACCCTGAAAACCTGACTGGCCTGGGGGTACCTGAAGACAAGGTTGGGAACCACTGGCGTAAACAATCGATCTACGTTTATCCGTTCCACTCCATTCATTAATTTATAGACCTTTATCATATCTCCCCTCAGCAGTCTCTTTTCCAAGTTGACTAGCCCTAATATTTTAAGCCTTTCCTCATATGGGTATTCTTCCATCCCCTTTACCATTTTGGTGGCTCTTCTCTGTATCTTTTCTAATTTTGCTATATCCTTTTTAAGATACGGTGACCAGAATTGTACCCAATATTCAAGGTGCGATCACACCATAGAACAATACAGAGACATTATAATATCCTTGGTTTTATTCTCCATTCCTTTCCTTATGATACCTAGCATTCTGTTTGCTTACTTGACTGCCTCTGCACACTGGGCGGAGATTTTCAACATGTTATTCACAATGACGCCTAAATCTTTTTCTTGGATGGTGGTTCCTAATGTGGAACCTTGCATCGTATAACCATAGTTTGGGTTCACTGCCATGCATATAGTACATGTCCACACACACTTGTACATGCAGAATCAAGACGGGGTGGCATATGGACCTAGCCAAGCCAGTAACAGCCTGATGGTGCCCACCCCCAATTACAATCAACACTGTTCTCGCCCAAAAGCATTATTTTATTAAATCACAACAAGGAGACCAATAAAAACACACAAGTCACAAAAAGTATTCTTGTATAACTTTTCTTCGGATATCATTCCCCCTTGTAGTATCTGATTGAGCAGTGGCACAGATGAGAGGTTCTGGTGGCAGATCAAGAGCTATGTCACCTGGCATGCTACGATTCAAGGCTGTGTTGTGCAGCATGCAGTACATTTATTTATTTATTTATTTGCAGTCTCTTTTATACCACGCTATTCGACATTGCAGCAGTGTCCCCAACTTTTTCAGGTGTGTATTGCAGTGCTCCCCCAGAATGGTCCAGACAGTGGAAGCTACTCTTGAGGACCCCAAAGGTGCGCTCTGACACACCGCATAGCAATGTGTGCCTCGATGTAGTGCCTCTCCGCAGGTGTGGCGGCGACATCAGAGGATTCAGCAACCATGACTTACACCCATATCCAGCATCCTCTATGCATTAAAATGAAGCAAAAAGCATATATAATGGTACAAAGTATAATAGCTTATATAGTATGCAGAAATGTACAGCTGTCCCTCCTTCCAAAGTTTCAATACATTTATGCAACACCCAGCATCCCTTTTGCATAGAATTGAAACAAAACGGCTTAATAATGGTAGTATTATATATAATAACTTATATAATATGCAGAAATTACAGCTGTGCCCCCTCTCCAAAGTTTCAACATACCTATGCAACGCTTACCCAGGAGCCAACCTTCATTGTACTTTCCCTCTGCAAAGTTTCGGCCAAGTACCAAATTGGAGAAGATATGGGAATCATGACAGCTGCCTGGGAACTTCGAGACCGCATTCAAAATCTTCATTACGCACCACTTAAATGTATATGGAGTGGAAGCTTTTCCTGTTCCAGAATGCCATTTCTCTGTCTGAGGGAGTTGTTAGAGCTACATGGATGTAGTCTATTGCTTTTATCATGTTTGACACTCCAGCAATGTTAAAAAAAAAAAAAAAAAAATCCGCTTTCAACACCTGCCATTCTGCCTGTTGCTCTGGGTGCCGGATATGCTCCCCAATCTGATTTTTCAAGGCCTACAACACCTTGAAATGCCTGGAAAATTATGACTGGTCTATTCCACAAGCCACCCCTGCAAATTTTAGAATAATCCAGTGCCCAAAAAATTTAACATAGTGAGTTACTTTGCCAGCCTTGGTATGGCGTGCCCACCAGTAGTGGATGGATCTATATCATCTTTAATTTCCTCATACAAGAAAAAGATTGCTCATGTGCATAAATGATAGTTCCTTTGCGTCCCTCTAGTCCAGTCCCGGAACCATAGAGTTGTCAACCTCCACCAGCAGCTTTGGAGACTGAAAGATGTCATCGATCTGATGTCACTGGTACAAATAGGCAAGATCCGCCCCCTTTCACCAGTACTTTCAGTCTCCAAGCAGCTTGGAGGTTCTGGGCTCAGGAGGAGCAAATAAGCAGAGCTTACTGGGTTTAGTTAGCCCTTAGTTGGTTGGTTTTTGAGTTTTTTCCTTTATTTTTTGTCCTTAGGTGTACCTCTGCTGCTGATACAGAGATCCTGTGCTGCTGGGGGCATTTTTTCTCTCATCTTGAAAACTCCCTCTCCCTCCCTCCCTCCTAACGTGGTCTGTGCCCCAGCATTTAACGAGCACAGGAGGGTGAAATAGCCTCCCTGCTCCCGAACCCGATTTGGAAGGGTGAGGAGCAGGTAGAAGGCAGAAGTGACTGTCAGCAGAACGTGTCTGCTGCTGAGGTGACAGTCAGTGCCTGGAGCTGATGAGAAGCGTGGTGAGTACCCCCGAACTTCGGGGATCGCTGGGGGAGAAGTAATTCAGCTCAGAGAGGGTTTTTGGCAGCTCCGGAGTTTGACTAGGAAGCTGACCGCGTGATTTTTGGCGGCGCGAACGTTGCGGCGGCCATCTTGGATGCCGTTTTTTCAGCGCCAATTTCTTTTGCTTTTTTCACGGCTTAGAAGCTTCGTTTTTAATTTGGGCTGCCAGAGGACAGCTAGTTGGGCCTTCCTTGGTGTGATTCTTTAAAAACAAAACAAAACAAAAAAAACCCGAAGAAGTTTGTCAGAGGACATAGCATAGCGCATAGGACTATAAGGGAGACCCTTGCAGGCTTGTTTTCCTGGACTACAGAGCTAGCAAGCATGCCTGCTAAGCCCCGCTGCCTTGTTTGTGGTGTGAGGCGCGGGGAACTATTGGAAGCGGGTGTGTGTAAGGCCTGCTCCGTAGAGGCAGTTGGCATGGAGAAATTCTTGGGGGAGGGCTCCAGTGGTCAGCCGGAGGCTTCCTTCATCGGCAGGGGATCAGAACCTTCCTCCTTGGAGGCTTCGGAGCCGGTGGCAGGTCCATCCGCGGCTTGGAGCGCTCCTTTGTCAGGGGGGGGGGGGGAGTCCCAGGGGTCCAGAGTGCCGGGGATTCCTTCAGAATTCTTTACACTGATGCAGAAGGCCTTTGCCTTGCTTCAACCAGGGTCGGGAGCTCGGTCACAGAGTCCCGCCGGCCGGAAAAGATCAGGGTCAGGGGGTCTTCCGGAAGGGGAGAGTCCCCCACCTAAGAGGCGTAGAGAGAGTCTGGGCCCCTCCTCAGATGTGGGGTTGGATGAGGAGGGGGGTCCCCAGGTCTTGGAGGTGGAAGACGCCTCCGAGGACGACTTGGAGGAAGGTGAATTGCTGGACGCGGAGCAGCAAAGTAGATTGGTCCACGTATTTCGGAGGGAGGAACTGCCAGCATTGATTGCGGAAACACTTAAGACATTGAATATGCCCGCGGGGTCCACCTCCTCGGAGGAGACGTTGGAGGACCCTCTCTTGCAGGCCGTAAGAACTTCGCAAAAGAGATTCCCTGTGCATAGGGTTTTTCGCAATATGATTCAGGAAGAATGGGACTCTCCGGCGTCGTCGTTGTGTGGGACCAGGGCCTTGGCCAGGTTATACCCTCTGTCCGAACAGGATAGGGAGATTTTTCGTTCGCCCAGGGTGGATGCGGCGGTGTCGGCGGTCACCAAGAAGACCACCATTCTGGTTGAAGGGGCCGTGGCGTTGAAAGACGGGCAGGACAGGAAGCTGGATACCTTGCTGAAGCAGGTGTTTGATATGTGTGCTCTATCTCTGCAGGCCTCCATTGCGGGGGCTTGGGTGGCCCGAGGCTGTTTAAGGTGGTCCCAGCGCCTTCAGGGATCCTCCTTGGAAGAACAGACGGAGGATGTGACTAGGTTAGAGTCGGGCATGGCTTACTTATCCGATATTCACTACGATTTAATCCGCGGTCTGGCCAAGAGTATGGCCTCGGTAGTGGCGGCTCGCCGATATCTGTGGCTACGTAACTGGTCGGCAGATGCCTCTTCCAAAGCGAGGCTGAGTAAGCTCCCATTTAGGGGGAAACTACTCTTTGGGGAAGATTTGGAGAAGTTGGTTAAGGACCTCGGGGAGTCCAAGGGGGGTCGCCTCCCGGAGGATAAGCCAAAGCAGGGTCGTGGGGCTTCGGGGTCCAGGGGCCTCCCGAGGGATTTTCGTAGATTTAGGACCTCTCGGTTTATTCAATCGCAGAGGGGCCGGTTTCCAGCTCGTGGTCAGCCCTTTCGGGGATTCAGAGGGGCGGGCAGAGGTTTTGGCCCCTTTCAGTCCTCGGGTACCAAGAAACCACAATGAGATAAGGCGGCCCAAGGTGGTGGGGGTTCCCATGGGCGGAAGGTTGCGGGAGTTCTACCCTGCCTGGGTCCAGATCACTTCGGACCAGTGGGTGCTGGAAGTTATTCGGGACGGCTATGCTCTGGAGTTCCAGTGTCCCGTCTTAGATTCCTTTGTTCTTTCCCAGTGCAGGGCGCCTCGGAAGCTCCGGGCGGTAGCCGTCACTCTGCGGCGTCTGCAGCAACTCGGAGCAGTTGTGCCCGTTCCGGTGGATCAGTGCGGTACAGGTCGATACTCCATCTATTTCGTGGTTCCCAAAAAGGAGGGCACTTTTCGGCCGATTCTGGACCTCAAGCGCGTAAATCGTTGTCTCCGCGTGACACACTTTCGAATGGAAACCTTGCGTTCCGTCGTTGCGGCGGTTCGGTCTGGGGAATTTCTGACCTCGTTGGATCTTACGGAAGCTTATCTGCATATCCCCGTCTGGCAAGAACATCAAAGGTTCCTGCGTTTTGCAGTACCGATGGGGCATTTTCAATTCCAGGCGTTGCCTTTCGGTCTGGCGACGGCTCCACGGACGTTCACCAAGGTGATGGTGGTAGTGGCGGCCGCGCTTCGCAAGGAGGGGATTCTGGTGCACCCTTACTTGGACGATTGGTTGATTTGGGCGAAGTCGAGGGAAGAGAGCTCGGCAGCCACCGCTCGGGTGGTCGCGTTGTTGGAAAGCCTCGGTTGGGTGGTCAACATGGCGAAGAGCAGGCTAACCCCCTCCCAGACGCTGGAGTACTTGGGAGCGCACTTCGAAACACAGCAAGGAGCTTTGCGAGAGCTCGTGCTACGTTTTCTGGGGCGCAAGGTGCCGACGGCCTGGCAGTATTTGCAGTTACTGGGAACCATGGCGGCTGCGATCGACTTGGTACTGTGGGCCAGGGCGCACATGCGGTCGTTGCAGAGTGCTCTCCTCCGGCATTGGTCCCATCAACGGGATGCACTGTTGCAACGTCTGCCTTGTCCGCCGGAGGTGCGGCGGGACCTCCTCTGGTGGTTGCGACCGGACAGTCTGGTGAAAGGAGTGCCGCTGGAGCCTCCGTCCTGGAGGCTGGTCACGACCGATGCAAGTCTGACGGGATGGGGGGCGCATCTCGACGGATCCTTTGCTCAAGGGACTTGGTCGCTGGAGGAGCGACAGTGGTCCATCAACAGGTTGGAAATGCGAGCGGTGTATCGGGCTCTTCTGGAGTTCCAGGAGGTGTTACGGCGAGAGGCGGTTCGCGTGCTGTCCGACAACGCAACGACTTGCCTATATAAATCGACAGGGAGGCACGGGGAGTGCGTCTCTGGAGGTGGAGGCCAGGGTCCTGTTGGCCTGGGCGGAGCAGGACTTGCAGGCGTAGACAATGTCGCGGCGGATTTTCTCAGCCGTCGCAGGGTGGACCCGGGGGAGTGGACTCTGCACCCGGAGGTCTTCGCGCTGATTGTCAGCCGTTGGGGGGTCCCGGTGATGGATCTCATGGCAACCTTGGAGTCAGCGAAGGTGGAGTGTTTCTTCAGCAGATGGCGAGAGTGGATGGCGGAAGGCCTGGATGCCTTGGCGCAGCGTTGGCTGGTAGAGGGTCTGCTTTATGTGTTTCCTCCCTTGGCTCTCATAGGCAGGGTGATTCAGCACATAGAAAGGCATCGGGGCCTGGTGGTGCTGGTAGCGCCGGATTGGCCAAGGAGACTGTGGTATGCGGACTTGATTCGGCTTTTGGTGGACGCTCCGCTGCGGCTTCCGCTTCGAGAGGATCTGTTGGTACAGGGGCCGCTACGAATGCCGCAGGTGGGTCGATTCTCGCTTACGGCTTGGCTATTGAGCGGGCGCGGTTGATGGCCAGGGGTTATTCAGCGGCAGTCATTTCTACCCTTTTACGTGCGCGCAGGCCGTCTACGTCTCTGGCGTATGTCCGCGTCTGGCGTGTCTTCGAAGCTTGGTGTTCCGAGCGGGCCGTTTCTCCATTGAAAGCCTCTCTCCCTCATATCCTGTCCTTTTTGCAGGCTGGGGTGGAGAAGGGGCTCGCGGCCAGTTCCTTACGCGTGCAGCTTGCGGCTCTTTCCTGTTATCGAGGAAAGGTTCACGGTCAGGTGATCGCGGCGCATAGTGATATTCGGCGTTTCCTGCGAGCGGTGCTCTTGCTTAGGCCGCCCAGGCGGCCGGTGATCCCTCCATGGGACCTCAATGTGGTCTTGGAGGCCTTGGTTGGGGCTCCGTTCGAACCCTTAGGTAGGGCTTCGCTGAAGGACTTGACCCTGAAGACCGTTTTCCTGGTGACTATTTGTTCTGCCAGAAGAATTTCTGAGCTGCAGGCGTTGTCGTGTCAGGAACCCTTCCTGTCTTTTTCGGGGGACAGGGTGGTTTTGCGTACGGTTCCAGCATTTTTGCCCAAGGTGGTCTCGGATTTTCACGTAAATCAAGTGGTGTCGCTGCCGGTGTGTTCCGCGGAGCAGAAGGCTCAGTCGGGTGGTCGTTTGCATCGGTTGGATGTGCGGCGGGCGCTCAAGAAGTATCTCCGTAAGACCGCTTCCTTCCGTAAGTCCGACAGGCTCTTTGTCGCCTTTGGGGGTCCGCGGAAAGGCGAGGCGGTGGCGAAATCCTCTATTTCTCGATGGCTGAAGGAGGCTATTGCTTCGGCCTATCTGCTAAAGGGTAAAGAGGTTCCGGTGGGCCTGAGGGCACATACCACTAGAGCGCAGGCGTCGTCGTGGGCGGAAGTCAGTTTAGTGCCAGTTGCGGATATTTGTAGAGCGGCGACGTGGTCCTCGTTGCATTCGTTTGCCCGGCACTATCGCCTGGATGTACAGGCGCGGAGTGATGGCCGTTTTGGTTCAGCGGTTCTTCAGGCTGGGCTTTCCGGTCCCTCCCGTTGATATTCACTGCTCTGTTACATCCTCTATGGTTCCGGGACTGGACTAGAGGGACGCAAAGGAAGAGTAAATTTGACTTACCTGCTAATTGTTGTTCCTTAAGGAACTCTAGTCCAGTCCCGGATCCCTCCCGATAATGGTGGGCAGCCTGAAGTTTCATAAGAGAGGAGAACAGGGAAGGTGCACATGTGGGGGGAACCTTTGTAGCATCCTTTCAGTCAGTTTGTCCATGGTCAGAAGATGAGATGGAAATAGCGCTCGGGAGAGCTCTATTTTTGTTTCCGCAGCAGGCCGCGTTTTTTCGGGCGGTTCTTTTTCTATTCTGCGGGTTCGCAAAAAAAAAAAAAAAAAGAAAACAAAAATGTGGGACGCATGTTTTGGGGGGGGGGGCAGTGCGGGTTCTTGTTTTTTCACTGCCTTCCCGTCTGTATAGTCATATAGTAATATTTCCCGTTATCTACTTATTTTTTGCTCTGCTGAGTCTGCTTTGTCAATAGGTGCTGGTGAAAGGGGGCGGATCTTGCCTATTTGTACCAGTGACATCAGAACGATGACATCTTTTAGTCTCCAAAGCTGCTGGTGGAGGTTGACAACTCTATGGTTCCGGGACTGGACTAGAGTTCCTTAAGGAACAACAATTAGCAGGTAAGTCTAATTTACTCTTATGCACGACATGCCTCTCTACCCTTGTTTGAAATAGGCGCTGTCTGCAGGGCTTCATAATGAGGGGTTGAGCCTGTACCTTCTCATCCTTCTCTCTGATGCTTGGGTCTCCGTTGTTCTCCCCATTTCTTTGGCTAGTTTTTGCAAGTAGCAAAGCCACTAAAAGGATAAGAAGCAAAAGACATTTCTTGAATACCGAACTTTCATGTATACACTGAAAGATAAACGCTGAAGATGTTCATGTCAGTGGTAACAGTTCACAGCGTGCACACTGAAACAGTCTGTCTCGACACTTGCAAAGATTTTGTCACCTCGGACCAGGCGTAGAGATAATGGCGCTGTTAAACTTTACACGTGCTTGTGTAATCCTCTGTGTTTCTCTGCACAGACCTTATTACTGTTTCATTTTAATACATGCAGCTCATTTACGTGTAATTTGCATACACTTTGTGTTACTGTGTGCGCATACATTTACTCCCTCTTTATGTGCACATAAAGCTCTTCTAGGCATTTGGTGTGGCACCAGTACACGCTGCAAGTTGGATTCCACGGTTTACTGGGTAATGTCTGCCTCCGGGATACTTTTATTTAGTGCATGAGGTCTGCTGCCACCGTATAGAGTAACTCTCCTCTCCTTGATCTTATGTGGGAGGAGTGGCCTAGTGGTTGGGGCAAGTTAACTCAGGCTGGAAGGTTGGGGGTTCAAATCCCACTAGAGGACATGCAACCTTGGGCCTGAAGGACTGGGGTTTCTAGTCCCACAGGTGCTCCTTGTGGTCTTGGGCAAGCCACTTAACCCTCCATAGCCCATGTTCCCTATAAAATAGTTATCTCCAAGTTATAATGCCCTGTTCAATGTAATTTCAGTTTGTTCAATGTAAACCGCCTTGATATCATGAAATGTTAAATAAAATATAAGAAATGTTAAATAAAATAAATAAAAAATGTGCCGTGACCTCCCACAAGGACCTTATGATATTAAAATTGGTAGCGTTTACTTGAATTTTATAGATTTTTGGTTCCTCTCATTTCTGGCTCTGTGTCTTTCTATACTTTGTACGAAGTGATTATGCAATCTCATAATTTTCTTATTAAATATGTTTTTAGCCTTGCGCTATTACTTGAAAGGGGTCTTTTTCAAGACTTTAATTCTCACATGGTGCATTACGTGAGTACCCTCTCTGTAGCACTCTATGCTGCATAGCAATAGTCATTTCTAATTATTTTAATTATTTATTTGGCTGCTTTGGTTTTATTTAAATGTTTATGTATCACATTTTTTAACTCACACATTCATGTTTTGTCCTGTTTTTACCATTTTTAATGAACATTACTGTTTACCATTAGATGACATATTTATATATTTATTTTATATATTATATATTTCTCATGTGTTTTTTTTTTACTATCAGTTACATTATTAATGTGTTTGTATTGTTTTTAATTATTGAAATTTATTATAATTGTTTTTAGATGCATACCCCACTATGAAGGCTTGACGCTGAAATGCGTAGGGGATCTACCAAATAAAAATTAGCACCTGTGACCCTTACTGGCCTTCACCCATTTTATGTTTCTGCTGTTGCTGTGAGGGCCTTGCTCCCTCTGTGTTCCTCCCTATGATTGAGGGCCATAAACTAAGTGGTCAACAAGCTGTTCTTAGTCTGGTTGTAGCTCTAGATGAGATATTGTCCATTGAAATGGAAATTGAGGCATTCACAAGCCTTCATTCCAGAATCTCATTTTGAAGTTCCGATTCATGCATTTATAACAATGAGGTTGGACTACTGCAACAATTTATTTCTTGGGTCACCTGAGAGGCAGCTCTCCAAACTACAGATGGTTTAAAATATAGTGGATTGATTACTACTTTATTAAGCAGTCTTATAATCATATTATATTGTATGCAGTTGCGTTGGTTACCAGTTTTCAAATTGAATTTAAGATTCTCCAGGAACAAGCAGGAAGTCAGTACTCGCATATGGGTGACGTCTGTGCCCTCGCGGAAACATCCCCCCAGCTTTCAAAGAAAGCCTTTGGGAGATGCCACCATGCATGTATGATTCCCTTCCTGCCCAAGGCTGCCATCTTAACTCAGTCTCCTTTTTTCCGTGGAGCCCTTCAGACGTTATCTGGCTTGTTCCCGGAAAAGATATTCTCTGAGTTTCATACTCTCCTCCGATATCGCACTGGTACCCTTCCAGTCATCCGACCTTGTTGCCTTGGCGTCTAGTTCCGGTCTCTCTTTGCAGTTTTTGTTTTTTTTCTTTTTCTGGCGTCTTTGCGCCTTTTTTTCCAAAAGGCAGCCCGGAGAGTCTTTGACCTCACAGGGGTACTTTTTTCCCCCATGGCTGCCAGTGGCTTTAAGAAGTGTGATCGGTGCTCTAAAATTATGTCTTTGACCGACACAGATGACTGTTGTCTCCGCTGCCTCGGGCCAGACCACGACCCAGCAGCCTGCAGTCTGCAAATGGATGTCCAGCAAGGCCCTCAAGAGACGCCAGCTGCAGCACGATACGTTTTCCCCCCGAGTCCCCAGTGTCTCTGAAGGCCAGGGCGTCGTCTGAGACCTCGACGCCTCAGACGGAACATTCCAAACCTGAGCTCCATCGTAGGTCCTCAGAAAGAGGATCTCCCTTGAGGGAACCCAGGAAGAAGAAGAAACCTTCGAAGGCAGTGTCTTTAGATGGTTCCAACCAGCCAGGTACACTCCCCCCCCCCCCCCCCGGGCCTGGTCCCGTAGTCCGAGACGCTTGTCAGAGGCTTCGGAGAAGGACAGGCCTGCAAAGGTCCCCCGAAAAGACACGACCTTGGACTTGCCTCGGTCCCTAGACACCATCCTCGTCGAAGATTCACCTTTGAGAGAGCCAGCATTAGGCCCAAGTCCCTCGGTGCTGGCCCCAAAGGCTGAGGAGCTTTCTGGCCTTAATGGCGGCCCTGGAGCGCAGTTCATCTGCCTTCGTGGACCAGCAGCGGGCGCTGTTGTCCGGCATGAATGGTTCATCCGCCGCGATCACCAGCCCTCAAGTCCAAGATGTCCCTGGAGGCCGAATCGATCCTTGATGTCCTTTGGCCTTGAGTCGATCTTCGGCCAAGGTCGTGATCGGAGTCCCGTGTCTAAACCGGTGGTGAGCAAATGGCTCGACTCAATGTATCGAGTCTGCCAAAGCCCTGGCTTCCAAAAGTCACAGCTGCTGCATAACTCCATGGTGGTGGAGTCGGCCATGCGTCGGCTGAGAAGCCAGAAGCACTCCTTGGAGCCCCCCGGCAGGGAGGCTGGCACCCTGGACGCCCTTGGCAGAAAGTGTTACCGGGATTCAATGCTCATCAGCCGCATCCAGGCCTACCAGCTGTACATGGGCATGTACCCGAGAGACCTGGTGAAAGAATTGTCGGTTTCTCAGCTGGTCTCTCCGAGGAACCTGGCCAGGGCAATACGTGAGTGCTTCAAATTCAGGCATCGAGTGGCTTATGGTGGTTTTGAGTTGGCGGCTCGAGTAGTGGCGTCAGGCATTGGTTCATGGCGCCAAGCTTGGCTACAGTCGTCAGATCTAGAGCAGTGGGTTCAGGACAAATTGGTAGATATCCCATGCCAGGGAGAGAACCTCTTTGGCAAAACCATGACCGATAAGGCTGCTGAGCTGGAGAGCAAGCTCATGATGAGGACCAGGCTCTCAAAAAAGACCACTGCCCCTCCCCGATGGAAGGACTCGAGCAAAAAGTCCTTCTGCCCGAGAAAAGGTGCTGCTTACAGAAACTACCCACCTTTTCAGGCCTCCCCAGCTCTCCAACAGGGTCAGCAGGCCAAGAAACATGGGCATGGCCCTCGTAAGTAAAAGGCTCCCAAACTGCAGGCACTGGTTTGGCCCAGCCAGGGGGAGATTTTGACTCAACATAGCCTATTACTCCAAGGGGATCAGCAGCCCACAGGGGGACGTCTGGTCCACTATGCCCAGAGGTGGTTGACCATCACCACCGACTCCTGGGCACTTTGGGTGGTCAGGGAGGGTTACCTCCTCCACCTGACTCAAACACCTCCCCCTTATTTCCTGGGAGAGCCCCTCAGGTCTCGCCTCCACCGGGACCTTCTTCTGAAGGAGTTGACAGGTCTTCTCGAGGACAAAGCAGTGGAACTGGTGCGCCACCATCTCAAGGGCAAGGGATTCTACTCCAGGTACTTCCTTGTACCAAAAAGAACAGGGGGCCTAAGGCCCATCCTTGACCTGTGCAACCTCAACAAATTCCTGGTGAGGGAGAAGTTCAAGATCCTCTCCTTTGGAACATTACTGCCATACCTCCAGCAGGGAGACTGGCTATGCTCCTTAGACCTCAAGGATGCCTATACCCACATCCTCATTCAACCCAACCCCAGGCAGTACCTGTGATTCATAGTGGAGGGCAGGCTTTTTCAGTACAGGATGCTCCCTTTCAGCTTGGCCTCTGCCCCAAGAGTCTTTACAAAATACCTGGCAGTCGTGGCCACCTTCCTCCATCTCCAGGGGTTCCTTGTCGTCCCTTTAGTCTAGCCCCGGACATCTGGGTATAAGCACCTCCTCCCGCAGCCTTGGAGACTGAGCCCGTCACTTTTTTTGACGACACCAGTATAAGTATAAGTGGAACCGCCTCCCTACTCCAGTAAGCTCAGTCTCCAAGGCAGCTGAAGGAGGTGTGAGCCACAGAGGGGCTCACTAGAGGAATTAGGGAATTTCTTATTCGTTTAAAAAAAAAACATAGAAGAGAACTGGAATGGATTTAATTGGCATAGAGCTTTAAGTGAGCTTGGCGTCAGCAGCAAAAGGGCAGCAGCTTTAAACTGTTCCTGCCTCTTTAATTTCCCGGCCAGTGCTTGGTGCTGGCTGGAGGATGGCTGCGGTCTCCTAAATAACTTGCTCCCCCTCTCTCCCCCCCTCCCTGGAGGTACTGTGCTCAGGGGGGAGTGTGGGAGTAGCTGTTGGGGCCTCCGTCTCCTGAACCCGTATAGCGGGTGAGGAGGCGTTGAGAAAGCGCGCGCCGCGACATCGGCAGATTTTGCTGACGCGGCGGCGCTTCTGAAGCCGGAGGATCGCTGGTCTTACGGCGCTGTAGGAGAAGAGCCAGGTGGCTGGACGTGCGGTGAGTGTCTGGAAGAAATCAGCGGGTTTTTTCGGGGCCTCAGAGCGTGGCAGGCCTAGGGGGAAGAAAGCGCGGCAAACTGCTGCGGCTGGCGTGGGCGGCGCGCAGGCCGCACGTACGCCAGGGTTTTCGGCGGGAAGCGCGGCAGGGCCTGTGCGGTTTGTTTTGCGGACTCGCGAAGCTGTGCGTACCCCCCCCCCCCCGTGTAACCTACTTGGGCACGGTTTACACAGGTAGTCTCATAGACTTACATTGGGGCTTCGCTAAGTATTGGTTGTTGGAAAGAGGGCTTCTCCTAGGGAAGGCAGTTCATTTTTGTGCTACGGCAGAGTAAGCTGTGGGAAGGCTTGCCGGCATGCTGTCCAGGCCCCAGTGCGTTATGTGTGGGGTCAAACGGGGTTCTCTTTCCGATACCGGAGTCTGTAAGGGCTGCGCGTTGGAGGTGGAGCCCACGGACATTGAGACAGCGGGAGCGGGACCAGGGGAGGGGGCGTCGGGCTGAGCCGCTCTCTCCGGCAGGTCCTTCGTCGGGACCCTCCCAGGGGCCTCCCGTGTCAGCGGAGCCCTCCACGTCCCTTCCTGGGTTACAGGGGGGTCTGGCACACATTTTCTCTCAGGATTTTCTCTCCTTATTGCATCAGGCCCTGGGGGCCAAGCAGGGCGCTGCAGTGCTGGGGAGTAGCCTGAAGAGGCAAGGAGCACTGGCTGAGGGCGCGGAAGGTACCCCTTCTAAGCGAGCTAGGTTAGCTGTGGGGGTTTCAGAGGAGGTCTCCGACAGTCAGGATTCGGAGCTGGATAAGGAGCTAGAGGACGGTGAGATTGCTGAGCAGGAGGGACGAGGCTCGGGTGGTTAGAATCTTCCGCCGGGAGGAGCTGGCGGCTCTTATTTCTGAAACTCTGAAGGCTCTTAATATGCCGGTAGCGGAGAGTTTGGCGGATTCCTCCTTGGAAGACCCGTTGCTTCAGGCGACGCGGCAGTCCCACAAGGTGTTTCCGCTACATAGGATTTTTAGGGCGATGATTCAGGAGCAATGGGACTCGCCGGAGGCTGGTCTCAAGGGTTCCAGAGTGATGGCTCGGTTGTATCCCTTGCAGGAGCAAGATAGGGAACTTTTCAAGTCTCCTAGGGTGGATGCAGCGGTTTCGGCGATTACCAAGAAGACCATGATTCCAGTGGAAGGCAGTGCGGCCCTTAAGGATACTCAGGCTCGATATGCTGTTAAAGCAGGTGTTTGAGGTCAACGCCATATCCTTGCAAGCTGTTCTTTGTGGGGGCCTGGGTAGCTAGAGGATGTCTCCGGTGGGCTCAGCGGTTGTCGCGGGGTCGGGAGGACGAGATGGTGGATGAGGCATCCCTGCTAGAGTCGGGCGCGGCCTATTTGGCAGATGGGCAGTATGACCTTATTCGTGGCCTGGCAAAGAGTATGGCGTCCGTGGTGGCGGCGCGGAGGTACCTCTGGTTGCGTAATTGGGCGGCGGACGGGGCCTCCAAGGCTAGGCTGGGAAAGCTTCCTTTTCGTGGCAAGCTTCTTTTTGGTGAGGATTTGGACAAGTTGGTGAAAGACCTCGGGGAGTCTAAAGGGGGTCAACTGCCGGAGGATAAACAGAAGCCTAATAGGCCGCTTGCGCCTTCCAGGAATCAGCAGAGAGTTTCGTAGATTTCGAGCGCCTTGGTTCGGTCAGTTTCAGCGAGGATGGTTTCCGTATCGGTCCCAGACTTTTCGAGGTTTTCGGGGAGCGGGAAGAGGTTTTGGAGCCTCCTCGTCCTCGGCCCTCAAGAAGCCGCAATGAAGCCAGGGGGACCCGGGCAGAGGTAGTGGCCGTGGGAGGGCGGCTGCGGCAGTTTTATCCTGCCTGGGTCCAAATCACGTCGGATCGATGGGTTCTGGAGGTAATAAGGGACGGTTATGCCTTAGAGCTTCATCAACCCGTTCCGGAGTCCTTTGTACAGTCTCCTTGCAGAACGGAGCCCAAGCGGCGGGCGGTGCGGGCGACTTTACAAAGGTTGCAAGTTCTAAACGCGGTGGTGCCTGTCCCACCCGCCCAGTACGGATGCGGTCGGTACTCAATTTATTTCGTGGTGCCCAAGAAAGAGGGGTCTTGGAGGCCGATTCTAGACCTCAAATGGGTCAACCGGTGCCTCCGAGTTGCTCATTTTCGCATGGAATCCCTGCGGTCTGTCATCGTGGCCGTGCGGCAGGGGGAGTTTCTTACCTCTCTAGACCTCTCCGAAGCGTATCTGCACATCCCCATTCGCGTGGAGCATCAACAGTACCTGCGGTTCCGATGGGGCATTTTCAGTTCCAGGCATTACCGTTCGGCTTGGTGACGGCCCCGCTGATTTTTACCAAGGTGATGGTAGTGGTAGCGGCGGCGTTGTGCAGAGAAGGAGTGTTAGTGCACCCATACCTCGATGATTTGTTAATTCGAGCGGTCGCGAGACGAGAGCGCACAGGCCACTCGGCGAGTGGTGCTCTTCCTACAAAGCTTGGGTTGGGTGGTCAACATGGCAAAGAGCAAGTTGACTTCGACCCAGGAGCTGGAGTATCTGGGAGCTCGCTTCGACACAGCCTCAGGCAGGGTGTTCCTTCCACTAGCCAAGGCTCAGAGTCTGTGCCGCCTCGTTCGGGAATTTCTTCGAAGGCCGGCGCCTTCCGCGTGGCATTACCTGCAGCTTTTGGGGACCATGGCGGCCACGTTGGAACTCGTGCCCTGTGCCAGGGCTCACATGCGACCGTTGCAGGCGGCTCTGCTCCGGAGGTGGTCCAATCAGTCCGATCCTTTGTCGCACAGGTTGAGTTGTCCGGGACCGGTACAGCTCTCTCTTCAGTGGTGGCTGGATCCCAGGAATCTCGAGAGGGGCATGCCGTTGGAATCACCGGATTGGCAGCCCCTGACGACGGATGCCAGTCTTTACGGCTGGGGGGCGCACTTCGAGTGACAGTATGCTCAGGGTCAGTGGTCGGATCAGGAAAAGCGTTGGTCAATCAACTGGTTGGAGCTCCGAGCTTTTTCTCTGGCGTTGCGGGCCTTCCAGCCCCAGGTGCAGGGCAGGGAGATTCAAGTCCTGTCGGAGAACGCCACAGCCGTGGCATACGTCAATCAGCAAGGGGGCACCAGCAGTGTGGCGCTGGAGGCAGAGGCGGAGGAGCTTCTCATGTGGGCTGAACGAAATCTCGAGGCGCTGTCGGCAGGGCATGTAGCCGGCGTGGAGAACGTGACCGCTGATTATTTGAGTCGGAATGCAGTGGACCCGGGGGAGTGGGTCCTCAATCAGGAGGTCTTCGAGCTGATAGTAGAGCGCTGGGGTCTTCCAGTGATGGATCTGATGGCCACCTTGGCGTCCGCGAAGGTGGAGCGGTTTTTCAGCAGACGGCGAGAGCGAATGTCCGAGGGATTAGATGCACTTTTGCAGGGGTGGCCGATGGAGCAACTCCTCTACGTATTCCCTCCTTGGGCCTTGATAGGTCGCTTGGTTCATAGGATCGAGAAGCACAAGGGACTCGTGGTTCTCGTGGCGCCAGATTGGCCAAGGCGCCCGTGGTATGCCGACCTGGTACGGCTTCTAGTGGAGGCCCCGTGGCAGCTGCCGTACAGGGAGGATCTGTTGGGACAGGGTCCCTTAGTAATGCCTCAGGTGGATCGGTTCTCTCTTATGGCTTGGCTCTTGAAAGGGCACGGTTAAAGGCCAGGGGCTATTCGGCTCCGGTAATTGCCACTTTACTGAGCTCCCGGCGTCGCTCTACTTCGTTGGCTTATATTCGGGTTTGGTGCATTTTTGAGTCTTGGTGCGACCTGCGACAAGTAGG
This sequence comes from Ichthyophis bannanicus, assembly GCA_033557465.1. NCBI lineage: Eukaryota > Metazoa > Chordata > Amphibia > Gymnophiona > Ichthyophiidae > Ichthyophis > Ichthyophis bannanicus. The sequence goes on along the minus strand of CM066036.1, from coordinate 136,430,442 downwards.
AGCGCTGCGTGCTTCTGTACCGCAGATTTTGGATTTTTTGCAGGACGGTTTTGACAAGGGGTTAGCGGCGGCGTCCTTGAAGGTTCAGTTGGCAGCTCTTTCTTGTTATCGGGGAAATGTGCAGGGCGTTGCGCTCGCGGCAAACCCGGACGTAAAGCGGTTTTTGAGGGCAGCTTCCCTATTGCGTCCTCCTTACCGGGCTCAAGTGCCGACGTGGGATCTTAACTTGGTGCTGGAGTCGTTGGTGCATAGACCCTTTGAACCTTTGTCTAAGTCGACTTTAAAGGATCTTATGTTGAAGGCAGTGTTCTTGGTGGCCATTGCGTCAGCGCGCAGGATTTCGGAGTTGCAAGTGTTGTCGTGCAGAGAGCCGTTTTTGATCTTCCATGACCATAAGGTGGTTTTGCGCACAGTGCCCTCCTTTTTGCCAAAGGTGGTGTCTGTTTTTCTTGTGAATCAAACCATTTCTTTGCCAAGTTTTGAGAAGGAAGCGTCGGCCCGTACTGGCGTGAAGTTGCATCGCTTGGATGTCAGTCGTGTTTTGAGGAGTTATTTGCGGAGAATGGCGGTTTTCCGAAAAACAGATAGCTTGTTTGTTCTGTTTGGAGGTCGCAAGCGGGGAGAGTCTGCGTCTAAGGCGTCGATTGCTTGATGGATTAAAGAGGCCATTTCGTCGGCATATATTCTCAAGGGCAGGACCGTGCCGACTGGCTTGCGAGCCCATTCCACTAGGGCACAGGCTGCTTCCTGGGCGGAATACAATTTGGTTCCTGCGGCGGAAATTTGTAGAGCGGCGACTTGGTCGTCGTTGCATTCCTTTGTTAAGCATTACCGGATCGATTTGCATACAGACAGGGATGCTCGTTTTGGATCAGCGGTTCTTCAGGCTGGTCTGGCGGGTCCCTCCCGTTGATATCTTACTGCTCTGTTACATCCCCAGATGTCCGGGACTAGACTAAAGGGACGACAAGGAAGGTGAAATTAGACTTACCTGCTAATTGTTGTTCCTTGCGGAACTTTAGTCTAGTCCCGTGACCCTCCCTTCTGTTGACGTGGATCTGTGGCCTGAAGAATAACGGTAGGTGGCTCTGCGCTGCAGTGGTGCCTGTATGGCCGGCGATCCTGCGGGGGGGTGGGGAGGTTCAGTAGTTCGGGGGTAGTGTTTACGGTACCTCTAGGGCTGGGGTCACCAACCTCCAGAGGGCCGCGGGCCGCACAGCCGACTACCGGGAGCCTCGCGGGCCGCACCCCCCTTCTCCCCGCCCCCGCGAAAAAAAACAACAAACGCAAAATTATGAAAACAATGGCTGATCACCTTTATTGAATTTAATGAGATGGCTGATGATTCATGCTAGCAGACAAATGCTTAAAGTCCGGCTTCACAGATGACACTGACAGGAGAAGGGACGCTTGCAGGTGGTCGTCGGTGAGCTGCGAGCGCGTGGATACAATGGCGGGAATCCTTGGCGGGCCGCACGTAATGTTAACCGGGGTAGAGCCTCGCGGGCCGCACGAAGGGACCTCGCGGGCCGCAGGTTGGTGACCCCTGCTCTAGGGCGTTCCTGGATGGAGGGCCACACAAGGCTGAGTGCATGCTGCCATGAGTCTTGGGTGGTGCATGACCACACTTGCTTATTCTGTACAGGTATTTGCTGTTAACTTTTCATAATGTTGTATCTGTTTAATTATTCCTCTGGTGAGTCTGCTTTGTCAATAGGTTACTGGAGTAGGGAGGCAGTTCCACTTCTACTTATACTGGTGTCGTCAAAAAAAGTGATGGGCTCAGTCTCCAAGGCTGCGGGAGGAGGTGCTTATACCCAGATTCCAGGACTAGACTAAAGTTCCGCAAGGAACAACAATTAGCAGGTAAGTCTAATTTCACCTTCTTTGTCTTCCCCTGGCTCATAAAGGGAGGCACAACCTCAGAGGTGCAGCAGGCCAAGTGCTGCAGGCATCATCCAGGTTCTACAGCACTTGGGTTTTGTCATAAACTACCCTAAATCTCATCTCATCCTGGCACAGTGTCTCTAGTTCATCGGGGCAAAGCTCGGCACTCTCCAGTCGAAGGCCGCCTTGCCCAGGGAACGAGCCAACCATCTCAGTACTCTGGCACGGGACATACAGTACCATCTCTCGTTACCCGCCAGGCTTCTTCTGCGCTGCCTCTGGCAAATGGTCTCCACGGTCCATGTCACCCAGATGCTCGCCTCCACATGAGCGGCGGCACAGTGGTGTCTCCGGAACCAGTGGTCTCAGGCCATGGGACGCCTCAGAGACAGATTCTCTGTAACCCGCCACCTGGCAGACTCCCTAGTCTGGTGGCAATCTCTTCAGCATCTTGAGGCGGGCATGCCTTTTCAGGCCCCGAGACTCTCAAGGGTCCTCACCAGGGACACCTCCCTGCTCTGCTGGGGAGCCCACTGCGGGTAACAGGTGATCTCTGGGAACAGCAGGAATTCAGTCTTCACAACCCGCCCACCTCCCCTAGGCGTTCTCTCTCTCTTTCTCTCCTTTTGTCTCAGCTATAAACTCAACTGACGCAGGAGATTTGGAAAGGCGGGAAGGCAGCACGCAGGCACTGTGGGATGCTCACAAAAGCTTTCCTATTGGACGCTGGGGAGCATTCCCGTGCAGGCTCCGTCAGTACCGACTTAATTCCTGCTGTTCTCGGAAATCACCTGTTACAGGTGAGTAGCTACGTTCTCTGTGTCTTTTTCATCCTGAATTTTCTGTTTTTCTCTGCCTTCTTGTAACCTTTGTTTCCTTTTGGTTGCTGTGTGTGTTACTGGGTTTATTCTGAATTTATTCAGTATTTTATCTGGCTGCCTCCATATTGTATTGTAACTCCTCTCTGTGGCTCTCTGACTGGGCTACTGTGTTTTATTCTGAATTTTCTGTGTTTATTTTGTGTGCTTGCCTTCCTGTGTCCTGTTTTTCCTTTTGACTGCTCTGTATGCTACTGTGTTTCGTTCTGAGTCTTCTGTGCTCATATTCTCTTTCTGCCTATTTCTCTCCTCACTCTCTAAGGACATTAACCCTTGATACTATCACTGTCTATAAGTTTGATATCTTCTATCTGACCTTTTGACTTATTTCCCACCCACCTTCCCCATGGTCTAAACTTCTTATATAGCCGTCCTTGGCATCATTAGCACTATTATTCCCTACCCACTGGAATGTGCTCTCCTGCCTTACCATATCTTATTGTACCTTTTTTCAGATCTGCAGCCTGTCTTCCACATCTATTCCTGTGGCTCCTGATACTAACTCTCCCCAGTCTACTTCCCTTCATGTAAGCAACTTCAAACCTCTAGTCCATATTGCTCATTCCCGTATTTCGTTATCTCTCCAGCCATTTTACCTAATACTTTAGCATTTGCTCCTGAGCTTCAGTATTTTTTTCCTCTCATTCAGGCATCTCCATTTTCTGAGAATACCTCACCATTGTTACAGCCATGCCTTCTCTTCTCTTCCCCATACTCTCCTACTCTTTCACCTTTTCTTCTGGGGATATCAATTCCACCCCCCCCCCCCTGGCATTTCTTACTCCCTGTGCAAGTCCAACTGCAACACCTCAAATCTTATGTTCCTCTCCTTCCTCCTTTCTCCCTTTCTTATATGCCCTGTGGAATGCCTGGTTTGCCTCCAACAAACATACCTACATTCACACTCTGTTCTCTACATCCTTTCCTTAACAGAGACTTGCCTTTTCCTTGAAGACCCTGCTTCAGTTGCTGCCCTCTTTGATGGAGGCTACCTTTCCTTGAGAAGCTTCATTAGCTCCCTAGCTGTTTGTTCATACAGTTCAAACTTCTCCAACTTGCCTACCAGTACATTCATTCTGCAGCAACTTATTACCTCTTATCTCTTCTCTCTCTACTCCCCTTCTCAGAAACTTATGTCCTTCTACTGCTAACTTCAGATTCTATTTGTTCTGTCTTGCTGTGCCATATGCCTGGACTAGACTACCTGAGTTGATACGTCAGGCTTCATCTCTGGTCCATTTCAATCTAGCATAAAAAACTAATTTCTTTTGAGGCTGCTTTTGGATTCTCACCCTCTTATTCTCCTGTCCACACCCTTGTGCCTTTTAATCATCCCTAGTCCTCTGTTTGTCTTGAACAGATTGTAAGCTCTGTGGGACTGTCTCGTATGTGTATGTATACAGTTCTGCATATGCCTAGTAGCACTGTAGACATGATTAGTAGTAGTAGTATATGCATTCATGCAGTTTTCTAAAATCCCTTTACATGTTAAAAAATGTTTATAAAATTACCTCTGATATGTTTTAGACATTGTAAGTGTGCTGTGCTTTATAAAGCTTTTGAATCTTTCTAATTTATTTCTGGTAACATGCTGCATATTTTTATGTAGGAGAAAGCAGATAGTAGTTTTAAATACTAAGTTTCAATGATCACAGACCCAAATTCTTCTGTAAATAGTTGCTTTCAGTAAATATGTAATGTCTCCAGGATTCCACCACTTAGCTTCTGAGTCTCTAATTGCTGATTTTCTCTTTGCCAGTGCAAGATGTAAAAGCAGAACCTTTTTTATTCCCCAGATCTAGTTTTCTGGAATAAAGGAGGGCTCCTCTTTGAACTTACTGCATCTTTGTATGCCGTATATTGGATGATGATGATCTTGTTGCCCTATGTCTTTTTTTTTATCAAAAGCTGACTTTACTTTTATGATATTCTTTCCTGAATTATTTTCTTTGTATGTATTTGATACATGATTACTTTAAAGATGATGACTTATAAGTTCCTAGTTCATATGAATTAGCTAATTAATTAATTGAAGCTCTTTTTTAAATAAAATTGAAAGAATTTATATGAAAAACATCCTGTGTGTGGAAAAAATAAGATGACTCTGAATTATTTTTTAGATCTCTGGTTGAAGAGGAAGACCCTCACATGAAAGTCTCTCTTGGAAGCAACGATATGGGTGTGTCAGCTCATCTCCAATCTTCAAAGACAGGGACCACAAGGTTTTTCACCAGCAATACTCATAGTTCAGTGGTATTACAGGTAATTTTACTTTTCAATGATATTTAGCCAGTGGTTTATAAGATATTCAGTACTTTGTACAGAGATTAATTTTGTTTTATATTGATATTACACTATACAATATCGTGCAGCATAATATAATAAAGCAGACAAAAGTGATGAGATGCAGGAGCAATACACTGTTATTTAAACCAGTGATTCCCAGAGGTACAGAGAAGAGCCACCAAAATGATAATGAGGATGGAAGGGATATCACTACGAAGAAAGGCTTAAAAGGTTAGGGCTCTTCAACTTGGAAAAAAGACGGCTGAGGGGAGATATGATAGAGATCTGACAAATAATGAATGGCATGAAACGGGTTAACGTAGTTCAGTTATTTACTCCTTCAGAAAGTAGAAAGACTAGGGGACACGCAATGAAGCTACAGTGTAGCACATTTAAGAGTAATTGGAGAAAATATTTTTTCACTCCATGCATAAACTCTGGAATTTGTTACCAGAGCATGGTAATAAAAGCTGTTAGTGTAGCTGGGTTTAAAAGAGGTTTGGACAAGTTCCTGGAAGAAAAGCCAATAAACTATTATTAAAGAACACCTGGGAAATCCACTGCTTACCCCTGGGATCAGTGTCTTTCTGAGAACCTGATAGGTACTTGTGACCTGGATTGGCTGCTGTTGGAAACAGGATACTGGGCTTGATGGACCCTTGGTCTGACTCAGTATGGCATATCTTATGTTCTTAACTGTGGGACACATCATTCGCAGATTGGGTTGCAGAAACCAAGCTTCAAACCCTCCTGGTTTTCCACTAAGATTTATGCTAGCAATGTTAATTATTGTGGCGCCTGAGAATCAGTCAGTGAATGTTCACAAGCCCTAACACCTCTTTTTATGTAGTCTTCCTGTTACACTGGAAACCCATGATAAGTATTGGGGTTTGGGCACACACGTTGGACCCTGTGCAGACTGCTGCCACTGTTTCTGCCAATCTCCAGGAACAAGAACACAAGGGTTGAATCTTATAGAGTAACCGTAATATACCACAAAAATAATTGCTACTCCAAAAGAACCAAAGTACCTAAAACAAAGGAGGGAAATGAGAGGAATGTGACGAGAACTGTGGAATGGCCTCAGACCAGTGGGTTACTTCAAGACAGACACCCATAAAAATGGTGTCTATCAGTACCCTTTAGCATCAATGGCCATGTATCCACCTTTTTGTTAGTGATTATTGAGCACACCTCTCTCCCTTAACAATGTCTCATGTATGCTTGAATTTTATAGATCTCTTCAATCAACTTTTTGTAATCAAATTTTTGCACTTAGCTTTCTGTAATGCTGAGGATATCACCGAAAACTTTGTATTTTTTTCTTTTTCTTTTTCTGGATATCCCAGCGGTCCCAACCGCTCACAAACAACGTTGACCTGCGTTTCACTCACTAGCTTGAGGTTCTTCAGGGGACTAATTGCAAGACAGCCAAATGTTTAACCAAAAGTTTAGCTGTAGTTGATGCACAGTTTGCGTTGAAAACATGTTGCTTCCGATCGCTCTAGTTTGATCTGGCAACCATTCAAAAAAATGCGTGGCGTTTTTTTGAATGGTCGCCAGATCAAACTAGAGCGATCGGAAGCAACATGTTTTCAACGCAAACTGTGCATCAACTACAGCTAAACTTTTGGTTAAACATTTGGCTGTCTTGCAATTAGTCCCCTGAAGAACCTCAAGCTAGTGAGTGAAACGCAGGTCAACGTTGTTTGTGAGCGGTTGGGACCGCTGGGATATCCAGAAAAAGAAAAAGAAAAAAATACAAAGTTTTCGGTGATATCCTCAGCATTACAGAAAGCTAAGTGCAAAAATTTGATTACAAAAAGTTGATTGAAGAGATCTATATAATTCAAGCATACATGAGACATTGTTAAGGGAGAGAGGTGTGCTCAATCACTAACAAAAAGGTGGATACATGGCCATTGATGCTAAAGGGTACTGATAGACACCATGTTTATGGGTGTCTGTCTTGAAGTAACCCACTGGTCTGAGGCCATTCCACAGTTCTCGTCACATTCCTCTCATTTCCCTCCTTTGTTTTAGGTACTTTGGTTCTTTTGGAGTAGCAATTATTTTTGTGGAATCTCCAGGAACAAGCAGGAATGTAGTCTTCACATATGGGTGATGTCTGTACCAATGGAGCCTGCACGGGAACGCTCCCCAGCGTCCAATAGGAAAGCCTTTGGGAGCATCCCACTGCGCCTGCGTTGCTGCCTTCCTGCCTTTGTGACTCTCCCTCCTCAGTTTTTCATTTTCCGCAGAGCCAGCAGGAAGCAAATCCTGTCACTGCAGAAAATGTCTTCATTCTTCTTTGTTATGTTTTGTGGTTGCATCTGCCTTCCCATCGACGCCAGAACTGATCTCTTTGATTCTACTTCTTTCTGTAAAAAAAAAAGAACTTTAATTCTTTCAGGCGCGTCGGCACCATTTCAGGCCTTCCATCTGGTCTACTGACACGATGGAAAAACCAGTCAGTGGTTTTAAAAAATGTTCCAAGTGTAGAAGCACTATTTCTGCTATTAATATCCATGACTGGTATTTTAAATGCCTCTGCCCAGATCACGAGCCATCTGAGTGTCCCCTATGCAAAAAGATGACAAAGAGAGGCCTACAGTATCGGGCTGCAAAACTCTGCTCCCTTTTTGCCTCAGATGTGGTTTCACTTGCTTTGAGGTCATCGAGGGCATCGCCATCCTCGCATGGATCTCAGGTATCGAAACACAAGTCTTTTTCCAAGACAGGCCGTCTTCCCAAGGGTAGATCTCTATCTAAACATAGAGATGCCTCAAGCGTTGCCCTGGAAGTAGATTGACTGGCCAAACTACCCTGGCGGGAGGACCTCCCCTCCAAAGCCACAAAAGGGGTCCAGAGTGTTCCAAGGCTTCCACCTCAGGAGCCATGCTCTGGAACGGTAGCCCAAGCTTCTGGTACCGATACCCAGGCATCAGCAAGCTCGATGGATCAGCGTATGCTAGCCATTGAGTGGAGTCTAGTGGCTCTGTTAGCGGCGTCAGTACCGGTCAAGACATTACCAGCGGTATCATCAGTACCGGTACTGTCAACGCTACCGATGCAGTCTGAGCAGCATGAACCCCGATACAGCATACTCCCGCCCATACCGGCCCTCGAGTCCGTTCCCCGGTTCTGAGGTACCAGTACGGCAGATCTCTCGTGACGATATCAATCTTGATTGGTACCGGTCCTTACAAGAGCAGGAGAATCGCTCTCAACGATACTTTTGATTTTACTGATTCAGATTCTTCAGATGATGAATTGATCGGTACCCGAGAAATGCGAATTCTTTGGAGGAATCCTCACCGTCGCCACCGTGGCGCATGTCTCCTCCCGAAGATGTGTCTTTCCAAGAGTTTATCAAGGATATGGCAAGGAGCCTATCCTTTACTCCTACATCGGAGAAGGAACCCAGAGCAGAAGAGTTGGAGATTCTCCAATACTCTACAGCTCCTAAAGAGGCGACTGCTCTGCCTGTTCACCGTATACTCCAGGATCTTATGTTTCGGATGTGGGAAACAACTCTCACCATTTCTCCCTATACTCAATAACTCGATACCATCTATCAGGTTCCGGAAAACCCCAGGGTTCCAGAAAACACAGCTTCCCCATCACTCAGTGGTAGTGGAATTGGCTATGTGTCGAATTAAGAGTTCTAAAATGCGCACTCCTCCAATCTCCTGGGCAGGGAATCGAGAACTCTCGATGCTTTTGGCCGTCGGTGCTTTCAAGCCTCCATGCTTTCAGCCCGCATAAGTTCATACATACTCTATGTGGGTATATTCCTTAGGGAGGTAACTAGAGATCTCAAATCAATGTCTCCTCTTCTCCCGGATGATAAGAGGGCAGACTATCTTACATTAGTCATGCATGCCCAAAATGTTTCCAAATTTGTCAATAGGGCAACCTTTAACTGTTTTGAATGCACTAGCAGAGCAACTTCTATCTATATACGTGCACATAGAATTGCCTGGCTTCAGGCATCTGACCTTGAACAATAGTTTCAAGACCAGCTAGGTAATATTCCCTATACTGGTGAGAACGCATTTGGAAAGGATTGGCAAGATAAGGCTTCTCAATTAGAATCTGAGAATACCATCCTCAATAGGCTTTCCAAAGCTACTGCCAATCCTGCCAAGAAAAAAGCAGCTGCCTAAAAGCCTTTCTATGGTAAGAAGAAGTAGTTTTACCGCTCTTACCTCCCAGCTTCTCAATACCAACCTCGGGGTACCTAGAGAAAGCACCAGCCTCCCAAGCAACAGAAGAAGCCACAGGCTCCTAAACCCCAACCAGCTGTGCAGACCCAATCTGTGCCTGGTTTTTTACTTCTTCCTAGAGAACATAGCCACCCTGCCTCTGGAGAACCCCCACCCCCTCCACATAGTAGGCAGGCTTTGCCATTATGCCCACAGGTGGCATCTTATCACCTCAGCGCAGTGGACACTATTCATAGAGTGAAAGGGGGTACAAGCTTTATCTACAAAGTATACCCCCCTCTACTCTAGTGGGGGAATATCATTCTCAACCCCTACTCACTGCTCTCCTACAGCAAGAGATCACCTCTCTTCTGTCAGTGTGTGCCATAGAAGAGGTTACAACACACCAACAGGGAAGGGGGTTCTATTCACTGTACTTTCTTATACCAAAGAAAAACTGAGGGTACAGGCCCATCTTGGATCTCGGAAACCTCAAGTTTCTAGTCTGAGAGAAATTAAAGATGATCTTACTACGAACTTTTCTTCCTTATCTCCAGAGTCGGGACTGGCTCTGTTCTCTAGATCTAAAAAAGCATATACACATATCCTCATTCATCCGAACACAGGAGATACCTATGCTTCATCTTCCAGGGAAATCACTATCAATACAGAGTCCTTCCCTTCGGACTCGCCTCTGTCCCAAGAGTCTTCACAAGGTGTATGGCGGTCATAGCCACATATTTAATGACTCTAGGAATATTCATCTTTCCTTACTTAGGCGACTGGCTAATAAGGGCAGCCACTCCTCAGAAGGTTCATCTATCCATCCTTTGTACAATACAGGTACTGCAGGATCTAGGATTTATGATAAATCTTCCAAAATCCCATTTCCTTATCGTTCCTCGAGTTCAGTCCTCTACCTCTGGGTTGTCAATCTCCTCCTGCAGCTAGGAGACTGGTATGTCAGAATGATGACATCACTGGATATAGACTGCTGCACTCCTATTTCCATCCCAGTGTGACCAGTCTCCTTGCAGCAGGAGGACTTGACGAACCTTATAAGGGGGCTCTCTGGAGGAATAGATAAGGAGCCAGGAGATTTTTAGGGTAGCTAAGTGACTTAGATTTATTTGGGCAGTGTCCCTTTAACAAAAAAAAAAAAGAGCAGAAAAAGCTTTCTTATTTCCTGCCAGTGCCTGTGCTGGGTATTGTTGCTGGGGGTTCTGGCTCAAGACTTCGTGTCCCCCCCCCCCCCCCGGTGACCCAGAGGTCTCTCCCCCCTGACTCTACGGGGGAAAGCCCTTTTTCTTCTTCGGTGGACATCCCGTCGCTGCAGGGTTGGCCCTCCGGCAGCTGACCGGGAAGCAGCTGATTGAAGCAGCAAAGCTTCGGGCCCGGGTTTGAAGGCACCGACAATGACGATTTTGGCAGGAGAGAGGCAGGCCGGGCCGGTAAGTGCTTCACCAGTGTCGGGCTGCTCTGTTTTCGGGGGACACCTTGTATGGGAGTGAAAAGACGCCGGCAGTGTTTTTGGCGCCCTTTTTTGCTCCTTCTCGGCACTCGCGGCGGCCATTTTCTGGACCGCGAAGCAGCCGCGTGTCAGCACATGTTTTCCCGATCCCGGGGCAGAGCACAGATAAGCTGTTATTTTGTTGCCCTCTTGTTCCTTTGGTTGCTTTGGTTCTTGGGGGCTTTCTTTGGTTTCTTTGTTTCTTTGGGAGTTTTTGGGCCTCTTCAGCCATACCTTCATGATCGGGGGGTGGGGGCTGAGGGGGGGGGGGTATCGTTTCCCAGGAGCGAGGATTAAAAAAAAAAGAGGAGTGGGTTTGAGGACCCACACAGCAGTTGCTTTAAAAAAAAAATCAGCTGCCACACGAGAGCAAACCTCATCAGCGGGGCAAGAGTCTCAGGTAAGCCCTGGAGGGGTGGTTTGGCTAGTCTTCTTATGGCTGCCAGGCCGCAGTGTATTGTATGTGGCACTAGGAGGGGCACAGTGGCTGACACCAGGGTGTGCCGGGGCTGTGCTGCATTATCATCGGCAGTGGAACTTCAGATGGAAGTCCACGACTCCCCGGGGGCACAGGGCGCACCTGCGGGGGTGGAGACTGTTTCCCCGCGATTATCGGAACCCGCGCCAGCGTTAGAGGAGATGGCGGGGCCCTCCAGTGATCCTTTGCAGGTCCAGGCGTCCGGTCTCGGACAGTTTAGTCCTGAGTTTGTCCTGCTTATGCATCAAGCCTTTTGCCTGCGACAGCTGGGCAAGAGGGCAGGATCCGAGCCGCTAGCATCCCCACTTCCGCAGCTAGTGGCGGCTGGGGAGGTAGCCGAGGAACCGCCAGCGCCGAAGCGAGCGAGACTTAAAGACCCAGTAGAGGGCGTCTGGCCGGAAGCCCAGGAGCCGGAGTGGGATCCTGAAGAGGGTTCGCAGGACCTGGAGGAAGGTGAGATCCCGGAGCCCGAGGATCAAGCGAAAATCATTAGGGTCTTCAGCAGAGAAAAGTTGGCAGCCTTGATTTCCGAGACGTTGCAGATGTTGAATCTTGCTACGCCTGCGGCGGTGGAGGACGACATAGAGGATTCCGTCATACAGGCAGTTCGGCAGACACAGGTGGTGTTTCCTGTACACCGGGTCATCGAGAGGATGATTCAGGACGAATGGGATAAGCGGGAGGCAGGGCTTCGGGGCATTCGGACGATGAATAGATTGTACCCGTTGGCCGATAAGGATAAGGACAGGTTCTGGGCACCGCGAATAGACGCGGTGGTGTCGGCTGTGACGAAGAAGACCACAATTCCAGTCTAAGGTAGTGCGGCCTTGAAGGATACCCAGGACCGTAAAGTTGGCGGTCTCCTAAAGCAGGCTTTTGAAGCAGACTAGATTTCGCTGCAGGCTTCCATCTGCGGAGCTTGGGTAGCCAGAGCTTGTCTGCGCTGGGCCCAGCGTCTGTGCCTTTCTTCGCACATGGATATCGAGGAGGTAAAGGAGCTGGATCGCTTGGAGTCCGGGGCGGCCTATCTCGCCGATATGCATTACGACTTGATTAGGGCGCTAGCCAACAGCACGGGGTCGGTGGTGGCCGCCCGTAGATCCTTGTGATTACGCAATTGGGCGGCAGATGGCCCTTCTAAGTCCCGTCTCAGCAAGCTTCCCTTTAAGGGAGGTTTGCTGTTTGGGGAAGATTTGGATAAGCTGGTGAAGGACCTGGGTGAGTCCAAGGCGGGCCGGCTGCCCGAGGACAAACCGAAGCAAGCCAAGGCAGGCCAAGGCGTTCGGGGTCAGTTTCGAGATTTCAGAAGATTTCGGTCGACGCGGTTCGGTAGTTTCCAGAGGGGGCGGTTCCCGTCTCAAGCTTAGGGCTTTCGCGGGTTTCGGGGAGCGAATAGAGGATTCTCCTCCAACTCGGCGTCCACCTCGTGTAAGACTCAATGAAGCGAGGCGGGTCCCAGCGGAGGAGCCTCCCATAGGTGGGCGACTACGGGAGTTTCTTTCCGCCTGGACCCCACATCACATCAGACCAGTGGGTGTTGGAAATAGTTCAGCACGGCTACACGTTGGAGCTGGCTCGGCCCGTGCGGGATTCCTTCGTCTTGTCACCTTGCAGGGATCCCAAGAAAACGGCGGCGGTTCGCGCAACCTTAGACAGACTCATTCGGTTGCGAGCTGTGATGGAAGTTCCCAAAACCGATTACGGCATGGGTCGCTACTCCATTTATTTCATGGTGCCCAAGAAGGGCGGAACGTTAAGACCCATCCTAGACCTGAAAGCGGTAAACCGCTGCTTACGGGTGCCGCACTTTCGAATGGAGACGTTGCGGTCGGTCATAGTGGCGGTACGCCACGGAGAATTCTTGACGTCTCTAGATCTGACGGAGGCGTATTTGCACATACCCATTCGAGAAGCGCACCAGAGGTTTCTGTGGTTCGCCCTTCCCTGGGGTCACTATCAGTTCCAAGCATTACCGTTCGGTTTGGCATCGGCGCCGCGGACCTTCACCAAGATTATGGTGGTGGTGGCGGCGGCGTTGCGCAAAGAAGGTATTCTAGTCCACCCTTATCTCGACGATTGGTTGATTCGAGCCAAGTCGGCGGAGGAGAGTCTCCGAGTGACAGACAGGGTGGTGAATTTTTTGCAAGAGCTTGGTTGGGTAGTCGACGCAGCCAAGAGTCATTTACAGCCCACTCAGGACCTCGAATACTTGGGGGTCCGATTCGACACACAGAAGGGGCAGGTGTTTCTGCCGCACAAACGGGCCGACGGCATGAGGGACCTAGTGCGGCAGTTTCTGTTGGTGCCAGCGCCATCGGCGTGGGATTATCTCCAGGCGCTGGGCACCATGGCAGCGACGTTGGAAGCGGTGCCTTGGGCCAGGATTCATATGCGACCTCTCCAAAGGGCACTGCTCCGCCGCTGGTCGCATCAGAACGATTCGTTGAGCAAGCGTCTGCCTTGCCCGAGCAAAGTCAGAAAGTCTCTACGCTGGTGGCTGCTCAGATCGTCGCTGTCCGCCGGCATGCCGCTGGAACAGCCGGAGTGGCTTCCATTGTTGATGGATGCCAGTCTAGTAGGATGGGGAGCCCACTGCGGGAGCCAGTTTGCACAGGGGCTTTGGTCTCCCCTGGAGGCCTTGCGGGCGATAAACCGGCTGGAGCTTCGTGCGGTGTTTCGGGCCCTTCAGGCATTCGAGGACATGGTAAGCGGTCAGCCCGTGCGAGTGCTCTCCGACAACTCGGCGACGGTAGCGTACATCAACCGCCAGGGCGGCACAGGGAGTGCCACGATGGAGGAAGAGGCCGACAAACTATTCGCGTGGGTAGAGCTTCGTTTGCCCGCGATTTCTGCGGCGCACATTGCGGGAAAGGACAATGTCACAGCGGACTTCCTCAGCAGAGTGCAGGTGGATGCCGGGGAGTGGGAGTTGCATCCCGAGGTCTTCGGACAGATAGTCAGTCGTTGGGGAACTCCGGTCATGGATCTCATGGCGACCTTCCAGTCGGCAAAGGTCAGCCGCTTCTTCAGCAGAAGGCGGGAGCGAATGTCGGAGGGCATAGACGCGCTGCTTCGTCGGCCGTCGGTCGGCCTTCTGTATGTCTTTCCACCTTGGGCGTTGATCGGCCAGGTGATTCAGAAGATTGGGGCGCATGCAGGGAAAGTCCTTTTGGTTGCGCCCGATTGGCCGAGGCGCCCTTGGTACCCGGACCTGGTATGTCTCTTGGATGGAGAACCCTGGCGGCTGCCGGTGAGGTCGGATCTGTTGCTGCAAGGTCCTCTGTTCATGCCTCAGGTGGATTGGTTCTCGCTTACGGTATGGCCATTGAGAGGGCTAAGCTGATGAAGAAAGGTTACTTGTCGGCGGTCGTGGCAACTTTGCTTAGAGCTCGTAAGCACTCGACCTCTTTGGCATATGTCCGAGTCTGGCGCATCTTTGAGGATTGGTGTTCGAGGTGTCAGGTTCGGGCGGCCTCGGTTTTGATTCCATTGGTCTTGGAGTTTCTGCAGGGCGGTTTTGACAAAGGTCTGGCAGCCAGTTCCTTACGCGTCCAGTTCGCAGCCCTCTCCTGTTATCGGGGTAAGGTCAATGGACTGTCTCTAGGAGCTCACCCTGATATAGGTCGCTTTCTGAAGGCGGTCGCTAGATTGCACCCGACGCGTAGGGTGTGTGTTCCACCGTGGGATCTTAATCTCGTTCTCACAGCGTTAGCCAAGTCTCCCTTTGAGCCATTGCGTCGGGCGTCAGTGAAGGATTTGACGTTAAAGACGGTATTTCTGGTGGCGATTTGTTCGGCGCGGAGAGTTTCGGAGCTGCAAGAGCCCTTCTTATCGTTTTCCAGAGAGAAGGTGGTTTTGCGTCCGGTCCCATCCTTTTTGCCTAAGGTGGTATCCCCCTTTCATTTGAACCAGGCAGTGTGTTTGCCTGTTCTGGGGTCACTGGGAGGCGGCGAACCGGATGGCAGTCTTCGTCGTCTTGATGTGAAGAGAGTCTTGCGTCAGTATTTGAAAGTCACGGAATCCTTCCGCAAGTCTGAGTGGTTGGTTGTTCTTTTCGGAGGAGTGCGCAAAGGTGAGGCAGCAGCTAAGGCGTCCATCGCCCGCTGGCTTAGAGAGGCGATTGCTTCCGCTTATTTGCTTCAAGGTCGTGTTGTACCGGTGGGGCTGAGGGCGCATTCCACTAGGGCGCAGGCGTCTTGGGCGGAGCACAGTTTGGTTCCGCCAGGGGACATTTGTAGGGCGGCGACTTGGTCGTCTCAACATACGTTCAGCAAACATTACCGACTGGATGTTGCAGCGGCTTCGGATGCTCGTTTCGGGTAGGCGGTCTTATCTGCCGGCTGGAAGGGTTCCTCCCATTGATTACTGCTCTGGTACATCCCAGAGGTAGAGGACTGAACTGGAGGAACGATAAGGAAATGATAATTACACTTACCTGGTAATTGTAGTTCCTTGAGTGACGACAGTTCAGTCCTCCTTCCCGCCCAGATGATTCACGGGGGATCCCGATTTGGTAGCAGGCGGCAGATGGTTACCGGTAAGTCTGGTCTCATTCAATTCTTTTGGTTCTTCCCTTCTCGATGGCAGGGCAGGGGGTAAGAAAGCCTTGTCGACAGGGGTGGATAGTTTACGGTTAGTTGATGTTAACTTATGTTTAGCTACTTATTTATTGCTCCTTTGAGTCTGCTTTGTTAAAGTTCACACTGGGATGGAAGTAGGAGTGCAGCAGGCTATATCCAGTAATGTCATCATTCTGACATACCAGTCTCCTAGCTGCAGGAGGAGATTGACAACCCAGAGGTAGAGGACTGAATTGTCGTCACTCAAGGAACTACAATTACCAGGTAAGTGTAATTATCATTTAGTTCCCACTCAAGCACTAGAATTCATAGGAGCTCTTCTAGACACTTGATGGTCAAGGGCATTTCTACCCCAGGACCGTTGTACTCGACTAGTATAGCTGGCATCTCAAGTAAAACTCAGGACAATCTCTCGGCCTGGGAGATTTTATTTATTTATTTATTTAAAATCAGTGCGGTTTACCGGTAACATTTATCTGTAAATGCAGGGATATAACCTGCATTGTACTTACATTGAATGGGTAGTGAAACTTGGAGTAGAACCGGGGTAACTATATACAAGATGAGCACTGTGCCACTGGGTTGTTGTAGTGGCATGGCGTGCACGAATAACTGCTGCAACTGCTAGGGCATGTGGCCTTTACAGTGCATGTAGTTCCATATGCCTATCTGCACATGCTGGCAGCTCAGTGGACTCTTGCTTCCCAGTGGAAGCAGGCCTCTGGGACCCTCAGAGATGAGATCCAAGTCACAGACATTTTCATAGACTCCCTTCTGTGGTGGTCTACCCCAGGAAATCTCCTCGTAGGATCATCTTTTCAGATGCCTCCATATCAATGCATCCTAATAACGGATGTCTCTAAACTGGGCTGGGAAGCCCATTTGAGCTCTCTCGCCACTCAAGGCCTCTGAATGGAGCAGGAGTCACAGCTCCAGATAAATTTACTGGAGCTTTGTGCTATCTTAAATGCCCTCAAAGTGTTTCAACAATAGCTGTAGGGCCACAGAGTTCTTGTCAAGATGGACAATCAGGTAGCTATGTTCTACATAAACAAGCAGGGGGGAATGGGTTCTTGGGCCCTTTGCAACAAGGCTCTCCATCTTTGGTCCTTTGCCATTGCTCATCAAATACACCTCCATGCAGTGTATCTGCCAGGACAGCAAAATGTCTTAGCGGACAGGTTGAGTCGGATCCTCCTTCTGCACAAATGGTCTTTCCATCTTTCAGACTTGGGGAACTCCGGAGATTGGCATTTTGTGGAGTGGCAAAAAGGTCTGTCTACCTCGTTTTTGCACCAGAACCCCGATGTTCAGCTTCCAACAGGTGGATGTTTTCCACCTTCACTGGGGTCAGGATTTCTTCTATGCCTTTCCTCCCATACCCCTGATTCCTAAAACGCTTTTGAAGCTTCAAGCAGACAAGGGCCACATGATCCTCATAGCCCTGTGCTGGCTACGTCAGCCATGGTATCCTCTCTTGCTACGTCTCTCCCAGACTCATCCCCTGAGTCTCGGGTCAGCTCCCGATTTCCTCTCACAGGAGGAAAGAATGCTACTCCATCCCAATCCACAGTCTCTCCATCTCATGGCTTGGCTGCTGAAAGCGTAGTGCTGCAAGACCTTAACCTTCCTCAAGAAGTAAAGGAGATCCTGCTAGCCTCCAGGAAATCACCCACCAGATGTTCCTATGACTTTAAATGGCGTAGGTTCTCCACTTGGTGTTCCCAAAAGGATCTTAATCCCTTCTCAGCTCCTGTGGAGGCTTTCCTTCAGTATCTCCTCTATCTTTCGTCCTCTAGTCTCAAGACAAACTCGGTGAGGGTTCACCTCAGTGTTATTGCTGCTTCTCACCATCCCTTGGATGGGCAGCCTATCTCCTCACAACCACTTGTGACGCGTTTCACGAGGGGGGGTTCTTATTAACCAAGCCTCCCATCAAGCCACCACCGGTGGCATGGGATCTTAATGTCGTGTTAGGGCAACTCTTAAGCCACCTTTTGAGCCCTTAGCCATGACCTCACTAAAGTTTCTCTCTTGGAAGGTCATCTTCCTTGTTGCACTCACTTCATCTAGAGGCATCAGTGAACTTCAGGCATTGGTGGCAGACCCGCCTTATAGGTAGTCCTTCAGACTTGCCCACATTTCATGCCCAAGGTGGTGTTGCCTTTCCATTTGAATCAGTCAGTCTACCTTCCTGCCTTTTTCCCTAGACCACATTCCCCTAGGGCAGAGGCAATGCTCCATACCCTTGACTGCAAACGAGCCTCTTGGCATCCTATCTTCAAAGGACATCTGAGCACCATAAATGCTCTCGGCTAGTCATTTCCTTTAATCCCATTCACTTGGGGTTGCCAGTATCCAAACATACCCTTTCTAAATGGATAGCAGATTGCATCTCTTTTGCTTATGTTAAAGTAGGACTGTCCCTTGAAGGTCATGTGGCTGCCCATAATTTTCATGCCATGTCTGCCTCCACGGCAAACCTACGTTCTGTAGCCATTGACTAAATCTGCAAAGCAGCCACCTGGTCTTTGGTACATACCTTTGCTGCTCATTACTGCTCATTACTGCCTTAACAAGGACTCCCACCAGGATGCCATGTTTGGTCAGACTGTACTCCAGCACCTCTTTCAGACATAGGGCAATTCCTACCCTCTCTCCCGGGATTTTCGAGGCCAGATGTCCATGAAAGATCCATGCCCTCTTGAGGCCTGCTCTGAGGCAAATCTACAGATTCTGGGGACATTGCTCTGGCATCTGGGAGCTAGGGAGTCCCATATGTGAAGACTACATTCCTGCTTGTTCCTGAAGATAGCATAGTTACTCATCTGTAACAGGTTATCTCCGTGAACAGCAGGAATTTAGTCTTTGCAACCCACCCTCCTCCCCTAGGAGTTGTAGGGTTTTTCTCTCGCTCTATTCTCTCCTTTATCTTAGCTACAAACTCAACTGAGGGGGGTTACAAAGGCGGGAAGGCAGCAATGCAGGCACAGTGGGATGCTACCAAAGGCTTTCCTAATGGATGCTGGGGAGCATTGCCATGCGGACTCCGTCGGTACCGATGTCACCCATATGTGAAGACTAAATTCTTGCTGTTCCCGGAGATCATCTGTTATAGGTGAGTAATTACACTTTCCTGCTGCTGTTTCCTTCATGTTTTGGATAAGTTGGTGAACAGGAAGTGGATAAGAGATGGGTGGGGAATAGAGGTCATTATCTGGTGTTGCCTGATTTTTTTTTTTTTTAAAGTGTTAAGTGGATTAAAGTTAGGGAAGTACTTATCATAGATTCTCCAGGAACAAGCAGGAAGTCAGCCCTTACATATGGGTGATGTCTGCACCGACGGAGCCCTCGTGGAAGCATCCCCCCCCAGCTTTCAAAGGAAGCCTTTGGGAGATGCCGCCACACATGCGTGGTCCCCTTCCAGCCCAAGGGCGCCATCTTGCTCAGTCACCTTTTTTCCGCAGAGCCCTTCAGACATTGTCTGGCTTGTCCCTGGAAAAAGTTGACTTTTCTCTCTGGGTTTCATACTTGCCTCCGGTAAAGCACCAGTACTCTTCCTGCCTGCCGACCTTGTTGCCTTGACGTTGAGTTTGGTTCATTTTTGTAGCTTTTTTTGTTCTTTTCTTTTCCCGGCATCTTCGTGCCTTTTTTCTTCCGCTGGCTGCCCGGAGAGTCTTCGACCTTGCAGGTGTACTTTTTTCCCCCATGGCTACCAGTGGCTTTAAGAAGTGTGATCGGTGCTCCAAAATTGTCTTTCACCGACACACAGGACTGCTTTCTCTGCTGCCTGGGGCCTGATCACAACCCGGCAGCCTGTGGTCTCTGCAAGAGTAAGGCCCTCAAGAGCCACCAGCAGCAGCACGATAAGTTCTCCCCGAGTCCCCAGAGCCTCGTCTGAGGCCCCAATATCTCGGGTGAAACCCTCCGAACCCGAGCCTCATCGTGGGTCCTCAAAAGGGGGTCTCCCTCGAGGGAACCCAGAAAGAAGAAACAACCCTCGAAGGTGGCTTCCTTGGTTTGTCCAACCGGCCGGAGGCTTCCTGGGCCCAGTACCGCAGTCTGAGATGGATGTTTGAGGCGTCGTAGAAGGAGTGTCATGTGAAGGTCCCCCGGAAGGATTCGACTGCATCTCCAGAAACAAGCAGGAATGTAGCCTTCACATATGGGTACCGTCGACACCGACGGAGCCTGCGTGAGAACGCTCCCCAATGTCAAAAAGGAAAGCTTTTAGGAGCATCCCACCACGCATGCGTGTGCTGCCTTCCCGCCCAACTACCCCTCTCACTTCAATTCTTCGTTTTCCACGGAGCTGACAGGACGTGTTCCCTGTCACCGCAGAAAATCTCTTATTTTTATATTTTTTGTGGTCGCGTCTGCCTTCCGTCGACGCCTATTGGTACCACCAGTGCTTTTCTTTCTTTTCTTCTAAAAATAACTCAATTTTAGTGCTTTTTCTCAGGGGTTTCTTCCCTGCTCTGGTGCTTGGCGCCATTTTGGGCATTAAGCCCTCTTTTCCTTTACCATGGAAAAACCAGCCACTGGTTTTAAAAAATGTTCAAAATGTGGCGGTAGAATTTCTATTACCAACACCCATGACTGGTGTCTTAAATGTTTAGGTCCTGACCATTGCCCTACGGAGTGTCTCTCCTGCAGGAAGTTGACTAAAAGAAGTCTTCAGAATCGAGCAAATCAACTCGGTGCCCTATTTGCTTCAGACACGATGTCTGTAGCATTGATGTCTTCCAGGGCTTCTGCTTCTTCCCAGGGATCTCAGGTAACTAAACACAAGTCTTCTAAGACTAGCCGGTCCTCGAAGGGTAGAGCTCCCTCTAAACATCGAGATGCCACTGGCATAGCCCTTGAGGACATTTCACCGGCAAAACAGCCCCGGCCTGAGTCTTCGGGCTCCAAAGCTTTATCAGGGCTCCAGGCCTCGACCTCGATGGAACTACTGGTGCCATGCTCGGGGGCTGTGGCCATTTCCACCGGTACCGACACCCCGGCATCAGCAGTAGCGATGGACAAAAGACTCCTCACTATCAAACGCAGTCTAGCAACTCTTTTAGATACTTCGGTACCGCTAAAGTTGCTGCAGACGGTTCCGCAGGCACCGGTACCGATGCCGGTACCAGTGCCAGTGCCCTCGGTATCTGTTTCAACAGGCATGCTTCCCCCAATGCTAAGCTTGGAATCTCTCTCCAGCATGAGGGGGATCAGGTACTGACTCGTTTCAGTACCGACATCGAGCGGTACCGACGCCATCTGCTTCGGGAGAACCCGTACTTCCTCCTTTTGAGTCTTCCGATTCTGATGACTTGAATGATTCCACTGGTACCAGAGCTGAACTTTTACAACATTCAACTCCTTCTGCTCAACGCAGAATGTCCCCTCCTGAGGATATGTCTTTTCATGATTTTGTTCGTGATATGGCAAAGCGTCTTGCCATTACAGTAGTACCAGAATAGGAGCCTAGGGCAGAAGAATTGAGAATTCTTCAATATCCTTTGGCTCCAAAGGAGGCAGCTATGCTTCCTATACACCAGATCTTACATGATCTAATGTTAAGAATGTGGGAAGCTCCTTTAACAGTATCTCCACATTCTAGACGTCTTGACACTATGTATCGAGTACCACCTTGTTCAGGGCTTCAGAAGACTCAGTTACCACATCATTCTATGGTGGTAGAGTCCGCCCTGAGGCGTATTAAGAGTGCTAAAAGACACTCTTCCAATCCACCAGGTTGTGAGTCTAGAACACTGGATGCCTTTGGTCGTCGATGCTTTCAGTCCTCTATGCTATCAGCAAGAATCAGTTCCTATATATTATACATGGGGATGTTTCTTGAAGAGGTTACAAAAGACTTGGAACTTTTGAACCCTTTTCTTCAAGAGGATAAACGGACAGATCATTTGACTTTGGTCAAGCATGCTCAAAATGTCTCTAAGTTTATGAATCGTGCTATCTTTGACTATTTTGAATGTATTAGCAGAACGTCTGCTATATCCATAGGAGCACGTCGTATTGCCTGGCTCCAAGCTTCAGACTTGGAGGAATTGGGTACAAGATAAGCTGGGAAACATTCCTTGCACAGGAGAAAATCTCTTTGGCAAGGATTGGCAGCTCAAAGCTAATGAAATTGACACTGATAATACAACTTTAGACAGATTGTCAAAATCTACAGCTAACCCAGCCAAGAAAAAGTTTTTCAAAAAACCTTTTTTTCTCTAAAAAGAAAAAATTCTATCCATCTTCCACCCAGCAAACACATGTTCCCCAGAAGGGGCAACAACAAACTAGACAAAGAAAGACACAAGCTCAGAAGGCTCAGCAGGCCCAGTCTCCTCAGGGTCTTTGACTGTTGTCTAGAGAACTTAGCCATTCTTCCTGTTCCAAGCCCAGAACCTTTAAATATTCCAGGCCGTATCTGCCATTTTGCCAAAAGATGGCTTTTTCTGATCCGGTTCGATGCCGCCGGTTCCCCTTTCCCGAGGAAGGGTGCTGCCTACAAATCCTACCCTCAATATCAGGCCTCTCCAGCTCCCTAACAGGGCCAGCAGGCCAAGGGGCAGGGGCATGGGCCCAGTAGGCAGAAGACACCCAAGCCACCAACTCAGGCTTCTGCACAGCAGGGAGCGGGGTTTTGACTCCTACAGCATAGCCTCTCCTCCGCCAATGGCTCCACTCAGCACAGGGGTTCGGATGACACTGTACGCCTACAGGTGGCCAGCCATCACAGGGGATACTTGGGTATTGAGCATAGTCCAGCAGGGCTACATGCTCCACTTCCACCAGCTACCCCCTCCTATTTTCCAGGGGAGCCTCCCAGACTTCCTCTACACAGGAACCTCCTCCTTCAGGAGTTGGCAAGTCTTCTAAAGGAACAGGCGTTGGAACCAGTGCCTCACCACCTGGAAGGGCAAGGCTTCTACTCCAGGTACTTCCTGGTACCAAAAAGGACAGGGGGCCTCCGGCCTATCCTAGACTTGTGAAACCTAAACAAGTTTCTGCAGAGGGAAAAGTTCAAGATGCTTACCCTTGGGATACTGCTGCCTTACCTCTAGCAGGGAGACTGGCTATGCTCCTTAGACCTAAAGGATGCTTATACTCACATCCTCATTCATCCAGACCACAGACAATATCTCAGATTTGTGGTGGGAGGAAACCATTTTCAGTACAGGGTACTTCCTTTTGGCCTAAGCTCTGCCCCCAGGGTTTTCACCAAATGCCTGGCGGTGGTGGTGGCTTATCTCAGGAATCAGGGAATTTTCGTCTTCCCATACCTGGACAACTGGCTCATCAGGGGCCAGTCTCCCCAGGAGGCCCGACCAGCCACTCTTCGCACTGTCTCTTTTGTTCAGCATCTGGGCTTTGTCATAAACTACACAAAGTCCACTTTGCTCCCCTCTCAGAAACTAGAGTTTATAGGAGCAAGACTAGACACCCTTCAGGTAAGAGCCTAGTTGCCCGAGGACAGGGCTCACAGACTGATTGACTTGGCCAACCAGTTCCACAGCAGTTCTCATGTGTCTGCCAGGCACTACCTGCGTCTCCTGGGCCACATGGCATCCATGGTGCATGTGACTCCCAACGCCCACCTGCACATGCGGCCTGCTCAATGGTGCCTCAGAGCTCAGTGGACGCAGGCCACAGGCGACCTCTGAGACAGAGTAGAGGTGTCCAAACCACTTTTGGACTCCTTACAGTGGTGGCTACATCTCCCAAACCTTCTCAGGGGGGTACCTTTTCAGGCTCCAACACACACAAGGTTGCTGACGACCGATGCTTCCTTAATGGGCTGGTGTGCACATTGCCAGGGCATGTGCACTCAAGGCTAGTGGTCTCCTCAGGAGGCCACACAGCAAATCAATCTTTTGGAGCTGCAAGCAATCCACTTAGTTCTACAAACATTTTCTCATGCCCTTTCTCACCAATCTGTCCTAGTTCAGACGGACAATCAAGTGGCAATGATCTACATTAACAAACAAGGGGGCACGGGGTCCAGGCTTCTATGTCGGGAGGCACTGGCCCTGTGTTTCTTTGCAGTCAATCAAGGCATGTTTCTCAAAGCAGTTTATCTACCCAGTCAGGAGAATTTCCTAGCAGACAAGCTAAGCAGGATTCTCCAGCCTCACGAATGGCAGTTGAATCCATTGGTGGTCCAGCAGATCTTCCTCCGCTGGGGACTTCCAACCTTTGATCTCTTTGCAAGTTCACAGAATCGTCAGCTGCCCAGGTTCTGCTCCAGACAGCCACATTCCCTGCGGATAGCAGCGGATGCTTTTCTGATCTCTTGGTCTACGGGCCTCCTGTATGCATTTCCTCCTACGCCCCTGGTGGCCCGAACTCTGTTCAAGATTCTCCGGGACAAGGCTTCGGTGATTCTGGTAGCTCCCAGATGGCCAAGGCAGCCGTGGTTTCCACTTCTGCTGCAATTGGCGTTGGAAACTCCATTCCCTCTGGGTTGCAACACAATCTCCTGTCTCAAGGTCAGGGTTCCCTTCTGCACCCTAATCTCAGGTCCCTCAATCTGATGGCCTGGCTGCTGAAAGGATAGTGCTAGCTCCCTTATGTCTACCTAAGGAGGTTGAGGAGGTGGTCTTGACCTCTAGGAGGCAGTCCACCAGAAAATCCTATGCCCTCAAGTGGCGTCGGCTTACGGTGTGGTGAGCTCAGCACAATGAAGATCCTTTCTCTTGCCTTGTGCCAGTAGTGCTGCAGTATCTACTTCACCTGTCAGACCTAGGCCTTAAGTCTAACTCTGTTCGGGTCCACCTCAGTGCCCTATCAGCGCACCACTCACCGTTGGAAGGACAGTCTGTCGACTCACCCTTTGGTGTCCAGATTTCTCAGAGGCCTGCTTCTGTTCAAGCCTCCGGTGTGTCCACCGGCAGCTGAGTGGGATTTGAATGTGGTCTTGCAGCAGGTTACTTGCCCACCGTTTGAGCCGATGGCTACTTGCCATTTGCGCTTCCTCTCTTGGAAAGCTCTCTTCCTAATGGCTCTTACCTCGGCCAGACGTGTGAGTGAACTACAAGCTCTGGTTTCTGATAGGCTGTACACACGGTTCTATAGGAACAGGGTGGTCATACGGACCCATCCCAAGTTCCTTCCAAAAGTGGTCTCCTCTTTCCACCTCAACCAGGAGGTGGTTCTTCCGACCTTCTTTCCCAGACCGCATACTAGCAGGGCTGAAACAGTTTTGCATACCCTGGACTGTAAGAGGGCCTTGTCTTTTTACATAGAATGTACGCGGGGGCATTGAAGGGCCACTCAGCTCTTTGTCTCCTTTGACCCTATTAAGATGGGGTTACCTGTCTCCAAGCGTACGTTATCCACTTGGGTAGCAGATTGTATCGCCTGGGCGTACAAGGCAGCCGACCTCCCCTTGCAGGGTCGAGTCACAGCCCACTGTGTCAGGGCGAAAGCCACGTCAGTAGCTCATCTCCGCTCTGTTCCGTTGGCAGACATCTGCCGGGCCGCAACTTGGTCTTCAAGCCAGACTTTTGCAGCCCATTACTGCCTGGAGAGAGAGTGCCAAAGGGACAGTGCTTTCAGACAGGCGGTACTCCGTAATCTCTTTGAGGTTTAGGCAACTCCTACCTTCCGGCCCTTGTGTTGGGCTACCGTATGGGGGCGTTCTCAGAGGATATTCTTATCACGAATGCTGAGGCTCTTGAGAGGGAGCCATTTTTCAGCTTAGGGTTCCCGGTAGCCTAGAGCTGGGGAGTCCCATATGTGAGGACTGACTTCCTGCTTGGTCCTGAAGAAAGAATAGTTACTCACCTGTAACAGGTGTTCTCCAGGAGCAGCAGGAATCAATCCTCACAACCCTCCCTCCTCCCCTGGACTTGCAGTCATATACTTCATTTTGATTTTTTTGCTGTCTTTTACCTATGTCATGAGACTGAGCAAGATGGCACCCTTGGGCGGGAAGGGGACTGCGCATGCGCGCTGCATTCCCAAAGGCTTTCCTTGAAAGCTGGGGAAATGCTCCGCACAAGGGCTCCGTCAGCGCCGACGTCACCCATATGTGAGGACTGATTCCTGCTGCTCCTGGAGAACACCTATTATAGGTGAGTAACTACTCTAGACTGACCTCAGTCCCCAGACACTATCCTTGTTGAGGACTCCCCTTCAGGGGAGCTGGCGTTGGGCTTAAGTCCCTCTGTGCCCGCGCCAAAGGCTGTGGAGCCTTCTGGCCTGGAGTCCAGAATGACTGCCCTGGAGCAGTTTGTCTGCCTTCATGGACCAGCTGCGGGCACTGTTGTCCGGCACGACCGGTTCATCCACCCCGACCACCGGGCCTTTGACGTCCAAGACGTCCCCGGAGGCTGAGCCAATCCTTGAGGTCCTTCAGCCTTGAGTTGATCCTCAGCTGAGGGCACGTTCTGAGTCCCGCTAGACGGGACCACGGTCATCCCCGGCAAGTCTGACGGGCACCGGCCACGGTGCATCGAGAACCCCAAAGCCTGCGGAGCAGCCCTCCTACAAGTCCTCGATGGATAACTCCGAGTGGGAGACGGAGGATGAGGAGTCCTACCATGACATCCCATCTGATTCTTCTGTCTCGGATCCTCGACAGAGTTCTCCATACGAGGATAAGGGCTTCCTTGATTTTGTCAAGGACATGTCCAAGGCCCTGGCATTCCCGACTGAGTTGGAGGAGGATCCTCAGGTGGATGAATTGGAAATCCTCCAGTACGAGGCCCCTCCGCGGGAATTGCTCACAGTGCCCATTCCTCCCATCCTGGAGCAGCTGATGCTCCGAATGTGGGAGACACCGGCTTTAGTGCCGGTGGTGAGCAAATGGCTCGACTCGATGTATCGAGTCCGCCGAAGCCCAGGCTTCCAGAAGTCACAACTGCCGCATAACTCCATGGTGGTGGAGTCGGACATGCGTCGGTTGAAAAATCAGAAGACACACTCCTCGGTGCCCCCCAGCAGGGAGGCCCGCACCCTGGATGCCTTCAGTAGGAAGTGCTACCAGGGCTCACTGCTCATTGGCCGCATCCAGACTTACACAGCTGTACATGGGTGAAGGAACTCGCCAGGTTCTCGGCTGGTCTCTCCAAGGAACCTTTGCAGCAGTTCAAGAACCTGGCCAAAGCAGTCCATGAATGCTCCAAATTCATGTCTCGGGCGGCCTGTGACGTGTTCGAATCAGCGGCTCGAGTAGCGGCGGCTGGCATTGGTGCACACTGCCAAGCTTTGTCTACAGTCGTCTGACCTTGAGCAGAGGGTCAGGACAAATTGGTCGATGTCCCCTGCCAAGGAGAGAACCTCTTTGGAAAACCCATGACCGACAAGGCTGCCGACCTGGAGAACAAGTTAATGATGATGACCAGGCTCTCTAAAAAGAACACTGCCCCTCCCTGATAGAAGGGCTCGAGTAAAAAGCCCTTCTACCTGAGGAAGGATGCTGCTTACAGAAACTACCCACCTTATCAGGCCTCCCCAGCTCCCCAACAGGGTCAGCAGGCAAGGGACATGGGCATGGCCCACGTAAGCAGAAGGCTTCGCGGCCCAGCCAGGGGGGTGTTTTTGATTGCTTGAGCATAGCCTCTCTACCCCAAGGTGATCAGTAACCCACAGGTGGATGTCTGCCCTCTATGCCCAGAGGTGGGTGACCATCACCGCCTATTCCTATGCACTAAGGGTAGTCCCCTGACTCAGACTCCTCCCCCTTATTTCCCGGGAGAGTCCCCAGGTCTCCCCTCCACCGGGATCACCTTCTAAAGGAGTTGGCAGGTCTTCTCAAGGACAAAGCGGTGGAACCGGTGCCCCACCACCTCAAGCGCAAGGGGTTCTACTCCAGGTATTTCCTCTTGCCAAAGAGGACAGAGGGTCTAAGGCCCATCCTCGACCTGCGCAACCTCAACAAATTCCTGGTGAGGGAGAAGTTTAAGATGCTCTCCCTTGGAACATTGCTGCCATACCTCCAGCAGGGAGATTGGCTATGCTCCTTAGCCTCAAGGATGCCTATACCCACATCCTCATCCACCCCAAACACAGGTAGTACCTGCAGTTCGTAGTGGGGGGCAGGCACTTCCAATACAGGGTGCTCCCCTTCAGCCTAGCCTCTGCCCCAAGAATCTTTACAAAATGCCTGGCAGTCATGGCTGCCTTCCTCTGGCTCCACGAGGTCTTCGTCTTTCCCTACCTGGACGACTGGCTCATAAAGGGAGGCACAGCCTCAGAGGTGCAGCAGGCCACTGCATGCACCATCCAGGTTCTGCAACACTTGGGCTTTGTCATAAACTACCCCAAGTCTCACCTCCTCCTGACACAATGTCTGGAGTTCATTGGGGCAAAGATGGCACTCTTCAGTCGAAGGCTTTCTTGCACTGGGACCGAGCCGATCATCTCAGGTCTCTAGCTCGGGACGTACACTACCGTCCCTCGGTGCCCGCCCGCTTCTCCTGCAGCAGATTGCCTCCATGATCCACGTCGTCCCAGACGCTCGCCTCCACATGAGGGCGGCGTAGTGGTGTCTCCGGGACCAGTGGTCCCAGGCCACAGGCCGCCTCTGAGACAGTTTCTGTGACCCACCAATTGGCAGACTCCCTGGTCTGGTGGCAGTTGCCCCAGCATCTTGAGGCAGACATGCCTTTTCAGACCCCCTCGAGGGTCCTCACCACGGATACCTCCCTAATCGGCTGGGTAGCCCACTGCGGAGATCTCCACACCCAGGGCAACTGGTTACCAGATGTGAGCACCCAGCAGATCAATCTCCTGGAGCTCCGAGCTATATACCTAGCCCTGAGGGTCTTCTGTCACCATCTGTGTCACCAGCCAGTCCTGGTTCAGACGGACAACCAGGTGGCGATGTTCTACATGACCAAACAAGGGGCATGGGGTCCCGGACCCTTTGTCAGGAGGCTCTAACCCTCTGCTCGTACTCAGTCTGACAGGATATTCTCCTGCGTGCAGTGTACCTGCCAGGCCAGGACATCCTGCTGGCCGACACTCAGCAGAGTTGTCCAGCTGCGCGAGTGGCAGCTGGATCCCAGGGTAGCCCGTTGGCTCTTCTGGCGCTGGGGGGGAGCCAGTGATGGACCTGTTCATCAGTCCAGACAACTTTAAGTTGCCCCGCTTTTGCTCCCGGCAGGCCCACCTCTCCAGGGTGGCAGCGGACGCATTCCTAGCCTCGTAGTTGGGAGGCCTCATGTCCTCCTTCCCTCCGATGCCGCTGATCGCCAAGACCTTGTTCAGGACCCTCTGCAACAGGGTCGTGCTCATCCTGATAGCTCCTCGGTGGCTCAGGCAGCTGTGGTTCCTGCTGCTTCTACAGTTGACGGTGGAGGCCCTCTTCCCCTTGAGGGCTGCCCCGGGACTCCTAACTCAGGAGGGGGGGCTCTCCTGCACCCCAACTTGGGGTCCCTGTCACTGACAGCGGGACTGCTGAGAGGGTGTCTTTTGCTCCTTTCAACCTTCCGGTTGCGGTGGAGGACATTCTGCTAGCTTCTCGCAAGGTCTCTACTAGGAGGGCTTACGCCCTTAAATGGCGCAGGTTCTCTGCTTGGTGCTCCGTACACAGAGCTGATCCTTTCTCCTGCCAGGGGGCTCTGGTGTTACAGTACCTTCTTCACCTCTCTCAGTCCGGGCTCAAGTCTTAACTCCGTCCAAGTGCACCTCAGTGCCCTGGCAGCACACCACCACCTGGTGGATGGTAAGCCCCTTTCGGTCCAACCATTGGTGACCCGTTTCCTTCGGGGCCTGCTCTTATCAAAGCCCCCGGTTCGCCTGCCGGCAACCGAATGGGATCTTAATGTTGTGTTGGGGAGGCTCACTTGCCCACCCTTCGAGCCTCTGGCTACCTGCCACCTTCTCTACCTCTCTTGGAAGGCGGTTTTCCTGGTTGCGCGCGCCTCCGTTCACAGAGTTAGTGAGCTCCTGGTCCTTGTAGCAGAGGCGCCTTATACCAGGTTCTACAAGAACAGAGTGGTGCTTCGCACACACCCGAAATTCCTGCCGAAGGTAGTGTCGCCTTTACATCTCAACCAGAAAGTGGTGCTTCCTATCTTCTTTCCAAGACCTCACTCCAGTCGGGCATTGATGGTCCTTCACACCTTGGACTATAAGAGGGCCTTGTCCTTCTATATCCAAGGCATTCAGGGCCACCACAAAGCTGCTTGTCTCCAGGGACCCCCCAGTAGGCTGGGGGAGGCAGTGACCAAATGTACGTTGTCCACCTGGGTGACTGACTCTTATCGCTCTTGCTTATGAGCAGGCAAGGCTCCCACTGGAAGGCCGTGTCATGGCGCACCGTGTCAGGGCCATGGCGGCCTCGGTGGCAAACTTGTGCTCTGTCCCGATGGTGGACATTGCCGGGCCACCACCTGTTCTTCAGTGCATACCTTCACAGCCCATTACTGCCTGGAAAGAGAGTCCCAATGGGACAGTGCCTTTGGCCAGGCTGTGCTCCGTAACATTTTCGGGGTTTAGGCAACTCCTACCCTCTGACCCTTCTGTATTTAGGCTACCGGAGTGCCGGGTCATCGGACACAGGGGTCTTACTGTGGTCTGTGTACACGGCTAATTGCTGCTGCTTGTGGCTCTCCATGAGGGAGCCCCTATTTTTGCTATGGACTTTCGGTAGCCTGTAGCTGGGTAGTCCCATATGTGAGGACTGACTTCCTGCTTGTTCCCGGAGAAAGCGTAGTTACTCACCTGTAATAGGTGTTCTCCGGGGACAGCTGAAATCAGTCCTCACAACCCTCCCTCCTTCCCTTGGAGTTGCTCCTTTACCATCTTTTATTTTGCCGTCTTTTAGCTATGTCATCTGACTGAGCAAGAATGCACCCTTGGGCAGGAAGGGGACCATGCATGCGTGGCAGCATCTCCCAAAGGCTTTCTTTGAAAGCTGGGAGGATGCGTCCGCGAGAGCTCAGTCGGTGCCGACGTCACCCATATGTAAGGACTGATTTCTGCTGTCCATGGAGAACACCTGTTACAGGTGAGTAACTATGCTTTCAAACGAAATACTAATTATTGTTAAAATAAGGTTTGCTGGAAGCAAGCTATGACTAGTTTCAGATCAAGTAATATACAGGGCCTACGAAAACAAACCTTAAACTTCTTACAAATGGCACAAAACACTATCGCACATATCATCCTGAAAATACTTAGGTCTGAACACGCAACACCCATCCTACAATGATTATGTTGGTTACTAGTCAGACATAGAATCAAATACAAATCACCAATAATTACTTTCAAGACAGTAAAAAACATAGCACTAACAAACCTCACCTCGTTAATATACATACATCCGGAGACAAGACAAAGGAGAGAATGTATGCAGAACACTCTAAACATTCCCAAGGATTTCAGGAAAGCCAGTCACTCGACATCCCGCAGAGTATTTGCCTACTACTCCTCAATCCTCTGGAACCTCCCTCCCAGACAATCTAAGAGATATAAATGATCTGACTATATTCTGAAGGAGACTCAATACATCTCCAGGAACAAGCAGGAATAAGTCCTCACATATGGGTACGTCGGTACCGACGGAGCCTGCGCGGGAAAGCTCCCCAGCTTCCTAGAATGGAAGCTTTTGGGACCTCCCACTGCACATGCGCACTGCCTTCCCGCCTTCCTGAACAGCTCTCCTCAGTTTCTCTTTTTCCGCGGAGCCAGCAGGTCGTGTATCCTGTCACCGCTGAAGAAATTGTAGTTTTTTGTTTTGTTTCTTTAGACCGCGTACCTGCCTTCCCATACCGATACCGGTATCGCCGGTCTTCCTTTTTCTTTCTTGAAAAATTATTTCTTTTCTTTTATTATTTTTCAGCACTTGGTCACTTCAGTTAGGCCTTCAGGCCTACTTGAATTCTCCACATGGAGAAGCCAGCCCCTGGATTTAAGAAGTGTACCAAGTGTACTGCTGTAATATCAGTCACAGACACCCATGAATGGTGTCTTAAATGTTTGGGGCCTGACCACTCCATTCCGGACTGCCCTTCCTGCTCCCAAATGTCTAAGCGTGGGCTGCAGAACCGGGCCAACAAATTCCATGTGCTGTTTGCTTCAGAGAATCCAACATCACAGTCATCCAGGTCATCATCCCCGGATGGATCTCAGGTAACCAAACCTTCTGTGGGCAAGTCCTCAAAGAGCAAATCTCCTTCAAAGCATCGAGAGGCTCTTAGTTTTGAGGACCCTGCCCCAGCCAAACAGCCCCGGCGGGAAGTCCTACCTTCCAAAACGCCAATACAGGGGCTACAGGTTGACATCGATGGCACGGCCTCGACAGATCACCTGTTGGACTGCTCTGGGGTACCGGCCCATACCGGTACCGACATCCAGGCAGCCGTGGCGTCTATGGGCAATACTGTCCAATCCATGCAGCAGGCCGTCATGGCTTTCATTAAAGCTGCAACGCCATCGGTTCCGCTTCCAGCGGTTCCGGGCCCGGTTCCGGTATCGTCCGCCATGCCGGAACCCAGGCCTTCCTCTTCTAAACGCAAATCGGTACCGTATGGGCTTTCGCTCCATACCGCTTCCATACCCGGTACGCCCAATGTCGATACCGATCGGTATGCGTATCGTGCGTTGGAGGAAACTAGAGAATACACCGATTCCTCTGAGGATTTTGTCTCCTCTGATGAGTCTGCAGAGCTCTCCCTTGACCTTCCTGAGGAACCTTCTTCTCCAAAAAGGAGAATGTCTCCTCCAGAGGATTTGTCCTTTCAGGACTTTATTTTAGAAATGGCTAAAGGCCTTTCTATCACTACTTCCTCTGAAACGGAACCAAGGTCAAAAAGATTGGATATTTTAGGATACTCTAAGTCTCCTAAAGAAGCAGTTACTCTGCCTATCCATGAAATCCTTCAAGAACAATTGATGGATTTCTGGGAGAACCCTTTAACTCTGTCTCCTTATTCCCGTAGGTTGGACACCATGTATCGGGTCCCTCCTTCTCCTGGTTTTCAGAAAACTCAATTGCCTCACCACTCCATTGTGGTAAAGTCTGCAATGAAAAAGATCAAGAGTACTAAAAGGCACTCTTCTACACCTCCAGGAAGGGAATGTAAGACACTAGACTCTTTTGGTAGGAAAATCTTCCAGGCTAGTATGCTTATAGCCAGGATTAATTCCTACAGCCTCTATATGGGCATGTTCCTAGGGGAACTTGCCAAGAAAGTACGGCATTTTGCCTCCTGTATCCCTGAGGATAAACAGGAGGACTTCCTTTCTGTTGTGAAACAACTTTTAGATGTTTCTAAGTTCTCCAACAGAGCTGCCTTTGATTCCTTCGAAGGAGCCAGCAGAGCTTCTGGCATTGCTATTGCAGCCAGACGCCTGGCTTGGCTCCAGGCTTCTGATCTGGAACCCTGGGTTCTAGATGGCTTACGGAATCTGCCCTGTACAGGTGAGAACTTATTCGGTGCAGAGTGGCAAGTTAAGGCCACTCAAATGGACGCTGAAAATGCCACCTTAGAGAGACTTTCTAAGTCCACTTCTACTCCCACTAAGAAGAAGTCTTTCAAGAGGCCTTATTATAAGAAGGCCAGATATGCTTCCAATACTGGCCAGCAATCTTCTCAACCTCGTTTTGCGGCTAAACGTCAGCAAACGAAACAAGCAAGAGCAAAGCCGGCAGCAGCTACTGCAGCTCAACAGGCTCCACCCCCTCAGGGGTTTTGACTTGCCCCTAGAGAACTTGCCATTCCTGGTTCTGGACCAACCAGCACCTCTCACCATACCTGGAAGGTTAGCTCGCTTTGCTCCCAGATGGGAACAAATCACAACAGAGCAATGGACCCTCTCTATCATCCGAGAGGGTTACAAACTTCATTTCTCCAACCTTCCTCCTCATCACATGGTGAGACCCTTCAATTCTCCATCTCCTCTCCTAGCCCTGTTGGATCAGGAGATCTCTTCTCTGCTTGCCCAAGGGGCCATAGAAGAGGTTCCTCTTCATCAACAAGGGTCAGGTTTCTACTCCCCCTATTTTCTCATTCCAAAGAAGACAGGGGGATTCAGACCAATCCTAGATCTGAGAGAATTGAACAAATTTCTGTACAAGGAGAAATTCAAAATGCTCTCTCTGGGCATTCTCCTTCCATACCTTCAGAGTCAGGACTGGCTTTGTTCTCTAGACCTGCAGGATGCGTATACACATCTACTCATCCATCCATCCCACAGAAAATATCTTCGCTTTCTGTTCAAGGGAAGTCATTACCAATACAGAGTACTTCCCTTCGGTCTCGCCTCTGCCCCAAGAGTCTTTACCAAATGCATGGCAGTCGTAGCCGCATTTCTCAGAAGCATGGGAATTTTCGTATTCCCATATCTGGACGACTGGCTCATTCGAGCTCCAACTCAGTCGCAGGCCCAGATTTCCCTAGACCGCACAAGGAGCCTTCTGCAGTATCTGGGACTGGTGGTAAACCTTCCCAAGTCTCAACTCAGCCCTACTCAGTCTCTAGAATTCATAGGGGCCCAGTTGGACACCACCACTGCAAGAGCCTACCTTCCACTGGTTCGGGGTCAGCGTCTGCTGAGCTTGGCCTCCCAAGCCCAGTCCAGTACTCACTTGACAGCCAGGGAAATGCTACGCCTCCTGGGCCATATGGCCTCCACAGTACATGTGGTGCCCTACGCTCGTCTTCATATGAGAGCAGCTCAATGGACCCTGGCCACCCAGTGGACTCAGGCGTCGGGAGCACTCTCAGACCAAATACAAACCTCAAACCGTCTGTCTTGGTCCCTCCATTGGTGGATATCCACCAAGAATCTGTTGTTGGGGGCTCCCTTTCAGCCCTTGCTACCCCAAGCAACCCTCACAACAGATGCCTCCCAATTGGGGTGGGGAGCCCATCTGCTAACTCTCTCCACTCAGGGCACTTGGTCTCCACAGGAGGCCACCCTTCATATCAACCTCCTGGAACTGCGAGCAATTCACCTTGCCCTCAAGGTCTTCCATACCCTCCTTGCCAACCTGACTGTCCTGGTTCAAACAGACAATCAGGTGGCCATGTTTTACATAAACAAACAAGGAGGGACGGGCTCTCTGTCGCTTTGCAACGAAGCTCTCAGATTATGGGCCTTCGCCAGAGAGCACCAAATTCATCTGCTAGCAGTGTACCTTCCAGGAGTTCAAAACACTCGAGCAGACAGGCTCAGTCGAGTTCTGCTGCCACACGAGTGGTCCCTACACGTGGACCAGATAACCAGAATCTTTCAGGAATGGGGGACCCCGGACATAGACCTCTTTGCAAGTCCGTGGAATGCCAAACTTCCCCGGTTCTGTTCCAGGACTCCGTGTCAGGAAGCTCAGGCCACGGACGCCTTTCTCCTCCATTGGGGTCAGGCGTTCCTATATGCCTTTCCACCCATTCCGCTGATTCCCAAGACTCTGTTCAAACTCCAGAGAGATCACGGCTCTATGATCCTCATAGCTCCACGCTGGCCACGCCAAGTGTGGTTCCCTCTGCTTCTACAGCTCTCCCAGGGATCCTCCCTGGACTTAGGAGCTGCACCAGACCTTCTGTCTCAGGAGGACGGGACTTTGTGGCACCCAAACCCCAAATCCCTACATCTCCGAGCTTGGTTACTGAAGGCTTAAGTCTTCAAGACTTTAATCTTTCTCAACCTGTGAAAGATATCCTTCATGCCTCTAGGAAACCTTCCACGAGGCGGTCTTATGCTTTCAAATGGAAACGTTTTTCCATTTGGTGTGCTCAGCAGGGCCTTGACCCTCTGGCACTTCCTTTGAATTCCCTCTTAGACTATCTCCTGCATCTTTCCAATGCAGGCCTTAAGACGAATTCTGTAAGAGTCCATTTAAGTGCTATTTCAGCATCCCTGAAACCTGTAAATGGACAACCTATCTCCTCTCACCCTCTTGTTGCAAGATTCATGAGAGGCCTGACCCTCACTAAACCTCCCATCAGACCCCCCCCGGTCGCATGGGATTTGAATCTAGTGCTTGGTCAGCTTATGAAGCCACCTTTTGAGCCGTTATTTTCTACCTCCTTGAAATTTCTTTCCTGGAAGGTACTATTCCTAATTGCAGTCACTTCCGCTCGTCGCATCAGCGAACTGCAAGCTCTAGTGGCTAATCCACCTTATACAAGATTTCATCATGATAAGGTGGTCCTTAGGACGAATCCCCACTTTATGCCTAAAGTGGTCTCGCCTTTTCATCTTAATCAAGAGGTATATCTACCTGTATTTTTTCCGGCTCCTCATGCCTCCAGTGCAGAGAGGAGCCTTCATACTCTGGATTGTAAAAGAGCTCTAGCCTTTTACCTTAATAGGACTCAGCCACATCGAAAGTCTTCTCAACTTTTCGTGGCTTTTGATCCTTCACATTTGGGACTTCCAGTCTCCAAGCGTACACTTTCCAATTGGATTGCTCAGTGTATTTCCTTTGCTTACCAGAGTAAAAACATTTCTCTGGAAGGCCATGTCACAGCTCACAATGTGAGAGCCATGGCAACTTCTATGGCTCATCTGCACTCTGTTTCCATTGATCAGATCTGTCGAGCCGCTACCTGGGCCTCGGTTCATACCTTCACAGCCCATTACTGTTTGGACAAGGACTCCCGCCGGGATGCCTTGTTTGGCCAGGCTGTCCTCAAACACCTGTTCCATTCTTAGACAACTCCTGCCCACCTTCCCAGGATGGATGCCTGAGATCCATACGAAGATGGCGAACCTTGACAGGGGATCCCACGCATCTAAGCTAGGGAGTCCCCATATGTGAGGACTTATTCCTGCTTGTTCCTGGAGATAGCACAGTTACTTACCTGTAACAGGTGATCTCTGGGAACAGCAGGAATTAGTCCTCACAACCCACCCACCTCCCCTAGGAGTTGTATCTTTTATCTATCTATCTTCCTGTCCTCTCTCTATTGACTCAGCTATAAACTCGAAACTGAGGAGAGCTGTTCAGGAAGGCGGGAAGGCAGTGCGCATGTGCAGTGGGAGGTCCCAAAAGCTTCCATTCTAGGAAGCTGGGGAGCTTTCCCGCGCAGGCTCCGTCGGTACCGACGTACCCATATGTGAGGACTAATTCCTGCTGTTCCCAGAGATCACCTGTTACAGGTAAGTAACTGTGCTATATCTGTTCACAGAATATTAACAGAACTGAATCGAAAACCCAAAGCTATACCCCACACAAGACCTAAATCTCCCACATGACTGTACCTCCTTCCTCTGTAATAACCTATAAACCCTGACCTATGTAATGTATATAGTTGACCTGTAAATAAGTTCATCCTAATTTTTCTGTAGACATAATGCTCACTTTGAAATGTTTGCAATGTTGAATTTGAATATGTTTGTTGTAATAGTTCCTTGAGTTCCTTGTAAAATGGCATTGATTTCATGGATAAAGCAGTATCGAAAACCATAAATAAATAAATAAACAAACAAACTAATTAATCTCCAGGAACAAGCAGGAATGTAGTCTTCACATGCGGGTATCAGTACCGACGGAGCCTGTGCGGGAACGCTCCCCAGCGTCCAATAGGAACGCTTTTGGGAGCATCCCTCGGCACATGTGCGCTGCCTTCCCGCCTTTCCAACTGTCCCTCTTCAGTTCTTCATTTTCCGCGGAGCCGACAGGACTCATACCCTGTTACCGCAGAAAATTTCTTCTTTAATCTTGTTTTCTTGTGGTTGCGCTTGCCTCCGCACGACGCCTACCGGTACCGCCGGTTCTTTTCTTTTCTTAAAAAAAAAATAATTCAGAATTGTTTCTCTTCAGAAACTTTCTTTTTCGGTGCTAGGTGCCATTTTGGGCACTAGGCCCCATTTTTCCTTAAAGATGGAAAAACCAGCTAGTGGTTTTAAAAAAAAATGCACTGTGACGGTACCATTTCCGTCACAGACACCCATGACTGGTGTCTTAAATGTTTAGACCCTGACCATTCTCCATCTGAGTGTCTCTCTTCTATGGGAATGACTAAAAGAGGAAGACAGAACTAGGCTGCAAAGCTCGGTACCCTCTTTTCTTTGGATGCCAGGTCCATTGCATCGACGTCTACAAGAGCCTCTTCTTCCTCCCATGGATCTCAGGTAACTAAACATAAAAGCCGGTCCTCAAAGGGTAGCTCTCCTGCAAAGCATCAAGAGGCCATTGGCATTACCTTTGAGGGAACCACACCGGCAAAACAGCCCCGGCAGGAGGCTTCGGCCTCCAAAGCATCAGCAGGGTTCCAGGATGTTCTTGAGGCCTCGGCCTTGACAGAACTATTGGTGCAATGCTCAGGGGTCCTGGCCGCCTTCACCGGTACCGACACCCAGGCATCAGCAGCGTCGATAGACCAGAGATTCCTTGCTATCGAGTGCAGTATTGCAGCTCTCCTTACAGCTGCGGTACAGTTGACACCGATGGTTCAATGAGCACCGGCACTGGTACCGACACCAGTACCGATGCTGGTACCCGCCACAGATACCGGCACCAGCACTGACGGTATCGGCCCCGGTGGGAATTCTTCCTATGCCGTCTTTGCCTGGCATCGAGAGATCAGTACCAGATCAACTCGGTACCGACTTCGTTCGATACCGGGACCGTGCCATACATGAACATCGTGATCAGAGGTACTTTGAATTCTCCAATTCCGATGACTCTGATAATTCTGCTGGTACCAGAGTTTTTCTCCCGGAAGACTCTTCTCCTCAACGCAGAATGTCGCCTCCAGAGGACATGTCCTTTCAGGATTTTATTCGTGATGTTGCCAAAGGCCTTTCAATCACGGTAGCTCCTGAAAAGGAACCTAGATCTAAGGAATTGGTAATTCTCCAATATCCTAAAGCTTCAAAGGAGGCAGCCACTCTGCCCATTCATGAAATTCTTCATGATTTGATGCTCAGAATGTGAGAGACACCTTTTATTTATTTATTTATTTATTTATTTACAGTCTCTTATATACCGCACTATTCAGCATCAGCGCGGTTCACATGGAACAAAATGCTCAGTACATTTAACACGTATGAGTTTACAGGTAACAGGGTATAAATAACTTGGATAACCGGGGGAACTATTTACAAAACATACTACATGGAATCATATACACAGAAGATACATAGGGAAACCAGCCCACTATAGGAATGAATATCACACTTGGTGAGTTGTTGATATACCCTAGATTTATCTGGGACTGGTATCAGTGGGTGTTATTGG
This sequence comes from Ichthyophis bannanicus, assembly GCA_033557465.1. NCBI lineage: Eukaryota > Metazoa > Chordata > Amphibia > Gymnophiona > Ichthyophiidae > Ichthyophis > Ichthyophis bannanicus. The sequence goes on along the minus strand of CM066036.1, from coordinate 136,391,475 downwards.
GCTCTAGGTGACGCCATTGGGTTCTATAAGGTATTTGTTGAAGAGGTGGCATTTGAGGGCTTTCCTAAACTGTGTCAGGCTCCTAATAGCCCGGATATCAGGGGGAAGTGCATTCCAGCATATTGGGGCACTGAGACTGAATGCTCTGTTGGCTGTCGATTTAGTGCAAGTAGTAAGTTCCCTCGGGATTTTGAGGGAGTTTATAGCCATGGATCTCCTTGCTCTATTTGGAGATGTGCTATGGATAAGTGAGGATAAGGATGCCGATGTGAGATTATTGACAGCTTTAAAAGTAATTATCAAGGTCTTGAAAACTATTCTAGCTTGAATAGGAAGCCAATGCAACTGTATCAGCAGGGGCGTAATGTGGTCGTACCTGGAGGCTCCATGGATGACTCTTGCTGCCGCGTTCATGGCTAGCTGAAGCGGGTTTAATGTAGATTGGGGAAGACCTTGTAATATGACGTTGGCATAGTCGAAATGGGGTATAACCAACGCCTGGAAGATTGTCTGGAAATCAGTTGGATCAAGCATGGAACGTAGGTGTCTAAGTGAGCGTATCTTGTAGTAAACTGATTTGACTATGTTTCCTATGTGGGCTTTCATGTCTAGGCGTTGATCTAGTGTGACTCCCAAATATCGAATTGAGGATTTAGATTGCAACTCCGCTTCTTTTACTTTAAGATATTTTGGGGGGGTAAAATTGGGATTCCTTGTTATGAAGAGTACTTCAGTTTTCTTATGTTGTATTCTGAGGTTTTGAGACAGGAGCCAGTCAGATATTGCGTTGAAGCAACTCGTCAGTGAGGAGAGGTCGAGATGCTCGGTAGAGAAGGGAATGTAAAGCAGGACATCGTCTGCATATAACATGCAGTCAACATTGAAATTGACCACATCTCCCCATTCTAGGAGGCTTGATACCATGTATTGAATTCCACCATGTCCTGGATTTCAAAAGACTCAGCTGCCACACCATTCAGTGATAGTGGAGTCAGCCATTCGTAGGATGAAAAGTGCAAAGAGACATGCATCCAATCCTCCAGGTTGTGAATGCAGGACTCTTGATGCTTTTGGGCGTCAAACTTTTCAAGCTTCCATGCTTTCAGCTAGGATCAGCTCATATATCTTATATATGGGTATGTTCCTTAAGGAGGTCACAGGAGACTTGGAGCTTATGAGCCAACTTCTCCCAGAAGACAGACGACAAGACTTCCTTACGCTTGTCAGGCATGCTCAAGATGTCTCCAAGTTTGTCAGTCGTGCAGCCTTTGACTGCTTTGAATGCATCAGCAGAATCTCTGCTTTTGCAATTGTGCACGACCAATTGCCTGGCTTCAGGCATCAGACTTGGAGATTTGGGTACAGGATAAATAAGGCAACATCCCTTGCACAGGAGAAAATCTCTTTGGCAAGAATTGGCAGGAAAAGGCTAATGAGATAGATGCTGACAATATCTCCTTAGATTGTCAAAATCTACAGCCACTCCAGCCAGAAAGAAACCCTATAAGAAACCCTCTTTCAGCAAAAAGAGGAAGTTTTATCCATCCTATACCCAGCAAGGCCAAGCTCACAGTCAAGTTGCCCAAAGAGACAACAACAGCAATTCAAACAGCAGAAGCAGCCAAAAGGCCAGAGAGCTCAACCAGCTCTGCAGGTTCAGCCCCCTCAAGGGCTTTGACTCCTTCCTAGAGAGCTTAGCCTTCCTGCCTCTGAGGGGTCCAGAACCCCTAAATATTCCAGGCAGGCTGTGTCATTTTGCCAGATGGCACCAAATAACAGCAGAAAATTGGACTCTGTCCATTGTAGGAGAGGGGTACAGGCTTCATTTTCACAGCATGCCCCCTCCTACAATCTTAAGGCAGTTCAGTTCTCAGACATCTGCAGACAATCTGTTGGATCACGAGGTCTCAACACTTCTTGCGCAAGGGGCAATAAAGGAAGTACCCATTCTCCAGCAGGGTACAGGGTTCTACTCCCCTTATTTTCTTATTCCAAAGAAAACAGGGGGACACAGACCCATTCTAGACCTCAGAGAATTGAACAAATACCTGTTCCGAGAGAAGTTCAAAATGATTTCTCTAGGAACTCTTCTGCCATACCTTCAAAGTCAGGATTGGCTTTGCTCTCTAGACTTAAAGGATGCATATACTCACATTCTGATCCATCCAGATCACAGGAAATTCTTACGATTCCTTTTCAAGGGAAAACACTTCCAATACAGGGTTCTTCCCTTTGGTCTGGCTTCGGCACCAAGAGTATTCACGAAATGCATGGCAGTAGTAGCTGCATTCCTGCGAACCCTAGGGATTTTCGTCTTCCCTTACGTGGACGACTGGCTCATTCGAGCCCCCACGGTTGCAGAGGCCAAATCTGCACTGTCTCGCACAATGCGAATCCTCCAATATTTGGGATTGGTAATAAACTTCCCAAAATCCCAAACTTGTTCCTTCCCAGTCTCTGGAGTTCATAGGAGCCTGTCTAGATACCAGACTGTCAAGGGCTTTCCTTCCACAGGCCCGGTGTCTTCGCATAGTGCAACTAGCTTCTCAAGCAGCGAGAAAATCCTCCCTAACTGCTCGAGAACTGCTACAGTTACTGAGACACATGGCATCAACAGTCCATATAGTTCCCTATGCTCGCCTCCACATGCGAGCAGCCCAGTGGACCCTATCCACACAGTGGACACAGGCCACAGGACGTTTGTCAGACAAGATAGCAAACTCTCATCGGCTGATCTTGTCCTCCAATGGTGGCAATCACTGGAGAATCTTTTAGTGGGGTCTCCTTTCCAACAACCACTATTCCAGGCCACCCTAACAGATGCATTACGGGTGGGTTGGGGAGCACACCTGCATCATCTCTCTACCCAGGGCACCTGGACGCCACAGGAGGCTTGTCTTCACATAAACCTCCTGGAATTAAGAGCAATCTATTTAGCTCTTCGAGTATTCCATGTCCAGCTCAGCTACAAGACAGTCCTAGTCCAAACGGACAATCAAGTAGCCATGTTCTACGTGAACAAGCAGGGCGGAACAGGCTCTCTGTCGTTCTGCAACAAAGCTTTATGACTTTGGGCCCTCGCCAGAGAGCATCAAATCCACCTTCTCGTGGTATATCTTCCAGGCATTCAAAACCTTTTGGCAGACAAACTCAGCCGAGTACTGATGCCTCACGAATGGTCTCTCCACCTAAACCAGGCAACAAAGATATTTCACATCTGGGGGATTCCAGACATAGACATCTTTGCAAGTCCACTGAATGCCAAACTTCCCCGATTCTTTTCCAGGATTCCGGCTCACAATTGCCAGGCAAGGGATGCCTTCCTCCTTCACTGGGGTCAGGACTTCCTCTATGTCTTCCCACCCATTCCCCTCATTGCCAAAACACTTTTCAAGTTTCAGACAGAGGTCGTATGATCCTCATAGCGCCACGGTGGCCACGCCAAACGTGGTATCCCCTGCTTCTACATCTCTCTCAAGCTGCACCTCTGGAGTTAGGCTGTGCTCTAGATCTCCTTTCCCAAGAGAGCGGGACGCTATGGCACCTGAATCCCCAGTCCCTGCATCTCACGGCCTGGTTGGTGAGACCTTATATCTTCAGGATGTCGACCTTTCCCAACAGATAAAGGATATCCTTCAGGCTTCTAGAAAACCTTCCACAAGACGATCTTACGCCTTCAAGTGGAAACGTTTCACTATATGGTGTTCCCAGAAGGGGTTAAACCCCCTGGTGATACCTTTGGAGTCGATACTAGAGTATACTTCATTTATCAAATTCTGGTCTAAATACCAATTCAGTAAGAGTCCATCTTAGTGCAATGACAGCTTCCTATAAGCCTCTAAATGGACAACCAATTTCCTCTCATCCTCTCATATCCAGATTTATGAGAGGTCATCTTTTAACAAAACCTCCCATCAAACCACCGGTGGTGTGGGATTTAAATCTAGTTCTTGGGCAGCTCATGAAACCGCCTTTTGAACCTTTAGCCACTACTACCCTAAAGGTTTTGTCCTGGAAGGTCATCTTCCTAATTGCAATCACCTCTGCACGGCACGTTAGTGAATTGCAAGCCTTAGTTGCTGACCCTCCTTACACTAGGTTTCACCATGATAAGGTTGTCCTCAGACCTCATCCACACTTTATGCCAAAGGTGGTTTCGCCTTTTCATTTAAATCAAGTGATTTATTTTTCTGTATTCTTTCCGAGGCCTCATGCCTCTAATGCAGAGAAGAACCTTCACACTTTGGACTGTAAAAGAGCCTTAGCCTTTTACCTACAAAGAACACAGCAACATAGAAAGTCTTCTCAACTTTTTATTGCTTTTGATTCTAGTCATTTGGGACTTCCAGTCTCCAAGAGGACTTTTATCAAATGGATTGCACAGTGCATATGCTTTGCTTGAGAGTAAGAGTCTTCCTCTTCAAGGCCATGTCACAGCTCATAATTTGAGAGCCATGTCAGCCTCTATGGCTAACCTTCACTCTGTGTCTATTGATGACATTTGTCGAGCAGCCACCTGGGCTTCGGTACACACCTTTACAGCTCACTACTGCCTAGATAAAGCCTCCCGTCGGGTTGCCATCTTTGGCCAGGCTGTTCTTCAAAATCTCTTTCAAACCTAATACAACTCCTACCCATCAACCCTGGTGGGATGCCAGAGATCCATGGGAGGAAGCATGGCCCACCTCACCATAGGTGGCAGCTTCCTGGAGTTATCTCCCTGGCATCTTCAGCTAGGGAGTCCCTATATGTGAAGACTACATTCCTGCTTGTTCCTGGAGATAGCGTAGTTACTCACCTGTAAGAGGTGATCTCTGGGAACAGCAGGAATTTAGTCTTCACAACCCACCCACCTCCCCTAGGAGTTGTCTCTCTCTCTCTTTGTCTCTTTCCTCTCTCCCTCTATCCTTTCACTCAGCAACAAACTTAACTGAAGAGGGATAGTTGGAAAGGCGGGAAGGCAGTGCGCATGTGCTGAGGGATGCTCCCAAAAGTGTTCCTATTGGACGCTGGGGAGCATTCCCGTGCAGGCTCCGTCGGTACCGACGATACCCATATGTGAAGACTAAATTTCTGCTGTTCCTGGAGATCACCTGTTACAGGTGAGTAACTACACTATCCCTCTTTCCTAAGCTGGTATGTGAATTTAGAAATAATCTATTTACATAGTCCTCATACCAGTCCAAAATGTTACAAGAGAGATGTCATCAATAATAGATGAATGATATGTCAGCAGTGATCTTCAGCTCCTTTAGAGCCATCATTTTTAGAGTAACACTTCAATTGTTAGTTCTGAAAAAGGAATTATTGGATAGATAAAAAAAATACATACTGTAGGTGTTCCAATCCAAACTAATTCTATGTTCACATGGGTACAGTAGATTTAAATGTAACATTCATGGTTCTAATGGCCTCCAGACATAAAAGATTTGTCCATAGGAGTATATAAATTTTAGGACTGATGAAATCTTTACCTATTTTGCATGTATTTCATGATTTGCACTTTATGGGGGAATTGGGGTGGGGGTATACTTTTAAAGCTTTTTCCACATGTAAATCCTGTTTTACCCAAAGGGCTATTAAAACATTGTGTGATCACACACACAGAAAAAATACACATACAGTGTATGCCTACTTCTACACCATCTCTGCCTAGGAATTTCTGAGGGTGTTTAGGCAGAACAGCAGCAGAATATTCTATAAAATACACTGGTACAACATAGATTATATGAACACTTTTCACTGCTTCAGAACAGGTGTCATTGAGGCTTGCTTTGGGTGCCTATTTTATAAAGACCCTTTGTTAACTTTAGTGGCATCCTATTATGAAGTCTTACCCTCTTTGTCTCAAACATCTGTCTAGAAAAGTACCATTCTGCATCTCATCAATTTAACATGGTTGAAGTGCACACTTGTCCGTTAGTAATGCTAGTAGTTAGAGTAGCAGGCAGAGAACCAGAAAAGCCAGGTCAGTTCACCTTCTGTTGCCTCAGTTATAAAATTAGGGGTCTGTCTACTAAAGCACAGTCAAACTGTTAAGTGATCCACTAAAAGTTCAAACAATCAATACAAAAATTTCAAAAATATTGAACTTACAGGAAAAACTCTATATCAAGAGTTTTTGTTGAGTACCCTTTAACCAATTGGCCTATAATAAGTCCACTTGGTATTAATGTGACACTTTTTATTCTTATATAATATTGTGCCATTCAAAAGATCTGTAGGTGAATTAAAACATTACAGTAGCTTCTTCATTCGCCATGATTGATGTCACTGGAGATTGAAAAATGACAGTTTCATTCAGATTGTACACAGTTCCTTAGCGTTCCTCCAGTTTAGTCCTCCACCTCTGAGTTGTGAACCTCATCCTGCAGCTTGGAGACTGGGCATGACAAACACGTGACATCCCTGGATATAGCATGCTGAAATCTCCCATCAGCCCCAGTGTGTCCTGTCTCCATGCAGCAGAAGGACGTAGTGAGCCTAGGTGCTGGGCTCACTAGAGCAACGAATAAGAAGCAACTTAGAGTTCTAGGTTTTTAGGTCCATAAATTTTTGGGTTCAGTCAATTTTGGTTTGTCCCTTTAATTTGTTTTGTTTTAGAAGGGTATCTCTTTAAAAGAAAAAAAAGTGTGGGGGGGTGGGGCAGATCAGTCTCCCTGTCGCACCAAGACATCTATTTCGTTTGCAGGATTTCTCTCCCTGGATAGTGCGGGAGAGGGCTCCTGAAGCGGCTCTCCTCCTCCCTCACTCTTCTGAGGTGCGATGGCCCGACGCGCTGAGTCCTGGCGGGAGCGTGGTCGGCGGCAGCAGCCCTCACAGAGCAAGCTCTCGCTGCAGACGTTGCTCCTAGAGCGGGGCAATGCCGCAGCTTGCAGGGCCCTGTTCTCTGGCAGTAAGGTTTTTCGTTCTCGGCAGTGCTGCCGAAGTCGGGGAGTAATTTGTGAGCCGGAGGGGTTTTCTTGTCAGGTGCATGCCAAAACCCGTTCTCTTTGAAGCAGCGGCCATTTTAAAGTAGCAGTATTGACCGCGTGGCTGATTGCAGCAGCGGTGGGGGGTGCAGGCCGCTGTGAGGGGTCAGTAGCTCAGCTTCCACTTGTTTTTGGGTTTGTTTTCTTTGTTTTATTTTGTTGCTCAATTTAAATATATACTCAAAGGGTTTTATATTTAGGCACCATATAGAACAGACAGTAACTGGGGTTTCCTTTAGGGGGTCCTCATTCTCCTAGGCGTTGGCAGGTGAAAGTAGAATAGGAGAGGCCCAGTATTTGTTAGTTTGATCCGTGGGTTTCATTTGAAAAGAAACAGATATTTTGAATATAAATAAATTAAATACAACTTGTTAGGCTGAGGGGCATCCTATGGTCCTAGCCAGGCCAGTTGGGCACATCAGCACATGTCAGTGCGCCCGCAGTGTGTAGTTTGTGGGACCCACAGAGGCATGGTGGCAGACACCGGCAACTGTAGGGGCTGTACTGCAGTTTTGGCCAGTGTGGAGCAGCAGATGGAGAGCACGGCGGCAGTGGAGGGTGAACCGTGAGGGGCCTTCCCTGTCAGGATCCGACCTGGAGGCTTCAGCAGCTTGCCCTACTGCGTCCTCAGGTACAGGGGTGCGCAGCAGGGAGATTTTTGTCCCAACTTTGTCCTGTTGATGCATCAGGCATTTTGTTTAAGGCTTCAGGGTAAATTACCGGATCCTTTGTTGCTTCCCTCGGCTACTCCGCAGTCCGGGAGGGTGGAGGGGAGGGCTCTTTCCCCGAGACCGCCAAAGAGCTCTTGTCCACCAGACCAACCCTCTTCCGAGCTGGGGTGGCAGGAGGTGGAAGAGACAGACCTGGAGTTTGATGCAGATATGGAAGAGTTGGAAGAAGGGGAAATTCCTGAACCTGAGGATCAGGCGAAAATTATTTGGGTGTTCTGAAGGGACGAGCTAACGCCATTAATCACAGAATCTCTCCAAATGCTAAAGCTCGCCACTACGCAACCGATTGAAGAAGACGATGGAGAGGACCCTATCATTCAAGCAGTGCGACAGGCTCAGATAGTGTTTCCCGTCCACAAGGTGGTAGATCGGATGATCCAGGATGAGTGGGATCAGCCAGAAGCAGGACTCCGGGGGATTCGGATTATGAACAAGCTCTATCCCTTGGCGGAGAAAGACAAGGAGAAATTCCGCTCTCCGCGAGTTGATGCAGCGGTGTCCGCGGTCACTAAAAAGACCACCATACCGGTGGAAGGCAGTGCTGCCTTAAAGGATGCGCAGGATAGAAAGGTGGATGGTTTGTTGAAACAATCCTTCGAGGCGGATGCGTTGTCATTGCAGGCTTCCATTTGTGGAGCTTGGGTGGCAAGAGCATGCCTCAGATGGTCACAACACTTACTTCAGTCGGCCGCTTTGGACCAGGACAGTGTCAGGGAGTTAGAGCAGCTAGAGTCAGGGTCCTCTTATTTGGCGGATATGCACTATGATCTGGTTAGGGCTTTGGCAAATAGCATGGCCTCACTGGTGGCCATCCGTAGATCTCTGTGGCTCAGAAATTGGGCGGCTGACGGATTTTCCAAGTCTAGGCTTAGTAAACTCCCTTTTAAAGGAAAGTTACTGGTTGGATAGGATCTTGACAAGCTGGTCAAAGATTTAGGGGAGCCCAAAGGGGGGAGGTTACCGGAGGACATCCCTAAGTAAGGGAAATTCTCTCTGGCCTTTAGAGGTCAGTTTAAAGATTTCAGGAGATTTCACACTTCTCGTTTGAGTAGTTTCCGAAGGGGAAGATTTGCTTCTCGAACGCAGGGGTTTCGTGGCTTTCGGGGAGTAAGTAGAGGATTTGCTGCTGCGTCCGCAGGATCCGTGCGAAAACCACAATGAAAGGCGGGTCCAGGCAGGGAACCAGCCGATAGGGGGGCGGCTTCGGGGGTTTCTTCCTGCCTGGACCCAGATAATGACCGATCAGTGGGTTTTGGAGATCATACGCGAAGGTTATGCGCTAGATTTGGCAAGGCCTGTTCGGGACTCGTTTGTGATGTCTCCTTGAAGAGGGCACGCAAAAACGCTTGCAGTCCGTCAGACCCTGGAACGGCTCATGCAGTTGGGAGCCGTAGTACCGGTACCGGTGGAGGAGTATGGAGTGGGACGGTACTCCATTTATTTCGTGGTGCCAAAGAAAGACTGTGCCCTCCGACCTATCCTTGACCTCAAGGGAGTAAATCGGTCACTCCGGGTACCACATTTCAGAATGGAAACGTTAAGGTTGGTCATCGTGGCGGTGAGGCAAGGAGAGTTTCTGACTTTCCTCGATCTCATGGAGGCCTAGCTGCACGTCCCGATCAGAGCGTCTCATCAAAAGTACTTGCACTTCGCTCTGCCTTGGGGACATTACCAGTTCCATTCACTGCCCTTCAGTCTTGCTACAGCGCTGCGCACCTTCACCAAGATCATGGTGGTGGTGGCGGCGGTGGCGGCTCTACGGAAAGAAGGAGTCCTGGTTCATCCTTACCTCGACCATTGGTTGATTCGGACCAAGTCTGCAGCCGAGAGCAAAAGGGCCACAGACAAGGTAATGACGTTTCTTCAGAGTCTAGGCTGGGTGCTGACTGGTGACGGCCCTGGATCTCGAGTATCTGGGCGTTCGGTTCGATACGCAGAGGGGAGTGGTGTTTCTGCCGCATCAGAGAGTTTGAGTGCTCCAGCAGTTGGTGCGAGCGTTCAGGTCGGCTCCAGCGCCTGCGGCATGGAGTTACTTTCTGGTGCTGGGTTCAATGGCGGCGACCCTGGAGGTGGTGCCGTGGGCCTGCTTTCATATGAGACCATTGCAGAGGTCGTTGTTGCACCGATAGTCGCATCAGATCGACTCGTTGAACAAATGGCTTCCTTGTCCTTCGCGGGTCAGTCAGGCCCTTTGTTGGGGGCTAAGGCCCGGGTCCCTGAGAGCGGGCATGTCCCTGGAACAGCCGGAGTGGCTCCCGCTGCTGACGGACACCAGTCTTGCGGGGTGGGGAGCTCTTCGCGCAGGGCGTTTAGTCTCCGGAGGAGAGCAAATGGTCGATCAATCGGCTGGAACTCTGAGCGGTCTTGTTAGCCCTGAGAAGGTTTTAGACAATGGTGACAGCTCGAGCGATACGTGTACTGTCCGACAATGCAGCGACTGTGGCATACATCAATCGGCAGGGCGGTTACAGGAAGTGTGGCAATGGAAGAAGAGGTGGGCGGTCTGTTCTCTTGGATAGAAAATCAGTTGCCAGCGATCTCGGTGGCGCACTTTGCGGGAAAGGACAACGTGCGGGCGGATTTCCTCAGCAGGGTCCAAGTAAATGCAGGGGAATGGGAGTTGCATCCGGATGTGTTCGAGCAATTAACTCAGAGATGGGGGACACCAATCATGGATCTGATGGCAACCTTCCAGTCCACAATATCGACACGGTTCTTCAGCAGATGGCGAGAAAGAATGTCGGAGGGCATCGATGCTTTGATGCAACCGTGGCCGTCGGCTGGTCTTCTGTATGTCTTCCTGCCGTGGACGCTCATCGGACGAGTGGTTCAGCGTATCGAAGCACATCGGGGTCGGGTGCTGTTGGTGGCTCCGGACTGGTCGAGGCGCCCGTGGTACTCCGATCTCATGCGCTTGCTGAACGGGGACCCCGTGGAGGTTGCTGGTATCAGAGAAGCTGTTGATCCAGGGTCCCCTTCAAATGCCTCAAGTGGGTCGGTTCTCGCTTATGGCTTGGCCATTGAAAGGGCTAGGTTGAGGAAGAAGGGGTATTCCAGAGAGGTGATTACCACTTGACTTCAGGCAAGGAAGCGTTCCACTTTGTTGGCGTATGTGCGCATATGGCGCCTTTTTGAGGACTGGTGTTTGCGGCGGCAATGTCACGCAGCTACGGCGTCCGTGCCATTGCTATTGGCTTTCCTACAGGAAGGTTTCGATAAAGGACTAGCAGCCAGTTCCCTAAAGGTTCAATTAGCGGCCCTATCCTGTTATAGAGGTAAGGTTCAGGGAGTGGCCCTAGGTTCTCACGTCAATGTGGTGCATTTTCTTAGAGCAGTCACCAGAATGCGGCCTGCACGTCGACTTTCGGTTCTGTCTTGGGATCTCAATTTGGTTTTGGGGGCTCTGGTTAAAGGACCCTTTGAGCCTTTAGACCAGGCGTCGGTTAAGGATATAACTTTGAAAACAGTCTTCTTGGTGGCCATTTGTTGGGCAAGGCGAATCTCGGAGTTGCAGGCGTTCTCATGTAGGGAGCTTTTCTTGTGTTTTTCTAAAGAGAAGGTTGTTCTTCGCACGGTTCCATCGTTTTTGCCGAAGGTTTCCTCTCCGTTTCATTTAAGTCATACTGTTTCTTTGCCAGTACTCGGGTCTGGGGGGAAAGCGTTTCAGACCATGGGTTGCGCCGGCTGAATATCAAGAGAGTGCTGCGGCATTATTTGAAGGTTTCCGAATCTTTTCGCAAGTTATATTGTCTTTTCGAGTTGTTTGGGGGACCACGAAAAGGAGAGGCAGCGGCGAAAGCATCCATTGCCAGATGGATTAAGGATCTTTCAAACAGCAACCCCCTTATATCTCCCACATTTAGAATAATTCATCAAGGGAAACACATCAACAAAACTATTTTTTGTTGAAACTTACACCGTGAAGAATCTATTCCTTCTCGTGGTGTGATGTTCCTTTTTTTTCTTTTATCTAGGGACGCAACCCTAACTTCAGGTATTTGAGGGGAGTTTGGAGATCTCGAATTGGTTGCCACAAATCCAATTTTGGGAAGATTGTTTGGCTATATCTTTGGCCATTTAGTTGCTGAAAGAAGATATCGTCTTCACATAGAAAAGAAAAACGAATGTGACCTCAGCTAAGTGATCTTTCCGTTTGATGATTGTTTGTGATGGAAGAGCACACAATTTATACTGTTTGGTGTTGAGGGGTTCATATCCCCTCAAATACCTGAAGTTAGGGTTGCGTCCCTAGATAAAAGAAAAAAAAGGAACATCACACCATGAGAAGGAATAGATTCTTCACTGTGTTAGTTCCGACAAAAAATAGTTTTGTTGATGTGTTTCCCTAGATGGATTAAGGAGGCAATTGTGTCTGCATATGTGTTACAGGGTCACCCAGCGCCTGTGGGTTTAAGAGCGCATTCCACTAGAGCGCAAGCGACTTCCTGGGCGGAACACAGCTTGGTTCCGCCGGTGGAAATTTGTAGAGTGGCTGCTTGGTCCTCTCTTCATACTTGCAGTAAACGCTACCTCCTTGATGTTCTGGTGGTAAATGTTCCCCTTTAGTACTGCTCTGTTACATCTCAGAGTTGAAGTACTAAACTGGAGGAACGCTAAGGAAATAGAAATTACGCTTACCTGGTAATTGTAGTTCCTTTAGTGATGACAGTTTAGACCTCATTCCCGCCCAGGGGTGGCTTATTAGCGGAGCGCATTCTGTGGGATTCAGTGCGAGATTACAGGTGAGTATTCGGTGAAAGTCTTTACTATTCTATGCTCTCTCTTCCGCGTCTCTGGTGTGGCAGAGGGCTGGGGAGCAAGCGCGGTCACAAGTCTCCTAGGGTCGAAAGGGGAGTGGTTTGGCCGAGTAGGTATCGGTTATACCTTTGCAGTTGAAGTGTTAAATTGTTATTAATATGTTAGCTACTTGTTTGTTGCTCTTTTGAGTCTGCTTTGTCAGTAGTTCACTGGGGCTGATGGGAGATTCCAGCATGCTATATCCAGTGATGTCACGAGTTTGTCATGCCCAGTCTCCAAGCTGCAGGAGGAGGTTCACAACCCAGAGGTGGAGGACTAAACTGTCGTCGCTAAAGGAACTACAATTACCAGGTAAGCGTAATTTCTATTTCTTCAATCCTGCTTCAGGTTAATTCTGGTTCTACCAAACTTGAGTTGAATTGAATGAATCAACAAAGCTACAATCCCAAAAAATCGCTATCAACACTTTCATAAGTAGCGCATCAGCAAAATTCAGTTTGCCATAAGTTTACATCCTTCGGGTATAATATATACATCAGCTCTTGCATAAAGTCGTCCCACATCCTTGATACATTATTCATGATTGCATCTCCTACCTTTTGGATATTTTAGTATCAACTCTTCAGAGACGCTTACCCTTGGTGACTTACCACCATTTTGATCAGCTGACATTTGCACATCCACTCTTCCTTTTAAAGTGTAGCACTCCTGTTCAATTAAAGGTATAGACATCCTTTTCTTTAACCTTTCGATTACCAGCATATGGGAATAGAAAAAAACTAAACAGAGTTCTCCATAGCTCAGAACAATGAAGTCCATTCAATGGATGAATTTAAACCCGGTGGAATTCAAATGAAAAATCTACCATTGCAAATACATCCTGCTAGATCAGTCCAGACTAGTGGGTGTGTCCTCCTGCCAGCAGATGGTGAGACGGAGAAAAATTACAGGAGCTTTGTGACTTTACCCTTGGTATAAAAACCCATCCCCCAAGGGGAGCTTCAGTATTTTCTCTGTCTCAGCAGATGGTGGACTTCTCCTAGCTCCTGGCGTTCTCTGAGAAGAGATTTGGTGTCAGTGTAGCTATCTTTGGCAGTTGTGTATACTGTGGTGCCCCTTATTTGCCGACAGTTTTTCTTTCTTCACTTTCCAGAGCTGTTCCTGGTCAAGAGGAACCACTAGAGCACCTCTGAAGGGAGTCTCCATTCTGACTCTTCTGCAAGCAAGACTTCTATCAGCCCAGTTGCTGAGGAAGTTGTTGGGCAGTTTTTCTTCTATGGACCCTTCCTTCATCTGTTTTCTTTCCTCTTTCGAGAGCCGTGAGTATTTTATTTCTCTGGGAACAAGCAGGAAGTCAGTCTTCACATATGGGTGATGATGGCACTGATGGAGCCCGTGTGGATCCATTCCCCAGCTTTCAAAGAAAGCTTTTGGGAGATACACCGCGCATGCACAGTCACCTTTCCGCTCAAAGCTGCCATCTTGCTTCAGTCTGTCTATTTCCACGGAGCCCTGCAGATGTTCGTCTCTGCATCTTGGTAAAAAGTAAGATTTTCGACCCTTGTATTGGTAATTTTTTCCATTCGAGAGCTTGATTTGATCACCTTCACTTCAGCGTTCAGTTTTTCACGCAAGTATTTTCTTATCTCTTTTCACTTTTGGCATGCAGGCATTTTTTCTTGCAGCCTAGCTGGTCGAGACATCCAAATTTGACCTCGTGGGCCTCATTTTCCCCACTATGGCCTCGACCAGCAGCTTTAAGCAGTGTGGTAAGTGCAATTGCACTATGTCCCACATGGACCGCCACAGCACCTGCATCAATTGTCTCAGGGCAGACCTCGACGTGTCCTCCTGTCTGCTTTGCCTCCTTATGTTAGTCAAGATCTGGAGGGAGCGTGAAAGGTGGCAGGGGGAGCTGTTTGGCAAAGCTGGCCCCAGTTTGGCATCGGAGGTGGAATCCCTTCTGCCGGCGCTGGGTAACACGTTCCCAGGCTCAGTCAGAGCCCAGGGGGCATCGGAGTCTATCCTTGGAGGATAGACCTGATGTTGAGAGGCAACTTCTCCTCTACTCTGCCTCAGTGCAACTTGCGGGACGACAGTCGGGAGTGGCTGTCAAAGCATCCCCGGAAAGACGAGTCCCCTGCGGCTTTGAAGGAGCGGTGGCCCAACTCCATCACCATCAGGGACTCTCCGACCAGGGAGTCAGATCCGGGCCCGACACGGTCGAGGCCCGGTCCAGTTGTGGAGTCCTCTGGCATAGAGGCTCACATGGCTGCACTCAAGCATAGCTTCACTGCGTTCCTCAAGTCGCAGCGGGGCCTGACTCATGGTCCCTCCAGGTCATTGGCACCCCACACGGGGATATCCTCGCTGAGGACTTCCACGGAGGAGTTTCCCCCTATCCTGGAGCGCCTCGCTCATTCGGCATTGAGGCCCTCAATGACTGATATGCAGTTGGATCGGCATTGGGAGTCATCTGCGCCAAGTCAGTCCGGCGATGGATGGATGCCCATCAGTTCCTCTAGTTTGTAGTCGGGCTAAGAGACTAATGAAGACACCCCCAGCACTGTGCTACAGCAAGATGTCCCCTCCAACCTTTCTCTGCTGCATCTTCGACGGAGGTCACCCCCAGAGGATTTGGCCTCCCTCAAGTTCGTGAGGGAGATGTCCCAGGCACTCGCCTTTGTGGCAGTGCTGGAGGATGAGCCTCGTGTGGAGGATCTGGCAGTACGAGAGTCCTCCCTGGGAGGCACTGACGGTGCCCGTACCCCCCATCCTGCAGCATCTGTTGCTCAGGATGTGGGAGAACTCAGTGATGGTGCCGATTGTGAACCGTTGAGTCGATTTGCAGTATCGAGTCGGCACGAACTGGGATTTCAAAAGGCACAGCTCCCACACAATTCCATGGTGGTGAAGTTGGCTATGCATCGGATTAAGAGCCAAAAGACACACTCCTCATTGCCCCCTGGCAGGGAACCCCATACCATGGATGCGTTTAGTAGAAAGTGCTTCCAGGTCTCCATGCTCACAGCCTGGGTCCAGGCCTACCAGCTCTACATGGGCATTTACTTGAGAGACCTGGTGAAGGAGCTCGCCGGGTTTTCAGCTGGTTTATCAGGAGAGCCCCTTGAATGCTTTCGGACCCTGGTTTTCTTAGTCAAAGAATGCTTCAAATTTCAGACTCTGGCAGCCTTCGACAGCTTTGAGTTGGTGGTTTGTGGGACTGTGTTGGCCATTAGTACCCACCACCTTGGCTGGCTGCAGTCCTCCAACTTGGAGCAATGGGTTCAGGACAAATTAGCTGACGTCCCCTGCAGTGGAGATAACCTCTTTGGAAAACCCATAATTGACAAGGCTGACGAGTTGGAGAAGGAATTCATGACGAGGACCAGATTGTCCAAGAAGGTGTCTGATCCTTCCCATCAGAAGACTTTGGGTAAAAAGCCTTTCCACCCGAAAACTAAAAAGGCTTACGGAAACTACCCTAAGTTCCAGGCCTACCCCACTCCCCCTCAGGGGAAGCAGGCCAAGGGCTAAGGGCACGGCCTCCCTAAGCCCAAAGCTCCCAAGTCCCAAACACTGGCTCAGCCACAGGCTGGGGGGAGTTTCTGACTCCTTGGGCATAACCTCCCTGCCTCAGGAGGTTACAGGCCCAGGGTTCATGGGGGAGAAGGCTCATCCATTTCATGCACAGGTGGCCCATAATAACCAGGGACGCCTGGGTGCTGGGAGTGGTCACGGAGGGTTACCTCCTGCATTTTTACGAGTTGCCTCCCCCTCCTTAACAGGGGAAATACCAATGGACACTTTGCACAGGGAGCTCCTCTTGAGAGAACTCAAGTCGTTACTCCATGATCAAGCAGTCAAACCTGTCCTCCCTCATCTGCAGGGATGGGATTCTATTCCTGCTACTTCATGGTCCCCAAGAAGACAGGAGGCTTCTGGCCCATCCTGGACCTTCGGGACCTCAACGGCTTCCTAGTCGAGGAAAAATTTAAATTGGTATCCCTTGGAAACTTGCTGCCTTACCTTTTGTGGGGAGATTGGCTATGCTCCTTGGAACTCAAAGATGCCTATACCCACCTCATGATCTACCCAAGGCACCATTAGTATCTCTGCTTCATAAGAACATAAGGTATGCCATACTGTGTCAGACCAAGGTCCATCAAGCCCAGTATCCTGTTTCGTTGTGGGAGGCCAGCACTACCAGTACAGGGTGTTACCCTTTGGCCTCACATCGGCCCTGCGAGTCTTCACAAAGTGCCTAGTGGTTGTGGCCACCTGGCTTAGGGTCCTTGGGGTCTTTGTGTTCCCCTACTTAGACGACTGGCTCGTACGGGTCAGCACTCTGGACGAGGTGCGCATTGCCATTCAGCGCATGTTGGGACTGCTGCAGCATCTAGGGTTCGTGGCGAATTTCCCCAAGTCCCACCTCTTACCAAGCCAACGCATGGAGTTCATCAGAGCCCTGCTCAATTCCACTCGGGCACAGGCATTCCTGCCCAGGGAACTGGCCCATCGTCTTGCCGCCCTGGTAAGGGAGGTGCAAGGTGCAGCCTCCGTGTCAGCCCGAAAGATGCTCTGCCTCTTGGGTCACATGGCATCCACCGTCCACGTGACTTCTTTTGCCTGCCTACACATGCAGCAGGCCCAGTGGACGCCCAGCGCTCAGTTGGTGCAGGCAACGGGACACCTGGAGGACTGTATACAGGTCACTCCCGCCTTGGCATCCTCCCTGACTTGGTGGCAGGACCAGTGTAACCTGAGGGCTGACCTGCCGTTCCTTGCCCTGCCAACCTGGCATGTCCTCAGGACAGATGCATCCATCTTGGGCTGGGGTATCCATTGCGACCACCTCCGGTCACAGGGACAGTGGTTGCTGGATGAGAGTGCCTTGCAAATCAACCTGCTTGAGCTTCGAGTGGTCTGCCACGCCCTGTGGGTTTTCAGGGACCATCTGAAGGGGAGGGGTGTCCAGGTTCAGACTGACAACCAGGTAGCGATATCCTATATCAACAAGCAGGGAGGCATAGGGTCGTACCACCTCTGCTGGGAAGCGGCGCGCCTTGGAACCTTTATCTTATTTATTTAACATTTCTTATATACTGCCCCTTCCAACGATCAGGGGCAGTTTACATTGAACAATAATTATAGAAACTTGGTTATAGAGAACTTGTCAAACTATAATATATTTAAACTATATACAGGTCAGCTAGGCACTTATACAGAAGTATTGTGGCAGCTGCGTCTGAACTATTTACATGATATTGCAATCAGTGCAAGATATATTGTGAAAGGTACAGGATATATGGGTGTAGTCATCTCGGCGGAGGGGGGTGGGGTAGTAAATAGTGAAGGGGGAAGAGGGGTTGGGGAGATAGATGGCTTATAATATTCTGAGAGGAGACTTTGCAGCTGCCAGGAACCTCTCCCTCATGGCGGTGTTTCTGTCAGGCCAGGACAGCGTACTAGCAGACCACCTGAGCCACATTCTCCAGCCCCATGAATGGAGGCTGAACCCGTCCGTCCTGATGAAGATTTTCCGGCAGTGGGGAACCCCAGAGATAGACCTCTTTGCCAGCCCGGAGAATGCGCTGCGCCCAAGGTTGTTCTCCAGGAGGCGAGGCTGGGCTGGGGATAGAAGGCGGTGATGTCTTTCTCCTCCATTTGGTCCGAGGGGTTTCTGTATGCCTTCCTGCCGACCCCTCTGGTGCCGCAGGCACTGCTAAAGATTCAAGCGGAAGTGGCCACTGTCCTCTTCATTGCGCCCTATTGGCCATAGCATCCCTGGTTCCCCCTGCTGCTGCAGCTGTTGTGGGAGACCCCCTGGTCGCTGGGGTGCGCCCTGGACCTGCTCTCGCAATAGGGTGGCATGCTGTGCCACCCCCAACTTTCTGTCCCTGTTGCTGACTAGCCTGATTGCTGAGAGGATAGCCATTGCCCACCACGGCCTGGTCCGGTCGGTGGACGACATCTTGCTGGCCTCGCTTTAGAACTCTACGAGATGGGCCTATGTCTTTAAGTGGCACAGGTTCTCCCTATGGTGCGCAGTGCAGGGCCTTAACCCCTTCTCCTGCACAGTAGCGGAGGTCCTTCGGCACCTCTTGCACCTGTCCGGCACAGGCCTGAAATCCAATTCAGTCAGAGTGCATCTCTGTGCCATTTTGGCGCATCACCGCGATGTGGAGGGCCACGTCGCGTCTGTCCACCTCTTGGTGAGTTGGTTCATGCGTGGTGTCCTCCTTTTGCGGCCCCCGGTCTGCCTACCACGGGTGGCATGGGACCTCAACATAAACATGATCCTAGGGAAGTTCATGGGGGCTCCCTTCAAGCCATTGGTGATGTACCCTCTCAAGTACCTTTCCTGGAAGGTCATCTTCCTGGTGGCACTCACCTCCGCCAGGTGGGTAAGCGAGCTGCAAGCTCTCGTAGCGCACAAACCCTACACCAGGTTCCATAGAAAGAGGTGGTGCTGCTTACCACCTTTCCAAACCCTCATGCCTCCAGAACGGAGGTACCTCTGCACAAATTGGACTGTAAATGCGCCCTGGCTTTCTATATCCAGAGGACACAGGCTCATCGCCAGTCCCCAGTCACCTGGTTATAGCTGTCTCCAAATGTACACTCTCCCTGTGGGTGGCTGATTACATTGCATTTGCCTATCAGCAGGCGGGTCTCTCGCTGGAGCGTCATGTGATAGCCCCACTATGTGTGAGCCATGGCGGCCTCTGTAGTCAGCCTGCGGTTGGTTCCTTTGGTGGACATCTGCTGGACAGCCACCTGGTCCTCCGTGCACACCTTCGTGGCGCACTACTGTCTAGAGGAGTTCTCCCACAGTGACAGTGCCTTTGGGCAAGCAGTACTCTGTCGCCTCTTCGGGGAATAATGCAACTCCTTCCCTCCAGCCCTGTGTCCAGGCTACTGGATTAGGGATTGCATCCCTGATGCTGCTGCCACAATGTTAGACTTCCTGCCAATCAGTGCCCCTTGCTGCCCTTTACAGTCTGCTTTTTGGGTCGCCCATGGTTTTTACAGACTTTTTTTTCAGTAGCCTGTAGCTTGGGAGTTCCATATGTGATGCCTGACTCCCTGCTTGTTCCCCGAGAAAGCGTAATTACTCACCTGTAACAGGTGTTCTCCGGGGACAGCAGGGATCACTCCTCAGAACCCTCCCTCCTTCCCTTGGAGTTGTTTTGTTTTTCGTGTTTTTGCCGTCTTGTGCTATGTTGTTATACTGAGGCAAAATGGCAACTTTGAGTGGGAAGATGACCGCGCATGTGTGGTGTATCTCCCAAAAAGCTTTCTTTGAAAGCTGGGGAGTGGATCCGCACGGGCTCCATCGGTGCCAACATCACCTATATTTGAGGACTGATTCCTGCTGTCCCCGGAGAACAACTGTTACAGCTGAGTAACTATGCTTTCTTTCGTGGTTCTCTTTTAAAGCAGCATCCCGATCAGTTTTTCGGTGGTATCTTGTTCTTCTGACCACGTGCGCCTCCCTTCTTTTTTCAGTGTGCTCCATTTTCTGCAGTTGCCTTTTTCCTGCTTCTCTTTACGTGGTTAGTCGGCGGCTGTTTCCCTGCTTTGTTTTTGCTGTTTTCCACCATAATTTTTGTGCCGCGGCTGCCATTCTTTCTTCAGAGTCCTGTTGATTTTTAGCTCCCTGGCTCTTCCTGTGACTTTTTCTTTCATCCTGTTGTGAAAATGCCTTCTTCCCTATAGGTGGAGGGCCTCTTAAAAACCACTTTCTCATCATCAATCTTGGCATTGCAGGCCTCTGTTTGTGGAGGTCTCACTGCATGCACTGTGCTCCGATGGCTTCAGTTGTAGGGGTTAAGTACTTGTAGAGGTTAAGTATTAAGAGTGTCAACAGATTTGCTTTTAATTTTAAGTGTTAAGGGTTAATAATGTTCCTGGTTCATAATCACTCAATGGCTGCCCCACATCTCAAAAAATTGCTAAAGAACAACAGCCACGCTGCTATACCATGTGAGCCAGCATTCAGGCCTTTGCAAGAAGAAACCCAGCACCGGAAGGAACCATATAAGGCAGTATCATGAGCCTTGCAAGGTGCCAGTCTGGGCTGGAAAAGTCCAGACTTGGGCCTGTAGAGGCTATGTGCAAAGAAACACATACACAGGAAACCACAAGCTGGCAACATATATGCTAGGCCTGGCTCTGAAGAAAGCAGGTGGCTGGACCATAATTGGTAAGTATGAGAGAGAGGGGGCCAGGGGGATTTTGCAACAGGAACTAAGGGAAACAGAAAAAGGCAATGATAAGAGATAAGGGGGGAGGGGGGAGAGAACACGGAGGAATGGATCTGGGGACTGTATGCACGAAAAGGGAAGCAAAGAAAAGTATAAATGTGTAGTATGCTTTTTTATATTCATGGGAGGAGATATATTCTTGAGATGCCTAGCGCCCGATAGAACTCTCTTCCCCACCACTGCCTGTATTTGGTCATCAGTTATCTAATAAACAGAGACTCTGATTGCACCTGTACTGACTTTTTGGATCTGATCATTGCAGGTAATTAGTAATAATTAGGTTGTGGTCCATTTTGTACGAAACAGGGCCGTACACAGTCACTGCCAGATGATCCGGCTTTGCCTCATTTAGAGTCGATCATTGCCTTTCTTGTAGATGCTTTTTATAATCTACTGCGCTTATCTGCTCAGTCTGTGGCTGCTGCCACAGTAACTCGGATGCTGCTTCCAAGTTCCTGTCTCGCCAAGCTTCCTTTCAAGGGCCGCCTTTTTGGTGAGGATTTGAAAAAAACTTGTGAAAGATTTGGGGGAAGTCAAGCCTCAGCGTTTGCCAGAGGATAATCCCAAATCCAATTTTCATCATCCTGCCACTTCGTCGTCACGTCCTCATCTTATAGAGTCTGCTTCAGAGACATTCGTCACTACTGACCTGGCAAATATGGTGGTGGTTCTAATAGGGATGGTTCTAAGTCGCAGTCCTTTCGGGATATCCATCACAACAGGGACAGTTTCTCCTCATCCAACAAGCTTTCTGGCTCCACCAAATCTTCCCGTTGACCGTTTCTGGGTCCATTCTGGGGTGCCGCCTTTGGGCAGATGCTTATGGTATTTTTCCCGCGAATTGACCCAGATAACATCTGGATACTCAAGGTAGAAACACAGGGTTATGCTCTCAGTTTCACCGAGCCTGTGGTGAATGTCTTCATCTCTCCATGCAGTTCCGCAGCCATGGCTGCAGCTGTATACCTGACTCTCCGCCACCTTCAGCTCAATGCGATATGCCCAGTTCCTCACTCAGAAAGAGGTTCTGGTCACTATTTCACTTACTTTGTCATTCCCATGAAGGAAGGCTCCTTCTCTCCTATCCTGGACCTCAAGGGAGTCGATCGCTGTCTTCAGGTGCCATGGTTCCGGATGGAAACCCTCAGGATAGTCATTCAAGCTGTTTGGCCAGGAGAATGTCTCGCATCCCTGGACCTGGCAGAAGCATATTTTCACATTCTAATCCGCCAAGATCATCAACAGTATTCACGTTTCGTGGTCCTCGGTCAACATTATCAGCTTTGTGCCCTGTTCTTTAGTCTTGCCACAGTTCCTCGCACTTTCTCCAAGGTGGATGATGGTAGTGGCAGCTTCCCTGCGGCGCTAAGGTATTTGGGTTTATCCTTATCTAGACGACTGGTTGATCAGAGCAATGAGTTTCAAGGAGGCTATTTCTGCAATCTCTCAGGCCCTCTCCTTTCTGGGCTGTCTCGGCTGGGTGGTCGATTATGCCAAAAGCAATCTGTGCCCAGTTCAGTCTTCGGAATTCCTTGGCACCCGCTTCGATATGAGAAAGGGTCACGTCTTCCTTTCTTACAACAGATGCAAGAAGCTCTGCGTTCAGGTCCATGCCTTCTGGCACCTGGCAGCTCCCACTGCCTGGGATTACCTACACCTCCTCAGCACCATGGCTTCTGCTCTCCATGTAGTCCCATGGGCCCATGCTCACATGCGTCCACTTCATTACTCTCTCCTGCCGGCCGTGCTAGTCCCCATCCACCCAGGACTATCAGATTAGTCTACCCCTTTCTTCAGTGGTTCGCTGCAATCTTCGCTGGTGGCTTTGTTCTCATCACTTGTTGAAGGATGTTCCCTTGTAAATTCCACGTTGGGTGGTGGTCACCATGGACGCCAGCCCTGCAAGTTGGGGTTCGCACTGCCATGGATAGGCAGCGCAGGGATCTTGGTCCATTCAAGAAGCCTCTTGGACCATCAATTGCCTCGAAGCCCGGCTGTTTGTGTGGCTCTAGTCTTCTTGCAATCCCATCTCCAGGGTTGAGCAATCATTCTGACAATTCCACCACAGTGGTCCTGGAAATGAGTCTTCTATTTCCCTCGGCAAAATCCAATCTTCTGGCTCTTTCTGTGCAGCACATTGTGGGTATGGAGAACATTCAAGCGAATTTCCTGAGTCGTTATATCCTGGACCCCGGTGAATGGGAATTAGCTCTGTGTGGACATTTGCGAATATTGCGTGTCGGTGGGGGTCATCCGACTAAATCTAATGGCAACCTCTTCCAGTGCCGAGACATTCCTTTTCAGTTGTCGAAAGGATCTAAACTCTCACGGCCTAAATGCTTTGATTCAGACCTGGCTCTTAAACCAGATTCTCTACATCTTTCCTAAACACAAGCTTTAAACTAAGATGCAGACAGAGGTCCAGCAACGAGATGGGGGTTCTCCGGTCTTTTGCATTGAGTGTCACATGTATGATTTTCTCCCAGTTGGTGAGAGGTCCTACATATGCACTAAGTGCAGGGAGCTCTTTGCTCTCAGGGAACGAGTCCGTTCTCTAGAGGCTAGAGTAGCAGACCTGGAAGACATAAGAAAGACAGAGAAGTACATGGACGAGACCTACAGGGATATAGTCCTGAAGTCCCACCTCCAGTCTGGCAGCATCCCTGTTGCCATGGAGGAGAGAGGTCACGTGACAGGAGAGCATCACCCTGGTGTGGCAGGAAGTGATCCTGTAACTAGGACCTGTCCTCCAGGTGATGTAAAACCCTCTCGCACCGAGGACGTTTCTCCAGGGCCATGTCCCCATGAGGGGAGGGTCAGGACAGCTGTTATAGTTGGTGTGATTCAATCATTAGGAATGTAGATAGCTGGGTGGCTGGTGGACGTGAGGATCGCCTGGTAACATGCCTGCCTGGTGCGAAGGTAGCAGATCTCACGCACCGCCTAGATAGGATCATAGATAGTGCTGGGGGGGAGTCTGCTGTCTTGGTACATGTTGGTACCAATGACATAGGAAAATGTGGTAGGGAAGTTCTGGAGGATAAATTTAAGCTTTTAGGTAGGAAGTTGAAATCCAGAACTTCCAGGATAGCGTTCTCCGAAATGCTTCCTGTTCCACGTGCAGGACCCAAAAGACAGGCAGAGCTCCGGAGTCTCAATGCGTGGATGAGACAATGGTGCAAGGATGAGGGTTTTGGATTTGTTAGGAACTGGGGGAACATTCTGGGGAAAAGGGGGGGCTCTTCCGAAGGGATGGGCTTCACCTTAATCAGGATGGGACCAGACTGCTGGCATTAACCTTTAAAAAAGAGATAGAGAAGCTTTTAAACTAGAAAATAGGGGAAAGCCGACAGTCACCCAAGAGCGCATGGTTCGGACAAAGGTATCCTTGAAGGATACTACCAAAAGCAGTGAGGTTCCAAAAGGGAGTATAGTAGCCCAAATGCCCTTGAGTAAGGAGCAGACAGAGCATAAAGATTCCCAATTACCCATGCCTACCAATAGCCAGATTAATATTAATAAAATACAGTCTCTAAAATGCTTGTATGCCAATGCTAGAAGTCTAAACAATAAGATGGGAGAATTAGAATATATAGCACTAAATGAGAGGTTAGATATGATTGCACTCTCAGAGACATGGTGGAAGGAGGATAACCAGTGGGACACTGTGATACCTGGATACAAACTATATCGTAATGATAGAGCTGAACAAATTGGTGGAGGGGTTGCGCTCTATGTTAGAGAGGGCATTGAGTCAGAAAGGATTAAAGTTTTGCAGGGAACAAAATTTGCTGTAGAATCTCTATGGATTGAAATTCCATTTATGAAGGGGAAGGTGATGGCAGTGGGAGTATACTATCGACCGCCTGGCCAGAATGAACAAATGGATGATGAAATGCTTAAAGAAATCAAGGAAGCTAACAAAAGCCACAACAGAGTAGTAATAATGGGTGATTTCAATTACCCCGGTATCGACTGGGACAGTGTCACAGCAGGACAAGCTAAAGAGATAAAGTTTCTAGATGAAATAAATGACTGCTTCTTGGAGCAGCTGATTCATGAACCAACCAGAGGGGAAGCCATACTGGACCTAGTCCTTAGTGGAACGCCAGATCTGGTGCAAGAAATAAGGGTGTTGGGACCACTTGGCAATAGTGATCATAGTATGATCATGTTTGATTTAATCAGTGGAGGACAGATAGTAAAGGAATCCACAGTACTACCTTTTAACTTTCAAAAGGGAGACTATGATAGAATGAGGAATATAGTTCGGAAAAAACTAAAAGGAGCGGTTCCAAAGGTTAAAGACTTACAGCAAGCTTGGGTGTTATTTAAAAATACTATCCTCGAAGCCCAGACCAGCTGTATTCCACGCATTAAGAAAAGTGGCAGAAAGTCCAAAAAACTGCCAGCATGGTTTAAAGGTGAGGTCAGAGAGGCTGTTGCTGCCAAAAGAGCAACCTTCAGGAAATGGAAAAAAGAGCCAAATGATGAAAACTGGAAACAGCACAAGCACTGGCAAGTTAAATGCAAAGCATTGATAAGGCAGGCAAAGCGGGAATTTGAGAAGAAACTTGCTACGGAAGCAAAAACACGAAATAAAGACTTTTTCAAGTACATTCGTAGCAAAAGGCCTGTGAGAGAGTCAATTGGACCATTAGATAATAGAGGGGTAAAAGGGGCAGTAAGAGGAGACAAGGCTATAGCGGAGAGACTGAATGAATTCTTTGCTTCGGTCTTTACTGAGGAAGATGTAGGGATGTTACCCAAGACTGAAGTGGTATTTAAAGGTGATACTGCAGAGGAATTGAGAGAAATATCGCTACACCGGGAAGATATATTACAACTATTTGATAAACTGAATAGTAGCAAATCACCTGGACCGGATGGTATACATCCCAGAGTGTTGAAAGAACTGAAATATGAGATTGCAGACCTGCTATTGGTAATCTGTGAACTTTCATTAAAATCATCTGTAATACCTGAAGATTGGAGGGTCGCCAACGTAACACCAATTTTTAAAAAAGGTTCCAGGGGTGACCCGGGAAATTACAGACCGGTGAGCCTGACGTCAGTACCAGGGAAAATGGTAGAAACCATCATAAAGAACAAAATTACACAGCATGTAGATAGTCATGGCCTAATGGGAGACAGCCAACATGGCTTTAGACAAGGAAGATCTTGTCTTACTAATCTGATCTGTTTTTTTGAAGGTGTGCATAAACAGGTAGACAAAGGTGAGTCGGTTGATATAGTGTATCTGGACTTTCAGAAAGCTTTTGACAAGGTCCCCCATCAGAGACTTTTGGCAAAGCTAAAAAGTCATGGGATAGGAGGCAGTGTACTATTGTGGATCGGGAACTGGTTAAAAGATAGAAAGCAGAGGGTAGGGCTAAATGGCCAATATTCCCAATGGAAAAAGGTGAATAGTGGAGTACCCCAGGGATCTGTACTGGGTCCGCTACTTTTTGACATATTCATAAATGACCTGGAAAAGGGAATAACTAGTGAGGTTATCAAATTTGCAGATGACACAAAACTGTTTAAAGTTGTTAAAACCCAAGAGGATTGTGGAAAACTGCAGGAGGATCTGGATAAATTGGAAGACTGGGCATCCAAATGGCAGATGAAATTTAATGTGGACAAGTGCAAAGTTATGCACCTAGGAAAGAACAACCCACACTATAGTTACACGATGCAAGGCTCCACATTAGAAACCACCACCCAGGAAAAAGATTTAGGAGTCATCGTGGATAACATGTTAAAACCCTCCGCCCAGTGTGCAGCGGCGGCCAAGAAAGCAAATAGAATGCTAGGTATCATAAGGAAAGGGATGGAGAATAAAACAAAGGATATTATAATACCTCTGTATCGCTCCATGGTACGACCGCACCTTGAATATTGTGTGCAATTCTGGTCACCGTATCTTAAAAAGGACATAGAGTTATTAGAAAAAGTACAGAGAAGAGCCACCAAATTGGTGAAGGGGATGGAAGGCTACTCCTATGAAGAGAGGCTAAAAAGGGTTAGGGCTCTTTAACCTGGAAAAGAGACGGCTGAGGGGAGATATGATAGAGGTCTATAAATTAATGAATGGAGTGGAACGGATAAACGTGGATCAATTGTTTACGCTATCAGAATATAGAAGGACTAGGGGACATGTAATGAAGCTACGGGGTAAACTATTTAAGACAAATAAGAGAAAATATTTCTTCACTCAAAGTGTAATCAAACTCTGGAATCTGTTACCGGAGGATGTAGTAAGGGCTGTTAGTATAGCTGGGTTTAAAAAGGTTTGGACAAGTTCCTGGAGGAAAGGTCCATAAACCACTATTAAAAAGGGACCCAGGATATCAATGCTTGACCTAGTACAAGCACTGCAGAACCTGTGTCTTTTGGGGAAACTGCTAGGTACGTATGACCTAGATTGGCCACTGTTGGAAACAGGATACTGGGCTTGATGGACCTCGGTCTGACCCAGTATGGCATTTCTTATGTTCTTATGTTCCTCCTTGGCTGCTCATCGGCTGTGTACTCCGTCGGATAGAGTCACACTCCAGGTAGTGCTGGTGGCCCCGGATTGGCTTCTGCATCCATGGTATGCCAATCTCCTCTGCCTCCTGCAGGAGGCTCCCCTAGCCTACCCATCAGTGTCCAGAGAGGTCTCCTGTTTCATGTTCTCATGGACGACCCTGCTCCTTACTCTTATGGCTTGGCTATTGAACGGCGTTGCATCGCAAAGGTTACTCGCCGCAAGTAGTGACGTCTCAAATATGGGCTTGACGATCTTCTACCTCATTGGCCTATGCTTGGATCTGGTGTCCTTTTTTTTTTTCTTCTTGGTGTTCTAAGTGATCCCTCTCACCTTGGTGAATTGATATTCCAGACATTTATTCTTTCTCCAGGACCAAGCAGGAAGTCAGTCCTCACATATAGGGTGACGTCGGTGCCGACGGAGCCCCCGTGCGGAGCATTTCCCCAGCTTTCAAAGAAAGCCTTTGGGAATTGCAGTGCGCATGCGTGGTCCCCTTCCCGCCCAAGGGTGCCATCTTGCTCAGTCGTCTTTTTTCCGCAGAGCCCAACGGACGTAGTTCGTTTTTCGCCGAGGAAAAAGTTGATTTCCCTGTTTTTTGTTCTTCTTCGGTTCGACGCTGGATCCTTTTCCCGCCTGGGCCCAATACGCCGGTATCGAGCCCACTCTCTATTTTTCGGTTTTTGTCCTTCGAGACTAGCGTTCGCGCCATTTTTCTCTTTTCACTGGCAGCCCTGTCTTTTGACCTCGCAGGGGCCCTTTTTCCCCCGATGGCTGCCAGCGGGTTTAAAAAGTGTGATCGCTGTAAGAAACTTATGTCTCTTACTGACACATGGCTGCTGCCTCCGCTGCCTCGGACCCGATCATGACCCGTGGTCCGTGTGGCAGAATGTCCTCGAAGGCGTTGAGGAGTCGATAGCACCAAAAGGATAGAATCTTCTCTGACTGCGCGTCCGGACGTGCCCGGACCTCGTTAGAGGCCTCGATGTCTCGGGACTCCGGCCCCGAGCAGCGTCGAGGTTCCTCTGAGCGGGGGTCTCCTTCGTGGGAGCAGCGTAGGAAGAAAAAACCCGCGACGGCGGCGTCGGTGGACGCTCCTGGTTCCTCGAGGGCCAGGTTGCATAGCCACAATAGCCGTCCTCGTTCTTTGGAGTCGGAGAGGCCTGCCAAACAACCTCGTCTCGAGATGGAGTCTCCTGGGCACGTGAGTACTGTAGTCCTCGTGGACTCTCCTCCAGGGGAGCCGACGTCGGGCCCGACGCCGTCTGGGCCCGGGTCGGGGGCTGCTGGGTCTCCTGAGCTTGGACTCAGGTTGACGGCCTTGGAGAGCAGCGTCGCTGCCTTCATGGAACAGCAGCGGGCATTGATCGCCGGTCTCACCGGTGCATCTGCCCCGACCACCGGGACGTCGACGTCCAAGTCGACCCCGGAGGCCGAGTCGATCCTCGGCCATGGTCTCCCTCGGCGTCGGGGCGGAGGGCATCGGTGCCCGCCCGACCGAAGCTGCTCGATTCCTCCTCCGAGGAGTCGGTCTGGGAGATGGAGGACGAAGAGTCACCCGACACCTATCGGACTCGGTGTGTCCCATCGGACTCACTGGAGTCCAAACCTCGGAGACGATCCCACCGGAGGATACCTGGTTCTCGGACTTCGTGCGGGATATGGCCAAGGCCTTGGCATTCCCCGCGGATCCCGAGGAGGAGCCTCGAGCCGAAGAGCTCGAGGCCCTCCAGTATGACTCTCCCCCGAAGGAGGCCTTTACTATTCCAGTTCCTCCGATGCTGGAGCGGCTGCTCTTCTGCATGTGGGAGACCCCGGCCTCGACGTCGGTGTTAAGCAAGCGGGTCGATTCCATCTATCGAGTCCACAAGAGCCCCGGGTTCCAAAAGGCACAATTACCGCACCACTCCAAGGTTGTGGAATCGGCCATGCATCGACTGAAAAGTCAGAAGATGCACTCCTCGGTGCCTCCCGGCCGGGAGGCCTGGAACCTGGATGCCCTCGGTAAGAAGTGCTTCCAGGGTTCTATGCTTGCTTGCTGTGTCCAGACATACCAGCTCTACATGGGCATGTACCTCCGAGACCTAGCATAGGAGATTGCCGGGTTCTCTGCTGGTCTCTCCGAGGAACCTTTGCAGAGATTCCAGGCCTTGTCCACTGGTATTCGGGAGTGCTCGAAGTTTATCTCTCGAGCAGCCTACGATGGCTTCGAGGCTTCGGCCCGAGTAGCCGGGGCCGGCATCGGTGCCCGCCGACAGGCTTGGCTACAGTCATCTGACCTCGAGCCATGGGTACAGGACAAGTTGGTCGATGTCCCCTGCCGAGGTGAAAACCTTTTCGGCAAACCCATGGCTGAAAAGGCTGCTGAACTCGAGACAGAGACTCTCACCAGGACTCGGCTGTCCAGGAAAACCTCTGCCCCTTCTCAGAAGAAGGGCTCGGGAAAAAAGACCTTTTACCCGAGGAAGTCATCTGCCTATAAACAATACCCTCATTATCAGTCCTCTGTAGCTACCCAACAGGGTCAGCAGGCCAAGGGGCAGGGTCATGGGCCCCGTAGGCAGAAGGCCCCCAAGCCACCAACACCGGCCCCTGCTCAGCAGGGTGGGGGTTTTTGACTCAGAAAGCATAGCCTCTTCTCCTCAGCTGGCTCATATCAGCACAGGAGGCCAGCTGGCCCACTTTGCCCACAGGTGGTCAGCCGTCACATCAGATACCTGGGTGCTCCATGTAGTCCAAAAGGGCTATCTTCTCCATTTTCACCAGGTACCTCCCTCCTATTTTCCAGGGGAGCCTCCAAGACTCCCTCTGCACAAGGACCTACTCCTTCAGGAGTTAGCAAGTCTGCTAAAGGACCAGGCTGTGGAACCGGTGCCCCACCACCTGAGAGGTCACTGCTTTTATTCCAGGTAATTTCTGGTACCAAAAAGAACAGGAGGCCTCAGACCCATCCTAGACTTGCGCAACCTCAACAAGTTCCTGGAGAGGGAAAAGTTCAAGATGCTTACCCTTGGAATCCTGCTGCCCTACCTCCAGCAGGGAGATTGGCTATGCTCCTTGGATCTAAAGTATGCTTATACTCACATCCTTTATTCATCCAGACCACAGACAATATCTCAGATTTGTTGTGGGGGGGAAACCACTACCAGTACAGAGTACTGCCCTTTGTCCTAACCTCCGCC
Source organism: Ichthyophis bannanicus (assembly GCA_033557465.1). Classification (NCBI taxonomy): domain Eukaryota; kingdom Metazoa; phylum Chordata; class Amphibia; order Gymnophiona; family Ichthyophiidae; genus Ichthyophis; species Ichthyophis bannanicus. The sequence goes on along the minus strand of CM066036.1, from coordinate 136,361,031 downwards.
CCCAGGGTGTTCACCAAGTGCCTGGCGGTGGTGGCGGCCTACCTGAGGCTTCAAGGTCTTTTTGTGTTCCCATACCTGGACGATTGGCTCATAAGGGGCCAGTCTTCCCTGGAGGCCAGTCAAGCCACCCTTCACACTGTGGCTCTGCTTCAGCACTTGGGGTTTGTCATAAACTTCGCAAAGTCTACTTTGCTCCCGTCCCAGAACTTGGAATTCATAAGAGCAAGACTGGACACTCTTCAGGCGAAGGCTTTTCTGCCCGTGGACAGAGCCCACAGATTGATGGATCTAGCCAGGCAGTTTCACAGCAATTCCCTGGTCTCCGCCAGGCAATTCCTGAGGCTTCTCGGCCATATGACTTCCACGGTTCATGTAACCCCCAATGCCCGCCTGCATATGCGGCCTGCTCAGTGGAGCCTTCGAACTCAGTGGCATCAGGCCACAGGGAGCCTTGCAGACTCAGTAAGAATATCTGCACTGCTTGTCTCCTCTCTACAATGGTGGCTTCATCTTCCGAATCTGGTGCTCGGAGTGGTTTTTCAATCCCCTCCGCATTCTCAAGTGCTGACGACAGATGCTTCTCTTCTAGGTTGGGGAGCACATTGCCAAGGGGCATGTACTCAGGGTCTCTGGACCCCTTGGGAGGCTGCTCAGCAGATAAACTTCCTGGAGCTACGGGCAATACGCCTAGCTCTGAGAGCCTTCTCCCACCTCACATCTCAACAGTCTGTACTGGTCCAGACGGACAATCAAGTTGCCATGTTTTGCGTGAACAAGCAAGGAGGCACAGGCTCCTTCCTTCTCTGTCAGGAAGCACAACGGCTGTGCTCCTGGGCCGTCAATCACGGAATCCTTCTCAAAGCCGTCTACCTCCCAGGTCAAGAGAATTACCTGGCAGACAGACTGAACAGAATCCTGCAACCACACGAATGGAGGTTGAATCCATTGGTGGTTCAGCAGATCTTTCTCAGGTGGGGCCTCCCCACCATGGATCTTTTCGCCAGTCCTCTGAACCGGCAACTCCCGAGATTCTGTTCCAGACAACCGCATCCTCTCAGAGTAGCAGCGGATGCGTTTCTGATCCCGTGGTCCACAGGCCTACTGTATGCGTTTCCTCCCACGCCACTAGTGTCCAGAACACTATTCAAAGTCCTCAAGGACGGAGCCTCGATGATTCTGATAGCCCCCAGGTGGCTGAGGCAACCGTGGTTGCCGCTTCTGCTGCAACTGGCGGTGGACACTCCTATTCCTCTGGGGCTTCAACACAATCTCCTGTCTCAAGAACAGGGATCTCTCTTACACCCCAACCTCCAGTCCCTTCATCTGATGGCCTGGCGGCTGAAAGGGTAGTTCTGGCTCCCCTACTACTGCCTAGAGAGGTGGAGGACGTAGTCTTAGCCTGTAGAAGGCAATCCACCCGGAAATCCTACGTTCTTAAGTGGTGTAGATTCTCCACATGGTGTGCTCAGCACAGTGAGAATCCCTTCTTGTGCTTGGTAGCGGTAGTATTGCAATATTTGCTTCACCTCTCCAATCTAGTCCAATTCTGTCAGAGTTCACCTCAGTGCTCTCTCAGCGCACCACTCGGTGATGGACGGGCGGCCTCTTTCCAACCACCCTTTAGTGGCTCGTTTCCTCAGAGGCCTTCTCCTGCTTAAGCCTCCCTTACGTCCACCGGCCCCTGAGTGGGATTTAAATGTGGTCTTACAGCGGATTACTTGTCCGCCCTTTGAACCTATGGCTACCTGTCCTCTCCGTTTTTTGTCCTGGAAAACTTTGTTTCTGGTAGCTCTTACTTCTGCTAGGCGAGTTAATGAACTTCAGGCGCTGGTGTCTGATTCCCCTTACACTAGGTTCTACAGGAATAGGGTAGTCTTGCGGACTCACCCTAAGTTTCTCCCTAAGGTTGTCTCCTCTTTCCATCTCAATCAGGAGGTGGTTCTTCCGACCTTCTTTCCCAGGCCGCATGCCAACCGGGCTGAGATGGTTCTGCATACCCTGGACTGTAGGAGGGCATTGTCCTTCTACCTTGACCGTACGCGGGAGCCTCGGAGGGCTGTTCAGCTCTTCATTTCTTTTGACCCCAATAAGTTGGGGTTGCCTGTCTCCAAGCGTACTATGTCCATATGGGTCGCTGACTGTATCGCCTGGGCTTATGAGGCAGCCGGCCTCTCGTTGGAGGGTCGAGTCACGGCTCATCGTGTCAGGGTGAAGGCTGCGTCAGTGGCTCATCTCCGCTCTTTTCCGTTGGCAGACATCTGCCGGGCCGCTACTTGGTCTTCAAGCCAGACTTTTGCGGCCCATTACTGCCTTGAGAGAGAGTCCCGCAGGGACAGTGCTTTCGGACAGGCAGTACTCCATAATCTCTTTGGGGTCTAGGCAACTCCTTCCCTCCGGCCCTGATGTTGGGCTACCGGTTGGGGGCGTTCTCAGAGAAGTTTCCTTCCTTACGTTCTGACGCTCTAGAGGGAACTCAGTTTTTCGGCTTGGGGCCTCCGGTAGCCTTAAGCTGGGGAGTCCCATATGTGAGGACTGACTTCCTGCTTGGTCCTGAAGAAAGAGTAGTTACTCACCTGTAACAGGTGTTCTCCAGGAGCAGCAGGAATCAGTCCTCACAACCCTCCCGACTCCCCTTGGAGTTGCAGTTATATGATTTAGTTTTTGCTAATTTTTTTGCTGTCTTTTAGCTATGTCATCAGACTGAGCAAGATGGCACCCTTGGGCGGGAAGGGGACAGCGCATGCGCGCTGCAATTCCCAAAGGCTTTCTTTGAAAGCTGGGGAAATGCTACGCACGGGGGCTCCGTCGGCGCCGACGTCACCCTATATGTGAGGACTGATTCCTGCTGCTCCTGGAGAACACCTGTTACAGGTGAGTAACTAGTTATCTCCAAGTTATAATGTAAATAGTTATCTCCAAGTTATAATGCCCTGTTCAATGTAATTTCAGTTTGTTCAATGTAAACCGCACTGATGCAGAATAGCGCGGTATATAAGAGAATGTAAATAAATAAATAACTATTCTTTCCTTCAGGATGGTGTTGATAAGGGTCTCGTACTTAATTCTTTAAAGGCGCATATTGCAGCCTTGACATGCTTTCGGGGGCTTCTGCATGGGCGGTCTCTTGCTTCTCATGTAGACTATTCCAGTTATCTGTAGGGTGTTTGGATGAATGGGGGACCTCAGGGAGCAATCGTCCTTTCTTGGGATCTGTCCTTAGTGCTTTGCATGCTCATCTGTGCTCCGTTTGAGCTTCTCCATAGGGCATTTCTCAAAGATTTGACTCTCAAAACTGTTTTTCTTCTAACAGTCACTTTGGCACGGTGCCTTTCAGAGTTCCAGGCACTTTCTTGCCAGGATCCTTTTCTGGGTTTTTTTTTCCCCCAGAGGGAGTTACCATTCAAATAGTGCCCTCTTTTCTGTCTAAGATCCTTTTGGATTTTCATGTCAACTAATCGGTTGTGCTTCCTTCCTTTTTTAAGGAGCAGTCTTCGGGTGACAAGAGTCCTTCACCTGTTGGATGTTTGTAGGGTGTTAACGCCGTTACCTCAAACTCACTAATACGTTTAGTCTCTGATCATGTTTTGTCCTGGCTTCTGGTCCACAAAAAGGAGAGCGGCCACTTCCAAAGCGACCATTGTATGCTGGATCAAGCAGACCATTGAGTCAGCTTATATTTTATTGAACAAATCTGTGCCTGTAGATCTTCGGGCACATTCTACATGGGCCCAGGTTACTTCTGGGCAGAATGCTTACGGATAGCTCTGCTAGATATTTGCAGGGTGGCCATCTTGTTTTCCTTCTCTACTTTTACATGTCACTATCGCTTGGATGTTCCAAGCTTGAGAAGCAACTTGCTTCGTAGCCTCTGCCTTGGCTGCAGTGGTTTCTTCCTGCTCTGGAGTGGTTTAACTATGGCACTCCCCGCTAGTCTGGACTAGTCTAGCAGGATGTATTTGGAAGGAGAAATTTTTCTTACTGACAATTTCGTATCTCCAGGAACAAGCAGGAATGAGTCTTCACATATGGGTTTCGTCGGTACCGACGGAGCCTGCGCGGGAACGCTCCCCAGCGTCCAGTAAGAAAGCTTTTGGGAGCATCCCACAGCGCCTGCGCGCTGCCTTCCCGCCTTTCCCAACCGCCTCTCTCCTGTTCTTCTTTTCCGCGGAGCCAGCAGGTCGTGTTCCTGTCACCGCAGAAGAAGTTCTTTATTTTTTTCTTTATTTTTCTGTGTCGCGTCTGCCTTCGACGTCAGACCGGTACCGCCGGTCTTTTCTTTTCTTTCTTCTTTAAAAAAACAAAAAACAAAAAAAAAACCCTTTTCTTATTTCAGCTGTGCATTTTTATTTTGGTCCTTAGGCCTAAATATTTTTCTCCTCATGGAGAAGCCCGCTTCCGGGTTCAAAAAGTGCACAAAATATGGCGGTACTATTTCTGTCACCGACACCCATGATTGGTGTCTGAAATGTTTGGGTCCTGACCATTCCATCACGGATTGTGTGTCCTGCACCAATGATGTCTTAGAGGGGTCGGCAGAACCGAGCAGCCAAGTTCAGTACCCTGTTTCCCTCTGATGCCGCCTCTGTGGCATCGACGTCTTCCAGGGCTGCTTCTTCCTCCCATGGATCTCAGGTAAAGAAACATAAATCTAGCCGGTCCTCGAAGGGCAAATCTCCCTCTAAGCATCGAGATGCCTCCGGGCTTGTCCTCGAGGATTCCGCTCCGTCAAGATTACCCCGGAGGGAAGTTCCGGCTTCCAAAGCATTGTCTATGGGGTCACAGGTTGACATCGATGGCTCGGCCTCGACCTCGACCGATCACCTGTTGCCGTGTTCTGGGGTACCGATGGCCTGTTCTGGGGTACCGGTGGCGTCGATGGATCAGAAAATTCTGTCCATGCAGCGCACCCTTACGGCGTTTATGCAGGTTTCGACGCCTCCGGTACCGCAACAATCTCCGTTGCCGGTACCGATTGCCTCGACATCGGCTTCGGTGTCGACTGCAATGGTACCCTGTCCTATGATGCCCATCGGTACCGAACCGGTACCGCTTACTCCCGATGTCGATCCCACTCGGTACGCGTATCGGGCTTTACAGGAGCATCCAGACAGGCGATACTTCGATTCCTCCGAAGACTCTGATGAGTCGGAGGCTTCTGTCGATGCACCGGTACTTCTTCCTCAGGAGTCTGCTTCTCCAAAACGAAGAATGTCTCCTCCAGAGGACTTGTCTTTTCAAGACTTCATTAGAGAAGTGGCTAGAGGCCTCTCCATCACAGTGGCCTCTAAGTCAGAGCCTAGAGCCAAGCAATTAGATATTTTGCAATATCCTAAGGAACCTAAGGAAGCAGCTACCTTACCTATTCATGAGATTCTTTATGATCTCATGTTGGGCATGTGGGAGACTCCTCTCACCACCTCTCCTCATTCTCGTAGGTTGGACACCATGTATCGTGTCCCTCCCTGTCCTGGTTTTCATAAGACTCAGCTTCCTCACCACTCTATTGTGGTTGAGTCTGCTATGAAGAAAATAAAGAGTGCAAAGAGACACTCATCTAACCCTCCAGGACGTGAATGTAGGACTCTAGATGCTTTTGGCCAAAGGATTTTCCAGGCCAATATGCTTGCTGCCAGAATCAACTCCTATAGTCTCTATATGGGGATGTTTCTAAAAGAAGTCACAGATCATCTGCAGACTTTAGCCCCTTTTATTTCAGAAGATAAAAGGCAGGAATTTCTCACTTGGCTCAAACATGCCCAAGATGTTTCCAAATTCTCCAACCGTGCAGCCTTTGACTCTTTTGAGTGTGTAAGCAGAGCCACGGCTATTGCCATAGGTGCATGCAGAATTGCTTGGTTACAAGCCTCTGATTTGGAACTCTGGGTCCAAGATGAGTTGGGAAACCTTCCTTGTACAGGTGAAAACCTGTTTGGCAGGGATTGGCAAGCAAAGGCCACTCAGATGGATGCTGAGAACTCTGCTTTGGATCGACTTTCAAAGTCTACCTCTGCCCCTGTTAAGAAAAGATTGTTCAAAAAGACATCTTTTTCTAAAAAGGGAAGATATTATCCTGCTCATGGGCAGACATCTTCTGCAGGTCGTTTTGCTGCAAAGCGTCAGCAGCCACCTAAACAGGCCAAGTCAAAGGCTGCCAGGATAACCACAGCCCAGCAGCCTCAACCTCCTCAGGGCCTTTAACTTGCAACTAGAGAACTTAGCTTTTCTAGCTCTGGGAAAACCAGAGCCTCTCGCCATTCCAGGAAGGTTGACTTACTTTGCTCCCAGATGGGAGCAAATCACAGCAGAGCAATGGACCCTCTCCATCATAAAGGAAGGGTACAAGCTTCATTTCTTAAGCCTTCCTCCTCACACCATGGTGAAACAGTTCAATTCTCCAATATCTCTCCTCAACCTTCTAGGTCAGGAGATTGCTACCCTTCTTGCCCAAGGGGCAATAGAAGAAGTACCTCTTCTTCAACAGGGCTCAGGGTTCTACGCCCCTTATTTTCTTATCCCAAAGAAAACAGGGGGCTACAGACCCATATTAGATCTCAGAGAATTGAACAAATTTCTATTCAAGGAGAAATTCAAAATGATTTCTCTGGGGGCGGAGCCTGATGTCCAGCGGGTAGGACGCTTTGCGTTGAAGCTCCCGAGAGGCCTACTCAGAATCCTGACTTAATACCTATATAAATTTACTATTTTGCTCCGAGCTGACCGGGGCACCTCGGGGGGGATGGCGGCCCACAAACCAGCGCGCTTGGACTTCGGGTCTCCTTCTTCTTCTCACGGAAAACGCTCCAAAACGGAGGTATCCTCCCCGCAGAAGATGGTTCCATTTCGTGAAAACCCCGCAATGCACCTGGAGATTTTGGAGGAAATACGCGGCGTGAAGGAATTGGTGCAGTCTAATGGAGAAGCGCTTCGAGCCATGCGAGAAGACTTTGGAGTGCTCCAAGACCGACTTGAAGGTCTTTCATTACGGCAGGACAATATGGCGGGGGTCCTCGACTCGCACGAGGTGCGCTTGGGCAAACTGGACGAGGCTGAGCGCCAGATACAGAATCTTCAAAAGGAGTTGGAAGATAGCAATAATCGCGCCCGTCGCAACAATGTGAGGCTCCTTGGAATGCCGGAGGGAGTGGAAGCAGGAGATATAAGAGAATTCTTGCTCAAAACTCTTCCCTCCTTGCTGAAGATTACTTTTCACAGAGAACTGGAAATCGATCGAGCACACCGTGTTCCTGCCCGCATGGCGCTCAACCGCACGACCCCCCGGCCTATTATCTTTAGCTTGCTACGATATCAACAAGTGGAACAAATTTTACATGCTGCCCGAGCGAATCATCATTTGGAATATGAAGGTCGTAAGGTCTCCTTCTTTCCTGATTTGGCAAAGTCTACCGTTGACCGTCGGAAGAAACTCCTTGCTCTTCGCCCTCGACTTCAACAGCTACAGGCTCGCTTTGGCCTGTTGTATCCAGCGAAGCTCCGAGTGACTCTCCATAACCAGACCAGGACGTTCGAGGATCCTGATCTATTATCAACATTTTTGGACTCCAAAGAAGCAGAACAGATGCGCTAATCCCAAACTTTGGACTCTTATCTGCCGGCTCTGTCCGCCATTTTGAAGGGCCCGATGCGGCGATCATAGCCCAGCACAGAAATAGCCTGGACTTTCTTTCTTTCTCTGTATGACTTTTGTCTTTGGTCTCCTATCCCTTCATGATGTGTGCCTCGGTCGGATTCGGAGCACGCACAGTCCTACAGGTTATATGTTTTTTCAATTTCGGCCTTCTCTGGGGTTTCTCCCCGCAGACACATGGTCGCCAGTAATTTTGGGGTTTTGCTTCTCCTCTACCGTACTGCGGTTATCTTTGTTAATGTGGGGCGCTTCATTGTATTATATTAGCTTATTTTCCTATGTCATGTGTACAGCCAGATACAGTCAGTTTGAGGGACACAGTGAAATTATGTGTGCTATCATGCTCAGAATTTTAACTTTTCTAAATGGCCTCATGTAAAATCTTATTATTCATCGTACAAGGCATTGCTGGTCCACTCAGCAGAAAGAAAATCCTTAGCTATTTTAGCCACGAGCACGTTGATTAGGTGTTTCCTCAGGAAACGCACTACACTCTGCTGAAACACTGAAACTCAATGCTAGGCCTCACATGGTAGCTGCCTACTCTCCCACTGTTTCCAAATGGTACGGGATAGTTATTCTGGTCAAGAAGTTCTTGCACGCTACTGTACCTGATATTAGCGCTGACATGGAGGGTAGATGGGCCCGTGTACACCTTGAGGTAGGAGATAGTGAATTCACGTGTATTTGCACTATGTCCCGAATGTGGACAACCCTGCTCGCTATGCAAGTTTTGCGCAGTTGGCCTCGGCCTCCGCTAATGCTCCATTAATACTTGGTGGCGATTTTATTCAAGTGCTCCCTCAATCTTTTCTTCTCAAACAAGGTGCTTGTTGGTTGGAAGCTCCTGTATCGAGCAGACCTGTGTGGCTAGATATAGTAGCGGGCCTTTGCTCACCGATTCCTTTTACCTTACTCCCTGGTATGACTCTCCCATTAGACTCCCACTATCCACCAATGTTTTTCGACACTTTAGGTGCCTTTAATATTCCTATGCAACCTTTCGACTCCCGACTCTGGTCAGTGTAACTTCAGCATTGCATTCGGAGCTCTAGAGTACTCCCGCCATCGGCACTCTCTACATAAGGTTGATTGGAAACTTCCGATCTCTCGGTAGTTTACCGGGTGTAGCATCCAATTTTACTAAACCTTATGTAATGCTATCGCTAGAGATACCTCTATAGCGCAGAAAGTATGGGAGAGAGAATTGCATGTGACTTTAACCTCGGAGCAATGGAGCCTTATCTGGAGCAGAGGGACACGGGTTTCCGACCCGCCTCACTCACTCAGACCCTTTTCTTTCTAGCCCACCGGTGTTTTTACACTCCTCACAGTTTAGACATATGGAACACTACTCAGGGTAATGGTTGCTGGACACGTCCTGTGGCCATTGGTTTATTACTTCATTTCATGTTATGCATGAATATCCCGCACTACAGTATAACTGGCGTCGGGTCTGGGGTCGTATTTAGTCTATATTGCACTCTCAGGAGTCCCTTTCTCGGAGGGTAGTGGGACTTCGCCCAGTTGCGGGGATCCCCTCTCTCCCAAGAAATGGCTTATCTCCTTTTGAACTTTATGCTTGGCATTGCTGTTTCCCTCATTGAGTAATACTGGGAAATTAGTTCCCATCTGAGCCTCAATGAATGGTGGAATCATGCCTGTCTCTACAGTAAATATGAACAAATACCTCGTCTGTGTGCTTCCTCCGTTCAGACTCCTTCTTATTGGTCTTAATGGAAGATGTTCAATGAATATGTACATTTTGCTAAATGCTCTCATCTGACTGTCTAACTTTGTATATATCTCTGTCTCATGATCATGCTGTATTGTGGATATTTTTTGATTGTTTGATGTATAATCACTGTTAACTGGAAGCGCTCACATGCTGATACAACCGGGTAGAGAAGAAGCACCGGGGTGGGGGGTAATGGGTTTACTTTTCCTTATTGTATATTTGTTTTGTATCTTTTGGTGTGTTGTTTCTTTGTTTGTTGCAAAATGAAAATAAAAGTTTCAAAAAAAAAAAATGATTTCTCTAGGGGCTCTGCTTCCATACCTTCAGAGTCAGGACTGGCTTTGTTCTCTAGATCTCAAGGATGCGTACACCCATGTCCTCATCCATCCAACACACAGAAGGTTCCTTCGGTTCCTTTTTCAAGGAAAGCACTACCAATACAGGGTGCTTCCTTTCGGTCTGGCCTCTGCACCAAGGGTGTTCACGAAATGCATGGCAGTAGTAGCTGCATTTCTCCGCACTCTAGGAATATTCGTATTCCCATATCTGGACGACTAGCTCATTCGAGCCCCATCCCAGTCAGAGGCCCAGACTTGCCTAACCTGCACAATGCGTATCCTTCAGTATTTGGGACTAGTAATAAACCCCAAAATCCAATCTCACCCCTTCTCAGTCTCTGGATTTCATAGGGGCCTTGCTGGATACCACAACTGCAAGGGCCTATCTTCCTCAGGCCCGTTGCCTACGTCTAGTGCAGTTAGCCTCCCAGATTCAGTTAAAGTCCCACTTAACTGCTCGAGAGATGTTACAACTATTAGGCCACATGGCATCCACCGTGCATGTGGTTCCATATGCTCGTCTTCACATGAGGGCAGCTCAATGGACTTTGTCCACTCAATGGACTCAGGCATCAGGTTGCCTGTCAGACAAAATAGCAAACTCCAGTCGCCTTATTTGGTATCTCCAGTGGTGGAAGTCCTCTCAAAACCTCTTGCTGGGGTCCCCTTTTCAACAACCACTACCCCAAGCAACTCTCACAACAGATGCTTCTCCAAAGGGTTGGGGAGCTCATCTACAAGATCTCTCCACCCAGGTCATCTGGTCTCCACAGGAGACTTCTCTGCATATCAATCTATTGGAACTCAGAGCAATATTCTTAGCTCTCAGAGTGTTCCATACCCTGCTCAGCTACAGGACAGTCCTCATCCATACGGACAACCAAGTAGCCATGTTCTATGTGAACAAGCAGGGCGGGACTGGCTCTCTGTCGCTTTGCAACGAAGCTCTGCGACTGTGGGCCTTCGCCAGAGAGCATCACATCCATCTTCTGGCAGTATATCTTCCAGGCGTTCAAAACTCTTGGGCGGACAGACTCAGTCGAGTTCTGCTTCCACACGAATGGTCCCTCCACATGGACCAGGTAGCCAGGATTTTTCGAATTTGGGGACCCCGGACATAGACCTCTTTGCAAGTCCGTGGAATGTCAAACTTCCCCGGTTCTGTTCCAGAATTCCGTGTCAGGGAGTTCAGGCCAAGGATGCCCTCCTCCTTCACTAGGGTCAAGACTTCTTTTATGCCTTTCCACCAATTCCCCTAATTCCCAAAACACTATTCAAGCTTCAGAGAGATCGAGGGACCATGATCCTCATAGCACCATATTGGCCACGCCAAGTGTGGTACCCTCTACTTCTGCATCTCTCTCAAGCTCCCTCCCTGGATTTGGGCTCCGCACCAAACCTTCTATCCCAGGAAGAGGGATCATTATGGCACTCAAACCCCCAGTCGCTCCATCTCAGGGCTTGGTTGCTGAGGGCTTAGACCTTCAAGATTTTCATCTCTCTCAGCAAGTCAGAGATGTTGTTCATGCCTCTAGAAAGCCTTCTACTAGACGTTCCTGTGCTTTCAAATGGAAAAGATTTACCATTTGGTGTTCAGAGAAGGGTCTAAACCCTTTTGCAATACCTCTGAATTCTCTACTAGAGTATCTCCTGCATCTATCCCGTGCAGGTCTGAAAACAAATTCAGTAAGAGTCCATTTGAGTGCTATTGCAGCGTCCCTCAAGCCTCTCAATGGACAACCTATTTCCTCTCATCCTCTTATAGCAAGATTCATCAGAGGCCTTCTTTTAACTAAACCTCCCATTAGACCACCTCCAGTGGCATGGGACTTAAACCTGGTTCTTGGCCAGCTCATGAAGCCACCCTTTGAACCTTTAGTCAGCACCTCCTTGAAATTTCTTTCTTGGAAGGTTATTTTTCTCATTGCAGTCACCTCAGCACGCCGCATCAGTGAGTTGCAAGCTTTGGTGGCTAATCCACCTTATACAAGGTTCCATCATAATAAGGTAGTCCTCAGGACCAATCCACACTTTATGCCTAAAGTGGTCTCGCCTTTTCATCTGAACCAAGAGGTATATTTACCTGTCTTTTTTCCAGGACCTCATGCATCAAGTGCAGAGAGGAATCTTCATACCTTGGATTGTAAGAGAGCTCTTGCTTTTTACTTAAAAAGAACACAGCAACATAGAAAGTCTTCTCAACTCTTTGTTGCTTTTGATCCTTCTCAATTAGGACTTCCAGTCTCTAAAAGAACACTGTCCAACTGGATTGCTCAGTGTATTTCTTTTGCCTACCAGAGTAGAAACCTTTCTCTGGAGGGCCATGTCACAGCTCACAATGTGAGAGCCATGGCAGCCTCAATGGCTCATCTAAATTCTGTGTCCATCGACCAAATCTGTCGAGCGGCCACCTGGGCCTCGGTTCATACCTTCACAGCCCATTACTGCTTGGACAAGGACTCCCGCTGGGATGCCTTGTTTGGTCAGGCTGTTCTCAAATACCTGTTCCATTCCTAATCAACTCCTACCCACCTACCCTGGTTGGATGCCAGAGATCCATAGCAGGAGGTAGAGTCCTTTTCAAGGACACACAACCTGGGGTTCTCCCCTGGCATCTGCAGCTAGGGAGTCCCCATATGTGAAGACTTGTTCCTGCTTGTTCCTGGAGATAGCACAGTTACTTACCTGTAACAGGTGATCTCTGGGAACAGCAGGAATAAATCTTCACAACCCACCCACCTCCCCTAGGAGTTGTATCTCTCTATCTTTCTTTCCTTTCCTCTCTCTCTCTTTGTCTCAGCTTTAAAACTCGAACTGGAGAGAGGCGGTTGGGAAAGGCGGGAAGGCAGGGCGCAGGCGCTGTGGGATGCTCCCAAAAGCTTTCTTACTGGACGTTGGGGAGCGTTCCCGCGCAGGCTCCGTCGGTACCGACGAAACCCATATGTGAAGACTTATTCCTGCTGTTCCCAGAGATCACCTGTTACAGGTAAGTAACTGTGCTTTCTTGGAATCCTGTTAGACCAGTCCAGGACCTGCCCCTCTAAACTGTTTAGTCCGTAGCCTAGCTCTTTAATTATTGGTGACATTGCTGTACCTCGCCATGTACATAATTCCTTGGCCTGTGCATCCTGTTTCACATTGTTCAGTTTAGCTTGTTATAAGAGTTATTTATTTATGAACTCAGTTTTGGTCTGGTTTTGTGCTTCCTTGGCTGTTTGAATTCCAGCTGCTTGTTATGCTTATACTGAAGCTTCCTTTGCGGGATGGTTTTTTATACCAAGGATGATGTCACAAAGCTTCAGGAATTTTTCTCTGTCTCGCCATCTGCTGGCAGGGGGACACAACCCACTAGTTTGGACTGCTCTAGCAGGATTCCAGGAAAGGACATTATCGGTTAGTAAAATTTCTCCTTGTTCATGGTAATTCTATCTTTTAACTCCATCATCCACTCTCCAATGGCATGAAGTCCAAAATCCTCTGTTTCAAATCTGTAAGTGTGCTGATAATCTAAACAATGTGCCACCATTGGAGCTGACTTGTTTTGTGTCTTTAATCATGACTTATGCTCCATCAGTCTCACTTTGAAATGTCGACTTGTATGTCCAAGGTAAATCATAGGACAAGGACATACTATCACATATATTACATAGGATGATAAACAATTGGTTAGAAAGTGGGATGCATTTATTTTATGATTTTTAGGATTTCTCTAGTTTTTTTTCTTCAATCGTTTGATTGCAATTACACGCATGATACTTAGGCAGTCATTCTAGAACATAAATAAGCCCTTTGGACGTGCGGTGTAGATGTTTTTGTAGCAAAACCTGCGGTGTAGATGTTTTTGTAGCAAAAACATCTATGACCGTATTCTGAAACCCCCGTGGCCCTGCACTTACATGGTGCTAATATGGGGATCTCACAATATGGGCAGGAGGGGGCGTAATGGGGGCGTGGTCAGCAGTGGAGATGTACAATATGTATTCAGGAAAGGCCCGTGTACGCTATATGTGTTTCCCGCAGATGTCCACATTATACTTGCAGAAACATGGAATAAGGCCAGGACTTGGAAACTTTTCTGCTCTGCTGTGCTGTGTGTTCCTTATTGATGAATGGCTTTGACAAAGATGTTTTGAACCAGTGTGTCTGCCATACAGAAGACCACAACTTGCAGTTGTAAAGAACAGAATGTAGACGTGAGAGAAAGTCGTATGGTAAAGACACATTAATTAACACCCCTACCGAAATATTCAGAAGTGCAATGATTATTCTGGCCTGGAGCGGCTCAAGGCAGTCTGCTGCCTGAGGCGAAGGATGAGATGGGCCCCCTCCCCCCTGTGGTGGTGGGGAGGCTTTCTCAAACCGAAAAGCCGATTTAGATTATATGGAGGAAATGCAAGATATTTGCACACCAAGGAATTAAGAGAGTGAGAACTACAGCATAGTTTATAAAGCTAAATAATAACTCCTTTTTATTTTGTTATAAACCGCGTTATGGTTTTTTCTTTTTGAACATATATTTTGCATCCACAGAACGCCCTTCCTCAACAGTGGGTGCAGAGCAGAACCAGGACATTTCACTCACAGAACTCAATATCTTTAAAAAAAAATCATCTGATTCTGATCATCTCACTAACAACAAACATTCTCCAGTATCAGGCATTCTCCAGGACCAAGCAGGAAGTCAGTCTTCACATATGGGTGACGTCGGTGCCGATGGAGCCCCCGTGCGGAGCATTTCCCCAGCTTTCAAAGAAAGCCTTTGGGAGTGCAGTGCACATGCGCGGTCCCCTTCCCGCCCAAGGGTGCCATCTTGCTCAGTCTTCCTTTTTCCGCAGAGCCCGACGGACGTGTTTCGTTTTCACCCGAGGAAAAAGTTGATTTTGTTCTGCGTGGACCCGTTTTCTTCGGTTTGACGCTGGTTTCCCTTTCCCGCCTGGGCCCGATACATCGGTATCGAGCCCGGACTTCTTTTTTCAGTTTTTGTCCTTAGTGACTAGCGTACGCGCCATTTTTCTATTTTTCACTGGAGAGCCCTGTCTTTTGACCTCGCAGGGGCCCTTTTTCCCCGATGGCTGCCAGCGGGTTTAAAAAGTGTGATCGGTGTAAGAAACTTATGTCTCTCACTGACATACATGACTGCTGCCTCCGGTGCCTCGGACCCGATCATGACCCGATGATCTGTGGTCTGTGTGGGAAAATGTCCTAGAAGGCGTTGAGGAGTCGGCAGCACCAAAAGGAAAGAATCTTCTCTGACTCCACGTCCGGACAGGCCCGGACTTCATCAGAGGCCTTGACGTCTCGGGACTCTGGCCCCGAGCAGCGCCGAGGCTCCTCTGAGAGGGGGTCTCCCTCGCGGGAGCATCGCAAGAAGAAAAAAACCCGCGAGGCTCTGTTGATTCATTCAATTCAACTCAAGCTTGGTAGAATTGGAATTTACCTGAAGCAGGATTGAAGAACTGTGTACAATCTGAAACAATGCTATGTCTTTTTTCAGTATTCCATGATGTCCGTCGTTTATTGATTAGATGAAATGGCGATTGAAGAAGCTATTGTAATGTTTTAATTTGTTTACTAAGCCATGTTTGCTGCTATCGTGGAAATACCACCCAGCATTAGCAGCTAACATGGTCAAAATGCATATTTCTCATTAAAGTGCTTGTGATTATCTGCATTGCGTGCAGTACAGTCAGGGTGAGGTGGGATTGGGGCAGGGGAGTAGGTCTACCAATGTTAGGCAGCCACTGCGTGAACAATAGTCACGCAATTGCTGTCAAAATCTGTCCGATCGTGGCTGCAGATAGCGCCACCTTAAAAGGCCAATGCTGTCAGGGCAGCATTGTGATTGTAGCTGATTGGCCATGGCCTGCTCGTCAGGACCTGATTCACCCCCCCAGGGGCCCCCCAACCTGTGTCCATTGCCAGTGTCGCGGGTGTACCAATCCGTGACACCAACCATGTTTAAAGAGCTGAACCCCCACCCTCCCTCTTCAGCAACAAACCTACCCCCCCCCCCCCCCGAGACTGCTCCCAGTCCTTATACGGAACAGTCTTGAGGAGATTGGGGCAACCCCATCAACAAGTTCATAGCCGGCTAGCCAGTTGGTCGTCCTTCCCACTCCCACCCCCATGTTCTTAAGTAAACCCAGCAAACCAGTCGTCCCCTCATGCAATAGCTAAACTCTGGCTAGCCAGTCACAAAAGAGAGCCCCCTAAATACCTCCCCACCTTACCACGCCTGCCCTGTTCACTTGTACTAACAAAAATGGCCTTAGGATGCTAGGGGGTAGCACCATGAATGGTGTCATTTTACAAAGCGCCAAGGATGCGGGTAGGAGAAAGGACCACTCCTACCCTTGGGTCCACAGGACCACCAGGATTTGAAGTAAGGCCGGGGGGGGGGGGGGTTGAGGCGGCCGCCTTTTGCCCATTGTCTAGTCTGATTTTAGTTTCTGTATGAGAGGGTGGGAGGGGGGCCGACTAACTTGCTGTGAGCACTTGTTTTTCAAGGGGATGTATCCAGCCTTCCACAGTTCCCAATGGGTTTGGGAGCTGTCCGGGGTTGAACTGCTGGAAAAGAGAATCGGGCTCCTTTGGCAATGGTCAGTGCCACGGATCACCCGATCCGCATTACTGCTGTCTTTTAGATGGGGGGAGGGGACTGGCAGGGATCGGGGAAACGGAGGAATTACTTGCTTTGTCCTCCCCTTGCAAAGCTATGGATCATATAATCCCTGCATTGGCAGGAGTTCCCGTGCTACCTGCTGATGACCCCTGCAGATACTGTGGGCCTTTTGCAGCTAACGCAGGACTTGCAGCTATCACCCTGCTTTAGCTGCAAAAGGCTAACATAGTTTAGTAGACAAACCCCCTTGGAGTGTGAATTTACTGTAACTGAATCCAGTTCCTCTTAAGCTACCAATGAAAAGGTGTGGATTAAATCTAAATGTAGAGTGGTTGCAAATGTAACAGTGTGATTATTATTATTTTTTTTAACATTAATAAAAAAAAATTGGTTATATTGCAATTGCCTCCTCTTGTGTTCTGTATGCATAGAGGTTCGAATGTCAGTGGGAGACTCATTGTTGCATAATAAAAATGTTTTGGGTTGATATAGCAGTTCTTTTGGCAGTTATCAACAGAAGTTTCCTATTTCCCAGATTATTTTCATTGCCACGATCTGTACATGGTATGCTGTCTCACATTGGTGATGAAATATTGTTGCTTTTCTTGGCTTAGAAATCTCAGTACATTTTTCAGATTCCATTTTTGCGTGGGGCATGGATAGGAGGTGATCATTCTGTTTCAGCTGCGACTTGTTATATTACAGATTCCAGATAAATTGGGCCAACATTTTGGAGGCCCTTCAGATTATTTCTTAGACATAAATGTCAGAGTTGAGCTTCAGCATTATTTATTTATTTCCATTAATTAAGGTGTTCCTATCCTTAACAAGTGTTAGTAATACTAAATATATTTTGCATGCATACAAATTAATATTCTTGCCTTTTTCAAGAATATGGAGATCTGCATCTTGAATTTTTGATCTCTGTAAATTTATTTTTGCAAAGGATTTTCTTCCAAGGACTGTTGCAATTTATTGTAAATCTGTTTTGTTTTCTAAACAACAACATATTTTTATGATGGTAAAAATTCAGACTTGGATCTTTTTTTTGAGAGCATGACTGGTCAAGTGTTTGTAGTCTATATAACTGAAGATCATTCCTATACACTTCTATTTACATTTTTAATTGTATTATCTTCTGTTTGCTTAAAATGGTTTATTTACTTTTTATTTGCATTTAACAGTTCAACAAGTACAAAACTTGCATTCTAAAGTATATAGAAGAAATAAATGACTCAAGATCCACTACCAAACCAAGAAATCGGAATTGCATTATGTCAGACCACAAAACAGTATTGGGGAAGCCAATTGCTAACTTCCTGAAGGGTAATACAATAGGGAAAAATATTAAGGAAAGAGAACCCACAAATAAGCAGATTGTGAACCTCCACCCATCAATTCTATGCCTGCAGTCCAGCAGAAGATGCCTCTTGTTTCATTAGGTTTTTTTAGAATCTAGGAAAATATTTTAGCAGTGGCTCAAACCTTTTTCACACCTTGTAACCTAAGCAAACATCTATAGGGGTAGCACAGAGCAAAAGATGCTTCTAAGATCAAAGTCGTTTGGTAAATCTGCAAAAACCTTTTTCTAGACTCTGATCTGAAAATATCCACACTTAAAAACCCATAAAATGAGCCAGTCCATTTCTTAAGGGGTAAAAAAAAATCCCTGAAGAATTTCATTCCTAGTCCTCAGGGAAGATCAAATTCAACAATGTCCTCCTCGGCATTTTATCTACTACTGAACTCTCCAGGAAAGCAAAGTACTCCAAACCATGGTCTCAGATCCCCCTACTCCAGTGGTTTTCAACCCAGTCCTTGGGGAACCCTAGGCCAGTCAGGTTTTCAGGATTCCCGGAATGAATATGCATGAGAAAGATTTGCATGTTCTGCCTTCATTGTATGCAAATCTATCTTATGCATATTCATTGTGGGAATCCTGAAAACCTGACTGGCCTAGGGTTCCTGAGGACTGGGTTGAAAACCTATGCGGCCTACTCCAAAGCAGGGGTTCTCAACCCAGTCCTGGGGACCCACCTAGCCAGCCAGGTTTTCAGGATAACCACAATGAATATGCATGGAGAGATTTGCATATAATGGAGGCAGTGTATGCAAATCTCTCTCATACATATTCATTGTGGTTATCCTGAAAACCCGACTGGCTAGGTGGGTCCCGAGGACTGGGTTGAGAACCCCTGTAGGGAAGAAAGGCTTGCTTTATAGGGGATAAAGCTCCTTCTGAAAGTGAGGAGTTCTCAAGTATTTTGACACCTATGAATTTGTTCCAAAAGAAATTTAAGGAAAATTTGCTTGTTTATTATGGATTTACTGCCTTTCTTAGGACAGAATGGCCAAGCGGTTTACAATAATTGAAAACAACATAGTCATGTTTTCCAGGTTTTCTATCTTGACAGAGTTGACCATCTTCAGTCAGCCACCTAACAGAAGGTAATCGGGCAAAGCCCTGTTCTGAAATCTTGACTGTCTTGCCCAGTACTAGGTGATGACTTTTTAGCCTGCAACCTTGAATGGCTATCAAAGGAAATTATGACTAGTGAAGCAACTATATTTTCTTTTCTAATGAGGCTGCTATCCAAACACTGTCGAGGAGTGGAGGAGTGGCCTGGTGGTTGGGGCAAGGTACTTCAGGCCGGAAGGTCGGGGGTTCAAATCCCTCTAGAGGACAGAAACCTTGGGCCGGAAGGACTGGGGTTTCTAGTCCCACAGGTGCTCCTTGTGGTCTTGGGCAAGCCACTTAACCCTCCATAGCCCATGTTCCCTGTAAAATAGTTATCTCCAAGTTATAATGCCCTGTTCAATGTAATTTCAGTTTGTTCAATGTAAACCGCACTGATGCAGAATAGCGCAGTATATAAGAGAATGTAAATAAAATAAATAAATAAAATTTCAGTTTGTTCAATGTAAATCGCACTGATGCAGACTAGCGCGGTATATAAGAGAATAAATAAATAAGGGTAATGCTGAAACATCTTTGCAGAGGATTTCTAACAGAATAATCAAAGTAGACTTTCCCCTGGGGGAAAGGCTATTAATGATATGTTATTTCTCTTCCTCATTCTGGTTCCTGAACAAGTCTACAATCCCTTCCACATTCACGGGAACCTCATTTCTACACAGGGTCACTGTTCAGAGGAGTTCCTCTGACACAGATGTGCCCCCATCAACTGTGCCAGCTTCATCTCCGGGAGGCGTTCTGTTCACTGCACGTAACGCTTAACATTGTGGGGGAAGTCTGCCCATCGGGGCTAAAAGAATCTTCTCTGTCCTTCACAGATACTCCACATCCATATGGTACCAGCTTGCTCCAACAGTAAACTAAGTGAATGCTATACATAAGAACTTAAGAAATGCCATACTGGGTCATACCAAGGTCCATCAAGTCCAGTCTCGTGTTTCCAACAGTGTCCAATACAGGTCACAACTATCTGGCAGGTTCCCAAAAAGGTACACGGGTTTGACAGTGCTTATCCTGGGGTAAGCAGTGGATTTCATGAGTCCTCTTTAATACTAGTTTATGGATCTTTCTTCCAGGAACTTCTCCAAACATTTATTAAACCCAGCTACACTAATGAATTCCAGAGTTTGATTACATGTCATTAGTCTTAAATGGTTTACATTGTAGCTTCATTGATTATCCCCTAGTCTTTATACTTTTTGATGGCATATGTTTACCCATTCTACTCTATTCATTAATTTATAAACCTCTATCATATCTTCCCTCACCCGTCTCTTTTCCAAGTTAAAGAGCCCTAACCTTTTAAGTCTTTCCTCATAGGTGTATCCTTCCATACGCTTTACATTTTGGTGGCTCTTTCTCTATACTTTTTCTAATTCTGCTATGTCCTTTCTAAGATAAGGCGACCAGAATTGCACACAAAATTCAAGGTGCGTTCGCACTATGAAATGATACTGAGGCACTATAATATCCTTTGTTTTATTCTCCATTCCTTTCCTTATGATTTCTAGCATTCTAGTTGTTTCCTCCGGGAACAAGCAGGAAGTCAGTCCTCACATATGGGTGTGATGTAAGTGCTGACGGAACCTGCGCAGAAGCATCTCCCCAGCTTTCAAAGAAAGCCTTTGGGAGATGCACCACACATGCGTGGTCCCCTTCCCGCCGAAGGGTGCCATCTTGCCTCAGTCTCCTTTTTTCTGTGAAACCCACCGGACGTCAGTCCCATTTCCCCAGAAAAAGTGTCTTTATTACCTTAATTTTCCTTTCTTTTTTTTTTAAATTATATTTTTATAACATTTTACAAAGTATCAAGAAGTTACATCAACATTCTTGAAGAAACAGGAAGATATACCAAGAAAATTAAACAAAAAGGAAATAAATTAACAGCAACTCTAATTCGAGACAAAGGCATCTTCCACACTAGCCCACAAATAAGTCTTGGCTCCCGCTGCTTCTCTGTCTGTCGGCGGTGCCTCCAATTCCTCTGGGCTGCACCCCTGGACTACTTTCACAGGAGGAGGGCTCTCTCCTGTACCCCAACTTGAGTGCTTGGCTGCTGAAAGGGTAGTTCCAGTTCTCTTCAACCTCCCACATGATGTGGAGGAGGTCCTTCTCTCCTGCTAGACCTCCACGAGAAAGACGTACACCTTCAAATGATGTAGGTTTACTGTGTGGTGTGCCAAGAGGCAGGTGAACGCGTTTTCCTGCTCGGTCCAGCTAGTACTCCAGTACCTACTCAACCTGTCCCAGGTGGGACTGCAGTCCAACTCAGAGTGCACCTGAGCGCTATTACGGTGCACCACCATACTGTCGAGGGAAAGCCCCTCTCGGCTCAGCCCCTTATTTCTCTTTTCCTGTGAGGCCTTATGTTGTCCAAGCCCCCTATCCGCTCCCCAACGGCAGAGTGGGATTTCAGTATGGTGCTCTCACAGCTTATTAAGCTGCCGTTTGAGTCCCTGGCTACTTGCCACCTGCAATACCTCTCCTGGAAGGTTGTCTTTCTCGTGGCACTGCCTGCTCGCAGGGTCAGCGAGCTCCAGGCTCTGATGGCAGAGCCGCCCTACACGAGGTTCTACAAGAACAGGGAGGTTCTCTGCATACACCACACGTTTCTGCCAAAGGCGGTGTCTCCCTTCCACCTCAATCAGGAGGTGGTACTCCCCACCTTCTTCCTGAGGCCTCATGCCGGCAAGGCGGAGATCATTCTCCATACTTTGGATTGAAAGAGGGCCCTGTCCTTCTATCTGCAACGGACTCAGGGCCACCACAAAGCACCTTAGCTCTGTCTTCTATGACCCCAGTCGACTGGGGCTTCCAGTAACCAAGCAAACTCTGTCTACTTGGGTGGCGGACTGCATTACCTTCACCTATGAACAGGCTGGGTTCTTGCTAGACTACCGGGTCACAGTGTGTCGTGTCAGAGCCATGGCCACCTCTCTGGCAAATCTGTGATCTCCAGGAACTAGCAGGAATGTAGTCTTCACATATGGGTGCCGTCAGTACCGACGGAGCCCGCGCGGGAACGCTCCCCAGCGTCCAATAGGAAAGCTTTTGGGAGCTTCCCACTGTGCCTGCGTAGCTACCTTCCCGCCTTTCCAGCTTTCCCTCCTCAGTTCTTCATTTTCCGCGTAGCCGACAAGAAGCAATTCCTGTCACTGCAGAAAATTTGATTTTTCTTATTTTCCGTGGTCGCGTCTGCTTTCTCGTTGATGCTGGTACCGTCCCTATCGGTGCTCACCTTCCTTCTTTCTTTCCATAAAAATAAAAAAAAATTTGAGGGGAGTACCCTTTCCCTCAGGGCGCATCTATGCCGTTTTAGGCTTAGGACTTGTTCCAAAATGACAAACCAGCTAGTGGTTTTAAAAAGTGTTCCAAGTGTGGCAGTAGAATTTCAGCCACAGACACCCATGACTGGTGTCTAAAATGTTTGGGACTGGATCATGAACCGTCTGACTGTCTTCTCTGTAGGAAGATGACAAAGAGAAGCCTGCAGAACCAGAGCTGCAAAACTCGGCACCCTCTTTGCCACCGATGCAATGTCCGTAGCATCGAAGTCATCAAGAGCTTCATCTTCCTCCCAAGGATCTCAGGTATCGAAATCCAGGTCTTCATCGAAGACTAGCCGGCCCTCCAAGGGTAGATCTCCTCCTAAGCATCGAGATGCTTAGGCGTTGCACTGGAGGGGGGGACACCGGCTAAACAACCCTGGCGGGAGGTCCTTGTCTCCAAAGCATTAGTGGGGTCCCAGGATGCTCCCGAGGCCTCGACCTCCAGAGAGCTCTTGGTGCCATGCTCAGGGATCGTGGCCCACAACCCAGGTACCGATACCCAGGCCTCGGCAGGCTCCATGGATCAACGTATCCTGACTATTGAGCGTAGCTTAGCGGCTTTCGTACCGGTAAAGCCTCTACAGTTGATTTCCCAGCCATCGGTACCGACAATGGTGCCAAAGGTATCAACGTCATCATCTTTGCCACTTACCGCGCTACCACCTATGCCGGTCCTCAAGTCTGTCTCCGGTACCGAGGTCCCCAGCACTGAAACTTTCCGATGACGGTTTCGAGCGGTATCGAGTACGGGCAGAGCGCGAGCATCCGGCCCGTCGATACCAGAGGCAGGTCTTGTCAGACAAATCTGATTGATTTCTTTGACTGGGTGACCAGAGAGTTGGACCGAGGGAGAGCTCTAGATGTGGTGTATTTAGATTTCAGTAAAGCCTTTGACACTGTTCCTCACAGGCGACTTATAAACAAACTGAGCACCCTAGGGATGGACCCTAAAGTTACTGCTTGGGTTAGAAATTGGTTGGGTGGGAGGCGACAAAGAGTACAAGTAAATGGAGCTCACTCTGAGGAGAAGGATGTTACCAGTGGTGTGCCCCAGGGATCTGTCCTTGGTCCGATTCTTTTTAACATCTTTGTTAGTGATATAGCGGAAGGGCTGTCAGGTAAGGTTTGCCTCTTTGCAGATGATACCAAAATCTGCAATAGAGTAGACACCCAGGAAGGTGTAGATAACATGAGGAGGGATCTAGCTAAGCTTGAAGAATGGTCTAGAATTTGGCAGCTGGGATTTAATGTTAAAAAATGTAAGGTCATGCATTTGGGCTGCAGCAATCCAAGGGAGCAATACAGTATAGGAGGTGAAGTACTGTTGTCCACTAAAGAAGAGCGGGACCTAGGCGTGGTTGTGTCTGGTGATCTTAAAGTAGCTAAACAGGTAGAAAAGGCGACTGCAAAAGCTAGAAGGATGCTTGGGTGCATACGGAGAGGAATGGCTAGCAGAAAAAAGGAGGTGATAATTCATCTGTATAAGTCTTTGGTGCGACCTCATTTGGAGTATAGTGTGAAATTCTGGAGACCGCACCTTCAAAAGGATGTGAACAGGATGGAGTCGGTGCAGAGGGTGACTACTAAAATGATTAGTGGGCTTCATTATAAAGCATATGAGGACAGACTGAAGGATCTTAATATGTACACCTTAGAGGAAAGGCCGGATAGAGGTGATATGATTGAGATGTTTAAATACCTCCGTGGCATAAATGTTCAGGGAGAGAGCCTTTCAGTTGAAAGCAAGTTCTGCTACGAGGGGACATGGGATGAGGGTGAAGGGAGATAGATTCAGGAGTGATATGCGGAAATATTTCTTTATGGAAAGAGTAGTGGATCCATGGAATAGTCTCCCAGT
Organism: Ichthyophis bannanicus; assembly: GCA_033557465.1. Taxonomy (NCBI): domain Eukaryota; kingdom Metazoa; phylum Chordata; class Amphibia; order Gymnophiona; family Ichthyophiidae; genus Ichthyophis; species Ichthyophis bannanicus. The sequence continues at coordinate 136,337,025 of CM066036.1, read as the reverse complement.
GGAGGTGGTAGAGATGAGGACAGTAACTGAATTCAAAAAAGCATGGGACCAACACAGAGGATCTCTAAAGGTAAAAAGTGGACTGTTGTAGTTGTTGATATGGAAAGACAGACTAGATAGGCCATGTGGTCTTTTTCTGTCATCATGTTTCTGTTTCTATGATTCTTTGAGTCTTCGGACTCTGATTTGTCGGATGATGAATTAACTGGTACAAGGGAAATGAGAATTCTGCCGGAGGATCCATTTCTATCCCCAAAACATTGCATGTCCCCTCCAGAGGACATGTCTTTTCAAGATTTTATCCGCAATATTGCTCGGGGCCTCTCCATCACTGTTACTTCGGAGAAGGAATCTAGGGCAGAGGAGCTTGAAATCCTTAGATACCCTGCAGTACCAGAAGTTGTTGCCACTCTTTCTATTCATCGAATACTTCACGACCTTATGCTTCGAATGTGGGAGATGCCCTTAACCATCTCTTCACATACTCAAAGGCTCGATACAATGTACCGGGTACAGGAGTGCCTGGCTTCCAGAAGACGCAATTCCACACCATTCCATGGTGGTGGAATCGGCAATGCGTCGAATTAAAAGTGCCAAAACACATTCCTCGAACCCTCCAGGCAGGGAATTGAGAAACCTCGATGCTTTTGGTCATCGATGCTTTCAGGCCTCTGTTATCAGCCAGAATCAGTTCATACATATACTCTACATGGGTATGTTTCTTAGACAGGTGACTAGGGATTTGGAGTTGATGGCTCCTCTCTTCTCTGACGATAAGAGAGCTGATTATCTCACTCTGGTGAAGCATGCCCAAAATGTTTCCAAATTTGTCAACAGGGCAACCTTTGACTGTTTTGAATGCATCAGCAGAACTTCTGCTATATGCATTGGTGCACTCAGGATTGCTTGGCTCCAAGCCTCTGGTCTTGAACAGTGGGTTCAAGATAAGCTGGGTAATATGCTTTGTACAGGCGAAAACCTGTTTGGTAAGGACTGGCAGAATAAGGCGTCTCAATTAGAGTCTGAGAACACCACTCTAAAGAAAGCCTTTTTCAATAAGAAAAAAAGATGTATTCTCCAGGACCAAGCAGGAAGTCAATCCTCACTTATGGGTGACATCGGCGCCGATGGAGCCCCTGTGCGGAGCATTTCCCCAGCTTTCTAAGAAAGCCTTTGGGAATACTGCACGCATGCGCGGTCCCCTTCCCGCCTAAAGGTGCCATCTTGCTCAGTCTCTCTTTTTCCGTGGAGCCCATCGGACGTTTGTCCGAGTCACCCGGAAAAGTTGTCGTTTTTTCGAAGATTTCTTCGTCTTTTCTCCGAGTTTGACACCGGTTCCCCTTACCGCCGGGTTCGGTACACCGGTATCGAGCCCGTTTTTCTATTTTTCGGTTTTTGCCCTTCGTGGCTGGCGTTCACGCCCTTTTTTCTGTTCTTCCCTGGAAGGCCGGTCCTTTGCCCTCGCGGGGGCCCTTTTTTCCCCAATGGCTTCCAGTGGTTTCAAGAAGTGTGATTGGTGCAAGAAACTAATGTCTCTCACCGACACACACGACTGCTGCCTTCGGTGCCTCAGCCAAGATCATGATCCCATGATCTGTGGCCCGTGTGGCAAAATGTCCACCAAGGCACTTCGAAGCCGTCAGCACCAGAAGGAAAGGATTTTCTCAGATTCTTCCTCCGGCCGGGCCCGGACCTCGTCTGAGGCCTCGACGTCTCGGGAGTCTGATCCCGAGCATCGCTGGGGTTCCTCGGACAGGGGGTCCCCCGACCGGGAACGCAAGAGGAAGAAACGGCTCGCGAGGGCGGCGTCGGAAGAGGTCCCTGGTTCCTCAAGGGCCAGGTCTAAGACCCCCGACCGCCGTCCCGAGCCTTTGGAAAAGGAGAAGCCGTCCAAAGTACCTCGTGTAGAGCCGGAGACCGTCGGACACGTAAGTCCTGTAGTCCTCATGGACTCTCCTCCGAGGGAGCCGACGTCTGGTCCGGTGCCGCCGGGGTCCGTGTCGGTGGCTGCTGAGTCTCCTGAGCTTGGACTCAAGCTGACAGCCTTGGAGTGCAGATTGTCTGCCTTCATGGATCAGCAGCGGGTACTGATGGCCAGCCTCGCTGGTGCATCTGTCCCGACCACCGGGACATCGACGTCGAAGTCGACCCCGGAGACCGAGCCGATACTCGAGACCATGAAGGCTCGAAGTCGTCCTCGGTTAAGGTCCCCCCTCAACCTCCCGCTCGGAGCCGAGGGCGTCGATGCCGGTGCCTTCGGCGTCAGGGCGGGTGCCACCTCGACCTGCGTGGTCGGAGCCCCTCGACGACTCTTCAGATGAGTCAGCGTGGGAGACGGAGGACGAGGAGTCCCCCGACACCTTCCGGACTCGGTGCATCCCTTCGGACTCACTGCAGTCTGAGCCCCGGAGTAGGTCCCTTCCGGAGGACACCCGGTTCTCGGAGTTCGTGCGGGACATGGCCAAGGCATTGGAGATTCCCGCGGACCCTGAGGAGGAGCCTCGAGCCGAAGAGCTCGAGGCCCTCCAGTATGACTCTCCTCCGAAGGAGGCCTTTACTGTTCCGGTTCCTCCGATGCTGGAACGGCTCCTCTTCCGGATGTGGGAGGCACTGGCCTCGGCGCCGGTATTGAGCAAGCGGGTCGATTACATTTATCGACTCTGTAAGAGCCCTGGCTTCCAAAAGGCGCAGCTGCTGCACCATTCCATGGTGGTGGAATCGGCCATGCATCGTCTGAAGAGCCAGAAGATGCACTCTGCAGTGCCCCCCGGCAGGGAGGCCCGGAACCTGGATGCTTTCGGCAGAAAGTGCTTCCAGGGCTCGATGCTTGCTTGCCGTGTCCAGTCATACCAGCTGTACATGGGCATGTACCTACGAGACCTGGCGAAAGAGCTTGCCGGATTCTCTGCTGGCCTCTCCGGGGAACCTTTGCAGAGGCTTCAGTCTTTGTCTTCAGGAATCCTAGAATGTTCCAAGTTCATGTCCCGAGCGGCTTACGATGGCTTTGAGGCTTTGGCTCATGTGGCGGCAGCCGGCATCGCAGACTGACGCCAGGCATGGCTGCAGTCATCGGACCTCGAGCCCTGGGTGCAGGACAAGTTGGTCGATGTCCCTTGCCGGGGTGAAAACCTTTTTGGCAAGCCCATGGCCGAGAAGGCGGCTGAGCTCGAAACCGAGCACCTGACTAGGACAAGGCTGTCCAGAAAGACTTCTGCCCCTTCTCACAAAAAGAAGGGCTCGGGTAAAAAGCCCTTCTACCCGAGAAAAGTGTCTGCCTACAAACTTTCCCTCAGTACCAGGCCTCCCCACCCCCAACAGGGGCAGCAGGCCCAAGGGGCAGGGACATGGGCCCCGTAGGCAGAAGACCCCCAAGCCTCCGGCTCCTGCTCCTACCCAGCAGGGAGGGGTTTTTTGACTCCCACAGCGTAGCCTCTCCGCCTCTGCTGCCCCATTCCTGCACAGGAGGTCGCTTAGCCCTGTTTGCCCACAGGTGGCCACCCATTACAGGGGATGCTTGGGTATTAAGCATAATCCACCAGGGCTATATGCTTCATTTACAGCAGTTACCTCCTGTCTACTTTCCAGGAGAGCCTCTGAGGCCTCTCCTGCACACAAACCTCCTCCTCCAAGAACTTCAGGGTCTGCTTCTGGACAAGGCGGTGGAGCCTGTACCTCCTTGCCTACAGGGGCACGGTTTCTACTCCAGGTATTTTCTGGTGCCAAAGAGAACCGGAGGCCTAAGGCTATCCTAGACCTCAGGAACCTCAACAAGTTCTTGGAGAAAGAGAAGTTCAAAATGCTTACTCTTGGAACACTTCTGCCCTACCTCCAGCAGGGAGATTGGTTATGCTCCTTAGATCTAAAGGATGCGTACACTCACATCCTCATTCATCCAGACCACAGAAAGTACCTCAGGTTCATGGTGGGAGGAAACCATTACCAGTACAGAGTGCTGCCTTTTGGCCTAACATCCGCCCCACGGGTCTTTACAAAGTGCCTAGCTGTGGTGGCGGCCTACTTGAGGACTCAAGGGGTTTTTGTCTTCCCCTATCTGGACGACTGGCTCATCCGAGGTCAGACTTACCAGGAGGCCAGGCAGGCCACCTTCCGGACTGTCACACTCCTTCAAGACCTAGGCTTTGTCATAAACTTCGCAAAGTCCACTTTGCTCCCCTCCCAGAATCTGGAGTTCATAGGAGCACGGCTGGTCTCTCTGCAAGCAAGGGCTTACTTGCCAGAGGACAAAGCTCAAAGGCTCATGGAATTGCCATCCCGGTTTCTCAGCCTGCCGAGGGTTCCTGCCAGGCTCTGTCTGCAGCTCCTAGGACACATGGCATCGACTGTACATGTGACCCCCAATGCCCGGCTCCACATGAGGCCTGCACAGTGGTGCCTCAGAACTCAGTGGAAACAAGCCACTGGGAGTCTAGCAAAGTCAGGCTGTCCAAGCCATTCCTGGCTTCCCTTCAGTGGTGACTGCACCTCCCCAACTTGCTTCAGGGGGTGCCATTTCAAGTGCCTGTCCCCACAGTGGTGTTGATGACAGATGCCTCCTTACAGGGCTGGGGTGCACACTGTCAAGAGAGCTGCACTCAAGGCCTCTGGTCCCCATGGGAAGCCACGCAACAGATCAACCTACTAGAACTGTGGGCTATTCGCTTAGCCCTCAAGGCTTTTTTTCACACTTTGGCTCACCAGTCTGTTCTAGTTCAGACAGACAACCAAGTAGCCATGTTCTATGTGAACAAACAAGGCGGCACTGGCTCCAGGCCTCTATGCCTGGAAGCACAGGCCCTTTGCTCTTTTGCCCTTAGGCACCACATGTTGCTGACGGCTGCTGAACTTTCTGGCAGACAGATTAAGCAGAGTTTTGCAGCCTCACGAGTGGCAACTGCACCCATTAGTGGTTCAACAGATTTTCCTGAAATGGGACTTCCATCCATGGATCTCTTTGCCAGTCCCCTGAATCACCAACTACCCAGGTTTTGTTCCTGGCAACCGCATCCCCTAAGGGTAGCGGCGGATGCCTTCCTGATCTCTTGGTCCCAGGGCCTACTGTATGCGTTTCATCCCACGCCTCTAGTGGCTCGAAACTTGTTCAAGATTCTCAGGGACAAGGCCTCGGTGCTGCTGGTTGCTCCCAGGTGGCCGAGGCAGCCCTGTTTCCCCCTGCTGCTTCAACTGGCAGTGGAGACACCACTGCCTCTGGGATTCCAACCCGACCTTCTCTCTCAGGATCAGGGTTCCCTTCTGCATCCCAATCTCAAATCTCTCAATCTGATGGCCTGGAGGCTGCAAGGGTAGTCTTGGCTCCCTGGGGCCTACCTCAGGAAGTGGAAGAGGTGGTCTTGGCCTCTAGAAAGCAATCCACCAGGAAAACATATGCCTTGAAGTGGAGGAGGTTCTCGTTGTGGTGTCAGCATCGCAAGGAAGATCCTTTCGGCTGCACTGTGCCAGTAGTGCTCCAGTACCTTCTGCACTTGTCCAATCAGGGCCTTAAGTCCAATTCTGTTCGGGTCCACCTCTCTGCTCTGGCAGCTCACCATTCCATGGTGGAGGGACACTCTTTGTCTGTTCATCCCTTGGTGTCCAGGTTTCTCAGAGGCTTGCTATTGCTCAAACCTCCTCTCCGTCCACCGGCCCCTGAGTGGGAATTGAATGTGGTCTTGCAGCAACTGACTCGCCCACCTTTTGAACCAATGGCGACATGTCCTCTACGCTTCCTTTCCTGGAAGACTCTATTCCTAGTGGCCTTGACCTCGGCCAGGCGAGTGAGTGAACTTCAAGCCCTGGTCTGTGACAGGCCCTACACTCGCTTCTATTAGGAACAGGGTAGTCCTTCGGACTCATCCTAAGTTCCTCCCCAAGGTTGTCTCCTCTTTCCATCTCAACCAGGAGGTGGTTCTTCCAACATTCTTCCCTAGGCCCCATGCCAGCCGGGCTGAGACAGTCCTGCATACCCTGGACTGTAGGAGGGCCTTATCCTTCTACCTTGAACGTACGCAGGGGCATAGGAGGGCTACTCAGCTCTTCGTATCTTTTGACCCCAATCACTTGGGGTACCTGTGTCCAAGCGTACCTTGTCCATCTGGGTGGCTGACTGTATCACCTGGGCTTATAGGGCAGCTGACCTTCCTTTGCAGGGTCGGGTCACGGCCCACCGTGTCAGGGCAATGGCTGCCTCAGTAGCTCATCTCCGCTCTGTACCGTTGGCAGACTTCTGCAGTGCTGCAACTTGGTCCTCAAGCCAGACATTTGCGGCCCATTACTGTCTGGAGAGGGAGTCCCGTAGGGACAGTGCTTTCGGTCAGGCAGTGCTCCGGAATCTCTTTGAGGTTTAGGCAACTCCTACCCTCCAGCCCTCTGGTTGGGCTACCGGTAGAGGTATGTTTGAGTGAAATCCTTTCTCTGATGCTGAGGCTAGAGGGAGCTCATTTTTCAGCTCTGGGTCCCCGGTAGCCTGAAGCTGGGGAGTCCCATAAGTGAGGGCTGACTTCCTGCTTGGTCCTGGAGAAAGAGTAGTTACTCACCTGTAACAGGTGTTCTCCAGGAGCAGCAGGAATCAGTCCTCACAACCCTCCCTCCTCCCCTGGGAGTTGCAGTTGTACATAGTTTATTTTTACATTTTTTGTGCTGTCTTTTAGCTATGTCATTTGACTGAGCAAGATGGCACCTTTAGGCGGGAAGGGGACCGCGCATGCGTGCAGTATTCCCAAAGGCTTTCTTAGAAAGCTGGGGAAATGCTCCGCACAGGGGCTCCATCGGCGCCGATGTCACCTATAAGTGAGGACTGATTCCTGCTGCTCCTGGAGAACACCTGTTACAGGTGAGTAACTACTCTTTCTTTTTCTTACAACCCTGCACTGCACTGTCCTGTCTATGCTCCTCAAAAAGGACAACATCATCCAAAACAACAGAGAGGCTCAGACTTCCAGGTCTCAGCCAGTTCAGCAGACACAACCTCCTCAGGGTCTTTGACTCCTTTCTGGAGAACATAGCCATCCTGCCTCTGGAGATTCCAGATTCCATTCCCATTCCAGGCAGTCTTTCACTTCGCCCACAGGTGGCATCTTGTAACATCAGAGCACTGGACTCTTTCCATAGTGAGGGAGGGGTACAAGCTTCATTTCCGAAGTCTACCTCCCCAGTCTCCCTTTTCATTTCTCAACCCCCTCTCACCACTCTGTTACTGCAGGATGTCACCTCCCTTCTCTCGCAAGGTGCAATAGAGGAAGTGCCACTTTCCCAGCAGGGTCTGGGCTTTTATTCTCCATACTTCCTCATCCCAAAGAAGACAGGAGGATATAGGCCCATCCTGGACCTCAGGCATCTGAACAAGTATCTACTCCGGGAGAAATTCAAAATGATCTTTCTAGGTACTTTGCTACCCTATCTCCAGAGTCAAGACTGGCTCTGTTCTCTAGATCTCAAGGATGCATACACTCATATTCTTATCCACGCAGAACACAGAAGATTTCTGCGTTTCCTGTTCCAGGGGAAACATTATCAGTACAGAGTCCTGCCTTTTGGCCTCGCCTCTGCCCCAAGAGTCTTTACAAAGTGCATTGCGGATGTAGCTGCATTTCTAAGGACTCTAGGGATATTTGTCTTCCTCTACTTAGATGACTGGCTCACTCGGGCAAACACACCTCTAGAGACCAATCTTTCTCTCACGCGCACCAGACAGGTTGCTTAAACACTTGGGATTTGTAATAAATCTTCCAAAGTCCCAACTCGTTTCCTCTCAAACTCTGGAGTTTATAGGAGCTCTCCTAGACAGTCAAGGGCTCTTCTGCCTCAAGCCTGCTGTGCTCAACTTATCCAGCTTGCATTCCAAGCAGGCCTCAAAACCTTTCTCACTGTACGAGAAATGCTGCAACTTCTGGGCCAGTGGCATCCACTGTACATGTGGTTCGATACACTTGCCTACATATGCGGGCAGCTCAATGGACCCTGGCTTCCCAGTGGTCTCAAGCATCCGGTCATCTGGGAGACAAGATAACACACTCTGGCACCACTGGAGAGATGAGATGAGATGCGTAATCTCCAGAACACCTTCTCGTAGGGTCACCTTTTTAGAAGCCTCCACATCAATGCACCCTGACGACAGATGCATCCAAACTGGGCTGGGGAGCTCATCTGGACAATCTCTCCACTCAGGGTCTTTGGTCTCATCAGGATTCACAACTCCACATAGAGCCATCCACAATGCTCTCAAGGTGTTCCACGACCACCTTCGCTTCCGCACAATTCTAGTCCAAATGGACAATCAGGTAGCCATGTTCTACTTGAACAAGCAGGGTGGAACAGGCTCTTGGGCACTTTGCAGCAAAGCCCTGCACCTATGGTCTTTCGCCATACAACATCAGATTCACCTATGTGCGTTTTATCTCCCAGGCAAACAGAATCTCTTGGCGGACAAACTCAGTCGGGTCTTATTACCCCACGAGTGGTCTCTCCATGCAAACAAGGTTGCTCACATCTTCCTGATCTGGGGAACCCCAGACATAGACCTGTTTGCAAGTCAGAATGCCAAACTTCCCCGGTTCTGTTCCAGAATCCTTGCTCAACAGCCAAGCGGTAGATGCTTTTCACCTTTACTGGTATACGCCTCCCCCCCCCCCCCCCCCATTCCCCTCATTCCCAAAACTCTCTTCAAACTCCAGAGAGACAAGGGCTACATGATTCTTATAGCCCTGCGTTAGCCACGACAACTGTGGTATCCTTTGCTTCGTCTCTTTTGAGTTCAACCAGTAGATTTGGGATCTGCCCCAGATCTCCTCATAAGAGAATGGGACACTGCTACATCCCAATCCGCAGTCCCTACACCTAACAGCATGGCTACTGAAGGCTTAGAGTTCTAGGGCATTAGCCTCTCTCAGCAGGTGAAAGATATCCTTTTGTCTTCTAGGAAACCTTCCACAAGGCGCTCCTATGCCTTCAAGTGGCGCAGATTCTCTGCCTGGTGGTTGAAAAGGGATCTTAACCCCTTTTTTTAGCTCCCGTGGAGACCTTACTTGAATATCTTCTCCACCTCTCTTCCTCCGGACTTAACACCAATTCAGTAAGGGTACACCTAAGTGCCATAGTGGCTTCCCACATATCCTTGGATGGTTAGCCCATCTCCTCTCAGCTGCTTGTAGCACGCTTCATGAGAGGCCTTCTATTAACTAAGCCTCCCATTAAACCACCACCAGTGGCATGGGACCTTAATGTAGTTTTAGGACAGCTTATGAAGCCACCCTTTGAACCCCTAGCCACTACGTCCCTGAAGTTTCTTACCTGGAAGGTCACCTTCCTTATTGCCCTCACTTCAGCAAGGCGCATCAGTGAACTTCAAGCTTTGGTGGCTGATCCTCCTTACACTCGTTTCCACCATGATAAGGTAGTCCTTAGGACTCATCCTCACTTTATGCCAAAGATGGTCTCGCCTTTTCATTTAAACCAGTCAGTGTAACTCCCTGTTTTCTTCCCTAGACCTCATTCTTCTAGGGCGGAAGCAACCCTTCATACTCTGGATTGCAAACATGCTTTGGCTTTTTATCTCTAGAGAACACGGGAGCACAGAAGGGCTTCCCAGCTTTTCATCTCTTTTGATTCCAGTCAACTAGGACTACCAGTATCCAAACGCACTCTCTCCAAATGGATAACAGATTTTATCTCTTTTGCTTACGACAGTGCAGGACTCTCCTTTGAGGGTCATGTCACTGCACATACTGTTCAAGCAATGGCTGCTTCCATGGCGAATCTTCGCGCTTTGGCAGTTGATGAGATATATAAAGCAGCAACCTGGTCCTCTGTCCATACCTTTGCTGCTCATTATTGCCTGGACAAGGACTCCCGCTGGGATGCCTTGTTTGGCCAAGCTGTTCTCCAGCATCTCTTTCAGACTTAGATCAACTCCTACCCCCTGTGCCGGATTTCGATACCAGACATCCTTGGAGGATATATGACCTACTACTTAGACCTGTGTTCCACAGCTTGCTCTAAGGTCATCTCTCTGGTATCTCCAAGCTAGGGAGTTCCATATGTGAAGACTACATTCCTGCTTATTCCTGGAGATAGCATAGTTACTCACCTGTATCATGTGATCTCTGGGAACAGCAGGAGTTGTCTTCACAACCCATCCTCCTCCCCTAGGAGTTGTACTTTCTTCTTTTCTCCTTATCTCCTTTTATCTCGGATACAAACTCAACTGAGGAGGGAGAGCTGGAAAAGTGGGAAGGCAGCTATGCAGGCGCAGTGGGATGCTCTCAAAAGCTTTCCTATTGGACACTGGGGAGCATTCCCGCGCAGGCTCCGTCGGTACCAATGTCACCCATATGTGAAGACTCAATTTCTGCTGTTCCCAGAGATCACCTGTTACGGGTAAATAACTACGCTTTCCATACCTGTGATGGAAATCAGCCAGGCCGCCACTTGGTCTTCAGTCCATACCTTGCAGCTCACTACTGCCTGGAGAGACAGTCCCAATGGGACAGCGCCTTCAGCCGGGCCGTGCTCCATAACCTCTTTGGGGTGTAGACAACTCCTATGTTCAGGCTACCGGAGTTCTGGTTCTCCTCTGGACACTTAGGTCTTGCTAGAGTCTCTTAGTTGGGATTCAACAGCTGCAGCTCACGGTTCACCTATGGCATGTTTTCGGTAGCCTGCTGCTGGGGAGTCCCATATGTAAGGACTGACTTCCTGCTTGTTCCCAGAGAAAGTGTAGTTACTCACCTCTAACAGGTGTTTTCAGGGAACAGCAGGAATCAGTCCTCATAACCCTCCCTCCTTTCTTTGGAGTTGCTTTTTTACCATATTTTATTTTTGCCATCTTAGCTATGTCACTAGACTGAGAGAAGATGGCACCCTTGAGCAGGAAGGGGACCAGGCATGCGTGGTGCATCTCCCAAAGGCTTTCTTTGAAAGCTGGGGAGATACTTCCGCATGGGCTCTGTCGGCTCCGACATCATCTATATGTGATGACTGATTTCTGCTGTCCCTGGAGAACACCTGTTATAGGTGAGTAACTACGCTTTCTTGGTCACCTCTGCGCACTGGGCTTACATAGTAACATACTATATGACAGTAGATAAAGACCAGTATGGTCCATCTGGTCTGCCCAGCAAGGCAACAAGAGTAGGTGCATTTGCCGCTCTGTGCAGGTCACCCCTCCCCATTTATTTATTTTATTTATTTATTTATACATCTTTTCTATACCGCCACTTCCAGAGATCAGTGGTGGTTTACAGGTAACATAAACTTTAATAGTAGAATACTATTATTTTACATAGAACAGATTTAGAACAAAGAACATTCAACTATTAAATGTAACTCTAATACAATAAGATAACAGGAGAAGTAGAACATTTGAAATTGGGTATGCATTAGTCAATTCACCTTAACATGCTTAAATAATATAGATGGAATAGACATTATCAATATAGAAAATAGAGCCCTTGCACTCACACTCATATATAGACCCCCATCAACTGACCAAAAAAACCTCTCCCCCATCCTTGAACTCGCATGCACAGCATCACCAAACAAACCACTCATAATCCTAGGTGATTTGAATCTCCCTTCTCTGAACAGTTCCCAATCAGACAACTTCATGGACGCTATGACCCAAATGGGTTACACTCAGATAATACATGCCCCCACCCACATAAAAGGCAACACTTTAGATCTCATCTTTCTCCCCTCCTCTCTTAATAACCACCATCAACATACCCCTCCAACTATAACAGAAGTACCATGGTCCGACCATCACCTTATTACACTCCACCTCCCAGCTCAAGCAACACTGAACACGACAAACTCCTCACCCCATATATCACGCTTTGCACGCTTTGACAAAGATAATTTCCTTGACAAAGTATTACCCATACTCAACACAAACCTCCCAGACATCGACTCCACTGTAAACCATTGGAATCTAACAGTCCAGAAAGCAGCTGCCCCCACACACACCATGCATAAACAAATAAAAAAGACAGAAAAATGGTTCACGAAAGAACTAGCAAATCTAAAAAAACAACTGAGGAAACAAGAAAAGAAATGGAGGAAAACTAATCTGACGAAAATAAATCCCAATATATGAACACCCTCAACAATTACAAAAATGCAATTAACAAGTCAAAGAGGGACTACCACTCCAAAGTAATAAATATGGCTATCAACCGCCCCAGAGAACTATTCGCAATCGTAAAAACTTTGACAAAAACTAAAAACCAAGAGCCAAAACAATCAGCAATATGCATAAAAACCTTAGCAACCCACTTTTCAGAAAAACTAAAGTGCAAACTTAACACCATACCAAAGATACTACCTCCAAACACTGAATCTAATAACACCTGGACTTCCTTTCACACGATAGGTCAAAAACACCTCCTTAGGATCATAACACTTATCAACACCACAACTTCTCCACTCGATCCATATCCTGTGTCATGGATCAAATGTACAAAGGAAGAACTCGCTGAAAACATTCAACACATGGTGAATCAATCCCTTGATCAGGGCATCATGCCCAATGCCCTAAAACTCACTACGCTTCGCCCAATAATAAAAAACAATAAACTTGACCCAAAAGACCCAAACTCTTACAGACCGATAGCCAGCATTCCATTTATAGCTAAAATAATAGAAAAAAACGTCCAATTACAATTACAAGACCATATTGATGAGCACAAACCCCTAGACTCACACCAGTTTGGTTTCCGCCCCTTCCACGGTGTAGAAACCCTCCTAATTACACTGACAGACTTCCTCATCAAAGGCACTGATGACAACAGTCAAGGCTTCCTACTCCTTTTCATAGACATTTCTGCCGCCTTTGACAACATCAACCACCTTACTCTGATCAATAGACTAGAAAACCTAGGAATAGGTGGGACTGTCCTCAAATGGTTTAAGTTTTACATCACACACAGACTAATACGTGTTCAAATAGACCAGGAAGTATCAGAAACCTTCCCCCAAGGACAAGGAATACCCCAGGAATACCCCAGGGAATGCCCTCCTTTTCAACCTGTACCTCTAACCCATTACAAAAATATTCAGAAAACACAGGATTAGTCACTTTATCTATGCTGACGACATCATGCTTGCTCTCCCCATAACCACCAAAGACCCTACCTACGATGCCCTATCCGAATGCATGGCTGAGACCACCTCTTGGATGGAAACTAACTACCTCAGCATCAACCTCAAAAAAACCGAAGCAATGTTCGTAACAAGATCACCCGTGACCGAGGACACTTATCCAACATCAATCTCAATCAACAATACGACTATACCTGTCAAAAAAGAGGTAAAATACCTAGGTGTAATAATTGACCATATACTCACCATGCTACCACACATAAAACAGACAGTCAAAACCATATTCTACAAACTCAAAACCATACAACACCTAAGGCCCCTTCTTGACACCCATGACTTTAGATCAGTTGTTAACACACTCATCACCCCCCACTTTGACTATTGTAATAGTCTCCTAATTGGCCTACCACAAAAAAGTACATACCTACTTCAAAGAGCCCAGAACATCTGTGCAAAAGTAGTCACTAAAGCCCGCCTAGCAGACCATGTAACCCCTATAATGCTAGAACTGCATTGGCTCCCTATAAAACAGCAGAATCAGATACAAAATTCTCCTAACCACATTCAAGCTCCTGAACGACATCGCCCCCTCATATCTATCCACACTATTACACGCACCATCTGAATAAAGAGCTCGCAGACTAAACACAGCACACTCAATTGAAATACCAAAATCATTCAAGAAAACTAAAAAATCCACCAGCACCAGGGCCTTCACATTCACTGCCCCCATGCTCTGGAATGATCTCCCAATAGACCTTCGTATCATAAAAGACCTCACCCAATTTAGGAAGGAACTCAAAACATACCTATTCTCCAAACACTTTGAAATCCCCTACCCCCAACTCCATCCACACAGCATCCCCAGACCCACAAACACAAAGCCCTAAAATCTCACTCAACCAACCACACACAGACACCCACCACAGACACCCCAAAAAACACACGAATAAAAAAAAAAATGGAAATAAATTCCACCACTCACACATGACTAACGAATGCTTCACCCTGTAATTCATTGTATATAACCTTTTGGTAAATAACCATTGTAATAGTTTCGGCAGTTCCTCGCCTCACTACTTGTAAAAAGTTAGAAAATTCTGCTCAATATTATAATACAGGAATTTATAAAAGTATACAAAATGTAAATAGTTCCGACAGTTTAATGCACTGTTATCTGTATAAAGTTAGAAATCTCTGTTCCATGTAATATAGTATCTATTATCTGTATAAAGTTAAAAATCTCTGTTCCATGTAATGTATAAAGTTAAAAAATCTCTGTTCCATGTAATGTATACAGCAGTATACAAATGTTTACTTGTTCCATGTAAACCGCCCCTGATCTCTGGAAGGGGCGGTATAGAAGAAATAGATAAATAAAAAAAATAAATAAATAAATGTTTCAAAACATATGTCAACATTAAAGGGATTATTTACATTAGTTACAATTATTTACATTAGCGATAAGCAAATTGCATTCAAGAGTAAGATTAATCTAGGTGAGCAATGTGGATGTGAAGGAAAGATTTTATGCCTTGTCTAGGTAGGGTCAGTGAGTGACTGATGTTCGGTGCTTTTCTCTGAGTTTGGATTATCTTCAATTTGGAGGTTATTGTAGTACAGAGTAAATAGATGGGTTTTTAGATTTTTTCTAAATAATTGAAGGTCCTTGGTTTCTCTGATTTCAATTGGGAGGTTGTTCCATAACGTAGGGGCAAAGAATGAGAAAGCTGTGTTACTTGTCTTCTGACTTGTCTTTCTAATAGAATCAGGGACTTGTATCGTGTGAAGGTTTATTCTTCTTCTTGATCTATTTTCATGTGGGATGTTGATGACAGTAGATAAGAAAGATGGTGCTATATTATTAAAGATCTTAAACGTAGTAACTAAGGACTTGTAGATGATTCTGCATGAGACAGGTAGCCATTGGAGAGCGTAGAGAATCAGAGATATATGATCTGATAGTTTCGCTTTATAGATGATCCTTGCAGTGACATTTTGGGCTAATTGAAGTGTGTGTATATTTTTCTTAGAGGTCCCTTGAAGAATACCATTACAGTAGTCTAAATGTGGTGTTATAAGTGTTTGAGCCACGGATCTGAAGTCAGTGTTATCTATCAATGGTCTAAGTTGTTGGATTGTCCTTAATTTGAAATATATTGATTTTACAGTTTGTTTTATATGTTTGGTGAGGCTGAGGGTCTTATCTAGTGTAACTCCCAAGTATTTGATCTCATCTCTAACTGGGAGAGTAGTTTTTCCAATGTTGATTTCAGGCGGTGGAGTGAAGCTTGTGTTTCTTGTTATAAATAGAACTTCTGTTTTTTTTAAATTAATATTCATATTCATTGATTTCAGCCACAGCTCAGCTTCAGTGAGGCAACGACATATGTTGCTATAATCTGGGTTGGACACATCAAATGGCGAGTATAACATGATGTCGTCCGCGTAGATGTGGTAGTTGATTTTGAAGCGTTTAAATATGGAACAGATGGGTTGAAGATAGAGATTAAACAATAGTGCCGATAGGGCAGAGCCTCCCCATGCCTTTGTTTAGGGGTGTCCCCACCTCCCCATGTAGGTTACCCCTATTTGTTCAGATACAGTCAAACCTCGGTTTTCGTTGGCCCCGGTTTTCGTACGTTTCGGTTTTCGACGTCTTTTCAGACTGAGATGTTGTCTCGGTTATCGGATATCGCCTCGGTTTTCGTTGTGTTACTGAACAGCTGATGGTCCCAATAGTGGCTGATGCTGCTCCTCCTATGGGCAAGGGCAGGAATGTGGACAAATTGCCAGCCTCCATGTGCCTCCCCAGTCCCGGCAGCACTACCCCCCGGACTCACCGATCGCGTGTTGAAGTGAAAGTCAGCTGAGCAAGAGCCAGAGTCAAGAGCCAAGGATTGCACAGAGAGGAAGGCCCCGATCTCTCCACCGCCTGCCTGTTCTCTGGAGCGCCCCCTCAGGCTCGGAGGTAGCAGGGTAGCTGTCAATGTAAGCAGGAGATGTTGCAGTGCCGTACAGTACAATATCTGTGTGTTTGCTGTCCTGTGGACAATCGGGCAGGTGAGAGAAGTGACAGGAGCTGGGTGTCTGGAACGGATTAATTGAATTTACTTTATTTCCTATGGGAAATATTGCTTCGGTTTTCGTACGTTTCGGTTTTAGTCAGACTTCTTAGAACGGATTAATAATGAAAACCGAGGTTTGACTGTATAAGAGATAGTTATGTTTATTTTGATTTTATCCTGTTGCTATAAACGGATCCACTGTCTGTCCCATGCCATTTTGAATTCAGTCATTGTGTTTGCCCCCACCACTTCCATCGGGAGGGCATTCCAAGCATCCACCAGCCTTTCAGTGAAAACGTATTTCCTGACATTGCCTTTCAATTTACCCCCTTGCAACTTCATGTTATGCCCTCTAATTTTACAGCTTCCCCGTCTTTGGAAGTGGTTTGTTTTTCATTCATTGATACTGTTTAAGTATTTAAAGGTCTGAATCATATCTCCCCTGTCCCTTCTCTCCTCCAGAGTGTACATATTTAGGTCTTCATCTCTTCTCAGAGGTCTTCTGATGCAGGCTTCAAATCATTTTGTCACCTTCCTCTGAACTGCTTCAACATATTAACCATGATGACACCTAAATCTTTTTCTTCTGTGGTGGTTCCTAATGTGGAACCTTGCCATCATGTAACCATAGTTTGGGTTGTTCTTTCCTAGGTACATAACTCTGCACTAGTCCACATTAAATTTCATCAGCCATTCGGATGTCCAGTCTTCCAATTTATCATAATTTTTCACAAACCCCTTGTGTTTTAACAACTTTTAATAAATTTGTTTAATCTGCAAATTTGATCATAAGAATATAAGTTCTCCAGGAACAAGCAGGAAGTCAGTCCTCACTTATGGGTGATGTCGGCACCAACGGAGCCCGTGCGGAGCAATTCCCCAGCTTTCAAAGAAAGCCTTTGGGATTGCTGCCACGCATGCGTGGTCCTCTTCCTGCCCAAAAGTGCCATCTTGCTAAGTCTCCCTTTTTCCGCAGAGCCCTTCAGATGCACATACTCATCCCTCGGAGAAAGTGTTTCATTTTCGGCCCCTGGGCCATGTTTTTTTCTGGTTGCACCAGTCCTCTTCCATCCCTCCTTGCTCTCCCCTTTTCTCCGAGAAAGGGGATATCTTTCTTTAAAAGTTTTTTTCCCTGTTGCGGGCTTCATGCCCTTTTTTCTCCTAGCCACAAAGGTCTTTGACCTAGCCGGGCTCCTTTTTGCCCCTATGGCCACCGGTTTAAAAAAAAAAAAAAATGCGACTGATGCTCCAAGATGATGTTGCTCATGGACACCCATGACTGTTGTCTTCGATGTCTTGGGGCCGACCATGACCCGGAGCTCTGCTCTGCTCTCTTTGCAAGAAAATATCCTCCAAGGCCCTGCTCAACCGTAAGCAGAAGTCCAGTGACATTTTCCGGAAGGTGGCCCTGAAATCCTCGGTGGCACCCTCGGTCGCCCTTCCGCTGGTGGGATACCACCACTTCGGTTCCGCATTCTCGGCAGCACTCCGACCAGGGATCCCCTGAAGTAGAGCGGCGTAAGAAGAAGAAGGCCTCGAATTTGCTGTCGGGGGCTCTGGATAAGCGTGAGTGCTCACGCGCTTGGTCACTCAGCCCCCCACGGCGTTCCCAAGATTCAGACAAGGAGCGGCCTCGATAGGTACCTCATATGGATACAGAGGCCTCCGGCGATGGTGCCCGGTCTCCTGAGGGTCGTCCCTGTGAGGACCCCCTCTCCTTCTCCATGCCAGACTCAGTAACCCCGGTGTCGGCGTCGCAAGGTCCCACGCCCGCTTGGGAGTCCCGAATGCTGGCACTAGAGTGCAGTGTTTCTGCCTTTTTAGCTGCCCAGCATGGCTGGCCCACACCTCGAGACCAAAGTTCCCTCTAGAGAATCACCAAAATCCGCCCTGGAAACTCACGAGAGCCACGGGCCTCATGAGAGTCCTCTGCATCGGTCTCGTTCGCCTTCCCTGTCCTCGGGGGCGCGATCCTCCAAGGCCTCTGGCTCCAAGTGGACCTCGGCCTCTGGATAGGGCAACCTGCCCGAGTCAGACTCCTCCTCGGATCTCTTGGGCTGGGAGTTGGATGGGGATACTTCCCCGAAAAACCTGTGCCTTCCTTCAGACCCATCCCCACCTGTCTATCAGAGGCCGTCACTGCCTGAGGACACATTGTTCCTGGCATTCGTGCAGGACATGGCACGGGCCGTCAGCCTGGCTACACAGACTGAAGAGGAACCGCGAGCTGAGGAGCTCGATATTTTACAGTATGAGTCCCCATCTCGGGAATCTCTCACTGTTCCGGTTCCTCTGATATTGTCAAGGCTGCTCCTCCACATGTAGGAGACACCAGCTTCGGTCTCCATTGTGAGCAAGCACTTAGACACCATGTATAGAGTTCAGCGTGGCTCGGGGTTCCGGAAGACCCAGCTCCTGCACACCTCCATGGTTGTGGAGTTGGCGATGTGGAAGCAAAAGAGCCCAAAGTCTCACTTTTCGGTCCCCCCAGGTAGGGAGTCGTGAGCCCTCGACACCCTGGTATGTAAGGCCTATCAGGGTTCAATGCTCGCTTGCCCTATTCAGGTATGCCAACTCTATATGGGCATGTTCCTGTGGGACCTTGCCAAGGAACTCTGCGATTTCGCCACAATACTTGGGGGCGAACCTCTCCTAAGGTTCCAAACCCTCCTCAAATCCGTCGCGGAGTGTTCGAAGTACCTCTCCCGTGCCGCATATGGGTTTGAGTGGCGGCAGCCGGCATCGGGGCCCGGTGCCGGGCATGGCTCCAGTCTTCGGACCTAGAGCAGTGAGTACAAGAGAAGCTCTCCTGGACGTCCCTTGCCTTGGCGAACTATTGTTCGGGAAACCTATGGAGGATAAGGCCGCTGAGATAGAAACTGAGTTTGTAGCTCAAACTCGTCTCTTGCGCAAAACCTCCCTCCCCAGGAAGAAGCAACAGCCTAAAAAGCCGTTCTTCCAAAGGAAAGGGCTCCCTTACCGGGGTTACCCGCCTTTCCCGCCCATCTCTGCACCAGCTCCCAGCACGCAGGGCAAGGGAGGTGCACATGGCCACCATAAGCCTAAAGGGCCCAAGGCCCAACCACCAGCATCACCCCAGCCCACGCAGGGGTTTTGACGCCGTCGGCATAGCCTCTGGCCCCCCGCCAGCTCTTCTGCTGGTGGGGGGACACCTGTCCCTGTTCGCCCCAGAGTGGGCGTCACTCACGTCGGACACATGGGTCCTCTGGGTAATCCGAGACGGATACCGTCTCCACCTGGACAGGCGCCCTCCTCCCTTCTCCCCAGCGGAGCCTGCTCGGCTCCTCGCGCACCAGACCTTTTGCAGAAAGAACTGTCCAACCTCCTCGCACAACGGGCGGTCGAGAAGGTATCGCTGCACCTTTGAGGTCAGGGGTTCTACTCCCACTACTTTCTCTTTCTGAAAAAAACAGGGGACCTGCGCCCCATCCTCGTCCTCAGAAACCTCAACAAGTTCCTGGTGCGGTAGAAGTCTAAAATGTTATCGCTTGGCGTCCTGTTGACCTTCCTTCAGCAGGGCGATTGGCTTTGCTTCTTGGATCTCAAAGACACTTATGTCCACATCCTAGTTCACCCGCAGCACAGGCAATACCTGCGCTTCGGGATGCAGGGGGAATACTACCAGTACAGAGTGCTCCCCTTCGGGCTTGCGTCTGCACCGCGGGTTTTCACAAAGTGCCTCTCTGTGGCCGCCGCCTCCCTCAGGCAGCAGGGTATACCAGTCTTCCCCTACCTTGACGACTGGCTCATCATGGGGTCCTCGATCAGCGAATCCGGCCTGGCTGTGTCGCGCATGATCCTTCTCCTCAAGCACCTCGGCTTCTTGGTCAACTATCCCGAGTCCCACCTCCAGCCGATGCAGACGCTGGAGTTCATCGGCACACGACTCAACATGGTCCGGATGACTGCCTTCCTTCCCACAGACCGAGCCTTCAGGACTTGGGACAGCCCAGTGGTGCCTCAGGGCACAATGGAGCCAGGCCTTCGGCCACCTCAGAGATCCTATCCGGGTCTCCCGCATCTCCTCGAATCACTGAGTTTGTGGCGGGATCCTCGAAGCCGCCTTCAGGGAATGCCCTTCCAGACCCCCCACAGCACGAGCACATCCAAACCATGGATGGATGCTTCCCTGCTGGGGTTGGGAGCCCACGGCTGCACATTGTGCACCCAGGGGCAGTGGTTGCCCAAGGAGTCTCGGCAGCAGATCAACCTGCTCGAGCTTCGGGCAGTCCGATGGGCCCTTAGGTCCTTCGAGGGCTACCTGAGGGGAAAGTCTGTGCTTGTGCAGACCGACAACAGGGTAGCCACGTTTCACATCAACAAGGAGGGAGGGGGGGGACACAGGATCATGCTGCCTCTGCCGAGAGGTGATCCTCCTTTGCATCTCGCCAGGGGATGACTCTGTGAGCGGTCTGCCTCCCTGGCCAGGAGAATGTCCTTGCGGACAAGCTCAGCAGGTTCCTCTGCCTGCACGAGTGGCGCTTGGATCCAGAGTTTGCCGTAGTCTTGTTCTGTCGGTGGGGGACCCCATCCATGGACCTGTTTGCCAGTCCAGCAAACGCGCAGCTTCCCCACTTCTGCTGCCCGGTTCCGTGCCCTAGCAGGGTGACCCCAGATGCGTTCCTGTTGAGTTGGACCTCCAGCCTTCTTTATGCGTTCCCTCTCACTCCTCTCATTGCGAGGACCCTCCACAAGGCTCAGTGGGACCGAGCTTTCGTGCTCTTCGTGGCCCCCTCGTGGCCTCTGCATCTTTATTTTCTACACAGAGAACCCCAAACCTCAGAAGGATAAGGAATATGTTAACAATCATAATAATCATTTTTCAATATGGACAAATTTTGGAAAGGGGGCGGTCAAGATGAATCCCGGACCGCCCTCTACCTATAGATCAGGACCGATATCACTACCTAGATCAGGACAGGACACACAATTAATATCACCAGCCCAGAAGTCGGGGTCGAGCACGAGGAAGGACAATTGGAGGAAGGAAAGATCCTACTAGAGGAGATATTAAAAATAGAAATGCATAATGTTATTAACATTTCCAAACACACGTTAACATCCGATGAAGAATCAGTTTTGAATAAAGGGTTATCATTTGTGCCCACGAAAACACCAGACCTTTTTGAAATCAATATAGATCTATTCAAGTTTTTTCGAAAAGTTCGTATCAGACAGTTTTTTTTAATAGCCACAAATCTGGTCCTGGAGATGGATCCATTATTAGTAAAAAAAAAAATCTCTCTGGATCCCACCTCCACAGAGAGACCCTCTTATTGAAGCCTTTGAGCAAGTACTTTCACAGCAAGTTAAAGAAGTCTGTATTAACTCTCGACCAACATATAACAATCTTACCAAAGGAGAAAAAGAAGCAATCAAATCCCTGAAAAATATAACATTATTATCAAACCAGCAGATAAGGGTGGGGCCATAGTGATTTTCGATAAGAAAATGTATATAGAAGAAGTTGATAGACAACTAAAAGATCAGACTTTTTACCTTTTGGTTAGAAGATGATCCCACTAAGAGGCTAAAAAGTAGGATAGCTAATATAGTGCAAACAGCTTTTGAAATAGGGTACATTACAAAGAAAGAACGAGATTTTTTAATAGTCCCTGCACCTGTTATTCCTACTATTTATATTATCCCGAAGATCCACAAATCCTTGACAGCACCCCCAGGTAGGTCCATAATTTCAGCAGTGGGATCTCTTCTAGAACCTATTTCTCAGTTTCTAGATGTATTGTTACGGCCTCTTGTAACATCTATGTGGTCTTATGTAAGAGATTCCTCTCACGTTATTGAAATACTGTCCACCTTTCATGACCTTGGTCCTAATAATATTCTAGTTACATTAGATGTTGAATCACTGTACACTAACGTTCCACAAGCAGAATCTCTGGAAATTCTAGAACAATATCATCTTCTTAGAAAAGTACGCAAACAAATTTCTACAGAGTTTCTTCTTACTTTAGCACAAATAGCATTATGTGAAAAATTTTTCTGTTTCAGGGACCTATTTTTTAAACGAATTAAGGGCGTGGCTATAGGCTCTTCAATGGCCCCTGATATTGCAAATCTATGTTTTTCAATTGAAGAAAAATTCTTAAAGGATCATTCATTTAAAGACAACATAAAACTTTGGATCAGATATATAGATGATATTCTGTTTCTATGGGAAGGGACTGAGGAAGTCCTTTCTGAATTTAATCAATGGGTTAACAATTTGGATGTCAATTTAAGATTCCAAATTACATGTGACAATCAACAGATTTCTTATTTAGATTTGTTAATTAAGAAAGAAGCCAATAGATTAGTTACGTTATTATATAGAAAACCCCCAGATCGTAATCAATAGTTTTCATAATCCGGCAATGAAGAAGAACCTTCCCATTGGACAATTTTTAAGAGCCAAAAGAATCTGTACTAATATACAAGATTTTGAAACACAAGCAGAAGCAATGAAGACAAGATTCATAGCTAGACAGTATCCGATACGTTACAACAATCAAGCATATAAGAGAGCATATGAGTCTCCCCTTGAGTTTCTTTTGAAGCCACATAAAAAGAAAGTTGTGGGTATGGTTTGCCCCTCCTATATTCTATACATTCTCGAGATATTCAAATTTTACAAAAAGAATGGCATCTCATACAGGCCATCCCTGGGTTTCAAGATATATCTCTGACCATAGACGTAACGTAAACTTATGTAATTTACATGTACCATCAGCATTAACCGAACGGCCCTTTCTTTCCAAATACAAAGGACAATTCCAATATGGCCGGTGTTCAGTCTGCCCCCATGTTTTGCCAGTTCGGAATAACTTTGTTTGTCCTTTCACCAATAAAAAGTTCTTTATTAATGATTATTCAAACTGTGAAACTACCCATGTAATATATGTGATTCAGTGCCCATGTAAGAAACTTTATGTAGGCAAAACCATCTGCAGCATTTGTGTTAGGATAATTGAACACACAAGCTGTTTTAAAGGGGGGGGGGGGTGCTACAGATAAACCTCTAGTAGCACACTGGCAGGAACAAGCACATAAAATCACTGATTTGAAGTTCTTTGTTTAAAAATGAGCTGGAGAGGGGGCAATATCAATAAGACTATAATGAGATTGGAACAAAGATACATTTTTATACATGTTTATACATTTTAGACCTAGTCCTTAGTGGAACGTCAGATGTAGTGCAAGAGATAAGGTTGTTGGGGTCATTTGGCAATAGTGATCATAGCATGATCGCCTTTGATTTAATTAGTGGAGGAGGGATAGTAAGGAAATCCACAGTACTACCTTTTAACTTTCGAAAGGGAGACTATGATAAAATGAGGAAAACAGTTAAGAAAAAACTAAAAGGAGCAGTTGCGAAAGTTAAAGACGTACATCAAGCTTGGGTGTTGTTGAAAAATACTATCTTGGAAGCCCAGACCAGCTGTATTCCATGCTTTAAGAAAAGTGGAAGGAAGTCCAAAAAACTGCCAGCATGGTTTAAAGGTGAGGTCAGAGAGGCTGTTGTTGCCAAAAAAGCATCTTTCAGGAAATGGAAAAAAGAGCACAAGCACTGGCAAGTCAAATGCAAGGCATTGATAAGGCAGGCAAAGAGAGAATTTGAGAAGAAGCTTGCTGCGGAAGCAAAAACGCGAAATAAAGACCTTTTCAAGTACATTCGTAGCAAAAAACCTGTGAGAGAGTCAGTTGGTCCATTAGATGATAAAGGGGTTAAAGGAGCACTAAGAGGCGACAAGGCGATAGCGGAGAGATTGAATGAATTCTTTGCTTCGGTCTTTACTGAGGAAGATGTAGGGATGTTACCCATGACTGAAGTGGTATTTAAAGGTGCGGAAGAATTGAAGGAAATATCGATACATCGGGAAGATGTCTTACAACTATTAGATAAACTGAAGAGTAGCAAATCACCTGGGCTGGATGGTATACATCCAAGGGTGTTGAAAGAACTGAAATATGAGATTGCAGAACTGCTATCAGTAATCTGTGAACTATCATTAAAATCATCTGTAATACCTTAAGATTGGAGGATCGCCAATGTAACACCAATTTTTAAAAAGGGTTCCAGGGGTGATCCGGGAAACTACAGACCGGTGAGCCTGATGTCAGTACCGGGAAAAATGGTAGAAACCATCATAAAGAATAAAATTACTCAGCATGTAGATAGTCACAACCTAATGGGAGACAGCCAACATGGCTTTAGACAAGGAAGATCTTGTCTTACTAATCTGTTATGTTTTTTTGAAGGAGTGAATAAACAGGTGGACAAAGGTGAGTCGGTTGATATTGTGTATCTGGACTTTCAGAAAGCCTTTGACAAGGTCCCTCATCAAAGACTTTTGGCAAAACTAAAGAGTCATGGGATAGGAGGCAGTGTACTATTGTGGATCAGGAACTGGTTAAAAGATAGAAAGCAGAGGGTAGGGCTAAACGGCCAATTTTCCCAATGGAGAAAGGTGAATAGTGGTGTACCCAGGGATCTGTGCTGGGTCCGCTGCTTTTTGACATATTCATAAATGACCTGGAAATGGAATAACGAGTGAGGTTATCAAATTTGCAGATGAGACAAAACTATTTAAAGTTGTTAAAACCCAAGAAGATTGTGAAAAATTGCAAGAGGATCTTGATAAATTGGAAGACTGGGCATCAAAATGGCAGATGAAATTTAATGTGGACAAGTGCAAGGTTATGCCCCTAGGGAAGAACAACCCAAACTATGGTTACACGATGCAAGGTTCCACATTACGAACCACCACCCAGGAAAAAGATTTAGGCGTCATTGTGGATACCATGTTAAAACCCTCGGCCCAGTGTGCAGCGGCGGCCAAGAGAGCAAATAGAATGCTAGGTATGATAAGGAAAGCAATGGAAAATAAAACAAAAGATTTTATAATGCCTCTATATCGTTCCATGGTGAGACCGCACCTTGAATATTGTGTGCAATTCTGGTCGCCGTATCTTAAAAAGGATATAGCAATTTTAGAAAAGGTACAGAGAAGAGCCACCAAAATGGTAAAGGGGATGGAAGGATACTCCTATGAAGAAAGGCTAAAAAGGTTAGGGCTCTTTAACCTGGAAAAGAGACGGCTGAGGGGAGATATGATAGAAGTCTATAAATTAATGAACGGAGTGGAACGGGTAAACGTAGATCGATTGTTTACCTTATCAGAATATAGAAAGACTAGGGGACATGCAATGAAGCTACAGGGTAAACTATTTAAGACTAATAAAAGAAAATATTTTTTCACTCAACGTGTAATCAAACTCTGGAATTTGTTACCGGAGGATGTAGTAAAGGCTGTTAGTGTAGCTGGGTTTAAAAAAGGTTTGGACAAGTTCCTGGAGGAAAGGTCCATAAACCATTATTAAGAAGTGACCGAAGATATCAATGCTTGACCCAGTACAAGCATTGTGGAACTTGTGTCTCATGGGGAAACTGCTAGGTACATATGACCTAGATTGGCCACTGTTGGAAACAGAATACTGGCCTTGATGGACCTTGGTCTGACCCAGTATGGCATATCTTATGTTCTTATGTTCTTATGTTTATGATGGATTCCTTAGCATCAAATGGTTTAAATCTAGATAGTGATTTGTCAGTGCTTCTTTAGTTGCAATCTCAAAACATTTTATCTATATGCTGTCACGGAGACCCTGAGTAGAGCCTCTGTGGACCCAATAGGCCAATGCCTAGGATATTGTGGTTTTAATAAACTGCTTCTCTCCTTTAAACAGAGTCAGTCAGTCAAGTGGTTAAAGTAAAAATTAGAGTTTTATTCCCTTTCCCGGACAGAAAACATTCTTTGCAAAAGCACACAGGACAAAAACAGCACTGAACGAAAATAGCTAGAACATCTCTTCTTTCCTTGTTCACGTCACAAGGTCACATTGGCTGAAGTTAACACAAAGAGGTTATGTCATCTGATAGACAAATTGTGCAGTCCATTGGCTCAGGGTCTGTACAACTGTTAACACTCTCCCACTGCATTAAGCCTGGACCACTCCCAATATTCTCCATATCACATTCGTTACATGTGCTGGAGCATGGCTTATTCTCTTGTGGCTGATAAACCCCTTTTCTTCCAAGGTACTTATCAAAGTCAGGGTTATAGAAACCTGGTACAGATAATGTCTCTTTCTGATTTGCCTCTCTTGGCTCTCTTAGTAGGAAGTCTGAGTATCTTTCTGAGTTAAAACCCTGCTCAGGGCTGTGCCCATTAAAACTTCCAGCCTCTTCTCTATAAAAATAAGGCTTCAAGCTTGTTACCTTACTGCAGGCTTTGAAGTCAGCCTTGGGCTTTCTTTCCCCTGGCCCTGTTCCTCCAGCTTGAGCTAGGTTCCTCCGTGGCTCATGCAATCCCTCAGAGACACTGCCCCACTTACTGCTCGTGTGGGAATCCTCCCTAGGACTGTCGTTCCAGAGACCAGCTGCTCTACTGCTCCCTTGGTCTCTCCTGGAACTTCCTCTGAGAGCTTTGGGTCCTCCCAGACCTCCCCTGGAACTGGAACTTCCTCTGGGACTCTCAGCTCTTCTCCAAGTCTTTCTCTCGTACTCCTTGCTCTTGCTGTTCTCCCCCCTTCCTGGTTCTGACCAGGAACTTATATACCTCCTCTCTCTGCACGTTACATCAGATTCTGAGGCCAGGTGATCCTGATGAGTTTCTCTAATTCTATCTGCGTCACTACTAGAGAAGGGAAACTTCATTTTAAACCCTTTCTGCTTTACTTGTGCTGACGGCACTGGCTGCTCAGCTGTTTTCACATACGCTGAGTCTTCCTGTCCAGCCATGTTTGAGGTAAGCTCTTCCCTCTCACTAACCTCCATAGGTTCCACTGCATCACAATACTCACATAAATTGTTCAGTCAGTTTACATTTGGATAATATTTTACCAGTAATTCACAAGCTTTTTATCCCTATAATTCATATAGTCCTTGCATACAAAGTCCTAAATATAAATGTTCTGGTGGTTGATATATTTACTTATTTATAATAGGCATAGTATAGAGATATACTCCCAATATACAATATAGAGTGTTACCAGGTACTGTATATCTTGCAAGAGTCAATACTGCAATACATAAAATCTGGTGTTCATTATTAAATAAATTTTTATCACTGTACTAAAACTTATTAGAGAGTGTATAATAGTTTTAACCCCTCCTTCCTTCCCTCTATCCTCTTAGTCTCCTTCTCTCCCCTCATTTTCCCCTTCCCTTCCCCCCCCCTCTTCCTCTTTCTCTTTCCTCCTCCTCCCCCCTCCCCCTTCCCTTTCTCTCCCCTCCTTCTACCTCTCCAGTCTTTGTGTATATATATGTAAGTTGATAGTACAAAAATATTTTTAAACATTTTTTACATTTTTTGTATGACAAATCATTTATTATGGATTGTCTTCCAGTTATTCATTCATTCATTCATTTATTTTTTTGAACATCTTTTGTGAATAATCAGTGGCCACAATCTACAGTAAGACATTCACACATACGTTTGCACCAATATAATGTCATACCGTCCAAGTATCGTATACAATTTTTGCTAAAAGCAGTTCCACAGCGATCACACTGTCAAGTGTCTCATATGTAATTTTCCTGCAGTTTGATCACTCTTTTACAGCGCACGCGCTGGTGTTCTCCGTTATTGTTTCCTTCAGTGTACTGTACTAGTGAAGCAGTCGCAAACCTTTGTACAGTCAAACCTCGGTTTTCATTTGCCCCGGTTTTCATACGTTTCGGTTTTCAACGTCTTTTCTGACTGAGATTTTGTCCCGGTTTTCATGCATTGCTTCGGTTTTCAACGTCTTTTGACTGAGATTTTGTCCCGGTAGCAGGGAAGAAAAGCTGTCAACGTAAGCAGGAGATGTTGCATGAATGTGGGAGGCAGTTCTTTCTCTTGCAGGGTACGTCTGAAGCTATATCATTAAGATTTTCTGCCATTCTGAAGCATTGAGCAGATAATGTAAAGGTATTTTAATGGACTGAATTCAATGTGATTCCGAAGAGAGCTGGGCACAGCAGCTTGTCAGGGGTGGCTAAGGCCAGATGTTAACATACTGTACTGTACAGTACTGTACTTAGCTTGCTTTCAGTGATGTTAAATGTTCATTTATCCATTTCATTAGTCATTTATATTTATTTCTCATTGTTTTCTGTATGTAAAAATATAGTTATTCTCTATAAAATGTATTTTTTGTGAATATTTTTAGGTGTCTGGAACGGATTAATTGGATTTACATTATTTCTTATGGGAAATATTGCTTCAGTTTTCATACGTTTCGGTTTTAGTCAGACTTTTTCGAACAGATTAATCATGAAAACCGAGGTTTGACTGTATACCCAGAAAGTTTTACAACTTGAAGAGATTTCTACAGGTTAGATCAAGTTTAACTAATTCCTTTTATGGCTGAAGGTGGTGTATCATTTCACTCATTTTATGTCTCAAAGATTTCACGGCATAACAGACACAATATATACCATCCCCTTTCGGTGTGTGTATATATATATATATATATATATATACTTTTTAATATGACGGTCCAAGTATATGTCTTAAGATATAACACGTTTGTTTAATCATGTTATTTGTAGCTTTTCAATTTCATATAATAATGTTTCCTTATCGTTCCTCCAGTTTAGTCCTCCACGTCTGGGTAGTGTACCTCCTCCTGCAGCTTGGAGACTGGGCATGTCAAACTTGTGACATCACTGGATGTAGCCTGCTGGAATCTCCCATCAGCCCCAGTGTGTCCAGTCTCCATGCAGCAGGAGGATATAGTGAGCCTAGGTGCTGGGCTCACTGGAGAAACTAATAAGGAGCTAGTTAGTTAGGGTTTAAATTTTAAATGTTTTAATTTTAAATTCCTAAATTCTTAAGTTTTTATATTCATTTACTTTGGGTATGGCCCTTTAAACTTATTTTCTTTAGAGTTGATATTTCTTGGAAAAAAAAAAAGAAGACAGTTACCTGCCCCTGCTAAATCGAGACCTCGCTCTCTGTTTTTGGCCATATCTCCCTTGAAGGCACGGGGGAGAGCTACTGGGATGGCACATTCGCGGAGCGGCAGCTCGTGGCTCTGGGAACGGCATTGTAGAGAGTGTACAGCTGAGCGCTTCACAGCAGATGTCACTCTGGTAGTGGTTGAGCGACGCCGCTGCTGGCAGGGGCTCCGGTTCCAGATCAGCTGCTTTGGGCGAGCTTGCAGCGATCAGGATACGGCCTGGTAAATTTCTCGGCCAGCAGTCAGTTTCCCCGTTCGCACCAAAAGTTTTCCTCAGCAGCTGCAGCCATCTTGAACACACGGTTTTCGCTGCGTGGCGGCCGCGATATCGGCCCGGAGTGCAGCCACGGGGTTTGGAAGAGGATTATAGTGTTAATTCTCGCATGTTAGCTAGATTCGTTTGGTTAGCTATTTTCTTTGCAGTTTCTTTGCCTTTTTTGTTTGTTGATCTTTGTTTGTTTTCTTCCCCGTTTAGGACGGGTCTCCTTGGGGTCTAGCCTTGGGGGACTTGTATCAGGCATTTAGCTAAGAAAGCGGATGGTCTGACATCCAGTTTTCCTTAAGAAAAAAAAAAGGTAATTTAACTAGATTATACTCTGAGGGGCTGCGAGGCGGCGAACAATTCATGTCAGCGCGCCTGCAGTGTGTCATCTGCGGCATCCAAAGAGGCACTGTCGCGGACACCGGCATCTGTCGGGGCTGTGCGGCTGTCTCAGCCAGTGTGGAGCAACAGATGGAGAATCCTGTTTCCGCTTCCCAGGAGTCCATAGTGGGAGTGGAGGGAGAGACGTGGGTGGCAGTCCCATCCACTTCCGGCCTAGAGGCTCCTTCTGGGGACCCCAGTGCGGTACAGGGACTAGGCTCAGATCCGCAGCTAGGGGATTTTTGTCCAGACTTCGTCTTAGTCATGCATCCAGGCATTCTGTCTCAGACGCCAAGGGAAGGTGCCGGGGCCCTTGCCTCTTCCCTCAACTGGTCCGCAACCCGGGTTGGCGGATGGCGAGGGTCTGACACCTAAACCCCCCAAGAGGCCTCGCCCACCGGAGCACTCCACTTCAGAGTTGGGGTGACAGGAGATGGAGGAGGCAGAGTTAGAAATGGAGGCAGATATGGAAGAGTTGGAAGAGGTGGAGATCCAGGAACCTGAGGATCAAGCAAGGATCATCAGTGTGTTCCGGAAGGATGAGTTAACAGCCCTTATTACAGAGTCCCTTCAGACACTCAAATTGGCTACTGAGCAGCCGACCGAGGAAGACGAGGGGGAAGATCCTATTATTCAGGCGGTGCGTCAGGCGCAAGTGGTCTTCCCAGTCCACAAGGTGGTGGATCGGTTGATCCAAGATGAGTGGGATCAACCCAAAGCGGGGCTCAGAGGAATAAGGACTATGAATAGGCTATATCCCCTGGTGGATAAGGACAAAGAGAGGTTCTGTTGTCCAAGGATTGATGCTGCGGTGTCCGCGGTTACTAAAAAGACCACTATACCAGTTGAAGGTAGCGCTGCGTTAAAGGATGCACAGGATACGAAAGTGGATGGTTTGTTAAAACAATCCTTCGAAGCGGATGCGGTGTCCTTGCAGGCATCCATCTGTGGAGTTTGGGTGGCGAGGGCCTGACTCCGGTGGGCTCAGCACTCACGGCAGTTGGCTCCTTTGGAACAGGAGAGTGTAAGAGAGCTGGAGCGTTTAGAGTCAGGGGCGGCGTGTTTGGCGGATGTGCACTACGGCCTGATCCGAGCTTTGGCAAATAGTATGGCTTCGTTGGTGGCCGCACGGACATTCCTGTGGCTGAGGAATTGGGCGGCCGACGGTTCTTCTAAGTCGCAACTCAGTAAGCTCTCGTTTAAAGGGAAGCTGTTGTTTGGGGAAGACCTTGACAAGCTGGTTAAAGATTTAGGGGAGTCTCAGGGTGGAAGGCTTCCAGAGGACAAGCCTAAGCAAGGCAAATTCTCGACGACCTTTCGGGGTCAATACAGAGATTTCAGGAGGTTTCGCACTTCCCGTTTTGGGGGTTTTCGAAGGGGAAGGTTTGCTTCTCGGGTTCAAGGGTTTCGCGGAGCAAGTAGAGGATTTGCAGCGGCATCTGCAGGAACCACTCGAAAACCGCAATGAAAGGAGGCGGGTCCCGGCAGAGGGTCAACCGATCGGAGGTCGGCTCCGGGGTTTTCTTTCTGCCTGGACCCAAATAACGTCCGATCAGTGGGTGCTGGAAATCATTCGCGAAGGTTATGCACTGGATTTGGCAAAGCCGGTCCTGGACTCTTTCGTGATGTCGTCCTGCAGAAGTCACCCAAAGACTCTGGCAGTGCGCTAAACTCTGGATCGGCTCTTGCAGCTGGGGGCTGTCGTCCCCGTGCCGATGGCGGACTACGGTGTGGGGCGGTACTCCATTTATTTCGTGGTGCCAAAGAAAGACGGATCCCTTCGTCCAATTTTGGATCTCAAGGGGGTAAATTGCTGCCTTTGAATTCCGCATTTCCGAATGGAAACCCTGCAGTTCGTCAGGGAGAGTATCTGACGTCTCTCGATCTCACTGAGGCATATCTACATGTCCCGATCAGAGCTGCTCATCAAAAGTTCTTGCGGTGCGTGCTTCCTTGGGGGCATTACCAGTTTCAGGCGTTGCCCTTCGGGTTTGCGACAGCACTGTGGGTGTTCACCAAGATCATGGTAGTGGTTGCAGCGGCCCTACGAAAGGAAGGGGTCTTGGTTCATCCACACCTCGACGATTGGTTGATTCAAGCAAAGTCCAAACCTGAGAGCGAAAGAGCCATGAAAAAGGTTGTCCCCTTTTTGCAGGGGCTTGGCTGGGTAGTCAATTCGACCAAGAGCCAGTTGATTCCGTCTCAGGTCCTCGAGTATCTGGGAATCCGGTTCGATACGCGGAAAGGAGTAGTATTTCTGATGGAGTACAGAGCCCAGACTCTTCGAAAGTCGGTGAGAAGCTGCAGAGCCGCTCCAGCGCCCACGGCATGGAGTTACCTGCGGGTGCTGGGGACAATGGCGGCGACCTTGGAGGTCGTTCCGTGGGCCAGATTCCATATGAGACGCTTACAGCGGGCGTTGCTTCGGCGCTGGTCGTACCAGTTCGACTCGTTGAGCAGGCAGCTCCCTTGCCCGCTGCGGGTCAGGCAGTCCCTGCAGTGGTGGCTTATACCCGCTTCGCTGTGGACGGGAATGCCTCTGGATCAGCCGGAGTGGATCTCACTATTAACTGACGCAAGTTTTGCAGGTTGGGGAGCGCATTGCAGAGAGGAGTTTGCGCAAGGCGTTTGGTCGAGGGAAGAAAGCAGATGGTCCATCAACCGACTGGAGTTGAGAGCGGTGTCTCTGGCTCTACAAAGCCTCAAAACCATGGTGACAGGGCGAGCGGTACGAGTACTCTCCGACAATGCCACGACGGTAGCCGATATAAATCAGCAGGGCCGTACCGGAAGCATGGCCATGGAGGAGGCGGCAGAGTGGCTGTTCTCTTGGATAGAGCCTCGTTTACAAGCGATTTCGGCGGCCCACATTGCGGGCAAGGACAACGTAATGGTGGATTTTCTCACCGAGTCCGAATGGATGCAAGAGAATGGGAGTTGCATCCGGACGTCTTTGCGCAAATAGTTCACTGATGGGGGGACTCCGGACATGGATTTGATGGCAACATTCCAGTCAGCGAAGTCGAGTCGTTACTACAGCAGGCGACGAGAGACCATGTCAGAAAGGATCGGCGCCTTGATGCAGCGTTGGCCGTTGACGGATCTCATTTACGTCTTTCCACTGTGGGCTCTCATCGGTCGTGTGATTCAGCGGATCGAAACACATCGGGGACAGGTGCTATTAGTGGCCCCGGACTGGCCCAGGCGCCCGTGGTATGCCGATCTGGTGAGGTTACTCAACAGGGTTCCGTGGAGACTTCCGGATTCACAGAACTTGCTGAGGCAGGGACCGTTTCAAATACCCCGAGTGGATCGGTTCTCGTTTACGGCCTGGCCATTGAAAGGGCAAGGTTAAGAAAGAAAGGTTACTCCAGATCAGTTATTGCAACCTTACTGCAGGCGCGGAAACGGTCAAGTTATTGGCTTATGTGCGCATCTGGTGTGTATTTGAAGACTGGTGCTCGAGGCGTCAAGTCCGCGCTGCTACGGCCTCCATACCTTTGGTATTAAGTTTTCTACAAGACGGATTTGAGAAAGGCCTGATTTCCAGTTCCTTGAAGGTTCACTAAGCAGCCCTAGCATGTTATAGAGGTGTAAAGTCCAAGGATTGTCGCTAGGAGCTCATGTTGATGTGGTACGTTTTCTTAAAGCGGTTTCCAGAATGCATCCCTCGCGTAGTGTTTCGGTTCCCCCGTGGGACCTCAACTTGGTTTTAGGGGTGTTCGTAAAGGGCCCTTTTGAGCCCTTAAGCCAAGCTTCCGTCAAGGACTTGACTTTAAAAACGGTATTTTTGGTAACTGTTTGTTCGGCGCGGCGGATTTCTGAGCTGCAGGCCCTGTTATGTAGAGAGCCCTTTTTGTGCTTCTCCAGAGAAAAGGTGGTTCTGCGGCCAGTTCCATCCTTCTTGCCAAAGGTGTCCTCTCCATTTCATTTAAATCAAACGGTTTTTTTACCAGTCTTACAGTCGGAGGTGGAACTCTCCTCTGATCGAGGGTTGCGTCGCTTGGACATAAAAAGGGTGTTGCGTCGGTATTTGGTGGTGTCCGAGTCTTTCCGCAAGTCAGATCATCTGTTCGTTTTGTTTGGAGGTCCCTGGAAAGGGGAGGCGGCAGCGAAAGCTTCCATTTCCAGATGGATTAAGGAGGCGATTGTTTCAGCCTATATTTTGCAGGGTCGTAAGGCGCCAGTGGGCCTGAGAGCTCACTCCACTAGAGCGCAAGCGGCTTCCTGGGCAAAGCACAGCCAGCCTGGTTCCGCCGGTGGAGATTGTAGAGCGGCCACTTGGTCCTTGCTTCATACCTTCAGTAAACACTACCGTCTTGATGTACTAGCGGCGAATGATGCCTGTTTCGGGTTGGCGGTGTTCGGTGCCGGCTGGAAGGGTCCCTCCCGTTAGTACTGCTCTGTTACATCCCAGACGTGGAGGACTAAACTGGAGGAACAATAAGGAAATTGAAATTACACTTACCTGGTAATTGTAGTTCCTTGAGTGACGACAGTTTAGTCCTCATTCCCGCCCAGGGTCTGTTTTCTTAACAGGGCAAGTTTTATGGAGCGACATGCAGGTTTTCAGGTGAGTGTTGCCTTAAGATGCTTTGTTGTTGTTCTCATTCTTACTTTCTTCGATTTGTCTTTCCTTTCTCTTCCTAGGCTCTGGTTCGGCAGGGAGCAGAGGGATAAAAGGGTACATCTCACCCTTTTCTGGTAAAGGGGAGGTTAATAGTTTCATAGGTTTTTGGTTATGCTTTTCATTTGAGCTAAGATTAATATTAAAATGTTAGCTACTTGTTTGTTGCTCTTTTGAGTCTGCTTTGTCAATAGTTCACTGGGGCTGATGGGAGATTCCAGCAGGCTACATCCAGTGATGTCACAAGTTTGACATGCCCAGTCTCCAAGCTGCAGGAGGAGGTACACTACCCAGACGTGGAGGACTAAACTGTCGTCACTCAAGGAACTACAATTACCAGGTAAGTGTAATTTCAATTTTAGACGCATCATATGCTTTCTAACTCTGCAATTAAAAAACCTTTTTTCATCGTCACTTTACATTCTTCACAAACAGAGAATGCCTTTCCAAATTTAGAAAAATGGCATAATTTTGTTTTATCTCCTTTTTATATTAGAATAAGTTCATTGGTTTTCCACATTTGGTCACTTTTTTGCAGTGCTGGCATTCACCGCTATTGTTTTGTTCAGTGGACTAGTGAAGCAGTCGCAATCCTCCATGTCTCTAGAAAGATTTACAATTTGAAGTAATTTCTACAGATCAGATCAAGGCTAACTAATTCCTTTATGGAACGGAGAAGGTCTTCCCTAATCTAGAGATACGGCATAATTTTAATTTATTTCTTTTGTTTAAAGGAACGGCATTATTAGCAAAAGCGTTTACATGGAAGTTACAATAATTTAGTTCCCTTCAGTTTCACTGTTACAATTAAATTTACACTAACTGTTCATGCCAAGGTGGACAGATTGCAAAACATTTTTCTTTCTATATATAATTTTCTTATGTAGTTTTAAGAATAGATAATTTTTTGGCACAATCCCCCCCTTTTTTTTAAAATACCGTGTATTTCACTTCCCTTCCTTTTTATATGTCTGTTGGTTTCTATATTTACATTTTTGTTATTCCTTATTTATAAAAAAAATTTCAATTGTTTTAAATATAGATTTTTTACTCTATTTACATTGACTTTATGTTTTTAAAGTTATAAATGAAGTACAATTACATTCTTAATTTTAATTTTGCTTCATTTTTAGCTCTGATTACTTACTCCTGTTTTTGTTTCTTTAGTTTATTTTCCCTATCTTATCTTCCTCCTCAGTATAAGAATATCAATTTTGGGATTACCTAATCACTGAGCTACTTAAACATTTATTCCATTCCTAATCAATGTCACACCTTTTACACAAACTATTGAGTCTTTATATTTATGTTGTTTTGATATGCTTACGGCCACTATTATTATTTAGTTTATCAATGTGTATAACTGTGTTTATAATGCCGTTTGTGATATCTATCTCATATTTTTCAGGTAAGGTTTTCATCCACATTTATATGAAGCTATGTGGTTTTAATTATTTCATTTATGGTTTCATTCATTATGATTTTTATATTGATCTATTGCATTTTTATATGATTGTATGATTGTACAAGGCTATTTATGTGGTTAGATTTGTTCATATGTTTTATATACATCAGTTTTTAATTAATTTTATTTATAGTGCTTGTTATGTTTTTATGTAGTTTGTATTATAATTTTTAATCACTGTTCTGTTTGTTTATATATTTATGACCCCAGTGCGCCATATTACCCCTGAAGAAGGTTAACGAAACATGGCCTGTGTCGGGTCTTTTTGGCGAAGTTCTCAGGTTATTGGTATAATAAAACACTTTGTTCTTTCCTTACCACGTATTCAGACTGGGTGTTTACATTTGACATGGCTTAGTGCTTTTGTTGGTGGACCTCTCGTGGCCTCGACAGCCTTGGTTCCCGCTTCTGCTCCGGCTTGCGTCCGAGCCCCCAGTCCTGGACTGCGCCCTGGGAGACACAGGAGAAGGGTCGGATGTTCCACCCAAACCTGGCCTCACTGTCCCTTGCAGCCTGGCAGCTGAACGGGTTGATTTAGTTCCGCTGCGTCTCCTGGAGGATGTCGAGGAGATTCTCCTCGCGTCGAGGAAGAACTCGACGAGGCGGGCTTACGCTTTTAAGTGGCAACACTTCTCGCTCTGGTGCTCAGAGCTTCAGATCGATCCGTTCTGCTTTACCCGGTGGATCCTTCAGTACCTCCTCCACCTCTCGAAAGCAGGGTTGAAATCCAGTTCGATCAGGGTACACCTGAGCGCCATTTCGGTGAACCACCTCCCTGTCGAGGGAAAACCCCTCTCGAAGTAGCCCTTGGTCTCTCGCTTCATGTGAGGTCTATTGCTTTCCAATCCTCCCATCCGGCCTCCCCCGGCGGAGTGGGACCTTAATGTGTTGCTGATGCAGCTCACGTGAGCACCCTTCGAGCTGATGGCAACGTGCTCACTTTGGCATCTCACCTGGAAAGTGGTCTTCCTAGTGGCCTTGACTTCAGCTTGCTGAGTCAGCGAACTTCAGGCCCTCGTGGCTTGGGCTCCATACACCAGGTTCTACAGGAACAGGGTGGCACTTCACACCCATCCCAAGTTCCTACCAAAGGTGGTCTCGGACTTTCATCTCAATCAGGAAAGTCCTACCGACCCTCTTTCCGAGACCACATGCTGACCAGGCATCGGCAGTGTTGCATACACTCGACTGCAAGAAGGCTCTTGCCTTCTATCTGCAGTGTACCCAGGTTCATCGCAAGTCCGATTGGCTTTTTGTCGCCTAGGACCCCAATCGCCTGGGGCAAGCATTCACCAAACACACCATCTCTGGGTGGCGGACTGCATTGCCTTTGCCCAAGCAAAGGCGGGCGCCCCACTGGATCGGCGTGTCACCGCGCACAACGTACGAGCCATTGCGGTGTCGTGGCTTCACTGCGCTCAGTGCCTCTAACGGACATCTGCCGGGCTGTGACCTTGTCTTCACTGAACACTTTCGCTGTCCACTACTGCCTGGAGAGGGAGTCCCTCCGTGACAGCACCTTCGGCCAGGCTGTACTCCGTAATCTGTTCGGGGTATAAGCAACTCCTGCCCTCCGACCCTTCTTTGATGGCTACAGAGATTCACCCCAGGAACCCGAAGACTCGGGCTCCTCAGGGCATCGACTTCTGCTCATGGCCTTGCGGAGGCATTTTTGGGTTACAGGCTCGGTAACCTGTAGCTGGGGAGTCCCATAAGTGAGAACTGACTTCCTGCTTGTTCCTGGAGAAAGCATAGTTACTCACCTGTAACAGGTGTTCTCCAGGGACAGCAGGAATCAGTCCTCACTACCCTCCTGCCTCCCCTGAAGAGTTGCTATTTTTGTCCTTCCCTCGCTATCTGCTTAGTAGGGCTCTAGCTAGGGGACCTGACTAAGCAAGATGTCATATTTGGACAGGAAGATAGACCACGTATGCATGACACAATCCCAAAGGCTTTCTTTGAAAGCTGGGGAATTGCTCCATGCGGGCTCCGTCGGTGCCGATGTCACCCATAAGTGAGCACTGATTCCTGCTGTCCCTGGAGAACACCTGTTACAGGTGAGTAACTACGCTAACATCTCACTTATTCCCATTTCCAGGTCATTTTTTTTTTAAATTTTTTATTTATCAATTGGTCTGCGACTAAAAAGCTATTTGATTATTTTCAACTAATTTCCATGTATTTTGGTGTGCTGAAAACAAATAAAATATTGAAAAAAACTCCTAGACGTCATGATTTGCCACAACATGCAAAATTGTCTTCAAATTTATCAAATTTTTTCAAATTACTATTAATTCAAATTACTATTAATTAATTCACATAAGTGCATTTAAGATATAAAATGCCAAAAAAACCTTAAAGGGGTTGTCCGAGTTATGTAAAAAAAATATAGCACTGTAAATCTGATGGTCAGCAATATATACATAAGCTAAGCAAGTTTTAAGTCCGTGCTTCTAATGGTAGAAGGGGTTAATCTTTCCTGAAGAATCCAGTGGGAGGGAGACACAGGGCAGATAGCAGCAGCTCCGGTCAGTGCAGGGGGGCGTGGCCAGCACTGTGACGTCTCGTGTACAGAGACAGAGCTGCTCTCTCCTGCATGCCACACTTGTGCACGAATCATCATCAGGTTCTTGGTTCTAGGCTGTTCACACTTTTTCATCGCTTTCGTGTTAGCTCGTCATTCTTCAACCGTTATGTTATGGCTCCGCGAAAGTGTATTAATTCGCCAGACAGTTTATTTCATCTGTGGTGAATATACAGTGTTGAAGCAACAGCAGAATATTACAGACTTTGTGAAAAAAGTATACTTTGCATATTTTGGACTAAAAATTGGAGATCAAGATAAAGTCTGGGCGCCTCATAAAGTGTGCAAATGGTGTGTTGAGGACCCCCGAAACTGGTTCAAGGGTAAGAAAAAATCTTTCCGTTATGGGATTCCTATGGTATGGCGAGAGCAAAAGAACCATAGTGACGACTGTTACTTTTGTTCATGCGATGTGAAAGGGTTTAATTCCAAATGGAAGCATTCCATTTCATACCCCAATCTTCACTCGGCAATTCATCCCATCCCCCATGGCACAGATATACCAGTACCCAAGCCCCCTGCTACCTTGGAAGAGATACCTAGCTCCGATGAAGGTGAAGTCATACCTGAACCAGATGACAAATCAGGTTCTGACTTTGAAGATGATACAAGATCAAAATTGTTTTCTCAGGAGGAGATGAATGATTTGGTAAGAGACTTGAATCTTCCCAAAGATGCCGCTGAGTTACTCGGATCAAGGCTGAAAAGTAGGAATTTATTGTTACCAGGAGTGTCCTCTTCATGGTTCAGACATCGTGAAAAGGAGTTCGTTCCTTACTTCGCCCAGGAAGACAAGCTGGTTTATTGCATCGATGTTGGTCTGATGGGTCAATTTAAAATCCAATATGATTCAGAGCAATGGCGTCTTCTTATAGATTCTTCAAAAAGAAGTCTCAAAGCAGTTTTACTCCACAACGGTTTTTACGCTTCCATACCTGTAGGTCATTCCGTACACTTGAAGGAAACCTACGAGAACTTGGAATTGGTTCTTCGTAAACTTAAATATGAAGACCATGGTTGGCAAGTGTGTGGGGATTTGAAGGTCTTGTGCATGCTGCTCATGCAACAAGCTGGGTATACCAAATATCCTTGTTTTCTGTGTCTATGGGACAGTCGAGACCGACAAAATCACTGGACTAAGAAGAGTTGGCAGACGAGGGTGCTAACAGTCGGTGAAAAAAATGTCCTCCGAGAAACTTTGGTACCTTCCCATAAAGTTCTTCTACGACCTCTCCACATACAATTGGGATTGATGAAGCAATTCGTAAAATCACTTCCAAGAGATGGAGAATGCTTCAAATACTTGGTCACCAAGTTTCCAGGCCTGTCGGAGGCAAAATTGAAGGAAGGTGTGTTCGTCGGACCAGACATTAGAAGGCTTATATTTGATTAAGAGTTTGTCAATACCATGACGGATCCTCAAAAAGAAGGGTGGATTGCATTTAAAGAAGTCGTACAAAAATTTTTAGGCAATAACAAAGATCCTCACTACAAAAAGATCAGACGAATGCTGAAAGCATTTCAAGCTTTAGGTTGCCTGATGAGTTTGAAAGTGCATTTCCTCCAGTCTCACCTTGACTACTTTCCTGAAAATTTGGGAGCTGTGAGTGAGGAACAAGGTGAATGATTCCACCAAGATATTAAAGAGATGGAAAGGCGATACCAGGGAGAATGGAGCATTACAATGATGGCAGACTACTGTTGGATGCTTCAGAGAGACATTCCAGATGCTACTCGCAAGTGTAAATGCACCAAGAGGAGCCTCACAAGGAAGAAGAATTGAGTTTAGTGTGTGTAGGTGAGCTCATTTCAGTTCAAAAAAGGATTTTCATGAAAATATTGTAATAAAACTTTAATTTTATAAGTATTTCCATTTATTTTGAGGTTTTGCCTTATTTAACATAGTTAACTAAATTGTCAGGAAACGTGATGTCCTATGACAAAATGGAGGTCATTTTCGGATTCAGCGCACCAAAAAACATAAAGATTACGTGGAGTAACCAAAACAGCTCTTGAAAAAAATTTTTTTGCAGACCTGCATAATCTGCTCCTGCTCTCCTCAAGCTCAGATTCTGACTTGCCTTGGTATGAATGCTCTTTCTCCATACTGATGAGAACTCTGTGGACCTTGAGCTTTTCCTACTTAGCATACAATAACCGAAAGGACTCTGATTTTCTCTTTGCTAATAACTGCAGTTTAGCTTCATTCATCTGTGCTTCCAGAGCAGTACAATTTGATAATAGTAGCGATGTTGGTGATTACTCACTTTAGCCTGATAGTTTATATCAGTATAATCTGCATTCTCCAGGACCAAGCAGGAAGTCAGTCCTCACATATGGGTGACGTCGGCGCCGACGGAGCCCCCGTGCGGAGCATTTCCCCAGCTTTCAGAGAAAGCCTTTGGGAAATGCAGCGCGCATGCACGGTCCTCTTCCCACCCAAGGGTGCCATCTTGCTCAGTCATCTTTTTTCCGCGGAGCACGACGGACGTAGTTCGTTTTTCGCCGAGGAAAAAGTTGATTTCCCTGTTTTTTCTTTTTCTCCTTCGGTTCGCTTCGAGGCTTCGGCCCGAGTAGCCGGGGCCGGCATCGGTGCCCACCGACAGGCTTGGCTACAGTCATCCGACCTCGAGCCATGGGTGCAGGAGAAGTTGGTCGATGTCCCCTGCCGAGGTGAAAACCTCTTTGGCAAGCCCATGGCTGAGAAGGCTGCAGAACTCGAGACCGAGACTCTGACCCGGACTAGGCTGTCCAGAAAAACCTCTGCCCCTTCTCAGAAAAAGAAGGGCTCGGGGAAAAAAGACCTTTTACCCGAGGAAGTCATCTGCCTATAAACAATACCCTCATTATCAGGCCTCTGAAGCTCCCCAACAGGGTCAGCAGGCCAAGGGGCAGGGTCATGGGCCCCGTAGGCAGAAGGCCCCCAAGCCACCAACACCGGCCCCTGCTCAGCAGGGTGGGGGTTTTTGACTCAGAAGGCATAGCCTCTTCTCCTCAGCTGGCTCACATCAGCACAGGAAGCCGGCTGGCCCACTTTGCCCACAGGTGGTCAGCCGTCACATCAGATACCTGGGTGCTCCATATAGTCCACAAGAGCTATCTTCTCCATTTTCACCAGGTACCTCCCTCCTATTTTCCAGGGGAGCCTCCAAGACTCCCTCTGCACAGGGACCTACTCCTTCAGGAGTTAGCAAGTCTGCTAAAGGACCAGGCTGTGGAACCGGTGCCCCACCACCTGAGAGGTCACGGCTTTTATTCCAGGTACTTTCTGGTACCAAAAAGAACAGGAGGCCTCAGACCCATCCTAGACTTGCGCAACCTCAACAAGTTCCTGGAGAGGGAAAAGTTCAAGATGCTTACCCTTGGAATCCTGCTGCCCTACCTCCAGCAGGGAGATTGACTATGCTCCTTAGATCTAAAGGATGCTTATACTCACATCCTTATTCATCCAGACCACAGACAATATCTCAGATTTGTTGTGGGGGGAAACTACTACCAGTACAGAGTACTACCCTTTTTGCCTAACCTCCGCTCCCAGGGTGTTCACCAAGTGCCTGGCGGTGGTGGCGGCCTACCTGAGGCTTCAAGGTCCTTTTTGTATTTCCATACCTGGACGACTGGCTCATAAGGGGCCAGTCTTCCCAGGAGGCCAGTCAAGCCACCCTTCGCACTGTGGCTCTGCTTCAGCACTTGGAGTTTGTCATAAACTTCGCAAAGTCCACTTTGCTCCCATCCCAGAACTTAGAATTCATAGGAGCAAGGCTAGACACTCTTCAGGCGAAGGCTTTTCTGCCAGTGGACAGGGCCCACAGGTTGATGGATGTAGCCAGGCAGTTTCACAGCAATTCCCTGGTCTCCGCCAGGCAATTCCTGAGACTTCTCGGCCATATGGCTTCCACGGTTCATGTAACCCCCAATGCCCGCCTTCACATGCGGCCTGCTCAGTGGAGCCTTCAAACTCAGTGGCATCAAGCCACAGGGAGCCTTGCAGACTCTGTGAGAATATCCACCCTGCTCGTGTCCTCTCTACAATAGTGGCTTCATCTTCCGAATCTGGTACTCGGAGTGGTTTTTCAATCCCCTCCGCATTCTCAAGTGCTGACGACAGATGCTTCTCTTCTAGGTTGGGGAACACATTGCCAAGGGGCATGTACTCAGGGTCTCTGGACCCCTTGGGAGGCTGCTCAGCAGATAAACGTCCTGGAGCTACGGGCAATACGCTTAGCTCTGAGAGCCTTCTCCCACCTCACATCTCACCAGTCTGTACTGGTCCAGACGGACAATCAAGTTGCCGTGTTCTACGTGAACAAACAAGGAGGCACGGGCTCCTTCCTTCTCTGTCAGGAGGCACAACGACTGTGCTCTTGGGCAGTCAATCACGTAATCCTCCTCAAGGCTGTCTACCTCCCAGGTCAAGAAAATTACCTGGCGGACAGACTGAGCAGGATCCTGCAACCACACGAATGGAGATTGAATCCATTGGTGGTTCAGCAGATCTTTCTCAGGTGGGGCCTCCCCACCATGGATCTTTTCGCCAGTCCTCTGAACCGGCAACTCCCGAGATTCTGTTCCAGACAACCGCATCCTCTGAGTAGCAGCGGATGCCTTTCTGATTCCGTGGTCCGAAGGCCCACTGTATGCGTTTCCTCCCACGCCACTAGTGTCCTGAACGCTGTTCAAGGTCCTCAAGGACAGGGCCTCAATGATTCTGATAGCCCCCAGGTGGCCGAGGCGGCCGTGGTTCCTACTCCTGCTGCAACTGGTGGTGGACACTCTTCCTCTGGGGATTCAGCACGATCTCCTGTCTCAGGACCAGGGGTCTCTCTTGCACCCCAACCTCCAGTCCCTTCATCTGATGGCCTGGCTGCTCATAGGGTAGTCCTGGCTCCCCTTCTACTGCCTAGAGAGGTGGAAGACGTAGTCTTAGCCTCTAGGCGGCAATCCACCAGGAACTCCTACGCTCTTAAGTGGCGTAGATTCTCCACATGGTGTGCTCAGCACAGCGAGAATCCCTTCTCGTGCTTGGTAGCCGTAGTATTGCAGTATTTGCTTTACCTCTCCAATCTAGGCCTTAAGTCCAACTCTTTCAGGGTTCACCTCAGTGCTCTCTCAGCACATCACTCGCCGGTGGACGGGAGGCCTCTTTCCAACCACCCTTTAGTGGCTCGTTTTCTCAGAGGCCTCCTTCTGTTTAAGCCTCCTTTGCGTCCACCAGCCCCTGAGTGGGGTCTGAATGTGGTCTTACAGCGGATTACTTGTCCGCCATTTGAACCTATGGCTACCTGCCCTCTCCATTTTCTCTCCTGGAAAACCTTGTTTCTGGTAGCTCTTACCTCTGCTAGGCGAGTGTGTGAACTTCAGGCACTAGTGTCTGATCCCCCTTACACTAGGTTCTACAGGAATAGGGTAGTCTTACGGACTCATCCGAAGTTTCTCCCTAAGGTTGTCTCCCCTTTTCACCTCAATCAGGAGGTGGTTCTTCCGACCTTCTTTCCCAGGCCGCATACCCTGGACTGTAGGAGGGCGTTGTCCTTCTACCTTGACTGTACGCGGGAGCATCGAAGGGCTGTTCAGCTCTTTGTTTCTTTTGACCCCAATAAATTGTGGTTACCTGTTTCCAAGCGTACTTTGTCCATATAAGTCGCTGACTGTATCGCCTGGGCTTATGGGGCAGCAGGCCTCTCGTTGGAGGGTCGAGTC
This sequence comes from Ichthyophis bannanicus, assembly GCA_033557465.1. Taxonomy (NCBI): domain Eukaryota; kingdom Metazoa; phylum Chordata; class Amphibia; order Gymnophiona; family Ichthyophiidae; genus Ichthyophis; species Ichthyophis bannanicus. Next base: position 136,292,823 of record CM066036.1, on the reverse strand, counting down.
ACGGCTCATCGTGTCAGGGCGAAGGCTGTGTCAGTGGCTCATCTCCGCTCTGTTCCGTTGGCAGACATCTGCCGGGCCGCTACTTGGTCTTCAAGCCAGACTTTTGCGGCCCATTACTGCCTTGAGAGGGAGTACCGCAGGGGCAGTGCTTTCGGACAGGCAGTACTCCATAATCTCTTTGGGGTTTAGGCAACTCCTACCCTCCGGCCCTGTTGTTGGGCTACTGGTTGGGGGCGTTCTCAGAGAAGATTCCTTCCTTACGTACTGACGAGCTAGAGGGAGCTCATTTTTTCCGCTTGAGGTCTCCGGTAGCCTTAAGCTGGGGAGTCCCATATGTGAGGACTGACTTCCTGCTTGGTCCTGGAGAAAGAGTAGTTACTCACCTGTAACAGGTGTTCTCCAGGAGCAGCAGGATTCAGTCCTCACAACCCTCCCTCCTCCCCTTGGAGTTGCAGTCATATGATTTATTTTTGCTATTTTGCTGTCTTTTAGCTATGTCATCAGACTGAGCAAGATGGCACCCTTGGGCGGGAAGGGGACAGCGCATGCGCTGCATTTCCCAAAGGCTTTCTTTGAAATCTGGGGAAATATTCCGCACGGGGGTTCCGTCGGCGCCGACGTCACCCATATGTGAGGACTGATTCCTGCTGCTCTTGGAGAACAACCTGTTACAGGTGAGTAACTACTCTTTCCTTTGGGTGACCTCACTTCCCCCTACTCTAGTTTCTGTCTTCTAGCAAGTTCCCAATACACAACAGGACTTTGCTTCCTGTCCCCCATGACGTTTGAGTTTGATCAGGAGTCTCATATGAGGTGGCAGCCCTGAAAATCCAAAATCCATTAAGTTGGATGGACTTTGGGAACCTTCCAAACGCTCCTATTTAGATGCATTTTGCTTAAGCAATGGTGCCTATTTAAAGGGGGGGGGGGAGGTCCCATCCGTCTTTCTGAATGCATATATTTGCACATCCACAAACATGTAGTGCTTCATTTCTCATGGCAAAGCAGAGTCACCAAGAGCTAGTGGGAGTCCTTAGGTTTCACCAGTAAAAAGACAGGAGGATCAGCAGTAGAGAGCCGGTGGGGGGAGGGGCATCCTATCTCCCTGCCAGCAGGACCTGGGGAGCAGCAGTGAAACCCCAGCAAGAGTCCTCGGGTCCCACCCCCAAATAGAGAGCTGCAGCATGGAATAGGAAAGGGCAGGTGAGGGAAAGGGCCAATGATGGGGAGGAGAAAAGGAGAAGAGAGGGGTGGGGTTAGGATAAAAGATCCAACAAAGCTTAAGGGAAGGAGTGGGGCTACAGAGGAGTACATAAGAACATAAGATATGCCATACTGGATCAGACCAAGATCCATCAAGCCCAGTATCCTGTTTCCAACAGTGGCCAATCTAGGTCATAAGTACCTAGCAGTTTCCCCAAAAGACACAGGTTCCACAATGCTTGTATTGGGCCAAGCAGTGATATCCTGGGTCCCTTTTAATAATGGTTAATGGACCTTTCCTCCAGGAACTTCTCAACATTTGTTTGATATGCTGCATATTTCGACGACACTTAACAAACAATATCTTAACAAAGAATCTGTGCAGTTTACAATAAAAGGCAATTAAGAGTACATAGTTTAATACAAAAAGTATTTCAGAAATAGAAAAGATAAGAAAGGTAAGGGAGACCTAACTTCTGTGCCCCAGCTTCCAGCAGACCCCCTGCCAACTAGGAAGTCCGATACAGAGCCCTCATCCTTGAAATCATTATAGGCTGTATGCTTGCTGAAAGTAATGCATCCTTTAATCTAGTATTTTAAGTTTTTATAAGAGGCTTGCAGTCTGATATCCAGTGGAAGATTGTTCAAAATGCTGAGGCTCATCACACTAAATCAGGGATTCTCAACTTAGTTCTCTGGACATATCTTGCCAGTCAGGTTTTCAGGTTCACCATGATGAATATGCCTGAGAGAGAAGCAGTTTCATATAGATCTCTCTAATGCATATTCATTGTGGTTTGACTGGCTAGGTGTGTCCTGAGGACTGGGCTGAGAGCCCCTGCACTAAATGAACTATTGTGTATGCTTTAATGTTGCTTTGTGGAATAAACGTCCCCTGGATTTGTGGCAGGAACAGGATTGGATAGTGTTTCGATGGAAACTAAAAACTTTTTTTAAATGGGGAACTCTGCCGGACTGTGTTGCTGCAGAGGAAGGGGCTTTCCAACGGCTCTTAGGCTCTCCTACCTGCGGCCTCGTGCCGTTTGATCATCATTAAGCAGGTACTTCTGTGGGCAACTGCCTCCATGGAGAACCTTGTTTCTCCCAGGGCAAGCAGGATGAAGTCAGCCACAAAGTGGTGACATCATCCGACGGAGCCAGGACGGAAGTACTCTCACTAGCCCAGAAGGCTTTTGCCTTCTGGGCTGGATCGGTAGCCCCACTTCCTGCTCCGCCCCTAGCTGGCCAGTTCTTGTCTTCCGCCTTGCCTGCAAGACGGTTTTTTATTTTCTCTCACTCAAATCAGTTTTTAAAAGTTTTCAAGTTACCTCGAGATCGGGATCATGCCCGGTTTTAAGAAGTGCTCCGGCTGCTCGCGGAAAATGGCCCTATCCGACTCGCACCAGCTGTGCGTTCGGTGCCTCGGGTCTGAGCACGCCGTTGAGGACTGCACCGCTTGCGGTCGCATGTCCCCCAGAGCCAAGAAGATCCGTCGGAATGCATTGACAGAGTTCCTCGCAGTGAGTAACAATGGCTCCTCAAGTTTAACCTCCGATGCTGCTGCTCCGGCCGGGGACGCGCCTTGCCAGGCCCCCGTCCCCCGCCGTGAATCCGAGCTCTTCAAACCCACGTGTCAACAGATGGAGGCCGACATCTTAACTCATGAGGCTCCGGCGTCACTTCCGCCTGCTCTCCTCACTTCCGGCCATGCCTCCTGCGCTGATGCCTCCAACGCCGACCTTCCTCTCCAAGCCGGCAACTCGCTAAGCGACCCTGGGGCTCCCCTTGAGGCCCCCGACCAGCAGCGCGATCCCTCCAACCACCGCCGGAGTCACCACTCCCATCGCTCCCGACGGCGTTCTGGTGAACGGAGCAGGAGCCGCTCCAGGGGATCACGGCACAGCCATTCATGCCGGCGCAGATCGAGAGCACGGCGCAGCCATTCAAGCAGGCGCAGATCACGCAGTCGCCAAAGATCCCATAGTCGGAGGCACCGCGGTCGGCGTCACTCTAGGAGAAGCCACAGGACTGCTCATACTCACAGAGATGGGAGCCGCAGTAGCAGTTCTAGCAGATCTAGCCGGCGCAGCCCCCAGTCTCAGCGTCGGAACGATTCTGATCACGACGAGGCATACAGCCAAAGTGGGATGGAGGAGCACTCTCACGGGGTGTATCTCCTTCCGGACCCCCCTTTAAATGCAGAGGCACTGCAACCCGACCCAGCTCCGGACACCCTCAAGCTCCTCCAAAATATGCTGCAAAACTGGGCCTCCTCTCTAGCCACTCTAGCCTCGGGGTCCCCCTTGCAGCCACAGCCTTCAGTGTCAGCGCCTCCCACCCAAGAGCAGGAGGCACCAGCCGCGCCATCCCCTGTCGGTGCAGCGCCCTCCCGGGACCCTCATCCTAACACAGACGGCCAGCCCGACAAAGCGGTCCCCCCTGAGGATGCCACCTACTACAGATTCACTCAAAAAATCATTTCCTCGTTGGCCATTCCACCCTCGCTAACCCAGGACAATCGTGATGAGGTGCAGAATGCACTCAAGTTCATCGAGGTGCCCAAATCCAACCCGGCGCTACCCATCCATCAGCTCCTGCAGGACAACCTCACCAGAATGTGGCAGGCCCCAGCCTCAAATCACGCTTGTCCCCGTAGACTGGATAGCAAATACAGCGTCCAACCCATTCCTGCATTTGCGAAGACGCAGCTTCCGCACCATTCCATTGTCGTGGAGTCAGCTCTGAAGCGCTCTAAGTCCTCACGCAGTTCCAACAACGCTCCTCCCAGTAAGGACAACAAGCTCATAGATGACGTAGCCAAGAAGGTCTACCAAGGGGCCATGCTGAATGCTAGGATCGCGGCCCACCAATTCCAACATGCGATCTACCAGGACTTACTTGTAAGCAACATCAAAACTGCTACCTCCCTCTTACCGGAGACCTCCTCATCTCTATCCTCTGCCCTTGCAGAATTGGATGACTGCACAAAACACCAAGGACGGGCCGCCCACGACGCGTTTGAAACCGCCGTCAAGGTAGCGGGCACGGCCATCTCCGCGCGCAGACTGGCCTGGCTCCGGGCCTCCGGTCTCCGCACAGACTCCTACGACAGCATTGCAGACACCCCCTGCTCCGGCGACTCCCTGTTCGGAGACAAAGTGAAGGACACTGTCAATGACATGCGGGAGCGCTGCAACACCTTGCAAACCCTGGAGGAGGGCTCGGACCGCCCTCGCACCTACCGCAAGAATGGCCAAAACAGCTCCAGCTCTAAGAGATACCAACCTTATCGCAAAGGGCAACCACAGCCACGGTACAAGCAGCAGCAACATTACCAGGCTCCATACAAACAGAAGCAACGACAGCGGGACCAAGGCCCTAAGAAACCTACGTCAGCCCCCGCGAAAATCAACCCGGGTTTTTGACTCGCAGCCCTGCCAGCACCTTCCGACCGGGGGACGCTTGTCCGCGTTCCTCCCTGTCTGGGAGAAGATAACTTCGGACCAGTGGGTGCTGTCAATCATAAAGCAGGGCTTCCGCATCAGTTTCTCCTCGAAACCACCACTTCGGCCCCCCTCCCAGGACTCGGCTCCATCGGAGCACCTCGCCTCCATGGCTTGGAAATACAGGCCCTCCTGGCATCAAGAGCCATCGAGCTTGTCCCCCCGTGCGAGATCGGCAAGGGCTTTTACTCCAGGTACTTCCTGGTCCCCAAGAAAAAAGGAGGTGTTCGTCCCATTCTCGATCTAAGGAAGCTCAACAAATGTATCGCAAAGGAAAAGTTCAGGATGCATTCTCTATCCACCATCCTGCCACTCATCCAGCCAAAGGAGTGGTTAGCCTCTCTGGACCTCAAGGACGCCTACACGCATGTCCCTATGCACCCACAACACAGAAAATTCCTACGCTTCCGTGTGGCCGACCGTCATTACCAGTACAGGGTACTGCCCTTCGGACTCTCGCCCGCCCCAAGGGTATTTACCAAGTGCGTAGCTGTAGCTGCAGCATCGCTCCGAAGACAAGGGATATGTGTCTTTTCCTATCTGGACGACTGGCTGTTCTCTGCGAGATCTCCGGCGGACGTACGGGAAGCAGTCAACTCAGCAATAGTCCTTCTGTCTTCCCTGGGATTCTTAGTGAACTTCAAGAAATCTCACCTATCACCAGTACAAAAGCTGGAGTTCATCGGTGCGTATGTTGATACAAAACGGGCCAAGGCCTTCCTGCCCCGGGACAGGAGACAGGTCATCTCCCAACTTGCTCAACAGTTCCTGAACAGACCTCGATCCCCGGCCAGGGCCATTCTGCGCCTCCTCGGGCACATGGCAGCCACAACTCGTGTCCTCCCCTTTGCGAGATTACACATGAGAGTCCTCCAATGGCACCTTCGATCTCACTGGTGCCAGCACTCTCAACGTTTCTCCGACAGGATCCCAAGGGACGTTACTTCCTCCAAGGCAGTACGCTGGTGGACCCTGCCCCAAAATCTTGCCAAGGGCGTGTCTCTGCAAGCCCCCCCCGTATCAAATCACCGTAACCACGGATGCTTCAAAGCAGGGGTGGGGAGCCCACTGTGTCAGCTCCAGCACCCAAGGAGCCTGGTCCCCCTCAGAGACAAACCTCCACATCAATATCCTGGAACTCAGGGCTGTCCGCCTTGCTCTCTCAGCCTTCCGAGACCTGATCTCCGGCAAGATTGTCAGGATCCTGACCGACAACCAGGTCGCAATGTTCTACATAAACAAACAAGGGGGCACAGGATCGCGCCCGCTCTGTAGAGAAGCTCTCCTCCTTTGGAGCCTTGCATTCTCCCTCAACTGCAGCCTACAAGCATGCTACCTGCCAGGAGAGGAGAACGTCCTAGCAGATCGCCTCAGCAGACAACTCAATCCACACGAGTGGTCACTTCACCGAGAGGTATCAACGTCCCTGTTCATGAAGTGGGGAACCCCGCAGATCGATCTCTTCGCATCACAGAGCAATACAAAGTGCCACCTGTTCTGCTCGAAGAGACCCTCCCGACTCAGACTAGCGGCGGATGCCTTCGACCTTCCCTGGAACCAGTGGACCCTAGCATACGCCTTCCCTCCGACACCCCTGGTAGCGCGGACCATCCAACGCATCATCAGGGATCGCGCGATGGTTATCCTGGTGGCCCCTTACTGGCCCAGGCAAATATGGTTCCCGTATCTGCAGCGCCTGGCGTTAGTACCGCCGATCAAACTTCCCCTGAGATCGGATCTCCTGTCACAGGACGACGGGTCATTGCTGCATCCCAACCTACGGACACTGTCGCTAGCGGCCTGGAAGCTGAAAGGCTAGCCTTGAGACCTCTCAACCTGTTGGATGAGGTCCAGCACATTGTCCTTGCTGCCCGACGACCCTCTACCAGAAAATGCTATAGTCTTAAATGGCGCCGGTTCTGCATCTGGTGCGGGGCACGGCAACTCGATCCCTTTTCTTGCCCAGTGCCTCAGCTCCTGGAGTATTTGGCTTCCCTCTCCTCCCGAGGACTACGGACGCAATCCATCAAGATTCATCTCGCGGCCATAGCAGCCTTCCATCACCGCATCCACAATGCATCAGTAGCTGTCCTCCCTGTCGTCGCCAGCTTCATGAAAGGGCTGGCCAACCTACATCCCGCAGTCAGGGATCCGGTGCCCCCCTGGGACCTGAACATCGTGCTCGATCAGCTCACCAAGGAGCCCTTCGAGCCACTGATGTCCTCTGAGATGAAGTTTGTCTCGTGGAAAACCCTTTTTCTCATCGCCATCACTTCAGCCAGGCGCATCAGCGAGCTGCACGCCCTCGTTGACTACCCGCCCTACACAGTCCTACTGCACGACCGTGCCCTCCTGCGGACGCATCCGAGATTCGTCCCCAAAGTCTCGACACCTTTCCACATCAACCACGCCATTGAACTGCCCTGCTTCCTCCCCGGCCCGCACTCCGACCCGGAGCGGCGCCGTATGCACACATTGGACTGCGTCAGGGCCCTTCGCTGTTACCTGCAGAGTGGATGGATTTCAGCTTGCATTTCCTTGTGTCTCTCGCTCGCTGGGGTGGCCCCCCCGGCGGGCGTCAAGGCACACCACCTGCGGGCACTGGCTACTACCATCGCAAATCTGCGCTCCACGCCCATCACGGACATCTGCAAGGCCGCCACTTGGTCCTCCATCCAGACTTTTCAGAGACATTACTGTCTGGACGGTGCAGATCACGGCGGTCCGGCCTTCGGCCTTTCCGACCTGTCCGTATACGGTGGGCCGAGCCGTGTAACCTAACTATCAGTTTTACCTTGTTATTGTAATTATTGCACGCTGCTAGGCCACAGATATATCGTGCTACCTTATAGCCCTGTTTGGACTCTGTTGCCTCAAGGTTTAGGCTCTATTTCATTGCTACTATTGAACACCCAGTGGGGTGTCCTCACTCTTGTTCACGTTGAACATCACTATGTTTGCACTAATTGACACTAGTTCACTGTTATGCTGTATATTGCACTTTGTGGAACATGTGGTTGCACTCGTTGTTTGCACAAATATTTGCACAGTTTTTGCTCAGGCCTATTACCCTGGCCGCATTAAACCTGTTTTGCACATTCAACACTGTGTCTGGTTCTCAGTCCCCCGCCGCTGCCTGTGTAGCTAGGGAGGCACCACTTTGTGGCTGACTTCATCCTGCTTGCCCTGGGAGAAATACGAGTTACTTACCTGTAACGTGAGTTCTCCAGGGACAGCAGGATAAGTCAGCCACACCTTCCCTCCCTCCTCCCCGGCGGGTGCCCTCTTACCGTTCCGCCTCCTAGCTGCTGGAATGCCTCAGCTGGGAAGATCTGGCCAGCTAGGGGCGGAGCAAGAAGTGGGGCTACCGATCCAGCCCAGAAGGCAAAAGCCTTCTGGGCTAGTGAGAGTACTTCCGTCCTGGCTCCGTCGGATGACGTCACCACTTTGTGGCTGACTTATCCTGCTGTCCCTGGAGAACTCACGTTACAGGTAAGTAACTCGTATTTCTTGCTGCATAAATCTGCAGCAGTTTGCCTAAGTGAGTGCGAACTGTGTTGCTGTGGAGGAAGGGTCTTTCCGACTGCTCTTGGGCTCTCCTACCTGCGTGCTGGTGCTGTTTGGTCATCGTTAAGCAGGTACCTCTGTGGGCAACTGCCTCCGTGGAGAACCTTGTTTCTTGCTGCATAAATCGGCGTCAGTTTGCCTAAGTGAGTGGGAACTGTGTTGCTGTGGAGGAAGGGTCTTTCCGACTGCTCTTGGGCTCTCCTACCTGCGGGCTGGTGCCGTTTGGTCATCGTTAAGTAGGCACCACTGTGGGCAGCTGTCTTTCTGGAGGACCTTTTGTTTCTTGCTGCATAAATCTACGGCGGCCCTTGCAGCCGCAGGTTGTGTGCTGAAGGGGTAGAACACGCCCCTTTGGCGCGCCAGCGACGGCTGCTCAGAGTTGTAAAGGAAAGTTCTCTCTAATGGAAATGGGGAAGCAGAAGAACAAAGGGGGTCTGAAGACTGATGCTGCTATTTCATCTGCAGATAAAATTGTTGGCCCCTTCAATATGCATATGGTTCTCTTGCAGAGTGGGCAGTCCTCCCCTGATGGAGCGTCTCTCAGTTCCAGGGCTCTGACGCCATCATCACATCCACTGCCTCTGTTATCTTCAATGATTCTTGGGACTGTTTCTCCTGTTGCTGTGGATGAAGGCTCCCAGGCTCCCTAACCTGTAGCTTCTCCAGATACTGTGGGAGGGAGAAATCACACAAGGATTTATGGGGGTGGTTAGAGTTATAGATGTTTAACTTCTACAGTAGTGTCTTTATGCAATTTTACTCAAGGTACTGTGGAGAAGTCTGAATTAGATACTAGGCTTTTGGGAATAAATAATTCTATGATCTGAATAAAAGCCCAAGTGCAGTCTGATTCTACTGTACATGTGGCTTCTACTAAAGACTCATTGTTGGTTCATGCTCGTTTAGAGGCACTTGAAAATGCCTCTCGAGCTTGGAACTTGTGTTCCTTAATTTTCTGGTCACTCATTTGTTGTCACCGGAAATTCTTCTTACTAAATATTTTTCTGAGATTCTTAAGTTGTCTCATCCTGTAGATATTGCTCAAATGTATTATGTACCTGCTAAAGTTTGGGTGGCTGATGCATATGAGGGGAAGTTTGATTCCCTCCCTCCTACAGCTAGTCAGAACTTGACTGAGTTCCTGGAAGACTCCACAGATACGATCACAAAACGAAACACTTTGCTGGTAACCTTTGCTGCTGAGGCAGTAAAGGTTAAGATATTGAAGCTGTTCTTTAAATATAAGGATGTTCCCTTTTGTGGTCAAAAAATAAATGTCTTTCCTGATGTTGCTCGATCAGCTCAAGCTCGCTGGAAGCCATGTCTAGTGTTCAGGAAGCAGGTTTTATTACTGGGTGCAACCTTTTATTTGAGGTTTCCCTGTAAATGTATTGTAATGTTAGAGTCAATCCTATGTTTTCATGTCTCATTTGGGAAAATTCTTGGGAGATAGGCAGAAGTAGAGTTTGGCTGTGTAGGTCTAAGTATATTGTAGTCCTCCTATTTGTTTGTCATATATTGCTTAATTTCATGTATAAATTTCTATGATGATTAGTTTGATATAATTTTCCATGATGTGGGCTTATAAATCCTTTTTTTAATTTACTAATGGGATAATTTTTATGTTACTTGAAATATGATGGTTTTCTTCTTTTAAGTGGAATGTAACCTTTTCAAAAATGTCATTTAAAAAAACCCCAACATTTTTTATTCCCTAATTCCTTATCGTCCCTCCAGTCCAGTCCCGAACCTCTGGGTAATGCACCTCTTCCAGCAGCTTGGAGACTGAGCACGTCATCTTTTGAGAACAGTAGTACTAATAGAGCGAGCACCGCCCCTTCTCTCCAGTGCACTCAATTTCCAAGCAGCTGGAGGGTGGTGAACCAGAAGGCTGGACTCACTGAGGACAACTAAGGAGCCTATAGTTAGTTAGGTTTTGGGGGTTTGCTTTGACTGTTGCAGTCTCTGGTTAGAGCACTTTAATTTTCTTTTAGTTGCAAGGTAAAAAAAATAAATAAGAGGAAACAAAGAGCCTACTGGAGAAGGAAAATTTTCAGTGGAGAAGGCCCCCTCTCTCCCCCCTCCTTGATTCTAGTTGGTGAAGTGATGAGCAGGAGGCGGTTGGTCCGGGGACGTAGGAGAGAGAGGAGCCGTCGGACACATTTGGTTAGCTGGCAAGCATTCCCATCCCCCCCCCCTGCTCTGGAGTCCCCCGCAGCGCCAAAGCCTTTATTTCAGGCTGAGCGTGGGCGGAACAGCTCTCAGGCACAGCAAGGGAGCAGATCATCTTCTGGTGCAGCATCGTTGACTCTGGTCCTGATCCGATGAGTTTGCTGATCTGTGGGGACAGTGAGCAACAGTTTGAAGGAGAGTGCGGGAGACAGCGTGGTGCACCCTGCATTCCCATCGAAGGCCTGCTAAAGCGCGGTTTCCCGCGCAAACGTATGGCTGCGTAGAAGTGCAGGGCCCACAGTTTTTTGCTTTTTTTTTTTGTTTAGTTTATTTTACTTTTACCTTCTTGTTTTGTGACCTTAAGGTAGATTTTAGTGGTTCTCTCTCCCTCTTACTTCAGGTTGGAGCCGGCCAATTTTGAGCCTTTCCAAAATAAAAAAAAAAAAAAAAAAAGCAGAGCGGCAGCATTTCGCAGAGAAGGAGCCCTAGTACATCTGTACCTCGATGACTGGCCCCTGGGGGACACTGCAGGGGAGAGGGGTAGCGTCAGAGAAGTGCTGTGAGTCGGGAGAGACAACAGAGAAAGAACGGAGCGAGAGAAAAGAATGAAACCAACGATAGGTGATACCACGGAGACCAGCATCCCGGAGGCGAGCAAGTAGGACTGAATGATCAACTAGATCGAAATCTGTGAAGAGATCCAAAGAAGCCACCACCGAAATGTCACCCTGATCGTGTGAAGAGTGAAGTTCGTTAAGAAGTGCTACTAAAACAGTCTCTACACTATAGCCCTGACGAAAACCCGATTGCCATGGATGAAGAAAGTTTATAGTTTGGAGATGTTGTGTGAGATGGGTGAAAATGATCTTTTCTATGATCTTAGCTAAGAAAGAAAGGTTGGAAACTGGGCGATAGTGTGCTGGGATCAGAGGGTCAAGGGAGGGTTTCTTGAGGATGGGACGAACTAGGGCGTGTTTCCAGGGTGAAGGAAAAGTGCCAGAGGTGAGACCTAGAGTTAACTATAGATAGAATGGAGGGTATAAGAGCAAGAGAGGGTTCAAGAAGCCAGCCAGAGGGGATAGGATCGAGAGGACATGTAGTCTTGTGAGATGCAGAAACGAAGGATATGAGTTCAGAGGTAGTGATAGGATAAAAAGAGGACCAACAGTGTGAGAGAGAAGGGAGGGGGAAGGGGCGAGGATGGGGGGGGGGGGACGACAACGCGCAGGTCCAGAACCTTAGTCAAAAAATGTGAAGCCAACTGAGCGGGAGAGGGAGTAGGATGAGGAGGCACAGTGGAGGGGCCAGAATGAAAAGAAGTGAGAGACCTAAGCACTGAATAGTGCCCTACTTGCCAGAGCAGCGAGCACAAGATCATCGGTGCCTGGTTCGGGAGTTTCTTGGGAGGCCAGAGCCCACAGCATGGCATTACCTCCAACTCCTCAGCACCATGGCAGCCGCTCTCAATAAGGCACATGCGGCCCCACCAAAGGTCTCTGCTCAGACGTTGGTCGTACCAGTCTTCTCCTCTTTCCCAGAGGCACCCCTGCCCACGAGGGATCAAGAGAGCCCTCAGATGATGGCTTACGGGGAGGCATCAGGAGAGAGGGATGCCCCTCGAGTCACCAGCCTGGGTTCCGTTGGTGATGGATGCCAGTCTCTTCGGCTGGGGGGCCCATTGCGAGGGGCAGTTTGTGCAGGGGCAGTGGAGTCTGCTGGATCAACAGGCTGGAGATGCGGGCAGTGGAGCTTCGAGGCAAGGTTGCAGGGGGTGGCAGTGCAGGTGCTGTCGGACAACGCAACAATGGTAGCCTACATTAACCGGTAGGGTGGCATGGGCAGTGCAGCCCTGGAGGTGGAAGCTGAGGCACTAATACTGGGTGGAAGATCACTTCCAGGCGTTGTTGGCGGCGCATGTGGCGGGAGTCGACAATGTCACAGGGGATTATCTGAGTCGGGTGGAGTAGACCCAGGAGACTGGGTGCTCAATCAGGAGGTATTCGACTTGCTGGTGCACCGGTTATGGATTTGATGGCAAAGTTCGAGAGCGCCAAGGCGCGTCGATTTCAGCAGAAAAAGGGAGAGAATGTTGGAAGGTTTGAGCGCCTTGGTGCAGCAATAGCCGGCGGAAGGGCTCCTCTACGTCTTCCCGCCCTGGCCTCTCATAGGCTTGGCGGTACAAAGGATCGAGGCCCATCGAGGGATGGTGATTCTTATCGTCCCGGATTGGCTGCGACGTCCGTGGTATGCGGACCTGGTGAGGAGTCTCGCGGATCGGCTGTAGCATCTCCCGGCACGAACGGATCTCTTGTTGCAGGGACCAGTACTCATGTCTCAGGTGGATCGATTCTCACTTACAGCCTGGCTCTTGAGAGGGAGCGGCTGAAGAAGAAAGGTTACTCGGGACCGGCAATTTCAACTTTGAAGGCAAGGAGGAAGTCTACTTCGTTGGCCTACATTCTGGTCTGGCATCTATTCAAGGCGTGGTGTACAAACAGGCAGGTAAGGCCGGCCTCTACCTCCGTGCCAGTCATCTTAGAGTTCTTGCAGGCCGGTTTCGACAAGGGATTGGCTGCTAGTTCCTTGAGAGTGCAGCTGGTGGCAATCACCTGTTATCGTGGAAAGGTCCAGGGAAATAGCATTGAGCACGCACCCGGATGTGGCACGCTTCTTGAGGGCAGCTCTTCATCTCCATCTTCCACGGCGGGTGGTGGTTTCGCCGCGGGACCTCAATTTGGCACTGACAACGCTTTGTGGAGAGCCCTTTGAGCCTTTGGCTCGGGCTTCTCTTAAGGACTTGACCCTTAAAGCAGTATTCTTGGTAGCCATCTGCTCAGTATGCCCATGTTACCTGTAAAATAGTTATCTCCAAGTTATAATGCCCTGTTCAATGTAATTTCAGTTTGTTCAATGTAAACCGCACTGATGCAGAATAGCGCGGTATATAAGAGAATGTAAATAAATAAAATAAATAAATAAATATGCAGGATTTCCGAGTTATAAGCCTTGTCGTGCCGGGAGCCGTTCCTTTCCTTTTCCAAGGAGAAGGTGGTACTACATCCTATTCCTTCCTTCTTGCCTAAGGTGATTCTCCAGGACGAAGCAGGAAGTCAGTCCTCACATATGGGTGATGTCGGCGCCGACGGAGCCCCCATGCGGAGCATTTCCTCAGCTTTCAAAGAAAGCCTTTGGGAATGCAGCACGCCATCTTGCTCAGTCTTCTTTTTTCCACAGAGCCTGACGGACGTGTCTCGTTGTTACCCGTGAAAAAAGTTGATTTCTGTGTGGATCCTTGTTTTTTACTCGGTTCGATGCCGGTTCCCTTTCCTGCCTGGGCCCGGTATACCGGTATCGAGCCTGGACTTCATTTTTCGGTTCTTGTCCTTTGAGACTAGCGTTCGCGCTATTTTTCTATTTTTCACTGGCAGCCCTGTCTTTCGAACTTGCAGGGGCTCTTTTTCCCCCAATGGCTGCCAGCGGGTTTAAAAAGTGTGATCGGTGTAAGAAACTTATGTCTCTCACCGACACACATGACTGCTGCCTCCACTGCCTCGGGCCCGATCATGACCCGATGATCTGTGGCCCGTGTGGGAAAATCTCCTCGAAGGCGTTGAGGAACCGTCAACATCAGAAGGAAAGAATCTCTTCTCTGACTCCGCGTCCGGCCGGGCCAGGACTTCGTCAGAGGCCTCGACATCTCGGGACTCCGATCCCGAGCATCGCCGGGACTCCTCTGAGAGGGGGTCTCCCTTGCGGGAACACCGCAGGAAGAAAAGACCCGCGAGGGCGGCATCGGTGGATGCACTTGGCTCCTCGAGGGCCAGGTTGCATAGCCCCGACCGCCGTCCCGGGTCTTCAGAGTCGGAGAGGCCTGATAAACAACCTCGTGTCGACTGAGGCCCCGAGTCAAGTGAGTACTGTAGTCCTTGTGGGCTCTCCTCCGGGGGAGCCGACGTCGGGCCTGACGCCGTCGGGACCCAAGTCAGGGGCTGCTGAGTCTCCTGAGCTCGGACTCAGGTTGACGGCCTTGGAGAGCAGCTTGGCTGCCTTAATGGAACAGCAGCGGGCACTGATCGCCGGTCTCACCGGTGCATCTGCCCCGACCACCGGGACCTCGATGTCCAAGTTGACCCCGGAGGCTGAGCCGATCCTAGAGTCCATGCGGTCTCGAGTCGATCCTCGGCCGAGGTCTCCATTGGCGACCTCTGTCGTGAACCTCCAGTCGGTGCCGATGGCCGACATCTGCCGGGCCGCCACCTGGTCCTCTGTCCACACCTTTGCAGCCCACTACTGCCTCGAGAGGAAGTCCCGATGTGACAGTGCCTTCGACCAGGCCATACTCTGTAACCTCTTTGGGGTTTAGGCAACTCTTGCCCTCCAACCCTTCTTGTTCAGGCTACCGGAGCCATGTTTCTCCCTGGACACTGAGGTTCTCTCAGTCTGCCTTCAGATTCACTTGCAGCTGCTCATGGCTGGGTCATGATTTTTCTACCAGTCCTTTGTAGCCTGGAACTAGGGAGTCCCATATGTGAGGAATGACTTCCTGCTTGTTCCTGGAGAAAGTGTAGGTACTCATCTGTAACAGGTGTTCTCCAGGGACAGCAGGAATCAGCCCTCACAACCCTCCCTCCTCCCTTTGGAGTTGTTCATTTTTGGCCATCTTCTTGGTTTGGTTCTAGCTATGGCACCCGACTGATCAAGATGGCACCCTTGAGCGGGAAGGGGACCATGCATGCGTGGTGGCATTTCCCAAAGGCTTTCTTTGAAAGCTGGAGAGATGCTTCTGCAAGGGCTCCGTCGGCGCTGACGTCACCCATATATGAGGACTGATTCCTTCTTTCCCTGGAGAACCCCTGTTACAGGTAAGTAACTACACTTTTTTTTCCACCTTTTCTTTATATTCTCAGCATCATTCAATATGGATCTTTGAGTGTCATTTAGTATTCCAAATCAAAGCTGGAATTTTCTCTTTAACTTTAGAAAAATTTTAGAAAGCCAATCTTGTCCTTCCTCTAATAGTTTCTGCTTTTCTTTCCTTGCATGCATCATTGTGAAACGTCTTTGTCTCGTCTTGTTGCATTTTGGAAATGTCCGTTAAGTTCCATGATTACCTCTCTCTCTCTCCTCTGGCTTTAGCTTCTCTGCGTTTCTCAGCAATTTTCAGTTTCTAAAGGCCTTCTGACACTTCACTTTCTTCAAATACAACTTTCTTGATGTCCTCCCATAGTTCTTCTAGTATTCTGTTATTTGTATCCAAAGCAGCAAATTGATTTCACAGGTAGTCTTTAAATTCTGGTGGTATATTTCAAGATCATATTTTGCTGCATTCACAAGTAGCTTGCTCTTTTGAACTTTAGCTTGAGTTTGCATTCTAATAGTTGGAAGTCTGTACCAGAATTAGCTCCAGGTTTTGGCTTTGTTGATGTTGAGCTTTTTCATTGTTGACTTCCACAGACGGTCAATTTCATTTTTGTAGAACCCATTGGGTGAACTTGTGTACAGTGCACTGCTTGTGTTACTGAAAGAAAGTGTTTGAGACAACTAGATTGTTGGTCTTGCAGAATGTTGTGTGTCTTTCTTCAGCTTATTTATCTCCAGGAACAAGCAGGAATGTAGTCTTTGCATATGGGTATCATCGGTACTGACGGAGCCTGCGCGGGAATGCTCCCCAGCGTCCAATAGGAAAGCTTTTGGGAGCATCCCACAGCACCTGCGTGCTGCCTTCCCGCCTTTCCCAACTGTCCCTCTCCAGTTCTTTGTTTTCCGCGGAGCTGACAGGTCACACATTCTGTCACCGCAGAAAAAAATCCCTTCTATTCTTCTTTTTTGTGGTCGCATCTGTCTTCCCTCGATGCTACACCGGTACCGCCAGTTCTTCTTTCTTTTCTTTAAAAAAAACAAAAAAAAACAAAACCTTTCTTCTGGAGTCTTTCCAGTAATTTTCTCTCAGGTGCCACGCACCATTTTGGGCACTAAACCCAACTTTTTCCTTCAGAATGGAAAAACCCGCTTCGGGTTTTAAAAAGTGTTCAAAGTGTGGCGGTACCATCTCCGTCACTGACACCCATGAGTGGTGCCTCAAATGTTTAGGCCCTGACCATTCTATTTCAGTGTGTGTTGCCTGTGGGATGATGTCGAAAAGGGGCCGGCAAAACCGAGCTGCTAAGCTTAGCATTCTTTTTCCCTCCGATGCAGCCTTCGTGGCATCAACATCGTCCAGGGCTTCGTCTTCCTCCCATGGATCTAGCCGGTCCTCAAAGGGTAGATCTCCTGCTAGACAGAGAGATGCCTCTGGCATTGCCCTTGAGGGACTTTCACCGGCAAAATTACCCCGGCGGGAGGCTTCGGCTTCCAAAGCAGTAACGGGGCTCCAGGACGTTCTCGTGGCTTCAACCTCGGCAGAACTACTGGTGCCATGCTCTGGGGTACCGGCCGCTTCTTCCGGTACCGATACCCAAGCATCAGCAGCGTTGATAGACAAGAGATTCTTGGCTATTCAGCGCAGTCTGGCGGCTCTTCTCACGGCCTCGATGCCCTTGAAACCGCTTCAGACAATTCAACCGGCACCGACTGCATCGACATCGGCAGGTATTCTACCAGGACCGAGTCATGCATAACCATCCGGTATCGATAGGTCAGTACCAGACCACTCCGATGCCGACTTTGATCGGTACTGGTACCGTGCCTTGCACGATCACCCTGATCGGAGCTACTTCGAATCCTCGGATGAGTCTGAAGACTCTGAAAGCTCTGCTGATACCAGAGTACTTCTTACTGAGGATTCCTCTTCTCCTCAGCGTAGGATGTCTCCACCAGAGGATATGTCCTTTCAGGATTTTATCCGAGATGTGGCTTGAGGTCTTTCCATCACAGTGGCTCCTGAAAAAGAGCCTAGGGCAAAGGAATTAGAAATCCTGCAGTACCCTAAAGCTCCCAAAGAGGCAGCTACCTTACCTATTCATGAGATCTTGCATGATCTCATGTTAAGGATGCGGGAAACACCTCTAACCACATCTCCTCACTCTCGAAGACGCGACACCATGTATCGAATTACTTTCTGTCCTGGGTTTCAGAAGACTCAATTACCACACCATTCCATGGTGGTGGAGTCAGCAGTGAGAAGGATAGAGTGCAAAAAGGCATGCATCTAATCCTCCAGTACGTGAGTGTAGAAGTCTTGAAGCCTTTGGACGTCGACCCTTCCAGGCTTCTATGCTTTCTGCTAGGATCAGTTTCTATATCTTATATATAGGGAATGTTCCTTAAGGAGATCACAGGAGATTTAGAGCTTATGAGCCCTGATGATAAGAGGCAAGATTATCTCATTCTTGTCAAACATGCCCAGGATGTTTCCAAGTTTGTGAATCGTGCAGCCTTTGACTGCTTTGAGTGCATAAGCAGAACCTCTGCCATTGCCATAGGTGCACGTAGGATTGCCTGGTTCCAGGCATCTGATTTGTAAATTTGGGTACAGGATAAACTAGGGAATATTCCTTGCACAGGAGAGAATCTCTTTGGCAAGAATTGGCAGGAAAAAGCTAATGAGATAGATGCTGACAATATCACTTTGGATAGATTGTCTAAATCTACAGCTGATCCTGCAAGGACAAAATCCTATAAGAAACCATTCTTCAGTAAGAAGAAAAAGTTTTATCCCTCCTATACCCAGCAGGGCATCGTTTAGGTCAGTCTGCCCAAAAGGGACAGCAGCAACACCCTAGGCAAAGAAAGACAAAAGCAGCTAAGCCTCAGCTGGCTCAGCAAACTCTGCCTCCAGACTCCTATCTAGAGAACTTTGCCTTCCTGGCCCTGAACGGTCCAGAACCCTCCACCATCCCAGGAAGGCTATGTCATTTTGCTCCCAGATGGGGTCAGATAACAGCAGAAAATTGGACTCTGTCTATTGTAAGAGAGGGGTACAAGCTTCATTTCCTCAGTATGCCCCCTCCTACAACAATGGTAAGACAGTTCAATTCTCAGACCTCTCTCAACGACCAGTTAGGTCAGGAGGTAACTGTGCTCCTTGCTCAAGGAGCAATAGAAGAGGTACCCATTCCCCAACGGGGTACAGGGTTTTACTCCCCCTATTTCCTTATTCCAAAGAAAACAGGAGGACACAGACCCATTTTAGACCTCAGAGAATTGAACAAATTCCTGTTCAAAGAGAAGTTCAAAATGATTTCTCTGGGAACTCTGCTGCCATACCTTCAGAGTCAGGATTGGCTTTGTTCTCTAGATCTCAAGGATGTGTACACTCATGTTCTCATCCATCCAACTCACAGAAAGTTCCTTCGCTTTCTGTTTCAAGGGAAGCACTACCAATACAGGGTTCTTCATTTTGGCCTGGCCTCTGCACCAAGAGTGTTCACAAAATGCATGGCTGTGGTGGCAGCATTTCTCCGCACCCTGTGAATATTCGTCTTCCCTTACTTAGATGACTGGCTCATTCGAGCCCCTTCAGAGCAAGAGGCAAGGGTTGCCCTCTCTCGCACAATGCGCATCCTTCAGTATTTGGGACTTGTCATAAACTTCCCAAAATCCAACCTTGCTCCCACTCAGTCCCTAGAGTTTATAGGAGCTCTGCTGGATACCAGACAGACAAGGGTCTACCTTCCACAGCCCCGCTGCCTTCGCATTGTGCAGTTAGCTTCCCAAGCAGTGCTAAAGCCTCACCTCACTGCTTGGGAAATGTTACAGTTGCTAGGCCACATGGCATCCACCGTGCATGTGGTCCCTTATGCTCGCCTCCATATGAGGGCAGCCCAGTGGACTTTATCCAATCAGTGGGCTCAGGCGTCAGGTTGCCTGTCAGACAAGATAGCAAACTCAGATCACCTTATTTTGTCCCTCCAATGGTGACAGTCACCCCAAAACCTTTTGGTAGGGTCTCCTTTTCAGCAACCCCCACCCCAAGCCACTCTAACAACAGATGCCTCACAGTTTGGTTGGGGAGCCCACCTGCAAGGCCTCTCTACCCAGGGTGCCTGGACTCCACAGGAGGCCTATCTACACATTAACCTCCTGGAACTCAGAGCAATCTTCCTTGCTCTTCGATTATTCCACACCCAACTTAGCTACAAGACAGTCCTAGTTCAAACGGACAATCAAGTAGCCATGTCCTATGTGAACAAGCAGGGCGGAGCAGGCTCTCTGTCGCTGTGCAACGAAGCTTTGCAACTATGGGCCCTCGCCAGAGAGCATCAGGTTCATCTCCTTGCAGTGTATCTTCCAGGTATTCAAAACTCTTGGGCAGACAGACTCAGTCGAGCTCTGCTTCCACACGAATGGTCTCTCTATGCAGACCAGGTGACCAAAAGTTTTCAAATTTGGGGAACCCCAGACATAGACCTCTTTGCAAGTCCTTTGAATGCCAAACTTCCCCAGTTCTGTTCTAGAATTCCGGCTCAAGGTTGTCAGGCCAGGGATGCTTTCCTCCTCCTTTGGGGCCAGGACTTCCTCTATGCCTTCCCACCCATTCCCCTAATTCCCAAAGTCCTGTTCAAGCTTCAGAGAGACAGAGGTCATGTGGTTCTCATAGCTCCACATTGGCCACGGCAAATGTGGTACCCTCTGCTCCTACATCTCTCTCAAGCTCCGCCTCTGGAGTTAGGATCTGCTCCAAATCTCCTTTCTCAGGAGGACGGGATGCTTGCATCCCAATCCCCAGTCTCTGCATCTCAGGGCTTGGTTGCTGAAAGCCTAGAACTTCATGGTCTTAACCTTTCTCAGCAGGTAAAGGATATCCTTTATGCTTCCAGGAAGCCTTCCACAAGACGCTCTTATGCATTCAAGTGGAAAAGGTTTACCATATGGTGCTCGCAGAAGGTTCTTAACCCTCTTGCGATACCTCTGGAATCATTACTAGAGTATCTCCATTTATCTAATACAGGGCTTAAGACCAGTTCAGTGAGAGTTGATTTGAGTGCTATTGCAGCTTCTTTCAAGCCTCTAAATGGACAACCTATTTCCTCTCATCCTCTTATAGCGAGATTTATGAGAGGCCTTCTTTTAACTAAGCCTCCCATTAAGCCACCACCGGTGGCATGGGACTTAAATCTGGTTCTTGGGCAGCTCATGAAGCCGCCTTTTGAGCCATTAGCTACTACCTCTTTGAAATTCCTTTCCTGGAAGGTTATCTTTCTTATTGCAATCACACTAGCACGTCGCATCAGTGAATTGCAAGCGTTGGTGACTGATCCTCCTTATACAAGGT
Organism: Ichthyophis bannanicus; assembly: GCA_033557465.1. Classification (NCBI taxonomy): domain Eukaryota; kingdom Metazoa; phylum Chordata; class Amphibia; order Gymnophiona; family Ichthyophiidae; genus Ichthyophis; species Ichthyophis bannanicus. Next base: position 136,272,165 of record CM066036.1, on the reverse strand, counting down.
TCCATCATGATAAGGTAGTCCTTAGGACTCATCCACATTTTATGCCAAAGGTGGTGTCACCTTTTCATTTAAACCAATCGGTTTGCCTTCCTGTATTCTTCCCAAGGCCTCACGCCTCAAATGCAGAAAGGAATCTTCATACTTTGGACTGTAAAAGGGCTTTAGCCTTTTACTTGCTAAGGACACAGCAACATAGAAAGTCCTCTCAACTCTTTGTTGCCTTTGATCCTAGTCATTTGGGACTTCCAGTCTCCAAAAGAACACTGTCCAGCTGGATTGCACAATGTATATCTTTTGCCTATGAGAGTAAGAACCTTCCTCTTGAAGGCCATGTCACAGCTCACAATGTGAGAGCCATGGCAGCCTCTATGGCTCATCTTCACTCTGTGTCTGTCGACAACATCTGTCGAGCAGCTACTTGGGCCTTGGTTCATATCTTCACAGCCCATTACTGCTTAGACAAGGACTCCCGCCAGGATGCCTTGTTTGGTCAGGCTGTTCTTCAACACCTGTTCCATACTTAATCAACTCTTACCCACCATCCCTGGTAGGATGCCAGAATTCCATGGGGGGAAGTGGAGCCTTTTCATAGGGGCACACAATTTCTGGGGTCTTCTCCCTGGCATCTGCAGCTAGGGAGTCACCATATGTGAAGACTACATTCCTGCTTGTTCCTGGAGATAGCATAGTTACTCACCTGTAACAGGTGATCTCCGGGAACAGCAGACATTTAGTCTTCACAACCCACCCACCTCCCCTAGGAGTTGTATCTCTCTTTCTCTCTCTCTCTTTCTCTCTTTCCCTCTCTCTCTTTATCTCAGCTTTAAACTCAATTGGAGAGGGACAGTTGGGAAAGGCTGGAAGGTAGCACGCAGGCGCTGTGGGATGCTCCCAAAAGCTTTCCTATTGGACACTGGGGAGCGTTCCTGTGCAGGCTCCGTCAGTACCGACAATACCCATATGTGAAGACTAAATTCCTGCTCTTCCCGGAGATCAGCTGTTACAGGTGAGTAACTATGCTTGGTTGTCAAGCCCATATTTTCCAGCCATTTTGTTGCCTTCTTTGTTCCCATCTTTTGTGTTTAGTTGCCCATGATTATCAGTATATCTTGTTTGCATGTTCAGTCGATTTCAGCTTGTACTTTCATAGAACTGATTAACTTTGTACTCTTCTGAATTTGTTGGCACATATACCTGAATAATAGTTGTGGTGTGTGGTTTTTTTTTCTTTTAAATTCTAAATGCAACACCATTTCTTCTTTTTTTTTTTTCTGGCATAGCATACCATGTGTTCATCACATTCAAAGTACTAGATTGTAAGCTCCGATGAGCATGACTCTGACGGGCAGGGACTGTCTCTTGTAGGTTGGCTACCTCTTGTAGGTTAGCTGTACAGCGCTGCGTGCGTGGTGCTTTAGAAGTGCTAAATAGTAGTAGTAGTGCCTAATGCCATTCCATTTCAGTTCACCACCAAACAGATCGAATTATGCATGTTCCATTTTGTTCTTGACCACCTCCAGCTCCCCTTAGTTTATGCTTCATATGTTCCATATAAGACATCTTTGCAGTTTCTGACTCATTCGTGTGGAGCTACATCATTATTCTGAAGTCCTGAGGTCTTTGATCCAACAGCATCATAAATTCAGGCTTTATCCTGAAGAATCTTCAGCTCTTCCTCAGTAGTATGGGGTGCCTTCTGACCTGAGGGACTCATCTTACAGTACTGTCACAATTTTTTTGTTGTGATTATAGTGGATTCATAAAAGATATAGTTTAATAAATATTGTTATGGGTATAATTTTGTTGGCCCTTTCCTGTTTTTATTACCTTTAGTCTCAGCCCTATGCCAGGGATTATAGAGGTGCCACCTCCCAAGCTACACTCCCAGCGCTGCTTGTTGGCCAGTAGAAGGCCCTCCCTTTTGTAGTTGTCTTTCTTCCTGTCCTGAGTGCACTGTCAACATAAAATGTCATGGCCAAGCCATCCTTGAAAGATGAGGGATTCAAACATGGATTCACTGTATTGATGCATACAATGATCTTGCCCAAATAACACAACCAGCCAATGGTGATTTAGTTTAATGTTGGTCTTTATTTCATTTTTTAAAATGAGAATGTAGCTATAATCCGACAGAGACTGTCACCATCTCTCCAGGAAGAAGGAATGTGAAATTTTAAGCTAGGGGGTGAGTGTTATTGTTTGACAGTTTTCTTTAAGTTTGTACAATGAAGTAAATGGTTAGTCTTGTCAATTTTGTTTCAGGGTTTTGACCAGCTGCGAATTGAAGGCCTGCTCTGTGATGTCACATTGGTACCAGGAGATGGAGAGGAAATTTTTCCTGTTCACAGGGCTATGATGGCATCAGCTAGTGATTACTTCAAAGCCATGTTCACAGGTATTGTGAGCATTTTTCATGTAGCAATTTACTACCTTTCAGAACCCCATTCACTAAGTGTGAGCAGACTTGGAAGTATGCGGGATTTAGTGGGATTCTGTGGATACAGAAGTGGAGGGAAAATGGTTAGTTGAATTATAGACCCAAAGCTGGAGAAGTAACAGACAAATGGAGTTGGAGGGGGAAGTTTTGGGGTCAGAAAGTAAATGATGTATGGGAAGGATGGAACTGGAAAGAAAAGCTGGGTGAGAGTGTGGAGGCATGGTGGAAACTTGGGAGAGAAGTACAGTAATTTCTCTAAGGCAGTGGTTGAAGGAAAAAAGTAATAGAGATGCCCTATCATGTAGCTTTAGCTGCAGCGGTAGGAACAGTAGTTAGAAGATTGCAGTATTGTATACCGCTGAAACTTTAACTCCCTCAAGAACTGAGATAAGGCAATAAGTGATATTGCAGGCCCTTGATTTGCAGAGTTAGCATGAGCAGACTGCAGCTTCTTATTCAAGCAGGTCTATGTGGGCAGATTGGTGGTGGCCAGTACTGTCCAGTAGGCCGAAAAAATCAAACCATAGCTGTGCTAGCTTAGTAGAGAGATGATTAGGGTTTGATTATAAGGCATAATGGAGACTGGGTGTCAGTTAAAGTATGGGGTTTCATATACTCATTTCCTCATGATGGTGGATAACGGATCTGAATAAGGGGTAATAATCAAAAAGAGACCAAGCTTTTATGGCTGCTGGTTAGGATACATCCTTTTAGAGCTCACTCTGTAACTCTGCAGGGACTTAAAAACACAAGCACATGGGAACACCCCACCTGCAGCGTCAACAGGCACAAGTAAAAGCAGGACAGCAGTACACCATGGATCAAGGACACTTTATTTAAACATTGTCTGAGTAAGACACGTGTTTTGTCTGAGGAAGACACGTGTTTTGGCCTTCAGGGGACTATGACCTCTAGAATAGAATATTAACATAATTAAAAAGTAATAAATAAGTAATACATAAAAACTGTAATTGAGTTATAAATAATAACAGACAAGCCCAGAAGTAAAAAGCCGATCTAAGACCGATTAAAATAAAACATGCTTTACACCCTTGAAAATGACACCAACTTATAAAACTCTGAATGACAATGAAGGGTGAATCAACTTCTAAAATGTTGAAACATATATAGGTGGTATCTAAATAGGATGTTACATTTTGTACCATATAGTATACCATTGGAGTGGAGGAGTGGCCTAGTGGTTGGAGCAAGGTACTTCAGGCCGGAAGGTCGGGGGTTCAAATCCCACTAGAGGACAGCAATCTTGGGCCAGAAGGACTGGGGTTTCTAGTCCCACAGGTGCTCCTTGTGGTCTTGGGCAAGCCACTTAACCCTCCATAGCCCATGTTCCCTGTAAAATAGTTATCTCCAAGTTATAATGCCCTGTTCAATGTAATTTCAGTTTGTTCAATGTAAACCGCACTGATGCAGAATAGCGCGGTATATAAGATAATGTAAAGAAATAAATAAATAAAATATAAGTTGTAATGAAAGATAAAAGTAAATCTACATGAAGTGCATAGTACATGTAGAGCCAAAATTAAACGAACATACAGTACCTGCAGGTGACAAATAGAAGAAACAGTATTATTCACCTATTGGAATAAAAAACAAATAAATCAATAGTGTTAAAACACCTGGAAGCATGAAATAAAATAACTATGAGAAACTCGATCATTACATTATCCATAATGGGAAAGAGGAGAAAATCATCCAGGAGATAGCATTGTCCAAATCACTTAGAGACTATCAAGAAATGCAAGCCTTTGAAACAGGAAGATAACGCACAGTAAAAGCCACCCTGAGGAGTCCTAATAATTTTGTGCGAATAGTATTTTATTTCATGCTTTCAGGTGTTTAGCACTATTGATTTATTTGTTTTTTATGCCAATAGGTGAGTAATACTACTCGTTCTATTTGTCACCTGCAGGTATGTTTATTTTATTTTAGCTCTACATGTACTATGCATTTTCATTTAGATGTACTTTTATCTTTCATTACAACTTATATGGTACAAAATGCAGCATCTCATTTGGACACCACCTATATATGTTTTAACATTTTAGAAGTTGATTCACCCTTAATTGTCAGCGTTTCTATACGTTTGTGTCATTTTCAAGGGTGTACAGTGTGTTTTGTTTTAATCGGGGTTTAGATTGGCTTTTTAGATTGGGTTTATCTGTTCTTATTATTTATAACTTAATTACAGTTTTTATGTATTACTTATTATGTATTGCTTTTTAATTATGTTAATCTATTCTAGATGTCATAGTCCCCTGAAGAAGCACCTCCCCCCCAGCTGAAACACATGTCAGGACAACCTCACGTTTTTTAAATAGTGTTCTTGATCCATGGTATACTGCTGTCCTGCTTTTCCTTGTGCCTCTGCTCTGCAAGGACTTACTAGACCTAAGAAAATGCTTTAAGTGGAGCCTCCATGGTACATAACATAAAGATGATAATTTATATAAAGCTTTTTTCACATGTAAAGCATGTTTTACTTGCTCAAACTGGCTCTTATAAAAATTGCTTATGGATATATATACTTGAAACAGTCTGCACCCTACAAGTTTGCATGCACTTTTATGTAGTCCACATAAAGGTTTTCCCATGGGCAGAACTGAGGTAAATTTGCACATGTTTTCACCTTCACAACAGGTATAAATTCGTGCAGGAGAATTTGTGCACTACTGGGTTATTGTAAGCAGCGTAGAGCTTATGTTAAAAGGGCAACATACAAAAGTAATCATGCGATCAATCAAATAAATTGTACAAGCCTGTTTTATAAAGCAGTGTAGGCCTTTATAAAATAAGCGTCTTTTTGGACTTCACATGGGTGTAATTTTATAATAGCTTACCTAAGATGTGCCATACTAAGTCAGACCAAAGGACCATCTTAGACAGGGTTAATCCAGGTCACAAGTACCAGAAAGGATTCCAAGAGTCTATCCATTCCTTATTGCTCACATTTAGAGAAAGGGACTGCTAATGTATGAATGTTTCCTCTAGAAACTTGTGTAAACCGTTTGTAAATCCAGTTATGTTCAACTGCCTTGACTATATCCTTTGGCAATACATTTTTCAGCTTAATTGTACATTGACTGGAAAAAGTACTTTTTAAAACTGTTTTAAATATGCTACTAATAAGTTTGTTGGAGTGTACTCTTACCAGAGATTCTCAGCCTATTTGGTTGTGTGGACCTCTAACCTCCAAAACGTTGAGGCCTCCTTCCAGATCATCCTCAACACATATCCTGAAAACCCTTTCCTCAGTACCAAGCCTGTCTGCACTATCCCACTTAATCGTCCTTCCCCTTCCTGTCTCCAACACCCTCTCTCTCTCCCTACAGGCAGTTCTCACCAGTCTAGTTTCTACCTCCAGGAACAAGCAGGAAGTCAGTCTTCACATATGGCTTATGTTGCTACTGATGGAGCCCGGTGCGGGAACACTCCCCAGCATCCTATAGGAATGCTTTTGGGAGCATGCGTGGCTGCCTTCCTGCCTTCCCTCCTGGTCTCCTTGGACATCTTTTTTTCTGCGGAGCTACCGGGACTTTGGCCCTGTCAGCTGCGTCGAGACTTCAAAATTTCTCTATAGTATTGTCAAAGTACTTTGGTTTGCCTTCCCATCGACCGACTCAGTTCCCTGTCGATTTCCGGTTCACGTTCTCATTTTGTTTTCTATATAATTTTTTTTTCAGTAATTTTATTAGAATTTCGCTTGAGGTCTACGTCCTCTTCAGGCACCATTGCACAATTTGATTTTGCCTCCATACTTTTTCCAAAAGGCATCATCACCGACATAAATTGCATTCCAATGCAGATCATCCAATGAAGCAACCCTGGTGGGAGGTTTCACCCTCCAAAACAGCAAAGGAGCTCGATTCCCCTGAGGTTCTATCCTCGGTGTTGTATCCGGAGCCACGCTTTCCCCGGTACCAACACTCGATGACCACATCATTGCCATCGAGTGCAACATTGTTGTGCTCCTAGCAGCAGTAACACCGATGACATAGAGTGTACCGCAACCGACATTGGTTCCACCGATGCCAACGAGGGGTACAGACACTGCTCTTGACACCTTACTTAGGTATTTCCTGCCTCGCATTGCTCCACTGCCCTCAACATCGGAGCATTGACTCTCCAAACATCGGAGGTATTGAGCATCGGATAAGGATTACTTTGATTTCCTCTCAGACTCCGAAACAGAGGCCTCTGACATGGAATCCATTGGTTCCAGTCCCCATAAGGATGTATCATCGAATCCATCACCTCCCTATTAGCATTGAAGATCACCATCTGAAGACATGTCCTTTCAGGACTTTATCAAAGATATAGCGGCTACCCTTGACTTCTCGGTGGCTACTGAAACAGAGCCAAGAGTTGAATAGTTTGAAATCCTCCAGTTATCAGCACCAAAAGAGGCTGCTACCCTCCTGGTGCATAACATTTTGAAAAATGTAATGTCTCGGATGTGGGAGGCTCCCACGTCAATGCCTGTGATCAGTAAGAGACTTGATACCCTTTATAGCGTCCCTCCCGCTCCAGATTTCCAGAGGCCACAACTCCCTCACCATTCCATGGCAGTGGATTCTCTGCCATGAGGAGGATAAAAAGCCAGAAAAAAACACTCCTCAGTGCCTCCTGGAAGAGAAGCAAGGACCCTCGATGCCTTTGGAAGGAAGGCCTTCCAGGCTACAATGCTGGCCTCGAGAATAGACTCCTACATGCTCTATATGGGCATGTTTCTTAAGGATGTCTTGAGGTACCTGGCAGAGTTCACCACCCTTCTGCCTTTTTGTCAAGCAGGCAGCTCATCAGGTCTTAGTTACACATGCCCAAAACACATCAAAATTCTTAAGGGCAGCATTTGATGCCTTTGAGGCCAGTAGCAGAGATCTGCTGGAGCCTGTATTGAAGCTAGGAGGGGACAGCATGGCTCCAAGCATCTAACCTGGAACAATGGGTCCAGGATAAGTTAATCAACATTCCCTGCAATGGTGAGAACCTCTTTGGCCAAAGGAGGAGGGAGAAAGCTGGGGAGATAGACTGACTACCTTGCCATTGAAAAGGCTTTTGAGAAAGACAACAGACTCTCTTCTAAAAAGAAGAGCTGCCATCAAAAAACCTTTCTTCCAAAACAAATTTAAAAAAGCATTTTTATCCACCATATCATTCCTATTCTGCCTACTCTGCCTCACAATAGCAACAGAGACAGCAGGGCCTGAAAAAGCCAGGAAACCCAAGGTTGCCAAGCCACAGCCTACAACTACTACTCAGTCTCCTCAGAGTTTTTGACTCTTTCAAAAGGAGCATGGTCAATTCTTCCATAATCTTTGTTTTCTCCCATGATCCCAGGGAGATTAGTACACTTTACACACCGCTGGATCAACATCACTTCAGAACCCTGGAATAGTCAGTCAGGGCCTGCATTTGAAGTAAAGAGATCTTCCACCCACATATTCTGTGGGACAACCCTCCTTAGATCTCCATCACACCTTGCTTCAGCAAGAGATTCTCTGCTGAAACAAGGGGTGATAGAAGAGGTTCCTCCATCTCATCCAATGCCTAGGCTTCTACTCCCGATACTTCCTAATTCTAAAGAAGACGGGAGGTCACAGGCCTATCTTAGATCTCCGAAATCTCAACAAATTTCTCATCAAAGAGAAATTCAGGATGATTTTCCTGGGTACTTTTCTTCCTTACCTCCAACCAAACGATTGACTATGCTCTCTGAATCTCAAAGATGCCTATGCACACATCCTGATCCACCCAAACTACAGAAAGTTTCTCAGATTTGTATTTCAGAACCTGTATCAATATAGAGTCCTCCCCTTCGGACTCATCTCAGCATCCAAAGTCTTCACAGTGTTTGGCTGTCGTGGCAGCCTACCTTCGAACTTTGGGAATCTTTCTGTTCCCTTACTTAGACTGGTTGTAAGGGCAGATACCACCTCAGCAGTCACCTCTGCCCTCAAACAAACCATCCATGTCGTCCAGGAGTTAGGTTTCATCATAAATTATCCAAAATCACAGCTCACTCCAACTCAAGATCTAGAGTTCATAGGAGCTCAATTAGACACTGTACAAGCCTGGGCTTTCCCGCCAGACGACAGACTCCTCCGCCTCATTGCCTTGGTCACACATGTCCAACAGCAATCAACAGTAAAGGCCAGAACATTCCTATGCCTCCTAGGCCATATGGCTGCTACAGTCCATGTCATACCCCTATGCCCATGTCTGCATGAGAATCGGACAATGGACTTTGTCCCAACAATGTACAGTCTACCGGTCACCTCTCCAACTTCATCACCGTTAAGCCTCAGATGAAGATGACCCTTCAATGGTGGTGCACACCACAGAACCTCGCTGTAGGGTCACCTTTTCAGAAGTCTGCACCACAGTATACCCTCATAACTTGGTTGGGGAGCCCACCTCAATGGCCTGATAACACAAGGCCTCTGGTTTGCTCAGGCTCTCCTGCACATCAATCTCCTCAAACTCCAGGCAATTTTCAATGCCATCTGAGTCTTCTCTCTCCATCTCAGGGGATGATCCCTCATACAGACAGACAACCAGGTGGCCATGTTCTATATCAATGCCCAACTACTTTATTTTTGCTCCAGGATTTCCTCCCCTCACAAGGAGAGTTTGAATGTGTTCCTCATCCATTGGGGGCAGGATCTGCTCTATGCGTTCCCTTCTCTTCCCTGCATAGCAAAGACACTTTTCAAGCTCCAGGCTGACCGGGGAATGATGATTCTCATTGCCCCAGACAACTATGGTTTTTCTGCTTCAACTAGCTCAAGCGCTTCCCCTCAGGCTGGGTTATTCACCCACCCTACTCTTTCAGGAACAGGGGACCTTCCTGCACCCCAGCCTCAGGACACTCTGCTTGACGGCCTGGCTGCTGAACGCTTTGTCCTCTCACACTTAGGTTTTCAAGAACAGGTTTTGCATGTTCTACAATCTTCCAGAAAGGATTGACCAAATGGTCTTACACTTTCAAATGGCGCAGGTTCTCGATTTGATGTTCAGAGAACACTAGATTCTTTCACATGTCCAATTCTGGACCTACTCCAATACCTGCTACATTTGTCCTCTTCTGGTCTCAAGGCAAACTCAGTACAAGTACATTTATGTGCCATTGTGGCCTCCCACCATATTTTGGAGAACCACTCTATCTCAACGCACCCTTTAGTGACCAGATTCATGCATGGTCATCTTTTGACCAAACCACCTTTCTGCCCACCACTAACAGCATGGTATTTAAATGTTCTTGCACAACTCACGCGCAGTCCTTTCACTACCAATGTTATTTCCAAGGCCTGTGATAAGGAAGCTTATCATAGCTCAGGAAGGCGCTATAGGAAAGGTGAAGTGACTCTGAACAAGCAACTTGTCAGTTCTTGTAGAAATAAGAAAACAAAATTTTCCCATAAAAGACTACCAGTCCCAGAATGCGCCAGGTTTCCAGCAGCCATTAGAGGAGCTGAAGTGGGGAAACGTGTGTTCAATCAGGAGGACTATGAGGTAATCCCTAAGCACTCATCTCAAAGGGCAGGGCCTGATTCAGCACAGCTGCGCTGTGTTAGGGAGGAGCACTCATCTAAGCAGAATAAAGGTAGAGTTTATTCTACAGAGAATCAGTATCCTGAGAATCAGCTTGAGCTTGATCATCTTCATCATCAGGAGGAACATCAGAAGCAGAAGCCAAACCGGACGGACAGAGAGGGAAAGAAACCCTTTGGAAGAAAGAGGAGAAAAGCCTTTGAGAGGTCTAGAAGAGTCCAGAACAGTACGTATACTGGGAGGCATTCCAAGGGCCAGCATACACCATTGGACTGGGGAAAGCCAGAGGAATGGTGCTGCAGAGCTAGGAATCTCCAGACGGTACCTGTGAGAGAGACTGCTACACGTGGAAGGGACCCTAAGACCCGTGCCAGAAGGTATGTGAAGAGAGATCCAGTGTCCAGGGATCTGGATTGGAAGGCTGGACATAAGAACTGGACTACATACTGGCCAGGCTATATAGAGAGGAACTCTAACAGCAATGGAAGCTCAGGTATGAACACTGATCTATGCCCTAGCTATAACCTTGAAAGACAGCAGGGAAACAAGTATTCTCCTGAAAGTGCTCCATTGAGAGATTCATCTGTGCCAATCCATGATATTGAACCCATGCTTGTTGAAGAAGGGGGAATGATAGCAGATGAAGATTCTGTTTACATGGACTGCTCTCTGTCTAAACTCCTTTGGTAACTTTCTGTTACAAAGTACAGCAACCATCACAAAGAAATACAAACTTGTTCTTTAATCTACTCAGAAAAGCTTCTGAAGCAGGATTTGACCCACGCAGTAGAGAAAGCAAGCCAGCTAAGGGGTTTCAGCTGGATAACTGCTAGCAATTGAGCCTTACCTAATTGCTTGTGAGCTAGGAATCACTTCTGAATCTATGTGGGAAGATATAAGAAGTTAACCTGAAAAGAACAGGTTTTTTTCTTTCTTTGTAGCTTTTGGTTTGTTGTTTGATACATGCTAAGAAAATATTAGCTAAGCCTACAGAAAAGACCAGTTGGTTATCAACCAGGTCTTATTTCTTTTGCTTTGATTGCCTGATAAGTTAAAATGTTGTTTTCCTTATTTTGTTTTTCCAAGTTTAACACTGAAAGCAAGTAACCTGATTTATGTGCTACCAAGCATATCTGTGTTGGGAGAAATAACCCCATAAATAAATATCTTATTGGCTTTACCCAAAAGCACAACTAATTATTGTGAGCAGCTGTGTCTGGTGTGAATGATCTGCATTGCCCACAATCCCTTGCAAATCATATAGTGTCTGTGTATATGATTCCATGTAGTATGTTTTGTAAATAGTTACCCCGGTTATCCAAGTTATTTATACCCTGTTACCTGTAAACTCATACGTGTTATATGTACTGAGCATTTTGTTCCATGTGAACCGCGCTGATGATGAATAGTGCGGTATATAAGAGACTGTAAATAAATAAATAAATAAATATAGATATATGCACTTGCCAAGACTGTGAAGATTCTCACCCAGGCAGCCGTCTGACAGGCTTCACAGCTCACCTGCTGAGGCCATACTGCATACCCTAGATTGTAAGAGAGCATTGGACTTTTATCTAGACCGCACTGTTACCGCCAATCCTCTCAGATGTTTGTCACTTTTAACCAAAGTCATCTAAGGTTGCCAGTATCCAAGAGGACACACTCAGACTAGCTAACAGCTTGAATATCTTTTGCTTACTCCAGGCTGGACTGGCTCTACAACACTATGTCACAGCTCATGACATCTGAGCTATGGCTGCCACAGTGGCTAATCTCTGATCTGTCCCTATCTTCGGATATCTGCCAAGCAGCTACGTGGTCTTTGCTGCATAACTTTGCAGCACACTATTGCCTGGACGAAGACTGTAGAAGTGATGCTCAATTCGGACAAGCTATTCTGCATAACCTTTTTCAAATTTAGACAACTTGCCCACCGCCCATCCAACTACTCGCAAGGAGTGCTCCAAACGGGCTGAGTCTGTCTGATCCCTGCTGCAACCTTTGGCTGCACCGGGAATCTCTCGCTTGGTTGTCTTGGGCTAGGGAGTCCTATATGTGAAGACTGACCTCCTGCTTATTCCTGGAGATAGCGTATTTACTCACTTGTAACAGGTGATCTCCGGGAACAGCAGGAATCAGTCTTCACAACCCGTCCACCTCCTCTTCAAGTTGTCCATATTTATTTTTCTTCTACAATTTTTTCCTCCACTATTCACCTGACTGAGGAGACCAGGAGGGAAGACGGGAAGGCAGCCATGCATGCGTATAGGAATGCTCCCAAAAACATTCCTATTGGATGTTGGGGAGTGATCTCGTGCCGCACTCCTTCGGTACCGATGCCACCCATATGTGTGAAGACATGATCTCCTGCTGTTCCTGGAGATCATCTGCTACAGGTGAGTAACTATGCTTTCCCTCCCCCCCCCCCCCCAGCCAGTTCCCTCCAGTCTCAGCCATTTCCTGTTTACCTACTCTTCGCTGCTCGTGATTTTATATATCTTTAATCATATCTCAGCCATCTCTTCTACTAGCTCAAGAGCCCTAACCAGTTTATTCATAGGAAAGCTGTTCTTCCCCTTTATCATTTTAGTTATCCTTCTGTATACCTTTCTAGTGTTTCTTTTTTTTTTAAAATGAGGGTTCAGAACTATACACAATATTCAAGGTGTACTTGCACTGCAGATTGCTATATAGGCATGGTATTCTGCGTTCTATTCCCTGAGTGCAAGCAGAATAACACGCACTCACAGCTGGGTGGTGGTATCCATGAATAGGCCTCTTCAGCTTAGAAAACGTTCTGGAAATTTAAGAGGCAGTATTGCACATGTGTGGCTTTTCACCTCATTTTGTTGAGCGTGACGCACTCCATCTTTTTCTTCTACGGAGCCTATAAGATATACCTGCTCTTCTCTCTCTCATATCTAGCAAAATTTTGTTTTCTTTTCAGAACCATGTTGCCCCCTCTATCCCCCTGTAACATCCCTAGTTAGTCGTTGGTGTTCAATTGTTTTTTTTTTTATTGCACGCTCACCACCTGTCACTTCCCTTTAAATAATTGGCAACCCAGCTGGGCCTGATTTTTCAAAATCAAGTAGTTTGATTTCACAATGGCTCTCTCTTTGTTTTGAGCAATCTGCCTCTGAAAAGCCCCGATTGGCTTTAAAAAAAAATTGTAGGCAGTGAAGCAAGACCGTATTTGGTGTAGATACCCAGAGCTCGTACCCCCTCGCTGCCATTTGTGTTCACAGATGACTTAGGGATTTGTTGCAATGAAGAGCAATGTGAAAAAATATTTGACACTTTTAAGTCTATTCCATTGGTATCTGTGTTGGCAGCATCTATCTCAAGGGGTCAAGGAACTGCACTGGATCCTGAGGATGCATCGGTATCAAGAATGCATCAATCTCCCTTGAAGTTGAACATCAATAGAGGCTGTCAAGAATGAGCATCAGCAGACTCCTACCTGAAAAAGAGGAAGGATTCTTTCTCCTCTTCCACACCAAGAGCAGTCTGTCACGCATGGGCCAGAAGCATTGGCATACAGCTCCATTAGAGCGTGGTGTTGCTTAAAGGTACTGGCTGCCATGGCACCCTTGTAGTGCTCCTAGACTGAGCTCTGCTCAACCTCTTTGATGTAGGGGATTATGCCAGCCTCTAAGAACTAAGGTGACAAGACCGCTGATATTACTATGCCATCTTAAGAGGATGTGGTCTCACTTCTGCATCCTCCTAAACTTTGGCATCACCATTTGTGAGGAAGAACTCAACAGAAAAAATGAGGCTTCCATATTGTCCTGCTAGACCAGTCCAGACAAGTGGGTTGTGTTCCCCTACCCAGAAGATTGGTGGAGACAAAGAACTAGTGAAAAGCCCTGGTTTCAGTGACATCACTCCCATGCCTCTATTTGCCTCAGCCAACAGAGGTCCCTTCAGTATTTCTTTGTCTCCAGCAGATAGTGGATGGATTTTCTCCTCTCTGAAGAATTAAGAGGAAAAGATTGATTAAAAAAACGCTCGTGACAGACCACTTTGAGGGTGACTCTCTCACTTGAGCGTGACATAGAAGGCTCCATTAGAGTGCAGTCTTTTGATAGTCATAGGAGGAGGGAAAATTGGTTCAGCTCCATGCTCTTATCCTGGATAAGAGCCTATTGAGCAGCCAGAAAATTGGAAGGATGGAAGAATTCGGCAGCCTCGCACAACCTCAACAGCCCCTGCCCCCTCCCCCCCCGCTCTCTCCCGACGACTGCAGAAGCCTCTCCGAGGAATCTGCCTGCTAGCCACTTTAAACACAGTGCTGTCAAATCAACGAAATAGTTTCAGGGAAGTAGAGCTGAGGCTGACACAGGTCCTCTGCCTGGAGCTCTCAGGGGGGTGAATATCAAGGCTTGACCTCGTTATTGTCCCTGTTGGGGCTCCCGATTCTGTCTATATGGGGCGCACTTTGGTGTGGACCGCTGGCGACTGTTGGTGCTGTGTAGAGGTTTCCTGCTGTTTTCTGCATGTGGTAGTAGCGATTTTCATATTCTGCGCCTGGTGGTTGCATGGTCCTTGAGTGCATTCCTATCCTAGCGCCTGTAACGTGCATTACAATAAAAGCACAGTTAACATGCGCCTTCGAGCTGCCGCAGCCTTAGCACCCGCTGTTGTGCTGCCTGCCTTAACTCTGCCTTCTTCCAGGAAACATTGCTTGGCCTGTAGTAAGGAAGACCCCTCATCTCTGGCTTCTGGACTCTGTCCTTCTTACATGGCTGCTTCTGAGTCGTCCCTGGAGGGCCTACTCCCTCTCTTTCAGCTGGGGGATTCTGTTAGTTTAATCTTGCCTGCCTGAGGGCAAGAAGGGGCGGATGGTGCTACAAGTAAGGATATTCAGCCAGCCAAAAGCTCTGGTGACTGTACTGTGGGCCTCTCCCTGCCCTCTAGGGGATCAATGGTGACTATGCCCCCTAGTGTTGGGGGTTCATTTCTGCGAGGAGAGCTTTCAGAGTTCAGATTGTCCTCTGAGGTTTTTTTCCTTCTACTGCAGACCTGGTCATTCTGGCGTGGAAATTCAAACCCTGTGGCCTCTGGTTTTCCCCGAGTGCAGTCTTGTGAGGGGCAGGCTGAGAGTGAAAGCCCTGTTCGATTGATGGCTGAATGTGCCCGGCAGAGGGCATTCCCTGGAGATTGGGGATCAGCTGGGATCTGTCTGATATTTCAATTGAGATGATTTATGTGGACTGGATGAAGAAGTACTTTCGCCTTCAAAGGCCTGCGAGGAGGCTGATGTTATCCACCTGTTACGGGAGGAGGAACTGGAAGCATTGGTCCGAAGGTCTTATCCACCTTGAGCATGACAGATTCTCCAGACATGGAGCAGGAACTGAAGACACATCCACTCTTGCAAGGGGTGCGGAAATCCGCTACTGTCTTCCGTTCCCTAAGGTGCCCAAGGGCCTGTTTAAGTCAGCGTGGGATTCCCACAACTCCCAACCCAAGAGGCTAAGAGTGTATAAGAAGATGCAGAGAGGGAGTGCATTGTGTGTTTTGATATTTCCAAGATGGATGCACAGGTCATGGTGGTTACCAGATGGACTACCATTCCTGTGGAAGGTGGATTGACCTTGAAAGATACTGTGGATTGGAAGGTGGTTCTGTATTGAAGAACTAATTTGCTGTGGTGTCTGCTATTCTTCAGTTAACAGTATGTGCAGACCTGACATTTCAGGCCTTGCTGCAATGGATTCAGTCTCTCCCACTGGATGATTCTACCCCTCTTTTGGAGTCTACTACGGCCTCCCTTTCTGATGCCATGTATGACTTGGTACGTCTAGTGGTCAGGGATTGTATCCTATCAGTGGTGACATGGCCTTGGCTTAGCTTTGGCATGGGGCAGCAGACTCCTCTTCCAAAGGTTTTCCAGGCCCGTTTCCTTTTCAGAGGCATGTCGGGTGGTGTCCTGAGTGGTGTCCTTTTTTTTGGAAAGCCTCGGCTGGTTGCCCATCTGGCCTTAGAGGGGTGCTTCCCTTGGGTCCGATTGAGAGAAGCAGGTAAAGGACCTGGGAGAGACATCTTCCACCTTCTAGAGGACATGTTCAAGGGGCCTGTGTAGTGAGCTGGAGCTCCCTTTCTGTCAGCCTCCGCCCACTCCTTGTGGGAGAACTTGGACTCCTTGGCTCTTGGGAATTTCATCGCTACCGACCTGGAGGGCCTTTCTTCCTCTTATGGACCAGGCTCGTTCTCAGCTCTTTTGTAGAGCATGTAGGCCCAGGGACTCTGTCCCCTCTAGAGGATGCTCTTCCCGGGCTACACAATGAAGGTTTGGGGGCCACTCCCTGGTTTGAAGGCAGGCTTCGCTCTTTCTTTCAGGAATGGGTCTGGGTTACCAAGGATTGCTGGATTCTAGATACCTTTCAGTTTGGCTGTGTCCTGGAATGCAAAGAATGATCAAAGATGCCACTGTGCAGACCACCTTGGAGAAGTTGCTGCACCTAAAGATAGTGGTGCCTGTCCCCCCAGATGAGCAGGGCAAGGGCAGATACTCCACCTATTTCGTGGTGTCCAAAAAAGACTGTTTCTTCTCTCCCATTCTGGACCTCAAGAGGGTCAACAAGCACTTGCTCGTCTGCTTCCGGTTGGAAACCTTGCGCTTCATGATTCAAGCAGTGCGCTGAGGGGAATTCTTGGCTTCTCTGAATCTGGTTGAGGCATTTTTCATATCCTGATCCGAGTGGATCAGCAAAAGTATCTGGGTTTTGCCATGCTTGGCTCTCGCTATCAGTTCGCTGCCCTTCCTTTTGGGCTCTCCAAGGATGTTCTCCAAAGTCATGGTGGTGGCAGCTGTGGCACTGAGGGATCTGTGTCCATCCCTATCTGGACGACTGGCTTTTCTGGGCCCGTTCCCTTTTCAGAGGCATTTCGGGTGGCGTCCCGAGTGGTGTCCTTTTTTGGAAAGCCTCGGCTGGGTAATCAATTAGTGAAAGAGCCAGTTGTTGCCTTTCCAGTCCCTGGAGTTCCTGGGAGCATGTTTCGAGACCCGCTTGGGCAGAAAGTCAAAACTGTTGGATTACCTGGCGCACTTCTTTGTGCTGCAGACTTCTCGAATCTGGGATTATCTTCAGCTCCTTGGATTGATGGCAGTGACCATAGAGATGATGCTGTGGGCAGGTGCTCAAATGTGGCCTCTCCAGAAGACCTTGTGGACTCTGTGGCTCCTGAGTTCTGTGGAATTCAAGCACAGGCTCCTGCTTTCGATGGAGAAGACCAGCCTCTGGTAGTGGCAGCAGTCCTGTAATCTGAGGGAAGGGCATGCCACTGGACAATTTCTCCTGGATCCTGCTGATGACAGTTGTCAGTCTCTCGGGCTATTGAGCTCATTTCCAAGATCGTATGGCCCAGGGCCATTGGAATGGCAGAGAACTGGTATGGTCCATCAACTGAGGGCCATCAGGTTGGCTCTTCTATTTTTCCAGCCCTTGATTGAGGGCAAGGCAGTTCGAGTGTTTTCGGACAATGCCACAGTGGTGGCTTATGTCAGTAGGCAAGGCGGACTGAGGAGTGCCAAGGTAGCTCTGGAGATGGCTCTCCTGATGCCTGGACGGAGAAGATCCTAGCCTTGTCAGCTCAGCACCTTGCCGGGGTTAACAATATGGAAGTGGAGTTCCTCAGCCGTTACTCTGGATCCTGGAGAGTGGGAGTTGAGTCAGGAGGTATTTCAGTTGATTTTGCGCTGCTGGAGTCGCCCTGAAATTAGATCTGATGGCAGCCTGCTCCAATGCCAAAGTTTGCTGCTTCAGTCGCCACATGAAGACAGGGTCCAAGGGTGTCAACGTTCTTGCCCAGCCTTGGCCAAGTCAGCACCTGCTGTACGTGTTTGTTCTGTGGCCCCTGGTGGAGCGTGTGATTCAGTGTATGGAATGCCACCCTTGCAGTATTGTCCTGGTGGCACCAGATTGGCTTAGGAGAACATGGTTCGGAGGCCTGATGTGGCTCCCGCAGGAACCTCCTTCGGTTGCCTCCATCTCGAGGCCTATTGTGGCAGTGACCAGGACCCAGTTCCCTTCTCACTTATGGTTTGGCTCTTGAAAGGAGACTGCTAGCGCATGAGGGCTACTTTCCAGTGGTGGGCTCCACTGTGCTTGGAGCTTGGAGGAGATCTCCAAGATAGTATACGTGCGAATCTGGTGCTTCTTGAGCAGTGGTGCGGCGCTGGGCAGTTGACTCTTCAGGTGCCCAAGGTGCCATCTCTATTGGTCTTCTACAGGATGGATTTGAGAAGGGCCTTTTCCTTTAGCTCCCTGAAAGTCGAGATGGCAGCTTTGGCTTGTTTCCGAGGTCCGGTGGTGGACATCTCATGCTTTCTCCAGGGAGTTTGGCATCTGTGCCATCCCCTCCAGTCTATGATCCCTTCTTGGGATCTGTGTCTAGTGCTCAGGTCCCTGATGACATCCTTTGAACCATTGAAGCATGTTACTTTGAAGGATTTTATGCTCGCGGCAGTCTTCTTGGTTGCGATTTGTTCCGCAAGGCGGATTTCCGAGCTGCTGGCTCTTTCCAAGATTCTTCTCTGTCCATTTCCATTCAGCCTGTGCCTTCCTTCTTGCCTGAGGTGATTTCTCTCTTTTACGTGACCCAGGTGGTCTGCCTGTCTTCGTTCTCTAAGCAGCAGTGTCGGGGGAAAGATAAGAATGTTTGCCTTGTGGATGTCTGGAGAGTGCTTTTCTGGTATTTGGAGGTTATGAATTCCTTTTGTAAGTTCAATCATCTTTTTGCTGTTTGCTGGGTCGCGCAAGGGTAACGCGGCAGCTAAGTCGACTTTGGGGTACTGGTTTAAGGAGGCTTTTGCCTCGGCATATCTGTTACAGAACCAGCTGGTTCCAGAGGGTTTGTATGCCAATTCTACCCAAATGCAGGTGTCTTTTTGGGCAGAGCGGACTCGTTAGTCCCTGCAGACACTGGTCGGGCAGCAACCTGGGCCTCATTTTCTATTTTTGTCAAGCATTACTACTTGGATGTCCATGCAAGGGTGGACACTGCCTTTGGCTCAAGGGTTTTGCGAGCTGCTGTGTCTTTTTCCTACCCAATGGAGTTGTAGCTTTGGTACATCCCACTTGTCTGGACTTGTCCAGCAGGGCGATATGGAAGGTGACATTTTACTCACTAGTTAATGTCCTTTCCTTGAGTCCTGCTAGACCAGTCCAGGGCCCGCCTCTAGAACTGTATTCTTTGTTCTTCTGCTGTGTTACCCTTGGGTCTGCTATAATTTTTATACTTGACTCTCCAGGTTCATCGTCTACTGACAGCCTTATGTTTATGCTTTCCTGTACATAGATCTCTACCTTTGATCACTCATTGTTGCAAGGGTTGAAGTTGTGTGAGGCTTGCCGTGTTTCTCCTTTATTCTTTTGAACAAATACTGAAGAGACCTCTAGTGGCTGAGGTGAATAAAGACATGGGAATGATGTCATTGAAACCCGGACATTTCATTGGTTCTTGGTCTCTACCAATCTACTAGTTGGGGAACACAACCCACTTGTCTGGACTGGTCTTGCAGGACTCTGGGAAAGGACATTAACTGATAAGTAAAATGTCACCTTGCTCAAAACATTGATGCGATGCCTCCACTTTGACATTGACTTTGATATAATGGATCCTGCTGCTGGTCCTCAAGACCCACATTCTCTCTGGAGGTGATGGCATCTTTCCAGAGCTGTCCCCACTAGGGGGCTGATATATAGCAGTGCTCAGACCTAGACCTCCATATTGGAATTATTTTCTGGGTTTGAATTGGAGCATTCCTGGGATTCTGAAAACGAGCCTGTGGAGCTCTCTGATGAAAAGGGCTCCTCTGGCATATCCTCTGATTCCCCTCTTCCATGCAAAAGGAGAAAGTTGTTTGTTTTTTCTCTCAAAGGATCTCCATTAATTTTAACAGGGTTAGTGCTGGTGCCAATACTGGAGATGGATAATAGGGGAAGATCCTATTGCAGAAATGTTAGATCTCCAGTTCTTCAACACTTTCTCCCCATCCACACCCCACTAAAGAAAGTGTGACTGTTCCCATCCACAAAATCTTTAAGGATGTGGATATGAGAATGTGAGAGATCTCTCTCTAAACATGGAGCCCACCTTCTTAATGACTGGGTGCACAAAGTCCAGAAGACTCCTGTATTTGAGAAATAGCTCCCACACTAACCTGTGTTAGTTAAATCTGCTCTCAAGAGTGCCAGGAGTTCCAAGGCACATTACTTGGTGCCCATGGGGTGAGATGCTTGGACTTCGGGTTCTCCTGGGAGAAAGAGAGAATTTTCACAAAGCTTTGTTCTCAGCCAAAATATATGAAACACACTGCATTAAGATTGAGGAGTTTGTGCATTCTTTCCTTCAGGATACATGTGCTCAACTCTCATCAGTGGGGAAGGGAAGGGAAGGATTATGGCAAGCGCATGGTCAGATTAGTCTTACATGCTTTTGAGACTGCATCTAGAGCTTCTGCTGTAGGTATTGGAGCCCTTTGACTCTTATGGCTGCAGGCCTCAGCCCTACATTATGATGTATAGGAAAAGCTTACTGACATGCCCTGCAATTGAGGGCATCTCTTTAGAGATGAGGTCAGAGAGGCAATGTCACTGATAAAGAGCACTGAAAAACTCAAGTTCTTTTCCTGGTACATCTCTGACCTACACTACTTCTTTCATTAGATGTACAAGTTTGGGGGGAGGGGAAGGCAAAGGTTATACTCTCAAAGGCAATAGGTATCCTTGTTCCTGACAGGTACAGGTGAGTTTACACTCATTCCAGAAGCAGAGACCCCAAAAGTAACAACCTGCTCCTCAGCCAAAGCCCAGGACAGGATTTTGACTGCCTTCTAGAGTATAGCCTGATTCCAGAATCCATGCTGGACAACCTTCCAGTAGAAGGGACGCTAACGTTTGTGAGTCATTGGCACCTTAGACCTTTCAACCATTGGGTTCTAAATAATATTTGGTATGGATACAAGCTCCATCTATCCAATGTTCCACCAAATTTCCCACTGAAAGTATATTGGCGAAACACGGCACCAGGAAATTCTCACCAAGACACACTCTTCCCTCTTAGGGAACAATATGATTGAACCCATTCTACCAGAGGAAAAGAGGAATTTTCTTCCAAGTATTTCCTGGTCATAAAGAAAATAGGAGGATTCTACTCCATCCTATCTTTATTAGCCTGTATCAGAATCTCAAACAGCCCTTTGCTTCTGTTTCAGTCCCTCCCCCCTCGGGCAGTTGTAGGGAACAAGACTAGAGATGGCTGTGCAGCTAGTGTGAGCAGAGCACTATGCATATCAAAGAAGAGCTAATCTATTCCATAACCTAGCCCCCTTTCCTTGTCTTTTTCCTCCACCCTTGTGTGCAGGGTTTTGTGTTCCTTTACAAAGTGGTAATGAAAGTATGACGTAGTTTGTGTCATTGTTACTAAAATAAGGGCAGAATTAGATTTATTTATTTATTTTTTATTATGCATTGTAAGGGGAACATCCTCCTGACTAAAGGGGTAACCTAGTGGTTAGAGTAACTGCATAGAACCCAGAAGATCAAGGGTTTGATTCCCACTGTCACTCCTTGTGACCTTGGGCAAGTCACTTTACCTTCCATTGCCTTGGAAGAAAAGACCTGGCAGTCTGCTTCCGATGATACATTGCGAAGAAAACCCAAAGACAGCTGGGTTGCCAGGAATCAGCACTGACTTGATTGCACAAAAAAAAGGGGAGGGGGTGGGGACATCCTAGTTCAGGCTTGCCAGGCATTTCAGGGATTACTTACAACCAATGCAGTATGAATTTTTTTTTTCAGTTTATGAATGTTTTAATTTTTATTTTTTACATTTTACTCTGAAAAATCATAGATGTGACGTTAATCAGATGTGATTTCTGAAATATATTTGTGTTATGTATCTGTACAAAGTTTAGCATTTAAATGTATGGGGTTAGGTATTCAGCCATCCTATGAATTTAAAATGAGAGGCTGATTATTGTAACATAATTTTAAATGGCTAATTTAAAATTAGGTCAGCTGTTTCATCAGGCCGACCAAAATGATCCTTCTACATGGTCAGAATTTGATCATATATCCACCAGGATATTTTTCTTAACAAGCCCTTATGTGATGAGCACCACTACTGATCATATAAGGGCTTCAGAATATTGGTCTCATAATGTTGAATTATATATTGTTATAGGATTGTTCCAGGAGCATTGGTGGTAGGATCATGATGCTCTTTATTTTCGTTTATCAAAATTTGGAGGGTAGGGAGGGGGGTAAGGGCTTAAAAAAAATTTTCAAGTTCAATATTATTTTCTCCGGGACCAAGCAGGAAGTCAGTCCTCACATATGGGTGACATCACCGACAGAGTCTGCGTGAGAAATGCTCCCCAGATTTCAGAGAGAGCCTTTGGGAGGTCGACCACGCATGCATGCCCATCTTCCTGTCCGAAGGAGTCATCTTACCTCAATCTTCTTTTTTCCGTGAAGTCCATCTGTGTCCCGGAATCTATTTGATTTTTCTTGGCTGGTTTCCAGTCCTTTTTCTTTCTTTTTCGTGTTGCATATTCTCTTCAGGAACAAGCACAGATGCAGTCTTCATATATGGGTGAACATCACTGATGGAGCCTGTGCGGGAACACTCCTCAGCATCCAATAGGAAAGCCTTTGTGAGCACCCCACTGTGCCTGTGCGCCTGCCTTCTCGCCTTCTCGCCTTCTCAACTCTTTTCCTCAGTTATTCGTTTTCCATGGAGTCAGCAGGATGTATAATCCTGTCATCGCCAAAAAGCATTCTCTTTTTGTGGAACATCATGCTTCTGCCTTCCCATTGCCGCCGGTTCCGTCGATTCCAACACCGGCCCTGATCATTCTTTATTTTTATTTTATTTATTTGGAAACTTTTATATACCGCCCCTTCCAGAGGTCAGGGGTGGTTTACATTGAACAAAAGTAGCAACAAGGAACCATACATTGAATGTTCTGAACATTATAACATTACATTATTTTATAATTTTTCTCTACATTTTTACGCATGTTTCACCGCAAAACTAGGCCTCTAGACCTTGAAGACAACTATTGAAGGCATAGAAAAGCCAACTAGTGGCTTAAAAAAATGTATCAAGTGTGCCAGTACCATATTAGTCACTGATAAACATGACTGGTGTCTGAAATGTTTGGGCCCTGACCATCAACCCAAATCTTGTCCTTTGTGTCAGCAAATGACAGAGAAGCCTAAAGAATCGAGCCAACTAATATGGATCGTTGTTCGCCTCTGATTCTGTTTCAGTGGCTACCACTTCATCGAGAGCATAGACTTCCTCTCATGGGTCTCAGGTTTCTTCAAAGTCCAAACAAAAGTAAGTCAGTCTCTGGCTGCTTCCATGTCATCGGCATCGAAGACGAAGACTGATACCGAAACCAGAGAGAAGTCCAAACATAAGCATCGTGACTCCCCTAGGGGTGCTTCCAATGCAGACCAGCCAGCCAAACAGCCCTGGTGGGAGGATCTGTCCTTCAAACCCACAGGAGGGGCTCCAGGATGCTCCCGAGGAATCACCCTCTGGAAAATTACTGGTTCCATGTTCTGAGACAGTGGCTCAAAGCCCTGTAGTGGACTCCACCCAGATATCGGCCATCTCCCTAGACAGCTCATGCTGACTCTCAAGAGGAGTCTCGCTGCACTCCTGGCAGACTTTATCACTCCAGTTTCAGGAGTGCAGGTGTTGACACTAAGCATACAGCCTGCTGTATCGGCCCCAATGCCAGCCCTCGAACTGTCATCATTGGAACCCCCGAGGCTAATACCTGAGTTGGAACCGACAGATACCCCCAGTACCCAACAGTCTCAAACTGCCATGGCTCTTGATTCCGATACCTCCGAGCATCGGTATCTGCATGACCCTCAATATCCAAAAGGCATCGAGGTCAAACCTAAGACCGTCGATACTTTGACTTCTTGCCAGACTCTGATTCTAGTTCTTCAGAATCTGGAGAAGGATCACTTGATGGAAGGGCAGACTAGATAGGCCATGTGGTCTTTTTCTGTCATCATATTTCTATGTTTCTATGATATCCAAGGACTTCCAGACATCTCTTCGGACCCTTTGCCAACTCAGGAATGGCGTCAGTCCCCAGCAGAAGATATGTCTTTTCAGGACTTCATACTTGACATGGCAGCGGGGCTTTTCATCACTGTAGCCTCAGAAGAGATACTCCAGCACCTCCGACGCTCAAGGAGGCGGCTACCATACCAGTGCATCTTATCCTGCAGGATCTTATGCTTTGCATGTGGGAGGCCCCGCTCACGGTTCCGCCTGTCAGCAAGAGGCTCGATGCCATGTACAGAGTATCAGAGTGCCCAGGATTCCAAAAACCTCAGCTCCCCCACCACTCGATGGTGGTGGAATTGGCAATGCACCAAATAAAGAGCTCAAAGAACCATTCATCCATGCCTTCGGGCAGGGACTGGAGAACACTCGATGTCTTTGGCTGTCATTGCTTCCAAGCTTGCATGTTGGCCTCCAGAATAAACTCGTACATACTGTACATAAACATATTTCTGAAGGATGTCACAAAGGATCTGGAGACTTTCACCCCCCTTTTTCCTGAGGATAAGCGGAGTGCATTCCAGACACTCATCAAGAAAGGCCAAAATACTTCTAAATTTCTAACTAGGGCCTCTTTTGATGCCTTTGAATCAACAAGCAGAGCTTCAGCAATCTGCATTGGATCTCACAGAATGGCCTGGTTTATAGGCATCAGATCTTGAGCAATGGGTCCAGGATAAACTGGCCAAATCCCCTTTTGGTAAGGACTGGAGGGAAAAGGCAGAAGAGATTGAAACACATGATCTCACCCTGAAACGCTTGTCCGGGAGAACAGCTGACCCATACAAGAGGAAGGCTCTTCCAAAGAAGTCTTTCTATTCTAAGAAGAGGAGATATCCTTCTTACCCACCTTCAGCTGCCTATCAGCCTCCGCATTCAGCTTTCGCCAACCAAAGAAGCCCAAGGCTCCTAAGCCTCAACCAGCTGCACAGGCACAACCCGCGCCTGTTTTTTGACTCCTTAGAGAGCATTGCCAATCTTCCTCTGGAGGGTCCCTAACCCTGCCACATAGCAGGCAGCCTCTGTCACTATGTTCACAGGTGGCACCTCATAACATCAGAGCAGTGGACACTCAAAATTGTCCAAAGTGGTTATCAGCTTCACTTTGAAACCTTAACCCCCCCCCCCCCCCCTCACCTCCTTCACAGGGGATTATCCCACCCTGCCCCTTCAAAGCACTCTCTTAAAAAAAGAGGTGACCACTCTGTTGTCCCAGGGTGCCATAGAAAGAGTTCCTCCTCAAGAAAAGATGGGCTTCTACCCTCCATGTTTCTCATTCCAAAGAAAACAGGAGGCTTCAGGCCCATCTTGGATCTCAGAGACCTAAACAAGTTCATGGTCTGAGAAAAATTCAAAATGGTTTCTCTAGGAACTCTTTTTCCATACCTCCAGAGATACAATTGGCTATGTTGTCTAGACCTAAAAGAGGCGTATACGCATTTACTGATTCATCCATTGCACAGACAGTATCTGCACTTCATGTTGCAAGGAAAACATTATCAATTCCGAGTTCTCTCCCTTCATCGTACCATCACAGTGCTTCAACACTTGTGATTTGTCATAAGCCTTCCAAAGTCTCACTTCGCTCCAACCCAAGGGCTGGAGTTCATTGGAGTGCTCTTAGACACTCAAAAGGCCTGAGCTTTCCTCCAACAGGATCTCTCTGCCTGCCTCATCGAGCTGGCAAGAGAGATACAAGAGCAAAGCCCCGAGTATCAGCTCGAGAGATGCTACAGCTATTAGGACACACGGCCTCCACAGTCTGTCATCCCCTATGCTCGATTACACATGCGAGAAGTGCAATGGACTGTCCTCTCAATGGATGCAAGCAAATGGGCATCTCTGAGACCAGATCCACATCACCCCTTAACTGATCAAGTCTCTTCAGTGGTGGTGTTCCCAACAAAACCTACTTGTCAAGTCACCTTTTCAGATGCCTCCACCTCGATGCACCCTGACAATGGATGTTTCCAAGCTGGGTTGGGGTGTGCATCTGAACAACCTTGAACACACAGGGACTGTGGACACGACAGAAATCTGCCCTGCGGATCAACCTGCTAAAACTACAGTCACTGACAAATGCTCTTTGGGTTTTTCAACCCCAACTTTCGGGGCAACCTATTCTAGTCAGGACAGACAACCAAGTTACCATGTTCTGCGTGAGCAGACTGGGGGGAAAGGGGTCCTGTCCCCTCTGTGAGGAAGCAATTCACCTAGGGTCCTTTGCCATCTCACACCATATTCACCTCAGAGCAGTGTACCTTCTGGGTGAACTCAGTGTGCTTGCGGACAAGCTAAGCTATATCCTTCATCCACACGAATGGACCTTGCTTCGGGAGAAAGCTGCTCGGATCTTCCAGATGTGGGGAACCCCACTCATAGATCTTTTTGCCACTCCACAAAACACACAGCTTCCACTCTTCTGCTCCAGGTTCTATCACTGCACAGACAGACCCGGATGCCTTCCTTCTCCACTAGGAACAGGGACTGCTTTACGCTTTCCTTCCCATCCCCTTGATACCCAAAACACTGTTCAAACTACAGGCCGACAGGGGCTCCATAATTCTCCTAGTCTCTTCTGGCCCCATCAACCTTGGTTTCCTCTGCTTCTTCACCTTGCACAGACTCAACCTCTCAACCTGCGATATGCACCTCTCAGGACCTCCTCTCAGGACTGCGGGATGCTCCTCCATCCTACTCTGCACTCACTACACCTGATGGCATAGCTGCTGAAATGCTAGTTCTCTGGGAACAAGCAGGAAGTCAGTCCTCACATATGGGTGAAATCTGCTCTGACGTCGCCCATATGTGAGGACTGATTCCTGCTGTCCCCGGAGAACACCTGTTATGGGTGAGTAACTACGCTTTCTCACTGACCTCGACCTACCACAGGCAGTCAAGGATGGCCTAGCATCTCATAAGGATTCCACTAGGCGATCTTATGACTTCAAATGGCATAGGTTTGCCCTCTAGTGCTTCCCAAAAGACAATGATGTCTTTTCTTGCCCGGTGGAGTCTCTTCTACATTATCTCTTCCACTTAGTTTTCAGACCCGTCAAGGATAACTCGGTGAGAGTTCACTTTAGTGCCATTGCGGCCTTTCACAGACCAGTGGACAGAGAGCCTATCTCCTCATACCCCTTAGTAGCACACCTTATGTGGGGTCTCCTGCTGTCCAAGCCACCCATTAAACCACCTCCGGTGGCCTGGGAACTAAATGTAGTTATTGTGCAACTTCTAAAGCCACCTTTTGAACCTTTAACCACCATTTCATTGAAATTTCTATCTTGGAAGGTCATCTTCCTTGTTGCTCTCACTTCAGCCCACCGCATCAGTGAGCTGCAAGCTCTAGTGGTGGATCCCCCCTATACTTGGATTTACCATAACAAGGTGGTTCTCCATACTTGTCCACACTTCTTCCCAAAGGTGGCTTCCTCTTTCCATCTAAACCAGTCAGTAATCCTCTTGTTTTTCTTCTTTAGATCACATGCATCGTGGGCTGAAGCATTACTACTCACTTTCGACTGCAAGCAAGCGCTGGCTTACTACTTGGATAGAACTAAGGATCACAGGCAATCCTCTCAATTATTCGTCTCCTTTAATCCTAGTCACCTAGGTCTACCAGTGACAAAACGTACTCTTTCCACATGGATAGCAGATTGCATTTCTTTTGTTTATACACAGGCAGGACTCTCTTTGGAGGGTCATGTCACTGCTCACAATGTGTGGGTTATGAGAAACTCAGTAGCCAATCTCCGTACAGTAGCCATTGAGGAGATCTGTCAGGCAGCTACCTGGTCCTCCATTGATACCTTTGCTGCACATTGCTGTCTGGACAGAGACTCCCATTGGGATGCTGTCTTTGGCCAAGCTATACTCCATCACCTCTTTAGAACTTAAACTCAACTCCTGCCCTCCATCCCGGACTTCTACAAGATAGCAGACTTTCATGGAGGGAATACTGCCTCTTGGAATTGAGTCCAGTGGCCCACAACTCTTCCAGATTCGTCAGCTATACATTTTTTGCCTCAGGGATTGCACAGAGTTCCATTGTGAAGACTTCATTCCTGCTTATTCGTGGGGGTAGCTTAGCTACTCACCTGTAATGGGTGATCTCCGGGAACAGCAGGAATCAGTCTTCACAACCGCCCTCCTCCCCTAGGAGTTTTAAGGTTCTTTTATTTTATTCTTCCTCTCAGCTACAAATTCAAATGAGGAGAAGAGGTCGGAAGGCAGGTGCAGTGGAGTGCTCCAAAAAGCTTTCCTATTGGATGCTGGAGAGCGTTCTTGCACTGGCTTTATCAATAATGTTAACCCATATCCACATACCTACATCAAAGAGAATGATCAACTCACGAGGAGATTTAAACCATTTAACAAGGAGGACTTCCTATCCCAAGTACTACCTAAATTACAAACTAAGACTTCCAAGATCGAAGACCTAGTCGACAACTGGAACACTGTAATGTGTGTACAGGCCATCCAAGTGTGTACCCCAGCACAGCTTGGAGGCATCCGTCGTTAGCACTATCTGATGCTGCAGGGCCTGGAAAAGAAGGCCCACAAGCAGGTGCTGTTGGTCCTGCCACCAGGAGAGGGATTTCTTGAGCAGCGGAGTTACCGTGATGCTATCCGAGAGACAGCCTGTCACCTGACCCCACTGCATGCAGAGCATCCACTGCACCTGACACATGTGAAGGGGGGCTAAGGGGGCGACATGGACAGTGGAGGCCATGTGACTCAGGAGGCGCAGCATTTGTCGAGCTGTGACCAACAAGCAACATTGAACCTCATGTGCCAGGGCGGCTAAGTGCTGGGCCCAGGTTGCTGACAGAAAAGCTTGAGCCAAAGAAGTGTCAAGGATAGCTCCAATGAACTCGAGACGCTGAGAAGGCTGAAGGTGGGACTTTGGGCAATTGATGACAAACCTCAGCTGCTCCAGCGCTTGAATGCTGTGGGTCACGGATTGCCGGACCTCTTCAGGCTTTGCGCTTCTGATGAGCCAGTCATTCAGGTAGGGAAAGACAAAGATGCCCTATTTCAGAAGGAGGGAATGACTGCCAAGCATTCTGTGATGACCTATGGAGGGGGAAGCAAGGCTGATGGGTAGTACCCTGTATTGATAATGTTGCCCAAGCATGAAGCGGAGGTACTGACGGTGTATGGGGTGAATTAGGATGTGCATGTAGGCATCTTTGAGATCCAAGGAGCACAGCCAATCCTCCCGGTGGAGGTAGGGCAGCAGTGTTCCAATGGAGACCATCTTGAACTTCTCCTTTTCCAGTAAGTGACTGAGATTGAAGAGATTCAGAATAGGTCTGAGGTTGCCAGTCTTCTTGGAGACCAAGAAATAGCAAGAGTAGAACCCTCTTCCTACTTGAGATGGTAGAACGAGTTCCACAGCTCTAGCTACTAAGAGGGCTTGAACCTCCTGTTGAAGCACACAATGGTGCTGCCAGAGAGGGTATTCCCCTGGAAAGAAGGTGGGAGGAAGCTGTTGGAAATGCAGCCAGTATCCCTCACAGACTACCTGGAAGGCCTAGGTGTCGGAGGTTATGATAGGCCACCTGTGGACAAAGTATACCAGTTGCCCCCATCCCCCACCTGAGGTTGAACAGAGTCCAGGAAGAGAAAAAGGGCCATGGTTCTCATGCAGGAGTCAACCCCCCCCCCCAGGCTGTGGCTGCAGGGGCAGGAATCGGAGGAAAACGAGGTCGACCTGGAAGGCGGAGATGAAGAGTTGGAAGAAGGAGAGATTCCTGAACCAGAGGATCAGGCGAAAATTATTTGGGTGTTCCGGAAGGATGAGTTGACAGCACTTATCACGGAGTCACTCCAGACGCTTAAACTCACTACGGAACAGTCTGTGGAGGACGACAATGGGGAAGACCCAATTTATTCAGACAGTGAGGCAAACGCAGGTTGTGTTTCCCGTTAACAAAGTGGGATCAGCCGGAAGCAGGGCTCAGAGGAGTTAGGATTATGAATAGACATTATCCCTTAGCAGATAGGGACAAGGAGAAGTTTCGGTCTCCGAGGATTGATGCAGCGGTGGCAGCGGTGACCAAGAAAACCACTATTCCGGTGGAAGATACTCAGCCTTGAAAATGCACAGGATAGAAAGGTGGATGGTTTGTTGAAGCAATCCTTTGAAGCCAACGCGGTATCATTACAAGCTTCCATTTGTGGGGCGTGGGTGGCAAGAGCATGTCTCCGATGGTCGCAGCGTTTGCGGCAGTCTACTCAGCTGGAGCAAGAGAGTCTGAGAGAGCTGGATCGCCTAGAGTCGGGGTCGGCTTATTTGTCAGATGTACATTATGACTTGATCAGGGCCCTGGCTAATAGTATGGCGTCGCTCGTGGCCGCCTGCAGATCCCTTTGGTTACGAAATTGGGCGGCAGACGGCTCTTCTAAAGCACGTCTCGGTAAACTCCCTTTCAAAGGAAGGTGGTTGTTCGGGGAGGATCTCGACAAGTTGGTGAAAGAGTTAGGGGAGTCTAAAGGTGGGTGACTGCTGGAGGATATGCCTAAACAGGGGAAGTCCGTGTCGGCCTTTCGGGGTTCCTTTAGAGATTTTCGGAGGTTTCAGACTTCTCGCTTGGGCAGATTCCAAAGAAGAATATTTGCTGCTCGGGCCCATGGGTTTCAGGGGTTTTGAGGAGCAGATAGAGGTTTTGCGGCGGCAGCCTCAGCAACAAATCGAAAACCACAATGAAGTGAGGGGGGCCTCGGCAGGAAGCCTTCTGATAGGCGGGCGACTTCGGAACTTAATTCTTAATTCAGCTCCACTGGCTCCCAACACACGGAAGAATACTATTCAAGACTCTGATACTTACCTTTAAAGCAATCAACGGCATAACCGCTTCATCACTAGTTAATCTAATTCAGCCCACGCCGCCTAACAGATCCAGAAGATCCACATCAACAAACACTCTAATTATCCCAAGTGCATCAACAAAATGCACACTAACAATGTCAAACAGGGCGTTCAGTTGTTATGCTCCCAAGTGTTGGAACGCATTACCACCAGGTATCCGAGCCATTACCGATCTCACACAATTCAGGAAGGCACTAAACCACTACTTATTTATTCAACATTACCAGATCAACCATACGCCACCATAGCCACACCTCTTCCTCTAGTAACCTTTGTATATTAGTCCCTATTCTTAATATCTTTCCGTAGGTTCATAATCCATTATTCAAAGCTTTCTGTTACATATGTAAATAGTTGATGTGCATGTTTCCCCTAAGTTATCCAAATTGTATTACCCTGTTCTCTGTAAAACCTAACGTTTGTTCATTATGGTTCGTTGTTCCATGTAAACACTAAATAGTGCGGTATATAAGAAACTAAAATAAATAAATAAAATAAACTTTCTTCCTGTCTGGGTCCAAATAACATCTGAGCAGTGGGTGTTAGAGATAATCCGGGAGGGCTATGTGCTGGAGTTCGCAAGGCCAGTTCGGGATTCGTTTATGCAGTCGCCCTGCAAAGGACAGCAGAAAGCCCTGGCAGTCCGCTGCACTCTAAATCTGCTGTTGCACTTAGGAGCGGTTGTCCCGGTGCCCAAAGAAGATTATGGCAGAGGTCGATACTCAATTTATTTTGTGGTACCAAAGGAGGACGGATCTCTTCGTCCAATATTGGACCTAAAAGGAGTGAACCGGTGTCTCCGAGTACTGCATTTCAGGATGGAAACGCTGCGGTCCATCATTGTGGCGGTGCGCCAAGGAGAATACTTGACATCCCTCGATCTCACAGAGGCGTATTTACACATCCCAATCAGAGCGGGTCATCAAAAGTTCCTGCGCTTTGCTCTGCCGTGGGGACACTATCAGTTCCAGGCGTTGCCCTTCGGTCTGGCAACGGCACCATGGACATTCACCAAGATCATGGTGGTGGTAGCTGCGGCATTTCGAAAGGAAGGAATTCTGGTTCATCCCTATCTCGACGATTGGTTAATTCGAGCAAAGTCCTGGGCCGAGAGCATACGAGTCACGGACAAGGTGATGAAATTCCTGGAGAAGCTTGGCTGGGTAGTCAATACAAACAAGTCATTTGATACCGTCTCAGAGCCTCGAGTACCTCGGGCTACGATTCAACACTCAGAGAGGAACAGTATTTTTGCCGGATCGT
This sequence comes from Ichthyophis bannanicus, assembly GCA_033557465.1. Lineage (NCBI taxonomy): Eukaryota > Metazoa > Chordata > Amphibia > Gymnophiona > Ichthyophiidae > Ichthyophis > Ichthyophis bannanicus. The sequence goes on along the minus strand of CM066036.1, from coordinate 136,239,907 downwards.
CGAGTCCAAGCCCTGCGAAAAGTGGTTCGCCAGTTCAGGGCCACTCCGGCGCCTTCGGCCTGGAGTTATCTCCGTGTGTTGGGTACGGTGGCGGCAACCTTGGAAGCGGTACCTTGGGCCAGGTCTCATATGCGGCCATTACAGCGATCGTTACTTCGCCATTGGTCTCATCAGTCCGACTCACTGAGCAGACTACCCTGCCCTGTCGGGGTCAGGTGAGCGTTGAGGTGGTGGCTAATTTCGGAATCTTTGACGGCCGGGATGCCCCTGGAGCAGCCAGAGTGGCTACCATTGTTGACAGATGCAAGCATCGCGGGATGGGGAGCACATTGCAGGGAGCTCTTCACGCAAGGTCTGTGGTCAGCTCAGGAGAGCACATGGTCGATCAACAGGTTGGAGCTCAGAGCGGTGGCGTTAGCATTGCAAACATTCAAAGCGACAGTGCGGGGTCGGGTGGTACGAATTCTATCGGACAACTCCGCAATGGTGGCCTACATCAATCGGCAAGGCGGTACAGGAAGTACGGCCATGGAAGAGGAAGCAGAGGCGCTGTTTGCTTGGGTCGAACATCGATTGCCAGCGATTTTGGCGGCGCACATTGCGGGAAAGGACAATGACGGCGGATTTTCTCAGCATAGTTCAGGTGGATGCCGGAGAATGGGAATTGCATCCGGATGTGTTTGCAAAGGTGGTGCACAGGTGGGGGCCGCCGATCATGGATCTCATGGCGACCTTTCACTCAGCAAAGGCCAGTCGTTTCTTCAGCAGACGGTGAGAAAGGATGTCTGAGGGGATCGATGCACTACTACAACGTTGACCGGTGTCGGGTCTCCTCTATGTATTCTCTCCGTGGGCGCTCATAGGACGAGTGGTACAGCGTATCGAGGCTCACCTGGGGAGAGTATTGCTGGTGGCTCTGGACTGGCCAAGATGTCCATGGTACACCGATCTCATCCGCCTACTCAACGGGGAGCCGTGGAGATTACCGACATCAGAGAGCCTGTTACTTCAAGGGCCTCTGTGGATGCCCCAAGTGGATCGGCTCTCGCTTACGGTCTGGCCATTGAAAGGGCGCGGCTAAAGAAAAAAGGTTACTCTGGAGCAGTCATTGCGACTTTACTTAAAGCACGGAAGACGTCTACGTCCCTGGCCTATGTTCGCATATGGCGTGTATTTGAGGATTGGTGTTCGAGGAGACAAGTGCGCGTGGCGACGTTGTCCATTCCAGTGGTTTTAAGCTTTCTGCAGGAGGACTTTGAAAAGGGCCGGGCGGCCAGCTCCTTCAGGGTACAGTTAGCCGTGCTGGCTTGCTATAGAGGCAAGGTGCAGGGAATAGCGCTTGGAGCGCATGCAGATGTGTTGCGTTTTCTCAAAGCAGTAACCAGGCTACGTCCCTCTCATAGAATTGTGGTTCCTCTGTGGGATCTCAACTTGGTTTTAGGAGCTCTGGCTAAGGAGCCTTTTGAACCCTTACAGCAGGCGTCCGTAAAGGATTTAACGTTGAAGACGGTGTTTTTGGTGGCCATTTGCTCAGCGAGGCGAATTTCAGAATTACAGGTGTTGTCTTGTAGAGAGCCTTTTCTGTCTTTTTCTAGGGAAAAGGTGGTGCTTCGGCCCGTTCCCTCCTTTTTGCCCAAGGTAGTTTCTCCGTTTCATTTAAATCAGACGGTTTCTCTTCTGGTGCTGGGTTCGTTAGATGGTAATTCAGCGGACCAGGGGTTACACCGCTTGGACTTACAGCGAGTGTTACAGCAGTATTTGAAGTTTGAGGTTTTTCGCAAATCCGACCGTCTGTTTATTCTGTTCGGGAGATCCCATAAAGGGGAGGCAGCGGCGAAAGCGTCCATTTCTCGATGGATTAGAGAGGCGATTGCTTCGGCATATCTGTTGTCAGGGCAACCGGTTCCAGCTGGAATACGAGCACATTCTACCAGAGCACAAGCGGCTTCATGGGCGGAGCACAGTTTGGTGTCGCCTGTGGAAATTTGTAGGGCGGATATTTGATCGTCCCTTCACACTTTCAGTAAACACTACCGCCTGGATGTCTTGGCAGCAAAGGATGCTGTATTTGGGTCGGCGGTGTTGCAAGCCAGGTGGAAAGGTCCCTCCCAAAAAGTACTGCTCTGTTACATCCCAGAGGTGGAGGACTAAACTGGAGGACCGATAAGGAAATGGAAATTACACTTACCTGGTAATTGTTCTTCCTTGAGGTACTACAGTTTAGTCCTCATTCCCGCCCAGGATAGACCTCAATACGTCCCCTATTAAAGAACAACCAGATCGACCCGAAGAAGGAAGAATCATACCGTCCAATCTCCAGCATCCCGCTGCTTGCCAAAATACTGGAGAAAGAGACTCAACGCCAAATTCAGCAATATATTGATACATCCTCCCCTCTTGATCCGTGCCAACATGGATTTAGGGAAATGCATGGAGTCGAGACTCTCATGACCCCATTAATCAACACGCTCATCTGTGGGATCAACAACATAAGGTCTGGCGTCGCCATGATCTTCCTTGACATATCCGCAGCGTTTGACTCAGTAGACCATAACATACTACTAGCACGACTATACGAAAAGGGTATACAAGGCCTAGCATGGAACTGGTGCAAAACATACCTTGAAGATCGTTGGCAACATGTTCGCATTGACTCCAGAACATCCGAACCATTCCTCCAAACGCAAGGGGTTCCACAAGGCTCCTCCTTATCGGCACTCCTCTTCAACATATATATGCAGCCGATTTGCCAAATCACCAAATCCTTTAATGTCTCCTGCCTTATTTACGCAGACGACGTGCTTATCTACACCCCGTTTGATATAACAAGTCCAAATTACACTAACCTAACCAACTGTTTCAATGCATTAGCGGATTGGCTCTTAGATCAAAACATGCGAATCAATTTCAAAAAGACGGAAGTTTTATTGGTCACTAGAAACAAGCTCTTCTCCCCACCTGCATATCTTAAGGTACGGGACGCTGAGCTCCCAATCAAGAATACAATTCGTTACCTAGGTGTGATCCTTGATCAACGACTGGATTTTACCTCCCACATAAAAAATACAGTAAAAAAGATTTACTTCAAGATAAAAACATTACGCCACCTAAGACCCATGCTAGAATACAATGATTTCCGCTCAATATTCCAAGCAATAGTCACCCCTCACTTTGACTATGCGAATATTGTATTACATGGTCTTCCAAAGAACACTATAAACCCCCTGCAACTAGCAATGAATGCTGCGGCTCGCATCCTAGTTGGAGCATCAAAGAGAGACCATATTACACCAATCCTTAGGGACCTTCACTGGCTCCCTATAGAATGTAGAATTAGCTATAAAGCTCTCCTCATTACATTCAAGGCCTTCAACAAATTATCACCAGCAACGACTTCAGATCTCATCAGTCTAACTCCCAATACAAGATCTAGGAGACCATTTGCCGAAAACACCCTAATCATTCCGAGTGATTCCACAAATTGGTCCCAATCATCGATCAACAGAGCATTCAAATTCTATGCGCCTAGAGGTTGGAATAAACTTCAGCCAGAAATTAGAGCAATACGTGACATGAAGCAGTTCAGAAAAGCTATCAAGCACTACCTCTTCACTGAATACTTCCAGCCACCGTAATGCTATCTAATATATCAAAAGACAGTCTAACAGCCAGAAGCATAAACACTACACCCTAGAATTAAGAAATTTTGGATTTAATTACAGCTGTACACTATATACTCTGCTCTGTTAGTTGTTTTATACAAGCAGTCAATCTTTACTGTATTGTAGATAGTTACCCTTGTTGACCAAGTTTTCTACCCTGTTATCTGTAACTCATACGTATTTCAAATGTACTGAGATTGTTCTGTTCTATGTAAACCACGCTGATGATAAATAGCGCGGTATATAAGAGACTTTAAATAAATAAATAAATAAATAAATAAATAGTATGGTTAGCAGTGGATTCAGTCGGGAGAACGGTGAGATTACCGGTAGGTATACGTGTTTCTATGATTTTCTGTCTCCTCTTTGTTTTTTCTCGTCTATCATTCTGGCTGAGGCGGAAGGAAGGGGCACAAGGTGAAAAGCCTAACTTCAGAGACAAGAGATTCTCTTGTATATAGTAGTTATACGTTCAATTAAAATGTTGTTATTAGCTACTTATTTGTTGCTCCTTTAAGTGTGCTTTGTCAATAGTTCACTGGGGATGATGGGAGAGACCAGCAGACTACATCCAGTGATGTCATGTTTTTGTGACATGCCCAGTCTCCAAGCTGCAGGAGGAGGTGCACAACCCAGAGGTGAAGGACTAAATAGAGGTGGAGGACTAAACTGTAGTACCTCAAGGAAGAACAATTACCAGGTAAGTGTAATTTCCATTTTATGAAATCAGTATTTGCACATGTATATAATCTACATGTGTAAAAGGTGTCATGTACATATGCAAGTGCTACTTAAATAAAGGCCATAGTCTGTGTACCAAACTTTTCAGGGTATCCCTTTTCATATTTCTCCTATATAAATTGTCCTCTCCACAGATGGATCTAAACTGTGGTGGAGAACTCAGGTTATTTACATACATTTATTAATCACCCAAGTGACTGACTCAGCAATGTACAACCAGAAAACAATTACAAATTAAATCAACCAATGAAACCCCTACTTATTAATACGTAAAAATCCTCAACCCTCTCTTTTTTTCAATCCCTATTCATCCCTACCTAAAGGAGTGGAGGAGTAGCCTAGTGGTTAGAACACTGGCTTGGTAACCAAGCAACCAGGGTTCGATTCCCACTAGCACTCCTTGTGGCCTTGGGCAAGTCACTTTAACCTCCATTGCCTCGGAAGAAAGGCCTGGCAATCTACTTCTGGTGACACTGCCAAGAAAACCCAGGAGCTTCTGGGTCGCCAGGAGTCAGGACTGACTCAAAGGCACACATTGCATTGCAACCCCAATCTGCTTATACAAATAAATCAATCACAGCCAAGCTTTCACAGCATTACAAAAATGCAAATAGTCCCTCTCTTGGCATAACCCCTAAGGTAACTTGTTTTTGGAGTGCTACCCAACCTCATCCACTGGGCAGTGCGTCTGTTGGGTTCTGGGCCGTTCGGGGTGATCATTGGTGAGGTGTATTTTTTCCCCACCAGTTCCCATTTCATTGTGCTGTTTGCATGTGTTAGCTGTGCTACGCATACAGAGTAAGTGTCTTACTGCATATTAGTCTTGCGTGCTTTGAATCAGTGCGCAGTCATAGCGCACATTGGTGGTGCCTGCGTGGCTGGAGCATTTGTTGCAACATGCCTTACTAGCATGTCCTGAGCTTGTGAAGCTCAAGTGTTAGTGACATACTAAGCATGCATTATTGGCAGGGACGCATGCCACCTTCTTGGAAATGCTGGCTGGTGTTCAGAAAGTTACGATTCTTGCATGGAGACTTTGAATACACTCTTGGAGAGCCTTTCCTCCTCTCACAGCAGGGGGATACAGGTGCTTTGCCTTTGTTCTTGCTGCAAGAGGAGCAGATGCAATAGTGCAGAAGGATGATTCCCAGGCCTTTGACTCGAGCTCTTGCTACTTTGGCTGCTCCCCTTGTGTTACGGGTCTGGCAGCAAGTCTGTCCCCCTGCTGGTGGTGGGGCTAATCCCACCAGGGAGCTCCTGATTTCCAGGTTGTCCTTCCTGGAATTTTTTTTATTTCTTCAGCAAGCTTGATCCTTCTGATGAGGCAATCCAGATCCGGGGGCTTCCATATCCTCTTGTTCTCTCACTGTTCATTCAAAAAGAGGCCCTGTTACACAGGATAGCAAAGCTCAGCCCTTGCTCTGCTAACTAAGCGATCTTGGTGGAGATTGGAGTCTGGAGGATCTGACAATTTCTATTTTGCCCGAGTTCTGGTGTCTAGTTCTGACACCTCTGGCGAGGATACCAGTCTTGTGGATGAAATGTCGTCATCTTCAGAGGATCAGGGCAATTCCCATAACATCTGCCTGTTCAGGAGGGAAGAATTGGTGGCTGTGGCTGTGGATTTACCACTGGGCAACGGACCCTGCTTCTAAGTCCTGGTTGTCCTGGCCTTCCTTTTAAAGGAAACTGGGGAGGACTTAGAGAAGCTCGGTAAGAATTTGCAAGAATCCAAACATCATCGCCTCCCAAAAGATAGGCCCAAGGGACTTGGTAAGCAAACATGCATGTCCTCTTTCTCAGCGTCCACCCATTATCCTCATTCTCCAGGAACAAGCAGAAATGTAGTCTTCACATATAGGTGACATCTGTACCAATCCAGCCTGCGCAGGAACACTCCCCAGCATCCAATAGGAAAGCTTTTGGGAGCATTCCACTGGACCTGCGTAGCTGCCTTCCCGCCTTCCCAGCTCTCCCTCCTCAGTTCTTCGTTTTCTGCGGAGCCGACAAGAAGCAATTCCTGTCACTGCAGAAAATTTGTCCTTTCTTATTTTTTGTGATCGCGTCTGCCTTCCCGTCAATGCTGGTACCGACCCCCATCAGTGCTTGCTTTCTTTCTTTCTTTCTTCAAAAAAAAAATCTTCTGTGAGGGAAAGAATTATTTCTTTCCTTCAGGCGCATCAACGCCATCTTAGGCTTAGGCCTCCCCTTTTGTCACAGACAAAATGGAAAAGCCATCCAGTGGTTTTAAGTGTTCCAAATGTGGCAGTACCATTTTGGCCACAGACAGCCCATGACTGTTGTCTAAAATGCTTAGGACTGGATCATCAACCGTCAGAATGTCCTCTTTGTATGAAGATGACAAAGAGAGGCCTACAGAATCGAGCTGCAAAACTAGGCACCCTCTTTGCTTCCGATGCAGTATCTTTAGCATTGACATCATCGAGAGCTTCATCTTCCTCCCAAGGATCTCAGGTATAGAAACCTAAGTCTTCATCGAAGACTGGCCGGCCCTCCAAGGGTAGATTTCCTTCTAAGCATTGAGATGCCTCGGGCGTTGCCCTGGAGGGGGACACACCTGCCAAACAACCCCAGTGGGAGGACCTTTTCTCCACAGCCGTATGGGGTCCAGGATGCTCCCAAGGCCTCTACCTCTGGAGAGCTCCTGGTGCCATGCTCAGGGATCATGACCTGTAATTCCGGTACAGATACCCAAGCATCGGCAAGCTCCATGGATCAACGTATTCTGGCCATCGAGTGGAGCTTAGCGGCTTTACTGGCGGCCTCAGTACCAGTAAAACCTTTACAGTCTATTCCGCAGGCATTGATACCGGCTCTGTTACTGACACAACCTGCATCGACATTTTGCCGCTTACCACGCTACTGCCCATGCCGGCCCTCGAATCCATTTCTGTTACCGAGGTTCCGTCACCACAAGCCTCAGCTACTGGTTTTGATCGGTACCGAGTACGTGCAGAGCGGGAGCACCCTGCCCGTCAATACTTTGAGTCTTTGGATTCCGGTTCATTTGATGATGAATTGGCTGATACCCCCGGGACATGAGAACTATCCCGGAAGACCCATCTCCGTCTCCACAACATCGCATGTCCTCTCTGGAGGACGTCTTTTCAAGACTTTATTCACAATGTTGCTCGGGGTCTGTCCATAACAGTGACATTGGAGAAAGAGTCTAGGGCCGAAGAACTCGAAATTCTTCAATACCCTACAGCCCCGAAGGAGGCTGCTCCGCTCCCTATCCATTGCATACTTCACGACCTTATGCTTCGTATGTGGGAGACACCCCTTACTATCTCTCCACATACCCGACAACTCAATACCATTTACTGGGTACCGGAGTGTCCCAGTTTTCGAAAGAATAAATAGCCTCACCATTTCATGGTGGTGGAATCGGCAATGCGTCGAATAAAGAGTGCTAAGATACATTCCTCGAACCCTTCAGGTATAGAATCGAGAACCCTAGATGCCTTTGGTTGACATTGTTTTCAGGCCTCCATGTTATCGGCCAGGATCATTTCCTACATACTCTATATGAGTATGTTCCTTAGAGAGGAAGCTAAGGATTTGGAGATAATGGTGCCTCTTCTCTCTGATGACAAGAGAGCAGATTATCTCACCCTTGTAAAGCATGCTCAGAATGTTTCGAAATTTGTTAACAGGGCAACTTTTGACTGTTTTGAGTGCATCAGCAGAACTTCATCCATCTGCATTGGTGCACGCAGGATTGCTTGGCTCCAAGCATCTGATCTTGAACAATGGGTTCAAGATAAGCTGGGTAATATCCCTTGAACCAGTGAAAACCTTTTTGGCAAGGATTGGCAGGGCAAGGCCTCTCAGTTAGTTAGAATCCGAGAACATCACTCTTAATAGGCTATCTAGATTACTGCCAACCCAGCTAGGAAAAAAACAGCAAATAAAGCTTTTTTTCAATAAAAAGAAGTAGTACTATTCTTCTTACACCCCTGCTGTACAGTGTCAACACTATTCTCCTCAACGGGCAGCAGCCATCAAAACAGCAAAAGAAGGCTCAGACTCCGAAGTCACAGCCACCTCAGCAGACCCAGCCTCCTCAGGGTCTTTGACTCCTTTCTGGAGAACATACCCATTCTCCCTCTGGAGATTCCAGATCCCATTCACAGCCACCTCAGCAGACCCAGCCTCCTCAGGGTCTTTGACTCCTTTCTGGAGAACATAGCCATTCTCCCTCTGGAGATTCCAGATCCCATCCACATCCCCGGCAGACTCTGTCATTTTGCCCACAGGTGACATATCACATCAGAGCAATGGACATTGTCCATAGTACGGGAGGGGTACGAGCTTCATCTACAAAGTCTACCCCCCTCCCCCCGGACTCCTCCAAGAGAGTTATGCCCTCAGCCCCCTCTCACTGCTCTGTTGCTGCAAGAGGCCACCTCCCTTCTCTCACAGGGCGCAATAGGAGGTTCCACCATCCCAGCAGGGAAAGGGCTTTTATTCTCCATACTTCCTCATTCCAAAGAAGACAGGAGGATACAGGCCTATTCTGGACCTCAGACAACTGAACAAGTATCTACTTTGGGAGAAGTTTAAAATGATCTCCCTAGGGGACTCTTCTCCCCTATCTCCAGAGTCAGGATTGGCTCTGTTCTCTAGATCTAAAGGAGGCATATACTCAAATACTTATTCACTCACAGCACAGAAAGTTCCTGCGCTTCATGTTCCAAGGGAGACATTATCAATGCAGAGTCCTGCGTTTCAGCCTCACCTCTGCCCCAAGAGTCTTCACAAAATGCATGGCGGTAGTAGCTGCATTCCTAAGGACTCTTGGGATATTTGTCTTCCCTTACTTAGATGACTGGCTCATTCGAGCAAACACCTCTCTAGATGCCAGCCTATCCCTCTCGCATACCATACAGGTGCTGCAACACTTGGGATTTGTAATAAATCTTCCAAAGTGCCCTCTCAAACTAGAGTTTATAGGGGCTCTCCTAGAACCTCAGCAATCAAAGACATTTCTGCCCCAACTCAGCTGCGCTCGACTCAATCAGTTAGCATCTCAGGCATGCCTCAAGAACTTTCTCACTGCTCAAGAAATGCTTCAACTTCTGGGTCATATGGCATCAATGGTTGCATATGCTCGTCTACATATACGCGCAGCTGAATGGACACTGGCTTCCCAGTGGTCTTAGGCATCGGGTCGCCTGGGAGACAAAATAATGGTCTCTACCTGCCTAATCTCATCTCTCCAGTGGTGGCAATCCCCAGAAAACCTCCTGGTAGGATCGCCTTTTCGGTTGTCAGCACATCAATGTACCCTGATGACGGATATGTCCAAATTGGGCTGGGGAGCTCATCTGGACAATCTCTGCACTCAGGCTCTGGTCTCATCAGGAGTCACAACTCCACATAAATCTGCTGGAGCTCAGAGCCTTTCACTATGCTCTCAAAGTGTTCCAGGACCATCTTCGATTCCGCACAGTTCTAGTCCGGACGGACAATCAAGTAGCCATGTTCTACTTGAACAAGCAGGACGGATCAGGCTCTTGGACCCCCGGCAGTGAGGCCATGTTTCTGTGGTCTTTTGCCATATAGCATCACATTCACCTGCATGCGATGTATTTTCCGGGCAAACACAATGTTTTGATGGACAAACTGAGTCGAGTCCTCCTACCCCACAAGTGGTCTCTCCATGCAGACAAAGTCACTCGTATTTTTCAGATCTGGGGAACCCCAGAGATAGACCTGTTCGCAAGTCCTCAGAATGCCAAGCTTCCTCGCTTCTGCTCCAGGACTCTTGTATCATACAGCCAGCAGGTGGATGCTTTTCACCTCCACTGGGGTCAAGGCTTTCTATATGCCTTCCTTCCCATTCCCCTCATTCCCAAGACTCTTTTCAAACTCCAGAGAGACAGGGGCTACATGATACTCATAGCCCCACGCTGGCCATGACAACCTTGGTATCCTCTCCGCCTACATCTGTCTCAGGCTCAACCCATAGATCTAGGGTCTGCTCCAGATCTCCTATCTCAGGAGATAGGTTGCTTCATCCCAATACGCAGTCCCTCCATCTCATCACATGACTGCTGAGGGCTTAGCCTTCCAGAACATTAACCTTTCCCAGGAGGTTAAGGACATCCTCTTGGCTTCAAAGAAGCCATCTACCAGGTGCTCCTATGCCTTCAAGTGATGTAGATTTGCTCTCTGGTATTCTGAGAGGGATCTTAACCCCTTCTCAGCTCCAATGGTGGCATTGCTTGAGTATCTCCTCCACGTATTTTCTTCTGGACTCAAAACCAATTCGGTAAGAGTACACCTAACTGCAGTTGCGGCCTCTTACATGCCCTTAGATGGCCAGCCCATCTCTTCTCAGCCGCTTGTAACACGCTTCATGAGGGGACTTCTATTAACCAAACCTCCCATTAATCTCCCTCCAGTGGCATGGGATCTTAATGTTGTTTTCGGACAGCTTCTCAAGCCGCCCTTTGAACCTCTAGCCACTACCTCACTGAAGTGTCACACGTTTCACCTTCGCACACTGAAGTTTCACCTTCCTTATTGCCCTCACTTTAGCAAGACACATTAGTAAGCTCCAGGTTTTGGTGGCTGACCCTCCTTATACACAATTCCACCATAAGTTAGTCCTTAGGACTCATCCTCACTTTATGCCGAAGGTGGTCTCGTCCTTCCATTTAAACCACTCAGTCTACCTTCCTGTCTTTTTCCCTAGACCTCATTCCTCTAGGGTAGAGGCAACCCTTCACACTCTGGATTGCAAATGTGCCTTGGCTTTTTATCTCCAGAGAACTCAAGAGCATTGAAAAGCTTCCCAACTTTTCATCTCCTTTGACTCTAGTCACCTGGGGTTGCCAGTATCCAAACATACTCTTTCCAGGTGGACAGCAGACTGCATCTTCTTTGTTTATGAAAAGGCAGGACTCTCAACGGTCACATCACTGCACATAATGTTCGGGCCATGGCTGCCTCTATGGCAAATCTATGCTCTGTAGCGATTGATGAGATATGCAAAACAGCAATTTGGTCTTCTGTCCACACTTTTGTTGCTCACTATTGCCTGGACAAGGACTCCCTCTAGGATGCCTTGTTCGGCCAAGCTGTTCTCCAGCATCTCTTTCAGACTTTGATCAACTCCTATCCTCCGTCCCGGGTTTCGATAACAGACATCCATGGAGGATACATGACCTCCTTACTTATACCTATGATTCCACAGCTGACTTTGAGGTCATTTCTCTGGCATCTCTGAACTAGGGAGTCCCATATGTGAAGATTAAATTCCTGCTTGTTCCTGGAGATAGCGTAGTTACTCACCTGTAACAGGTGATCTCCGGGAACAGCAGGAATTTAGTCTTCACAACCCACCCTCCTCCCCTAGGAGTTGTAGATCTTCTTCTTCTCCTTCTCTCCTTTTATCTCAGTTACAAACTCAACTGAGGAAGAAGAGCTGGAAAGACGGGAAGGCAGCTATGCAGGCACAGTGGGATGCTTCCAAAAGCTTCCCTATTGGACGCTGGGGAGCGTTTCTGCGCCAGCTCCGTCAGTACCAATGTCACCCATATGTGAAAACTAGATTCCTGCTGTTCCCAGAGATCACCTGTTACAATGTATAGCACTCAGCAATCCTGCTGTTCCTGATACATGGAATGCCAAAGCTCCAGGGATTCCCATCTGTATTGCCTGGAAAGCCCATGTTTACTCCTTCTGTTTTCGGCCCCAGACACAGTACTTTTGTGGGGCTTATGGACCCCAGGAGCCTACCACCTCCAGAAATACCTCTTTCTGTCCAGCATAATGACAGGCTGGGTGCCCATTCTGTGGTGTCTCCAGTGAGTGACAGGCTACGCCTTTTCTATCAGGAGTTGGCCTGAGTCACAGAGGATTGCTGAGTGCTAAACACCATACAGCATGACTATGTTATGGGCTGCAGGGAATCTGTTCCAGTTACCTTCATCTCCCCATGTGGCTTTGTGGCCAAGAGAGCTGCTGTACAGGCTGCACTGAAAAAATGATTCGGTCTATAGGTGGTCGCCCTGGGCTTCTCTGTCAAGCAGGTCAAGGACTGGTACTCCATCTATTTCATGGTGCCAGAAAAGGATGGGTCCTTCTGTCCAGTCCTCAACCTCAAGGGGGTCAGCGCCCACTTGCAAACATTGCTCTTCCATATGGAGACTCTGCGATCAGTGATCCAGGTGATGTGGCATGAGGAGTTTCTCACATCTCTAGATCTGACCGAGGCCTCAATTTCCACATTCCTATTCATAAAGATCAGCAGCGCTTCCTCCAATTTGCCAACCTTGGTTCTCATTTTTAGTTCATTGCTCTTCCCTTTTGCCTTTTCACCGCTCAGAGTATATTCTTGAAAGTCATGGTGGTGGTAGCCATGGTGCTGAAGCATGAAGGGATCTGTGTTCACCCATATCTGTACATCTGGCTCATTCGAGCCAGGTCACAGTCGGAAGCATCTTGGGTATCTGCTAGAGAGTGGTATAGTTCCTGAAGAGTCTCAGCTGGGTGATCAACCATGGGAATAGTCAATTGCAGCCTTCCTAGTTGCTATAATACCTGGGAGTATGGTTCGATGCTCATGTAGGCAGGATCTTCCTACCTACTACTACTGCTACTGAACATCTGTATAGCACTACAAGACATTCGCAGCGCAGCACATCAGAGCTTAAAATCTAGTCAAGACAGACAACACAGAAGCTGTAGATATGCGATACAACTAGGGGGAATGGTAAGGAAACACAAAGGAGGTCAGGTGAGTCAAGACCCGAAAGGGGTTAGCAAAGAGGTGAGTTTTCAGCCTGGATTTGAAAAGGGTTAGAGAAAAGTGCCTGACATACAGACTCAGGTAGTTTGTTCCAGGGATAAGGAGCAGCAAGGTGAAAGGAGTGAAGTCTGGAATTATCAGTGGAAGAGAAGGGTACAGATAGAAGCAATTTGCCAGACGAATAGAGTTCCCGAGAAGGGGTGTAGGGAGAGATAATTGAGGAAAGGTAGTGAGGAACTTCAGAGTGAATGCTCTTATAGGTCAGCAGGAGAAGTTTGAACTCTATGCGGAAACGGATAGGGAGCCAATGAAGTGATTTGAGAAGAGTGGTAATATGAGCATGACTAGAATGGTGGTAGATTAACCTCGCAGCAGAGTTTTGCACAGATTGAAGGGGAGAGAAATGATTCAGAGGGAGACCAGCAAGGAGTATGTTGCAATAGTCTAGACGGGAGGTGACTAAGGAGTGGATTTTGTTAATGTTGTAGAGAAAGAAACAGCAGTTTTTAGCTATCAGTTGGATGTGTGTGGAGAAGGAGAAAGAGGAGTCAGATGACCCCAAGATTGCAAGCTGAGGAGACAGGGAAAAATAGAGAGTTATCCACAAACTGAGAAAGGAGGAAGGGGAGAGGAGGGTTTAGGGGGGAAACTAAGGAGCTCAGTTTTTGCCATGTTCATTTTCAAGTGGCGGTGAGACATCCAAGCAGCAATGTCAGAAGGGCAGGCAGAGATTCTGTCCTGGATTGCCGGAGAGATTTCAGGTGTAGAGAGGTAGATCTGGGAGGAGTCAGCGTAAAGATGGTACTGAAAGCCATAGGAAGAGATGAGTGCACCAAGGGACTGGTTATAGAGAAAGAAAAAGAGTGGAGCCAAGACAGATCATTGGGATACACCAACTGAGAGCGGTATAGCAGTAGTGGAGGATCCACCAGAACAAACACTGAAAGAGCCATGGGAGAGATAACAGAACCAGGATAGCACAGAGCCCTTAAAACCAAGCGAGGACAAGGTATCAAGGAGAAGGTTGTAGTCAACGGTGTCAAAAGCAGTAGAAAGGTCAAGAAGTATGAGGATCGAGTAAAGGCCCTTGAATTTTGCCAGGAACAGATCACTGGAGACTTTGACGATAGCTGTTTTGGTAGAATGTAAAGGACAAAAGGCAGATTCTAGAGGATCCAGAAGGGCTTGAGAGGAGAGAATGTCGAGGCAACAGCGGTGAACTGCATGTTCAAGTAGTTTAGAAACAAAGGGGAGGAGGGGAGATGGGTCAATAATGAGAAGGACATGTAGGGTCTAGTGTGAGTTTTTTGAGGAGTGACCACAACATGCTTGAAGGCTGCAGGGAAAGTTGCAGTGGAGAGCAATAGGTTGAGAATATGAGAGATGGAAGGAACTACAGTGGAGGAGATGGAACTAAGGAGATGGGTAGGAATAGGATCAGAGGAGCAGGTAGTGAGTTTGGATGAGGAAAGAAGGTGAGTGATTTCTTCCTCAGAGATCATAGAAAAGAAAGAAAGGGTAGCAGAGGTAGGGGGAAAAAGCTGGGAGTGAAGAGGGGGAGAAGGGGGAGTAGCTGACCTCATGGGGAACTGGAGTGTGATCTTGTGGATTTTCTTATGGAAGTAAGCCAGGATTTGGGTAGAAAAGGAAGAAGGGGTCAGAGGCAGGGGCACCTGGAGGAGAGAGTTAAGTTGTAAAGAGACGGCGAGGGTCAGAGGCAAGAGAGTTAGTCAAATGGACATAATAGTCTTGTTTGGCAAGTGCTATGACTGACTGGAAAGAGACAAGCATGAATCTGAGGTGTAGAAAGTCTACAAGGATGCGGGATTTGAACCAAGCCCGCTCAGCTGAGTGGGTGCAGGAATGTAGATAGTAAGTAGTGGAAGACAGCCAGGGTTAAGGTACAGTATGCCTCACAGGATGTGGCATGGGCAGAATAAGAGCATCCAGAGCAGAGGAGAGTGCAGCGTTATAGGAAGCTACTGCCTATTCAGCAGACTCAGATGACATAGTGGAGGAAAGAGGTAATGAGATAATGGAGGAGAGAGTCAATGGGTCAATAGCATGAAGATTTCTAAAGAGATTGAAGGAGACAGTGCAAGGTTGAGGCAGTGAGTGATGAACAGTGAAGCTTATCAGGTGATGGTCCGATAAGGGAAGAAGTGAGGTACAGAAGTTTGAGGGTAAGCCATTAGAGAAGAATATAAGGTTAAGGCAGAGGCTTTGCTGGTGAGTAGGGGCAGTAGAGGCAAGCTGGAGATTGAATGATCAGGTAAGGGAGAGAAGCTTTAAAGCATAAGGGTCAGAGGGGTTATCAACATGAATGTTAAAATCCCCAAGAATAAGGGAGGGGGAAGATGAATCCAGAAAGAAGGAAACTCATGAGTCAAAGAGAAAAAGGTAGAGGTGGACTAGTCAGGGAGTCGATAAATTACAGCTAAACGGAGAGGTAGTGGAGTAAAAAATCAGATGGCATGGACTTCAAAGGAGTGAGACTGAGGCGGAAGGAGGGGTTGAAATTGATAGGAAGGAGAGAGTAGAAGCCCAACATGGCTAGGAAGACGAGGTGTGGGGGAGAACTGAAAGCTGCCATGACAGAGCAGTGACTGGAGCCAAGCCCTAAGGGAGGAGCCAGGTCTCAGTTAGAGCAAGGTGATGGAGAGCATTAGAGATAAAAAGATCATGAAGTTATTTGAGATGGAGTGTGGTAGAGATTGCAGGGGATAAGGTGCACCTGTGAGTGATCGTGGTAATGAGCACAGGACAGGCATAAGAGACCATAAGCCAGGGGGTGGGTGGGTTGTGGGGAGAGAGGATGGGATAATAAGGAAGAGGAGAGAGAGAGAGACAGATACAGCTGAAAATAGAGAGGCAGAGCTGAACAAGAGGAGCGGGGCAAGTGCTGAATGCAAGCAAGTGAAAGCAGGCAGAGTCCACAGGAAGTGCCCTAATAAAGCTTGGGGTAAGGTACCTAAGGAGAAAGGGAGAAAGCTGTTCTCCAGGAACAAGCAGGAAGTCAGTCCTCACATATGGGTGACGACGGAGCCCTCGTGCGGAGCAATTCCTCAGCTTTCAAAGAAAGCCTTTGGGATTACATCGCACATGCGCGGTCCCCTTCCCGCCCAAGGGTGCCATCTTGCTCAGTCTCCCTTTTTCCGTGGACCCAACGGACATTGTCCTTAATTCCTCACGGAAAAAGTGCGTCAGAACTTAGAAGAATTTTTGCTCTTCAACCGGTTCGACACCGGTTCCCCTTCCCGCCTGCGGCTTGGTACACCGGTATCGAGTCCAGTCAATTTTTTGCATTTTTGTCCTTAGAGACTAGCGTTCGCGCTCTTTTTTTATTTTCATTGGCAGCCTGGTCCTTCGACCTTGCAGGGGCCGTTTTTCTCCGATGGTTGCCAGCGGGTTTTAAAAGTGTGATCGGTGTAAGAAGTTAATGTCCCTCACCGACACACATGACTGCTGTCGCCAATGCCTCGGGCCCGACAATGACCCGAAGGTCTATGGGCCATGTGGGAAGATGTCCTCTAAGGCACTCCGAAGTAGGCAGCAGCAGCGTGAAAGGATTATCTCGGAGTCCGCATCCCCCGGACATCATCAGAAGCCTTGACGTCTCGGGAGCTGTCTGAACCCGAGCACCGTCGGGGATCTTCTGAGCGGGGGTCTCCCTCCCAGGAACACCGGAGGTAGAAGAAGCCCATGAGGGTAGTGTCATTGGATGCCTCTGATTGCCCTGGGCCGTTGAAGGCCAGGTCGCGGAGTCCTGACCGCCGCCCTAGGTCCTCGGAGTCGGAGCGGCCTGCGAAGGTACCTCGCAGGGAGCCGGAGACGCCGAGGCGGGTAAGTGCTGTTTTCCTTGTGGATTCCCCTCTGGGGGAGCCGGCGTCGGGCCCGAGCCGGAGGCTGTGGAGTCTTCTGAGCTTGGTCTCAGGATGACGGCCCTGGAACGCAGCATGTCTGCCTTCATGGAGCAGCAGCGGATGCTGATAGCCGGTCTCACCGGTCCATCTGCCCCGACTACCGGGACCTCGACATCCAAGTTGACCCCGGAGGCCGAGCCGATCCTCGAGACTTTTCGGACTCAAGTTGATTCTCAGCCAAGGTCTCCCTCGACCTCCCGCTCAGGACCGAGGTCGTTGATGCCGGTGCTCTCAGCGTCATGGCGGTTGGGGCCGAAGCCCCTGCGGCCAGAGCCGCTCGATTCCTCCTCAGAGGGATCGGCATGGGAGACAGAAGATGAGTCCCCGGACACCCATCGGACCCGGTATGTCCCATCGGACTCACCAGGTTCGGAGCCTCGGAGAAGGTCCCCTCCGGAGGATACCCGGTTCTCGGAGTTTGTCAGGGACATAGCCAAGGCTTTGGCATTCCCAGCGGATACCGAGGAGGAGCCTCAAGCTGAAGAGCTCGAGGCCCTCCAATATGACTTTCCCCCAAGGGAAGCCCTTACTGTGCCAGTTCCTCCGATGCTGGAACGGCTGATGCTCTGCATGTGGGAGTCACTGGCCTCGATGCCAGTTCTCAGCAAGTGGGTCAATTCCATCTATCGAGTCCGCAGGAGCCCTGGGTTCCAAAAGGCACAGCTGCCGCACAACTCCATGGTTGTGGAATTGGCCATGCATAGGCTCAAGAGCCAAAAAACGCACTCCTCGGTGCCTCCTGGCTGGGAGGCCCAGAACCTGGACGCCCTCAGCAGAAAATGCTTCCAGGGCTAGATGCTGTCATGCTGTGTCCATACCTACCAGCTGTACATGGGCATGTACTTGAGGGACCTGGCAAAGGAGATTGCCGAGTTCTCGGCTGGCCTCTCCAAGGCACCCTTGCAGCGCTTCAATGCCTTGTCCACTGGGATTCGGGAGTGCTCGAAGTTCATATCTCGAGCGGCCTATGATGAACATAAGAACATAAGATATGCCATACTGGGTCAGACCAAGGTCCATCAAGCCCAATATCCTGTTTCCAACAGTGGCCAATCTAGGTCATACGTACCTATCAGTTTCCCCAAAAGACATAGGTTCCGCAATGCTTATACTGGGTCAAGCATTGATATCCTGGGTCCCTTCTTAATAATGATTTATGGACCTTTCCTCCAGGAACTTGTCCAAACCTTTTTAAAACCCAGCTACACTAACAGCCTTTACTACATCCTCCGGTAACAAATTCCAGAGTTTGATTACACGTTGAGTGAAAAAATATTTTCTTTTATTAGTCTTAAATAGTTTACCCCTGTAGCTTCATTGCATGTCCCCTAGTCTTTCTATATTCTGATAACATAAACAATCGATCTACATTTACCTGTTCTACTCCGTTCATTAATTTATAGACTTCTGTCATATCTCCCCTCAGCCGTCTCTTTTCCAGGTTAAAGAGCCCTAAACCTTTTAGCCTTTCTTCATAGGAGTATCCTTCCATCCCCTTTACCATTTTGGTGGCTCTTCTCTGAACCTTTTCTAATAATGCTATATCCTTTTTAAGATACGGCAACCAAAATTGCACACAATATTCAAGGTGCAGTCTCACCATGGAACGATATAGAGGCATTATAATATCTTTTGTTTTATTTTCCATTCCTTTCCTTATGGTACCTAGCATTCTATTTGCTCTCTTGGCTGCTGCTGCACACTAGGCCGAGGGTTTTAACATGTTATCCACAATGATGCCTAAATCTTTTTCCTGGGTGGTGGTTCCTAATGTGGAACCTTGCATCGTGTACCCATAGTTTGGGTTCTTCCCTAGGTGCATAACTTTGCACTTGTCCACATTAAATTTCATCTGCCATTTTGATGCCCAGTCTTCCAATTTATCAAGATCCTCTTGCAAATTTTCCACAATCCTCTTGGGTTTTAACAACTTTAAATAGTTTTGTGTCATCTGCAAATTTGATAACTTCATTCGTTATTCCACTTTCCAGGTCATTTATGAATATGTCAAAAAGCAGCAGACCCAGCACAGATCCCTGGGGTACACCACTATTCACCTTTCTCCATTGGGAAAATTGGCCATTTAGCCCAACCCTCTGCTTTCTATCTTTTAACCAGTTCTTGATCCACAGTAGTACACTGCCTCCTATCCCATGACTCTTTAGTTTTGCCAAAAGTCTCTGATGAGGGACCTTGTCAAAGACTTTCTGAAAGTCCAGATACACTATATCAACCGACTCATCTTTGTCCACCTGTTTATTCACACTTTCAAAAAAACATAACAGATTAGTAAGGCAAGATCTTCCTTTTCTAAAGCCATGTTGGTTGTCTCCCATTAGGCCATGACTATCTACATGCTGAGTAATTTTATTCTTTATGATGGTTTCTACCATTTTTCCCGGTACTGACGTGAGGCTCACCGGTCTGTAGTTTCCCGGATCACCCCTGGAACCCTTTTTAAAAATTGGTGTTACATTGGCGATCCTCCAATCTTCAGGTATTAGAGATGATTTTAATGATAGTTCACAGATTACTAATAACAGGTCTGCAATCTCATATTTCAGTTCTTTCAACACCCTTGGATGTATACCATCCGGCCCAGGTGATTTGCTACTCTTCAGTTTATCTAATAGTTGTAATACATCATCTCCAGGAACAAGCAGGAATGAGTCTTCACATATGGGTACATCGGTACCGACGGAGTCTGCGCAGGAACGCTTCCCAGCGTCCAATCAAAGAGCTTTTGGAAGCATCCCACAATGCCTGCGTGCTGCCTTCCCGCCTTTCCCAACTGCCTCTCCTCAGTTTTCGTTTTTCCGCGGAGCCGGCAGGACGTCGTCCTGTCACCGCAGAAAATTCTTGTTTTTATTCTTTCGTTTTCTTGTGGTCGCGGCTGTCTTCCCCGACGCCACCGGTACCGCCGGTGTTTTCTTTTCTTTTCTTGTAAAAAATTTCCTTTTTCAAGGGATATTTTTCCTCATAGTGTCCCACGGTTTCTTAGGCCTTTTAGGCCTCTTCTTTTTCCTTCATGGAACCGTCAGCCACTTTCTCCAAGAAATGTTCAAACTGTGGCGGTACAACTTCTTTTTTAGACCCTCGAAGTCGATGTCTAACCTGCTTGGGTCCTGACAACAATTTGATGAGAGGGGGTCTTCAACATCGAGGTTCCCTCGATACACGGTTTCCCTCCAACTTCGGGGCACCGTCCCCTCCTTCTTCTACATAGGATCAGGTAACCCACAAACAGTCTGTTAAGACTAGCCAGCCCTCGAGTGGTAGGTCTCATGCGCACAGCATGTAGACGGCTCCGGCCTTGCCCTCGAGGGCCCCCTGGCTTCAAAGCCCGGCTGGAGTCTTCGTCTCCAAAGCCTTTCAGGGGTTTCAGGTTGTTCCTGGGGTTCACCCCTCACAGAACATACCTGAGCCGTGTCCGGTGGTGGCATCCGCTTCGAGCGGTACCGATACCCCGGTATCGGCACTGGTGTTGGATGAAACACTCCTCACCAGGGATGGTCATCTGGCATCCTCGGTGCCTTCGGGACTGGTGGATACTCTCCAGACTGACTTTCCATTATCGGTACCAGCACCGATACTACCACCGACGTCGGTACCCTCCAGTCGTGCATCGATAGCCTCGCTTCCTTTGATGCCGAGTCTGGAATCGATCTCCACTCTGGAGGACTGGGTACCGACTCGCCTTGATACCGGCTCTCGGCGGTACCGAAGGCTCGGTTCCGATGATTCGGATCCGCAACTCTCGGTTCCCCCGAGGCCGATTGAGTTGCCACTGGTTTACCTTCATCCACCGGTATCAGACACGGTACCGAAGTCCTCATTACCCTTACGGTCGGTGCCTTCCATGCTTCGCTTATCAGGCTCTCTGCCCTCGATGCCGAGTTTGGAATCGATCTCTAGTCTGGAAGACTGGGCACCAATACGTTTTGGTGCCGACACTGATCGATACCGGTGGCTCGGTACCGAGGATAGCGGCCGGAGGTTTTCGGTTACCTCGGTACCGATTGAACTATCACCGATGACTGCTCCGATGTCTCTGTCAGGCTCGACTCCGACATCGGTACCGGTATTGGCATCGGTACCGGTATCCACAGTAGCATCGTTGCCAACTCCTGCCATGCTTTTTTCAACAGGATCGCTCCCTTCTATACCAAGCTTGGAGTCGATACCTGGCATGGACAATGTGGTAATGATGGTCGCTGCTCCTGACAGCCAGTACCGGTGACCATCCCTTAATCATTCCACACTGCACCGTGCAGGATCTTCTATTTCTATATATTTGGATAGCTCTGTCTGTGCTCAGGCTAGTTCTTCAGATCTAACCTGTCCAAGGGAGATTCCTGTTGGGGATCCCTCTTTTCAGAGTTTCCTCCTGGATATAGCAAGATCTCTTGCCATTCCTATCCCAGGACATGATCCTGCACAAGGCTCTGTTTCTACCAAAGCAAAGGAGAACATAATGCTTCCTTTGCATCATTCCTTGCAGGATCTCCTTCTAGGAATGTGGGAAACACCTTTAAGGGTACCCCCACCTTCCACAGCAACTGATCTCTTATATCAGGTGCCCCCCTCTCCAGGGTTTCAAAAGACTCAACTTCCTCATCATTCCATAGTAGTGGAATCAGCAATGAGGCGGGTAAAGAGTAAGAAAAAGCACTCTTCTTATCCGCCAGGTCGTGAGTCTAAGACACTAGATGCCTTTGGATGTCAAACCTTCCAGACATCTATGCTTCTGCAAGAATTCTCTCATATATTTTTTTTATGAGTCTATCTCTTGAGGAGGTCACAAAGCAATTACATCTTTTGACGCCTTCTCTTCCAGAGTCCAAGAGTGCAGGCTATTCTTCACTGCTTAAGTATCTCCAGAGTATCTCTTGCTTTCTTACTCATGCTTCCCTAGACTCTTTTGAGTCTGCTAGCAGGATTTCTGCTATATCTATAGGGGCACGACGTAGAGCCTGGCTCCAGGCTTCAGACTTAGACCAATGGGCACAGCGAAGACTGGGACATACTCCTTGTACTGGAGACAATCTTTTCAACAAGGAGTCTTTACATCAGGTTACTCAGTTGTCCACTGACTTACCTGTTCCTAAGGGCTGTTCTGCACCTTCTTCTGTCCCAGTAGGTAGGAAATGTCCTGCCAAACCTTCTTCCCATAGGAGAAGAAGGTTTTATGCATCATCTGCCCATCATGCAGATGTTCCCAAACAAGGGAAGCATCGTCCTGGTCTGCAGAATTCAACCTCTCACCAGGCTTAGCAAACCCAGCAACTGCAGGGTTTCTGATCAATCTTCATCAGATGCTTGTGACTCTGGGGGTTAGAATCTGCAGTTGCTTCTTCTCAATAGAGGCAATCCACTGCTCTCATTCTAAACCCTAGACCTGGATCTCTTCCCAAAAGACATCCATTTTTTCTATGTTCCATGAGCTGTCAGGATGTTCATGCCTATAGGGCACAGGGTTTCCTCTTCCTGCTAGGGAAAGAGGTCTAACCACTATCAAACGATAGTTCCTGTGCCAGCATGTCTTTTTTCCTTTCTATAGACTCACTACACTGTAAGTCTTCTTCAGCTCCATTCTCTTTACCTTCTTACCAAGCTGTAAGAGCGGTATTGCTTCACTGGAGGGCTTTTTCTTCAGCGTCTCTAGTTTTGTTACTTTTTCAATCTTGCTTTGAAGCAGTTCGTCAGACATGTCCAGAGTTTTCTACGCCTGTTCTGTCTGTTCTTTCTGTTTTTAAACCGTAAGATTCTTTCTGCTGTCTAGCAAGCAGCTGCCTATGCAGGAGCCTTAATGTTTGGACCACTGGTTCTTGTCCACCAGCAACCAGATTTGTCCTCCACTAACTTTCTGTCTAGTTTTAGTAGTGACTCCAAGTCAGTGCTGTTATCTGTCTTGGAAATCTTTTCACTACAGACTTGGATTGTCTTCTCTTTCTGCCATCTCCATTCCACTGGGTTTGGCAGCATAGTTGACATAGGTACTGGCTCTCCAGCAGCCAGTTCTATCTCCTCATTCTCCTGCATCATGCTCACTGCAATTCTATAGAGAAGCTCTCCACTATGGCCCTTGCTAGAGAGCATGGGTTTTTTTCTCCAATAGCTATCCTAGATGGTTGGAAAAGGCTTTTTCAGTCATGTCTCCCATGACTAGAAAGGTTCTCCTTTTTCAGATAAAGGACATAGGCCTTCTCCTTGCAGCTCGTCCTCATGGTAGGAACGCATGATACCTTTTTTGCCCTTAAGCAGGTCAGCATGGTATCTCATTTCTATGCGTCTTCTGTTCACTTACCATGCTAGAGTTCTAGAATACTCGGGACTTGCTGGCTGCAGACTATCATCCTCTGCTTTTCACGTAACCATCCTGGTTATTTCACTACCTAGCAACCCTGTAGCTCATAACCAGTGGGAACAGATTCTCTATATATCTTCTCAAGTAGGTTCCACCTTCTTGTTATTAGATGAATCTTTCCTTTCCACATTTTCCTATGTGAATACTGTTCTCTAGGCATATCTGTCTGCTTCATTGCAGACACCCATATAGAGGCCTATATATTCATATTTATTTACATTCTCTTATATACCGCGCTATTCTGCATCAGTGCGGTTTACATTGAACAAACTGAAATTACATTGAACAGGGCATTATAACTTGGAGATAACTATTTTACAGGGAACATGGGCTTTGGAGGGTTAAGTGGCTTGCCCAAGACCACAAGGAGCACCTGTGGGACTAGAAACCCCAGTCCTTCCGGCCCAAGGTTGCTGTCCTCTAGTGGGATATCTGTAGCATACATCTTACAGATGTCTATGTCTATCTTTGTGTGTATTTTATGCCCTTCATATCTCACTATAGATATATTCTCATATATCTATCTATCTATATGATATCTATATGTATATATATCTATATATATGTATCTGTCGAGATATTTACCATCGGTAGATAGGTATCCTGCATTTATCTACCTGACTGTCCAGGCTCATATATCTATATGATTCTGACAGATGGGCTTTACCCATACCTATGCTATCCAGCATGTTTGGGGTTCCACACTCACAACCACTTTTGTGGTAGTTAACAACTCCACCATAACCTTAAGGTTTAGGTACCTCTGAAGCTCTCCATGTTTCAGTATCTCTCCTAGCTGACCCCAGTTAGGAGAGACATTGCGGATATTCAGCTAATCACAGGCTCTAACGCCTCAGGGGTTTGTCCTTTCTTTTGGGATACATGGGGTTTCCATACCTTTTCCTCCCACAAGGACTGTGCCTGTTTGTACAATCCGGTCGGCCTTCTCTTTTTGCTCCCAAGGGTAAGCCACTCTTGTCGCCAAAAGAGTTCGGCTTTTATCATAAAGCCTTCCGCTGAAGGCCCACCGTTTTTGGTACTACCCAGTTCTCACCAGGGTCCCCTCTTACTTTTCAGGAATCTGACCTCCACACTTTTTTCCTACAGGTTTATTACCTCCACTTCACAGTGAGGTCATCCTTGAGGTTCCTCTACTGGGTTCCCCAGTAGATTCCATGAACCTCCTTACTGCTGTGTAATCCTGTTAGGGGAGGTCCATATTGCAATATTTCTTCAATATCATTGATGATAATTATCATCCACACATGGACTCCTTCTCTGCAGTCCTATGCTAGGTTAGCTGTTCCACAGCACCTTTCTTTCTTCAACTCCTACCCTCCATCCTCAGGATGCCTGGTGTTGTGGAGGAATAGCATGTTCCAACCTATGATATGCTGGGACTCCAGGCATCTTAGCTTGGGAGTCCCCATATGTGAAGACTCATTCCTGCTTGTTCCTGGAGAAAGCACAGTTACTTACCTGTAACAGGTGATCTCTGGGAACAGCAGGAATAAGTCTTCACAACCCACCCACCTCCCCAGGAGTTGTATCTCTATTTATCTTTCCTTTCCTCTCTCTCTCTCTTTGTCTCAGCTTTAAAACTTAACTGAGGAGAGGCAGTTGGGAAAGGCGGGAAGGCAGCACGCAGGCGTGGTGGGATGCTTCCAAAAGCTCTTTGATTGGACGCTGGGAAGTGTTCCCGCGCAGACTCCGTCGGTACCGACGTACCCATATGTGAAGACTTATTCCTGTTGTTCCCAGAGATCACCTGTTACAGGTAAGTAACTGCTTTCCCGATGTATCAATATTTCCTTCAATTCTTCCGCACCTTTAAATACCACTTCAGTCATGGGTAACATCCCTACATCTTCCTCAGTAAAGACCGAAGCAAAGAATTCATTCAGTCTCTCCGCTATCGCCTTGTCGCCTCTTAGTGCCCCTTTAACTCCTCTATCATCTAATGGACCAACTGACTCTCTCACAGGTTTTTTGCTACGAATGTACTTGAAAAAATCTTTATTTCGCGTGTTTGCTTCCGCAGCAAGCTTCTTCTCAAATTCTCCCTTTGCCTGCTTTATCAATGCCTTGCATTTGACTTGCCAGTGCTTGTGCTGTTTCCAAGTTTCGTCATTTGGCTCTTTTTTCCATTTCCTGAAAGATGCTTTTTTGGCAACAGCCTCTCTGACCTCACCTTTAAACCATGCTGGCAGTTTTTTGGACTTCCTTCCACTTTTCTTAAAGCGTGGAATACAGCTGGTCTGGGCTTCCAAGATAGTATTTTTCAACAACACCCAGTCTTGATGTAAGTCTTTAACTTTTGCAACTGCTCCTTTTAGTTTTTTCTTAACTATTTTCCTCATTTTATCATAGTCTCCCTTTCGAAAGTTAAAAGGTAGTACTGTGGATTTCCTTACTATCCCTCCTCCACTAATTAAATCAAAGGCGATCATGCTATGATCACTATTGCCAAGTGGCCCCAACACCCTTATCTCTTGCACTAGATCTGGTGTTCCATTAAGGACTAGGTCTAATATGGCTTCCCCTCTGGTCGGTTCATGAACCAGCTGCTCTAAGAAGCAGTCATTTATGTCATCTAGGAACTTTATCTCCCTAGCATGTCCTGCCGTGACACTGACCCAGTCGATACCGGGGTAATTGAAATCACCCATTATTATTACTGCGCTGTAACTTTTGTTAGCTTCCTTGACTTCTTTGAGCATTTCATCATCCATTTGTTCATTCTGGCCAGGCGGTCGATAGTACACCCCTACTGCCATCGCTTTCCCCTTTTTACATGGAATTTCAATCCATAGAGATTCTACAGCAAATTTTGTTTCCTGCAAAACTTTAATCCTTTCTGACTCAATGCCCTCTCTAACATAGAGTGCAACCCCTCCATCAATTTGATCAGCTCTATCATTATGATATAGTTTGTACCCAGGTATCAGTGTCCCACTGGTTGTCCTCCTTCCACCATGTCTCTGATATTCCAATCATATCTAACTTCTCATTTAGTGCTATATATTCTAACTCTCCCATCTTATTTTTTAGACTTCTAGCATTTGCATACAAGCATTTGAGATTGTATTTTATTCATATTAATTTGGTTATTGGTAGACATGGGTAATTTGGGATCTTTAAGCTCTATCTGCTCCATACTCGAGAGCATTTGGGCTACTTTACTCTTTTTTTTGGAACCTCTCTGCTTTTTGTAGTATCCTTCAAGGATACATTCTTCCGAACCATCTGCTCTTGGGCGACTGTCAGCTTTCCCCTATTATCTAGTTTAAAAGCTGCTCTATCTCCTTTTTAAAGGTTAATGCCAGCAGCCTGGTTTCATCCTGGTTAAGGTGAAGCCCATTCCTTCGGAATAGCCCCTACTTTCCCCAGAATGTTCCCCAGTTCCTAACAAATCCAAAACCCTCATCTCTGCACCATTGTCTCATCCACGCATTGAGACTCCGGAGCTCTGCCTGCCTTTTGGGTCCTGCACGTGGAACGGGAAGCATTTTGGAGAATGCTACCTTGGAAGTTCTGGATTTCAACTTCCTACCTAAAAGCCTAAATTTAGCCTCCAGAACCTCCCTACCACATTTTCCTATGTCATTGGTACCGACATGTACCAAGACAGCAGACTCCTCCCCAGCACTATCTAAGACCTTATTTAGGTGGCGCGTGAGGTCCGCTACCTTCACACCAGGCAGGCTTGTTACCAGGCGATCCTCACGTCCACCAACCACCCAGCTATCTACATGCCTAATGATCAAATCACCCACTGTAACGGCTGTCCTAACCCTTCCCTCATGGGCACATGGTCCTGGAGAAACATCCTCGTGCAAGAGGGTTTTACATCACCTGGAGGACAGGTCCTAGTTACAGGATCACTTCCTACCACACCAGGGTGATGCTCTCCTGTCACGTGACTTCTCTCCTCCATGGCAACAGGGATGCTGCCAGACTGGAGGTGGGACTTCAGGACTATATCCTTGTAGGTCTCGTCTATGTACCTCTCTGTCTTTCTTATGTTTTCCAAGTCTGCTACTCTAGCCTCTAGAGAACAGACTCGTTCCCTGAGAGCAGAGAGCTCCTTGCACCTAGTGCACATGTAAGACCTCTCACCAACTGGGAGAAAATCATACATGTGACACTCACTGCAAAAGACTGGAAAGTCCCCATCTTGCTGCTGGACTGCTGTCTGCATCTTAGTTTTAAGTTTTTGTTTAGATCTTTAAGTTCTTTACTTACTAAGGGTTGCTATGGATATTTATACCAATAAAACTGTACCTAATACGTTTAATATACCTTGTTCACCTGAAGCTTATTTAATCTCAGGTCCTTAGTGTATGACTGATTTGGGTAACGAGCTTCACCTGAGAGCACCTCCTGTCTTTTAAGATGTGTAAGTACCTATAAAGCTACAATTATCCCGGGGTGGGTGGGTGGGTGTGGGGAGGGAGGGAGGGAAATAACACTTATTAAAAGAGGGCTACTACACAGTACCCTGTCCTGTGCTGCTGAGGTAAGCTATATTCTTATTTCATTTAAATTATAGCTCTTTGCTGCTGCTAGGTTCTAACTTATTATGAAATTTAAACTACAAGCTCTCTGCTGGGTTCTAAATTTAACCAGAAAGCTCTCTTCTGTGTTTTAAATTTAAACTAAAAGTACTTTGCTGATACTAGGCCCTGAGTGACTATTAAATTAAAACTACAAGCTCTCTGCTGGGTATGAAATGTAACCAGAAAGTTCTCTTCTGTGTTTTAAATTTAAACTTAATCTGCTGCTACTAGGCCCTGACTGATTTAACAAAAAATAGTGGGTTCACAGATTAATTAGCTTTAATAGAAAGAATTCCTTTCAGAAAATTCCCAGAAGTATATACTCACAATTGCAGATCTCTCTCCAGAAGTAACAGTCCTCTTTTTTAGTTCTTCAAGACTGATGCCTTCGAGGCTTGGCCCGAGTAGCAGCCCCCGGCATCGGTGCAAGCCACTAGGCCTGGCTAATGTCATCGGATCTGGAGCCATGGGTTAATGACAAGTTGGTCGATGTCTCTTGCCGAGGTAACAACCTCTTTGGCAAACCCATGACTGAGAAGGCTGCTGAGCTCGAGTCCGAGTACTTGACCCGGACAAGATTCTCAAAGAAGATTTCGGCCCCTTCTGAGAAGAAGGGCTCGGGTAAAAGCCCCTTTTCCTGAGGAAGGGTACTGCTTACCGCAACTACCCCACTTACCAGGCCACCCCAGCTCCCCAACAGGGGCAGCAGGCCAAGGGATAGGGACATGGCCCGCGTAAGCAGAAGACCCCCAAGCCTCAGGCCCCGCCTCCTACCCAGCCGGGAGGGGATTTTTGGCTCCCAATGCATAGTCTCTCTCCCGCCAGTGGTAAGGCCATGCACAGGAGGCAGGCTAACCCTGTGCGCTCACAGCAGGCCAGCCATCACCTCAGATAGCTGGGTCCTGCAAATAGTCCAAAGGGGCTATTTGCTTCACTTCAGCTAGATACTGCCCTCCGTCTTTCCAGGAGAGCCTCTCAGAACCCCTCTTCACAGGGACCTCCTCTTGCAGGAGTTGGCAGGTCTTCTAGAGGATCAGGCGGTGGAACCGGTGCCCCACCAATTGCAGGGCAAAGGCTTCTACTCCAGGTATTTTCTAATACCAAAGAGAACAGGAGGCCTCCGACCTATCCTCAACCTAAGAAACTTAGACAAGTTCCTGATGAGGGAAAGGTTCAAGATGCTTTCCCTTGGAATGTTGCTGCCTTACCTCCACCAGGGAGATTGGCTATGCTCCTTAGACCTGAAGGATGCCTATACACACATCTTCATACATCCAGACCACAGATAATATCTGAAATTTGTAGTGGGAGGAAAACATTTCCAATACAGGGTTCTACCTTTTGGCCTAGCCTCTGCTCCCAGAGTGTTTACAAAATGCCTGGCTGTAGTGGCGGCCTTCCTCAGAAGTCAGGGAATTTTTGTCTTCCCTTACCTGGACGACTGACTCATCAGAGGCCAGTCGCCTCAGGAGACCCAACAGGCCACTTCTCGCACTATCAACCTGTTGCAACATCTAGGCTTTGTCATAAACCACACAAAGTCTACTTTGCTCCCCTCTCAAAACTTAGAGTTCATAGGAGCAAGATTGGACACCCTTCAGGTAAAGGCTTACCTGCCAGAGGACAGGGCACAGAGACTGCTAGCACTGACAGAACAGTTCAGGCGCAGGTCTCAGGTCTCAGCAAGACATTTTCTATGCCTCCTGGGCCACATGGCCTCCACGGTGCATGTGACCCCAAATGCCTGTCTCCACATGAGAACTGCTCAGTGGTGCCTCAGAGATCAGTGGACACAAGCCACAGGCAGCCTCAGAGACAGGATAACAGTATCCAGAATACTGGTGAAGAAGTTGCAGTGGTGGAGTCAGCCACCCAGTCTGCTCAAAGGAGTGTCTTTTCAGATTCCCTCGCACACAAGAGTGCTAACGACAGATGCCTCCTTGCTGGGCTGGGGAGCCCATTGCCAAGGATCATGCACTCAGGGGTTATGGTCTCCTCAGGAGTCAGCACACCAAATCAACCTCTTAGAGCTGTGGGCGATTTGCCTAGCTCTTCAAGCCTTTTGTCATGTCCTCTCACATCAGTCTGTATTGATACAGATGGACAACCAGGTAGCAATGTTCTACGTGAACAAGCAGGGAGGTACGTGGTCTCGTATCCTCTGTCAGGAGACACTGGACCTCTGCTCCTTTACCATCAGGCAGGGTATGTCTCTCAAAGCAGTGTACCTGCCGGGTCAGGAGAACTGCCTAGAGGATAAACTAAGCAGGATTCTCCAACCTCACGAATGGCAACTGGATCTGGTGGTGGTCCAGCGGATTTTCCACCGCTGGGGACGTCAGTCCATAGATCTATTTGCCAGTCCGCAAAATCACCAGCTGCCCAGATTTTGCTCCAGACAGCCACATCCCTGGAGGGTGGCTGCAGATGCTTTCCTGATCTCCTGGTCAGGGGGCCTCATGTATGCATTTCCTACCACACCTCTGGTGGCCCGGACTCTGTTCAAAATCCTTCGGGACAAGGCCTCCGTCATTCTGGTAGCCCACAGATGGCCAAGACAGCCTTGGTTTCCGCATCTCCTCCAGCTGGCAGTGGAAACCCCACTGCCACTGGGGACGCAGCCCGACCTCCTTTCACAGGAGCAGGGCTCTTTCTTGCACCCCAACCTCAGGGCCCTCAACCTGATAGTATGGCTGCTGAAAGGGTAGTGCTGGCTCCTCTCCTCCTACCTCGGAATGTAGAAGAGGTGTTACTGGCCTCTAGGAGGCAGTCCACTAGGAAATCCTATGCTTTCAAGTGGCGTAGATTTGAGGTGTGGTGTAACCAGCACAATGAAAACCCTTTCTCTTGCCTTGTACCAGTGGTGCTGCAGTACCTGCTTCACCTCTCAGAAGTAGGTCTCAAGTCTTAACTCTGTCAGGGTCCACTTGAGTGCTTTGTCAGCAAACCACTCGCCAGTGGAGGGGCAACCTCTTTCGGCTCACCACCTGGTGTCCAGATTCCTCAGAGGTCTGCTTCTGCTGAAACCCCCAGTTCGTCCTCTGGCAACTGAGGGGGATTTGAATGTGGTCTTACAGCAGCTTACTTGCCCACCTTTTGAACCGATGTCCTCTTGCCATCTGCGCTTCCTCTCCTGGAAGGTGCTCTTCCTGGTGGCACTCACATCAGCCAGACATGTGAGTGAGCTGCAAGCGCTCGTAACTGATAAAACCATACACAAGGTTTTATAGGAATAGGGTGGTCCTCCACACTCACCCGAAGTTCCTTCCAAAGGTGGTCTCTTCTTTCCATCTCAACCATTAGGTGATTCTTCCGACCTTCTTTCCCAGGCCACATTCCAGCCGGGCAGAGGCAGTCCTGCATACCCTGGATTGTAAGAGGGCGTTGTCCTTCTACCTGGAGCCGTACAAAGGGACATAGAAGGGCTACTCAGCTCTTAGTCTCGTATGACCCCAGTAAGCTGGGGTTACCTGTTTCCAAGCATACGCTGTCCACCTGGGTGGCAGACTGCATTGCCTGGGCGTACAGGGCGGCCGACCTCCCGTTGCAGGGTCGAGTCACGGCCCACCGTGTCAGGACTAAGGCCGCATCAGTGGCTCACTTCCGCTCTGTTCCGTTGGCAGACATCTGCTGGGCCGCAACTTGGTCTTCAAGCCAGACCTTTGCAGCCCATTACTGCCTGGATAGGGAGTCCCGACGGGACAGTGCTTTCAGCCAGGCGGTTCTCCGTAACCTATTTGAGGTTTAGGCAACTCCAACCCTCCAGCCCTTTGGTGTCATGCTACCGGGGGGTGTTGCTTTCTCGGCTGAATTCCTATTGCAGCTGCTGCGGCTCTTCTAGAGGGAGCCATTTTTCAGCTATGGGTTCTCGGTAGCCTATAGCTAGGGAGTCCCATATGTGAGGACCGACTTCCTGCTTGTTCCTGGAGAAAGCATAGTTACTCACCTGTAACAGGTGTTCTCCAGGGACAGCAGGAATCAGTCCCCACGACCCTCCCTCCTCCCCTGGAGTTGCAGTCCTATTATTGGTTTTTATTCATTTGCCATCTTTTTAGCTTTGTCATTTGACTGAGCAAGATGGCACCCTTGGGCGGGAAGGAGACCGCGCATGCGCGATGCAATCTGTGATGAGGAAGCTGCCCAGAGCCTAGAGAATACTGTCAAAGGAAGGGAATTTACCCTAATCAAGGGACCTGTTTTGGCAGGTTACAGAAATAAAACTGCATATTTACCTAAAAGACAGGTTGTTCCAGGCTGCAGTGGCCTGCAGGGAGCCCCTAGTGGGGATGAGGTGCAGGAGTATGAGCCCAGATTCAGAAACCCTTACGTCACTCCTAATTACTCAGCTGCCAGAAGAGACTTCAACCACCAACACCTGGGGAGTGCAAGGGAGGGGTTGGAAACTGGGAACTTTAAAACTAGAACAGAATATGCAGAGAGCAGACGAGGGGAGCTTAAGCCTGGATGACGACGAGAGCGAGGAGGCAATCCTGAGAGGAGGCTTGAAGGCAAGCGTGAGAGCAAGGAGAGAGGAGCTCTGAGAGGTTCAGGTTCTTGGAGAGATTCCTGGGAGAAGCCAGCTTCAGGGGATTGGAGAAATCCAAAGGTTTGGAGAACTTCAGCTGGGAACCCTAAGAAGAGGTATGGAGAAGATGCCCTGAGGTCCAGGAATATATTCTGGCATACTGGCCAGAATATTTGAGAGGACAGCCTAATGCCAGCTTTAACCCAAGTATGAACTATGAACATTTGTCTAACCTAAAGCAAGGCAAAGTGTTTAGACACAGTTCCTGTCCTGGTGAAGGTCAGTTAGTGAAGCCCTCTGATCCAGCTCCTGACATAGAGCCTATGCAAATAGAAGAACAAGCTATACGTACAGAGGAGGACGATAACCTCATGGACTGTTCTTTATGCAAGGTTGCTAGCACAGAGAAATCCTGAAAGTAGGATCAAACATCAAAAGGAAAACGTTCTAGTAACTGGCACTAGAAGTTGGTGTAAATACTTGTGCAGAGAAGGAAAAGAGCTATTGATTGGAGCTTGTTAGCCATCTGGTATCAGAGCCGCACACAGCTCAGGCTTTGCATACGTTGGATACAAAGTGCTTTGGATGGGAAAAGAAAAGCTGTTTTAGTTTTGTGAAGAAACTTTTACTTTTTGGTTTCCTTTTACTCCAGCCCTGCTGAGCAGGTGTGTCAGCAGTGACTGGGAAAGACTTTCTGTTGTTAATGGACTTTACAAGCTACTTGCTTTACCCTTCAGTTGTATTATTATTTTGAATATAAAATCCTGGAGAATACATCCTAAGGTGTTACCAAGTAGAATCTGTGTGCATCTGGATTTACCTCATAAATAAATATTCTGTTACTGCCTTACACTCCAGCCAACTACATTGTCTTTATTTACCTCAAAGGCAAGCACCGCATGACTGGACTACCAGTACCATAATCCTTTGCAAGATAGCCAGTCTGGAACATTGCTTAATTGAGGAACTCTATCTAACAAGCACGCCCCTCCATACACCTGTAAGGGGCTATGGGCGTGACAAATCCCAAAGGCTTTCTTTGAAAGCTGGGGAATTGCTCCGCACAAGGGCTCCTTCGACGCCGACATCACCCACATGTGAGGACTGATTCCTGCTGTCCCTGGAGAACACCTGTTACAGGTGAGTAACTACGCTTTATCTGAACTGGTAGCCTTCTGGGCACAACAGGCTCCCAGAGTTTGGGATTACTTACAGATTCTCTGTCTGATGGGCGGCATCAATCAAAATGGTTCCTTAGGCGTGAGCTCATATGAGGCCACTGCAGAGGTCCTTGCTGTCTCACTGGTCTCCAATCTCTCAGGATTTCCAGGCCAGGCTTCCCCTTCCTTCCTCGCTGGTGTCCAGCCTGAATTGGTGGAAGATCTCCAGCATCTGAGAAAAGGCATACCACTAGACAATCCTTCATGACGCCTCCTGTCAATGGATGCCAGCCTGTTTGTCCCTGCTACACCTCCAGTCTTTGGTCAGGGTGTTCTCAGATAATGCCACAGTGGTGGTCTACATCAACCAGCAAGGGAGCACAGAGTGCCGGAGAGGCAGTGCGGAGAGGCCCTAGAGAAGACTTTCTTGTTCTCCTGGGCAGAAAGGAACCTCTACCTCTCTTAGTGCAACACATTGTGTGCATTGACAAGTGAGTCAGACTTCCTTAATCATCACCCCCTCGATCCTGCATAGTGAAAGATGAGCCAGTTGCCCATTGGCAGATTCTTGATCTTTGGAGTCATGCCAAGATGGATCTGATGCATACTAATAAATGATAGCTAACCAGAGAGGTAGTGGGATGGAGTGGTCTTCAAAGTAAAAAAAAAAAAAAAAATGAGACTGAAGCAGAAGGAAGGATTGAAACTGGCAGGAAGGAGAGAGTAACAACTCAAAACAACTGGGTGAGGTGTCTGGTAGAATAGGTAGCCGCCTTGACAGAGAGCAGCAACTGAAGCAGTGTCTTCAGGGAGAAGCCAATTCTCTGTTAGAGCAAGAAGATGCAGAGCATTAGAGAGATCGTGAATGAAAGCAAGTTTATGGGAGTCAGAGTGGACATTCCACAGGATGCATGAGAAAGGGAGAGAAGAGGGAGAATGGAGAGAGATATAAATAAGATTTGAGGATTGTGGGATGGATCTACCTAGGGGAGTGTGAGAAATGTCTAGGGGTCTACAGCTTTGATTAATATTCCCTAGATTATAAAAGAAGGAATAGGAGAGTACGGGGGGAAAGAGGAGGTGGCATGATGGTTACGAGGGTGAGGTGCTGTGGGAGAGTAGAGATGGCTGAATGAAAAGAAGAAAATTGTGAGATTTGAGAGCAGATGAGAGGGTCGAAGGCAATGGCAGGAGAGTTAAAGAAAGTAAACAGTGGGTGTAAAGCATTGATGACTGAAGCTATTGGAATGAAGGGAAGAGATAAGGGAGAGTTAGCATCAACAAGAGAAAGTGATGCGGAGCTATATGAATAGATGGGGAAATGCCCCCAGTGGGTTGGGGTGCATCTGATGTTAATGGCACCAGGAAGACTATAAGATTTAGACCATGGGTTGGATGGGCGAAGGGAGGATGAGAGGGAAATAGTCAGGAGGAAGATAGCCAGATAGGTAAAAGACTTTCTCCAGGACCAAGCAGGAAGTCAGTCCTCACTTATGGGTGACGTCGGCGCCGACGGAGCCCTCGCGGAGCAATTTTCCCCAGCTTTCAAAGAAAGCCTTTGGGAATTGCAGCGCGCATGCGCGGTCCCCTTCCCGCCCAAGGGTGCCATCTTAGCCAGTCTTCTTTTTTCCGCGGAGCCCTACAGACGTACCCGTCGTGTCCCCGCGAAAAAGTTGATTTTTCTTCATAATTATTCTTTTTTCCATTCGGTTCGACGCCGGTCTTTTTCCCGCCCGGACTCGCGACGCCGGTCACGAGTCCTCTTCTTATTTTTCGGTTTTTCTGACTTAGTCAGTTTTCGTTTCGGTTTTTCCCTGGCAGCCCGGTCCTTTGACCTCGCAGGGGCCCTTTTTCCCCCGATGGCTGCCAGTGGTTTCAAGCGGTGTGGTCAGTGTGACCGAAATATGTCACTAACTGACACACACGACAATTGCCTCCGCTGCCTGGGCCCGGATCATGAAGAAATGATCTGTGGGCCTTGTGGCAAACTATCCTCCAAAGCGTTGAGAAGTCGGCGGCATCAGCGGGATAGAATCTTTGCTGACCCCAGCCGTACCCGGACCTCGTCGGAGGCCTCCGCGTCCAGGGGTTCCAGCTCGGACCGTCGCCGGAGTTCCTCCGACAGGGGTTCTCCCTCCGGGGACCATCGACGGAAGGTGAAACCCGCGAGGGCGGCGTCGGTGGACGCTCCTGGCTCCGCGAGGGCCAGGTCGCATAGCCCCGATAGCCGCCCCGGGTCCTTGGAGAAGGAGCACCTCACGAAGCGACCTCGCCTGGAGTCGGAGCTGCCTGCTCGGGTAAGTCCTGTGGTCCTTCTGGACTCGCCTCCGCGACAGCCGACGTCGGGCCCGACGCCGTCGGGGCCCGAGTCGGGGGCTGCTGGGTCACCTGAGCTCGGACTCAGGTTGACGGCCTTGGAGAGCAGACTGTCTGCCTTCATGGACCAGCAGCGGGCACTGCTCGCTGGCTTCGCTGGCACCGCTGCCCCGACCGCCGGGACGTCGACGTCTAAGTCGACCCCGGAGACCGAGCCGATCCTCGAGTCGATGCGAACTCGAGTCGATCCTCGGTCGAGGTCGCCCTCGGCCTCCCGTTCGGGACCGAGGTCGCCGACGCCGACTCCCTCGGCGTCGGGGCAGCAGGCGCCGCGCCCTGCCCGGGCCGACCCCACCGAGTCCTCGTCGGAGTCGGTCTGGGAGTCTGAAGAGGAAGAGTCGCCTGATTCTTTTCGGACTCGGTGTGTCCCCTCGGACTCACCTGAGTCCGAACCTCGGAAGCAGTCCCCCCCGGAGGATGCCCGGTTCTCGGACTTCGTCAGGGATATGGCCAAGGCTTTGGCCTTCCCTGCGGACCCCGAGGAGGAGCCTCGAGCCGAAGAGCTCGACGCCCTCCAGTATGACTCTCCCGCCAGGGAACACTTTACTGTACCGGTTCCTCCCATGCTGGAACGACTACTCTTCCGCATGTGGGAGAGTCCGGCCACCTCGCCGGTCCTGAGCAAGCGGGTCGATTCTATCTATCGAGTCCGCAAGAGCCCTGGCTTCCAAAAAGCACAGCTACCACACCATTCCATGGTAGTGGAATCGGCCATGCATCGTCTTAAGAGCCAGAAGATGCACTCCTCGGTGCCTCCTGGCAGGGAGGTCCGTAACCTGGATGGCCTTGGTAAGAAGTGTTTCCAGGGCTCTATGCTCGCTTGTCGTGTCCAGACCTACCATCTATACATGGGCATGTATCTCTGAGACCTGGCTAAAGAGCTAGCCGGCTTCTCCGCTGGTTTGTCCGAGGAACCCTTGCGGAGGTTCCTGGCCTTGTCCACTGGCATTCGGGAATGCTCAAAATTCATGTCCCGAGCAGCCTATGATGGCTTTGAAGCATCGGCTCGAGTGGCCGCAGCCGGCATCGGTGCCCGCCGACAGGCTTGGCTTCAGTCGTCTGACCTTGAGCCCTGGGTGCAGGACAAGTTGGTCGATGTCCCTTGCCGAGGCGAAAACCTCTTTGGCAAGCCCATGGCTGATAAGGCTGCACAAATTGAGACAGAGACTCTCACCAGGACTAGGCTTTCTAGGAAGACCTCCGCCCCTTCCCAGAAAAAGAAGGGCTCGGGAAAGAAGTCCTTTTACCCGAGGAAGGCGGCTGCCTACAAACAATACCCCCACTATCAGGCCCCTGCAGCTCCCCAACAGGGCCAGCAGGCCAAGGGACGGGGTAACGGGTCCCGTAGGCAGCAAGCCCCCAAGCCTGCACCACCAGCCCCTGCTCCGCAGGGTGGGGGTTTTTGACTCTTTAAGCATAGCCTCTCCCCCCCCCTGCTGGTTCCTCCCAGCACCGGAGGCCGGCTGGTTCGCTTCGCCCACAGGTGGTCCAGCATCACCTCAGATGCCTGGGTGCTTCAAGTCGTGCGAGAAGGCTATCTTCTCCACTTCCACCAGGTCCCTCCCTCCTATTTTCCGGGAGAACCTCCACGACCCCCTCTGCACAGGGAATTACTCCTTCAGGAGTTAGCAGGTCTTCTACAGGATCAGGCGGTGGAACCGGTGCCCCACCACCTGAAAGGTCAAGGCTTTTATTCCAGGTATTTTCTAATACCAAAAAGAACAGGAGGCCTCAGACCCATCCTGGACTTGCGCAACCTCAACAAGTTCCTCGTGCGGGAGAAGTTCAAGATGCTTACCCTTGGAATCCTTCTGCCCTACCTCCAGCAGGGAGATTGGCTATGCTCCTTGGATCTAAAGGATGCCTACACGCACATCCTCATCCACCCAAGCCACCGCCAATACCTAAGGTTTGTGGTGGCAGGAAATCATTACCAGTACAGAGTACTACCCTTTGGCCTGTCCTCCGCACCGCGAGTCTTCACAAAATGTCTCGCGGTGGTGGCGGCCCATCTCCGGCTTCACGGCCTCTATGTCTTTCCGTACCTCGACGACTGGCTCATCAGAGCAGCGTCCGCTCTGGAGGTCACCAACGCCACGCGCCGCACGGTGACTCTTCTGCAGTACTTGGGCTTTGTTATAAACTTCGCAAAGTCCACTTTGCTCCCCTCACAGGATCTCGAGTTCATCGGCGCAAGGCTGCACACTCCTCAGGCACGAGCGTACCTACCGCTCGACAGGGCTCAACGGCTCATGGACCTAGCCGACCGTTTTCGCAGCCAGCCCCTGGTCTCCGCCAGGCGCTTCCTGAGACTACTCGGCCATATGGCTTCCACCGTCCATGTGACCCCCAATGCCCGCCTGAATATGCAGCCTGCTCAATGGTGTCTCCGCCAGCAGTGGCGACAAGCCTCAGGCGGCCTAGCAGACCTAGTGCGCGTCTCCGAGCCGCTGATCTCGTCTCTCCGGTGGTGGCTTCATCGGCCGAACCTGGTACTCGGCATGCCTTTCCAGTCACCTCAGCCGGCCCGGGTGCTGACAACAGATGCATCCCTCCTGGGCTGGGGAGCACATTGCCAAGGGGCACGTACTCAGGGCCTCTGGACCACGTGGGAGTCTGCTCAGCAGATCAACTTCCTGGAGCTCAGGGCGATCCGCCTGGCTCTCAAGGCCTTCTCCCACCTGACTTCTCACCAGTCCGTCCTTGTCCAGACGGACAATCAAGTTGCCATGTTCTACGTGAACAAGCAGGGGGGCACGGGCTCCTTCCTCCTCTGCCGGGAGGCACAGAAGCTCTGCTCTTGGGCCGTCAGTCACGGCGTTCTCCTCAAGGCAGTTTATCTCCCAGGCCAAGAGAATTGCCTGGCGGACAAACTCAGCAGGATCCTCCAGCCGCACGAGTGGCGTCTGGATCCCTTGGTAGTTCAGAAGCTCTTTCTGAAGTGGGGCCTCCCCACGGTGGATCTCTTTGCCAGTCCTCACAACCGGCAACTTCCTCGCTTCTCCTCTCGTCAGCCACACCCCCTTCGGGTTGCGGCGGACGCTTTTCTACTCTCATGGTCGGGGAGCCTTCTGTACGCTTTCCCTCCCATCCCGCTAGTCTCTCGGACTCTTTTCAAGGTTCTCCGAGACAAAGCCTTCATGATACTGGTGGCCCCTCGCTGGCCCAGACAGCCGTGGTTTCCGCTCCTGCTGCAATTAGCGGTGGAGGATCCATTCCCTCTGGGGTTACAACCGGATCTCCTCACTCAGGATCAGGGGTCTCTGCTACACCCCAACCTCAGATCTCTCAATCTAATGGCCTGGCTGCTGAGAGGGTAGTCCTTGCTCCCCTTCTCCTGCCGGCAGAGGTGGAAGAGGTCGTCCTAGCTTCTCGGCGACCTTCTACCCGCAAATGCTACGCCCTTAAATGGCGTCGCTTTTCCGTTTGGTGTACCCAACAGTCTCAGGATCCCTTCTCCTGCCCGGTGTCGGTGATCCTGCAGTACTTGCTATACCTCTCTAATCTGGGACTTAAGTCCAACTCCGTCAAAGTTCACCTCAGTGCTCTTTCAGCACATCATGTGCCGGTGGACGGCAGGCCTCTTTCCAGCGACCCTCTCGTAGCGAGGTTTCTCCGAGGTCTCCTTCTACTTAAACCACCTCTGCGCCCGCCAGCGCCTGACTGGGATCTGAATGTGGTTTTGCAGCGGATCACCTGTCCGCCTTTTGAACCTATGGCTACCTGTTCTCTCCGTTTTCTTTCTTGGAAAACATTGTTCTTGATAGCCCTCACTTCCGCTAGACGCGTAAGTGAATTGCAGGCCCTCGTGTCTGATCCCCCTTACACTCGGTTCTACAAAAATAGGGTAGTCCTACGGACTCACCCAAAATTTCTTCCAAAAGTGGTCTCCCCCTTTCACATCAATCAGGAGGTGGTACTTCCAACCTTCTTTCCCAGACCACACTCCAGCCGAGCTGAAACGGTCCTCCATACCCTGGACTGTAGAAGGGCTTTGAACTTCTACCTTGACCGTACGCGGGAGCACCGTAAAGCTGCTCAGCTTTTTGTGTCTTTTGACCCCAATAAATTGGGACTCCCGGTCTCCAAGCGTACTCTGTCCATCTGGGTTGCGGACTGTATCTCTTGGGCTTATGGGGCAGCCGGACTCTCCTTGGAAGGTCGAGTCACGGCTCACTGCGTTCGGGCAAAGGCTACGTCAGTGGCTTACCTCCGCTCTGTTCCGCTGGCAGACATCTGTCGGGCCGCTACTTGGTCTTCGAGCCAGACTTTTGCGGTCCATTACTGTCTCGAGAGGGAGTCCCACAGGGACAGTGCTTTCGGACAGGCAGTCCTCCGTAATCTCTTCGAGGTCTGAGCAACTCCTACCCTCCATCCCGGATGTGGGCTACCGGTGGGTAATAATTCAGCGAAGATTCTTTCCTTCTGTGCTGCTGAGCTAGAGGGAGCTCATTTTTGTGCTTAGGGTCTCCGGTAGCCTTGAGCTTGGGAGTCCCATAAGTGAGGACTGACTTCCTGCTTGGTCCTGGAGAAAGCGTAGTTACTCACCTGTAACAGGTGTTCTCCAGGAGCAGCAGGAATCAGTCCTCACAACCCTCCCTCCTCCCCGTGGAGTTGCAATCATCTGCTTTAGTTTTTTTGCTAATTTTTATGCTGTCTTTTTAGCTATGTCATCTGACTGGCTAAGATGGCACCCTTGGGCGGGAAGGGGACCGCGCATGCGCGCTGCAATTCCCAAAGGCTTTCTTTGAAAGCTGGGGAAAATTGCTCCGCGAGGGCTCCGTCGGCACCGACGTCACCCATAAGTGAGGACTGATTCCTGCTGCTCCTGGAGAACACCTGTTACAGGTGAGTAACTACGCTGTTTCAAAAGTAAGTTCCTTGTGAGTGAGGAGGAGATATATATGGCCAGAGAGATTAGAAGAGAGACAGCACCTGAACTAGAATTAAGTCAAAACAGTAGAGAGGAAAGTAGCCCAAATCCAAGAGCATAGCAAATTACAAGATATATACAAATAGATAAATACAAGCACAACAATAACAAGACAATTCTGAATAATCACAGAGCTAGGAGATGTGTGACTCTCACCAACAAGGTAAATCCAGAAAAAAGGCAGAATCACATGGGAATCAAACTTCTTTCAAGATGAATTACAAAGCCACAGCAGGGAGTCCCCTCCTCCTTCCTGTACCCATCAATTACACAGCAATTGCCTGAGCGAACCAGCTAGGTTAAATTTCCCACCTATGTAATATAAAGCAGGCTTCAAAAATGAATTGCGAACATTCTCCAGGACCAAGCAGGAAGTCAGTCCTCACATATGGGCATCATCGGCGCCGATGAAGCCCCAGCGGAGCATTTCCCCAGCTTTCCATGAAAGCCTTTGGGAATGCTGGCACGCATGCTCGGTTCCCTTCCCGCCCAAAGGTGCCATTTTACCTCAGTCTCTTTTTTCCCAGAAGCCCATCGGACGTGTGTCCTGTTCTCCCGGATAAATGTGATTTTTTTTCTTCGGCGATTTTCGCTATTTTTTCTCCGGTTCGACGCCGGTTCCCCTCCCGCCGGGTTCGGTACACCGGTATCGAGCCCGTTTTCTTCATTTTTCGGTTTTTGCCCTTCGTGGCTGACGTTCGCGCCCTTTTTTCATTTTTCACTGGAAGGCCGGTCTTTTGACCTCGCTGGGGCTATTTTTTCCCTGATGGCTTCCAGTGGTTTCAAAAAGTGTGATCGGTGTAAGAAAATTGTCTCTCACCGACACACACAACTGCTGCCTTCGGTGCCTCGGCCCTGACCACGACCCAAAGTCGTGTGGGCCATGTGGAAAGATGTCTTCCAAGGCACTCAGGAGTCGACAGCATCAAAAGGAAAGTTTTTTTCTCGGACTCTGCCTCCGGTCGGGCCCAGACCACATCTGAGACCTCAACATCTCGGGATTCCGAGCGCCATCGAAACTCCTCGGACAGGGGGTCCACCGACCGGGAACGTAAGAGGAAGAAGCGGCTCGCGAGGGCGGCGTCGGAGGAGGTCCCTGGTCCCTCGAGGGCCAGGTCTAAGACCCCCAACCGCCGTCCCGTGCCCGTGGACCAAGAGAAGCCTGCCAAAGTTCCTCGCGTGGAGCCGGAGTCTGCTGGACACGTAAGCCCCGTAGTCCTCGTGGACTCTCCTCCCAGAGAGCCGACGTCGGGCCCGGCGCCGCCGGGGCCCGAGTCGGTGGCTGCTGCGTCTCCCGAGCTGAATCTCAGGATGACAGCCTTGGAGTGCAGACTGTCTCCCTTCATGGAGCAGCAGCAGGCACTGATGGCCAGCCTGTCTGGTGCATCTGCCCCGACCACCGGGATGTCGACTTCGAAGTCAACCCCGGAGACCGAGCCGATACTCGAGACCCTCGTGGCTCGAAGTCGTCCTCGGTCGAGGTCTCCCTCGACCTCCCGTTCGGGACCGAGGGTGTCGACGTCGGTGCCCCCGGCGTCGGGGCGGGTGCCTCGGGGCCCCGCGGGGTCGGACCCTGACTCCTCGGACGAGTCCGCCTGGGAGACGGAGGACGAGGAGTCTCCCGATCCCGTCGGACTCGCCGCAGTCTGATCCCCGGAGTAGATCCCCTCCAGAGGACACTAGGTTCTCGGAGTTCGTCCGGGATATGGCCGCTGCCTTGGCTATCCCTGCCGATCCCGAGGAAGAGCCTCGAGCCGAGGAGCTCGATGCTCTACAGTACGACTCTCCTCCGAAGGAGGCCTTTACTGTCCCGGTTCCTCCGATGCTGGAACGGCTCCTCTTCCGAATGTGGGAGGCCCCGGCCTCGGCACCGGTTCTAAGTAAGCGAGTCGATTCCATTTATCGACTCCGCAAGAGCCCTGGTTTCCAGAAAGCACAGCTACCACACCATTCCGTGGTTGTGGAATCGGCCATGCATCGTCTGAAGAGCCAGAAGATGCACAACCTCGATGGCATCGGTAGGAAGTGCTTCCAGGGGTCGATGCTTGCCGTGTCCAGTCTTACCAGCTGTACATGGGCATGTACTTGCGGGACCTGGCCAAAGAACTGGCCGGCTTCTCTGCTGGTCTCTCCAGGGAACCCTTGCAGAGATTTCAGTCCTTGTCCTCGGGGATTCGGGAATGCTCAAAGTTCATTTCCTGCGCCGCCTATGATGACTTCGGCCCGAGTAGCGGCTGCCGGCATCGCGGCTCGATGCCAGGTGTGGCTGCAGTCATCGGACCTCGAGCCATGGGTTCAGGACAAGTTGGTCGATGTCCCCTGCCGAGGTGAGAACCTTTTTGGCAAACCCGTGACCGAGAAGGCCACTCAGCTCAAGCCAGAGCACCTTACCAGGACAAGGCTGTCGAGGAAGATCTCTGCCCCTTCACATAAGAAGAAGGGCTCGGGTAAAAAGTCCTTTTACCCGAGGAAGGGCACTGCCTACAAACAGTACCCTCAGTATCAGGCTGCCCAAGCTGCCCCCCAGGGTCAGCAAGCCGAGGGCCAGGGTAATGGGTCCCGTAGGCAGAGGACCCCCAAGCCTCGGGCCCCTGCTCCAACTCAGCAGGGTGGGGGTTTTTGACTCCTTGAGCGTAGCCTCTCCTCCACTGCTCTCCCCACCCTGCACAGGAGGTTGCCTTGCCCTCTTTGCCCACCAGTGGCCCCTTATCACCGGGGACAGTTGGGTGCTGGACATAGTCCACAATGGCTATGCCCTCCATTTTCACCAACTGCCTCCAACATATTTTCCAGGGGAGCCTCCAAGGCCTCCCCTGCACACAGACCTCCTTCTAAAAGAGCTTCATGGTCTGTTGGTGGACAGGGCGGTGGAGCCTGTGCCTCCCCACTTACAAGGTCATGGATTCTACTCCAGGTATTTCCTGA
The DNA here is from genome assembly GCA_033557465.1 of Ichthyophis bannanicus. Lineage (NCBI taxonomy): Eukaryota > Metazoa > Chordata > Amphibia > Gymnophiona > Ichthyophiidae > Ichthyophis > Ichthyophis bannanicus. The sequence continues at coordinate 136,195,954 of CM066036.1, read as the reverse complement.
TACCCAAACGAACCGGTGGCCTTCGACCCATTCTGGACCTCAGAAACCTCAACAAGTTCCTAGAGAAAGAAAAGTTCAAGATGCTTACTCTTGGAACACTTCTGCCCTACCTCCAGCAGGGAGATTGGCTATGCTCCTTAGATCTAAAGGATGCGTACACTCACATCCTCATTCATCCAGACCACAGAAAGTACCTCAGGTTCATTGTGGGAGGGAACCATTATCAGTACAGAAAACTACCTTTTGGCCTATCCTCCGCTCCCAGGGTCTTTACCAAGTGCCTGGCAGTGGTTGCGGCCTACCTAAGAAATCAAGGCATCTTTGTCTTTCCCTATCTGGACGACTGGCTCATCAGGGGTCAGACGTCCCTGGAGGCCAGGCAAGCCACCCTCAACACCATTGCTCTGCTTCAAAAGGTGGGTTTTGTCATAAACTTCGCAAAGTCCACTTTGCTCCCATCCCAGAACTTGGAGTTCATAGGAGCAAGGTTGGATTCTCAACTGGCAAAGGCATTCTTGCCAGAAGACAGGGCTCAAAGGCTGATGGACGTGGCAAAGCAGTTTCTGAACAAGTCCCTGGTCTCCGCCAGACTCTGCCTCAGGCTTCTGGGTCACATGGCTTCGACAGTACATGTGACTCCCAATGCCAGGCTCCATATGAGGCCTGCACAGTGGTGCCTTCGGACTCAATGGTCTCAAGCCATAGGCCACTTACAAGACAAGATAAAGGTGTCCAAACCCCTTTTGGCCTCCCTCAGCTGGTGGCTACATCCACCCAATCTACTCAAAGGCATGCCCTTCCAAATGCCAGAATACTCGGTGGTCCTCACCACCGATGCTTCTCTGAAGGGCTAGGGTGTTCATTGTCTGGACAAGTGCACCCAAGGCCTCTGGTCTCCCTGGGAGGCAGCCCAACAGATCAATCTGCTGGAACTTCGAGCTATCCGCTTGGTTCTCAGAGTTTTTTCTCCAGCCCTGGCTCACCGCTTAGTCTTGATTCAGACAGACAACCAGGTGGCCATGTTTTATGTGAACAAGCAGGGCGGCACTGGGTCTCAGATCCTTTGTCGAGAGACTCAGGACCTTTGTTCCTTTGCCCTGAAGCACCACGTGCTTCTCAAGGCGGTGTACCTCCCAGGCCAGGAGAACTGCCTGGCTGACCGGTTGAGCAGGATTCTGCAGCCCCACGAGTGGCAGCTGCATCCCTTGGTGGTTCAAAAGATCTTCCTGAAGTGGGTTCTCCCTTGGATAGATCTCTTTGCCAGTCCACTAAACAAGCAGCTACCCAAGTTCTGCTCCAGGCAACTAAATCCTTTGAGGATCGCACCAGATGCTTTTCTGATGTCCTGATCTCAGGGCCTCCTGTATGCGTTTCCTCCCACGCCCTTGGTGGCCCGAACTCTGTTCAAGATTCTTCGGGACAAGGCCTCGGTCCTGCTGGTAGCTCCCAGATGGCCAAGACAGCCTTGGTTTCCTCTTCTGCTTCAACTGGCGGTGGATCCCCCACTGCCTCTGGGGTTGCAACCCGACTTTCTCTCTCAGGAGCAGGGTTCCTTACTACACTCCAAGCTCAAGACTCTCAATTTGAAGGCCTGGAGGCTGCAAGGGTAGTCTTGGTTCCCTGGGGCCTGCCTCAGGAAGTTGAGGAGGTTGTCCTAGCCTCTAGAAAACAGTCCACTAGGAAAGCCTATGCTCTCAAATGGAAGAGGTTTTCTGTGTGGTGTCAGCTACGTACAGAGGATCCTTTCTCCTGTACTGTGCCAGTAGTGCTTCAGTACTTTCTGCACTTATCAAATCAGGGACTTAAGTCCAATTCTGTTCGGGTCCACCTCTCAGCTTTAGCAGCTCACCACTCACTGGTGGAGGGACATTCTTTGTCAGGTCACCCCTTGGTGTCCCGCTTTCTCAGGGGCTTGCTTTTGCTCAAGCCCCCCATCCGTCGTCCTGCTCCTGAGTGGGAGCTGAATGTGGTCTTGCAGCAACTGACTCGCCCACCCTTTGAGCCGATGGCTACTTGTCCACTGCGCTTCCTCTCCTGGAAGACACTCTTCCTGATAGCCCTTACCTCGGCTAGGCGAGTGAGTGAGCTTCAGGCCCTGGTCTGTGATAGGCCTTACACCAGGATTTATAGGAACAGGGTAGTCCTCAGGACTCATCCCAAGTTCCTCCCTAAGGTTGTCTCCTCTTTCCACCTCAATCAGGAGGTGGTTCTTCCAACATTCTTCCCTAGGCCTCATGCAAGCCAGGCTGAAGCAGTCCTGCATACCCTGGACTGTAGGAGGGCCTTATCCTTCTACCTTGACCGTACGCAGGGTCATAGAAGGGCTACTCAGCTCTTCATATATTTTGACCCTAATAATTTGGGGTTAGCTGTGTCCAAGCGTACCTTGTCCATCTGGGTGGCTGGCTGTATCACTTGGGCTTACAAGGCGGCTGACCTTCCTTTGCAGGGTAGGGTCACGGCCCATCGTGTCAGGGCAATGGCTGCCTCAGTGGCTCATCTCTGCTCTGTGCCCTTGGTAGACATCTGCAGGGCTGCAACTTGGTCTTCAAGTCAGACTTTTGCAGCCCACTACTGTCTGGAAAGGGAGTCCCGTAGGGACAGTGCTTTTGGCCAAGCAGTACTCCGGAATCTCTTTGAGGTTTAGGCAACTCCTGCCCTCTGTTGGGCTACCGGTGGAGGTTGTGTCCTTGAAAAGCCTTTCTTTGCTGCTGGGACTAGAGGGAGTTCTCTTGTTCGGCCTGGGTTACTCGGTAGCCCAGAGATAGGGAGTCACCCATATGTGAGGACTGACTTCCTTCTTGGTCCTGGAGAAAGAGTAATTACTCACCTGTAACAGGTGTTCTCCAGGAGCAGCAGGAATCAGTCCTCACAACCAATGTTCCCTCTAATTTTCTGTAGGCTGTGTGCGCATAAAATATCAGCTGTGTGCAGCTTTTGAAGGAAGGTTACATTTTTGTGCGCCACATAACGACACTCGGAGTTATATACTTTAAAATTTGACTACACGTCAGAATACAGTATGTACACCACATTGATTTTAATCAAATTAAATAAAAATAGATGATTACTAAATAAAGCGGGAAATTTCTAGTAATTACAATCATAACTTTTAAATTTTAAGACATCTGTGTTGTTTTCTGTCAGAATCAGAGCCGTAATTTTTGTGCGCTCTGTTGTAAAGTATGTGTGCTCGCTCGGCGAGGTGTGTGCGCGCGCACACGCGCACAGCTTAGAGGGAACAGTGCTCACAACCCTCCCTCTTCCCCTTGGAGTTGCAGTTGTACATAGTTTGTGTTTTTACATTTTTGTGTGCTCTTCTTAGCTATGTCATTTGACTGAGGTAAGATGGCACCTTTGGGCGGGAAGGGAACCGCGCATGCGTGCCAGCATTCCCAAAGGCTTTCATGGAAAGCTGGGGAAATGCTCCGCTGGGGCTTGTCAGATGGCTGCCTGGGTGAGAATTTTCACAGTCTTGGCAAGTGCATATATCTATATGATTTGCAAGGTATTGTGGGCAATGTAGTTCATTCACACCAGACACAGTTGCTGACAATAATTTAGTTGTGCTCTTGGGTAAAGCCAATAAGATATTTATTTATGGGGTTATTTCTCCCAACACAGATATGCTTGGTAGCACATAAATTAGGTTACTTGCTTTCAGTGTTAACTTGGAAAAACAAAGTCAAAATCAGGAAAACAACAAATGAAAAGCCACAAAGCAAAAAAACAAACAAACTGTTCTTTTCAGGTTAACTTCTGATTACTTCCCACATAGATACAGAAGTGATTCTCTCCTAGCTCACAAGCAATTAGGTAAGGCTTAATTGCTAGCAGTCACCAGCTGAAACCCCTTAGCTGGCTTGCCTTCCACTGTGTGGGTCAAATCCTGCTTCAGGAGCTTTTCTGAGTAGATTAAAGAACAAATTTGTATTTCTTTGTGATGGTTGCTGTACTTTATAACAGAAAGATACCAACGGAGTTTAGATAGAGAGCAGTCCATATAAACAGGATCCTCATCTGCTATTATTCCCCCATGTTCAACAAGCATGGGTTCAATATCATGGATTGGCACAGATGAATCTCTCAATGGAGCATTTTCAGGAGAATACTTGTTTCCCTGCTGTCTTTCAAGGTTATAGCTAGGGCATAGATCAGTGTTCATACCTGAGCTTCCATTGCTGCTAGAGTTCCTCTCTATATAGCCTGGCCAGTATGTAGTCCAGTTCTTATGTCCAGCCTTCCAATCCAGATCCCTGGACACTGGATCTCTCTTCACATACCTTCTGGCACAGGTCTTAGGGTCCCTTCCACGTGCAGCCGTCTCCCTCACAGGTAGCCTCTGGTGATTCCTAGCTCTGCAGCACCATTCCTCTGGCTTTCCCCAGTCCAATGGTGTATGCTGGCCCTTGGAATACCTCCCAGTATACGTACTGCTTTGGACTCTTCTAGACCTCTCAAAGGCTTTTCTCTTCCTTCTTCCAAAGGGTCTCTTTCCCTCTCTGTCCGTCCGGTTTGGCTTCTGCTTCTGATGATCCTTCAGATGAAACTGATGATCAAACTCAAGCTGATTCTCAGGATACTGAGGACAATTCTCTGGATATCCAAGGTGATCATGAAGATGGTCATCTGTAGAATAAGCTCTACTCTTATTCTGCTTAGATGAGTGATCCTCCCTAACACAGCGCAGCTGTGCTGAATCAGGCCCTGCCCTTTGAGATGAGTGCTTAGGGATTACCTCATAGCCCTCCTGATTGAACACACGTTTCCTCACTTCAGCTCCTCTAATGGCTGTTGGAAACCTGGTGCATTCTGGGACTGGTAGTCTTTTATGGCAAAATTCTGTTTTCATATTTCTACCAGAACTGACAGGTTGCTTGTTCAGAGTCACTTCACCTTTTCTATAGCTCCTTCCTGAGCTATGATAAGCTTCTTTATCACAGGCTTCATCGGCGCCGATGACGCCCATATGTGAGGACTGATTCCTGCTGCGCCTGGAGAACACCTGTTACAGGTGAGTAACTACTCTTCCTTGTTACTAGCCAATCAGTCAGAAGGAGGGCCAGAATATTTAGAGAGTTTGAGTAAAGCAGAGACACAGCATCAGAACCCAGAATGAAGGTGAGACAGCAGGGAGAAAAACAGCCCAAATCCAAGAGCAGAGCATAAGAACATAAGAAAAGCCATACTGGGCCAGACCAAGGTCCATCAAGCCCAGTATTCTGTTTCCAACAGTGGCCAATCCAGGTCACAAGTACCTAGCAGTTTCCCAAAAAAGACACCCAGGTCCCATAATGCTTGTATTGGGGCAAGCAGTGGATTACCTGGTTTGTCTACAGCCCCTGCAAGCCGTATATCTGCCTTAGACGGGAATATTTAACGGCACCTACATGGGTAGTGCTGTTGAATATTCCCGGCTACGTCCCCAACGCGCCCTGATGCTATCTGGTGAGCATCAGGGCGGTCTGGGGCGGAGAATGGTGCTAACCGTGCAGCAGCGATATTGGGAAGCTGCACGGTTAGTGATCAGCGCCTCAAAGATAAGTAAGGAAAACCCTCGCCTGCCTTTAAGGCGCTGAAGCTAATTAGGCAGCATCCAATATCGCTGCTATATGGTTAGCTTTGGTGGTTTCTGGCATCGGCAGCGATCACCGGATCCAGTTTTGGGGTCGGCTATGCGGCCGTCGGTGCATAGCCCTTCCAAACTATGGACAATTGAATATCAAATCCTTAAGGATACACTGTAGCTTCCTTGCATGCCCCCTAGTCTTTCTACTTTTTGATGGCATAAACAATCAATCTGTTTTACCTATTCCCCTCCATTCATTAATTTATAGACCTCTATCATGTCTCACCAGATCTGTCTGTTTTCCAAGTTGAAGAGCCCTAATCTTTTAAGCCTCTCCTCATAAAGGTACCCTTCCATCCCCTTTATCATTTTGGTGGCTCTTCGCTGTACCTTTCCTAATTCCACTATATCCTTTTTAAGATACAGCGACCAAAATTGCACACAATATTCAAGGTGCTGTCGCACCATGGAACAATACAGCCCATTTTTGTAATTGTAAATAGCTCTGATGCCCAGTAGCTAAAGGCGGTATATCAAGTGTACTAATAAAGAATTATATCATTTGTTTTATTCTCCATTCCTTTCCTTATGATTCCTAGCATTTTATTTGCCTTCTTGGCTGCCGCTGCACACTGGGCAGAGGGTTTCAATGTGTTATCCTCGATGACGCCTAAATCTTTTTCCTGGGTGGTGGTTCCTAATGTTGAACCTTGCATCGTGTAATCAAAGTTTGGTTTGTTCTTTCCTATGTGCATAACTGCACTTGTCCACATTAAATTTCATCTACCATTTGAATGTCCAGTCTTACTGTTTATCAAGGGCCTCTTGCAATTTTTCACAATCATCTTAGGTTTTAACAACTTTGAATACTTTTGTCTCATCTGCAGATTTGACCACCTCACTCATTATTCCATTTTCAGGTAATTTACGAATATGTTAAAAAGCAGCGAACCCAACACAGAACCCTGGGATACTCCACTATTCACCTTTCTCCATTGGGAAAATTGGCCATTCAGTCCTTCCCTCTGCTTTTTCTATCTTTATACCAGTTCCTGATCCACAATAGTACACTGCCTCCTATCCCATGACTTTTTAACTTCGCCAAGAATCTCTCATGAGGGACCTTCTCAAAGACTTTCTGAAAATCCAGATACACTATATCGACTGACTCGCCTTTGTCTACCTGTTTATTCACACCTTCAAAAAAATATAACAGATTAGTAGCATATTAAAAGATAGATACAACTAAATAAATAAAAGCATAAATAGCAAAATTAAATGCAAAAACAATTCTAAGTAATCCCACAGTGTGGCTCTCGCTAGTAAGGTAAGTCCAGAAAAGCCCCTGGTTCTTCCCTACCCACTCTAAATATTTCTAATTTTTTTGTATGCCATTTCTCACAAAAAATGCATATATTCCTTTTTTTAAGATGTTCATTTTTAGTGTGCTATCTTTCATTTATCATATTTTGCGAAATAAATGTTTACAGCTTTTAATCAGCTAGTGATATGCTCAGTTATTTCCAAGGGACATTTAGCATCACATTTTATGAAAGTATTTGATTTAATTTTTTATTCTTGAAATGTAACATTACATGTAGCTTTATTGCTATATTTATTACATTCTAGTATTTCAAAAACTATTTTAATTAAATTGTAATTAAATTATGGTGATTATTTTAATTTCTCAGGTGGAATGAAAGAACAAGATTTAATGTGCATTAAGCTCCATGGTGTGAACAAAATAGGTCTAAAGAAGATTATTGATTTCATTTATACTGCAAAGCTTTCTCTGAATATGGACAATCTTCAGGAGACATTAGAAGCTGCCAGCTTTTTGCAGATTTTGCCAGTCTTGGACTTCTGTAAAGTGTTTCTTATATCTGGGGTAAGACGTTCACATACTGCTTCTTCATTTTGTATGTTCATAGGACAGTATCTGCAAATAGATTAGTTTTGCATATACCATGACAGTAATGAACCTTACTCCTAAGCTAGGATATGTTAGGTATGAGCTCAGTCTTGCATGTTAGTTCTAGTGTTTCTTAATACCTGTTTTGTATCAGAGGTCTTCCTTCCCGATTTCATAGAATGTTATATTTAGGCAACTTAACATATTTATTTATTTATTTATTTAACTGCATTTATATCCCGCTTTTCACCGGGTCAAAGCGGTGTAACATGTAACATAGGGAGGGGTAATTTCTTTTAGGATGGGGCCATCACCAGGGTCAACAATTAATGATTATGGGTGGACATGGACATGATTTACTTCTGCTAAAATCTAAGAACATAAGATATGCCATACTGGGTCAGACCAAGGTCCATCAAGCCCAGTATCCTGTTTCCAACAATGGCCAATCTAAGTCATAAGTACCTATACGTAGCAGTTTCCCCAAAAGGCACAGGTTCCACAATGCTTGTATTGGGTCAAGCAGTGATATCCCCAGTCCCTTTTAATAATGGTTTATGGACCTTTCCTCCAGGAACTTGTTTAAACCTTTTTTTAAACACAGCTACACTAACAGCTTTTACAACATCCTCCGGTAACAAATTCCAGAGTTTGATTACATGTTGAGTGAAAAAATAGGTTCTCTTATTAGTCTTAAATAGGTTACCCTGTAGCTTCATTGCATGTCCCCTAGTCTTTCTGTATTCTGATGACGTAAACAATCAATCTACGTTTACCCGTTCCACTTCATTCATTAATTTATAGACCTCTATCATATCTCTCCTCAGCCATCTCTTTTCCAGGTTGAAGAGCTCTAACCTTTTTAGCCTCTCTTCATAGGGGTATCCTTCCATCCCCTTTACCGTTTTGGTGGCTCTTCTCTGTACCTTTTCTAATAACGCTATATCCTTTTTAAGATACGGCGACCAGAATTGCACACAATATTCAAGGTGCGGTCGCACCATGGAACGATACAGAGACATTATAATATCCTTTGTTTTATTTTCCATTCCTTTCCTTATGATATCTAGCATTCTGTTTGCTCTCTTGGCTGCCGCTGCATACTGGGTGAAGGCTCTTAACATGTTATCCATGATGACGCCTAAATCTTTTTCCTGGGTGGTGGTTCCTAATGTGGAACCTTGCATCGTGTAACCATGGTTTGGATTGTTCTTTCCTAGGTACATAACTTTGCACTTGTCCACATTAAATTTCATCTGCCATTTGGATACCCAGTCTTCCAATTTATCAAGATCCTCTTGCAATTTTCCACAATCCTCATGGGTTTTAGCAACTTCCTTTTCATCCTGCTAGACCAGGGGTCAGGGCTGGTGCTACTATTAGGCAAACTAGGTGGGTGTCTAGAGGGCCAGCCCTCCAGGGCCACCCATTGCCACCGCTGTCACCCCTCTATGGGCCTTCAGCAGTGGCAATGGCTGCAAACAGCCCCACAGCACTTACCTTAAAACTTTGGTTCCTGGTTTCAAACAGGAAGTCGGCATTGAGCAGTCTGAGGGGCAGAAGCAAGCAGCCCTGCAGCTCTGAAGTTGTAAGGTAAGTGCTGCAGGGCTGTTTACAAATATTGCCACCACTGCAGGTCCTGGAGAGGGACGTCGGTGGCAGTGAGTGCCGTGGGAGGGTGCGTGGTGAGATTGCCTAGGCTGCCTCATCTCCTTGTTTTGGTTCTGCCAAGGGTTTTCAGCTCAGTTCTTGGGACACATCTAGCCAGTCAGGTTTTCAGGATAACCAAACTGAATATGCATATGAGAGATTTGCATACAGTGGAGGCAGTGCATGCAAATCTCTTATGCATATTCATTTTGGTTATCCTGAAAATCTGAATGGCTAGATATGTCCCGAGGACTCTGTTAATAAACCTCTGTGTTAGACCAGTCCAGAGGAATGGGTTGTGCCATTTACCAGTAGATCAAGGCAGAGACCTGGAACTTTCCAATGATGACATTACAGTATAAGGAGTGGTGCAGCTTTTGAATATTGTCAGTATATTCTTCCTCTTGCAGATGGTTGAAATGTGAGCTGGTGCTGCAGCAGTTGATGTATTTTGGTTTGCTTCCTTAGACGCATATTGCGGACTGTGGCTCCTAGGTCCAGCAGGTTTTAGCCAGGGCCATACCAAGCCATAAATGCGCCCTGTGCGACTTGCACATGTAGTGTGCCCCCCCCCACACCCAGGTTTGTCATTTCCCTTTACCAGCATCTCCCCATCCTACCCCATACCTCCATGTCCACGCTGCTTGCCCTTGCAATGCTGCTGCCCTTTTCCGTGTGTCTTCTTGGTGGTGGCAGCAGAAGAGAGTATCTCTAATTGAGAAAAAAAAACATGTGGGTCTTTCCAATCTAAGTCTGTACCTGAGGCAGTGGATGAGTAAATGACTTGCCCAAGATCACAAGTAATAGCAGTGGGATTTGAACTGTGCTCCCCTGTCCTTAGCCTGTTGTTCTAACCATTAGGGGGCTATTCCATTCTCTGGGATTGGTCTGTGGACCTTTCATCTGATAGAGCTGCAAGTATTTCTTCGGTTCCAAGACCCTGACCTTAAGGGACTTGGCACACCTGGCAGAGGTTTTGTGGGGCCCTGCCAGGCAGGGTAAGGCCCATCAGAGTCCACCTTTTTCTCCTGGAACAAACAGGAAGTCAGTCCTTGCATATAGGTGACGTCGGAGCCCAGGAGCAGCTCAAGGCAATCTGTTGCCTGAGGCGAAGGATGAGATGGCGCCCCCTCGTAGAAGGGTGGGGCTTTCTCAAAACTCCAGTCAGGGACTGAACCTGAACCAAACCAAAAAGCCTATTAGATTATATGGAGGAAATGCAAGATGTTTGCACACTAAGGAACTAAAAGAGAGCGAGAACCACAGCACACTTTATAAAACTAAATTATAACTCATTTTTATTTTGTTATAAACTGTATTATGGTTCTTGCTTTTTCTGTTTAAACATATATTTTGCATCCACAGAACCCCCTTCAACAGTGGGTGCAGAGCAGAATCAGAATATTCACCCACAGAACTCAATATCTTTAAAAAAAAATCTGATTCTGATAATCTCAGGAACAACAACAAACATTCTCCATGTGAACTAATACAAAATCCTTCAACAAAGTCACTGAGGATCTATACAGCAAATCTACCATACCCATACCATATCAGCACCAACTTCCAAAACTCACATAAGGAGCCCATCTAAAAAAAAAGCTTCACTGTAAATACTACAGTGGGCCCTGGAACAGCCAAACACCTATTTGAAAAGCTGAACATTTCAGATTACTACAGTACAGATCCCTACATACAAACTCCACACACCTGATCATGGTTGCACACTCATAACACAGACCCTTACCAAGTACAGAATAAGTGACCACAATTTAAAAATAAAAATACAGTATGCAGATAAAAATTAAACTGCAAACACAAGAAGCCAGTTTCTGCATACAGTTAAGTTCCAGAGAAATAGAAAGAGATGCATTTCTATGTACGGTATAAAATATAAAGAAAGCACCAAGTCAGATAATTACATTGAAAATAAAATTCCTTATCGTTACTACAGTTCAGTCCTCCACCTCTGGGTTGTGCACCTCCTCCTGCAGCCTGGAGACTGGACCTGTCAAAACTCCTGACGTCACTGGATGTAGTCTGGTGCACACCCCCACCTTCTCCAGTGTGTCCAGTCTCCATGCAGCAGGAGGACTTAGTGAGCCTAGGTGCTGGGCTCTCTTGAGGAACTCATAAGGAGCCTTAGAGTAGTTAGCTGTTCAAATTTTTCTCCTTTCATTTCAATTTGTATTTGATTTATTTTGGGGGGTACTGTCTCTTTAAAAATAAAATATAATACAAAGAGCAAAGATCAAGCTGTGTCTATAGTACCGGTCCTGCCTGCCTCTGATTTCCGGGGCTGTGGGCTCATAGTTGAGTCTCTCCCCCTGGACTGGATGGGGGAGAGCCCTTGTGCAGGACCGTGTTGTTATCCTCTGCTGCGGCGAGGAAACGCGTTGCCCTAAGAAGCAGCAGCAGTCGGACGGGAGGCTCGCCGGCGGTAGACTGCTCAGCTGAGAAAGCAGTCCCGCGGGCTTGAGCCCCGTCGAAGGCACGTAAGTCGGGGGACATTTGACACTTTAGGAGTGTTCTGGGAGCAGCTTGGCTTTCCCTGAAAGCCGCGCTGGAAGCCTCCGACATTTCGGGGCTCACGCGGCAGATTTTGGCGCACTTTTTAGCCGCACGTCTGCGGCGGAGGCCATTTTAAGGTCCGGGGCATTGTGCGGCACAGCTCCAGACGGCGGTTTTGATTAAAGCCAGAATTAGGTGGCTGTGGGGCGCCGCGTCTTGGTGTTCAGCGCAGAAGTGGTTTTTCTCTCAGGTTTCAGTCCTGAGGGAGTAGTTTAGTTAATAAAAAAAAAAAAAAAAAATACAGTCAGATTCAGGAGATTCTGCAGGTTTCAATACTTTATTGGGGTTGAGTAAGGGGTACCAGAGTTTCCCTAGTTGTGTGGACGGTACAAGATGGTGTCCCGGCCCCAGTGTGTCCTCTGCGGTTCTCGCAGGGGCACGATAGCGGAATCAGGGGTCTGCAGGGCTTGCGCTTCGGGTTCTGCCAGCATGGAACGGCAGATGGAAGCGAAGTCCGGTCAGGACCCGCAGATGGGGACAGCAGGCCCGGAAGAGGGGGTAGTTTTGGCTCCCACCCCGGGGGGTTCCCAGGAGGCGGTAGCTGCTCTACCGGCATCCTCGCCGGGCAGGGAGGCCGCTTCTCAGTTTGGAGATTTCTGCCCTGATTTTGTTACTTATGCATCAAGCTTTCTGTAGGCAGCGCCAAGGACTATTACCGGAGGCCCTGCCTAGGGCTACGGTCTCTCCGCACTCCGGGGTGGCCAGCGGCGGGGCTATTTCTCCTAGGCCTTCGAAGAGGGCCCGGTCTCGCTAGTGTTCGCCCTCAGTCGTGGAGGGGAATGACTCCGAGGAGGCTGACCTAGATTTGGAAGTAGATATGGAGGATTTAGAGGAGGGGGAGATTCAGGAACCGGAGGATCAGGCTAAGATCATCCGGGTGTTCCGGAGAGAGGAGCTCTTGGCGCTCATCACGGAATCCCTCCAGATGTTGAACTTGGTGGCGGTCTCTCTGACTGAGGAGGTGGGGGTTGAGGACCCCATCATCCAGGCGGAGAGGCAGCCGCAAGTGGTGTTCCCAGTCCACCGAGTGGTGGATAAGATGATTCAGGATGAATGGGACCAGCCAGAGGCTGGCCTCCGGGGTGTGAGAACAATGAACAGGCTCTATCCTCTGGCGGATAAGGACAAGGAATGCTTTAAGTCCCCCTGAATTGAAGCGGCAGTCTCGGCGGTTACCAAGAAGACCACTATCCCGGTGGAAGGTAGCGCCGCATTAAAAGATGCACAGGATAGAAAAGTGGATGGACTTTTGAAGCAGTCCTTTGAGGCCGACGCCTTGTCCTTGCAGGCTTCTATTTGCGGAGCTTGAGTGGCAAGGGCGTGTCTTCGGTGGTCTCAGCGTCTCTGGCAGTCTGCGCAGTTAGATCAGGAGGGGACTGTGGAGCTGGATCAGTTGGAGTCCGGTACCGCGTACTTGGCAGACGTCCATTATGATTTGATCAGAGTGCTTTCTAACAGCATGGCTTCCTTAGTGGCGGCTCGCCGTTCCTTGTGGTTGCGGAATTGGGCGGCGGATGGATCTTTGAAATCGCGCCTCAGCAAGCTGCCCTTTAAGGGTAAGCTGCTGTTTGGCGAGGATCTCGATAAGTTGGTCAAGGATTTGGGGGAGTCTAAGGGAGGCAGGCTTCCGGAGGACAAGCCCAAACAGGGGAAATCCGCACCAGCCTTTTGGGGCTAGTCCCGGGACTTTCATAGGTTCCGTACGTCTTGGTTGGGCGGGTCTCAGAGAGGCAGGTTTCCCTACAAAGACCAGGGGTTTCGAGGCTTCAGGGGAGCAGGTAAAAGTTTCTCAGGAGTCACTTCCTCGGCCGGTAGAAAGCCACAATGAAGGTTTACGGGTCCTGGTAGAAGGTACTCCGGTAGGAGGGAGGCTGCGGGAGTTTCTTTCTGCTTGGACCCAGATCACTACGGATCAGTGGGTGTTAGAGGTCATTCGCAAGGGGTATGCCCTGGAATTCGCGACCCCGGTTCGAGATTCCTTTGTGATGTCGGCCTGCAGAAATCCACAAAAGGCCCTGGCGATTCGCAAGACCCTCGAGCGCCTACTGCTTTTGCGCACTATTCGCCCGGTACCGTTACAAGATTGCAGGTTGGGTCGATACTCAATCTTTTTTGTGGTGCCCAAAAAGGAAGGATCTCTTCGCCCCATTTTGGATTTGAAGGGGGTAAATCGGTGCCTGCGGGTACCTCACTTCAGGATGGAGACCTTGCGCTCCGTTATTGTGGCACTGCGCAAAGGAGCGTTCTTGACCTCTCTGGATCTCACGGAGGCATATCTTCATATTCCAATCAGAGAGGCCCACCAAAGGTTTCTTCGCTTCGCCCTTCCCTGGGGGCACTTTCAGTTCCAAGCCACAGCACCGTGTACATTTACCAAGATCATGGTGGTGGTGGTGGCGGCGGCGTTGCGCAAGGAAGGAATATTGATCCATCCCTATCTCGATGACTGGCTAATTCAGGAAAAGTCCGAGGACGAGAGCGTGCGCGTGACAAGCAGGGTGGTACAGTTCTTGCAGCATCTCGATTGGGTGGTCAACCCGGCCAAAAGCCAGCTGGTGCCGACGCAGGAGCTCGAATATCTCGGGGTGCGGTTCGACACCCGGTCTGGGGAGGTGTTTCTGCCGCATCATCGGGCTCTAGGTTTGCGACGCCTTCTCTACAGGTTCCGAGCGACGCCGGCGCCATCGGCGTGGAAATATCTTCGTGTGCTCGGGACTATGGCAGCGACTCTGGAGGTGGTGCCTTGGGCCAGGTTTCATATGCAACCCTTACAGCGTGCGCTTCTCCGCCGATGGTCTCACCAGTCAGACCCGTTAAGCAAGCGTCTCCCATGCCCTCCGCGGGTCCGGAAGGCGTTACGGTGGTGGCTGCTGCCCGGATCCCTGCAAGCGGGCATGCCCCTGGAACAGCCGGCCTGGATCCCGCTGATGATGGATGCGAGCCTCGCGGGATGGGGGGCACACTGTGGGGACCGGTATGTGCAGGGTGTGTAGTCCGCTCGGCAGTGCAGTTGGTCCATCAACCAGCTAGAGCTGAGAGCAGTATTGGTGGCCCTCCAGTCCTTCGAGACAACGGTGTCCGGTCGGGCGGTCAGAGTGCTGTCGGAGAACTCGGCGACGGTGGCCTACATCAACCGGCAGGGGGGCACAGGCAGCGCAGCCATGGAAGAGGAGGCGGAGCTCCTGTTCTCCTGAGTGGAAAAGCGACTGTCAGCGCTCTTGGCGGCACACATTGCAGGGAAGGACAATGTGACGGCGGATTATCTCACCAGGGTACAGGTGGATGCGGGAGAGTAGGAGCTCAATCCACAGGTGTTCGCTCAGATAGTTCGCAGATGGGGGCCGCCGATTATGGATCTCATGGCGACCTTCCAGTCCGCAAAGACGACCCGCTTCTTCAGCAGAAGGCGAGAGAGGATGTCGGAGGGTCTCGACACCTTGATGCAACCATGGCCGAGGGGCAGTTTCCTTTACATGTTTCCGCCATGGGCGTTGATAGGGCGCGTGGTGCAGAGGATCGAGTGTCATCAGGGCAGAGTGTTATTGGTGGCTCCGGACTGGCCGAGGCGTCCGTGGTACGCGGATCCGGTTCGTCTACTAGACGGGGAGCCTTGGAGGCTGCCGGACTCGATAGATTTGCTCGTCCAAGGTCCGCTGCAAATGGCTCAGGTGGAACGATTCTCGCTTACGGTTTGGCCATTGAAAGGGCTAGGTTGAAGAAGAAAGGATATTCGGGTTCAGTGGTTTTGACACTGTTACAAGCTAGGAAGCGGTCCACTTCTCTGGCCTATGTTCGCGTTTGGTGCCTTTTCAAGGACTGGTGCTCGAGACGTCAGGTGCGAGCGGCTACAGCTTCGGTGCCCGTGGTGTTGAGTTTTCTTCAGGACAGTTTCGACAAGGGTTTGACAGCCAGTTTATTGAGAGTGCAACTGGCAGCCCTGACCTGATATAGGGGCAAGGTGAACAATGTGTCGTTAGGTGCTCACGCGGATGTGTTACGTTTCCTTAAGGCCGTGTCGAGGATGAGGCCCTGCCGTCGGGTCGTCGTTCCGCCTTGGAATCTTAACCTGGTTTTGGGAGCTTTGGTTAGGGAGCCCTTTGAACCATTGAATAAGGCTACGGTAAAAGATTTGACGTTGAAGACGGTATTTTTAGTGGCTATTTGTTCAGCGAGGAGAATCTCGGAGTTGCAGGCGCTGTCTTGCAGAGAACCGTTCCTAGTCTTCTCTAAGGAAAAGGTGGTTTTGCGCCCGGTGCTGTCCTTTTTGCCAAAAGTCGTCTCTCCGTTTCGTCTGAATCAGACGGTCTCTCTCCCGGTGCTATCTTCGGGGAGGGACTCGGCGGCGGAGGGCACTCTTCGACGGTTGGATATTAAGAGGGCGTTGCGGTGTTATTTGCAGGTATCTGAGGCCTTTCGGAAATCAGATTGGCTTTTTGTGTTCGGGGGGCCTCGCAAGGGTGAAGCGGCCGCAAAGGCCTCCATCGCTAGGTGGATTCGGGAAGCGATAGCGTCAGCGTACCTGCTACAGGGCCGCGCGGTGCCCCTAGGATTGCGTGCGCACTCTACTAGAGCGCAGGCTGCCTCTAGGGCCGAGCACGACTTGGTTCTGCCGGGGGACATCTGCAGGGCAGCGACATGGTCGTCACTGCACACGTTCAGCAGGCATTATCGTCTGGACGTGCTGGCGGCGAGAGACGCCTCTTTTGGTTCTGCGGTTTTGCGAGCCGGATTGGGGGTCCCGCCCATTGAACACTGCTCTGTTACATCCCAGAGGTGGAGGACTGAACTGTAGGAACGATAAGGAAATGATAATTACACTTACCTGGTAATTGTAGTTTCTTGAGTGACGACAGTTCAGTCCTCAATCCCGCCCGGTGCTGAAAGAGTAGGGGCGATTCCTTGGAAGAGTCAATGCAGTAACAGGTAGGTGTGCTCCTTAGAGGCTCTGCTGGTCTCTCTGATGGTCTTTCTAGCCATTGATTCTTTCTTCTCTGGTCTCTCTTGCTTGGGGGGTCAGGAGGGAGCGGTACTAAGCAAAGTTTGGTTCTTTGGTTTAATGGTTTACATATTTAGTTAGTTGATGTAGCTGAAGCTACATTTGTCTGATTGGCTACTTATTTGTTGCTCCTTTGAGTCTGCTTTGTCAATAGTTCACTGGAGAAGGTGGGGGTGTGCAGCAGACTACATCCAGTGACGTCAAGAGTTTTGACAGGTCCAGTCTCCAGGCTGCAGGAGGAGGTGCACAACCCAGAGGTGGAGGACTGAACTGTCGTCACTCAAGGAACTACAATTACAAGGTAAGTGTAATTATCATTTCTCATTAAACTTTGTTTAACTATTTTATTCTCTGATCATGTAGGTCCGAATCTGAGGTTTCTGCTTTCCTCTGTCTCCCAGTGATGCAGGGCCATGTGCAGAGACTCACTGTGGCATTATGTGCATAAATTTAGTATACTTTATTTTTAAATGTGTATGCCACCCATCTAAAATCCTAGGTAGCTTTCAAACATACACATGCAATTTACTAAAACAGATGTTGCAATAAAACAGACATACTAAAACATTAAATTTGATTAATGAAAAGCCACTTACACAGCCCCCCCCCCCATCAAACCAATTTAAGTATCTGCACATCAGATTTATTTTGCTATGTCCAGATTGTTGATAAGGAGGGAAGATATAAAATAAGAAAAACTAATCCTGATAATCATGAATTCAAAGATTGGATTGGATTGTGCTAGAGCTGGAAAGTCCAGAACTCAGCAGCGGTGAAGATATCAGGATACTACACAAAATTAAACTGAGAGTTTCCCTTAAAAATTTAAAATTTCCTTGAGTCTGAACTGACAAAATATTTTAAATTTCAGTCTGGCAGCATAAAGAACGCAAAGCTTCAAAGCTCAAAGACAATCCATATTTCAGTAACCCCCCCACCAACACCCTACAGTTGACTAAGACTAATAAGAGAAAATTATTTTTTCATGGTTATCAGGATTAGTTTTGCTCATTTTATATCTTCCCTCCTTATCAATCTGGTCATAGCAAAATAAATCTGATCTGCAAACTCTGACAAAAAAGGCACATCTGAAGGTGTGACAGTCCTTCCAACAGAGCTACGAGACTACGTTCTGTGCAATATCCTCTGCCCAGCTCAAATCTGGCCTTCCCTGAGGTTCACTGCCTGTCTTGGAGGTGATACAATGGCCCACCAAAATCTGGCTCTCTACCAACACCAGTGACAAATTGTCTGATGCTGCTCCCCCCCCCCTCCCAGCCCCACTAACCTACTCTGCCTCACTGAGATGCAAAAAATAACAACCCGTGCCCAAAAACAGCTCTCTGGCAGCTGCGGCAGCACCAGGCTGCGCTGAGGTGACTTCTCTGACTGTTGCCAAACTGGCAGCGATTTGGCGCAGCTCTGCCCTGCTGCTTTTGCTGTGTGGGGTTGGCAGCAGCAGAAGCAGGCTGCCGAAGCTGGGAGTTCAAATTTTAAAAAACAAACAAAAAAACACCAAGCAAAAGTGTGGGCCCGTGACTCATTCCACTCATGTGAGCAGCCTGGCTAGTCCTGCCCCCTCTGATGTCGTATTAGGGGGTGGGACCAGCTGGCTGCTCACATGAGCGGAGTGAGGCAGGCTTTTTTGCTTAATTATTTGCATTTTTTTTTTATTCACACTCCCAGCTTCGGCAGCCTGCTTCTGTTGCTGTCGACCCCAACACAGCAAAAGCGGCAGAGCAGAGCTTTGCCAAATCGCTGATGATCTGAGATTTGGGGTGTTTATTTTTTGGCAGTGTGAGGCGATCGGCGCTGGTGAGATATGGGGGCATTTTTTTGCTGCCTCTAAAACTTTGCTGCCCAAGGTGGCCTCCTCAACCTGCCTCATTATAGAACTGCCCCTGCCGGTGCTGACGGAGTCCACGCAGTAGCTTCTCCTCAGCTTTCAAAGAAAGCCTTTGGAAGGTGCACCCTATCCTGCCCAAGGGTGCCATTTTGCCTCAGTCTCCGTTTTCTGCAGAGCCCATCGGATGTGTGTCTGTTTTCCCCGAAAAAAGTGTTGAGTTTTCTTGAATTTTTTCTCTGGTTGCATACCAGTTCCTTTCCCGCCCTTGAGCTCACTTGCCTTGGCATTGTGTCTCTGGTCCGTTCTTTTATTCCCCCCCCCCCTCAAGAGTTTCTTGACCGGCTTTGTGCCCTTTTCCCTGGCTGGGCCTGAGGCTTTCGACCATGTGAGGGTCGTGTTCCCCACCATGGCCTCTGCCAGTGGCTTTAAGCACTAATCGATGTGCCCACACCATGTCGCACACTGACCCACACGACTTTTGTCTCTGATGCTTCATGCCAAATCATGACCCCTTGGACTTTGCTCTCTGCAAGAAGATGACCTCCAAGGCCATCAAGAGCTGTCTGCAGTAGCGGGAGTCCTTCTTCCACAAGACGGACTCTGTATCGGAGTCTCTGGTGACACCACGCTCCAGGGCCCACTCCGGAACCCCGGAACTCTAGGAAGACTGTGCTGCCTCGGAGCTCCGAAGCCACGGATTCCCTAGCCAGAACACCCTGGAGGAAGAGCCCAAGAAGAGCTGGAAACCCTCGAAGACCATGTCAGTGGACGAGCCTGGGAAAGCAGGCAAATCCCATGGGCCCTGGGCTTGCAGTCCCCGTCACCAGTCCGAGGGGAAGGAGTGGAAGCAGCCGACCAAAATACCCTTATGGGAATCGTCAGCATCCGGCAACCGGCCTCAGACCCCCGAGGCTATCCTGGTCAAGGACTGCCCCTTGATGGAGCAGGCATTGGGCCCGAGTCCCTCGGTGCCTGTGTCGAAGACTGCGGAGCCATCTGGCCTCGAGACCAGGATGGCAGCCTTGGAGTGCAGTTTATCTGTCTTCATGGCCCAGAAGTGGGCTCTGATGCCCGACTCTACCGAGTCATCACTCCCTTCTACTAGGCCCTCGACCTCATGGGATTTCCTGAACATCGAGCCGATTCTCGAGTGCCACCAGCCTTGCAAGGTTCCTGTACACCGGTCCTGATCTCGGTCCTAAGGACCAATGTTATCCCCAATGAGTGCCCGCAACTTCAGCCGCAGGGCCTCCAGGGGACGGGCCATCTAGCTTGGGGTCTGATCTTGGAGTCCGGACCGCCCTCAATACCTCCACTGACTGTGAGTTGGACTGGGAGACCGAGGACGATGATTCTCCGGATAGCCATCGTCACCAGGATGTGCCTTCCGACCCATCTCCCACTGAGACCCGGCATCTGTCCCCACCTGAAGACACAACTTTCCTCGACTTCATGCAGGACATGACCAAAGCACTGGCCTGCGAAACAATGTCTGAGGAGGACTCTCATACCGAGGAACTCTAGATCTTCCAGTGTGAAGGCCCTCCGAAGGAGGCACTCACAGTGCCCGTCCCCCCAATCCTAGAATGGCTGCTTCTCCGCATGTGGGAGATCCTTCCATTGGTGCCCATTGTGAGCAGACTGTTGGACTCAACGTACCGAGTCTGCTGGAGCCCTGGCTTCCAAAAAACACAGCTGCCACACAACATGGTGGTGGAGTCAACCATGCGTCACCTTAAGAGCCAGAAGATGCACTCCTCAGTGCCTCTGGGTTAGGGGGGGCTTCCAGGGTTTGGTGCTTATTGGCCGGATCCAGGCATACCAGTTGTATATGGGTATGTACTTGGGGAACCTGGCAAAGGAACTTGCCGGGTTCTTGGCTGGTCTCTCCAAGGAGCCCCTCCAGTGGTTCTGGACCCTAGCCTCGGGTGTCAGAGAGTGCTCCAAGTTTGACTCAGCAAGAAAATCCAAAAAAATGTGAATCAGTGCTAAAACTAATCAATATAATAAGTCCGATCACAAAAACTAATGAGGAAGAAAACACATCACATACAAATATAAATGTTGGAAAATTCGTTGTGCCAAGGGGAAAAGATTTTTTTCAATCCCTTCGAAAAACAAATCACTCCATTTTACTCTTAAAGTGAAAAAAGTGTGTTAGTGCAAAGTCTTTTTCTTTTTTTCTTCAAAAGAGGTACCATAAAGCCACAACGCTAAGCATTATGATAAAATCTAATAAATTTCAAAACTTAGCTGGCAGCTGGAACCCACGCTGAGACAGAAAAACGAGACAGATTGAAGGGCTTTCCACCAAGCGAATTGAAGAGCTTTCCACCCAAAAGGGCTACATCCGCCCAGAAAGGTTATAGCTACGACACAGCGCTGCGTTTTGGATCCAAAGATCCTTTATCAAGTAGTGAAAAATGTAGGAAAGTTCCACAAATGATGAAATATCCGTTGTACATTGGTCATTCAATAAGTTGTATGCTCGTCTCAACTCACGATACAGCAGCAACTTTCACAGTTCCTCTGTCTGACGTCATGATCAGGTGATGTTGCAATATATACCCACAAAAGGTAAAACTACGGAAATCCCAGAAGGTCAAAATAACAATTTAGGAGCCTAAAGTGCTCCACCAGTCAAGTTCAGAATTTAACCCATTGGGATCAACAGTATCCAAGCGGAAGATCCAACGTTGCTCCAAAGTCTGTAGACGTTGCTCACGATCCCCACCATAAGAATCCGGGATCGTCGTGATCAATAACATACCACCTTAGATCCGTAAATGTATGTTGTAATTGGGCACAATGAGGGACTATAGGAGCTGTCAAAGTGTTAGTGTTAATTCTAGACTTGTGCCCAGAGAGACGTTTCTTCATCGGGCGGATAGTACGTCCCACATATTGAAAACCACAGGGACAAGTCAATAAGTAAACTACATGTGAAGAAAAACAGGTATTATGCCATTTCAGTGTAAACAAACGATCTGTCTTCACATGTTTTCCAAATAGTACCCGTTTTGAATTTCTTACAATATAAATAGCGTGTAGAGTGACAAGCAGAATGGCCTGGATTTTAATGAGAACGAATCGGGCGGTCATCCCCAGTAGCAGAATGAACTATCAGAATGAACTCAGAGAGGAGGTGGCGAGGCTGAGGAGCATTCAAGACAGTGAGAAGTACATTGATGAGATGCTTCTTGCAGCAACCAAGCTCTCCAGCACAGGAGAAGATGGGTGCCAACAGAATGTCGATGGTTGGACACAAGTCACCAGGGCCTGCAAAATCACCAATCCAACTTCTCCAGCCCTTGAATTGAAGAACCATTATGCAGCCCTGGAAGTGGAGGAGGTGAAAGCATCCCTGGAAAAGGAAGAACCAGAGTTCAAGTACCCCAAAGTTGCAGAATCAGTGACCAGAAGGAAACGAAGGGTAGAGGTGGTTGGAGACTCTCTTCTGAGGGGTACTGAGGCGTCCATCTGCCGACCAGACTTGATGTCCAGAGAGGTATGCTGTCTGCCTGGTGCCAAAATCCAAGATGTTACGGAGAGTTTGCCGAGACTCATCAAGCCCACTGACTATTACCCAATGTTGCTAATCCATGTTGGAACAAATGATACTGCCAGGTATACCTCGGAACGTATCAAAAGTGACTTCATGGCTCTGGGACAGAGGGTGAAGCAGTTAGGTGCACAGGTGGTGTTCTCTTCAATCCTCCCTGTTGAGGGTAAAGGCCAAGGCAGAGAGGCTCGCATCCTGGAGATGAATGCATGGCTGCATGGATGGTGTCATCGAGAGCGTTTTGGTTTCCTAGATAATGCGATGCTGTTCCAAGGGTTGCAGAGCAGAGATGGCATCCATCTGTCCAAGAAAGGTCAACGCATCTTCGGTAGTAGACTGGCTAATCTACTGAAGAGGGCTTTAAACTAATTTCGTTGGGGATAGGTGACCTTTAACTCTGCCTACGATGTTTATAAATCGCTACCTTCCTCGTTGTACTCACTTTCGCTGATTGTACATAGTTGATTGTACATAGTTGATTGTACATAGTTCTCCGAAGTTTAATTGTTTAAGTTAAAATGTACATAATTCTTGTAATGTTTAATGTAAAAACAGAGATGTTACCCTGTTTACTTGACTGTTACATGTAAACAGCACCTGATCACTGGAAGGTTGCGGTATATAAAAGATTGTTAAATAAATAAATAAAATGGGTGAAGAAAGCCCCCAGGTAAGTGAAAGCCCCCAGGTAGGTGATACATTAAATACCTTTTTTGGAAATGGGTAACAGGGGTAACATAGAAAAGAAAAGACTGTTAAATAAATATGGAAAGCAGTGTGTATAAATGCCCGTAGCATGGGAAATAAGATCCCTGAAGTTGAAGCTTTGGTGGGAGTGGCTGACTTGGATTTAGTGGCAGTTACAGAAACATGGTTCACAGAAAACCATGACTGGGATGTAACTATACCTGACTATATTTTATTCAGAAAGGACAGGGTAGGAAGAAGGGGAGGAGGAGTGGCACTATATGTAAAAACTACTATTAAAGCTTTGGAATTACAAAGCTTAAAAGGGAGAGAGGAGGCATTATGGGTTAAACTAGAAAGAGGGAAAGAGAAATCTATTTGCATTGGTGTGATATGCAGACCTCCCTCACAAGAGGAAGAGATGGTCAGAGTTAATTGAAGACATACGCAGCATTGCTAGGAAAGGGGAAGTGCTACTGATAGGAGATTTCAATATGCCAGATGTTGATTGGCACATTCCTGCTGCAGTATCATCTAGAAGTAAGGAGATCCTGGATTCTCTACAGGGAGAACTATTCAGGCAATTGGTAACAGACCCCACACGTGAAGGGACCATACTGGACTTGGTGCTTACCAATGGTGAAAGTGTTTCTGATGTTGTAGTGGGAGATCATTTTGCATCCAGTGATCACCAGATGATGTGGTTCAGTATTAGGACTAGGGCTGTTAGAATCCATTCAAAGGTGAGGATCTTAGACTTTAGGAAGACTAACTTTGCGAAGATGGGCCAATACCTCAGGGAGTCGTTAGTGGGATGGGAACAGCTGGGGGATGTAGAAAAACAGTGGGCAAAACTGAAAGGGGATATTTTAAGGGCAGCCAACCTTTTTGTTAAAATGGTAAATAAAGGCAAAAGGAAAAGGAGACCGCTATGGTTTTCTAAGGAAGTAGCTGAAAAAGTGAAGAAAAAGAGGGAGGCCTTCATGAAATACAAGAGATCACAGAGAGAGGAAGACAAGCATCTGTATTTGGAAAAACTTAGAGAAGCTAGCAAAGTAGTCAAGAAGGCAAAGATTCAAAAGGAGGAGGAAATAGCCAATGCAATAAAATGGGGGGATAAGACATTTTTTAGATATATTAGTGAGAAGAGGAAGGGCAAAAGTGGTATTGTCAGACTCAAGGGTGCAGGGGGGGAATATGTAGAAGTTGATAAGGATAAAGCGGAATTGCTTAACAAATATTTTTGTTCTGTGTTCACAGATGAAGAACCAGGAGCAGGACCTCAGAAAACACCCACAAATAGGAACAGAAGCGAGGGACATCTTGAACAATTTTCAGAAGACTGTGTTCGTGAGAAACTAGCTCAACTTAAAGTAGACAAAGCGATGGGACCGGATGGGATACACCCTAGAATACTGAGGGAACTTGGGGACGTTCTAGCAACTCCACTGACTGACCTTTTCAATGCCTCGTTGGAGTCGGGAGTGGTGCCAAAGGACTGGAGAGAGGCTCATGTGGTGCCTTTACACAAAAGCAGAAGTAAGGATGTGGTTGAAAACTACAGGCCGGTTAGTTTAACTTCGGTGCTGAGTAAATTATTGGAAATGCTGCTGAAAGAGAAAATAGTGAGGTTTCTGGAGTCCAGCGGATTACAGGATCCGAGGCAGCATGGATTCACCAGAGGCAGGTCTTTTCAGACAAATCTGATTGATTTCTTTGACTGGGTGACCAGGGAGTTGGACCGAGGGAGAGCTCTAGATGTGGTGTATTTAGATTTCAGTAAAGCCTTTGACACTGTTCCTCACAGGTGACTTATAAACAAACTGAGCACCCTAGGGATGGACCCTAAAGTTACTGCTTGGGTTAGAAATTGGTTGGGTGGGAGGCGACAAAGGGTACAAGTAAATGGAGCTCACTCTGAGGAGAAGGATGTTACCAGTGGTGTGCCCCAGGGATCTGTCCTTGATCCGATTCTTTTTAACATCTTTGTTAGTGATATAGCGGAAGGGCTGTCGGGTAAGGTTTGCCTCTTTGCAGATGATACCAAAATCTGCAATAGAGTAGACACCCAGGAAGGTGTAGATAACATGAGGAGGGATCTAGCTAAGCTTGAAGAATGGTCTAAAATTTGGCAGCTGGGATTTAATATTAAAAAATGTAAGGTCATGCATTTGGGCTGCAGCAATCCAAGGGAGCAATACAGTATAGGAGGTGAAGTACTTTTGTCCACTAAAGAAGAGCGGGACCTAGGCGTGGTTGTGTCTGATGATCTTAAAGTAGCTAAACAGGTAGAAAAGGCGGCGGCAAAAGCTAGAAGGATGCTTGGGTGCATACGGAGAGGAATGACTAGCAGAAAAAAGGAGGTGATAATGCCTCTGTATAAGTCTTTGGTGCGACGTCATTTGGAGTATAGTGTGCAATTCTGGAGACCGCACCTTCAAAACGATGTGAACAGGATGGAGTCAGTGCAGAGGGTGGCTACTAAAATGATTAGTGGGCTTCATTATAAAGCATATGAGGACAGACTTAAGGATCTTAATATGTACAGCTTAGAGGAAAGGCCGGATAGAGGTGATATGATTGAGATGTTTAAATACCTCCGTGGCATAAATGTTCAGGGAGAAAGCCTCTTTCAATTGAAAGCAAGTTCTGCTACAAGGGGACATGGGATGAGGGTGAAGGGAGATAGATTCAGGAGTGATATGCGGAAATATTTCTTTACGGAAAGAGTAGTGGATCCATGGAATAGTCTCCCAGTGGAGGTGGTAGAGATGAGGACAGTAACTGAATTCAAAACAGCATGGGACCAACACCGAGGATCTCTAAAGGTAAAAAGTGGACTGTTGTAGTTGTTGATATGGAAGGACAGACTAGATAGGCCATGTGGTCTTTTTCTGTCATCATTTTTCTCTGTTTCTATATCCCGGATATTAGAGCCACGTTGAAAAGCCACTATCAAGTCTTTCTTAAAGCATGAAGAAAGGGCCAAAATGTGCCAGTGTCTACACAAAATGTGCACCACTTGCGGACTTCTATTGATAGTGCCCTCCAACAGGATTTTCGGGGGGGGGGGGGGCAGGGAATGCAACAATCAACCTCCATATCAAGCTTGGTTTCCCAGGAGAGGCCAAGGTCAGATGGCACGACCCTATCGGCCTCAGCGGTGGTGAACCTCAGCTCTTATTCCCTGGCTTTAGTTGAGGAACGTGTTTTAAATTGGAGACTTTCATTTGTCCCATCTCCTTACTTTAACTCATTTAAGACACGTCTGGCACTGTACTGATTTTTTTTGGCAATTTCATATCATACATTATTTTTCTGATAAACCGTCTATGCTCAAGGATGACTCCATATTTGGAGGTACAGTCAAACCTCGGTTTTCGTATGCCCTGGTTTTCGTACGATTCGGTTTTCGTTGACTTTTTTCATCAAGATTTTGTTCCGGTTTTCGTACGTTGTCTCGGTTTTCGTACAGTTGAAAATGGAGCACCATCTTGTGGCCAGAAGTGGGATTTTCTTTATTTTGATTTTCTTGCTGATTGACTGTCTTCCATATTTATTGGCGCTTCTCTTTTACAAGGCAGGCTGGAGCCCCAATTGGGCAGCCGGCCAAGATGGCTGTTCCCACCTCCGCTGCTGGTGGTGATTGCTCGATCCCCGGAGGGGAGAGCAGCTGGAGCTGGCTGGAGTGCGTCCCATATGCCAACAAAAGTCTTCAATAAAGGTAAAAGTGATGTTACATGCTCATTTATCCATTTCATTAGTCATTTATATGTATTTCTCATTGTTTTCTGTATGTAAAAATATAGTTATTCTCTATAAAATGTATTTTTTGTCAATATTTTTGGGTGTCTGGAACGGATTAATTGAATTTACATTATTTCTTATGGGAAATCTTGCTTCGGTTTTAGTCCGTTTCGGTTTTAGTCAGACTTTTTTGAACGGATTAATCATGAAAACCGAGGTTTGACTGTATTTCATTTTGGCTTCCACCTGGTCCTATTCCACCTTTTTTTAGTAACCTATCAACAGTTGGTGCTATCTGATTTGGTCCTTTTGGAAGGTTCTTTACCTGGCTATTCGAATCTGTCACGAGAGGAACGAGTGGCTCTGTCCTCTCTTATTACTAACAATGACATAGTGATTAGGAATGCAGATAAAGGAGGCTCTATAGTTTTATTTATTTATTTAAACAGATTTGTATACCACCTTATCCTTCAATCAAAGTGGTCACACCACAAATGGAGGGTTACATTTAACCTAAGGGAACTTAACAACATCTAGACAGTAAAATTGGAGGGTTACATTTATCATAAGGGTAGCGTTTGGGCATTAGAATGTAATTAACAACGTTAAGTTGTGTTTGGGGTTTGTGTATGCCTATTTGGGATGGGTGAGTATCGAATCGGTATTTGATGCATTACCGTTTAAGTGGGGACTGTCTTCTGTCTGCTGATAAGTTTCAATAAATAGGTATGTTTTGAGATCCTTTTGGAAGTCTGTTAGGTCTTTCTTCACAATATCATCAACAGATTATGTCCCACTTATCTGACACTAAATACTATTGTTTATTGACTCAAGACCCTTCTGACAGATTGAAATTAGAGATTGCAGTTAGTGAACCAGGCAGTGGAAGCTGGACAATTAACATCTAAGGAAGGAAAATTTTGATTCCACAATACCCTCGGGTTCCTATTTTTCATACTGTACCCAAGATACACAAATCTCTCATTGATCCTCCTTGCAGACCCTATAGTGTCTTGTCTCGGGTCTGTTCTGGAACCTTTGTCTAAATTCTGTGATCATTTTTTGCAATGGGCAGCAAGCTCTGTGAGATTATATCTTAAAGACACTTCTCATTTTTTGTCTCTCATAGCTCAATGCAATTTCTCTTTTGAGTCTACCTGGCTAGTCACGGTGGATGTGACTGCGCTTTATACTAATATAGACCAGAAGGCGACTTTGGAGATCATAGCGGCCACACCATTTTCAATACCAGAACGGATACCTAGATCATTGTTTTTGGAATTGCTCACTTATGTGCTTACACAAAATTATTATTTTTTGTATGATTCTCAGTTTTATTTTCAGACTTTTTGGATCGCTATGGGGCCACTGTGGCTCCATCTGTAGCAACAATTTATATGGCTTCATTGGAAGAAAAGTTCATTTATGGTTCTGAATGGTTTAATAATAATCCATTATGGGTATGTTTCCTTGATGACATTTTCTTTCTATGGACGGATACTCAACAATCTTTAATGGACTTTTTGAATTAGTTAAACACTATCAAACCAAATATATAGTTTACTGCTAAGTATAATTTCACCACTATTGAATTTTTGGATGTGTGCCTCTACAAATCTGGAATCTCTCTTTGGTCTATGTTATACCGAAAACCGGTTCAGTGTAACACATTGTTGCAGTTTCAAAGCCATCATCTGGGCCCCTTACATAGGGCACTTCCATTTGGACAATATCTAGGTTTAAAACGTATCTGTTCAACTACTGAGCAATTTAGGTTCCATTCAAAGGACTTATGTCATCGTCTTTTTGATCGGGGGTATACATCACGAGTTATTGAAAAAGCTTTTAAGAGAGCCAAATATATACATCGAGAATGGCTTTTGAACCAGGATGATGGTACAAATTGCCCCTTGGAAAGTGCTGATAACAAGATAGTGGGAGTTTTTCCCTACATGATTGGCTCCCCGCAAGTGGTGGATATTTTA
The DNA here is from genome assembly GCA_033557465.1 of Ichthyophis bannanicus. NCBI lineage: Eukaryota > Metazoa > Chordata > Amphibia > Gymnophiona > Ichthyophiidae > Ichthyophis > Ichthyophis bannanicus. The sequence goes on along the minus strand of CM066036.1, from coordinate 136,167,429 downwards.
CGTAGACACTGGCACATTTTGGCCCTTTCTTCATGCTTTAAGAAAGATTTGATGGTGGCTGTAATATCCGGGATATGGTGGTTCATTCTGCTATTGGGGATGACCGCCCGATTCGTTCTCATGAAAATCCGGGCCATTTTGCTTGTCACTCTACACGCTGTTTATATTGTAAGCAATCCCAAACGGTTATTATTTGAAAACATGTGAAGACAGATCATTTGTTTACATTGAAATGGCATACTACCTGTTTTTTCTTCATATGTAGTTTACTTATTGACTTGTTCCTGTGGTCTTCTATGTGGGACGTACTATCTACTCAGTGAAGAAACGTCTCTCTGAGCCTAAGTCTAAAATTAAAACTAACACTTTGACAGCTCCTATAGTCCCTCATTGTGCCCAATTACAACATATATTTATGGATCTAAGGTGGTGTGTTATTGATCACTTACCCCCGGATTCTCATGGTGGGGATCGTGAGCAATGTCTACAGACTTTGGAGCAACGTTGGATCTTCCACTTGGATACGGATACTGTTGATCCCAATGGGTTAAATTCTGAACTTGATTGGTGGAGCACTTTGGACTCCTAAATTGTTATTTTGACCTTCGGGGATGTCCATAGTTTTACCTTTTGTGGGTATATATTGCAACATCACCTTGTCATGATGTCAGGCGCCATCCTCTTTAGAAGAATTGTGAAAGTTGCTGCTGTATCGTGAGTTGAGACGAGCATACAACTTATTGAATGACCAGTGTACAACAGATATTTCATCATTTGTGGAACTTTCCTACATTTTTCACTACTTGATAAAGGATCTTTGGATCCAAAACGCAGCGCTGTGTCGTAGCTATAACCTTTCTGGGCAGATGTAGCCCTTTTGGGTGGAAAGCTCTTCAATTCGCTTGGTGGAAAGCCCTTCAATCCGTCTGGTTTTTCTGGCTCAGCGTGGGTTCCAGCTGCCAGCTAAGTTTTGAAATTTATTAGATTTTATCATAATTGTTAGCGTTGTGGCTTTATAGTACCTCTTTTGAAGAAAAAAAAGAAAAATAGGAAAAGATATTGTACTAACACACTTTTTTCACTTTAAGAGTAAAATGGAGTGATTCGTTTTTCGAAGGGGTTGGAAAAAATCTTTTTCGCTTGCGCAACGAATTTTCCAACATTTATATTTGTATGTGATGTGTTTTCTTCCTCATTAGTTTTTGTGATTGGACGTATTATATTGACAAGTTTGACTCGGACAGCCTATGACAGCTTTGAGTCGACAGCTAGAGTAGCTTTGGCTGGCATTGCTGCTCGACACCAGCCTTGGCTACAGTCCTCTGACCTGGAACATTGCATTCTGGTCAATCTGGTTGATGTACCTTGCCGGAGAGGGAATTTCTAAGACAAACCCATGAGTGATAAGGCTGCAGAGTTGGAGTCCGAGGTCTTGATGAGGACTAGGCTCTCCAAGAAACCGCTGACCCTTCCTGAAGGAAGCCTTCAGGTAAAAAGCCCTTCTACCCGAAGAAGAGGAAGGTTTATGGAAACTACCCTCAGTACCAGGCTTTCCCAGCTCCCCAACAGGGGCAGCAGGCCAAAGGATGAGGGCATGACTCTCGTAAGCCTAAGGCTCCCAAAGCCCAGGCACTGGCTCAGGTCCAGCCTGGCAGGGGTTTTTGACTCCTTGGGTATAGCATCTCCTCCCCCAGGAAGGCCAGCCCAGCAGCCCACAGGGGGGTGTCTGTTCTGTATGCCCACCTGTGGCTATCCATCACCATTGACTCCTGGGCACTGCAGATGGTAAGGGAGGGTTACCTCTTCCACCTGACACAGATACCACCTCCATTCTTCCCAGGAGAGCCCGCCAGGACTCCCACCAGACCTTGCTTTTGCAGGAGCTCGCAGGCTTTCTAGAGGGCAGGGGCACCTCAGGGGCAAGGGGTTCTGCTCCCGGTACTTCCTCATACTAAAGAAAACCAGAGGCTTTCTGGACCTGCGGGATCTAAACAGGTTCCTGGTGAAGGAAAAGTTCAAAATGCTCTCCCTTGGAACACTGCTGCCATACCCAACCACAGGAAATACCTCGGGTTCGTGGTGGGAAGCGGTCACTACCAGTACAGGGTACTACCCTTTGGACTGCATCTGCACCGAAGGTATTCACCAAGTGCCTGACGGTAGTCACGGCCTACCTTTGTCTCCAGAGAGCCTTTGTTTTCCCCTACCTGGACGACTGGCTCATAAGAGGCCACAGAGCTGCAGCACACAACAGCGCGCACCATCCTTATCCTGCAGCATTTGGGATTCGTGATAAACCACCAAAGTGCAGTCTCCTCCCAACACGGTGTCTGGAGTCATAGGGGCAAGGCTGGACACCATTCAGGCAAAAGCCTTTCTCCCTCGGGACTGTATATGGGCTGATCACCTCAGGGTGCTGTCGTTGCAGTGCAGCACCAGCACTCTGTGTCACCTTCAGCTCCGCCTGCTGGGTCACATGGAATCTTCAGTTACGCCTATCTTCACATAGGGGTGGCTCAGTGGGGCCTCTGCTCCCAGTAGACCTAGGCCATAGGCTGTTTGCGGGACAGGGTGGTGGTGACCCATCAACTGGCCGACTCCCTCACTCCCTCCCCCAGCACTACCTGGCCGGGATGCCTTTTCAGGCCCCCGCCCCCCCAGAGGGTCCAAACCACGGACGCCTCCCTCTTAGGCTGGGGAGCCCACTGCGACAATCTCTGCACTCAGGGCAGTTGGTTGCAGACAGACATTCTGCAGCAGGTCAGCCTCTTGGAGCTTCGAGCCATATCCATGGCCCTCCAAGCCTTCTGTCACCATCTGCAACACCATTCAGTTCTATATCAACAAGCAGGGGGACACGGGATCGTACACTCTCTGCCAAGAGGCAGTAGCTCTCATATGTGAACAACCACAGGATGCTCCTGCGGGTGGTGTATCTGCTGAGCCAGGACAACGCTCTGGCGGACAGGCTGAGCAGGGTCCTCCAGCCGCACAAGTGGCGGCTTCAGTTCTGGGGGACTCCACATATAGACCTTTTTGCCAGTCTGGCCAACAACCAGTGACCCGCTTCTACTCCAAGCAGCCACACCCATCCTGGGTGGCAGCAGATGCCTTCCCCATCCCGTGGACGGAGGGCCTTCTCTATGCCTTTCCACCCACGCCGCTGATTGCCAAAACCTTGTTCAAGGTTTAACACAACAGGGCATCTCTGATACTAGTAGTCCCTCGGTGGCCCAGACAACCATGATTGCTACTGCTCCTTCGCTTATCCATGGTGCCCCCAGTCCCCCTGGAGAGTGCCCCAGGGCTGCTTTCGCAGGAGGAGGGCTCCCTCCTAAACCCCAACTTGGGGTCTCTGACGCTAACGGCCTGGCTGCTGAAAGGGTAGGCTTGGCCCCTTTCAACCTTTAAGGGGAGGTAGCGGAGGTTCTCCTGGCCTTCCGTAGGACCTCCACAAGACGGGCTTACACCTTCAAATGGTGCAAATTCTCAGTGTCGTGCGCTGAGTGACAGGTCAACCTGTTCTGCTCTGTGCAGTTTGTGCTGCAATATTTGCTTCACCTGTCCCAGGCAGGAGTGAAATCCAACTCTGTCAACGTCCACCTGAATGCACTCGCAGCGCACAAGCACCTTATAGAGGGCAAGTCCCTCTCCATCCAACCTCTCGTGACCTTCATGTTCTGGATTGCAAGAGTGCTCTGTCCTTCTTCCTCCAACGTACCCAGAGCCCCTCCGCAAAGCCTTGCAGCTCTTCGTCTCCTATGACTCCAGTCGGCTGGGGGCAGCGGTGACAAAACATACTGTGCCCACCTGGGTGGCGGACTGCATTGCCATCATCTACGAGCAGGCTGGGCTCTTGCTAGAGCGCCGGGTTATGGCGCACAGTGCCAGGTCCATGGTAGCATCCATAGCAAATCTGCATTCTGTTCCTCTGTTGGAGATCTGCCGTGCCGCAACCTGGTCCTCATTCCATACCTTCACAACTCATTACTGCCTAGAGAGGGACTCTCATAGGGATAGTGCCTTTGGCCAGGCTGTACGCCGTCATCTATTCGGGATGTAGGCACCTCCTGCCCTCTGGCCCTTGTGTGTTCAGGCTACCGCAGAGCTGGTTTCTCGCTGGACACTTGGGCCGCTCGGGAGTCTGTCTTCTCAGGGCTCATTGTTGCAGCTTACGGCTCACCTTTCTGGTCACCTGTGGCTTTTTACAGGTTTTTTGGTAGCCTGTTGCTAGGGAGTCCCATATGTGAGGACTGATTTCCTGCTTGTTCCCGGAGAAAGCGTAGTTACTCACCTGTAACAGTTGTTCTTGGGGTACAGCAGGAATCAGTCCTAACAACCCTCCCTCCTCTCTATGGAGTTGCTTTTTGTGTCAATTTTGCCTTTGAGCTATGTCATCCTATTGAGGCAAGATGGCACCCTTGGGTGGTAAGGGGACCATGCATGCATGCTGCATCTCTCAAAGGCTTTCTTTGAAAGCTGGGGAGAAGCTACTGCGCAACCTCTGTCACGGTCACCCATATGTGAGGACTGATTCCTGCTTTCCCCGGAGAACACCTATTACAGGTGAGTAACTACGCTTTTTTCCGTCATCCTCCCTTCTCCCCTTTCCTCCTTAGACAGCAGAATGGTTTCTTTTTTTTTCTACCAGGTTCTATGCAGGTATATGAAATGACCCACTCTAGAAAGGCCCTTACATGCTTTATCTGTTTTTTAACTATCATTGCAGTGTAAACTAGCTTATGTATATAGTTTACCCTGTTATCCAAGTTTGTACTCCTGTTCGATGTAAAACCTGACAGCTTGTCATCATGGTCGTTATGTTATGATGTAAACCGCGCTGATACTAAATAGCCCGGTATATAAGAAACTGTAATAAATAAATAAATAAAATTACTGAGAAAAAGTGTAGAAAGTGAAAGTAAACCCTTCAGAGAGCAGGGCTGGAGGGGTTCTGGTGAAGCCTGTCAGTGGAGGCAAGATGAGGGGGCAAATCCTGGGGAGGCTTTGCAACCAATACTGAGGGACTCCCTACTGCTCTGCTGTGGGCTTGCTCTGGCATGTTGGAAAGGAACACTGTAAAATATGCATTTAAGCAAAGCAGCTGCTTTTGCCGTGTTTGCTATGGGAGAACTGCAAACTTTAATTTTAATAAGTTTCTCCTCAGACCGAGTAATGCTGATAGAGGCTGCTAAAGCTGCAACATGATTTTCACAGTGGCGGGGAACTGTGCCTGTTCAAGATACAAGTAGCACATCTCCCTCAAGCCAGCTGACAAAGTACGGAGGGAATCCTGGCTATAGCCTGAACCAGGGGGAACTCAGGGATCCCCTTGGGAGGGCTCCTGCCATTTTGGAACCCCAGATTTTGCAGAAGATGGCGGCCTTCTTTTAGAGGCTCTTTCTGCGCTGCAGGGACTGTTTCAGGTGGGAGTGGGTATACAGCAAAGTGAGTATCTTCCAAGGGCTCGGGGATTGACACTAGAAGGGCAAAAGAGGCATGAGGCACCGAAGGATGACTTGACTTTGAAGCCCTTGACAGTCTCCGGAGCCTTCCCCCTGCTTCCTCATTTGAGGGGGATGAGGAAGAGGGGATTATATCCCTCTTTCCAGTAGGTGAGTTCTTTATGAAGGAAATTGATGAATCCTTGGTCATGTTTCCTTCATAAGGAAATATTGCTACTCATCTTCCATATCACTTTGGTTCTTGCTAGAAGGCCCCTGCGAGCTGCCCAAATCCTTCCCATTTCATAAGTTGCTCAAAAAGAAGATTTCATTATGGGATTCCACAGAAATGGTTCTGAAAGGAAATAGTCATGGGAAAGCTCTGTCCTTTATCCCAAGATGACTTGGATCTTCTGATCCACCTCCCTAGAGTAGATGCTTTGTTTGCTATGGTGACTTGCAAGATCACCATTCTAGAGGAAGAAGGCTTCTTCCCTTCTCTTTCTGTGGATAACACTACACTCCTTCCTGTCTCCTCAGCTCGCAACATTGGTGTCATCTTTGACTCGACTCTCTCTTTCTCTGCATATATCCGACAGATAGCTAACACCTGTCTCTTCTTGCTCTAGAACATTGGCTAAATTCATCTCTTCCTTTCTACACACACTACTAAGACACTTATCTACTCTCACTTCCTGTCTAGACTACTGCAGCCTGCTCCTGACTGGTTTCCCTCTGAATCATCTCCCTCCCCTTTAATCTTTTCAAGACTCAGCTGCACGGCTAATATTCCATCAGCCTCAATATGCTCATATAACTCCTCTTCTCAAGTCGCTTTACTTGCTCCCTATTTGTTTCCTTATCCAGTTCAAGCTTCTCCTATTGACCTATAAGTGCACTTATTCTGCTGCTCTTCACTACCTTTCCTCTCTTATCTCTCCCTACACCCCTCCTCAGGAACTCCGCTCTTCTGGCAGATCCCTTCTTTCTCAGGAACAAGCAGTAAGTCAGTCCTCACTTATGGGTGACATTGGCACCGACAGAGCCCGCGCAGAGCAATTCCCCAGCTTTCAAAGAAAGCATTTGGGATTGCTGCCACGCATGCGTGGACCTCTTTCCTCCCAAAGGTGCCATCTTGCTCAGTCTCCCTTTTTCCACGGAGCCCTTCGGATGCACATCCTCGTCCCTCGGAAAACGTTTTTCGTTTTCAGCCTCCTGGCCATGGTTTTTCTGGTAGCACCGGTCCTCTTCCGTCCTCCCTTGCTCTCCTTTTTTCCCTCAAGCAAGGGGATATCCTTCCTGTAACGTTTTTTTCCCTTTTGCAGGCTTCGTGCCTTTTTCTCTCCCAATCGCTGGCCACACAGGTCTTCTACCTAGTGGGGGCGCTTTTTGTCCCAATGGCCACCGATTTAAAAAAAAAATGCAACAGATGAGGAGCTCGATATTCATAATAAACATAAAAGGACTTAACTCCACCACCTCACCTGCTGATCCATGCCCATCCCATTGGATCAAGTCTGCATGTTTGGAATTAAGCCCTCACATCTCCAGAATCATTCACCTTTCCTTCAACAAGGGTCTTGTTCCAACACCACTGAAAACTGCTACCATCAAACCACTTCTAAAAAAAAATCCCAAGTTAGATCCACTAGACTGGAACTCCTATCGTCCCATATCTAGTCTTACCTTCCTGACTAAGATAATTGAGAAAATAGCACAACAACAAATCCAAGACCACATTGGTACTTACGCTCCTCTGGATCCTCAGCAGCATGGATTCCGCCAACATCATGATGTTGAGACCTTGCTCACCTCCTTATTTGATAATCTGATTAAAGGTATAAATAGACCTAAATAGGGCTTCATCCTTATCTTCTTGGACATTGCCTCAGCTTTCGATACAGTCTGTCACAGCCTCTTGCTTATTCAACTTCAACTTAAAGGCATTCAGGGTTCAGCACTAGATTGGTGTCGCTCTTATCTATCAGATCGCCAACAACAGGTTTGCATACATACACTAACATCAACTATGTTTCATCAAACCCAAAGTGTACCACAGGGCTCTTCCCTCTCTGCCCTACTATTTAATATATAATCTCCAGGAACAAGCAGGAATGAGTCTTCACATATGGGTATCGTCTGTACCGACGGAGCCTGCACGGGAACGCTCCCCAGCGTCCAATAAGAAAGCTTTTGGGAGCATCCCACAGCGCCTGCGCACTGCCTTCCTGCCTTTCCCAACCGCCTCTCTCTAGTTCTTCTTTTCCGCGGAGCCAGCAGGTCGTGTTTCTGTCGCCGCAGAAGAAGTTCTTTATTTTTCTGTCTCGCGTCTGCCTTCTTCGACGTCAGACCGGTACCGCCGGTCTTTTCTTTTCTTTCTTAAAAAAACAAAACAAAAAAAACTTTTCTTTCTTCAACTGTGCATTTTCAGTTTGGGTCTTAGGCCTGAACATTTTTTCTCCTTATGGAGAAGCCCGCTTCCGGGTTCAAAAAGTGCACGAAATGTGGCGGTACTATTTCTGTCACCAAAGATCCAATACGAGGGCAAAAATCACGTTAAACCAGAGACACAGTCCAAAGACATGATGGTAGTGGAAAAACACTTTTATTACTGAAGCCTTTAGTCAACCCGAAACAGGCCGTGTTTCGCAAACCTTCGTCAGGGGTTGATCAGGTCAAATTCTAAAAACATGGAAATGAAAACATAACATACACAAACATAATAAAATTGGTGTGAGAGAACAGAGCATTGAATAAATTAGATAAAACATATATATATGGATGAAATAACCATCATAAATAATTAGAAAAATATAAATATGATAAATATATATAAAACAAATAAAACAATAAAAAGTGTGGACGCACAAATGTGAATAATTCATTAAACCTTAATATACACTTATAACTTATAAAATACATAAACTATCAGTAACTCAATCAGAGAAGAACAGAAATGTGACAAACAACAGGTACCTCAGTATGAGGACCCAGCACCTATGGCCTTCGGAGAAATAAACTTGATGGCTAAAATACATAATCCACATTCAATTTAAAAAATAATAAATATAAATACACTTTTTTATAAAACATACATATCATCTAAGTAAAAGATGTTAAATGAAATTGGGGACCAACAGAGGTAGGACAGCAAGAGCAAAAATTATAAACATCAATATTTAAATAAATAACTCCTACACTAGCTACACTTTAGGGGTCAGTTTTGTAAGTACTATAGAATACATCTAGTACATTGACGTTTATGACTGTTTTTAGCCTCCGACAATTCGCTCCTGCTGCTTCCTATTCTTGTTTTAGTTGACTTATCTCCAGTACGTACTTTTAAATCATTCATTAAGTATGGTATATAAGTTCATGTGCATTTTATTATTTTTTTTTTATTTATTCATTGTTGGATGGGCTTTTTGCTCCTTTGTTTTAGCGATGTATTTTGAGATTAGTTCTGTAGTTGATACAAAAAACATCTAGAACTCTAAAGTCTGTGTTTGATACTATATCTCTTGACAATTCGCTCCTGCACCTTTTTAGTCATCAGCGTCTCTTGTTACATTTAGTTAGTTTTTTAACTATGGTATTTATTATGTATGTCAAAAAGTTATTATGCATTTTAGTTATTTATTTAAATATTGATGTTTATAATTTTTGCTCTTGCTGTCCTACCTCTGTTGGTCCCCAATTTCATTTAACATCTTTTACTTAGATGATCTGTATGTTTTATAAGAAAGTGTATTTATATTTATTATTTTTTTAATTGTATGTCGGTTTAATTGTATGTGGGTTATGTATTTTAGCCATCAAGTTTATTTCTCCAAAGGCCATAGGTGCTGGGTCCTCATACTGAGGTACCTGTTGTTTGTCACATTTCTGTTCTTCTCTGATTGAGTTACTGATAGTTTATGTATTTTATAAATTATAAGTGTGTATTTATGATGGTTATTTCATCCATATATGTATGTTTTATCTAATTTATTCATTGCTCTGTTCTCTCACACCAATTTTATTATGTTTGTGTTATGTTTTCATTTCCATGTTTTTAGAATTTGACCTGATCAACCCCTGACGAAGGTTTGCGAAACACGGCATGTGTCGAGTTCACAATTTCTGTCACCGACACCCATTATTGGTGTCTAAAATGTTTGGGTCCTGACCATTCCATCACGGATTGTGTGTCCTGTACCATGATGTCGAAAAGAGGTCGGCAGAACCGAGCAGCCAAGCTCAGTACCCTGTTTCCCTCTGATGCAGCCTCGGTGGCATCGACGTCTTCCAGGGCTGCTTCTTCCTCCCATGGATCTCAGGTAACCAAACATAAATCTAGCCAGTCCTCGAAGGGCAAATCTCCCTCTAAGCATCGAGATGCCTCCGGGCTTGTCCTCGAGGATTCCGCACCGGCAAAATTACCCCGGCGGGAAGTTCTGGCTTCCAAAGCATTATCTATGGGGTCACAGGTTGACATCGATGGCTCGACCTCGACCGATCACCTGTTGCCGTGTTCTGGGGTACCGGTGGCCTCCACTGGTACCGACGGCCTCCACTGGTACCGACATCCAGACTCTGGTGGCGTCGATGGATCAGAAGATTCTGTCCATGCAGCGCACCCTAACGGCGTTTATGCAGGCTTCGACGCCTCCGGTACCACAACAATCTTCGTTGCTGGTACCGACTGCGGCACCGGCATCGTTCCCGGTGCCGGTACCGATTGCATCGACATCGGCTCCGGTGTAGACTGCAACGGTACCCTGTCCTATGATGCCCATTGGTACCGAATCGGTACCGCTTACTCCCGATGTCGATCCCACTCGGTACGCGTATCGGGCTTTACAGGAGCATCCAGACAGGCGATACTTCGATTCCTCCGAAGACTCTGAGTCGGAGGCTTCTGTCGAGGCACCAGTACTTCTTCCTCAGGAGTCTGCTTCTCCAAAACGAAGAATGTCTCCTCCAGAAGACTTGTCTTTTCAAGACTTCATTAGGGAAGTAGCTAGGGGCCTCTCCATTACAGTGGCCCCTGAGTCAGAGCCTAGAGCCAAGCAATTAGATATTTTCCAATATCCTAAGGCTCCTAAAGAAGCAGCTACCTTACCTATTCATGAGATTCTCTATGATCTCATGTTGAGCATGTGGGAGACTCCTCTTACCACCTCTCCTCATTCTCGTAAGTTAGACACCATGTACCGTGTCCCTCCTTGTCCTGGCTTTCATAAGTCTCAGCTTCCTCACCACTCTATTGTGGTAGAGTCTGCCATGAGGAAAATAAAGAGTGCAAAGAGACACTCATCTAATCCTTCAGGATGTGAATGCAGGACCCTTGATGCTTTTGGCCGAAGGGTTTTCCCAGCTAATATGCTTGCTGCCAGAATCAACTCCTATAGTCTCTATATGGGGATGTTTCTAAAAGAAGTCACAGATCATCTGCAGACTTTAGCTCCTTTTATTTCAGAAGATAAAAGGCAGGAATTTCTCACTTGGCTTAAACATGCCCAAGATGTTTCCAAATTTTCCATCCGTGCAGCCTTTGACTCTTTTGAGTGTGTAAGCAGAGCCTCGGCTATTGCCATAGGTGCACGCAGAATTGCTTGGTTACAAGCCTCTGATTTGGAACTCTGGGTCCAAGATGAACTGGGAAATCTTCCTTGTACAGGTAAAAACCTTTTTGGCAGGGATTGGCAAGCAAAGGCCACTCAGATGGATGCTGAGAACTCTGCTTTGGATCGACTTTCAAAGTCTACCTCTGCTCCTGTTAAGAAAAGATTGTTCAAAAAGACACCTTTTTCTAAAAAGGGAAGATATTATCCTGCTTATGGTCAGCAGGCATCTTCTGTAGGTCGTTTTGCTGCAAAGCGTCAGCAACCACCTAAACAGGCCAAGTCAAAGGCTGCCAGGCCTCCCACGGCCCAGCAACCTCAGCCTCCTCAGGACCTTTGACTTGCAACTAGAGAACTTAGCTTTTCTAGCTCTGGAAGAACCAGAGCCCCTCACCATTACAGGAAGGTTGGCTTACTTTGCTCCCAGATGGGAGCAAATCACAGCAGAGCAATGGACCCTCTCCATTATAAGGGAAGGGTATAAGCTTCATTTCTTAAACCTTCCTCCCCACCATGGTGAAACAGTTCAATTCTCCAACATCTCTCCTCAACCTTCTGGGTCAGGAGATTGCTACCCTTCTTGCCCAAGGGGCAATAGAAGAAGTACCTCTTCTTCAACATGGCTCAGGGTTCTACTCCCCTTATTTTCTTATTCCGAAGAAAACAGGGGGCTACAGACCCATATTAGATCTCAGAGAATTGAACAAGTTTCTATTCAAAGAGAAATTCAAGATGATTTCTCTCGGTACTCTGCTGCCATACCTTCAGAGTCAGGACTGGCTTTGTTCTCTAGATCTCAAGGATGCGTACACCCATGTCCTCATCCATCCAACACACAGAAGGTTCCTTCGGTTCCTTTTTCAAGGAAAGCACTACCAATACAGGGTGCTTCCTTTCGGTCTAGCCTCTGCACCAAGGGTGTTCATGAAATGCATGGCAGTAGTAACTGCATTTCTACGCACTCTAGGAATATTCGTTTTCCCATATCTGGACGACTGGCTCATTCGAGCTCCATCCCAGTCAGAGGCCCAGATTTGTCTAACCTGCACAATACGTCTCCTTCAGTATTTGGGACTGGTAATAAATATCCCAAAATCCCATCTCACCCCTACTCAGTCTCTGGAGTTTATAGGGGCTTTGCTAGATACCACAACTGCAAGGGCCTATTTTCCTCAGGCCCGTTGCCTACGCTTGGTGCAGTTAGCCTCCCAGATACAGTTAACTGCTCGAGAAATGTTACAACTATTAGGCCACATGGCATTCACCGTGCATGTGGTTCCATATGCTCGCTTTCACTTGAGGGCAGCTCAATGGACTTTGTCCACCCAATGGACTCAAGCATCAGGTTGCCTGTCAGACAAAATAGCAAACTCCAGTCGCCTATTTTGGTCTCTCCAGTGGTAGAAGTCCCCTCCAAATCTGTTGCTGGGGTCCCCTTTTCAGCAGTCGCTACCTCAAGCAACTCTGACAACAGATGCTTCTCCAATGGGTTGGGGAGCTCATCTGCAGGATCTCTCCACTCAGGGCATCTGGTCTCCATAGGAGACTTCTCTGCATATCAATCTCTTGGAACTCAGAGCAATATTCTTAGCTCTGAGTGTTCCATTCCCTGCTCAGCTACAGGACAGTCCTCATCCATACGGACAACCAAGTAGCCATGTTCTATGTAAACAAGCAGGGCGGGACTGGCTCTGTCGCTTTGCAACGAAGCTTTGCGACTGTGGGCCTTCGCCAGAGAGCATCACATCCATCTTCTGGCAGTATATTTTCCAGGCGTTCAAAACTCTTGGGCGGACAGACTCAGTCGAGTTCTGCTTCCACACGAGTGGTCCCTCCACATGGACCAGGTAGCCAGGATTTTTCAAATTTGGGGAACCCCGGACATAGACCTCTTTGCAAGTCCGTGGAATGCCAAACTTCCCCGGTTCTGTTCCAGAATTCCGTGTCAGGGAGTTAAGGCCAAGGATGCCTTCCTCCTTCACTGGGGTCAAGACTTCCTTTATGCCTTTCCACCAAATCCCCTAATTCCCAAAACACTATTCAAGCTTCAGAGAGATCGAGGGACCATGATCCTCATAGCACCACATTGGCCACGCCAAGTGTGGTACCCTCTACTTCTGCATCTCTCTCAAGCTCCTTCCCTGGACTTGGGCTCTGCACCAGACCTTCTTTCCGAGGAAGAGGGAACGTTGTGGCACCCAAATCCCCAGTCGCTCCATTTCAGGGCTTGGTTGCTGAGGGCCTAGACCAGGGGTCTGCAACCTTTAAGACATAAAGAGCCACTTGGACCCGTTTCCGAAGGGAAAAAAAAAACTGGGAGCCGCAAAACCATTGCGACATTTAAAACAAATCTAACACTGCATATATTGTTTCTTACCTTAATGCTATATACGACCCCCTACTTTTCCTGTTAAAATATAGGTGTTTGGCCTATACTCGCCGTATAAGACTACCCCTCTTCCTTCGCACACCAAAAAAAATACGCCAGAAAATATCACAACAAGTAACAATATTTGATTTCAAAATTATGATGATTTTGTAGTCAAATCACTAATATGAAATAAAATTATTTTTTCTACCTTTGTTGTCTGACCAATTTATTCTCTGATCATGCTGGTCCCGATCTGAGACTTCTGCTTTCCTGTCTTCTCTTAGCTCTCTTTCTGTGGTCTATGGTCCATCTGCCATTTCTTATCTCTTCTTTCGTTTTCTTCACTTCTTTCCATCAGCCTATTTCCAGTCCCAGTAACCCTCCCCAATATCAGCCCCTTTCCAGTCCTCACTCCCAGTACCTTCCAATGTCAACTTGCATTCCCATGATTGCCACTGGTGTCCATTTCCTTCCAGTCCCCCTCCTTCCCCACTGACCAGTCCCTTCTACAAATACCATGGCAGCCCCTCTCAGATCCAGTTCCATTCTCCCATCCCCTCATATCAGCCCATTTGTAGCCCTAGCCCCCAGTTATCTTCCAGGGCCAGCAGCTCTATCCTCCCCTCCTCACAGTCAGCCCATGCCCAGTCAAAGCCCCCCAATCAGCTTGCTTCCAGTGCTAATCCCCCCTCAACCCCATTACCAGTGCTAGCCTCCCCTAATCAGCCCAATACCAGTCCTACCCCCCATCAGCTCATTACCAGTCCTAGCCTCCCCTAATCAGCTCATTGCCAGTGCTAGTCCCCTCAACCCCATTACCAGTGCTCCATCCCTCCATGTCAGCCCCCTCCCTCCATGTCAGCCCCCTCCATGTCAGCCCCCTCCCTCCATCCATATCAGCTCCCTCCCTCCATGTCAGCCCCCCTCCCTCCATCCATCCATATCAGCTCCCTCCCTCCATGTCAGCTCCCCTCCCTCCATGTCAGCCCCCTCCATCCCTCCATGTCAGCCCCCTCCATCCCTCCATCCATGTCCGCCCCCTCCCTCCATCCATTTCAGCTCCCTCCCTCCATGTCAGCCCCCTCCATCCCTCCATGTCAGCCCCCCTCCCTCCATCCATATCAGCTCCCTCCCTCCATGTCAGCCCCCTCCATCCCTCCATGTCAGCCCCCCTCCCTCCCTCCATGTCAGCCCCCTCCATCCCTCCATGTCAGCCCCCCTCCCTCCATCCATATCAGCTCCCTCCCTCCATGTCAGCCCCCCTCCCTCCATCCATCCATATCAGCTCCCTCCCTCCATGTCAGCCCCCTCCATCCCTCCATGTCAGCCCCCCTCCCTCCATCCATCCATATCTGCTCCCTCCCTCCATGTCAGCGCCCCTCCCTTCTTCTGCAGCCGCGGCTCCCTGCCTCTTACGGAACAGCGGCTGGGCTTTTAAAATCATCTCGGAGCCCTTCCTGTCTTGACGGGCTCCGTGCAGCATTGTCCCGCCTACAAAACGTCCTTTAGAGGCGGGACAATGCTGCACGGAGCCCGTCAAGACAGGAAGGGCTCCGAGATGATTTTAAAAGCACAGCCGCGGTTCCCTAAGAGGCAGGGAGCCGCGGCTGCCGAAGAAGGGAGGGAGCTGACATGGAGGGAGCCCATAACGCCACGTTTAAATACATCTTTACAACACTATTGCCTGTCACCGGGCGGGCAGTGTGCTCCGGAGCCGCGGCAAAGGTGAGAAAGAGCCGCATGCGGCTCCGGAGCCGCGGGTTGCCGACCCCTGGCCTAGACCTTCAAGATTTTCATCTCTCTCAGCAAGTCAAGAGATGTTGTTCATGCCTCTAGAAAGCCTTCTACTAGACGTTCCTATGCTTTCAAATGGAAAAGATTTACCATTTGGTGTTCAGGGAAGGGTCTAAACCCTCTTGCAATACCTCTGAATTCTCTACTAGAGTATCTCCTGCATCTATCCCATGCAGGTCTGAAAACGAATTCAGTAAGAATCCATTTGAGTGCTATTGCAGCGTCCCTCAAGCCTCTCAATGGACAACCTATTTCCTCTCATCCTCTTATAGCAAGATTCATGAGAGGCCTTCTTTTAACTAAACCTCCCATTAGACCACCTCCAGTGGCATGGGACTTAAACCTGGTTCTTGGCCAGCTTATGAAGCCACCCTTTGAACCTTTAGCCACCACCTCCTTGAAATTTATTTCTTGGAAAGTTGTTTTTCTCATTGCAGTCACCTCAGCACGCCGCATCAATGAGTTGCAAGCTTTGGTGGCTAATCCACCTTATACAAGGTTTCATCATGATAAGGTAGTCCTCAGGACCAATCCACACTTTATGCCTAAAGTGGTCTCGCCTTTTCATCTGAACCAAGAGGTATATTTACCTGTCTTTTTTCCAGGACCTCATGCATCAAGTGCAGAGAGGAATCTTCATACCTTGGATTGTAAGAGAGCTCTCGCTTTTTACTTACAAAGAACACAGCAACATAGAAAGTCTTCTCAACTCTTTGTTGCTTTTGATTCTTCACATTTAGGACTTCCAGTCTCTAAGAGAACACTGTCCAACTGGATTGCTCAGTGTATTTCTTTCGCCTACCAGAGTAGGAACATTTCTCTTGAGGGCCATGTCACAGCTCACAATGTGAGAGCCATGGCAGCCTCAATGGCTCATCTAAACTCTGTGTCCATCGACCAAATCTGTCGAGCGGCCACCTGGGCCTCGGTTCATACCTTCACAGCCCATTACTGTTTGGACAAGGACTCCCGCCGGGATGCCTCGTTTGGTCAGGCTGTTCTCAAACACCTGTTCCATTCCTAATCAACTCCTACCCACCTACCCTGGTCGGATGCCAGAGATCCATGGGAGGAGGTAGAGTCCTTTTCAAGGACACACAACCTGGGGTTTCTCCCTGGCATCTACAGCTAGGGAGTCCCCGTATGTGAAGACTCATTCCTGCTTGTTCCTGGAGATAGCACAGTTACTTACCTGTAACAGGTGATCTCTGGGAACAGCAGAAATAAGTCTTCACAACCCACCCACCTCCCCTAGGAGTTGTATCTCTCTATCTTTCCTTTCCTCTCTCTCTCTTTGTCTCAGCTTTAAAACTCGAACTGGAGAGAGGCGGTTGGGAAAGGCGGAAGGCAGCGTGCAGGCACTGTGGGATGCTCCCAAAAGCTTTCTTATTGGACGCTGGGGAGCGTTCCCGCGCAGGCTCCGTCGGTACCGACGATACCCATATGTGAAGACTTATTCCTGCTGTTCCCAGAGATCACCTGTTACAGATAAGTAACACTGCTTTTTCAGCCATTATGCACAATCATTCAATCTTTTGGCATTCTTTATCATATCTGCGCAGATAATGTGCTACTTTACGCCCGTTTCTCAATGGAGAACCCCCAACTTTACTGGAATCACAGACTTCTTTAATGCAGTTTCTGATTGGTTAGCAGCCCACAATCTTAAAATGAACTACAGTAAATCAGAAGTTCTGTTCATTACGAAGGATCCAACATTCATACCTCCAGCTACCCTACATGTGAACGCTGAGTTGAAGACTAATCATGAGGTTAGATATCTAGGTGTCACCTTGGACCAACGTCTAAATTTGGAATCCCATATAAACAATATCACAAAAACTGTGTCTCTCAAAATTCGCTCCCTCCGCCAACCCCGGCCCTTATTAGAACCTATTGACTTCCGCTTGGTCTTCCAAGCTCTTGTCACTCCACTCTTCAATTATGCTAATATCATTCTACTTGGCTTACCTGAATATGCGCTCCATCCTTTACAAATGGCTTTGAATACAGCTGCTCGAACCATTTATGGAACTTCCAAATATGATCATGTATCGCCTCTCCTAGTACAACTACATTGGCTACCAATAAACAATCGTCTCAAGTACAAAGCCCTTCTATTGACATTTGAAATCCTTCACCAGCTAGCCGTATCCTCTCTGGAAGATCTCCTGCATCGGACGCCTGACACCAGAACCAGAAGAACAATTATGGCAAGCACACTGACCATACCAGCCCTAACAACAAAATCTCCCAATTCACCAGGCACAGAGCCTTCTCCATCTTTGCCCCTCTACTCTGGAACTCTCTTCCTGCTCCGATCTGTCTCATCGCTGACCTATCAACTTTCTGTAAAGCAATTAAGACACATCTATTCCAGCTATCATATGACCATGTACCATAGCTTTTTATGGTCTCCCTTTAATGCTAAGATCCCTGCAGCTTGTATATAGTTATTGATCACTATGATCAGTTTATTTATTTAATGTATTCAGTTATTGCATTAACTTATGTTTACTTGTTCATTATACCTGTTCAATGTATTTTAACCTGTTATTTGAAATGAAATGTTCTTATATAAACCACGCTGATTATAAAAAGTGCGGCATATAAAACCAAATAAATAAAAAATTCTACAGTATGAGTCTCCACGTTGGAGGTGTCTTACTGTCCCGGTTCCTCCCATATTGTCAAGGCTGCTCCTCCGCATGTGGAAGACACCTGCTTCGGTCCCCATTGTGAGCAAGCACCTCGACGCCATGTATAGGGTCCAGCGTGGCCCGGGGTTCCAAAAGACCCAGCTTCCGCACACTTCCATGGTCATGGAATCTGCGATGCGGAAGCAGAAAAGCCCGAAGTCTCACTCTTCGGTCCTCCCAGGCAGGGGAGTCAAGAGCCCTCGACACCCTGGGGCACAAGGCCTATCATGGTTCCATGCTCGCTTGCCTTATCCAGGCATACCCAACTGTATATGGGAATGTTCCTACGGGACCTTACCAAGGAGCTCAGCAGGTTCGCTGCGGACCTCGGGGGTGAACCCCCTCTAAGGTTCCAAACCCTCCTGAAATCCTTGGCGGAGTGTTAGAAGTACCTCTCCCGTGCCACATATGACAGGTTTGAGTCCTCCGCCCAGGTGGCCCGATGCCAAGCATGGCTCCAGTCCTCAGACCTGGAGCAGTGGGTCCAAGAGAAGTTCCTGGACGTCCCTTGCCTTGGCGAGCAACTGTTTGGTAAAACCTATGGAGGATAAGGCCGCTGAGATAGAAACAGAGTTCATGACTCGAACTCGTCTCTTTCGCAAAACCTCCTCTCTCCCTAGGAAGAATCAGCAAACCACGAAGCTGTTCTTCCAAAGGAAGGGACTCCCCTACTGGGATTACCCGCCTTTCCCGGCTGCCTCTGCACTGGCTCCCGGCATGCAGAGGAAGGGAGGTGCACATAGCCACCATAAACCTAAAGGGCCTAAGACCCAACCACCGGCACTGCCCCAGCCTTCACAGAGTTTTGATGCCGATGGCATAGCCTCTCGCCCCCCCCCCCCCCCGGCAACTCTTCCGCCGGTGGGGAGACGCCTGTCCCTGTTAGTCCCACAGTGTGCGTCGGTCACGTCGGACTCCTGGATCCTCTGGGTTGATCCGAGACGGATACCGTCTCTGCCTGGACAGGCACCCTGCTCCCTTCTCCCCGGTGGAGCCTGCTCAGCTCATCTCGCACCAGACCTTCTTGCAACGGGAACTGTCCAACCTCCTCACCCAATAGGTGGTTAAGTAGGTACCCTAATACCTTCAAGGCCAGGGGTTCTACTCTCGCTACTTTCTCATTCTGAAAAAGACAGGGGGCCTGCGCCCCATTCTCGACCTCAGAAACCTCAACAAGTTCCTGGTGCGGGAGAAATTCAAAATGTTATTGCTTGGCGTCCTGCTGCCCTTCCTTCAGCAGGGTGATTGGCTATCCTCCTTGGATCTCAAGGATGCTTACATCCATATCCTAGTCCAACCCCAGCACAGGCAATACCTGCGCTTCAGGGTGCAGGGGGAACACTACCAATACTGAGTGCTCCCCTTCAGGCTAGCGTCCGCACCGCGGCAGGGCATACCTGTCTTCCCATACCTCGACGACTGGCTCGTCACAAGGTCCTCTATCGGCGAAGCCCACCTGGCGGCGTCGCACACGACCCTTCTCCTCGAAGGCCTCGGCTTCTTGGTCAACTACTCAAAGTCCCACCTTGAGCCGGTACAGACCCCTGGAGTTCATCGGCGCATGCTTCGACACGGTGTGGGCGACCGCCTTCCTTCCCACGGACCGGGCAGACCGCCTTCCGGCCGTGGTGTCACAAGTCCAAAACAGGACTTGGGTTTTGGCACGGGCCATGCTGCGCCCTGTAGCTTCATTGCATGTCCCCTAGTCTTTTTATGTTCTGATGATGTAAACAATTGATCTACATTTACCCGTTCCACTCCATTCGTTAATTTATAGGCCTCTATAATATCTCCCCTCAGCCGTTTCTTTTCCTGGTTGAAAAGCCCTAATCTTTTTAGCCTCTCCTCATAGGAGTATCCTTCCATCCCCTTTACCATTTTGGTGGCTCTTTTCTGAACCTTTTGTAATAACGCTATATCCTTTTTAAGATATGGCGACCAGAATTGCACACAATATTCAAGGTGCGGTCACACCATGGAACGATACAGAGGCATTATAATATCCTTTGTTTTATTTTCCATTCCTTTCCTTATGATACCTAGCATTCTATTTGCTCTCTTTGCCGCCGCTGCAAACTGGGCGAAAGATTCTAACATGTTATCCACGCCTAAATCTTTTTCCTGAGTAGTAGTTCCCAATGTGAAACCTTGCATCGTGTAACCATAGTATGGGTTGTTCTTTCCTAGGTGCATAACTTTGCAGTTGTCCACATTAAATTTCATCTGTCATTTGGATGCCCAGTCTTCCAATTTATCAAGATCCTCTTGCAATTTTCCACAATCCTCATGGATTTTAACAACTTTAAATAATTTTGTGTCATCTGCAAACCTCACTCGTTATTCCCTTTTCCAGGTCATTTATGAATATGTCAAAAAGCAGCGGACCCAGCACAGATCCCAGGGGTACTCCACTATTCACCTTTTTCCATTGGGAATATTGGCCATTTAGCCCTACCCTCTGCTTTCTATCTTTTAACCAGTTCCTGATCCAAAATAGTACACTGCTTTCTATCCCATGACCTTTTAGTTTTGCCAAAAGTCTCTAATGAGGGACCTTGTCAAAGGCTTTCTGAAAGTTCAGATACACTATATCAACCCACTCACCTTTGTCTACCTGTTTATTCACACCTTCAAAAAAACATAGATTAGTAAGACAAGATCTTCCTTGTCTAAAGCCATGTTGGCTGTCTCCCATTAAGCCATGACTATCTACATGATGAGTAATTTTGTTCTTTATAATGGTTTCCACCATTTTTCCTGGTACTGATGTCAGGCTCAACGGTCTTTAGTTTCCCGGATCACCCCTGCAACCCTTTTTAAAAATTGGCGTTACATTGGTGATCCTCCAATCTTCAGGTATTACAGATGATTTTAATGATAGTTCACAGATTACTAATAGCAGGTTTGCAATCTCATATTTCAGTTCTTTCAACACCCTTGGATGTCTACCATCCAATCCAGGTGATTTGCTACTCTTCAGTTTATCAAATAGTTGTAATACATCTTCCCGATGTATCGATATTTCTTTCAATTCTTCTGCAGTATCACCTTTAAATACCACTTCGGTCATGGGTAACATCCCTACATCTTCCTCAGTAAAGACCAAAGCACCACTTCGGGTGGTCAGGGAGGGCTCCGTCCTCCATCTGACTCAGACACCTCCCCCTTTCTTTCTGGGAGAGCCCCTCAGGTCTCCCCATCACCGGGACCTTCTACTCAAGGAGCTCGCAGGTTTTCTCGAGGACAAAGCAGTAGAACCAGTACCTCACCATCTCAAGAGCAAAGGGTTCTACTCCCGGTACTTCCTCGTGCCCAAAAGGACAGGAGGCCTGAGGCCCTTCCTTGACCTGCATAGTCTGAACAAGTTCCTGGTGAGGGAGAAGTTCAAGATGCACTCCCTTGGAAAATTGCTGCCTTACCTCCAGCAGGGAGATTGGCTATGCTCTTTGGATCTGAAGGATGCTTATAGCCACATTTTCATTCACCCCAACCACAGGCAGTACTTGCGGTTCATGGTGGGGGGGGGGGGCACTACCAATACAGGGTGCTACCTTTCTGCTTGGCCTCCGTCCTTAGGTTTTTGACAAAATGCCTGGCAGTCATAGCCGCCTTCCTCAGCCTTTAAGGGGGTCTTTGTCTTCCCCTACCTGGACGACTGGCTCATAAAATTAGGAACAGCCTCAGAGGTGCAGCAGGCAACTGAAACACAATCCAGATCCTGCAACACTTGGGGTTTGTGATAAACTACCCCAAGTCCCACCTCCTCCTGACACAGTGTCTGGAGTTCATAGGGGCAAGACTGGACACCCTTCAGGCAAAGGCCTTTCTGCCCGGAGACCGAGCCGACCGTCTCAGTGCCCTGGCCCTGGACATATAGCACCACCCCTCGGTACCTGCTCGGCTCCTCCTGCGCCTACTTGGGCACATGGCCTCCATGGTCCACGTCACCCCAGACGCCTGTCTCCACATGAGGGCTACGCAGTGGTGCCTTTGGGATCAGTGGACACAGGCTACGGGACACCTCCGGGACAAAGTCTGGTTGACTCGCCAGTTGGTGGACTCCCTATACCTCGAGGCGGGAATGCCCTTTCAAGCCCCGAGCCCCTTAAGGGTCCTCTCCACAGATGCCTTCCTGCTCGGCTGGGGAACCCACTGCGAGGAACTCCATACCCAGGGCAGCTGGTTGCAGGACGAGAGCAACAAGCAGATCAAACTCCTGGAGCTACGGGCGATATATTTAGCACTTTGAGCTTTCTGCCACCGCCTATGACACCAGCCGGTGTTGGACCAGACAGACAACTAGGTGGCAGTGTTCTCTGTGAACAAACAGGGGGGCACAGGGTCTCGTGCCATCTGCTGACAGGCAGTGGTTCTCTGCTGCTTTGCAGTCTGGCAGGGTAGTATACCTGCCAGGCCAGAACAACTCACTGGCCGACAGATTGAGTAGGGTTCTCCAGCCGCACGAGTGGCAGCTGGACCCCAGTGTGACCTACTGGCTCTTTCAGTTCCTGGGGGAACCGAGATAGACCTGTTCGCCAGCCTGGACAACTACCAGTTGCCCTGCTTCTGGTAGGCCCACCCCTCCAAGGTGGGGCAGCGGTGTTCCTCATCTTGTGGTCGTAAGGCCTCATGTATGCCTTCCCACCCACACCACTGATTGCCAAGACATTCTTCAGGAACCTCTGCGACAAGGCCTCGCTCATCCTGATAGTCCCTCGATGGCCCAGGCATCCATGGTTCCCGCTACTCCTATAGCTATCGGTGGAGTCTCCTATCCCGTTGGTGAACTCTCCGGGGCTCCTGTCTCAGGGGGGGAGCTCTCTGCTGCATCCCAACTTGGGGTCCCTATCGCTGATAGAGTGGCTGCTGAAAGGGTGACCTTAGCCCCTTTAAACCTTTTGGGTGAGGTAGAGGAGGTCCTGCTGGCCTCTTGTAAGGCTTCCACTAGGAAAGTGTATGCCCTCAAATGGCACAGGTTTTCAACTTGGTGTGCAGATTATGGGACCGACCCATTCTCCTGCCCAGTGGGACTGGTGCTACAGTACCTTCTCCACCTCTCGCAATCTGGGCTTAAATTGAACTCCATCAGGGTGCATCTCAGTGCCCTGGTGGCGTACCACCACCCAGTTGATGGCAAAACCCTCTCAGTCCTGGCACTGGTGACCGCTTTATAAGAGGTCTGCTCTTATTGAAGCCCCCGGTTCATCCTCCGGTGACAGAGTAAAGACCTCAATATGGTATTGGTGCAGCTCACTTGCCCGCCCTTTGAGCCTCTGGCTACCTGCCACCTGTGATACGTCTCATGGAAAGTGGCTTTCCTGGTCGCATTCATCTCCTTTTGCAGGGTTAGTGAGTTTTAGCCCTTAGTGGCGGAGGCGCCATATACCAGGTTCTACAAGAACAGGGTGTTGCTCTGTTGGCAGCCAAGAGAGCAAATAGAATGCTAGGTCTCATAAGGAAAGGAATGGAGTATAAAACAAAGGATATTATAATGCCTCTGTATCGTTCCATGGTGCGACCACACCTTAAATATTGTGT
Organism: Ichthyophis bannanicus; assembly: GCA_033557465.1. NCBI lineage: Eukaryota > Metazoa > Chordata > Amphibia > Gymnophiona > Ichthyophiidae > Ichthyophis > Ichthyophis bannanicus. Next base: position 136,143,977 of record CM066036.1, on the reverse strand, counting down.
GCAATTCTGGTTGCTGTATCTTAAAAAGAATATAGCGTTATTAGAAAAGGTACAGAGAAGAGCCACCAAAATGGTAAAGGGGATGGAAGGATACCCCTATGAAGAGAGGCTTAAAAGGTTAGGGCTCTTCAACTTGGAAAAGAGATGGCTGAGGGGAAGATATGATAGAGGTCTATAAATTAATTGCTTTTTCAGAGGCATCTCGAGTGGTGTCCCGAATGGTGCTATTTTTTTTATTATGAGACGTTTTCAAATGATAATATAATCTAAAACAATATAAGCAAACCTACTCAATACATAAGGAAAAAGAAATTTAGATATCAAGAAATCATAACATACTGTACTCAAGTATTCCAGCCCACTTTGCGGGGAAGAAAAACCCCAAGGAAAAAATAAAGTAAATATAAAAGAGAATAATTACCCTCACACTAACAGAGGTGACCCAATTCTGGATGTCCCACAAACCAACCTTACATTAGGAAATATTATGCTCATTCAGAAATTTCTCTAAATGCATAGGATCAATAAAAACATAACTCACTGCCTGAAAGGTACGTAAGATACTTACAAAAAAATTTAAGAAAGTTCCCCCAGCGGCCAAAATTTTGGTACAGTGGGACAGAGATTTCCTCCTAACCTGTGTGGCACGTGATACATCAGGAAATAAGAAAACCCTCTGCCCACAGAAGACCGTGTCTGTTGTCTTAAAGAAAAATTTAAGAATCCTGTTCTTATCCAACTCATTTGCAAAGGAAACCAATATGGTAGTCTGAAAGGCTATCTCATCCTTGGAGTCCTCCAAGAACTGAATTAACAGGAAAAATAGAAACCAACTCATTCAGCTCCCCCTCTGCTGAATTAACATTCCTATGAGGGGCATAGTATAAATTTTAAATCATTATATCTTCAGGTTTTGGAAGGGCTAGAACGTCAGAAAAATATTTTCTCAAGAAAATTTCAGGAGAGAGCAACAGAGATAAAGGAAATTTAATAAATAGCAAATTTTTACTCATAACCATTCTCAAGAACCTCAAGCTTATTATGCAGTAATAAACTATTTGTTACTGAAGAGGCTACGGAAAACTACAAAGACTGAACCAAAGGCTCAATCTTAGCAATACGCTGTGACGCATTATCACATTTTTCTAATTGAAATTTTCTATTTCGAAACGGCATCCTGAGAGAATGCATGTAATTTAGGAATAGTGTCTTTCAGCATAGATTCAAACCTAGCCGTCACCTTCCAAATGTCAGTTAAGGAAACATCCATTGGAGGAACATCAGTAGAGAGGGAAGAAGCAATACAATCAGGAAAATCAGCAGTCTTAGGGGAAGTCCAAGAAACAAATATTACACTGTGCAATAAGTCCAGGGAATCATCAGAAATCCTCATCCGATCTGTGGTTGGAGGGAGCGGAGGACAACGCTCGTGAGAGCTAAGGGAAACTCCATTCAGAGATATATCAGGGACTACAGTACCTTGCACCAAAGCTGGAACCAGGTGCTTATCCATCAGGCTGGTGATCTTCATAGTGGAAGAGGTTTTCTGCTTCCTTTGATTTTGTTTTCCTTTCATTATATAGCAGAAGAGGGAAAAAGAAGGGAGCATGGCCAAACAATCCACTCCCTAGCACTTCTCGGTGCTCTGAAGGACTCCAAAGGAGCCGGACCTGCCTCTTAGGTCACGCCCCTTCGGGCATGCCCATGGCCGCACGCCGCAGGGCTCAAGAACTTTTAAAGAGCCCTAGTGGCTCTCAGAAGTGGAATTGGATGATGCTGCCACAGACAGTCCCCCGGAATGCTTACCGACGCCTGAGTGTCTGTGCCCAATCTACCTCACACTCTGCTCTCCTCCTAGTGAGAAACAGGACTCGAGCTTTTAAAGAGCTCCAGTGGCTCTCACAGGTGGAATCAGGTATGATGACGTTGCCGCAGACAGGCCCCTGGAAGGCTCACAGGCACCTGAGTTTCTACCCGATCTGCCTCACACTTGGCTCTCCTCCCTGTGCTGTCCTTTTTGGAAAGCCTCTGCTGAGTGATCAGTCAGGGAAAGAGCCAACTGTTACCTTCCGGTCCCTGGAGTTCCTGGGAGCACATTCGACAACTGAGTGGGCAGAGTTTTCCTGTCAGAGGAGAAGGTCAAAAGACGACTGGATTGTGTGGCGCTGTTCATGCACAGCAGGCTCCCAGAGTCTGGGATTATCTTCAGCTCCTTAGATTGATGGCCGCAACCAAAGAGAGAGTGCCATGGGTGCATGCTCACATGCAGCATCTTCTGCGGTTCTTGTTAACTCTATAGTCCTTGAATTCTCAGGACTTCGACTGCAGGCTTCTACTCCTGATGATGGTGAAGGCCAACCTGAAATGGTGGCAGCAGCCCTGTCATCCGAGTAATGGCTTGCCACTGGGTGATTTCTCCTGGATCTTTCTGATGATGGATGCAAGTCTTAGGCTGGGTGGCCCAAAGCCATTTGAACTGTAGAAAAGTGGTGTGGTCCATCAACTGCCTAGAGACGAGAGTAGTCAGATTGGTGGTTCTGCATTTCCAGCCCCTAGTCGAGGGCCGAGTTGTTTGAGTGTTTTTGGATAGCACCATGGCAGTGACTTATGTCAGTCAGCAAGGTGGCACAAGGAGCTCTGGAGATGTCTCTTCTGTTTGCCTGTGCAGCGAAGAACCATCTAGTTTGTCGACTGCACATTGCCAGGGTGGATACTGTGGAAACGGATTTTCTTAGCCGGCACTTGCTGGTTTCAAAAGAGTGGGAATTAAGTCAGGAGGTGTTTATTTATTTATTTTATTTTTATTTATTTATCTCTGCGCTGCTGGGGTCATCAAGTGTGCCAAGTGTGCTGCTGCTTCAGTAGCCACACAGAGCCGGGGTCTGAGGGCATCGACATCCTGACCCAGCCTTGGCCAAGTTAGCACCTGCTATACATGTTTCCTCCATGCTTCCTGGTGAGGTGTGTGATTCGGCATATAGAATGCCACCTAGGCAGGATTGTTCTGTTGGCGCTGGATTGGCCGAGGAGAGTGTGGTTCAAAGACCTGATGTGGCTGCTGCAGGAGCCTCCTCTTCAGTTGCTTCTGCCTCAGGGCCTCTTGCGGTAGGGACCGATCATCCTGGAGGACACAGTTCCCTTCTTGCTTACAGTTTAGCTCTTGAATGGAGATGGCTAGTGCATAAGGGTTACTCTCCAGCTTTGATCTCTACTCTGCTCGAAGCCCAGAGGAGGTCTACCAGGCTAACATACATGCAGATACGGTGCCTCTTTGAGCGATGGTGCAGCGCTCGGCAGTTGGCACCTTAAGTGGCCAAGGTGCCATCTCAGTTGGCCATTCTACAGGAGCCTGGAGAAACGCCTTTACCCTAGCTCCTTGAAAGTTCAGGAGGCAGCTTTGACCACTTTCTGAGGTCCAGTGGCTGGTAAATCTCTAGTCTTGCACCTGGACATCTTGTGCTTTCTCCAGGGGGTTTGATGTCTGCATCCTTGCCTTTGGTCTGTGATCCCTTCCTGGAATCTGTGTCTGGTACTTAGGACCCTGATGGCGGTGCCCTTTGAGCTGATAAAGCGTGCTACTTTGAAGCATTTGATGCTCAAGACTGTCGTCTTGGTTACAATTTGTTCTGCAAGGCGGACTTCCGAGCTGCAGGCTCTGTCTCCCTGAGATCCTTCTGTCTTTTTCAAAGGTGGCAGTTTCCTTTTGGCCTGTACCTTCCTTCTTGTCTAAGGTGCTTTCTCTCTTTCATATGAACCAGGTGGTCTGCCTGTCCTTCTCTAAGGAGAGCATCAGGGGAAGGATAAGGATCTTCGTCTTGTGGATGTCCGGAGGGTGCTTCTCTGGTACTTGGAGGTTACGAATTCCTTTGCAAGTCCGACCATCTATTTTTGCTATTTGCTTGACTTGTGCAAGGGTGACACAGCGGCAAAGTCAACTTTGGGGCGCTGGGTTAAGGAGGCCATTGCCTCAACATATCTGTTGCAGAGCTGGCTGGTTCCAGAGGGTTTGCGTGCCCATTCTGCCTGAGCGTAGGTTCCTTCTTGGCGGAGCGGAGCTCAGTAACCGCTACAGATACTTGGGCAGCAATCTGGGTATCACTTTCTACTTTTGTCGAGCATGACTGCTTGGATGTACATGCATGGACAGACACTGTTTTTGGCTCAAGGGTTTTGCGAGCTGCTGTGTCGTCTTCTCGCCTAGTGGTGTTGAAGCTTTGGTACATCCCACTTGTCTGGACTGGTCTAGCAGGATGATATGGAAGGTGACATTTTATTTACCAGTTAATGTCCTTTCCTTGAGTCCTGCTAGACCAGTCCAGGGTCTGCTTCTGAAACTATTGCTTTGTTCTTTTGCTGAGGTATCCTTAGCCCCGCTATGATTTTTAAACTTGGCTCTGCAGGTTCATCTTCTACTGACAGCCTTTTGTTTATGCTTCCTGTTCATAGTATTCTACTGGTGATTACTCATTGTTGCCCACGATTGAGGTTGTGTGAGGCTTGCCTTTTTTCTCCCTTATGCTTTGGGGCAGATACTGAAGAGACCTCTGGTGGCTGAAATGAATAGAGGCATACTGTAGGAGTGATGTCATTGAAATCTGGGCTTTTCATTGGTTCTTTGTCTCCATCAATCTGCTGGTAGGGGAACGCAACCCATTTGTCTGGACTGGTCTAGAAGGACTCAAAGAATGGACATTAACTGGTAAGTAAATTGTCATATTTTTCTTCCTTCATGAAGGATTCCATCGCCCTGCTTTAACAGTTGACAGGTTCTGGTGTGCAGTCTCTAACTTTAACAGCTTAATAGGAGAACAGAGGAAACAATTATGATCGAGAAAAGTTACTTGATTTTGTGTGTGTTGGGGCTCCGAACATCCACAAGATGAAGATCCTTATCCTTCCCCTGACGCTGCTCCTTAGAGGAGGAGGATAGGCAGAAGTTGAAGTTGGTGTTAATGAGACCATTTTTTGCTAGTTCACAATGGTTTAATACTGTCTCTCCAAAGTAGTGGAGAGTAACAGTGTATATCAGCTCGTACTGAATAGTATAGAAATCATCTTTCAAATGATTTGTTTTCTGATGATCTGATGCAGTGGTTGTCAATCTTGTCCTGGTGTACATATAGACAGTCAGGTTTTCAGGATATCCAGAGTCTGGCTACACAGATTTTATTTACACCTTTCACACCTTTTCACCTTTTCATTGTAGCGTCATCACTGTAAAAGAGGGGGTTCAGTTGGCTTGTTTTGCAAATTGTTAGTCTCCAGTAGATAGTAGGTACATGGTAAGCTAGTATGACTGGATTCTACAGACTCATAGAGCAATGGTCTGCAGAACCGGGATTAAAATCTGTGATTGGGGAGCCGAGTTTAGTATTCTCCCCGCCCCAGGCGACCATTTTCTGTGGGGGCCTGGTATCAATCATCAATGCTGGAGTATCCCCCTCCTCTTTCTCATTCTCACTTTCTAATCTTCCCTCTCTGGAGGAAAATTGTTCAGGGGTTGGTAGCACAGCAAATAAAGTTTAAAAAAAGCCTCAGGCCTTTGTGGTATTAGATTGTCTATTTTCCTTATCTACCTAGACCAGTCCAGGCGAGTGAGTTATGCTCCCCAGCCAGCAGGTGGAGGCAGACTTGAGCAACTTCAGCAATTGTCATCACTTGGTATATCCATTTGGGTAGCACTGAGAGAAGCCAGTGTTTGCCTCCAGAAGGTGACAAGATAGTTGGACTGGTGCAGCAGTGCAGATAGAACTGTCTCCCCTGGCTCAGACTACAGTTCTATGGCCTATGTGACTGAGACCTGTAGACCCAATGATTGCTCGAAGCTCATGTACACCACTGTATCCTTGACAACTAACACTTATCCAGAGCTGGCACCCACAGATTCCAGCACTGGTGGGCTAGAGAGCGGACAGGAGGACCCTCCACAGTGCCCCTGGGTGGGTAGTAAGTTGGGCCCAAGTTCCCCCTTACCTCTTGTTGTCCTCTGCTTGTTGAGTTGCGCTTTTAATTTTTTTCTGTATTTTTTTCCATCTTTTCCATTCTTTTAATTGGCTGTATTTAGTTATTTGCTGTGTGGAATAAAATTGCTTGGAATTCTTTAAATGAATAAATGTAGGCTGCCTTTGTGGAGGCGGCTGGAGAAATTCTGCCTCTTGTGGCTCTCGTTGGGTCTGCTCCATGGCAGGCTCTTTGTACCCTTGGTGCATGGGGATGCCCTGCCTAGGCACTATTTGTTCAGCACTGTCGAGCCCTATTTTGGAGGAGTCCTTCAGGCTTCTTTCAGTTACTGGATCCCATGCAGCAGATCTTAATCTTCCAGTGGGAGAACTCAGGGCTGAGTCTTAAGGGTCCTAAGATCCTCTCTTGGTTGTATCCCCTGCCCCAGAGTGAGCTGTTTTTTGGGCTCCTGCATGTGTATGCCCTCATCATGGCAGTGACAGCGTGCACAACCATTCCAGTGGGAAGGGGATGTTGCACTCAAGGAGTCTCATGATAGGAGGATGGAAGCCATCCTTAAGAATGCCTTGTATGCCACTCTTGTGGCCGGAGCACTTTTGAGCTATGTCAAGCAACTGCCAGACAGCCTAAAGACTGCCAGATAGGCATCTTGGATTGCATATATGGCTGATGTCCTGTATGACTTGATCAGGATCCACCAAGTCCATGGCAGCAGTTCTAATGACTGAGCATTGGCTTTGGCTCTGGCTCTGCAGTTGGTCAGCTGATGTGTGGCCTCTTAAGTTGCAGCTGAACAAGCTTCCCTTCAGAGGTAGGTCATTCTTTGGGGAGGACCTGAAGAAGTTGATGAAAGACCTTGAGGAAGCTTCAGAAAAATAGGCCTAAGAGCACCTAATAGAGTCTTCATGGAGCTTGGCGATGCACCGAATCAAAAGCTTGAAGACCCATTCTTCTAACCTGTTTGGCAAAGACTGGCAGGATAGGGCCTCTCAGAGTCAGAAAATTCTACTCTAAAGAGACTGTTTAGAACAGCTGACCCTGCTAGAGAAAAGGCAACTGTAAAGAAGTCTTTCTACAATAAGAAGAGATTCTACTCTTCTTATCCTCCTCCTCGGTACCAGGGTCAAGCCCCAGAGAAGAGGCAACAGCCTCCTAAGCAGCAAAAGAAGCCACAGGTGACTAAACTTCAACCAGCTCTGCAGCCACAGTCTGCGCCTGGTTTTTGACTCTTTTCTAAACATTGCTACCCTGCCTCTGGAGAACCTCCACCCCCTCCACATAGCAGGCAGACTGTCACTACGCCCACAGATGGCACTCATCACCTCAACTCATCACCTCAGAGCAGTGGACACTAACCATAGTCCAGGAGGGGTACGGACTAAATCTACAAACTCTGCCCCCTCCATTTTCATAGACGAATTTCAAAAGCAGCTCCCACTCACTGCTCTCCTAGAGCATGAGGTGTCTTCTCTTCTATCTCAGGGCACCATAGAAAATGTCCTGACATCCCAGCAGGGAATGGATTACTACTCTCCATACTTTCACATTCCAAAGAAGACTGGAGGAGACAGGCCCATTCTGGAACTCAGAAACCTCAACAGGTTTCTAGTCCACGAAAAGTTCAAGATGATCTCTCTTGGAACTCTTCTTCCCTACCTCTAGATTCAGGACTGGCTCTGTTCTCTAGATCTAAAATAAGTTTACACACATATCCTTATTCATCAAGGACACAGGAAGTATCTACGCTTCACCTTTCAGGGAAAACATTATCAATACAGAGTCCTTCCCTTCGGACTCGCCTCTGCCCCAAGAGTCTTCACAAAGTGTAAGGCGGTCGTGGCTGCATACCCTACAGTCTCTGGGGATATTTGTCTTCCCTTACAGATCCACTGTACCCATCTAATCAAACTAGCATTCCAGATGTTCCAACAGGACCATCTGACAGCCCGCAAACTGCTGCAGCTCCTTGGGAACATGGCCTCTACAGTACATTTTGTTCCATATGCCCGATTACATATTCACACAGCCCAAACAACTCTTGCCTCCCAATGGACGCAGGCCTTGGGCCATCTCTGGGACAGAATCCAGGTCACTGCCTCTCTAGCCACATCCCTTCAGTGTTGGTGGTCTCCAGAAAATCTGCTCGTAGGTTTACCTTTTCAGATGCCTCCACTTCAGTGCACCTGACAACGGATGCCTCCAATCTGGGTTGCGGAGCACACCTCGGCAACCTGTCTACACAGGGGCTGTGGACAACACACGAGTCACACTTCTAAATCAATCTTCTGGAACTTTGTACTATCTCAAATGTTCTCTGTGGGTTTTTTTGCCACCACCTCAGGGCACAACAGGTCATAGTCAGGACAGACAATCAGGTAACCATGTTCAGTGTGAACAAACAAGGAGGAACAGGCTCATGGCCCTTCTGCAAGAAGACTCTTCACCTGTGGTCCTTTGCCATTTCTCATCAAATACACCTCCGAGTGGTGTACCTTCAGGGGGAGTTCAATGTCTTGGCAGACAAGCTGAGTCGGATCCTTCTTCCCACAAATGGTCTCTATCTGGACACAACATCCTACATCTTCCAGACCTGGGGAATTCCAGACATAGATCTGTTTGCTACTCCGTAGAATACCAAGCTTCTTTGCTTCTGCACAAGGACTCAGACATCCAGCAACCAACAGGTGGATGCCTTCCACCTACACTGGGGTCAGGGTCTGCTTTATGCTTCCCTCCTATACCCCTGATTCCCAAGACGCTTTTCAAGCTTCAGTCCAACAAGGGCTCCATGATTTACATAGCCCCTCTCTAGCTGCGGCAACCGTGGTTTCCACTGTTACTACATCTGACTTAGCCTCTGTGATTGGAATCTGCTCCCAACCTTCTCTCCAGGATGACAGCTGCTGAAAGCATACCATTACAGAGCATTGACCTTCCACAAGAAGTTAAGGAGATCCTCTCCACCAGGCGTTCATACACTTTTAAGTGGTGTAGATACTCTGTCTGTTGTTCCCAGAAAGATCTCAATCCCTTTTCTGCTCCAGTGGAGTCACTCCTCCAGTATCTCCTCCACTTGTCCTCGGCAGGTTTAAAGACCAACTCGGTGAGAGTCCACCTCGGTGCCATTGTGGCCTCTCACCACTGGGTGGACAGCCCCTCTCCTCACATCAGCTAGTAGCGCATTTTATGAGAGGTCACCTGCTGTCCAAACTGCCCATGAAGCCACCTCCGGTGGCTTGGAACCTCAACGTCGTTCTAGTGCAACTTTTCAAACAGCCCTTTAAACTATTCGCCACGATATGCCTAAAGTTCCTGTCTTGGAAGGTAATCTTCCTAATTGCCCTCACTTCAGCTAGACGTATTAGTGAGCTTCAAGCTCTGGTGGCGGACCCCCCCATACCCAAGTCCATCATGATAAAGTCATCCTTCGGACTCACCCACACTTTATGCCAAAGTGGTGTCTCCTTTTCATTTAAACCAGTCTATTAACCTTCCAGTCTTCTTTCCTAAATTGTGTGCGTCTTGACTGCAAGCATGCATCAGCTCTTTATCTCCAAAATTCTGAAGGTCATCGTAAAGCCTCGTAGTTGTTCATTTCATTTGACTCTAGTCACCTGGGTCTGTCTGTATCTAAGCGTACGCTATATCCTCGATGGCAAACTTATGCTCGGTAGCCATTGACAAAATTTGCGAGGCAGCAACTTTGTCTTCCATCCACACCTTCACTGCCCATTATTGTCTGGACAAGGTCTCTGGTCGGGATGCCATGTTTGGTCAAACTATACTCCAGTACCTCTTTCAGACTTAGATGCAACTCCTACCCTACGTCCCAGACTTTGACGATAGCAGAAATCCCTGTAGAATCCAGAACCACATCAGGCCCATTCAGAGGCAAACCTCCACCTGTTCTGAGGTCAGTTCATCTGGGAGCTAGGGAGTCCCATATGTGAAGACTACATTCCTGCTTGTTCCTGGAAATAGCGTAGATAGTAACCTGTAACAGGTGATCTCCGGGAACAGCAGGAATTTAGTCTTCACAATCGACCCTCCACCCCTAGGAGTTGTAGGGTTTCATTTACTCTCCTTTCTCAGCTACAGACCCAACTGAAGAGAGGGAGTTGAGAAGGCAGTCACGCAGGCACAGTGGGGTACTCCCAAAGGCTTTCCAGTTGGATGCTGGGGAGCGTTACCCATATGTGAAGACTAAATTCCTGCTGTTCCTGGAGATCGCGTGTTACAGGTGAGTAACTACACTTTCTACTCCATTCATTAATTTATAGACCTCTATCATATCTCCCCCTCAACCATCTCTTTTCCAAGTTGAAGAGCCCCACCATTTTAAGCCTCTGCTTATAGAGGTATCCTTCCATCCCTGTACTCTGTACCTTTTCTAATTCGGTTATCTCCTTTTTAAGATATGGTGACCAGAATTGCAAACAATATTCAAGGTGGGAGTCACACCTTGGAACGATACAGAGGCATTATAATAAAATTGTTTTTATTCTCTATTCCTTTCCTTATGATTCCTAGCGGCCCATCCTCGACCTCCGAAAACTAAACAAGTTCCTGGTGCAGGAAAAGTTCAAGATGTTATCCCTTGGCGTTCTGCTGCCCTTCCTCAGTCAGGGTGACTGGCTATGCTCCTTTGATTTAAAAGACGTTTACGCCCACATTTTGTTCCACCCCCAGCACAGGCAGTACCTGTACTTCATGGTGCAGTGGGAGCACTTCCAGTGCAGGGTGCTCCCCTTCGGCCTCGCATCCGCCCTGCGGGTCTTCACGAAGTACCTCTCCATGGTCGCTGCCTCCCTCAGGTGACGGGGCATTACCGGTCTTCCCTTACCTCAACAACTGGCTCATCACGGGATCCTCGGTTGAGGAAACCCACCTGGCGATGTCGCGCACTATCCTCCTGTTCGAGCGCCTGGGGCTTCTTGGTCAACTATCCCAAGTCCCAACTCAAACCAGTGCAGGCCTTAGAATTCATTGGTGCATGCCTTGACACTCGGCGGGCGACCGCTTTTCTGCCAGCGGACCACACAACCACCTCCGAGCCCTGGCAGCCTAGGTCCAGAGCACCCCTCTGGTGACAGCCCGGACTATGTTGCGCCTCCTGGGACACATGGCCTCTTCCGTCCATGTGGTTCCCCACGCCTGCCTGCACATGTGGACGGCCCAGTGGTGCCTCAGTGCCCTGTGGAGCCCGCCCATCGGCCTCCTCAGGGACCCCATCATGGTCTTTCACAACCTTCACCTGTCCCTGGACTGGTGGCAGGACCCCCGAAACCTTCTCCGGGGGTTGCCCTTCCAGACACCACAGCACGAGCTAGGGCTGACTACAGATGCCTGCCTGCTGGGGTGGGAAGCTCACTGCGGTGCGTTGTGCATGCAGGGACAATGGTTGCCTGAGGAGTCTCAACAGCAAATAAATTGGGTCGAGCTCAGTGCGGTTCGGTGGGCCCTAAGGGCCTTCGAGGATCACCTCAGGCTCAAGTCGGTGCTCATGCAGACCGACAACCGAGTGGCGATGTTCTACATTAACAAGGAAGGAGGCACAGGATCATGCCCCCTCTGCCGGGAAGCAGTCCTCCTCTGCTCCTTCGCCTTCCATCAGGGGATGACCCTCAGAGCGGTCTGCCTCCTGGGCCAGGAGAATGTCCTCACGGACAAACTCAGCAGGATCCTCCGCCCTCGTGAATGGCGGCTGGACCCGGGGGTGGCCAGCTGGTTGTTCCATCAGTGGGGAACGCCGACCATCGACCTATTTGCCAACCCATCAAATGCACAGCTTCCCCGCTTCTGCTGTCCAGTATCACACCCAAACAGGGAAGGTCCGGATGTGTTTCTTCTGAGCTGGTCTTCCAGCCTGCTGTATGCATTCCCTCCCACTCCTCTCATCGTGAGGACCCTCCACAAAGCTCAGCGGGAACGGGCATCAATGAATCAGTGATCCTTGTAGTCCCCTCGTGGCCTTGACAGCCGTGGTTCACGCTCCTGCTCATGCTGTCGTCGGAGCTTCCAGTCCCCCTGGGCTGTTCCCCAGGCCTGCTAACGCAGGAGGAGGGGCGGGTACTATACCCAAACCTGGCCTCGTTATCCCTCACAGCCTGGCAGCTGAACGGGTCTCCCTAGCCCTGCTGGACCTCCCGGAGGAGGTTGAGGAGGTCCTCCTCGCATTGAGGAAAACCTCGGCTTTGCGAGCTTACACCTTCAAGTGGCAACGCTTTCGGTCTGTTGCTCCGAGTTCCAGATCGACCCATTCTCCTGCTCCACTTGGTGGGTCCTTCAGTACCTCCTCCATCTCTCAAAGGAAGGCCTGAAGTCAAACTCTGTCAGGGTGCATCTGAGCGCCATTTCGGCGAATCACCTCCCCGTCGAGGGAATACCCCTCTTGGGGCAACCCTTGGTCTCCCGCTTTATGCAGGGTCTCTTGCTTTCCAAGCCTCCCATCCGGCCTCCTCCTGCGGAATGGGACCTGAACATAGTGCTCATGCAACTTACACGTTCGCCCTTCAAGCCGATGGCAACGTGTTCGCTTTGGCACCTATCCTGGAAGGTGGTCTTCCTGGTGGCTGTGACCTCGGCCCGCCGAGTCAGTGACCTCCAGGCTCTCATGGCTGAAGCCCCTTATACTAGATTCTATAGGAATAGGGTAGTCCTCAGTACCCACCCCAAGTTCCTGCCGAAAGTTGTTTCGGATTTCCATCTCAATCAGGAGATGGTCTTACCAACTTTCTTCCTGAGACTCCATGCCGACCAGGCGTCGGCAGCTTTGCATACACTCGACTGCAAGAGGGCTCTTGCCTTCTATCTGCAGCGCATCCAGGGTCATCGCAAATCTGGCCGACTCTTTGTGACTTACAATCCCAATCGACTTGGGCAGGCAGTCACTAAATGGACCCTCTCCGTTTGGGTGGCAGACTGCATTGCCTTCGCCCATGCGAAAGCGGGTGCCCTGTTGGATCAACGAGTCACCACACACGGTGTCCGAGCCAAGGCGGCTTCGGTGGCCTCGCTGCATTCAGTGCCCCTGCGGGACATCTGCTGAGCGGCGTCCTGGTCTTCAGCGAACACCTTCACTGCACACTACTGCCTGGAGAGGGAGTCCCTTCGGCCAAGCCGTACTCTGTAATCTGTTCGGGGTATAAGCAACTACTGCCCTTCAACCCTTCTTCACGGCTACTGAGGGCTTCACCCCGAGGGCCCGAGGATTCGGGCTCCTTCGGGCTTTGTCTTCTGCTTACAACCTCGCAGAGGTGTTTTTTGGTTCCAGATTCGGTAGCCTGTAGCAGTGGAGTCCCATAAGTGAGGACTGACTTCCTGCTTGTTCCTGGAGAAAGCATAGTTACTCACCTATAACAGGTGTTCTCCAGGGACAGCAGGAATCAATCCTCACTACCCTCCCACCTCCCCTGATGAGTTACTGGATTTTTATCCTTCCCTTGCCATCTGCTTGGTAGGGCTCGAGCTAAGGGACCTGACTGAGCAAGATAGCACCCTTGGGCAGGAAGAGGACCACGCATGTGTGGCAGCAATCCCAAAGGCTTTCTTTGAAAGCTGGGGAATTGCTCTGCGCGGGCTCCTTCGGTGCAGGCGTCACCCATAAGTGAGGACTGATTCCTGCTGTCCCTGGAGAACACCTGTTACAGGTTGAGTAACTATGATTTCCTGGATCACCCCGGAACCTTTTTTAAAAATTGCCGTTACGTTGGCCATTCTCCAATCTTCCGGTACTACAAATGATTTTAATGATAGTTCACGGATTACTAATAGGTCTGCAATCTCATATTTCAGTTCTTTCAACATCCTTGGGTGTATAGCATCCAGTCCAGGTGATTTGCTACTCTTCATTTTATCAAATAGTTGTAATACATCTTCCTGGCTTATCAATATATCTTTCTATGCCATTTCAGACACAAGTAACGTCCCTACATGTTCTATAATAAAGACCGAAGCAAACAATTCATCAGTCTCTCCACTATGGGCATGTCCTCACTTAATGCTCCTTTTATCCCTTTATTGTCCAATGGTCCAACTGACTCTCTCACAGGTTTTTTGCTATGAATGTACTTGAAAAAGCTTTTATTATGCGTTTTAGCTTCCATGGCAAACTTCTTTTCAAATTCCCTCTTTCTCCAGGACCAAGCAGGAAGTCAGTCCTCACATATGGGTGTCATCGACGCCGATGAAGCCCCAGCGGAGCATTTCCCCATCTTTCTATGAGTCTTTGGGAATGCAGGCACGCATGCGCGGTTCCCTTCCCGCCTAAAGGTGCCATCTTATCTCAGTCTCTCTTTTTCCGAGAAGCCCACCGGACGTGAGTCCTGTCATCCCGGATAAAAGTTTGATTTTTTCGGCGATTCTCGCTATTTTTTCTTTCCGGTTCGACGCCGGTTCCCCTCCCGCTGGGTTCGGTACACCGGTATCAAGCCCAATTCTTCTTTTTTGGTTTTTGCCCTTCGTGGCTGGCGTTCGCGCCCTTTTTTGCTTTTTCCCTCGAAGGCCGGTCCTTTGACCTCACGGAGACTCTTTTTTTCCCCGATGGCTTCCAGCGGTTTTAAAAAGTGTGATCGGTGTAAGAAGTTCATGTTTCTCACCGACACACACGACTGCTGCCTTCGGTGCCTCGGTCCTGATCACGACCCTAAGACGTGTGGACCATGTGGGAAGATGTCTTCCAAGGCACTGCAAAGTCGCCAGCAGCAGAAAGAAAGGCTTTTCTCAGACTCAGCCTCCGGCCGGGCCCGGACCTCGTCTGAGGCCTCGACATCTCGGGATTCGGATCCCGAGCGCCGTCGGGGCTCCCCCGACCGGGAACGCAAGAGGAAGAAGTGGCTCGTGAGGGCGTCGGAGGAGGAGGTCCCTGGCTTCTCGAGGGCCAGGTATAAGACCCCCGACCGTCGCCCCGGGCCCGTGGAACAAGAGAAGCCTGCCAAAGTTCCTCACGTGGAGCCGGAGTCTGCTGGACACGTAAGTCCTGTGGTCCTCGAGGACTCTCCTCCCAGAGAGCCAATGTCGGGCCCGGCGCCGCCGGGGCCCGAGTCGGTGGCTGCTGCGTCTCCCGAGCTGAGTCTCAGGATGATAGCCTTGGAGTGCAGACTGTCTGCCTTCATGGAGCAGCTGCGGGCACTGATGGCCAGCCTGTCTGGCGCATCTACCCCAACCACTGGGACATCGACATCGAAGTCGACCCCGGAGACCGAGCCGATACTCGAGTCCATGATGGCTCGAGGTCGACCTCGGTCGCGGTCTCCCTCGACCTCCCGTTCGGGACCGAGAGTGTCGACGCCGGTGCCTCCGGCGTCGGGGCGGGTGCTCCAGGGCCCCGCAGGGTCTGATCCTGACTCCTCGTTGGACGAGTCCGCCTGCGAGACGGAAGATGAGGAGTCCTCCGACACATTCAAGACTCGGTGCGTCCCATCACACTCGCTGCAGTCTGAGCCCCGGAGTAGATCCCCTCCAGAGGATACCCGGTTTTTGGAGTTTGTCCGGGATATGGCCACCGCGTTGGCTATCCCGGCAGACCCCGAGGAAGAGCCGAAGAGCTCAAGGCCCTGCAGTACGACTCTCCTCCGAAGGAGGCCTTTACTGTCCCGGTTCCTCCGATGCTGGAACGGCTCCTCTTCCAGATGTGGGAGGCACCGGCCTCGGCGCCGGTTCTAAGCAAGTGAGTCGATTTGATTTATCGACTCCGGAAGAGCCCTGGCTTTAAGAAGGCGCAGCTACCACACCATTCCATGGTGGTGGAATCGGCCATGCATCGCCTGAAAAGTCAGAAGATGCACTCTGCGGTGCCCCCCGGCAGGGAGGCCCGGAACCTCGATGGTGTGGGTAGAAAGTGCTTCTATGGCTCGATGCTTGCTTGCCGTGTCCAGTCTTACCAGCTGTACATGGGCATGTACTTGCGAGACCTGGCCAAGGAGTTGGCCAGGTTCTCTGCTGGTCTCTCCAGGGCGCCCTTGCAGAGATTCAAGTTCTTGTCCTCGGGGATTCGGGACTGCTCGAAGTTTGTCCCGCGCCGCCTACGATGGCTTCGAGGCTTTGGCCCGCGTTGCAGCAGCCGGCATCACACCTCGATGCCAGGCATGGCTGCAGTCATCGGACCTCGAGCCATGGGTTCAGGACAAGTTGGTCGATGTCCCTTGCCGAGTTGAGAACCTTTTTGGCATGCCCATGGCCGAGAAGGCCGCACAGCTCGAGACTGAGGACCTTACAAGGAAAAGGCTGTCTAGAAAGACCTCTGCCCCTTCTCACAAGAAGAAGGCCTCGGGTAAGAAGCCCTTTTACCCGAGTAAGGGCACTGCCTACAAACAGTACCCTCAGTATCAGGCTGCCCAAGCTGCACCCCAGGGTCAGCAAGCCAAGGGGCAGGGTAATGGGCCCCGTAGGCAGAGGACCCCCAAGCCTCCGGCCCCTGCTCCCACTCAGCAGGGTGGGGGTTTTTGACTCCTTGAGTGTAGCCTCTCTGTCCCTGCTCTCCCAACCCTGCACAGGAGGTCACCTCGCCCTCTTTGCCCACCAGTGGCCACACATCACTGGGGACAGCTGGGTGTTGAACATAATCCACAGGGGCTATGCACTACATTTACACCAACTGCCTCCACCATACTTTCCAGGGGAGCCTCCAAGGCCTCCCCTGCACACAGATCTTCTCTTCCAAGAGCTTCAAGGTCTGTTGGTGGACAGGGCGGTGGAGCCTGTGCCTCCCCACTTGCAAGGTCACGGGTTCTACTCCAGGTATTTCCTGGTGCCCAAAAGGACCGGTGGCCTTCGACCTATTGTGGACCTCAGGAACCTCAAGTTCCTAGAGAAAGAAAAGTTCAAGATGCTTACTCTTGGAACACTTCTGCCCTACCTCCAGCAGGGAGATTGGCTATGCTCCTTAGATCTAAAGGATGCGTACACTCACATCCTCATTCATCCAGACCACAGAAAGTACCTCAGGTTCATTGTGGGAGGAAACCATTATCAGTACTGACTACTGCCTTTTGGCCTCACCTCCGCTCCCAGGGTCTTTACCAAATGCCTGGCAGTGGTGGCGGCCTACCTGAGAAATCAGGGAATCTTTGTCTTCCCCTACGTGGACGATGGGCTCATCAGGGGTCAGACGTGCCAGGAGGCCAGACAAGCCTCCCTCAGAACTATTGCTCTTCTTCAAAGCCTGGGGTTTGTGATAAACTTCGCAAAGTCCACTTTGCTCCCCTCCCAGAACTTGGAGTTCATAGGGGCGAGATTGGACTCTGTCCTGGCAAAGGCATTCTTGCCAGCAAACAGGGCCCAAAGACTGATGGACTTGGCCAATAAGTTTCTCAGCGGGTCAGTGGTCTCCGCCAAACTCTGACTGAGGCTGCTTGGCCACATGGCTTCGACAGTTCATGTAACCCCCAATGCCAGGCTCCATATGCGGCCTGCACAGTGGTGCCTTCGGAGTCAGTGGTCACAAGCCACAGGCAGCCTCAGAGACAGAATAAGGGTGTCCAGACCATTTCTGGACTCCCTCAGCTGGTGGCTGCACCCACCCAATCTACTAAAAGGGGTACCCTTTCAGATTCCTGGGTACACAGTGGTTCTGACCACAGACGCCTCCCTGCAGGGCTGGGGAGCTCATTGTCTAGACAAGTGCACCCAGGGCCTGTGGTCTCCCTGGGAGGCTGCACAGCAGATCAATCTCCTGGAACTCAGGGCTATTCGCTTAGCTCTCAAAGCTTTCTCTCCTACCCTGGCTCATCAATCTGTCCTGGTTCAGACAGACAACCAGGTAGCCATGTTTTATGTGAACAAACAGAGCGGGACTGGGTCCAGGCTCCTTTGTCGGGAGGCTCAGGACCTTTGTTCATTTGCCCTCAAGCACAACATGCTCCTTAGGGCTGTGTACCTTCCAGGCCAGGAGAACTACCTGGCCGACAGGTTGAGAAGACGTTTGCAGCCCCACGAGTGGCAGCTGCATCCCTTGGTAGTTCAGAAGATCTTCCTGAAATGGGGTCTCCCTTGGATAGATCTGTTTGCCAGTCCACTGAACAAGCAACTGCCAAAGTTCTGCTCCAGGCAACCGCATCCTCTGCGGATAGCAGCAGATGCTTTTCTGATTCCCTGGTCTCAGGGCCTCCTGTATGCGTTTCCTCCCACGCCCTTGGTGGCCCGAACTCTCTTCAAGATCCTTCAGGACAAGGCCTCGGTCCTGCTGGTGACTCCCAGGTGGCCGAGACAGCCTTGGTTTCCACTTCTACTTCAGCTGGTGGTGGATCCCCCACTGACTCTGGGGTTGCAACCCGACCTTCTCTCTCAGGATCAGGGTTCCCTTCTGCACCCCAATCTCAAAGCTCTCAATTTGATGGCCTGGAGGCTGCAAGGGTAGTTTTGGCTCCCTGGGGCCTACCTCAGGAAGTTGAGGAGGTTGTCCTAGCCTCTAGAAAACAGTCCACTAGGAAAATCTATGCTCTCAAATGGAAATGGTTTTCTGTGTGGTGTCAGCTACGTACAGAGGATCCTTTCTCCTGTACTATACCAGTGGTGCTTCAGTACTTACTGCACTTGTCAAATCAGGGACTTAAGTCCAATTCTATTTGGATCCACCTCTCAGCTCTAGCAGCTCACCACTCACTAGTGGAAGGACATTCTCTGTCGGTTCACCCCTTGGTGTCCTGCTTTCTCAGGGGCTTGCTTTTGCTCAAGCCTCCAATCCGTACTCCTGCTCCTGAGTGGGAATTGAATGTGGTCTTGCAGCAGCTGACTCGCCCACCTTTTGAGCCGATGGCTATTTGCCCTCTACGCTTCCTGTCCTGGAAGACACTCTTCCTAGTAGCCCTTACCTCAGCCAGGCGAGTGAGTGAGCTTCAGGCCCTGGTCTGTGATAGGCCTTACACTCGCTTCTATGGGAACAGGGTAGTCCTTAAGACTCATCCAAAGTTCCTCCCAAAGGTTGTCTCCTCTTTCCACCTCAACCAGGAGGTGGTTCTTCCAACATTCTTCCCTAGGCCTCATGCCAGCCAGGCTGAAGCAGTTCTGCATACCCTGGACTGTAGGAGGGCCTTATCCTTCTATCTTGACTGTACGCAGCGGCATAGAAGGGCTACTCAGCTCTTCGTATCCTTTGACCCTAATAAGTTGGGGTTGTCTGTGTCCAAGCGTACCTTGTCCATCTGGGTGGCTGACTGTATCACCTGGGCTTACAAGGCGGCTGACCTTCCTTTGCAGGGTCGGGTTACGGCCCACCGTGTCAGGGCAATGGCTGCCTCAGTGGCTCATCTCTGCTCTGTGCCCTTGGTAGACATCTGCAAGGCTGCAACTTGGTCTTCAAGCCAGACTTTTGCGGCCCATTATTGTCTGGAGAGGGAGTCCCGTAGGGACAGTGCTTTTGGCCAAGCAGTACTCCGGAATCTCTTTGAGGTTTAGGCAACTCCTGCCCTCTGTTGGGCTACCGGTGGAGGTTGTGTCAGTGAAAAGCCTTTCTTTGATGCTGGGACTAGAGGGAGTTCTCTTGTTTAGCCTGGGTTCTTCGGTAGCCCAGAGCTGGGGAGTCACCCATATGTGAAAACTGACTTCCTGCTTGGTCCTTGAGAAAGAGTAGTTACTGACCTGTAACAGGTGTTCTCCAGGAGCAGCAGGAATCAGTCCTCACAACCCTCCCTCCTCCCCTTGGAGTTTCAGTTGTACATAGTTTATTTTTTATTTTTGTGTGCTGTTCTTAGCTATGTCATTTGACTGAGGTAAGATGGCACCTTTAGGCGGGAAGGGAACCACGCACGCGTGCCTGCATTCCCAAAGGCTTTCATAGAAAGCTGGGGAAATGCTCCGCTGGGGCTTCATCGGTGTCGATGACACCCATATGTGAGGACTGATTCCTGCTGCTCCTGGAGAACATCTGATCTCCAGGAACAAGCAGGAATGAGTCCTCACATATGGGTACGTCGGAACCGACGGAGCCTGCGCGGGAAAGCTCCCCAGCTTCCCAGAAAGGAAGCTTTTGGGGCCTCCCACAGCGCATGCGCGCTGCCTTCCCGCCTTCCTGACCAACTCTCTTCAGTTCTTTTTTTTCCGCGGAGCCAGCAGGTCGTGTTCCTGTCACCGCTGAAGAAATTGTTATTTTAATTTGTTTCTTTGACCGCGTGTCTGCCTTCCCCGATTCCAGACCGGTACCCCTGGTCCTTTTTTCGTTTATTTAAAATAAATAAATATATATATATATATATATAATTACTTTTTCTACACGTGGTGTATTTTGTCTGTGAGGCCTCTAGGCCTTCTCAGGTCTCCCTCATGGAAAAACCAGCTTCTGGTTTTAAAAAATGCACTAAGTGTACCGGTACTATTTCAGTTACAGACACACATGAGTGGTGTCTTAAATGTTTGGGGCCTGACCATTCCATTCCGGATTGTCCATCCTGCTCTCTGATGTCCAAAAGGGGATTACAGAACAGAGCAGCTAAATTTCATATGCTGTTTTCTACCGATACTCCAGCATCAACATCCTCCAGGTCTTCTTCTCCTGATGGATCTCAGGTAACCAAACATTCTTCGGGCAAGTCCTCAAAAGGCAAATCTCCCTCTAAGCAGCGAGAGGCCCTTGCAATTGACCCTGAGGACCCTGCCCCAGCCAAACAACCCCGGCGGGAAGCTCCGGCTTCCAAAGCTCCTCCTATGGGGTTACAGGTAGACATCGATGGCACGGCCTCGATCGATCTCCTGTTGGACTGCTCTGGGGTACCGGCTAACACCGGTACCGACTTCCAGGCAGTTGTGGCGGCTATGGGTACTACAGTACAATCCATGCAGCAGGCCTTACTGACTTTCATTAATGCTGCACCGCCATCGGTACCGCGACAATCGGTTCCGACTCCGATTCCGGTACCGCAACCGATACCGGTACCCAGAGCATCTACTTCCAGTAGCATGCCAGTTCCGGTCTCCGGTTCCGGAGCTTTCTTCGATACCGCTCCGATACCCGGTACGCCCGATGTCGGTACCAATCGGTACGCGTATCGATCTCTGGAAGCAAATAGACGATACTTTGAATCCTCTGAAGATTCTGATACATCAGATGATTCTGCTGACGTCTCTTTTACTCTTCCTGAGGAGCCCTCTTCTCCAAAAAGGAGAATGTCTCCTCCAGAGGATTTGTCCTTTCAAGACTTCATTATTGAAGTAGCTAAAGGACTCTCCATATCTGTATCCTCTGAAAAGGAACCTAGAGCAAAAAAATTAGATATTTTAGGATACTCTAAGGTTCCCAAAGAGGCAGCCACCTTACCCATACATGAAATTCTTCAAGAACACATGATGGATTTGTGGGAGGCTCCTCTCACCCTATCTCCACATTCTCGACGTTTGGACACCATGTATCGGGTTCCTCCTTCTCCTGGTTTTCAAAAGACTCAGCTTCCTCACCACTCTATTGTGGTGAAGTCTGCTATGAAAAAGATAAAGAGTACCAAAAGACACTCTTCTACCCCTCCAGGAAGAGAATGTAGGACTCTGGATGCTTTTGGGAGAAAAATCTTCCAAGCTAGCATGCTTATTGCCAGAATCAATTCATACAGCCTCTATATGGGCATGTTTTTGAAAGAGATTGCATTAAAGATACGTCAGTTTCTCCCCTTTATCCCAGAGGATAAACAGGAGGAATTCCTTCTTTTGCTAAAGCACACTCAAGATGTTTCAAAGTTCTCCAACAGAGCAGCCTTTGACTCTTTTGAGGGGGCAAGCAGAGCCTCTGGCATAGCCATAGCTGCTCGCAGACTGGCTTGGCTCCAGGCCTCTGATTTGGAACCCTGGCTACAAGAAGGCTTGGGCAATCTGCCCTGTACAGGTGAAAATCTGTTTGGCAAAGAGTGGCAAATCAAAGCCACTCAAATGGATGCAGAGAATGCTGCTTTAGATAGACTTTCTAAGTCTACCTCTACCCCTGCCAAGAAAAAACCTTTTAAGAAAACTTTTTATAAAAAGACCAGATTCTCCACAAATACTGGCCAGCAATCTTCCCAAGTTCGCTTTGCTCCTAAGCGTCAGCAAACTAAACAGGCCAGAACAAAGGCTACAGGGGCTGCTACAATCCAGCAGTCCCAACCTCCTCAGGGTTTTTGACTTGATTCTAGAGAACTTAACCTTTCTGGCTCTGCAACAGCCAGAACCTCTCACCATCCCAGGAAGGTTGGCTCATTTTGCTCCCAGATGGGAACAAATCACATCAGAACCGTGGACCCTCTCTATCATCAGAGAGGGCTACAAACTACATTTCTCCAGCCTTCCTCCCCATACCATGGTGAGACAATTCAATTCTCCCCCATCTCTCCTGTACCTGTTGGGCCAAGAGGTGACCACTCTTCTCGCCCAAAAGGCAATAGAAGAGGTTCCTCTTCCTCAACAAGGGTCAGGTTTCTACTCCCCTTATTTTCTCATTCCCAAGAAAACAGGGGGGTACAGACTCATTCTGGATCTCAGAGAATTGAACAAATTCCTATACAAAGAGAAATTCAAAATGCTTTCTCTAGGTACTCTCCTTCCATACCTACAGAGTCAGGACTGGCTTTGTTCTCTAGATCTCAAGGATGCGTACACACATATACTCATCCATCCATCCCACAGAAAATTCCTACGGTTTCTGTTCCAGGGAAAACATTTCCAATACAGAGTACTCCCCTTCGGTCTAGCCTCTGCTCCAAGGGTATTTACCAAATGCATGGCAATAGTAGCTGCATTTCTACGCACTCTGGGGATCTTTGTCTTCCCGTACCTGGACGACTGGCTCATCCGAGCTCCATCTCAGTCCGAGGCTCAGACTTCCCTGGACCACACCAGACGCATACTGCAGTATCTGGGACTTGTCATCAATCTGCCAAAGTCTCAACTCACCCCTACTCAAACCCTAGAATTCATAGGGGCCTGGCTAGATACTACAACTGCAAGGGCCTATCTTCCTCAGGCCCGTTGCCACCATCTAGTGCACTTGGCCTCTCAAATTCAGTCCAGAAGCCACTTGACTGTCAGAGAGATGCTACAACTGCTAGGCCACATGGCATCCACAGTTCATGTGGTGCCTTATGCTCGCCTACATATGAGAGCAGCTCAATGGACCTTGTCCACCCAGTGGACCCAAGCATCAGGAGCTCTCTCAGACCAAATAGCAACCTCGAAACGTCTTTTTTGGTCTCTCCAATGGTGGATATCCACTCAAAATCTGTTGTTGGGGGCCCCCTTCCAACCTTTGTTACCCCAAGCAACTCTCACTACAGATGCCTCCCAAACAGGTTGGGGAGCTCATCTCCAAGACCTCTCCACTCAGGGCACTTGGCCTCCACAGGAGACCACCCTTCATATCAACCTTTTGGAGCTGCGAGCAATTTTCCTTCCTCTCAAGGTCTTTCATACCCTCCTCATCAACATGACAGTCCTTGTTCATACCGACAATCAAGTAGCCATGTTCTACATAAACAAACAAGGAGGGACTGGCTCTCTGTCGCTTTGCAACGAAGCTCTAAAATTGTGGGCCTTCGCCAGAGAGCATCAAATCCATCTCTTGGCAGTATACCTCCCAGGAATCCAAAACTCTTGGGCAGACAGACTCAGTCGAGTTCTGCTTCCACACGAATGGTCCCTGCACATGGATCAGGTACTCAGAATCTTTCAGAAATGGGGAACCCCGGACATAGACCTGTTTGCAAGTCCGTGCAATGCCAAACTTCCCCGGTTCGGTTCCAGAATTCCGTGTCAGGGAGCTCAGGCCAAGGATGCCTTTCTCCTTCATTGGGGTCAGGCCTTCCTGTATGCCTACCCCAAGTCCCTTCACCTCAGAGCTTGGTTACTGAAGGCCTAGACCTTCAAGACTTGAATCTTTCTCAACAGGTGAAGGATGTCCTCCATGCATCGAGGAAACCTTCCACCAGGCGTTCTTATGCTTTTAAATGGAAAAGATTTTCAATTTGGTGTGCTGACAAAGGTCTTAACCCTCTAGCACTACCTTTGAATTCTTTACTCGAATATCTCCTGCATCTTTCCAATGCAGGACTTAAAACCAATTCTGTAAGGGTCCATTTGAGTGCTATTGCAGCATCTCTTCAGCCTATCAATGGACAATCTGTTTCCTCTCATCCTCTTATTGCAAGATTCATGAGAGGTCTAACTTTAACTAAACCTCCCATTCGGCCTCCTCCGGTGGCATGGGACTTAAACGTAGTTCTTGGTCAGCTTATGAAGCCACCCTTTGAACCCTTAGCCACTACCTCCTTAAAATTCCTTTCCTGGAAAGTCATTTTCCTTATTGAAATCACTTCTGCTCGCCGCATCAGTGAACTGCAGGCTTTAGTGGCTAATCCACCTTATACAAGGTTCCATCATGATAAGGTAGTCCTTAGGACAAATCCCCACTTTATGCCTAAAGTGGTCTCACCTTTTCATCTTAATCAAGAGGTATATCTACCTGTCTTTTTTCCAGCTCCTCATGCATCAAATGCAGAGAGGAACCTTCATACTCTAGACTGTAAAATAGCTCTTGCCTTTACCTCCACAGGACACAGCAACATTGAAAGTCTTCTCAACTTTTTGTTGCTTTTGATCCTTCTCATTTAGGACTTCCAGTCTCAAAAAGAACACTGTCCAATTGGATTGCTCAGTGTATTTCTTTTGCTTATCAGAGTAAGAACCTTTCTCTGGAAGGCCATGTCACAGCTCACAATGTGAGAGCCATGGCCACATCTATGGCTCATCTTCATTCTGTATCCATTGATCAGATCTGTCGAGCAGCCACCTGGGCCTCGGTTCATACCTTCACAGCCCATTACTGCTTGGACAAGGACTCCCGCCGGGATGCCTTGTTTGGTCAGGCTGTCCTCAGACACCTGTTCCATTCTTAAACAACTCCTGCCCTCCGTCCCTTAATGTATGCCTGAGATCCATAGGAAGACGAGGAACCTTTCAGGGTCTCATACCCTTGGGGATCTCCCAGGCATCTTAGCTGGGGAGTCCCCATATGTGAGGACTCATTCCTGCTTGTTCCTGGAGATAGCACAGTTACTTACCTGTAACAGGTGATCTCTGGGAACAGCAGGAATTAGTCCTCACAACCCACCCACCTCCCCTAGGAGTTGTATCTCTCTATCTTTCCTTTCCTCTCTCTATTGTCTCAGCTTTAAACTCGAACTGAAGAGAGTTGGTCAGGAAGGCGGGAAGGCAGCGCGCATGCGCTGTGGGAGGCCCCAAAAGCTTCCTTTCTGGGAAGCTGGGGAGCTTTCCCGCGCAGGCTCCGTCGGTTCCGACATACCCATATGTGAGGACTAATTCCTGCTGTTCCCAGAGATCACCTGTTACAGGTGAATAACTACTCTTTCCCTGCCTTATCAATTTCTTGCATCTAATTTGCCAATGCTTATGATGTTTCCTGTGTTTGGCTCCTTTTTCCATTTCCTGAAAGATGCTTTTGTGGCAACAGCCTCTCTGACCTCACCTTTAAACCATGCTGTCAGATTTTGGCCTGCCTTCCACTTTTCTTTTAACGTAGAATACATCTGGTCTGAGCTTCTAAGATAGAATTTTTAAACAGCGCCCATGCTTGATGCAAAACTTTAACCTTTGCAACTGCTCCTATTAGTTTTTTCTTAATTATTTTCCTCATTTTGTCATGGTCTTCTTTTGAAAATTAAAAGGTAAACTGTGGATTTCCTTGCCGTCCTGCTTCTATTTATTAAATTTCTATGGATAGAAATTCCATGCAAGGATCACTCTTGCCAAGTGGTCCCAAAACCCTTGCCTCTTGCACCATATCCTGTGTTCCATTAAAGTCTAGGTCCAGAATAGCTATCTCCAGGAACAAGCAGGAATGAGTCTTCACATATGGGTACGTCGGTACCGACGGAGTCTGCGCGGGAACGCTCCCCAGCGTCCAATCAGAACGCTTTTGGAAGCATCCCAACACGCCTACGTGCTGCCTTTCCGCCTTTCCCAACTGCCTCTCCTCATTTAAGTTTTAAAGCTGAGGCAAAGAGAGAGAGAGCCTGAGTTGGCTCTGCAGCTTGAGAGACCTCTCCTGCGTGAGGAAAAGTTGACCAAGGAAAGAACTGAGCCCTGATATATTCAAAGTCCTGGGAAGGGATCAGGCTGCTCTTGGGATAGCTGATCACCAACCCCAGTCTTTCCATCCAACGACTCACCAGAGCTGTGTCGTCCCTGGACCTATCCAGCGAGTCCAACAATATCAGACAGTCATCCAAGTATGGGTGATCCCAGATTCCTTACCTGCACAGAAACGTTGCCAACACAACCATGACCTCCAAGAAGGTATGAGGAGCTGCAGCAAGACCAACGAGCAAAGCCCTAAACTGGAAACTGTGGCCCTGGATAGAAAAGCAAAGAAATTGCTGGTGCTACTCCCAGATAGGAATATGGAAATACGCTATTTGCCTGTATGCAAATGCTAGACGTCTAAAAAATAAGATGGGAGAGCTGGAATATATAGCCCTAAATGAAAGGTTAGATATGATTGGCATCTCAGAGACCTGGTGGAAGGAGGACAACCAATGGGACACTGATACCTGCGTACAAACTTTATTGCAATGACTTGGTAGATCAAATTGATGGAGGGATTCCGCTCTATGTTAGAGACGGCATTAAGCTACATAGAATTAAAATTTTGCGGGAAACAAAATACACTGTAGAATCTCCATGGATAGAAATTCCATGTAAAAAGGGGAAGGTGATGGCAGAGGGGGTGAGCACCTGGCCAGAATGAACAGATGGATGATGAAATGCTGAAAGAAATTAGGGAAGCTCACAAAAGTTAAAACACAGTAATAATGGGTGATTTCAGTTACCCCGGTATCAACTGGGTCAGTGTCACAGCAGGAAATTCTAGAGAGATAAAGTTTCAAGATAAAATAAATGACTGCTTCTTGAAGCAGCTGGTTCATGAACTGATAATCAGGAAACCACAGTTACTTACCTGTAACAGTTGATCTCTGGGAACAGCAGGAATAAGTCTTCACATATGGGTACGTCGGTACCGACGGAGTCTGTGCGGGAACGCTCCCCAGCATCCAATCAGAACGCTTTTGGAAGCATCCCAACACGCCTGCGTGCTGCCTTCCCGCCTTTCCCAACTGCCTCTCCTCAGTTTTCGTTTTTCCGCAGAGCCAGCAGGACGTCGTCCTCTCACCGCAGAAAATTCTTCCTTTATTTTTTGTTTTTTCTTGTGGTCGCGTCTACCTTCCCTCGATGAAACCAGTACCGCCGGTGTTTTCTTCTTTTCTTTTACAGATATTTCCTTATGTAGGAAATTGTTTCCTATTTGGTGCCCGACAGGCTTCGGCCTGCTAGTCCTCTCCATTTCCCTCATGGAAATTCTAGCCACTAGAAAGTGTTTTAACTGTGGCACTACCAAATTACTTTTAGACACTCATAATTGGTGCCTTCCATGTTTGGGACCTGAACACAATCCGCTGGACTGTCCCTCTTGCACTTCTATTTCTGCAAGAAGTTTTCAGCATCGAGCTCAACTCGATACGCCGTTCCCCCTCAGCCCTGAGGGTACCAACTCCATCTTCTTTTTCGCAGGATCAGGTAACCAAACAAAAGTCTGCAAAGACTAGCCAGTCCTCGGGTGGTAGATATCATGTCCTTCATAGAGATGCCTTTCGGCTTGCCCCCGAGGACATTTTGGCTTTAAAACCCCGGCGGGAGGTTTCCGTCTCCAAAGCACTAACGAGGTTTCAGGTTGTTCCCGGGGTTTTTACCTCGGTGAACATGCCTGAGCCATGCCTGGTGGTGGTATCCGCTTTGAGCGGTGCCGGTACCCTGGCATCGGTAATGGTGCTGGATGAAACATTCCACACCGATGATCGCAGTCGAGCGCTCTTGGTATCTTCGGTGCTGCTAGAGCCGCTACCGACCGATCTTCCCACATCGGTCCCGGTACCGATGCTGGTATCCACGTCGGTACCCTCCCGATATGCATCGATAGACTCGCTTCTTTCGATACCGAGTCTAGAATCAATCTCTAATCTGGATGACTGGGTACCGACTCGTCTCGTTACCGACTTCAGGCGGTACCGTAGACATTCCACCGATGATCAAGGTCTGCCACATTCGGTTACCATGGTACCGATAGTGCCATTACAGACTGATCTTCATATATCGGTGTCACCGATGGTACCCATCCCGGTATCGGTGTCGGTACCTCCCATGCTAGCCGGCTCACTTCCTTCCATACCGAGTTTGGAATCGATCCCTAGCATGGACGACTTGATACCGACGAGTTGTGGTACCGGTTTTCATCGGTATCCACAACTATCTTTCAAAGATAATCCGATGCTCCACCCCTCCAGATCTGCTATTCCACAGAATCTGAATGAGCAGGTGGCTGCTAGAGCTAGTTCTTCAACAGATCTAGTTCTTCCTCCTCTTCCTCGAGGACTCCCCTCTCGGGAGATTTCTTTTCAAGCTTTTCTGCTGCCATTTCTATACCTGGTCAAGTCCCTGCACCAGGGGTTCCACAACCGATACAGATCCCCTGCAATCCAAAGGAAGTCATTATGTTTCCTTTACATCAGACCTTGCAGGATCTCCTATTCAGAATGTGGGAAACTCCTTTAATGGTATCCCCACCTTCTAGGGCAACTGATCTTCTATACAAGGTGCCCCCTTCTTCAGGTTTTCAAAAGCCTCAACTCCCTCATCATTCTCTGGTTGTAGAATCAGCAATGAGGCGTGTTAAGAGTACTAAGAAGCTTACTCTTCTTATCCGCCAGGTCGTGAGGCTAAGACTTTAGATGCCTTTGGACGTCAAACTTTCCAGGCATCCATGCTTTCAGCAAGAATCCTTTCATATATTTTCTATATGGGATTATCTCTTGAGGAAGTCACAAAAGATCTATTACTTTTGACCCCTTTCCTCCAAGAGCTTAAAAGAGCAGATTTTTCTATGCTAGTCAATCATGTTCAAAATATTTCTAAGTTCCTTACTCGTGCTTCCCTAGACTCTTTCGAGTCTGTTAGCAGAACATCTGCTATAGCCATAGGAGCACGACGTAGAGCCTGGCTCCAAGCTTCAGACTTGGACAAATCTGTACAAGATAGACTGGGAAATGCTCCTTGCACTGGAGAAAATCTCTTTAATAAGGAGACTTTACTCCAGGCTGCTCAGTTTACCACTGACACTATTGCTTTCAGAGACTTGTCTACGCCTTCCTCTAGCCCAGTTTGTAGAAAGTCTGCTACTAAGCTTTGTTCCCCTAATGGGAGAAGGTTTTATCCATCTTCTACCCATCATACAGATGTTTCTAGGCAGGGGAATCACCCAGCCAGGCTCAGGAAACCACAACCTCAACGGGTTCAGCAAACCCAGCAGCCGCAAGGTTGCTGATAAACTCTTCCCTGAATCCTTTTTTCCTCTTGAGGTTTAGATCCTGTAGTTTGCTTCTTACCTCTACAAGCATCTACATCGGTTCCATCCTAAAATTGACATATGTCCCCCTCAAGGACACATCCTAACTATCAGCTCAATGAGCTTCTTGAGATGATTATGCTTTACAGGTACTACAGTTACTCCTCGTCCTCTGATCTACACAGAGGTGTAACAGCTGTCAATAAGGTCACCATCCCTTACCTTTGACTTTTCTCCTGTATCAGCATCTCTCTTACTACTTATTAAGGATTTCCTCCACAATAAGTCTTCTTTTCAACTCTGCCACTCTTTCCAGGACATTTGGTCTGTAAGAGTGATACCACTTTACTGAGGGCTTTTCCTTAAGCCCCTAACAGTTTCTTTCAGAGTTGTCTCCCCCTTGCATTCTTAGTTTTTCCTGGCAGCTTCTCAGACAGTAGCGGAGTCTTACCTCTCCTACTTCTGTCTGTATTTCTTTCCCAACCTTGGGACCTTTCTGCTGCCCTATCAATAGTTAGAACTGCAGGGGCTCTTACTACTTAGGCCACTGACTTGCTGGCCAAGCAGCCAGGGCTTGTTCTCCAATTTTAATGGTTTCTGGCCTTGCCACTAAGTCCCAGACGGTTTAAGAACCTTTTCTGGCTATTGTTGCAGATCTTACCTTCTCTCCTTAGCCTCCCCAATTCTTGGGCTTGGCAGAGTAGTTCATGCTGCCTGCAGGCTCTTGAACATCAGGTTTTCTTCTAATTAACCTGCAACATGCTCTCTGCATCTCTACGGAGCAGCTCTACACTATGGGGCCTTGTTAGAGAGCACATAATGTCAGATGGTTAGGAAGGGTTTTACCTAGTCAGGCTTACTGGATTCTCCTTGCCCTTACCATTTCCATTAAAGGCTTCTTAAATAAAGGTCACAGGCCTTTAATTAAGAGAAGACATAAAGAATTATCCAATTCCCTGGTTTGCTTCACATCTCCAGGGGACCCCTTCACCAGAGATGGTTTGTTTCTTTCAGTATAGACCATCCCTGTCTGGCTTTTTCCTTCCATCCTCAATTCTTCATGGCGTGATCCATGTTGAGCACAGGAATGCACCATACCCCTTTTTACCCTCATTGAGGGTAAATATGGTATTTTTATGGCATCTTTTTCTCCAGCTTCCTGCTGGAGTTATGGAAGGATTCAGACTCACTGTCTGCAGATTAAAAACATCCTCTGCATTTTCCAGGTAGGTCTCCATTCCTGGTTTTTCAGGGGCAAGAGTTCTTAGAGGACTCTAGACTTCTCTTGCCAATGAGAGAACTCCCTGCGCTTCCTACCCTTAACCAGGAAGTAGGGATTCTCTGAATATCTTCTCAAGCAGGTACCTCCCTTTTTGTTGTTAGATAAATCTTTCTCCACATACCCTATGTGCGGACATGGGTATGTATACATATATATATATATATATATATGTAAATATATATATATGTATATGTTACATGTATATGGACATCTGCACGTCTATGCCCATATCTATATCTATATCTATCTATCTATCTATCTATCTATATCTATATATATATATATATATATATATATATATATACACATATGTGATGTATATATCTGTATTTACCTATCTCTATAGATATGTATTACAATATATGATAGTGGGTAGGTATATGTCTATATACTCTTTCTGTCTGTCTGCCTATTGTCACCACCCACCTTCCTCCTCCAGGGTATATATGTAGTTGCCTAGAAGGGCTGGCAGGCGGGACCACAATATTTATAAAGACCTTGTTAATGCTGCAGCCTGGTATCTGTGTAGTTGGTGGCCAAGTAAACCACAGCCAAGGTTATGGGGTAACAATAAGTTTATTGTCGCACAGGAATTTTTCATATAACTACTTCCCCAAACACAGAAACAAGATGTTGGTAATTTTTGTGCCAAATAAAGAATGAATGGTAACAAAGTCCTCCTGATACTTCTCAGGCAATTGTTTCAAACACAAATAGCTTCTTAAACTTCTTTCCCAGCTTTTAAATAGACTGCTTTTCCAAGTACAAGTATTGCTTTCAGGTATTAGGTCCAAACAAAGGAAACTTCACAGCGTTGCATTTACTTTCACAGCTGCATAATGAGTATTGAACTTTCACGCAGGCAAAGCGCTGCCCTTCTCCGTGTAAAACTCCAATAAAACAATTAAGCTTTCTCAGCACTTATTACTAGAAATACTTTTTCAGCTTTTCACTCTCTCCGGCAGAAACCACATTCCATATCAGAACAACTGTCTTCTAATAGAGGTGCTTCAGTTTGCATTGGCTCCACTTCAGAATCTGATATGTCCTTATATTTAGGTTTAGGTAAGTCCACAGACTTCCACTGCTCTACGAGTGCATTAAGTTGCTTCCACTTAGTAGCATTTAACCTTCTGGGTACAGGCAAGGACTTAGAATTACCAGCCCCCTCAAAAACAGTATTAAAAGGGCTCACCTTTCTCCTGGCATGTCTATAATTCCCACTTTGGTTAGGAGGTAAATATTTGTCTTGGTACTGCTTCTCTAGGTCCTGTATAGCAAGTTGCTCAGCAGGGTCTGACTCTTAACGTTCTGCTCTGTAGCCTGCAATTAGCTGAATGCTTACAAGCAGCTGGGCTGTACTCAGAACTGGAGCTCCTGACACGCTGTCTGCCTTGGGAATCTCTTTGCAGTTTTACAAATGGCACTTTCCTTCTGCCCAACCTCCCACTTGTGACTAT
Source organism: Ichthyophis bannanicus (assembly GCA_033557465.1). Lineage (NCBI taxonomy): Eukaryota > Metazoa > Chordata > Amphibia > Gymnophiona > Ichthyophiidae > Ichthyophis > Ichthyophis bannanicus. Next base: position 136,111,909 of record CM066036.1, on the reverse strand, counting down.
AGCTTCTAAAGAAGACTCCAGGGAAGTACTTCTGTCTCTTCTGGGCAAAGTTTCCAAACTCTGCTCCCCAGGTTTAAAGTAACTTCTAACCTGTTTCTCCTTTTTGCTTGTCCTGAGGTAGTTCCTTCCTGGAAGCTTTTCCAGACGCCTCTCCAGAGACCTCTCTGACTCTCTGCCGTCTGGCTGGCCACTCTGCAAGCACCTTGTGCTGTCCGGGTAATGGCAGCTCCTTTCCCTGCTTCCTCCGGTCCTCAGCTTTCTGTTTTGATTCCAATCAGAGTCTGAATCTCCAGCTGAACCTCGAACTTCCCTCCACTTCTCTGCCTCTGTCCCAGACTCCGTCTCCCTCCTCTCACTAACTGTTCCTTCCTGGTTAAGTGAACGGGGCTGCCCTATCAGCTTTGACTCCGCCCCTTTCTCTCCTACGTCAGTTCCCTGGGTTGTCATGGAGCTAGGGAGTAGCTCTCTCTGTGTTCTCTTGTACAGAGAACCTTTCTGGGCTAGAGCTTTAACCCTTTCCTGACCTGTTTTACTGCCGCCTTCTGAGGAAAGAAACTGTTTTAAAGCCTTATTTCTAGGTTTTAAACCCTCTGCCTTGTCACACTATATATATATATATATATATATATATATATATATATATATATATATACCACCACGGACCGACAGATACTCTCTATCCCTTTCCATGCTGTCCCAGCATACTTAGGGTTCTCCATGATCAATCACTTCCTGTGGTAGTTCAGGAGTTTTTGTACCATGACCTTCAGTTTGGGTACTCCTGAAGCCCTCCACATACTTTCCTTTTCCATTACGAGGGACTTTTTATCTACATCTTCAGAAAACGGGAGGCTACAATGCCTCATTACTCCTATCCTTCTTGTTATTGGATACGGAGATCTTTGAAGCTCCCTCTCCTATAAGAACTAGGTCTCTTAAGGTCAAAGGAGTTTCAGTTTTATCCAATGCAGACTTCCGCGTTTTCCGCTAAGTCCTACCTCATTGAACTACCTCAGTTCCACTGGGATTGTTTCTCTCACCCTAAGGGTTCTACCTCAGCCTGTTTTTTGCACAGTTGTTTACCTCTTCTTACATTGAGGTACCCCCTGGGGATATTCTGTTGGTTCATATTCACAAATCCTCATGAACCTCCATATACCCTTCTACAATTCCATCAGGTGAGGTCCATATTGGTTTATTGCTCTTCAGTATTACCACTAAATATCACCTGCACAGAGCCTATCTAGGCATCTTGTTTGGTCCAGCTGTTCCACAGCAAATCATTTTAGCTCAACTCCTACCCTCCATCCCTGGAATGCCTGGGGGTTCGGTAAAATAGCATGGCTCTCAAACGCGCAACATGCTGGGACTCCTCCAGGCATCTTAGCTTGGGAGTCCTCATATGTGAAGACTCATTCCTGCTTGTTCCTGGAGATAGCACAGTTACTTACCTGTAACAGGTGATCTCTGGGAACAGCAGGAATAAGTCTTCACAACCCACCCACCTCCCCTAGGAGTTGCATTTCTCTTTCTCTATCTTTCCCTTTTTTGCTCTCTCTCTCTTTGCCTCAGCTTTAAAACTTAACTGAGGAGAGGCAGTTGGGAAAGGCGGGAAGGCAGCATGCAGGCGTGTTGGGATGCTTCCAAAAGCGTTCTGATTGGACACTGGGGAGCATTCCCGCGCAGACTCCGTTGGTACCGACCTACCCATATGTGAAGACTTATTCCTGCTGTTCCCAGAGATCAACTGTTACAGGTAAGTAACTGTGCTTTCCTGATTATCAGTTCATGAACCAGCTGCTTCAAGAAGCAGTCATTTATTTTATCTTGAAACTTTATCTCTCTAGCATTCCCTGCTGTGACATTGACCCAGTTGATACCGGGGTAATTGAAATCACCCATTATTACTGTGTTTTAACTTTTGTGAGCTTCCCTAATTTCTTTCAGCATTTCATCATCCATCTGTTCATTCTGGCCAGGTGCTCAGAAGTACACCCCCTCTGCCATTTCCTTCCCCTTTTTACATGGAATTTCTATCCATGGAGATTCTACAGTGTATTTTGTTTCCCGCAAAATTTTAATCCTATGTGGCTTAATGCCGTCTCTAACATAGAGCGGAACCCCTCCATCAATTTGATCTACCCAGTCATTGCAATAAAGTTTGTACGCAGGTATCAGTGTCCCATTGGTTGTCCTCCTTCCACCAGGTCTCTGAGATGCCAATCATATCTAACCTTTCATTTAGGGCTATATATTCCAGCTCTCCCATCTTATTTTTTAGATGTCTAGCATTTGCATACAGGCAAATAGCGTATTTCCATATTCCTATCTGGGAGTAGCACCAGCAATTTCTTTGCTTTTCTATCCTGGGCCACAGTTTCCAGTTTAGGGCTTTGCTCGTTGGTCTTGCTGCAGCTCCTCATACCTTCTTGGATTTCATTGTTGTGTTTGCAACGTTTCTGTGCAGGTAAGGAATCTGGGATCACCCATACTTGGATGACTGTCTGATATTGTTGGACTCGCTGGATAGGTCCAGGGACGACACAGCTCTGGTGATTCGTTGGATGGAAAGACTGGGGTTGGTGATCAGCTATCCCAAGAGCAGCCTGATCCCTTCCCAGGACTTTGAATAAATCAGGGCTCAGTTCAGTACTTTCCTTGGTCCTTTGGAACCGACAGGCATCGTTGGTACCCAACAGGTTCCCGATGCCACACCGATCAATCATTGGCATCGGCCCAATGGGATTCGGAATCGGACTCTACCTCTTCTGATTCTGATGATACATCGGAGGATTCCAGAGTAACCCAGGATCTCCCTTCTGATCCATCCCCTCCTCATGAGCAGTGTATATCCCCGCCAGAGGACATGTCTTTTCAAGACTTTATTTGGGACATGGAAGCAGGTCTGCAGATCACAGTGGCATCAGAGATGGAACCAAAGGCAAAGGAGTTGGAAATCATCCAGTACCCCTCAGCTCCCATAGAGGCGGCCACGTTGAACGTGCATCATATCCTGCAGGATCTAATGATGCATAAGTGCGAGGCCCCGCTAAGGGTTCCGCCTATCAGCAAACGACTCGATACCATGTACAAAGTTTCACCATGCTCTGGCTTCCACAAGCCTTAACTACCACACCACTCCATGGTAGTGGAATCAGTGATGTGGCGCATCAAGAGTTCTAAGAATCATTCTTCCATGCCTCCGGGCAAGGATTCCAGAATTCTCGATGCCTTTGGTCATTGGTGTTTTCAGGCATGCATTCTCCCTTCTAGGATTGCTTCCTACATGCTCTATATAGTAACATGCATAGTAACTTAGTAAATGATGTCAGATAAGGACCAGTATGGTCCATCTAGTCTGCCCAGTAAGATGGCAAGTATAGGTGCACCTGCCGCTCCATGCAGGCCACCCCTCCCCATGTCTTTGTTTTAGGGGTGAACCCACCGCTCCGTATAGGACACCCCTGTATGTTGAGAAATTAGATAGTTAAGCTTATTTTGATTTTATCCTGTTGCTGTAAAGGGATCCACTGTGTCTGTCCCATGCCATTTTGAATTCTGTCACTTTATTTGCCCCCAACACTTCCATCGGGAGGGCATTCCAAGCATCCACCACCCTTTCAGTGAAAAGGGGTTTCATGACATTGCCTTTCAATTTGCCCCCTTGCAGCTTCATGTTATGCCCTCTAGTTTTACAGCTTCCCCGTCTTTGGAAGAGGTTTGTTTGTTCATGAGTGGAGGAGTGGCCTAGTGGTTGGGGCAAGGTACTTCAGGCCGGAAAGTCGGGGGTTCAAATCCCACTAGAGGACAGCAACCTTGGGCCGGAAGGACTGGGGTTTCTAGTCCCACAGGTGCTCCTTGTGGTCTTGGGCAAGCCACTTAACCCTCCATAGCCCATGTTCCCTGTAAAATAGTTCTCTGTGTGCTGTGCTTTCCTGTCTAATCAATGTGTTTATACCTCAAAAATCTCCTGTCATGATTTGACAATTTCCAATCTGTAATCAAAACCGCTGTTGATCGCTGGAAGTAGCGGTATACAAAATGTATACTAAATAAATAAATAAATAAAATTATTTCTCTTTAAGTATTTAAAGGTCTGAATCATATCTCCCCTGTCCCTCCTCTCCTCCAGAGCGTACATATTTAGGTCTTCAAGTCTCTTCTCAAGAAGCTTCTGACGCAGGCTCCAAATCTTTTGGTCACCTTCCTCTGAACAGTTTCCAGTCTTTTACATCCTTTATGAGATATGGTCTCCAAAACTGAACACAGTATTCCAAGTGAAGCCTCACCAGTGGCATTAGTATTTCTTCCTGTCTGCTGGTAATTCCTCTTTGTGTGCAACCCATAATCCTCCTGGCTTTTGCCACTGCCTTGTTGCACTGTTTTGCCACCTTGAGATCCGCAGAAATAATCGTACCAAGGTCCTTCTCCTGGTCCGTGCACAGCAATCTCTCACCCCTTATCGCATACATTTCTCCTGGATTTCTACTTCCCAAGTGCATGACACTGCACTTCGCATTAAATCTTAACTGCCAAGCATTAGACCATTCTTCCAGCTTTTGTAGATTTTTCCTCATGTTATCCACTCCCTCAGGGGAGTCCACTCTATTGCAAATTTTCGTGACATCTGCAAAAAGACAGACTTTTCCATGCAGTCCTTCAGCAATATCACTCACAAATACATTGAATAGTGCCGGACCCAGGACCGAACCCTGGGGCACCCCGCTAATCACCCTCCTTTCATCCGAGTGAGCTCCATTTACCATCATCTTCTGTCTGTCAGTCAACCAGTTTCTGATCCAGTTCACCACCTTGGGACCCATCCCCAGACTACTGAGTTTATTAATAAGCCTCCTATGAGGAACAGTATCAAAGGCTTTGCTGAAATCCAGGTAGATGACGTCCATCGCATGCCCCTGATCTAGTTCTCCAGTCACCCAGTCAAAGAACTCAATCAGATTTGTTTGGCAAGATCATCCTTTGGTAAAACCATGTTGCCTCAGATCATGCAACCTGTTGGTTTTGAGAAAGTCCACTATTCACTCTTTCAGAAGTGCCTCCATTACTTTTCCCCCCACCGAGGTAAGGCTCACAGGCCTGTAGTTTGTCACTTCTTCCCTGTCACCACTTTGTGAAGAGGTACCACATCCGCCCTTCTCCAGTCCTGAGGAACTACTCCTGTTTCCAAGGATCTTTTGAAAGCATCCTTTAACGACCCTACAAGAACCTCTCTGAACTCTTTCAGTATCCTGGGATGTATCCCATCCGGTCCCATGGCCTTGTTCACTTTCAGTTTTGCAAGTTGTTCTAACACATCATCTTCAGTGAATGGTGTGGTATCTACTTCATTCACATTTTTATATCTGGGAGTCACAGGTGGTCCTTCTCCAGGATTTTCTTTAGTAAAAACAGAGCAGAAGTATTTGTTTAGCAATTTTGCTTTTTCAATGTCACTTTCCACAAATCCATTCCAGCACCTCTGAGTCCTGCAATTCCATCTCTGATTTTCCTCCTCTCCCGAATATACCTGAAGAAAGTTTTGTCACCACACTTCACATCTTTAGCCATCTTTTCCTCTGCCTTTGATTTTGCTTTCCTTATTTCTCTTTGTGTCTCTTTGAGTTTGATCCTGTATTCCTTACTGTGTTCCTCTATTTGCAAGCTTTTGAATTTTGTGAAAGCTGTGTTTTTTTGCCTTTGAGCAGCCACTTCTTTGGAGAACCAAATAGGTTTCCTTCTCCTCTTGTTTTTATTTACTTTCCTTACATATTTATCTGTTGCCCCTTTTATTGCCACCTTTAGTTTAGCCCATTGCAATTCCACTTCCCTTATCCCCTCCCACCCTGCCAACTTCTCCTTCAGGTACTTGGCCATTTTACTGAAGTCAGTGTTTTTGAAGTTTAGAACTTTGAGCTTGCTATGATTGGACTGCACCTTGGCTTTTATCTCAAACCACACCGTGTGATGATCGCTGCTGCTCACAGGCTCACCCATCCAGACATTCGACACGCTCTCACCGTTGGTGAGCACTAAATCCAGCATTGAGCTTTCCCTGGTTGGTTCCATCACCATTTGTTTAAGTGACGCATCTTGGAAAGCATCCACAATTGTTTTGCTTCTTGCCAGATTTGCAAAAGGAGTACTTCAATCCACATCGGGTAGATTAAAGTCACCCATTGTGATCACTTCCCCCTTTGTGGCTATCTTGGCAATATCTATATCACTAGTCAACAAACCTTTACAAAAGTCACGTTACTGAAATAAAAATAGTCATTTCTTATCAATTTTTATATGCTGAACACAAATATGACAGTGAAATTGCAAAGTTGGCTCTAGGTTTTTGGTAATCTACAAGAATTAATGTTTACATCACGTCAATAGTAAATATAATAGGCCTTCGGTTAATACCTGTAAAAAACCAAGTCGTAGACTACTTCGATTTTTTTGCCTGTCTATTGTACAGCTGTTCGGGAGCTTCTCTGGGGAGTGTCCAGCAGTAGTCAGCCAGCATTGTAGTGGACCATTTTCCCTGGTATCTTTGCTCCATCGTTGTGATATCCTGGTGAAAACATTCACCCTGTTCATCATTAACCATACCACAGTTGTCAGGAAAGAAATCGAGATGGGAATCAAAGAAATGGATTTTTAGAGACATATTGCAGCCAAGTTTCTGATACTGCATCAGCATGTCTTCTACTAGTTCCGTGTAGTTTTCTGCCCTAACATTCCCGAGAAAGTTTGTTGACACTAGGCGAAAAGCATTCCATGCTTGTTTCGCATCACCCTGAAGCAAGTTGTTGAACCGGTCATCTTTGAAGAGCTCTCGAATCTGAGGACCCACAAAAACTCCCTCTTTAATCTTTGTTTCGCTGAGTCGAGGGAATATTTCATGCAGGTATTGGAAAGCTGGCGAAGTGCGGTCCATGGCTTTCATGAAGTTTTTCATCAAACCTAGTTTGATGTGAAGGGGTGGTAGCAGGATTTTGTGAGCCTGAACCAGAGCTGGGTGCTGGATATTCTTCTCTCCAACTGTTACATTTTGTCTGCGATTCCATTCCATTCCTTCCACAAGTAGTGCCAATCCCTTGCTCGGCTATCCCACTCACATAAGAAACATGTGTATTTTATATATCCCTGCTGCAGTCCCATTAAAAGGGCAACTACCTTCAAGTCACCACAGAGGTGCCAGCTGTACTTGTTATAGTTAATGGAAGTCAGTAGATGCTTTAAGTTATCGTATGTCTCTTTCATTTGGACCAAAACAAAACTTTCCTGGGATTTTTCGCGGCGTTTTTCATTTACTTCAAGACAGCAGTAGAACGAGCTGACAAGCGAAGAACGTGGGCAGCTATGATGTGCATGAAATAAAGAGCACTATAGTCCCCTGAGGAACCTGAAGAGAGAAACGCGAGGGTGCCTAAAGTTGTAGCGTTGGGGCTGCCAAGAAGAAGTTATAAACATTTGAAGATAAGTGCTTTTATTATATTTAGAATACCACATGGGTCATTGATGTAAACAAGCACAAGACTGGGGGAGATATAGTACCCAGAAATATGGTGCGTTGTTTATCTGAGACCTGTGGTTGACATTTTAGGAAAATTGAACGATAGAGTTTTTATTGTTCTTTCATGTGGACGGCATGCGCTACTGGAATAGATGGAAGACGGTTTCCATTGTTCAAAAGCACAGCCTTCAGACTCAGTTTCGAAGAGTCTATAAATAGTCTCCAGTCTTGTGGGTTATGAGTGATTTATGCAATGTGATACAATATTACATCATTCAAGGCTTATTTGGGATGATGTTGATGTCCTACTGGATAAATTTACACGGTGAAATGTCAAAAATGAACTACATGCAATATCTTCACAATGAGAGCCAATAAATTTTTTTTAATATTATATTCATGTTCAGCTCACCAAGATATTACAGATTAGGGCCTTTTAAAGTCAGTAACGATTTCCATGTTGACCAGTTTTCGATTCAATATCTATTTCTTTGATTTGAGTCGGAGGTCTGTAGACTACAGCAGTATGGATGACAGTGCCATCTCCTCTTTCCAGCACAATCCAGAGCACTTCTTCTTTTCCCCATGTCCCCTGCATTGCAGTAGCTTTAATATTGCTTTTTACATACAAGGCTACTCCTCCTTTCCACTTTCTCTGTCTCTTCTGAATAGATTATAGCCAGCTATGGCTATATCCCATTCATGTGATTCATTAAACCATGTTTCTGTAATGGCCACAATGTCCAAGTCCATTTCCACCATTAGGGCTTCCATGTCCGGAACTTTGTTGGCGAAGCTTTGAGCATTTGTGCTCATTGCTTTCCAGCATTTAACTGGCATGCATGTATTTTGCATTGATTTTGTTCTGCCCACTTCTTCCCACTTGTCGTTGATGTGTAGTTTAAAAGTGTGGCTGTTTCTGATGATGATCTGCTTTTGCCGGGAGTGACATCCTGAACTAGTCCTTCCCCATCTGTCACCCCCTTTTTCTAGTTTAAATGCATATCCACATACTGCCTGAATTTTTCACTTAAGATTCTTTTCCCTGCGACAGAGAGATGTAGTCCATCTGCACATTATAGTCTCTTGTTGGTCCATCTGTTTCCCCAGTCACCAATAAATCTGAATCCTTCTCATTCGCACCAGGTCTGGAGCCATGTATTAAAGCTGTTTATGCAATGCAGCCTTTCTTCCCCCTTACCATGAACAGGTAGAACTTCTGAGAATGCTATAGTGTTAACAATGGGCTTGAGTTTCTCTCCCAGAGTCTGGAAGTCCCTTTGAACTGCAGAGGCCCTGTTTCTAGCCAGGTCATTTGTACCCAGGTGGATGACAACATCAATTTTGGAGTGCTCACTTTCTGCGCTAAGTACATCATCAATTTGGTTTGTATTCCTGCTGTCTGAAGAGCCTGGGAGGCATTTGACTGTCTTCTCTCCTTTGAACTGTGTTCCCAAGTTGGTGCCTCTGATGATGGAATCTCCAAGTAGTAGTAGTTTTCTGTTTGGTGAGTTTTTCTTCATATTTGGTGCTTTAGCAGGAGATTGGGCATTGACTGACTCATTTAAGGATCCTTCAGTTTCCATGGATTGTTGATCCTCATTAACCAAAGCAGAAAAGGTATTATGCAGGGATATCTTTTGATGTATAGGATGTCTCTATGTTACAGGTCGCAATCTACCTGAGCCCACTGTGATCCATTTGTTCCTGGGATGTTTGATTCATTGTGGGAGCGGTGGTGGACTTTGTTCTGTTTGTATCCTAGAAGAGGTGTGTTTCATTACAGCTAGTTCTTCCCTTAGTAGAGTCAATTCTTTATGCATGGCAGCTGACTTGAGGCACATAGGACAAGCTCTTAGGTTCCAAATGATTAGTCTCAGAATGAAAGCACCACAGTTATTGCACTGAATACACGACATGTTGATTAAGCAGTCCTAGAAGGAGAAGAAGAAGAAAAGGTGGGCTTAACACCATTTTAAAAAGGATAGATGGCAACATATGTGACCACTATATAGGCAATGCAGCCCTGGGGTAGGTGAGGTGAGGGGTAGGGTGGATGGGAACCTAAGTGTCCCTAGCCAGTAGTCCTTACATGAACCGTGGGCACACTCAGATATCTGATTTAAGGGCTACACAAGGAATGTAGGCAGTCAGAATATTCCCAAAAAGTAATGTATAACCAACAGTTAAATTCTATATTAGCAACAGGCAAAAAAGATAGAAAGCTGAAAGCTTAGCTGTGTGGAGGCTTTGGAAGCTGTGAAGACTGGAGTTGACCAGGTGCTTGTGGCAGGCTGTAAGATAATCTAATTAGCCCCTCCCTGGGAGCAGGCTTGCAACAGAAAATGCAAACAATGGAAGCAGAAATAGTCAAACTGTACATGTATCTCAAGGATATCTCCAGGAATCTAGAGAACTTTGCCCATGTTCTTCCTTATGACAAGCGTGAAGCTTGCAAGGCCTTAATCGGGCAAAATCAGAATACATCCAGATTTCTTACCAGAGCATCTTTCAGTGCTTTTGAGTCATCCAGTAGAGCTTTAGCAGTCTTGCATCGGTGCTCACAGAATGGCCTGGCTTCAGGCATCTGACCTTGAGCAGTGGGTTTAGGATAAATTGGCCAGTATCGCCTGCTCTGGAGAAACCCTCTTTGGAAAAGGTTGGAGGGAGAAGACCGGAGATATTGAGACACATGATCTCACCCTCAAACGCCTCTCCAGAAAGATGTCAGACCCTTCTAGGAGAAAGACTAATGCAAAGAAGTCTTTCTGTCCTACGAAGAAAAAATATTATCCTTCTTACCCACCTGTAGCTGATTACCAACCTCAGCAGCGACAACAGGGTACTCGCCAGCCCAAAAAGCCTAAGACACCTAAGCTGCAACCAGCTGCACAGTCACAGACAGCACCTGTTTTTTGACTCCTTTCTAGAGAGCATTGCTACTCTGCCTCTGCTGGGTCTCCCACCCCTACACATAGCAGGCAGACTCTGTTCCTATGCCCACATGTGGCACCTCACATCAGAGCAGTGGACTCCCAACATCATCCAAATGGGCTACCGGCTTCATTTCAAAACCTTGCCCCCCACCATCTCCACAAGGGATTATCCCACAAACTCCTTCCAGAAAAATTTCCAATCAGCTGAGGTGTCAACCTTGTTAGCTGGCTGTAGAGAAGGTTCCACCCACCCAACAGGAGTAGGGGCTTCTACTCTTTTTACTTTCTTATCTCCAAGAAGACCGGAGGGTTCAGGCCCATTCTAAATCTAAGGAGTGTAAACAAATTCCTAGTTTGAGAAAAATTCAAAATGATTTCCTTTGGTACACTTCTGCCATACCTTCAGAGACTCCCCTCAACACAAGACTGTATTTGTGTTTTCGGTTCCAGCAAAACCACTACCAATATCGGGTGCTGTCCTTTGGGTCAGCCTCTGCACCTCAAGTGCTCATAAAGTGCATGGTAGTCTTCCCTTGACCAGCGTATCCTGGCTATCAAGAGGCACTCTGGCAGGCTTCATCACACCATCACTATGCTCCAAGATCTAGGATTTGTCCTAAACTTTCCAAAATCACACCTGGTCCCATCCCAGTGGCTCAAATTCATCGGAGCACTTCTGCACACTCATCAGGCCTGAGTTTTCCTTCCACAGGATTGCTCTGCCTGCCTCATCTTGCTAATATTGTATCCTGAAAGTTACTCCACTTTAACATGCAGCTTTACTTCGAACTTAAGTGGTGCTATTGCTTTCATGAAGCTCTCTTTTACCCAATATGTAGTCTCAGACCAGTGCAGCACTTGTAGTCACTATGTTTAGTGAACCAAAAGGCGCAGCTCAGAAGCATCAACGACTACTGGATAAAATGTCTTTTTTTTTGTATATAAACCGTGACTAATTTTCATTGCTCTTCACACCACTTGTGTAATATTCCCTTTAAAATCTTTCAATGAATGTATATAATATCAAACAGGCTTATCTTTTATTCCACTAGGACTTAGTGGTTCTCGCCTTCGCTGAAGTTTTCTCTCAACGCCTCCTCTGGCGCCTTAGCGTTTCACTCTCGCAAGAGAGTTTCTTCAGGAGATCTACATGCAAATTAAAACAACGTTGGTAATACCTGTTTCTATACTCTACGCTGCTTAAAATCTGTTAAGTTATAACGTATTTACACTAAATATATTTAAAACAGCAAGTCAACAATTCTGTTGAATATCTTACTCACTATTGACCGCTGCCCACGTCTCTCTGATTCTTGCTTTATTTTTCCTGAGAAAAACACCGCGCATGCGGATAGAGGTCTTTGTCCTCCTTTTTAAACTAACAGCTGACTAATTAGAGATGCCCATCATTTACATGCTTGCCATTCAACCGAGGCATTTAGGCCAAATGGTTTGACTGTATTTACTGAAAAGATCCACCTCTGTTCATAAAATAATAGTGTTTCATCCGTGTCGGCGCATAGCCCGCCCACCTCCTGGCTAACCTGGATTTTCCATGCTGGAGTCATATGTGGCCCCAGCATTGAAAATACAGGTAGCGCCATGGCCCGCCTTCACCCCAGAACGCCCCAGTGCTATGCAGATAGCATCTGGGCGCATTAAGGACATATCCTGGATTTTCGAAGGACACTATCCATGTAGGTACCCTTCAAAAATCCCAGATAAGGCCTTTACACGGGTAACTAAGGAAATTACCTGTTTAAAGGCCTTTGAAAATCGGGCCCCACGTCTTTAAAATTCTTATCTTGGAAGGTAATCTTCCTCATCGCCCTCACCTCAGCTCGCTGCATAAGCGAACTGCAGGCTTCAGTGTCTGATCCTCTGTATACCTGGTTCCACCATGACAAGGTGGTTCTCTCGAGTCATCCACATTTCCTTCCGAAGGTGGTCTCGCCCTTCCACCTCAATCAGTCTGATACTGCCAGTCTTCTTCCCCAGACCACATGCCTCTAGGGCTGAAGCAGCACTACACATGTTAGATTGCAAGCACACTATGTTTTTCTACTTGGAAAGAACCAAGAATCACAGGACATCCTCTTTTGTTTAGTTCCTTTAATCAAAGTCACCTTGGACTGCCAGTTATGAAGCGCACCTTATACAACAGGATTGTGGACTGCATTTCTTTTACCTATGGTCAAGCAGGACTCTCCCTTGAGGGTCACGGCTCACAGCGTGCGAGCCATGGCAACCTCCGTTGCCAACCTTTGTTCAATCTCCATTGACAAAATCTATTGAGCAGCTACCTGGTCCTCCTTTCATACCTTCGCTGCACACTACTGCCTAGACAGGGACTCCCGTTGGGATGCTATCTTTGGCCAGGCTGTCTTTCAGCACCTTTTTGGGACTTAACTGCAAATCCTGTCATCCATCCCGCACTTTTCCTGGCACCAAACTTCCCTGGCGATAGTCTTGCCAAATGCATTTGAGTCCAATGGGTCCACTTTGTATCGACACCTTCTCGGCTCTGTCTTTTAGACTCGGGGATACCACTGCTTCCACCTCCAGTCTGGTATCTCTCAGCTAGTGAGTCCCATAGATTGAAGACTGCATTCTTTCTTGTTCCTGGAGATAGCGTTGTTACTCACCTGTAACAGGTGATCTCCAGAACAGCAGGAATCGGTCTTACCCAGGAGTTGTAAGGTATTCTCTTTTTCCTCTATCTCTCAGCTTCAAACTCAGCTGAGGAGAGAACTTGAGAAGGCAGGAAAGCAGATGTGCAGGCGCAGTGGATTGCTTCCAAAAACTTTCCAGTTGGACGCTGGGGAGTTTTCCCACCCAGGCTCAGTCGGTGCTGACGATACCCATATGTGAAGACTGATGCCAGCTGTTCCTGGAGATCACCTGTTACAGGTGAGTAACCAGGCTTTCCATCTATTGGTTGGGATGCCTCTGGAAACACAGGATTGGATGATAATCAACATAGAATCCATCCTGAAAGGCTGGGGATGCAACTGTCTCAGTCAGTTTGTTCAGGTGCTCTGGTCATCCAGGAGGCCTCCTGGTTAATCAGCAAGTTGGAGGCTAAAGCTATCCTCCTGGTTCTGGAGACATTTCAACCTATGCTGGGGGGGGGGGGGAGAGGAAGTGGTTCATGTTCTGTTGGCAACATCATAGCTGTGGTGTATGTAGCAAGAAGGGCTGAATTTGTAGTTGCAGAGTGGCCCTGAGGTAGCAGAGATGTGTCGTTTGGCAGAGGAGCATCTGATTTCTCTTATCTGTAGCCCACATAGCAAACATCGACAATATGCAGGCCAACTTAAGTTTGGAACACTGTGGATCACCAGAGAGTATGAATTAAGCCTTCACATGTTCAACTTCATAGAGCAGAAATAGGGCCTTCCAGTTTTCAACTTGATAGCCAATTGGGAATATGCCAGAGTGGAGAACGTTTTCAGCTACAGGAAAGATCTGTGGGTAGCAGGCTTGGATGCCGCCTTCAGGAGTATCCCTAGGAGGGGCTTCTATATGTCTTCCCCCTTGATGAGCCATCTTCTGCGCAGGATTTGGTCTTATCAGGGCTTGGTGATTATAATGGCCCCAGACTGGCTGTGTAGACCATGGTACACTGATCTTTTCAAATTATTGGTGGGATCCCCATCTTGTTGCCTCAGGAGAGGGTCCTCTTGCAGCAGGGGTCCCTAGTGGAGTAGGATCCCATTCCTTTCTCACATCCAGCCTGGCCATTAAGAGACATAAGCTGCCCAAGAAGGGGCCACTCTGGAGTGGTTGTGGGCAGCCTTCTCTAAGCTTGGCTTCTATGAGTCTGGCATTTTCAAGAGGTGGTGTTCCTCGAACCATGGATGCCAGTAAGGCAGATATAGTATTGTTTTATCCTCCTCATAATCTTGTTTTATCCTCCTCACAATCTTGTTTGATCAGGGAGTGGCCCAAGAATTAAGTGGCGGCCCCAGCTGGCTACCATGATTGCATTCAAGGGATGTCCTCAGCGTTCCACTCCATGATATCTCCTGTTTCCTCAAGGCAGTAAAGCAGATATCTCTAGGAACAAGCAGGAATGTAGTCTTCACATATGAGTGACGTCGACACCGACAGAGGCCCGCGTGGGAACGCTCCCCAACCTTCTAAAGGAAAGCTTTTGGGAACATCCCACTGCGCCTGAGCTGCTGCCTTCCTGCCTTTCCAACTCTCCCTCCTCAGTTTTTCTTGGAGGGTCTTTGCCCTCTAGGTGCTTAGGTGCCATTTTGGGCCTTAGGCCCCTTTGTTCCTCAGAATGGAGAAACCAGCTAGTGGTTTCAAAAAGTGTTCCAAATGTAGCAGTACCATTTCTGCTACCGACACCCATGACTGGTGTCTTAAATGTTTGGGACCAGACCATTCACCATCGGAATGTCTCCTTTGCAGAAAGTTGGCAAAGAGGGGCCTGCAGAATAGAGCTGCAAAACTCAGCACCCTCTTTACCTCGGATGCAATGTCTGTGGCATCAATGTCATCCAGGGCTTCATCTTCCTCACATGGATCTCAGGTAACGAAACCCAGGTCGTCTTTGAAGACTGGCCGGTCCTCAAAGGGTAGATCTCCTAAGCATCAAGATGCTTTAAGCGTTGACGTAGAGGAGAATACACCAGCCAAACAGCCCTGGCGGGAGGTCCTTGCCGCCAAAGCATTATTGGGGTCCCAAGATGTTCCCGAGGCGTCCACATCTGGAGAGCTCTTGGTGCCATGTTCTGGGGTCGTGACCTGCTGTTCAGGTACTGATACCCAGGCATCTGTTGGCTCCATGGATCAATGTATCCTAGCCATTGAGCAGAGTCTTGCGGCATTGCTGGCAGCTTCGATACCGCTAAAGCCTCTGCAATTGGTTCCGCAGCCATCAGTACCGGTACTGGAGGTATTGGCATCAACCATTGTGCCGCTCTCCACGCTACCACCCTGGAGTCAGTGTCCGGCATCGAGGCATTCCAATGCCTATTTCAATCGGTATCGTCGTCGGGCCAGGCGGGAGCACCCAGCCCATCGCTACTTCGAGTCATCCGATTCCGATTCTTCCGATGAATCAATCGGTACTGGAGAGGCTATTCCGGAAGATCTTTCTCCTTCCCCCACAATGCCAGATGTCTCCGCCAGAAGACATGTCTTTTCATGACTTTATACGGGATGTGTCACGGGGCCTCCCGATTACGGGGACCTCCGAGAAGGAACCAAGAGCTGAAGAACTTGAAATTCTTCAGTATCCGGAAGCCCCTAAGAAGGCCGCGACCTTACCCATTCATCGGATATTGCAGGACCTCATGCTTAGGATGTGGGAAACACCTTTAACGGTGTCTCCACATTCTCGAAGACTCGATACCATGTACCGGGTACCACAGTGTCCCGATTTCCAGAAGACGCAGTTACCACACTATTCCATGGTTGTCAAATTGGCAATGCGTCGAATTAAAAATGCTAAGAGACATTCATCTAATTCCCCGGGCCGTGAGGCGAGATCTCTCGATGCCTTTGGCCATTGATGCTTTCAGGTCTCCATGTTGTCGGCCAGAATAAGTTCATACATACTCTACATGGGTATGTTTCTTCGGGAGATGACTAAAGATTTGGAATTAATGTCTCCTCTTCTCCCAGACGACAAGAGGGCTGATTTACTGACACTTGTTAAGCATGCCCAGAATGTTTCCAAATTAATGAACAGGGCAACTTGATTGTTTCGAGTGTATTAGCAGGACTTCTGCTAGTTCCATCGGTGCACGTCGGATTGCTTGGTTACAAGAATCTGATTTAGAACAGTGGGTGCAAGTTAAGCTGGGGAATATTCCTTGCAAGGGAGAAAACCTCTTTGGCAAGGATTGGCAAGACAAAGCTTCTTAGCTTGAGTCAGAGAATACCACCCTAAACAGGCTCTCTAGGACCACTGCCAACCTAGCTAAGAAAAAAAAAACCCTTTTTCAACCAGAGGTTTTATCCTTCTTACACTCATGCGGTCTACTGTCCGGTCCATGCTTCCCAGAAGGGACAACAACAACCGAAGCAACAAAAGAAGGCTCAGACTCTCAGAGCTCAACCAGCTCAGCAGACCCAGCCTCCACAAGGTCTTTGACTTCCTGCTAGAGAACTTAGCTATCCTACCCCTGGAAATTCCAGAGCCAGTCAACATCCCAGGCAGACTGTGTTACTTTGCCAAAAGATGGCACCAGATAACTTCAGAACATTGGACTCTCTCCACAGTGACAGAGGAGTACAAACTTCACTTCCAAAGTATGCCCCCTCCATCCACTCCAAGAGAGTTCAGCTCTCGGCCCCCTCTTACCACTCTCTTGTGCCAGGAGATCACCACCCTTCTCGCTCAGGGTGCGATAGAGGAGGTGCCACTTTCCCAACAAGGCCTGGACTTCTACTCCTCCTACTTCCTTATACCAAAGAAGACAGGAGGGTACAGGCCCATTCTGGACCTCCGAGAATTAAACAAGTATCTGCTCCGAGAGAAATTCAAAATGATCTCTCTCAGAACACTTCTCCCTTACATCCAGAGTCAGGATTGGCTATGTTCTCTAGACCTAAAGGATGCATACACACACATCCTTATCCACAAGGAATACAGGAGGTTTCTTCAGTTCCTCTTTCAGAGAAGACATTACCAGTTCTACTCTTCGGCCTGGCTTCTGCCCCAAGAGTCTTCACAGAATGCATGGCAGTAGTAGCAGCATTTCTAAGAACTCTAAGGATATTTGTCTTCCCCTACTTAGACAAATGGCTCATCCGAACATTGTCTGCTCCAGAGGCCAGCTCTGCTCTCAACTGCACAAGGCAGGTTCTTCAGCATTTGGGGTTTGTAATAAATCTTCCAAAATCCCAACTCATCCCTTCTCAAACTTTAGAGTTCATAGAGGTTCTTCTAGACATGCAGCAGTCAAGGGCTTTTCTGCCACAGGTATGCTGCGCTCGAATAGTTCAACTGGCTTCTCAAGCAGCTATGGAAACCTCCCTAACTGCTCAAGAAATGCTTCAGTTGCTCGGTCATATGGCTTCCACTGTACATGTGGTTCCCTATGCTTGTCTACACATGCGCGCAGCTCAGTGGACCCTAGCTTCATAGTGGACTCGGGCATCAGGTCTTCTGGGGGACTAAATCAGGAACTCTGCATGCCTCATTTCGTCCCTCCAATGGTGGCAGTCACCAAAAAACCTACTCGTAGGGTCACCTTTTCAGAAGCCACCACACCAGTCCACCCTGACGACGGATGCGTCCAAGTTGGGTTGGGGATCTCATCTGGACAATCTCTCCACTCGGGGTCTTTGGACTCAGCAGGAGGCTTGGCTTCACATAAACCTGCTAGAACTCAGAGCCATCTTCAATGCTCTGAGTGTTCCAGGACTACCTCCGCTCCAAAACAATTCTAGTCCAGACGGACAATCAAGTTGCCATGTTCTATGTGAACAAACAGGGTGGAACAGGTTCTCAGGCGTTGTGCAACGAAGCCCTACACCTATGGTCCTTTGCCAGATGCCTTCAGATACACCTACTAGCAGTGTATCTCCCTAGCAAGCAGAATTTCCTGGCAGACAAACTCAGTCGAGTACTACTGCCACACGAATGGTCTCTCCATTCAGAGCAAATTGCTTGACTCTTTCAAATCTGGGGGACCCCAGATATAGATCTGTTTGCAAGTCCTCAGAATGCCAAATCTCTCCTCTTCTGTTCCAGAATTCCTGCTCAGAACAGTCAGATGGATGTTTTCCACCTTCATTGGGTTCAGGACTTCCTATATGCCTACCCACCCATTCCCCTCATTCCAAGACTCTGTTCAAGCTTCAGAGAGACGGGGGCCATATGATCCTCATAGCCCCACACTGACCATGACAGACGTGGTATCCACTGCTTCTACGTCTCTCTCAAGCCAAACCTCTGGAGTTGGGATGTACTCCAGATCTTCTATCCCAGGAGAACAGGATGCTTCTGCACCCGAATCCTCAGTCTTTGTACCTGATGCCGTGGCTGCTGAGAGCTTAGAACTCCAGGATGTCAACCTCTCTCAACAGGTTAAAGATATCCTTCTGGCCTCCAGGAAACCTTCCACAAGGCGTGCTTATGCTTTTAAATGGAGAAGGTTCTCAATCTGGTGTTCAAAAAAGGATCTTAATCCTTTTTCCGTTCCAATAGAGGTGTTACTTGAGTATCTCCTCCTCCTTTCATCCTCTGGACTTAAAACTAATTCAGTAAGAGTTCACCTCCGTGCCATTTTGGCTTTTCACATGCCCTTGGATGGACAACCTGTCTCCTCTCAGCCGCTTGTAGCACATTTTATGAGAGATCTACTATGATCTCAATCTTGTCCTTCGGCAGCTCATGAAGCCGCCCTTTGAGCCCTTAGCCACTACATCCCTGAAGTTTCTTTCTTAGAAAGTCATCTTCCTAATTGCCCTCACTTCTGCAAAACGCATCAGTGAGCTCCAAGCTTTAGTGGCTGACCCTCCTTATACACGGTTCCACCATGATAAGGTAGTCCTTAGGACGCATCCTCACTTTATGCTGAAGGTGGTTTCGCCTTTTCATTTGAACCAGTTGGTTTACCTGCCTGTTTTCTTCCCTAGGCCTCATGCCTCTAGTGCACAAATAGGCAGCACAGAAAGGCTTCACAGCTTTTTGTTGCCTTTGATTCCAGACACCTGGGTCTACCAGTTTCCAAGAGAACACTCTCCAAGTGGATTGCAGACTGTATCTTTTTTACCTATGAGAGTAAAGGACTTTCTCTTGAAGGTCATGTCACAACACACAGTGTGCGAGCAATGGCTGCCTCTATGGCAAACCTACGCTCAGTGGCGATTGATGAAATATGCAAAGCAGCAACCCGGTCCTCTGTCCACACCTTTGCGGCACACTATTGCTTGGACAAGGACTCCCGTCAGGATGCCTCATTTGGCCAAGCTGTTCTCCAGCATCTCTTTCAGACTTAGAACAACTCCTACCCCCCGGTCCCGGGTTTCGATACCAGAGACCCTTGGGAGGAAAAATGACCCACTTCAGTCTGTGTTTCATTGCTCTCTCTGGAGTCATCTCCCTGGCATCTCCAAGCTAGGGAGTCCCATACGTGAAGACTTCATTCCTGCTTGTTCCTGGAGATAGCATAGTTACTCACCTGTAACAGGTGATCTTCGGGAACAGCAGGAATTGAGTCTTCACAACCCACCCTCCTCCCCTAAGATTTGTATCTATCTCTCTCTCTCTTTCTCTCTTTTTATCTCAGCTACAAAAACAACTGAGGAGGGAGAGTTGGAAAGGCAACAGTGCAGGCACAGTGGGATGCTCCCAAAAGCTTTCCTTTAGGACGCTGGGGAGTGTTCCTGCGTGGGCTCCGTCGGTGCCAACGTCACCCATACCTGAAGACTCACTTCCTGCTGTTCCCGGAAATCATCTGTTACAGGTGAGTCACTTCGCTTTCTCTGCCACTGTGCCCAGTGGTTCCTCAGTGGAGTTACTCTCTGCTATTGGAGGCTCTGATAGAACCCCCATTTGAGTGCATTTGTAGGGCCTTTCTCAAGGATTTGGCCCTTGGCGTAGTTTCTCCAAATGGGTTAGTTTTGCGCATACTATGGCAGTTGTGAACCTCACTTCTAAGCCAGGGTATGTGGAGTATGATCTTAGTCTCTCAAATGTGGCCCTCAATGTAGTTTTCCTGGTGACTATTGCATCCGCTAGGTGGGTGTCAGTTGCAGGCTGTGTCCTACAATGAACCTTTTTTTATCTTGATGACTTCTGTTTCCTTACAGACTGTGCCATCCTTCCTCCCAAAGGTGCTGTTTCTTTTTCACCTTACCAAACAATCATCCTGTCCTTCAGACAGACCCTTCTCTATGTCTGTTACATGTGATAAGAACATTAGATACCTGAAGCCTACTAATCTCTTCTTTTGGTTTGATTATTTCTGTCTTTTTCAGTAGTCTGACGAAAAGACACTGTGGCGAGTCCTCCATTGCCCGCTGGATTCAGGAGGCTTTTGGTTCAGTGTACCTTTTGGCTGGGAAGGGCATGCTGGAGGGAGTCAGAGCTCACCCCTCTAGGGCATAGATCTTCTCTTTGGTGGAAGCTGTGTTAGTGTACTTGAGGATATCTATAATGCCAACTATCTGGTTGTCTATGAGTACCTTTGAAGCACTACATATTACTTGTGGGAACTTGAACAGAAGGTGCCTTTACAGGGTACCTCGGTCCAGAGCTTCATATTCCTCCTACGTGGGTCCTGACTGCTTGGGCACATCCCACTCTTCTGGACTATAGGATGATAAGGAAGGACAGATTTTACTACTTGGGAAGTGTCATCTGGCTTCTCTCAGTGCTGCACCAGAGAATATAGACATCATTGAAAGTTGCGCAGTCTGCATCCACTTGCTGGCTGGGGAGCATAACCTACTTGTCTGGACTGGTCTAGCGGGAATCAAGGAAAGAAAATTTAGGTATGTAAAATTTTTGCATGTCTTTGATGCAGTAATTACATCCACTAATTCAACAGACATTTGTATAACTTTGGTATACCACCAATAAGTTAACAAGTTATTGTGATTTGTGTGTATTAAGAATGTGTCTCTTTATTTTTTAATAAATGTACTCATTTATAGGGGTCATTTACTAATTCTTAGCACACACAAACTTTGTAATGGAAATGTTCTGAATTAAAAAAGTGTTCTGTACTTTCCCTTGGCTAATGGTATTAGTGTAACAGTTAATTTTGTTTTGTTTGAAAATCAAACCAGAAAATGAAATTATCAGTTTTTATAGCCTTTTTCTCTCTTCTGAACTTAGGTGTCTTTAGAGAATTGTGTGGAGATTGGACGAATTGCTAATACCTACAATCTCACAGAAGTGGATAAATATGTTAATAATTTCATCCTGAAGAATTTTCTTCCCTTATTAAGTACTGGTGAGTTTGTGAAGCTCCCATTTGATCGTCTTGCCTTTGTGCTTTCAAGTAATAGCCTTAAGCATTGCACTGAGCTTGAACTCTTCAAGGCTGCTTGTCGCTGGCTACGATATGAAGAGCCCCGAATGGAATATGCTGCAAAACTAATGAAGAACATCAGATTTCCACTCATGACACCACAGGATCTTATTAACCACGTACAGACGGTGGATTTCATGAGAACTGATAATACTTGTGTGAATTTGCTTTTGGAAGCTAGCAACTATCAAATGATGCCATTCATGCAGCCTGTTATGCAGTCTGAGAGAACTGCTATTCGGTCTGACAGCTCTCACCTGGTTACATTGGGTGGAGTTTTAAGGCAGCAATTAGTTGTCAGTAAAGAACTACGAATGTATGACGAAAAGGCACATGAATGGAAATCTTTAGCTCCCATGGATGCACCAAGATATCAGCATGGTATTGCTGTAATTGGAAATTTTCTTTACGTAGTTGGTGGACAGAGTAATTATGACACAAAAGGAAAAACAGCAGTTGACACAGTCTTCAGGTTTGATCCTCGTTATAACAAATGGATGCAAGTAGCATCTTTGAATGAAAAGCGTACATTCTTCCACCTAAGTGCCCTAAAAGGTCATTTGTATGCAGTTGGTGGTCGAAATGCAGCTGGTGAACTGGGTAAGTGTTTGCATGTTTGAAAAAGATTGCTGTTTCTTTTATACCTTTAACATATTAATGTGTTGCCGAACAGAAAGTAAAGGCATCCCAATTTTTTTTAGTTTATCAACAAAATATATGCTGACTTTCTTATTTCCTTTTTCTTCTTTTTATTTTTGTCAATTTTTGCTTATTGTTAACTGCTTTGCTGTTTGTCCACAAAAGGTGGTTTAGAAAATATTATAAACATAAAAACTTCAGAAACGGGAAATGCTGCCTAAGCAAATTTATATTTATATTGCTGGAATAATTGACGTCTTTAGAGACACTTTCATCCACACATCTTGGGGAACTAATGGAGTAGATAAAAATAGGATCATTATAAATTTTTATAAAGAACCAAAAGCTGCTTTGCTAATAGTTAAATATATATGATATATGCAAACCTATGAATGTCATTGCATAAGTAAATCGGTCTATCTCCAGGAACAAGCAGGAATGCAGTCTTCACATATGGGTGACGTCAGTACCGATGGAGCCCACGTCGGAACGCTCCCCAGCGTCAAATAGGAAATCCTTTGGTAGTACTCTACTCCATCTGTGTGACTGTCTTCCCGCCTTTCCAACTCTTCTCCTCCTCAGTTTTTTGTTTCCCACAGAGCTATCAGGTTGCAAAATCCTGTCACTGCCGAAAATCTTTTCTTTTTTTGGTATAAGATTCTGCTCTGCCTTTCCGTCAACACCAGTCCCAATATCATTTTCTATTTTAGTTTTACATTTTTCTAATTTTTTGTTTTGTTTTGTTTTTTCTGTGGGATTCCCCGCTCACTAGGCCCTCAGGCCTTCATATCCCTGTCAAGGATATTTTTCTTTTTCCTTCTTTAAGATGGAAAAACCCATTAGTGATTTCAAAAAATGTATCAAATATGCCAGTACAATATCAATCACAGATAAACATGACTGGTATCTAAAATGTTTGTGCCCTGACCATTTACCAACATCTTGTACTTTGTGCCAACAAATGACAGAGGCCTACAGAACAGAGCTAGACCATATGGATCCCTGTTTGCCCCGGATTCGATTGCAGTGACTTCCACATCATTGAGAATATCAACCTCCTCTCATAGTTCTCAGGTCTCTTCCAAGTCCAGAAATAAAAGTAAGTCTACCAAGGCTTTGGCATCGAAGTCTGATCCTAAAACTAGAGGAATGTCACAGCATCAACACTGGGGCTCACCGAAAGGTGCTTCAGATGCAGACCGACCAGCCAAGCAGCCCCAGCGGGAGGACCTGTCCTCCAAAGCACAAGAGAGGGCTCCAGGATGCTCCCGAGGAATCAACTCCTGGAGAGTTACCTGTTCCATGTGCTGGGACAGTGGCTCAAAGCCCCATAGGAAATTCCACCCAGACATCGATCAACTCCCTGGATCAGCACATATAGGCTATTGAGAGGAGTTTGGCCACGCTTCTGGCAGCTCGGGTACCGACAGGTTTGACAGCTCCAGAGGTGCAGACTTTGGCACCCTGCCTACAGCAGACTATATTGGTTCTGATGCCGACCCTCGAACCCGTACCCAGGGGAACCTTTCAAGCCCGATGCCTCCTTTGAAACCAATCATTACCATCAGTATCCAACAGGCTACCACTGCCAACCCTCCCATTGCCGTGGTCTCTGAGCATCGGTACTGACGTCAACTCTCAACATCAACTAAAAGACCGATTTCTTGTCAGAATCCGATTCCAGGAATTTCCAGTCATTCCTTCAAACCCATCTCCTCCTCAGGAACGACTCAGATCTCCTCCAGAAGACATGCCTTTCCAAGACTTCATCTGGGACATGGCAGCGGCACTGGACATTACAGTCACCCTGGAGAAGGTACAGAGCAGAGGGGAATTGGAGATACTCCAATACCCTTCTACACCCAAAGAAGCAGCTACTCTACCAGTGCATTGAATCTTACAAGATCTCATGATCTGCACGTGGGAGGCTTCTCTTGCGGTTCCGCCTCTCAGTAAAAGGCTTGATACCATGTACCAAGTACCAGAGTGCCCAGGCTTCCAGAAGCCCCAACTCTCACAAAACTCAATGGTGGTGGAATTGGCGATGTGCTTAATAAAGAGTTTGAAGAATCACTCGTCCTTGCCTCCAGCCAGAGAATCAAGGACACTCAATGCCTTTGGGCATCAATATTTTCAGGCATCTATGCTTACATCTAGGATTACTTCCTACATGCTATACGTGGGCATGTTCCTCAAAGATGTCACCAGGGATCTAGAGACATTTGCCCCCATGCTTCCTGAGGATAAGCGGGGTGAATTCCACGCACTCATCAAACACGGTCAAAATCCCTTCAAATTTCTCACCAGGGCATCTTTTGATGCTTCTGAGTTCAGCTAGCAGAACTTTAGCAATCTGCATAGGAGCTCGTAGGATAGCCTGGTTACAGGCATCAGATCTTGAACAGTGGGTCCAGGATAAGTTAGCTAATATCCCATGAATGGGAGAGAACCTTTTTGGAAAGTGTTGGCGAAAAAAGACGGTGGGATTGAGACAGATGATCTCGCCCTCAAACACCTTTCAAGGAAATCTGCGAACCCCTCCAAAAAGAAAGGTCTGTCAAAGAAACCTTTCTAATCTAAGAAGAAGGTATATTATTCTTCGTACCCTTCTGCAACTGCTTACCAGCCTCAGCAGCGACAGCAGGGCCCTCACTAGCTCAAGAAGCCCAAGGCTTCTAAGTATCAAACACCTGCTCAGGCACAAACTGTGCCTAGTTTTTGACTCCTTCCTAGAGAGCATTGCCAGTCTGCCTCTGGAGGGTCCCCAGCCCCTCCACATAGCTGGCAGCCTCTGTCACTAAGCCCACAAGTGGTACCTCATAACATCAGAACAGTGGGCTCTCTACATCGTCCAAAGTGGGTATCTGCTTCACTTCAAAACCTTAACCCCTACCAGCTTCACAGGGGAAAATGCCACCCATCCCCTTTAGAGAAGAGGTGACCATCCTATTGTCCCATGGTGCTATAGAGAGTTTTCCTCCCATTCAAGAAGGGATGGGCTTCTATTCTCCATATTTTCTCATTTCAAGGAAAACAGGAGGGTTCAGGTGCATTTTGGATCTCAGAAACCTAAACAAGTTCCTGGTCTGAAAAAGATTCAGGATTTCCCTGGGAATTCTTCCGCCTTATCACCAGAGACATGATTGGCTATGTTCTCTACACCTCAAGTAGACCTGCACGCGCGTACTGATCCATCCTCAGCACAGAAAGTATCCATGCTTCATATTCCAAGACAACCATTACCAGTACCGGGTGCTGCCCTTCGGCTTAGCCTCTGCACCCAGATTATTCACAAAATGCATGGCAGTAATTGCGGCTTATCTTCACACTTTGGGGTCTTTGTCTTCCCTTATTTAGATGACTTGCTAATCATGGGAGGCATCCCTCAGGATGTAAGACTCTCCCTTCATTGCACTGTCACTGTGCTTCAACATCTGGGATTCATCCTAAACTTCGCAAAGTCTCACCGCGCTCCAACTCAATGGCTGGAGTTCATCGGAGCACTCTTAGATACTCAACAGGCCCAAGCTTTTCTTCCTCAGGATTGCTGTGCCCGCTTCATTGAGTTGGCGAAACAAATGCAGCAAAAAAACAGAAAAAAGAAGAAAGCCTTCCGCAGATATGCACAGGTAAGAAAACAGCGGAGTGCAAGTACCACGGCCTACAAGACGATATAGGTAAAATCAACTTTTATTGAAGACCCAACTTTACAAGTTTCGGCCTGAGGCCTTCATCAGGGGTCTAAAAAACAGACATATAAATAAACATAATTATAACATATGGATAAAAGATATATATAAAAATAAATATGTAAAAAACAATATGTAAAAATTTTTTTAAGGAACGTTTACCAAATAATCACATAGGAAGTATTAAAGGCACATCTATGGGGTGAGACAACCAAACTTCCCAATCTAAAACATAGTGAGAATACACACATATATAAATAATGAAGATACACATGTTCCAAATAAAAATGTACAAAACATGCACCAGGTATGTATGACAAATGAAAGGGACAATGAAGAATAACTTTACAAATTCGGCCAAAAGACTTCATCAGAAGACATGTAAATTAACTTTAACATATGAATATAGGTAAACAATCAATATAAAAACATAAAGAGAACGTTTACCAAATAACCACATAGAAAGTGTATGGACACGTCTATGGGGTGGAGCAACCAATCTTCCCAATCTGGAATAAAATAAAAGTACATGCATGTATAAATAATGAAGATGCATATGTCTACAATTAAAAATGTACAAAACACACATCAGATATACGTGGCAAATGAGAAGGACAGTGAAGGATGGGAAAGAAACACTAACGTGAGAGTTCAAGGAAAACTTTGTCTATATGTACTTCCATCTACATTTATATTAAAAATAATGTAAAACTCCATAAACTGCTAGCTTTAAAAGAAAAACTTTGTCCATATATGTATTGAAGATAGTGCAGAACTGCATAAGGTCATGTGTATAGAACTACAAGGAAAATATTTGAAACAAGAATACGCCTCACAACCGTAAGCCGATATTGTGAATTGAAATAGAAACAGAATTATTTGCCACGTGAGATAAAACATAAACGTACAAACTGTAGGGACAAAAGTCAGCACATAAAGGCATAGAACTTGTGAAAGAAGGGTGGAGCAATAATACAAATGGGACAGAGACAAGATGTGCACTAATTAAAGAAAGGAACTGTACCTGCAGAAGCTGTCAGAGGCGGGAAAATGCCGCACAGGGGCATGGATGACAAACTTAACCCTTTCCAGGCCGAGCCCAAAACTCTCGGGATCCAAAATTCTGACTAAATATTCCTATCAAATGGTATATAATACATGACCATAGCAGAAGGAAAATCACTATTAGAACATATTGAATAAGACGGGTACAATTTTCCTGAAATATGCAAAAATTAACCCGACTGCAGAATGTGGATTAAAATTTTAAAGTAGGTCTTCAAAGGGTTAAAGAGGGGAGGCTCCTCCCACTATGAGGTAAGCTGTGATGGACATTGAAAAAACCGGCTGAGAACTCTAGAAGCAAAGGGGAATACTGTGCAAAGAAGCAAAATAAAAAAGGTGTATGTGTGAACTGGAAATCAGAGCTCCTCTACCCACTAACCTATTGCATGTATGTAGCCATTTGATTCATTTAAAATTATTGTCATCAAAAACATATAAATGTATTTGTTGAAAAAACGGGGGGGGTGGGGTGGGGGGTGAAGAGAACGACTACAAGTGTATAAATAAACGATTGTACTTGATAAAAAAAATATGATTATACTTTATAAAAAAGTTTATACGGGCATCTTCTCAAAGGAACCTATTAAATATCTATACCAAAAAGGGTGATGCTGAACCACTCCTAAACGGTAAATTGAGGGGAAGCAAATTGGAAAATAAAACATTGGAAAGTTTAAAAAAAATTTAAAAAATTATTTTAAAAAAAATAAAAACGCAAAGGGAGTGTGACAGCATGCTAAAACATTCTAAAAAGTAAATTAAAGGGGAAGCAAATTAAAAAGTAAAACATTGAAGGATTAAAACACAAAGGGAGTGTAACAGCATTACTCGCACTTAACCCATAAAAGTGCAATTAACATCAAAAGAAGGACAACCTATATAAGACAAGAAACATGATGTGTACGCCATGAGAATAATAAAAGAGGAAAATATGTAAAATTTAGATGTACATCGCATATAACCTACGAATGGGGTAGGATATTGGGGATAATTGATACAAATAAAACCAATTATAAAAATAGGGGAAAACAAATAATAGAAGTAAAAGAATTCAAAGAAACATACTATATTCAATTTCCTTATTTAACCCTCCTGGAAAGACGATGCCTAATAGAAATATCTTTATCTTTATTTGCGACATTTGATAGACCGCCCAGGCCAAGGCGTCAGGGCGGTGTACAATACAAAAACAGTAAAGGCCACTGAAAAATACAGACAGAAAAGAACGCCAATAATAATAGGACAGAGAGAGACAGTCAAAAAGGTAGAGAACAGAAAAGGTCTGGGGGGGCGGGGCAAAGTGGGACGGAGAGAGGAAGCGGGAGGAATGGCGGATGTGAAGTGGTTGAGAGGAGATTATGTGGGGTGGGGGGCGCGGCTGGGGACAAGGCGCCACCGGTGGGGGAAGGGAGATCAAAAGCTTGACAGAAGAGATGGGATTTGAGGAGAGCTTTAAAGCGGGAGTGGGATAGCTCAGTGCGGAGCGTGAGCGAATTCCATAAAGCGAGGCCTAGAAAAAAGAATGCAGAGTGACGAGTAAGTTCCAGATGGGCCTGAGAAGGGGGGGGGGGGGGGAGAAAGAGACAATTACCGAAAGCTGAACGAAGAAGGCGTGGAGTAGGTTGGAGATGAATGGTGTCAGCCAAGTACTGAGGAGTGCTGGTGTGAAGAGCCCTGTGCACAATGATAAGTATTTTGAAGATAAATCTGAACTTAACCGGAAGCCAATGGAGAGAGAGGAGGCAAGGAGTGATATGTGAATGGGCGGTGGAACAGGTGACGAGACGGCGGCGGCATTTTGGACAAGTTGAAGACGGCGTAGCTGAGAGGAGGGGAGGCCTGCATAGATAGCGTTGCAGTAATCCAATCTGGTGATTACAAGTGATTAAGACAAGAATGACCACCGAGGGGGGGGGGAAGAAATGACCGAACAGCCCTAATCTGACGAAGATGGAAAAAGTAAGTTTGAACAACAGAGGAAATGTGCTGGTGAAAAGATAGAGAAGAATCCAGAGTAACCCCCAGGTAGCGGAGAGTTGAAACCAGGGGGATAGGGCGGGAGGCCATAATAGGAGACAGAACAGGAGGGGGGAGTCCAAAAGAGAACCAAATTGCGGAGGATTTAACGGGATTAGCGTGTAGAAAGTTGAAATCGAACCAGGAAGCAACAGAGGAAAGACACAGGTTTAGTGGGACGATGTTGTGGGAGGCGGATGAAGTGTGATGAACCAGGAGAATATCATCGGCGTAGATGTAAGCAGAAATACCAGATTGTTGTATGAGCAGAGCAAGTGGGGCAAGAAAGACGTTAAAGAGTAATGGGGCAAGGATAGAGCCCTGAGGAACACCACAAATTACGTTGGATGGCAGAGAGGTGGAGGAGCCAGAGTGAACAGAGAAAGTGCGTGCAGAAAGAAAAGAGCGGAACCACTGCAGGACAGTCCCCCGTACACCAAAATCAGACAGACGGGAGAGAAGAGTGCGGTGGTCGACAATGTCAAAAGCTGAGGAGAGATCCAGAGACGACACGAGAGAAAAATCACCACGATCGTGAGCACGGTGGAGTTCGGAGAGTAAAGCCACGAGAATAGTCTCCGTGCTGTGGCCAGTGCGAAAACCCGATTGACGTGGGTGTAGTGCGAAAGTGGAATCGAGGTGGGTGGCAAGTTGAGCAAAGACAAGCTTCTCAAGGATTTTTGAGAGGAAGGGGAGCTTGGTAACCGGTCGCCAGTTGGTGGGGATGGCGGGATCAAGGGTGGGTTTCTTCAGGAGAGGGCGAACTATGGCGTGTTTCCAAATGGAAGGGAAGTGACCAGAGGTGAGACTGGAATTGAAAATGGACAGAATGTAAGGAGTAAGTGCAAGATCTGGATTGAGTAGCCAGGAGGAGGGCAAAGGATCAAGAGGGCAGGTGGTCTGATGGGCGGATGAGATGGCTGTAGTGAGTTCAGGAGAGGTAATGGGCAAAAAAGTGCACCAAGTTTGAGGAAAGGTACAGGAAGGGGGTGAGGAAATGGCAACAGGGGAAACAGGAGAGTCAGGAGGAGGGGAAAGGGGAGGAGGACAGGCAGGGAAAGACGAGCGGATGGAGAGAACTTTGTTCATGAAAAAGGAGGCAAGGGTAGAGGGACTGGGGGAAGAGTGGGGAGGATGAGGAGAAAGAGAGGAGGTGGAGGAGAGAGATTTGAGGACATGGAAGAGGCGTCTGGAAGAGTTGGAGGAGGAAGTTATGAGATGGGAGTAGTAAGAGTGTTTGGCAGTGGTTATCATGGAACAGTAAGAGAGGTGAGCCCGACGAAAAGCGGAGTAGGAAGTGGCCGAGCGATGCTTTCTCCAGAGTCGCTCTGCACGGCGAAGATGAGTGCGATGAAGGTATAACCCAGTGTGGGTACCAAGGGTGATGGGAGGAGGAGCGGAAAGACACAGGACGGAGGAGGGCTAGAGTGTCAAGAGCAGTGGAGAGAGAAGAGGACCCAAGTGTCAACCTGTTTGTCAACGGAAAGGGAGGAGAATTCAGAAGGGAAAAGTGAATCGGCTGGGGGGAAAGAGTGTAAGGTATGTGGGGTGATGTGCTGTTTAATAATTGGAGCAGGGGGGCCCAACTGTCCCAGAAGGGGGGAAAGGAAGGGAGAAAAGGAGACAGAGGTGATCGGACCAGGGAACAGGAGTAGGCTGAATGCGAGAAGGAAAATAAGGGGAGGGAGAGAATAAGGTCCAGTGTCTGGCCTGAGGTATGGCTTGAGCAAGTTACATGTTGGGTGAGAGACAGGTCAGAAAAGAGTGATGAAAGAGCTTTATCACGCGAGCGTGATGGGGTAGCCAGGTGAGCATTAAAGTCACCCAGAATAACTAAGTGAGGAGATAGGAGGACAGAATCAGGTAGAGAAAGCAGGAGAGAATCCCAGAGATCTCCAGGAACAAGCAGGAATGAGTCTTCACATAAGGGTACGTCGGTACCGACGGAGTCTGCGCGGGAACGCTTCCCAGCGTCCAATCAAGAGCTTTTGGAAGCATCCCAGCACGCCTGCGTGCTGCCTTCCCGCCTTTCCCAACTGCCTCTCCTCAGTTTTCGTTTTTCCGCGGAGCCGGCAGGACGTCCTCCTGTCACCGCAGAAAATTCTTGTTTTTATTTTTTATTTTTCTTGTGGTCATGGCTGTCTTCCCGATGCCACCGGTACCGCCGGTGTTTTCTTTTCTTTTCTTGAAAAATTTTCCTTTTTCACGGGATATTTTTTCTTCAAAGTGTCCCACGGTCTCTTAGGCCTTTTAGGCCTCTTCTTTTTCCTTCATGGAACCGCCAGGCACTTTCTCCAAGAAATGTTCACACTGTGGCGGTACAATTTTATTTTTAGACCCTCAAAGTCGGTGTCTAACCTGCTTGGGTTCTGACAACAGTTTGGTGAGAAGAGGTCTTCAACATCGAGGTTCCCTCGATACACGGTTGCCCTCCAACTTCGGGGCACCGTCCCCTTCTTCTTCCACACAGGATCAGGTAACCCACAAACAGTCTGTTAAGACTAGCCAGTCCTCGAGTGGTAGGTCTCATGCACAGCATGAAGACGGCACCGGCCTTGCCCTCGAGGGCCCACTGGCTTCAAAACCCCGGCGGGAGTCTTCGGTCTCCAAAGCAGATAAGGGGTTTGAGGTTGTTCCTGAGGTTCACCCCTCACAGAACATACCTCAGCCGTGTCCGGCGGTGGCATTCGCTTAGAGCGGTACTGGTACCCCGGCATCTGCACTAGTGTTGGATGAAACACTCCTCACCAGGGATCGTCATCTGGCGTCCTCGGTGCCTTCGGGACCAGTGGATGCACTCCAGACTGACTTTCCATTATCGGTACCAACACCGATACTACCACCGCCGTCGGTACCCTCCAGACATGCATCGATAGACTCGCTTCCTTCGATGCCGAGTCTGGAATCGATCTCCAGTCTGGAGGACTGGGTACCGACTCGCCTTGGTACTGGCTCTCGGCGGTACCGAAGGCTCGGTTCCCCCGATTCGAATCCACAACTCTCGGTTCCCCCGAGGCCGATTGAGTTGCCACTGGTTGACCTTCCTTCACCGGTGTCAGACACGGTACCGAAATCGGTACCGACGTCCTCATTACCTTTACGGTCGGTGCCTTCCATGCTTCGCTCATCAGGCTCTCTGCCCTCGATGCCGAGTTTGGAATTGATCTCTAGTCTAGAAGACTCGGTACGAATAGGTTTTGGTACTGACATCGATCGATACCGGTGCTTCGGTACCGAGGACAGTGGCCGGAGGTTTTCAGTCACCTCGGTACCGATTGAACTGTCACCGATGACTGCTCCGATGTCTGTCGGGCTCGACTCCGACATCGGTACCGGTGTTCACATCGGTACCGGTATCCACAGTAGCATCGTGGCCAACTCCTGCCATGCTTTTTTCAACAGGATCGCTCCATTCTATACCAAGCTTGGCGTCGGTACCTGGCATGGACAATGTGGTAAGGACGGTTGCTGCTCCTGATACCCAGTACCAGCAACCATCCCTTAAGCATTCCACACTGCACTGTGCAGGATCTTCTATTCCTATATATTTGGATACCTCTGTGGGTGCTCAGGCTAGTTCTTTGAATCTAACCTGTCCAAGAGAGATTCCTGTTGGGGATCCCTCTTTTCAGAGTTTCCTCCTGGATATAGCAAGATCTCTTGCCATTCCTATCCCAGGACATGATCCTGCACAAGGCTCTCTTTCTACCAAAGCAAAGGGGAACATAATGCTTCCTTTGCATCATTCCTTGCAGGATCTCCTTCTAGGAATGTGGGAAACACCTTTCAGGGTACCCCCACCTCCCAGGGCAACTGATCTATTATATCAGGTGCCCCCCTCTCCAGGGTTTCAAAAGACTCAACTTCCTCATCATTCCATAGTAGTGGAATCAGCAATGAGGCGGGTAGAGAGTAAGAAAAAGCACTTTTCCTATCCGCTAGGTCGTGAGTCTAAAACACTAGATGACTTTGGACGTCAAACCTTCCAGACATCTATGCTTTCTGCAAGAATTCTCTCATATATATTTTTTATATGAGTCTTTCTCTTGAGGAGGTCACAAAGCAATTACATCTTTTGTCTCCTTTCCTTTCAGATTCCAGGAGTACAGACTATTCCTCACTGCTTCAGCATATCCAGAATATCTCTTGGTTTCTTTCTCATGCTTCCCTAGACTCTTTTGAGTCTGTTAGCAGTACTTCTGCTATAGCTATAGGGGCACGACGTAGAGCCTGGCTCCAAGCTTCAGACTTGGACAAATGGGCGCAACAAAGGCTGGGACATACTCCTTGCACTGGAGAAAATCTTTTCAACAAGGAATCTTTACGTCAGGTTACTCAGTTGTCCACTGATTTACCTGTTCCTAAGGGTTGTTCTACCCCTTCCTCTGTCCCAGTACGTAGGAAATGTCCTACCAAACTTTCTTCCCACAGGAGAAGAAGGTTTTATTCATCACTTGCCCATCATACAGATGTTCCCCAACAGGGGAAGCATTGTCCTGGTCTGAAGAATCCAACCTCTCACCAGGCTCAGCAAACCCAGCACCCGCAGGGTTTCTGATCATTCATCATCAGATGCTTGTGACTCTTGGGGTTAGAATCTGCAGTTGCTTTTTCTCAATAGACGCAATCCACCGCTTTATTCTAACCCCTACACAGGGATCTCTTTCCAAAAGATATCCATTTTTTCTATATTTCTATGAGTTGTCAGGATGTTCATGCCTATAAGTCACAGGTTTCTCCTCTTTTTCCTGCTAGGGACAGAGGTCTAACCACTATCAGATTATAGTTCCTGTGCCAGCATGTATTTTTCCTTTCTGTAGACTTACTACTTCGTAAGTCTTCTTCAGCTCCATTCTCTTCACCCTCTTACCAAGTTTTTCCTCTCTAAGAGCGGAATTACTTTCTGGGAGGCTTTCTCTTCAGCCTCTCTAGTTTTCTCTCTTTCCAGTGTGGAGTTTTCCTCTCTGAGTTACCTCCTCTGTTTCAATCTTGCTTTGGGGCAGCTTATCAGACATGTCCAGAGTTTCCTACTCCTGTTCTGTCTGTTCTTTCTGTTTTGAACAGTAAGATTCTTCTGCTGTCTTGCTAGCAGCTGCCTATGCAGGAGCTTTACTGTTTGGACCACTGGTTCTTGTCCATAAACAACCAGATTTGTCCTCCACTAACATTGTCTAGTCTTAGTAGTAGCTCCAAGTCAGTGCTTCATCTCTCGTGGAGACTATCTCACTACAAGCTTTCTAGATTGTCTTCTATTTCTGCCATCTCCATTTTCCTGGGTTTGGCAGCATAGTTGGCAGAGATACTGGCTCTCTTGCAGCCAGTTCTATCTCCTCATTCTCCTGCATCATGCTCTCTGCAATCTACAGAGAAGCTTTCCACTATGGGCCCTTGCTAGAGAGCATGGGGAGTTTTTTCTCCAACAGCTATCCTAGCTGATTAGAAAAGGCTTTTCAGTCATGTCTCCCATGACTAGAAGGTTCTCCCTTCTTTTACTATCTCCTTTTTTGATATAAAGGACATAGGCCTTCTTTTACGTGAAAGCTCAAGGACTTGCCACTTCCCTGCTTTGGTCCATAGTATTCCCAATCGGGGATATGCTCGTCCTCATGGTAAGAACGCATGATACTTTTGCCCTTAAGTAGGTCAACATGGTATCTCTTCTCTAGGCGACTTCTGTCTACTTACCATGTTAGAGTCCTGGAAGACTCCGGACTTGCTGACTGTACATGGATATTATCCTCTGTTTTTCACGTAACAGTCCTGGTTATTTTTCACTAGCTAGCATTCTTGCAGATCATGACCAGGAGGAATAGATTCTCTATATGTCTTCTCAAGTAGGTTCCACCTCCTTGTTAGATGAATCTTTCCTCTCCACATATCCTATGTGATCACTGTGCTGTAGGCATATCTCTGTTTAATTGCAGACACCCATATGTAGGCCTACATATCCATATTTATTTTTTGTGTGTATTTTCTGCCCTTCCATATCTCACTATAGATATATTCTTATATGTCTATCTATGTATATATATGTATATGTATCTGTCGAGATATTTTATTATAGATAGATATGTATCCACATACTTATCTATCTCACTGTCTATCCTCATATAGCTATATGATCCTGACAGAGGGGCTTTACCCATACCTATGCTATCTAGCAGGTTTGGGGTTCTACACACACAACCACTCCTGTGGTAATCAACCATTTTTATACCATAACCTAAGGGTTTAGGTACCTCTGAAGCTCTCCGTGCCCAATATCTCTCCTAGCTTACCCCAGTTAGGAGAGACATTGTGGGTCTTCAGTTAATCACAGGCTTAACGCCTCAGGCATTTGTCCTCTTTTTTGGGATATAAGGGGTTCCCATACCCTTTCTCCCCACAAGGACTGTGCCTGTTTGTCCAAATCGGTTAGCCTTTCTCTTTTTGCTCCTAAGAGTGAGCCACTCTCCTGCCAAAAGAGTTAGGTTTTTGTCATAAAGCCTTCCTCTGAAGGCCTACCGTTTTTGTACTACCCCAGTTTTTCCTACTGGGGTTACCTATTCCTTTCAGGATTCTGACCTCCACTATTTTCCTACAGGTTTATTACCTCCACTTTACAATGAGGTCCTCTTCAAGGTTCCTCTACTGGGTTCCCAGTAGATTCCTGAAACCTCCATACTTCTGTGAAATCCTGTCAGGGGAGGTCCATATTGCAATATCCTTTGCAATATTATTGATGACCATCATTATCCACACATGGACTCCATCTCTGCAGTCCTATGCTAGGTTAGCTGTTCCACAGCATCCTCCTTTCTTCAACTCCTACCCTCCATCCTCAGGATGCCTGGTGTTCTGGGAGATAGCATGTTCCAGCCTATGACATGCTGGGACTCCAGGCATCTCAGCTTGGGAGTCCCCATATGTGAAGACTCATTCCTGCTTGTTCCTGGAGATAGCAGTTACTTACCTGTAACAGGTGATCTCTGGGAACAGCAGGAATAAGTCTTCACAACCCTCCCACCTCCCCAGGAGTTGTATCTCTATCTTTCCTTTCCTCTCTCTCTCTTTGTCTCAGCTTTAAAACTTAACTGAGGAGAGGCAGTTGGGAAATACGGGAAGGCAGCATGCAGGCGTGCTGGGATGCTTCCAAAAGCTCTTGATTGGACGCTGGGAAGCGTTCCCACACAGACTCTGTCGGTACTGACGTACCCATATGTGAAGACTTATTCCTGCTGTTCCCAGAGATCACCTGTTACAGGTAAGTAACTGTGCTATCTGGACGTAAAGAAGGGGGAACATAAAGGAGGAGAAAATAGATTGGGTTGGGGGAGTCGGAGCAGACTAGAAGAGATTCAGGATAAGCAGGGGAAGGGGAAATGAGTGATAAAGAGAGAGTGGATTTAAAAATGAGTGCTACACTGCCACCAGTGCGGCGGAGGCGAGGGGTGTGGAAGGCAGAGTAGCCTGGGGGAAGGCATTGATGGAGAAGAGCATCTTCCCCCTCACGGAGCCAGGACTCTGTGATGAAGAGGGCGTCCAGCGAGTGCTGGATCAAAAGATCATGAACTAGGTGGGTTTTTGAACGGAGGGAGCAGCAATTCAGAAGGGCCAGTGAGAGTGTGATAAATGAAGTAGCTGGGTGGGACGGAGATGATGGGGTGGGGGTGGAAGTAAGGGAGCCGGACGAGAACAGCAGGGAAGGAGGTTAAGTGGATTGCGTGCTATAAAGCCAGGAGGAGGGGGAGCGGATAGAAACGGACGATGGCCCCAAATAACAGGGATAGCAGCCATGTCCAGCTGAGCAGAGCGAGCTGACTCAGAGAGCGATAAAGCAGTTACTGGCTGGGAGAAAGCTAAAGAAAAGAACAAGATCGTGGAAACTACCGAGGAGAGAAGACACAGCCAGACAAAGAGGGTGTTGGAAGGTGGCCAGTGATACCAGGCGCCCCAACCGTCGCCCCAAGGAGCACGTCCTGCTCCTTGTGCGCGCTCCTTCGGCGCCGTGAAACGCCGCCCTTGCAAGCTTTAACTGATGATGGGTACCTGGAGGATGACGCGGACACGTTGCACGCATCCGCGTCACGTCCGGGAGGCGGGACCTTGCTGGAGAGTTAGCTGAGAGGCTATCCAAGGCTGGAGAGTGCCGGGGAATCTGCAGAGGGGAGAAGCAGACGAGAGGCAGCATACAAACAGGCAGCAGGTAGCAACAACAAAAGGAGGTAGCAGCCTTTGTTGTTCTTGGGTCAACCTGTGGTTCAGATTCCCCCCCCCCCTCCCCCCGGGGGGAAGGGGAAAGCTGCTTGATGGCAAAAAACTTTGTCATCTGGTTTGTGCTGGAATTGAACTCAGTGTTCCACAAGTGAAGCTGTGATGGGCATGAAGAACCTTCCACATCTAATAGGTTTCATTCTCCCGAACGTAGAAATGTAGATACACAAAGGAAGAAGTTTTCGCCCACACGTAGAATTAACGATTCACATGGAAGGAGCAAAAAACGTGTTAGGAGTGAATCTGAAGAACTTTTTGCCTCTCCTGTCTCCACTCCTTTTCCTCTCTCTCCAGGCACATCACAAGATTTTTTGTTCGAGGACCTCTGGGGAAAAAGAATCAGCACGACATCCTCCCAAGAAATCCTTTCTTCCAAATTTCGAGTTAAGAGGAAGAGGCAGAGGCAAGTCCTTTTGTCCTCCCCACAATCTCTCATACGACCGATATTAGCCTGTGATTCTGAGACTATAGTTCCTAGTCAAACTTCTCAAATTGATCTTCCTGTGTTTAATTATCCTCAGTTAACATCACACAATCTGAGATTGACCTTTTACAGAAAGGGCTCTCTTTCGTTCCCACTGCTCGGTATGATGCTTTCCAAACCAGGATCGACCTCTATAAGTTGTCTCGCAAATTACAAATCAAAACGTTTTTTTCAGACAATCCAAGCACTTCCATGGACCCATCAATTATACGTAATAAATCATGTTGGCATCCGCATGGCCCTATAGATCCTGCCATCCAATCTTTTATGGGTGGGTCTATCGTGATGTCCAATCAATAGAAAAGACATCTAGATGCAGATATAACTATTTGTTGCATGAAGAAAGGACGGCTCTACATATATTAAATAAACGGTCAGACATCATAATAAAACCTGCAGATAAGGGTGGTGGTATTGTCTTATTAGACTGCGCTTATTACATACAAGAACTTTTAGGCCAGCTTAATGA
Organism: Ichthyophis bannanicus; assembly: GCA_033557465.1. Classification (NCBI taxonomy): domain Eukaryota; kingdom Metazoa; phylum Chordata; class Amphibia; order Gymnophiona; family Ichthyophiidae; genus Ichthyophis; species Ichthyophis bannanicus. The sequence continues at coordinate 136,073,848 of CM066036.1, read as the reverse complement.
CAAAACTTTTTATCAAATGTTACCGTGTGACCCTACATTAGCAATCAAACAAGACATAGATTCTCTATTGTCGTATGGGTACAATGCTGTTTTTTTGACTCAACGTGGATATTTATTTTTACAAGTTTCACATCCAGTTGTTCCAACCATATATACTATCCCTAAAATTCATAAATCACTCACTTCTCCCCCTGGTAGACCTATTGTGTCGGGTATAGGATCAGTTCTTGAGCCTCTTTCTCAATTTATTGATGTCTTTTTACGGCCTTTTGTACCACACATCAATACATATGTTAGAGATTCAGCCGATGTTATCACCTTTTTAAACAACTTCAGGGGCAATCTTTCTGACATCATCCTGGTGTCGTTCGATATAGAATCACTTTACACTAATATTTCACAAGACGGTGCTCTTGCTGTTATTACTAAATATCTAGACCAGCGTACCTTACCTGTCCGTACAAAAAACTATTTTTTTGTTTAATAACCAGTTTTTCCAACAAATTAAGGGTACAGCAATGGGTGCCGCCATGGCACCCGATATAGCCAATCTGTATGTAGCATAATTTGAAGACACCCATTTGAAGAATTGTCCTTTTTCATCCTCTGTCCTCTCCTGGAAAAGGTACATAGATGACATTTTAGTGCTTTGGAAGGGAACTAATAATGAATTACATGAATTTTATAATTGGCTTAATAATTTGGACCACAATCTAAAATTTAAGATGCAATCTAATTCTGTAGCACTTCCTTTTCTTGGTATTTTGATTAGGAAATCAAAAAATGGTTTCATCACCACCATTTATCGCAAACCAACGGGTCGCAATAAATTACTTCGTTTTGAGAGTTTTCATAATAGCCAACTAAAAAAAAATCTACCTGTCTCACAATTTTTACGCCTTTGGCGGCTATGTGCCGACAATGATGACTTTAAGAAGAAATCCTCTAATATGGCAGCACGCCTTTATGCAAGATGTTATCCAAAGGAGTGTATTAAAAGGGGCTTTGCACGTGCTCATTCTTCCTCCAGACAACAGTTACTCTTACCCAAGCACAAACCAATTGATGATAGATTTGTCTGTACTCTTCGGTTTTCGTATCTTTCCTCTAAAATACAGAAAATCCTGAGGTCCCACTGGCATATTTTGCAGACATGCTCTTGTTTTTCGAACCAATGCCTCATCATCGCATATAATAGAGAACGCAATTTAAATGACATGCTGGTTTCCTCATATATGCCTTCAATTCCTATTTCCTCATCCACAAAGAGGGGACATTATAAGTGTAATAATTGCTCTGTATGCAGATATGCCATCACACTTCATGGCTTTTTTACACGTCCTGGTACCAATACAAAATATCAGTTACATACCTACACTAATTGCTTGTCAACATATGTTGTGTACGTCATCATTTGCCCCTGCTCCCTTCTGTACGTGGGTAAAACCATCCGTGCCGTTAAAACACGTATTCAGGAGCACAAAAGTTGCATTAAAAGACGTATCATCACAGCTCCACTTGTGGAACACCGGGCTCAATTCCAGCACAAACCAGATGACATAAAGTTTTTTGTCATCAAGAAGCTTTGCCCTTCCCCCTGCGGGGGGAGGGGGGGGAATCTGAACCGCAGGTTGACCCAAGAAGAACAAAGGTTTATATTTCTATTAGGCACCGTCTTTCCAGGAGGGTTAAATAAGGAAATTGTATATAGTATGTTTCTTTGAATTCTTTTCCTTCTATTAATTGTTTTCCCCTATTTTTATAATTGGTTTTATTTGTATCAATTATCCCCATTATCCTACCCCATTTGTTGGTTATATGCGATGTACATCTAAAATTTACATATTTGCCTCTTTCATTATTCTCATGGCGTACACATCATGTTTCTTGTCTTATATAGGTTGTCCTTTTTTTGATGTTAATTGCACTTTTATGGGTTAAGTGCGAGTAATGCTGTTACACTCCCTTTGTGTTTTAATCCTTCAATGTTTTACTTTTTAATTTGCTTCCCCTTTAATTTAATTTTTAGAATTTTTTAGCATGCTGTCACATTCCCTTTACGTTTTTATTTTTTTTAAAATAATTTTTAAAAAAAATTAAAATTTTTTAAAACTTTCCAATGTTTTATTTTCCAATTTGCTTCCCCTCAATTTACCATTTAGGAGTGGTTCAGCATCACCCTTTTTGGTATAAATATTTAATTGGCTCCTTTGAGAAGATGCCCGTATAAACCTTTTTATAAAGTATAATCATATTTTTTATCAAGTTCAATCGTTTATTTATACACTTGTAGTCGTTCTCTTCACCCCCCCACCCCACCCCCCCTTTTTTCAACAAATACATTTATATGTTTTTGATGACAATAATTTTAAATGAATCAAATGGTTACATACATGCAATAGGTTAGTGGGTAGAGGAGCTCTGATTTCCAGTTCACACATACGCCTTTTTTATTTTGCTTCTTTGCACAGTATTCCCCTTTGCTTCTAACGTTGTCAGCCGGTTTTTTCAATGTCCATTACAGCTTACCTCATAGAGGGAGGAGCCTCCCCTCTTTAAGTTTGTCATCCATGCCCCTGCGCGGTGTTTTCCCGCTTCTGACAGCTTCTGCAGGTACAGTTCCTTTCTTTAATTAGTGCACATCTTGTCTCTGTCCCATCTGTATTATTGCTCCACCCTTCTTTCACAAGTTCTATGCCTTTACATGCTGACTTTTGTCCCTACAGTTTGTAGGTGTATGTTTTATCTCACGTGGCAAATAATTCTGTTTCTATTTCAATTCACAATACCGGCTTACGGTTGTGAGGCGTATTCTTGTTTCAAAAATTTTGTTTACAACCTTAGACATTTCCTTCGCTCATTTTTTAGCAAATAAGACGCAAAATATAGCTTATTCATAATATGGATTTGCTACATGTGTGTGTGTGGGGGGGTGGGAGATCCGCTTGTAGATGGGCTATAAACTGCCTTTGTAGTCCGGTTGCCGGCGGTGTTCCTACACCTCTCATGTATGCACATAATAAGCGGTTGGTTAAACCTGATAATCATCACATTTGCACAGTACACAAATATACATATATACATACGATAGTTATCTTTACAGTATTTTCTGTTTGATATACATGTTGTGTTATTCCTTGCCTTGATCGTATCACTAAAAACGTAAATTTTGTCATACTGCAAAGAAGTTTTTTTTCGGTTCCCTTTTCTTACAATGCTATAGTTTCCTCTGCATGATGCCTTGTAGTTCTATACACATGATCTTATGCAGTTCTACACTATCTTCAACACATACAGTCAAACCTCGGTTTTCATGATTAATCCGTTCGAAAAAGTCTGACTAAAACCGAAACATATGAAAACTGAAGCAATATTTACCATAAGAAATAATGTAAATCCAATTAATCCGTTCCAGACACCCAAAAATATTCACAAAAAATACATTTTATAAAGAAAGCTATATTTTTACATACAGAAAACAATGAGAAATAAATATAAATGACTAATGAAATGGATAAATGAACATTTAACATCACTGAAAGCAAGCTAAGTACAGTACTTTACAGTACAGTATGTTAACATCTGGCCTTAGCCACCCCTGACAAGCTGCTGTGCCCAGCTCTCTTCAGAATCACATTGGATTCAGCCCATTAAAATACCTTTACATTATCTGCTCAATGCTTCAGAATGGCAGAAAATCTTAATGATATAGCTTCAGACGTACCCTGCAAGAGAGAGAACTGCCTCCCACATTCATGCAACATCTCCTGCTTACGTTGACAGCTTTTCTTCCCTGCTACCCCCGAGCCTGAGGGGGCGCTCCAGAGAACAGGCAGGCGGTGGACGAGATCGGGGCCTTCCTCTCTGCGCAATCCTTGCCTCTCTAACTCTGACCAGGCTCGAGGATGTGTTTCATTTACGTGCTTAGCTGGCTTTCGCTTCTCATCACGCTGGCCATCGGTGAGTCCGGGGGGCAGTGCTGCCGGGACCGGGCGGGCGTTCTGGCAGTGTATACAGACCGGTGTGCAGCGCGAGGGTGTATGTATTTACAGTACTGTACTTTACGAAAACCAAGGCGATGTACGAGAGAACCGGGACAAAATCTCAGTCAAAAAAGACGTTGAAAACCGAAGCGATGTATGAGAACCGGGGCAAAATCTCAGTCAAAAAACACGTTGAAAACCGAAGCGTATGAAAACCGGGGCAAATGAAAACCGAGGTTTGACTGTATATGGACAAAGGTTTTCTTTTAAAGCTAGCAGTTTATGGAGTTTTACATTATTTTTAATATAAATGTAGATGGAAGTACATATAGACAAAGTTTTCCTTGTACTCTCACGTTAGCGTTTCTTTCCCATCCTTCATTGTCCTTCTCATTTGCCACGTATATCTGATGTGTGTTTTGTACATTTTTAATTGTAGACATATGCATCTTCATTATTTATACATGCATGTACTTTTATTTTATTCCAGATTGGGAAGCGTGGTTGCTCCACCCCATAGACGTGTCCATACACTTTCTATGTGGTTATTTGGTAAACGTTCTCGTTATGTTTTTATATTAATTGTTTATCTATATTCATATGTTAAAGTTAATTTACATGTCTTCTGATGAAGTCCTTTGGCCAAATTTGTAAAGTTATTCTTCATTGTCCCTTTCATTTGTCATACATACCTGGTGCATGTTTTGTACATTTTTAATTGGAACATGTGTATCTTCATTATTTATATATGTGTGTATTCTCACTATGTTTTAGATTGGGAAGTTTGGTTGTCCCACCCCATAGACGTGCCTATAATACTTCCTATGTGGTTATTTGGTAAACTTTCCTTAAAAAGTTTTTTACATATTGTTTTTTTACATATTTATTTTTATATCTTTTATCCATATGTTATAATTATGTTTATTTATATGTCTGGTTTTTAGACCCCTGATGAAGGCCTAGGGCCGAAACTTGTAAAGTTGGGTCTTCAATAAAAGTCCATTTTACCTATATCGTCTTGTAAGCCGTGGTACTTGCCCTCCGCTGTTTTCTTACCTAACCGAGACAAATGCAGCAACAAAGCCAGGTAACGGCTCTAGAAATGTTCCATCTGTTGGGACATTGTCCATGTCTTTCCCTATGCTCGACTACATATGCATCAAACCCAATGGATTTGGTCGTCTCAATGGACGCAAACAAAGGTGCGTTTCAGAGACAAGATTCACATCACCCCTCAACCTACCTGGTTTCTTCAGTGGTGGTGGTCTCCACAAAACCTACTCGGCAGGTCATCTTTTCAGATGCCTCCACCTCAATGCACCCTAACAACGGATGCCTCCAAGTTGTGTTGTGGAGCTCACCTGAACGGCCTAACCACACACAATCTGTGGACACAGCAGGAATCTGCTCTGCAGATCAATCTCCTAGAACTACGGACACTAACCAATGTCCTTCGGGCTTTTCAACGCCAACTATTGGGGCAACAGGTCTTAGTCAGGACAGACAACCAAGTTGCCATGTCTGTGTGAACAAACGGGGGACAGAATTCCTATTCCCTCTGCATGGAAGAACTTTGCCTGGTTTTTTTTTTTTTGCCATCTCCCACAGTATCCACCTCAGAGTTGTGTACCTTCCGGGCGAACTCGATGTACTTGCGGACAAACTCAGCCGAATTCTTCATCCACACGAGTGGACGCTACATCAGAAGATGGCTGCTTACATCTTCCAAATGTGGGTAACCCCACGCATAGATCTTTTTGCCACGCCGCAGAATACTCAGCCTCTGCACTTCTGCTCCAGATATCCATCTCTGCATAGATAGGCTTCAGATGCCTCCCTTCTTCATGGGGACAGGGACTGCTCTATGCATCCCCTTGATACCCAAAATGCTATTCAAGCTACAGCCAACAAGGGCTCCACGATTCTCATAACCCTTTTCTGGCCCTGTCAGCTGTGGTTTCCTCTGCTACTTTGCCTAGTGCAGACTCAACTGCTCAAACTCAGGTGTGCACCTGAACTCCTCTCCCAGGACAAAGCAACACTTCTCCATCCCAATCTTTAAGCCCTTCGCCTCATGGCATGGCTGCTGAAGGGATAGTACTCGCTGACCTAGACCTACCACAGGAGGCCAAAAACATCCTGCTTGCATCATGCAAACAGTCCACCAGACGCTCTTATGCCTTCAAATGGCGAAGATTTGCCCTCTGGTGTTCCCTGAAGGACATTAAACCCTTTGCCTGCCTGGTGGAATCCCTTTCACACTATCTCCTCCACTTGTCCCGGGCAGGTCTCAAGACTAGCTCAGTCAGAGTTGATCTTAGCACTTAGCACCATTGCTGCCTGTCTCCTCACACCCCTTGGTAGCACGCTTCATGAGGGGGGTCTCCTGCTGTCCAAGCCACCCATTAAGCCACCTCCGATGGCCTGTGACCTCCCTTCGAACCTTACCCACCACTTCACTGACGTTCTTATCTTGGAAGGTCCTTTTCCTCATCATCATCACATCAGCTCACCGCATCAGTGAACTGCAGGCTCTGGTGGCGGATCCGCCCTATACCCATTTCCACCATGACAAGGTGGTCCTCCTCACCCATCCACACTTCCTTCCTAAGGTGGTCGCCTCCTTTCACCTAAATCAATCTGTCATCCTACCCATTTTCTTCCAGAGACCGCATGCATTGCGGGCTGAAGCAGTGCTGCGCACCTGAGACTGCAAGCGAGCGCTGACTTATTACTTGGATAGGACTAAAGCTCATAGAGAAGCCTCACAAGTATTCATCTCCTTTGATTCGATTCATCTCGGCCTACCGGTGACAAAATGAACTCTATCCAGGTGGAGAGCAGACTGTATTTTTCTTGTCTATGAATAGGCAGGATTTTCTTTGGAGGGTCATGTCATTGCTCGTAATGTGCAGGCTATGGCAACCTCCGTAGCCATTTTCTGTTCAGTATCCATTGAGGAGATTTGTCGGGCAACTACCTGGTCCTCCATTCATACTTTTGCTGCCCACTATTGTCTAGATGTCATTGGCCAAGCTGTATTCCAGCACCTCTTTGAGACTTAGACTCAATTCCTACCATCTGTCCTGGACTTAAGAGACCAGACTCTCAGGGGTCGTATAGCCTTCTGAAATTGAGTCCAATGGGCCACATCGTTTCCACACTCTTCGGCTCTATCCTTAGCCTCAGGGATCACACTGCTCTCCCCCACCCCATTCCAGTCTGGTACCTGAGAGCTATTGTGTCCCACATGTGAAGACTGCATTCCTGCTTGTTCCTGGAGATAGCGTAGTTACTCACCTGTAATAGGTGATTTCCAGGAACAGCAGGAATCAATCTTCACAACCTGCCTTCCTCCCATAGGCGTTATAGGGTAGTTTTTATTTTTCCCTCTATCTCTCAGCTACAAACTCAACTGAGGAGAGGAGTTTGGAAGGCAGGAAGGCAGACATGCAGGCGCAGTGGAGTGCTCTTAAAGGCTTTACTGTTGGATGCTGGGGAGCATTCCTGCACGGGCTCCGTCGATACTGACATCACCTATATGAAGACTCATTTCTGCTGTTTCCGGAGATCATCTGTTAAAGGTGAGTAACTATGCTTTACTAGCTTTGCTTCTAGCTGCCTTTTCTGCATAAACATGCCATGGCTGGTAATGTTATACAATCTAAGCAACCATTCGATGCATTTTTAAAAATGATTTGAAATAGAACTACCATTTTTCCTAAGATACTGAAGAAAGTTATATTGATTACATTGGCTAGCAGCAGTTTTTGAGTGAGCTTATGCTGTTATTGTGTGAACATGCTGCTGTTGTGGGCAAGCTAATATTAGTCTGTCGAGATATATCACATCTTTCATAAATGTCTTAAACATGGTGGTTTTGTTCCATTTACATTTTTGGGATTTTTATTTATTATTTATTTATTTTTATTTAACAATTTTTATATACCGCGCTATTTGTTATCAGTGCGGTTTACATATAGCAAAGGTTGCACAGTCAGAAGACTGTTCTGTGCTTACATTGAACACGAGTTTAAACTTGGAGCAACAGGGTAACTATAAACATATGTACATATGATTTTGTTAATTTGTAATTGCTTTCTGTTTAGGTAGTGTCCATTACAGTAAAGGTTATGCACAATCAAATAGCAGTTCAGCTTAGATGTCCAAAAACTGTTCAAAATATTTAGTTCAGCCTAAATATTTTTTTTTATTTCTCTTCTCCTATGTATTCTGTTAGAAGGGGAAGAATACTGCAAAACGTTTTCACTTTCTGGTTTATCTCTTTGTAAAAAATGATTCCTTCCTTATTGTCCCTCCAGTCTAGTCCCGAACCTCTGGGTTTAGTACCTCCTCTCGCAGCTTGGAGACTGAGCACGTCACTCTTTTGGTGACACCAGTATAAATAGTCCAGGAACCGCCTTCTTGCTCCAGTAATCTCAGTCTCCAAGCATCTGGAGGAGTTGTGATCCTCGGAGGTTCGGGACTCACTGGGGAAATGATTAAGGAGTGTTAGTGGTTAGTTGAGAATAGGTTGATTGGTAATTTAAAAAAAAATTATGTTATTGTTTAAATCTTGAAAAGCAGGAGTTTCAGTGCTGGACTTCGGGCTGTGTGACTGCTGAGGTTGCCTCCCCCCTCCCTGGAGGCCGGTTGGGGCTAACGGGGAAGAGTGAGGGAGTTGGACAGTGGGGCCTCCGGCTCCCGAACTCACGGCGTGGGTGAGGAGCCATGAGATTTTTCAGCCATGGAATCGACGGTGAACAAGCCAAAAGAAACTGCGGCGGCAGTCGCTGCAGTGGCTGGCTCGTCGGCATCTCTCCCCCCGACGTGGAAGCCGCGGTGTGACCGGTTGAGCGCGGGAGTGGGACGCGGTGCTCTCAACAGCAAAGAGGTCAGCGAAGGTAAGCAAAGCCGTGCAGGTGGCAGGCGAGCCGACAGCAGAGTGTACGCTACAGCGGGCAGGCGTTTGAGAGACGTTAGGCCCGGACCATGTGGCAGCAACACGGGAACGCGTTTGCAGCAGCTTGCTTGTCAAAAACAGAATTTGTTCCAGGAATAGCCTGCTACTAACAGGGACTAGTTAGAATATTGAGCAGGCTTGTCTCCGTTTTATTTTTTGTATTAAAAAAAAAAATGGAGCGAAAACAGAAATGGCAGGTTAAATTGTTCTGAATGGCAAGACATGCCTTCTAGGCCTCAGTGTTTGCTCTGTGGGGCCAGAAGAGGGTCCGTTTCTGAAGCAGGAGTGTGCAGAGGTTATGTGCAGGAAGCGGCATTGGTGGATGCAGCAATGGATGGTGGAGTAGAAGGGCAAAAAGGAAATACTTTGGCCTCACCATAACCATCCCCGGAGCTGGTGGTGGGGTCATCCTCTGCTCCAGACGCCCCCCCTTCTCAACCTCTGTTACAGGGGGGATTGGCAGCGATCTTCTCTCCAGACTTTGTGATGCTGCTCCAGCAGGCCCTCGGGGGAGGGGGGGGTGCCATGTGGGGGTTGGCAAGTTCTGCTGCGGAGGGGGAGCTGGGGGTGAAGCGCCCTAGAACTCCTCTGGATTCGGGGGCAGGTAGTGCCCCATCTAAAAAGCCTAAGATGGTGAGAGATAGGGCAGAACAGGCCATAGTCTCAGAGGATCAGTCGGAGAATTTGGATGACTTGGAAGTAGAGCAAGAGCTGGAGGAAGGTGAGATTGCGGAGCAGGAGGACCAAGCAAGGGTGGTTCGGGTGTTCCAACGAGAGGAGTTGCCAGCGCTGATTACGGATACGCTTAAGGTGCTTAATATGCCGGCCACGGGTCCGGCGGAGGATTCCACGTTGGTGGACCCATTATTGCAGGTGGTGCGTAAGTCCCAGAGAGTTTTCCCAATACATAGGGTAGTTAGGGAAATGATTCAAGAAGAATGGGACATGCCTGAGTCAGGGTTGAAAGGTTCCAGAGTGATAGCATGCCTTTATCCCTTGGCGGATCAGGATAAAGATCATTTTAGATCTTCTAAGATGGATGCGGCAGTTTCGGCCGTTACTAAGAAGATCACGATTCCGGTAGAAGGAAGTGCTGCTTTGAAAGATGCTCAGGATAGGAGATTAGACACCTTATTAAAGCAAGTCTTTGACGTTAATGCACTTTCCATGCATGCTTTCATTTGTGGGGCATGGGTGGCAAGAGCGTGTCTTCGATGGTCCCAAAGGATGCAGGGAGAGGACACGATCGAAGAGGCATGCCATTTGGAGTCCGGGGCGGCTTATCTGGCGGATATTCATTATGATCTTATTCGAGGCCTTTCGAAGAGTATAGCTTCTGTGGTAGTGGCACGGAGGTATCTGTGGCTCCGTAATTAGGCGGCAGATGGTTCCTCGAAGGCAAGGCTAGGTAAGCTCCCCTTTTGGGGTAAGCTCCTCTTTGGAGAGGATTTGGATAAGTTGGTCAAGGATCTCGGGGAGTCTAAAGGCGGAAGGTTGCCGGAGGACAAGCAGAAGCAGGGTCATCCTCTGGGGGCGACCAAGAGCCAGCAAAGGGAGTTTCGCCGGTTTCGCTCGCCGAGATTTGGTCAGTTTCAGAGGGGACGTTTTCAGTATAGGTCCCAGGGGTTTCGAGGCTTCAGAGGAACGGATAGAGGTCTTGGAGCTTCCTCGTCCTCGAATTTCAAGAAGTCACAATGAAGCGAGGGGGGTCCAGGTAGGATTAGTTCCCGTAGGGGGTCGTCTGAGGGAGTTCTATCCTGCCTGGGCCCATATAACATCAGATCAGTGGGTGTTGGAGGTCATCCAGAAAGGGTATGTTCTCGAATTCGGACGACCAGTGGTCGACTCCTTCGTTCAATCTCCATGCAGAGCAAAGTCAAAGCTGTCAGCGGTGCGAGAGACCTTAGAAAGGCTTCTGGCCCTCAAGGCGGTGGTGCCAGTACCGGCAGACCAGTGCGGCTGCGGTCGATACTCCATATATTTTGTGGTTCCAAAAAAGGAGGGGACCTTTCGGCCAATCCTGGATCTCAAAAGAGTGAACCGGTGTCTGAGTATCGCCCTTTCGGATGGAGACTCTGAGATCAGTCATTGTAGCGGTACGGCAGGGAGAATTTCTCACGTCATTGGATGTCTCGGAGGCATATCTGCACATACCGATCCGGTTAGAGCATCAGCGGTTCCTCCGGTTTTCGGTTCCCATGGGACATTTTCAGTTCCAGGCATTGCCGTTGGTTTGGCAACAGAGCTGAGAACCTTCACCAAGGTGATGGTAGTGGTGGTGGCAGCATTACGCAGGGAAGGTGTGTTAGTACACCCTTACCTGGATGATTGGTTAATTCAAGCAAAATCAAGGAGTGAAAGTGAGGAGGCTACCCTCCGGGTGATGCAATTTCTGCAGAGCCTAGGGTGGTCAATGCAGAGCCTAGGGTGGTCTGCAGAGCCTAGGGTGGTCAATGTGGTGAAGAGCAGGTTGGAATCGTTGCAAGAGTTGGAATACTTGGGAGCCCGCTTCGACACGAGACTCGGAAGAGTTTTTCTTCCGCATCTCAGGGCTCAAAGGCTAAGACTGCTCGTCCGAGCTTTCCTGAAGATAAGGGCTCCCACGGCGTGGCATTATCTACAGCTTCTGGGAACAATGGCGGCCACACTCGAGTTAGTACAGTGGGCCAGGGCCCACATGAGGCCATTGCAGAGAGCGTTGCTGAGAAGATGGTCGCATCAGTCATATGTCATAAAGGCTGCCCTGTTCTCAGGAGACCAGGCAGGCTCTACAGTGATGGCTAGCTCCAGGGTGTCTGGAGAAAGGGAATCCTTTGGAGTTGCCGGATTGGATACCACTGACGACAGATGCCAGTCTGCTCGGATGGTGAGCTCATTTTGAGGGACAATTTGCCCAGGGCCAGTGGACGGAACGAGAAAGGAGTTGGTCCATCAACAGACTAGAACTAAGGGCGGTCACCCTGGCGCTTCGGGTTTTCCAACAATACCTGCAGGGGAAAGAAATCCGAATATTATCAGACAACGCCACAGCGGTGGCATATATCAATCGCCAAGGGGGCACCAGCAGCATGGCTCTCGGAGAGGAGACAGAGGAGCTCTTAAGTTGGGCCGAATTTCATCTGGAGGCATTATCGGCGGCACATGTGGTGGGGTGGACAATGTGACAGCCGATTTTTTGAGTCACGTCAAGTTTCTATAAAGAAAAAAAGGGGACTGGTGTAGTTCTTGATATGGAAGGACAGACTAGATAGGCCATGTGGTCTTTTTCTGTCGTCATGTTTCTATGTTTCTAAAGTGGACCCAGAAGAGTGGGTGCTCCATCAGGAGTTGTTCGACTTACTGGTACATCGGTGGGGAACTCCAGTGATGGATCTCATGGCGACGTTTGCATCAGCAAAAGCCAAAAGATTTTTCAGCAGAAGACGAGAACGGATGTCAGAAGGTTTGGACGCTCTAATTCAGAGATGGCCGGAAGGGGCAGCTCCTATACGTGTTTCCACCCTGGGTATTAATAGGTCGGGTGCTTACAGTGCATAGAAAGACACAAGGGTCAGGTGATTCTTTTTTTTTTTTTTTTTTTTAATTTATTTATAGAATTTTGACAAAAATAACAAGAAATAGACAATTCCTTGCTAGAAAATAGAGTACATGTCAGAATAATTTCATAATCTAAACAACATAAAACACTAAGATAATAATCCAACATTACCCCAAATAGTCCACATGTCGGGGGGAAGGGAACGGGGAAAAAAGACTTCCAAGCAGAGGCACATTGGAAGCCAATACAAGATACCGATAAACGTAAGAAATCCAGAACCTGCGAAGGACCCAAGGAAATACAATTCACAGGGAACATTCAGCTGACATCATTATTCAGGCGATACACTAGATGAAAGTCTAGCATTAATAAAGGTATTTAGATCATTTGGATCAGTAAAGACATACTTGACGTTCTGGAGTATTACCAAACATCGACATGGAAACCTGAGGAAAAAGGATCCCTCCACCTGGATCACACCTGCCTTATACAAAAGAAACTGTTTTCTCCGCTTCTGAGTTTCTTTAGTTAAATCAGGGAACATAGAAATAGTTTAAAAAACGTTTAGAAACCTTTTTAGGTTTAAGAACAACTTCAAAAGCCAATCCTTATCAGAAATTAATGCACACTGTACTAACAGCGTGGAGGCAGTACAAGTCTCTTTCCCCCCCCCCCCCCCCCCAACATCAGAAATCATACCAGAAATATCCAGAGTTTCAAAATTAACTTGTGATACTACTACTGGATGTTCAGCGTTCTTCTTAGCTGAAGACAGATAGAATACTTTAGCCAAAGGAGGAATCAAGCCTTCTGGAACTTTTAAAATTTCCAGCATATATCTTCGGAACATATCCACAGCTGTAACACCCGACACGCGAGGAAAGTTCAAAACTCGAAGATTTGCAGCCCTGGAAGCATTCTCCAACACTTCCAGTTTATATTTAAGTGCCCCATTTTCCTTCATCAGAGCCGAGGAAACAGCAGAAGCATTATCCAGCTGATATCCAAGATTGGTAATCTGATTCTTCAACTGCTCATTCGAAGATAACACAATATCAATATTAGCAGCATTCTTCTGGATAGCAAGTTCATGCTCATTGACTCGAGAGGCCAAGACCTTGGTTTGTGAGATAATCGCTGAAGATAAGGAGGCAATAGCGTCCCAAAGAGACTCCAAAGTGAAAACTTTGGGTCGAAGCAGAAAAGGAGAGTCCAACAAGGAAGGCGTCGAAGCAAGCAAAGGGGACCCTTCCCCCTCCATAGAAGGTATCGGCTGAAAATCTGCCACACTACTTTCACCCGAAGCCTCCTTGGGTCTACCAGGGGCCTGTGGAGTCTCATGATCAGCAGACACCCTCTCCGCACTTGGGGCCCCCACCCCGGAGGACACCGAGGCTGTCGTAGCTGAAATAGGATCCAGAACAACTGGGCGAAGCGGCAGTGTCCTCTGTAGAGGGGAGAGTGATGTTTCGAAATCCGACGGAGGAGCCCGGGCCTCCTGACAGGGCGCTACCAAGCCGGCTCGAATCCCCTGCTTCTTTTCCTCAGGTAAATGAACAAAACGGTCCATCGGACCAGAATTAGGAGGTCAGGGCTCAGAGGGAGCAGCCCGCAACTTTCCTTTCCGCTTAGGCATTCAGACAAGAATCACTTTGCAGCCATCTTGGAAACAGCTCCTCCCCCCCTATAAAAGTAATTTTATTGAGGGTCAGGTGATTCTAATTGCGCCGGATTGGCCAAGGAGGCCATGATATGCCAACCTAATGCGTCTACTGGTGGGGAGGCCATGGAGACTGCCGGTCAGGAGGGATCTGCTAGTGCAGGTTCAGTTGAATATGCCTCAAGTGGATTAATTCTCGCTACAGCTTGGCTCTTGAAAGGGCACGGTTGAGGGCCAAGGGATATGCGACGGCGGTAATTTCTACGTTATTGAGGTCCATGCGTCGATCTACCTCGGTAGCGTATGTCCGTGTCTGGCGTCTCTTTGAGTCATGGTGCGAAAGTAGGCAAGTGACGGCCCTTAAGGCCTCCATACCGCAGATTTTATCCTTTTTGCAGGATGGTTTTAATAAGGGTCTAGCGGCTGCATCTTTACGAGTTCAGTTGGCAGCGCTGTCCTGTTATCGCGGGAAAGTGCAAGGGATGCTGCTAGGGGCACATCCGGATTTAAAGCGATATTTAAGAGCGGCGTCGCTATTGAGGCCTCCATGCAGAGCAGCGGTGCCCATCTGGGATCTCAATTTAGTGCTGGAGGCTTTGGTAAAGGAGCCGTTTGAGCTTTTGGCTAAAGCGACATTGAAAGATCTCACTCTCAAAGTGGTATTTTTGGTGGCAATTTGTTCGGCTTGTAGGATTTCGGAGTTGTCGTGTAGGGAGCCGTTTTTGTCATTTTAAGATGATAAAGTAGTTTTGAGAACGGTTCCCTCATTCTTACCGAAGGTGGTATCGGTGTTTCATTTAAATCAGGTAGTGTCATTGCCATTATTCAAGAAAGATAGCAAGGATGAGACCAAAGGACGGCTACATTGGCTGGATGGTAGGACGAGTGTTAAGGAAGTATTTGCAGAGGACGGCTCTGTTACGCAAGACTGAAAGATTGATTGTCTTGTTTGGGGGACCGAGACAAGGAGAAGCGGCGTCAAAGTCTTCCATTGCAAGGTGGCTTAAGGAGGCTATTGCATCGGCTTATGTGTTGAAGGGCAAAACGGTTCCAAGGGGCTTAAGAACCCATTCGACTAGGGCGCAGGCGGCTTCCTGGGCAGAGTTTAGTTTAGTGCCAGCAGTTGAGATTTGTAAGGCGGTGACTTGGTTGTCATTGAATTCCTTTGTTAAGCATTATCGATTGGATGTTCAGGCAGAAAGGGATGCTCGGTTTGGATCAGCGGTGCTTCAGGCTGGTCTGGCGGGTCCCTCCCATTGAATTATTCAGTGCTCTATTACTTCCCAGAGGTTCGGGACTAGACTGGAGGGATGATAAGGAAGGTGAAATTAGACTTACCTGCTAATTATTGTTCCTTGAGGAACTCCAGTCCTGTCCCGCATCTCTCCCTGGTGTTACTCTTTGGACTGTAGCCTGAAGCAAAGTAAGATTTTATCAGTAATCCGTACAGGCGGCTATAATAGGTGCGGTCCATTCGGGGGGGGGGGGGGGGGGGAAATTGCTTTTCAGTGATAAGGGCTACTTGGGGGGTCCTTGGGAGAGGGCGAGAGTAAGCCTAAGCAGCACAAGATATATGAATTGCCTGTTAAGTTCATTTTAGATAGTTATAGTTTTTTGCTAAAGTTATATTAACTACTTACTTATTGCTCTGGTGAGTCTGCTTTGTCAATACCTTACTGGAGCAAGAAGGCGATTCCTGGACTATTTATACTGGAGTCACCAAAAGAGTGACGTGCTCAGTCTCCAAGCTGCGGGAGGAGGTACTAAACCCAGAGGTTCGGGACTAGACTGGAGTTCCTCAAGGAACAATAATTAGCAGGTAAGTCTAATTTCACCTTATCCTGCTAGACCAGTCCTATCTAGTCTGTTATGCTCCACAGAAAGCAGGTGGAGGAAGACTAAGGGAACGTTCAGTGATGTCATTACTAGTATAGCCACTGATGCAGCAATAAGAGAAGCCAGTATTTGCCTTCAGCAAGTGGTGCGGTGTTTAGACTGATTAAGCAGTGCAGATAGGCCTGTCTCCCCTGACCTGTACCATGGGCTTTTTGACCTGTGTGGTTGAGACCTGTAGGCCCAATGTGTGCTCAGAACTTCAGTATGCCCTTGTCTCTTTGATCTGACAGCTGCCCTGTGTCCAGCAGTGCTTGCCACGGATTCTAGTGCTCTTAGATGAAAAGTGGACAGGAGAACCTCATGGGTCCCCTAAGGAGAGAAGGAAGATAAATATGGGCCCAGGCCCCCCTTCCTCCTTGCTCTTCTATATGCTTTCTCTTAATTTTGTTTTCTCGATCTTTCCTTATTAATTTTACAATTTCTCTATGCTGTTTGCAATAAAGCAGCTTCAAAAAGTTAAAAATAAAAAAGTCCTTTGAGGCAGCTGAGCTCTCCCAGGCTTGTGTGGACAGCTAGGGCTAGAATTGTATGAAGGAGCAATGCTGTACTGTTACTTAAGAGAAAAAAGTTAAGACCCTTAATGAAAACAAATAAAGTTTAAGGGAAATAGATCAGTTAGTGTAAGATTACAGATGATATAGTTGTGGTTTCAAACGTCCAGGTGTTCTCCAGGATGTCAGTGTCCATCCTGCTAACCACACCTGTATCTATAGCCACAACACCTTTGCAGCCACAATTTCTACTTATTATGCAGTATTCTTTGGGTTCACCTACAAGAAGCCAAGATCCTCACAGGAATTGAGTCCCATAAGGTTAACGTCTCAGAGAAGCAATCATGATTGGCAACTACAAAGATTAAAGATATGACACTGTGGCTTATTTGACTTCTAATATTTCGTGACTACCTCTATAACTGATCAGGCAGACTTTTCTTCAGAACGTATGGTGCATGCAGAAATAAGTAGATTTTGGGAGATGAAACTGGAAGCAGAGTTCCTGTCTTGAGTTGAGACTGCACCAAAAATAAAGCCAACTTACAGCACAGAAAAGCAAAAGCAAGCATTGGAGGGTTGATGTGGCAGCACATAGTATTTATCAGAGATCCAAGACAGTTTAAACCATCATGGAACTAAAGAATGCAGGCAGACTAGCAATTGTATGAGTGACAAAGAGCAGGCAGAGGCTTAAGAGCAGGTGCCATATGCATCCTAATAGTAAGCCTGTAACTTGCTTAGGCACAGTCACCAAGTTGGGACAGGTTGGCATGACACTAAGGCACAGGGTTCAGTTCCCAGTAGTAGCTCAAGGTAATGCAGGGAAGGGAGCCCCTTTTTCTCCATGGACAAGCAGAAATGAGTCCTCATGTATGGGTGACATCCTTGACAGAGCCCCACGCAGGAATACTTCCCAGCTTCTGTTGGAAGCTTTTAGGAGGCTCCACCGTGCCTGCACTCCTCTTTGCTGCCAATTCAGTTTTTTGTTTTCCACAGAATCCCACGGACACGTTCCAATCTTCCTCTGCTTGGTAAACTTTCTCCCTTGCAGGGGTGTTTTGTTCCCTTCAAGTTTTTGCCTGTTCGCCTGCCATCGCAGTTTCTCTTTTCCCTTTTGTTTTTTTCTCCCTTGATTGCTTGTTTCGTTTTTTGCTGTAGCACCCCTGCTCCCAATGCGGATATCCCAGTCAGGCCGTGCTCCAAAATAGAGCCCTTTGACTTTGCCACACCTATTTTCCCAGACGACATGTCCCAGCACATTCAAGAAGGTATTCCCAGTGCACTAAGACCATATCTGCCACAGACATGCACAGCTGCTGCCTACAGTGCCTGGGGTCCTGATCATCAGCCCTCTTGTAATTTGTGTTTGCAGATGAATCAGCATGATTAACATTTCGGATACTGGAACTGCTAAGGTTCATTGTAAATTACCCAAAGGTCCTACCTTCAGCCCACCCAACAATTGGAGTTCATCGGAACCCTGCTCGACACAAATCAGGCGAGAGCCTTCCTATCACATGACTGACTTCACAGATTGACGACACTTGTGTGGGAACTCGATTGAATGAGTAGATAACAGCTTGCAGGATGTTGACTGTACTAGGCCACATGGCCTCCACAGTACATGTCACACCCTTGGCATGCCTCCAGATGAGGCAAGCTCGGTGAACTCAGTCGACCCAGGCTACAGGTCGATTCCGGGATCGTCTGTGTATCACCACTCCTCTTGTTCAGTCATTACATTGGGGACAGTCCACCACAATTTGCTCCTTTCCAAATATCTCCACCCCAAAGAATTCTGACAACAGATGCATCCAAGCTGGGGTGGGGAGCTTATCTCGATGGGTTTCACACCCAGGGCTATTGGTCCATCCAAGAAAGTCTTCATCAGATCAGCTTCTTAGAATGAAGAGTAGTGGCAAACACTCTAAGGATTTTCTGAGATCGACTAGCCAACCAAATTGTTCTGATTTAGACTGACAATCAGGTCGCCATGTTCTACATCAACAAGCAGGGAGGAACGGGTTTGTACTTCCTGTGTTCTTATGCAGAGTATACAGAAATACACTATTTATTCATTTATAAATACAAGGTGTTTCATAATAAGATGTAGACATTGGAATATATAAAGGCTTCCATTAATTCTCTTTTGACCTCATAGATTAACAGAAGTTGTACACCTCTGCATAAGAATTACATAAGTAGAGTAGAACTAATACAGTCAGTGGACCCAGGTACTCTGTTCATTAGGTGTTCATTAAATATGTCATGTTAAGGTCTTAGTACAGCAGTTGCCCAACATTGAAGCTAACACGTCTGTCATCTTTTGATTCTAGTTAAGACTTGATGACATATATTTTTCTAATAAAACTGGCATCAAAAATAGTTACACATACTACAGAGAGTTAGGATGCATCAATTATTGAATTGCACCATAACAGTTCAATTTTAGAACATGAATACAAGACGACAAGGTTCTATAGACAGAAAATATTTATTCTTATGCTTTGTAGAACTAGAATATATTTAAGTTTACAACAATTCTTTCTGGTGTTATAGATGAACAGGCAGTGCACACCTCATGTGCATTACATATACCAATTGAGTGGTATTGATCAGGTCAGTAGAACAAATAGTTCCGTCCAGTAAACATGTTAGACTAGCACGGTTTTAAATTCAACAAGTGTTTAACATCGCAGTTTTAAGTAGTAACATTTTAAAATTTGAGTGTAATCATAGCTATTTTAGCAACCATCATAAATAATTAAAAAATAAAAAGTGACCAGGGAATTGGACCGAGGGGGGAGAGCCCTAGATGAGGTGTAATTGGATTTCAGTAAAGCCTTTGATACCGTTCCACACAGGCGACTTATCAACAAACTGAGCTCCCTAAGGATGGACCCTAAAGTTACTGATTTGGTTAGAAATTGGTTGAGGGGGAGGCGACAAAGGGTACAGGTAAATGGAGCTCACTCTGAGAAGAGGGAGGTTACCAGTGGTGTGCCGCAGGGATCTGTCCTTGGTCTGATTCTTTTTAACATCTTTGTAAGTGATATTGTGGATGGGCTGTCGGGTAAGGTTTGCCTCTTTGTGGATGATACCAAAATCTGCAATAGAGTAGATACCCAGGAAGGTGTAGATAACATGAGGAGGGATCTAGCTAAGCTTGAAAATGGTCTAAAATTTGCCAGCTGAGATTTAATGCTAAAAAATGCAGGGTCATACATTTGGGCTGCAAAAATCCAAGGGAGCGGTACAGTGAAGGGGGGAAATACTTCTGCCCACAAAAGAAGAGCCGGGACCTGGGTGTGATTGTGTCTGACGATCTTAAAGTATCTAAACAGGTAGAAAAGGAGATGGCAAAAGCTAGAAAGATGATTGGGTGCATAGGGAGAGGAATGGACAGCAGAAAAAAGAAGATGATAGAGCCTCTGTATAAGTCTCTGGTGCAACTTCATTTGGAGTATTTTGTGCAGTTTTGGAGACCACACCTTCAAAAGGATATAAACAGGTTGAAGTCTGTGCAGAGGGTGGCTACTAAAATGGTTAGTGGCCTTCGTTATTAAGCATTTGAGGGCAGACTTAAGGATCTTAATGTGTATACTTTAGAAGAAAGGTGGGATAGAGAAGATATTATAGAGATGTTTAAATATCTCCGTGGCATAAATGCACAGGAGGAGAGCCTCTTTCGATTGAAAGCAAGCTCTGCTACGAGGGGACATCGGATAAAGGGTGAAAGGCGATAGACTCAGGAGTAATATGCGGAAATATTTCTTTACGGAAAGAGTTGTAGATATGGGGAATAGTCTCCCAGTAGAGGTGGTAGAGATGAGAACAGTATCTGAATTCAAAAAAGCATGGGACAAACACAGATGATCTCTAAAGGAAAAGAGGGGACTATTATAGTAGTTGTTCTCCAGGAACAAGCAGGAAGTGAGTCCTCACATATGGGTGACATCGGTGCCAACGGAGCCCACGCGGAGCATTTCCCCAGCTTTCAAAGAAAGCCTTTGGGAATGCTACCATGCATGTGTGGTCCCCTTCCCGCCCAGTGGTGCCATCTTGCTCAGTCTTCTTTTTTCCGTGGAGCCCAACAGATACACGTCCAGTTTTCCTGGAAAACATCCTTGTTGGACTGAGGGAGAACCCTAGATGTGGTGAATTTAGATTTCAATAAAGCCTTTGACACCGTTCCTCACAGGCGACTTATAAACAAACTGAGCACCCTATGGATGGATCTTAAAGTTACTGCTTGGGTTGGAAATTGGTGAGTGGGAGGCGACAAAGGGTACAGGTAAATGGAGCTCACTCTGAGGAGAAGGTGGTTACCAGTGGTGTGCCCCAAGGATCTGTCATTGATCCGATTCTTTTTAACATCTTTGTTAGTGATATAGCAGAAGGGCTGTCGGGTAAGGTTTGCCTCTTTGCGGAGGTGGTGCAAGCTTTGCTACCAGGTGAGGGACTCCGTCAAGTGGCGTGTGACTGTGATACTGTCTCGTAGCCTGCCTGTGGGCTTAAGCCCACTGTGAGCGGAGGCAACATTGGGTTGTCCGTATGCGCAAGCAGGCTAATGGCGTGACATGGACCGTTGAGGCTATGTGGTCCAACAGGCGGAGGAGGCGGCAAGCTGGTACCGATTGACGGTGTTTCTTGTTGAGTTTCTGGCACAAGTGTGTATTTGTAGTAATGTTTAAAATTGGAATAAAAAAAAACAAAACCAGTGCATATACTTTTGATTATCAAATGTATGCATGTTATTTCCCCCCCCCCTCCCCTTCTGCTTGCCTGCCCAAAATGGGTTTAAAGAATGTTGATGTGTTTAATATGCTTATTTTGCACATGCTAAATTTCAGTGGGGGTGGTTTAGGGAAATTTTCAAAGTATGTAAAATGTGTTAGTGTAGTTTGCCTCCATAAACTATGAAACACATTTGTCAGATGTCCAAGCTACTGATTTAGGCAGTTATCAAAAATCATTTTGCAGTGTCTAACATTTTATATATTAGTCGCAGTATTGATGCTTCATAAATGTCTAGGTACTTTTTTTCTGTAACTGCAATGGGGCCCTTTTGCTAAAGTACAGTAACATTTACGATGGCGTTTAGCACACTCCTAAGTGGTTAATACTAGACCACGGTAACTGCTACCACGCACTAGAACAGCCAGTATGATAAAAATCTCACATTTACTGCTTAGCGTGTGACAAGGCAGGAGGAGGGGGTCTTGGGTGGTTTAGGAGTGGAAAATAGATATTGACTGCTTGTTACATTTTACATAGGAGTAATTAACACATGCTAATTGTCTCCGGTGACACTGCCAAGAAAACCCAGGAGCTTCTGGGTCGCCAGGAGTCAGTACTGACTTGAAGGCACACATTGCATTTGCAATTGTCAATATTGCAGTTTGCATAGGTGCTCTTAACGCCACCTCAGTGGGTGACATTAAGTACACCAACATTAATTGCGATTGAAGTTTTAGTATTGTGAGGTACTCTGCACAGAAAGTGCAGAGACACATGCTGGGCATGCTTCAAAACAGTTTGTGCAGGGCATTGCACTTACCATGCATTATTTTTTGCTCGAAATGTATGTTAAGTGCAATCCCTTGGCACGCTTTAAAAAAAAAAAAAAAAGGACCCCAGAATATTTTATTTGCTTCGACTATTTTTTAATTATAATTTTTTTCTTTAAACAGCTACAGTGGAATGTTACAACCCAAGAATGAATGAATGGAGTTATGTTGCAAAAATGAACGAACCACATTACGGTCATGCTGGGACAGTTTATGGAGGATTGATGTATATTTCAGGTATGATTATGTTTATATAAGCCATTTATAATTCCACTAACATCACATTAACATACGAAATGCCATACTGGGTCAGACCAAAATCCATCAAGCCCAGTATCCTTTTTATAACAGTGACTAATCCAGGTCACAAGAACCTGGCAGGTTGCCAAAAAGGCGCACAGGTTCCACCTGAGGAGAAGAGACCTGCTTTTCAAATTGTACTTGCATATAGCCAAAATGTGTCAAAATCTGAATAGGCCAGCATTTGATGCTTTCGAATCCAGATTAGTGGTAATAATTATCAAGCAGGAGCTAGTCCTTTCAGCCACAGCTTAAACGCTGCAGCTTTTCTTTCCTTTTTAGGCATGTGGGAATCCTGCAATTCCCACGTTGCCTACAAAGCAAACCGTAGCTATAACAAGGAAAGATCCCTTTACTATTCTCTATGGAAAACAGCCTTTTGCATCTACTCCTGTTCCTCCCCTCTCAGGCAGCTATAGCGAACAAGACTGGAGGGGGGGGGGGGGCGGTGGCTAGAGTGAGCAGAGCACAGGGCAGATCAAAGAGATCTAATCTGCTCCAAGCCCCCCTTCCTTCCTTTTCCCTTCACAGTGTGTCTGATAATGAAGGTAATTTGTGTCCCTGTTAATTAGTTTTCCTTTGTTGTCTCAAGAATCAGACACTGGCCAATAGAGTTATCAGAACAGAGCACTGTGTGTTCCTTCAGTGCCCCCCCCCCCCCCCCCACCCATGCTAAGACTAGGGCAACTGCCTGTTTGCCCATTGATAAAAGCAGGCCTGGGTACTTGATATACCCCTGTTTGGCTACAAAGTAGTCCTGGAAGTGGTTTACAATCTTAAATTATAAAAGCAGATGACATAAACAAATATAACTATGAGAGGTGGAGAAATGAATAGCACAACAATTTGCCAAGTAGACATTTCCAGAAGCTTTTAGAAGCACTCTGCCATGCATGTGTGCCTGTCCTGTCTGCTGCTGTTGCACAGGACTGCCTCATTCTTTTGTTTTCTACTTAGCCAAGCAGACATGTCGGCTCATTCTCCTTACTCAGTGTGTGATATTATACTATAATTTTTCGTATCTTTTTTTTCATTTTTTCACTGTCAGTGGCATGCGGTGCCATTCTTTTAGTGTGTAAGGTTTTTAGGCTATTTTTAAATTTTTTCTTTTTTTGCATTTCACCTTACTAAACCCAAATAGGGGCCTCAGGCACCCTGGTTGGGAGTATTTGTTTTTTCACAATCAAGTTATTTGATTTCACTTCAGCTGTTTTTCTGATATGTCACAAGTTATCTCCAGGAACAAGCAGGAATGTAGTCTTCACATATGGGTATGGTCGGTACCAACGGAGCCTGCTCGGGAACGCTCCCCAGTGTCCAATAGGAAAGCCTTTGGGAGCATCCCACAGCGCCTGCATGCTGCCTTTCCAACTGTCCCTCTCCGGTTCTTCGTTTTCCACGGAGCCGACAGGTCACATACCCTGTCACCGCAGAAAACTTTTGTCTTTAATCTTTGTTTTTGTGGTCGCGTCTGCCTTCCTTCGATGGTGCTAGGTGCCATTTTGGGCACTAGGCCCAATTTTATTTCCTTAAAAATGGAAAAACCTACTTCAGGTTTTAAGAAATGTTCTAAATGTGGCAGTACCATTTCTGTCACCGACACCCATGATTGGTGTCTCAAATGTTTAGGTCCTGACCACGCTATTAAAGAGTGCCTCTCCTGTGGAATGATGTCAAAAAGGGGCCAGCAGAACCGAGCTGCTAAACTTAGCACCCTTTTTCCCTCAGATGCGGCGTCTGTTGCATCGGCGTCCTCCAGGGCCTCATCTTCCTCCCATGGATCTCAGGTAACTAAACATAAATCTAGCTGGTTCTCAAAGGGTAGATCTCCTTCTAAGTATCGAGATGCCCCTGGCGTTGCCCTTGAGGAATTTTCACCGGCAAAACTGCCCCGGCGGGAGGCTTCGGCTTCCAAAGCACTAACGGGGTTCCAGGATGTTCTCGAGGCCTCAACCTCGGCAGAACTACTGGCGCCATGCTCTGGGATTGCGACCGCTTCTACCGGTACCAACACCCAAGCATCGGCAGCATCGACAGACCAGAGATTCCTTGCTATCGAACTCAGTTTAGCGGCTCTTCTCACGGCTTCGGTACCGTTGAAACTGCTTCAGACACCTCAACCGATACCGGTACCGACACTGGTACCGGAACCGACACCGACTGCATTAACATCGGCAGGTATGCCACCCATACCGAGTCATGGGTCTGTCTCCGGCATCGACAGATCGGTACCGGAACAACCCGATGCCAACTTCGATCGATACCTGTACCGTGCTTTGCACAATCATCAGGATCGGAGGTATTTTGAATCCTCTGATGAGTCTGAAGACTCCGAAGGCTCTGCCAATACAAGAGTACTTCTCTCCGAGGATTCCTCTTCTCCACAGCGCAGAATGTTTCCACCAGAGGATATGTCCTTTCAGGACTTTATCCGTGATGTGGCCCGAGGCCTTTCCATCACAGTAGCTTCTGAAAAAGAGCCTAGGGCAAAGGAGTTGGAAATTCTCCAATACCCTAAGGCTCCCAAAGAGACAGCTACTCTGCCTATTCATGAGATCTTACATGATCTTATGCTAAGGATGTGGGAAACACCTTTAACCACATCTCCTCATTCTCGAAGACTCGATACCATGTATCCACCTTGTCCTGGCTTTCAAAAAACTCAATTACCACACCATTCAATAGTGGTGGAATCAGCCATCAGAAGGATGAAAAGTGCAAAGAGACACGCATCCAATCCTCCAGGTCGTGAATGTAGGACTCTTGATGCCTTTGGGCATCGATGCTTCCAAGCTTTCATGCTCTCAGCTAGGATCAGTTCCTATATCTTGTATATGAGAATGTTCCTTAAAGAGGTCACAGGCGACTTGGAGCTTTTGAGCCCCCTCCTTCCTGATGACAAAAGGCAAGACTATCTTACTCTAGTCAAACATGCTCAGGATGTTTCCAAATTTGTAAATCGTGCAGCCTTTGACTGTTTTGAGTGCATAAACAGAACCTCTGCTATTGCCATTTGTGCACGTCGGATTGCCTGGCTTCAGGCATCTGACTTGGAAATTTGGGTACAGGATAAATTAGGAAACATTCCTTGCACAGGAGAAAATCTCTTTGGCAAGAATTGGCAGGAGAAGGCTAATGAGATAGATGCTGACAATATCATTTTGGATAGATTGTCCAAATCTACAGCCAATCCTGCAAGGAAAAAAATCCTCTAAGAAACCATTTTTCAATAAGAAAAAGAAGTTTTATCCTTCCTATACCCAACAGGGACACCGTCCAGGTCAGACTGCCCAAAAGGGACAACAGCAACAACCTAGACAACAAAAGAAGCCAAAAGCTGCAAAACCTCAGTCTGCTCAGCCTCCTCAGGGGCTTTGACTCCTTCCTAGAGAACTTTGCCTTCCTGCCCCCGAACGGTCCAGAACCCTCGACCATCCCAGGCAGGTTATGTCATTTTGCCCACAGATGGTACCAAATAACAGCAGAAAATTGGACTCTGTCCATTGTACGAGAGGGGGGTACAAGCTTCAATTTCACAGCATGCCCCCTCCTACAATTGTAAAACAGTTCAATTCTCAGACCTCTCTCAACAGTCTCTTAGGTCAAGAAGTCACAATGCTCCTTGTTCAGGGAGCAATAGAGGAAGTACCCATTCTCCATCAAGGTACAGGGTTCTACTCTCCCTATTTCCTTATTCCAAAGAAAACAGGAGGACACAGACCTATTTTAAACCTCAAAGAATTGAACAAATATTTGTTCCGAGAGAAATTCAAAATGGTCTCTCTAGGAACTCTGCTGCCATACCTTCAAAGTCAGGATTGGCTTTGTTCTTTAGATCTAAAGGATGCGTATACTCATGTTCTCATCCATCAAAATCACAGGAGATTCCTCCGATTCCTGTTTCAAGGAAAGCACTACCAACACAAGGTTCTTTCCTTTGGCCTGGCTTCTGCGCCAAGAGTTTTCAGAAAATGCATGGCTGTGGTAGCAGCATTTCTCCGCACTCTCGGAATATTTGTCTTCCCTTACTTAGACGACTGGCTCTTTCGAGCCCCTACAGTGCCAGAAGCCAGCTCTGCTCTGATTCGCACAATGCAAATCCGTCAGTATTTGGGACTGGTCATAAACATCCCAAAATCCAATCTTGCTCCCACTCAGTCCCTAGAGTTCATAGGAGCTCACCTGGATACCAGACAGGCAAGGGCTTTCCTTCCGCAGCCCCGCCCAGCTCAGCTACAAGACAGTCCTAGTTCAAACGGACAATCAGGTAGCCATGTTCTATGTGAACAAGCAGGCGGAACAAGCTCTCTGTCGCTATGCAACAAAGCTTTGCAACTATGGGCCCTCGCCAGAGAGCATCAGATTCATCTCCTTGCGGTGTATCTTCCAGGCATTCAGAACTCTTGGGCAGACAAACTCAGTCTAGTTCTGATTCTACACGAATGGTCTCTCCATGCAGACCAGGTTGCCCGAATATTTCAGATTTGGGGAACCCCGGACATGCCAAACTTCCCCGGATCTGTTCCAGAATTCCGGCTCGATGTTGTCAGGCAAGGGACGCCTTCCTCCTTCACTGGGGTCAGGACTTCCTATATGCCTTACCACCCATTCCCCTCATCCCCAAAACCCTATTCAAACTTCAGAGAGACAGAGGTTATATGATCCTCATAGCGCCACGTTGGCCACGGCAAACGTGGTAACCTCTGCTCCTACATCTCTCTCAAGCTCCGCCTCTGGAATTGGGATCCGCTCCAGATCTTCTCTCCCAAGAGGACGGGATGCTCTGGCATCCGGATCCCCAGTCTCTGCAACTCAGGGCCTGGTTGCTGAAAGCCTAGAACTTCAGGATCTTAATCTTTCCCAACAGGTAAAGGATATCCTTAATGCTTCTAGGAAACCCTCCACAAGACGCTCGTATGCCTTTAAGTGGAAAAGGCTTACCATATGGTGCTCGCAGAAGGGTCTTGACCTCTTGCAATACCTCTGGATTTGATACTGGAGTATCTCCTTCATTTGTCAAATGCGGGTCTCAAGACAAATTCAGAAAGAGTCCATCTTAGTGCTATTGCAGCTTCTTACAAGCCTCTAAGTGGACAACCTATTTCCTCTCATCCTCTCATAGCGAGATTTATGAGAGGCCTTCTTTTAACAAAGCCTCCCATGAAGCCACCACCGGTGGCATGGGACTTAAATCTGGTTCTCTGGCAGCTCATGAAACCACCCTTTGAACCATTAGCCACTACGTCTTTGAAATTCCTTTCCTGGAATGTCATTTTCCTCATTGCAATCACATCAGCATGTCACATCAGTGAATTGCAAGCGTTAGTGGCTGATCGTTATACAAGGTTTCTCCATGATAAGGTAGTTCTTAGGACTCATCCATACTTTATGCTAAAGGTGGTTTCCCCTTTCCATTTAAACCAAGCGGTTTACCTTCCTGTATTCTTTCCAAGGCCTCATGCCTCCAGTGCAGAAAGGAACCTTCATACCTTGGACTGTAAAAGAGCTTTGGCCTTTTACTTGCAAAGGACACAGCAACATAGCAAATATTCTCAATTTTTTGTTGCTTTTGATCCTAGTCATTTGGGACTTCCAATTTCCAAAAGAACTCTATCTAACTGGATTGCTCAGTGCATATCCTTTGCCTATGAGAGTAAGAACCTTTCTCTTGAAGGCCATGTCACAGCTCACAATGTGAGAGCCATGGCAGCCTCAATGGCTCATCTTCACTCTGTGTCTATTGATGACATCTGTCAAGCAGCTACTTGGGCTTTGGTACATACGTTCACAGCCCACTACTGCTTAGAGAAGGACTCCAGCCGGGATGCCTTGTTTGGCCAGGCTGTTCAACACCTTTTTCGGACTTAAGTCCTACCCACAGTCCCTGGTAGGATGCCAGAGATGCATGGGGGGAAATATGGCCCTTTCACAAGGGCTAACAACTTCCTGGGGCCATCTCCCTGCCATCTGCAGCTAGGGAGTCCCCATATGTGAAGACTACATTCCTGCTTGTTCCTGGAGATAGCGTAGTTACTCACCTGTAACAGGTGATCTCCGGGAACAGCAGGGATTTAGTCTTCACAACCCGCCCACCTCCCCTAGGAGTTGTATCTCTCTCTCTCTCTCCCTCTTTATTTTGTATCAGCTATAAACTCAACTGGAGAGGGACAGTTGGAAAGGTGGGAAGGCAGTATGCAGGCGCTGTGGTATGCTCCCAAAGGCTTTTCTATTGGACGCTGGGGGAGCATTCCCGTGCAGGCTCCATCGGTACCGACGATACCCATATGTGAAGACTAAATTTCTGCTGTTCCTGGAGATCATCTCTTACAGGTGAGTGACTACGCTAAACACTCCAGCGTATTTAAGAAGTGCACAAGACACAACAAGAGGGAGGAGTGGTCTAGTGGTTGGGGCAAGTTACCTTGGGTCCGAGGGCCAGTGGTTTGAATCCCGCTAGAGGACAGCAACCTTGGGCTGAAAGAATGGGGTTTATAGTCCCACAGGTGCTCCTTGTTCCCTTGGGCAATCACTTAACCCTCTTTTGCCTCAGGTACCTGAATGTACACCACTTTGACTGGTAGAAAAGCAGTATATAAGCTAGTTAAATATCCATCAGATATCCACAATTGGTCTGACATGATCTCTCTTATAATTTGTGTTTATAGATGTCAAAAAGATCATGAAAAAAACCACAGAAGTTTTCTTTGTCACCAGATCAATCCATAACAAGTGGTTTATGTCTGTTGACCAGCAAATGGAGACAGAGAACAAAAGCTTGTGAGCTCTGCCCTACATAGGGGCACCATGCAACCATGAATTCCTCAGTATTTCTCGGTCTGCAGCAGAGACAGAGAAACTATGTAGCTTGGTTCTGGTCTGGTGTGATGTTGTTCCTAGGCCCTTTTGGAGAACTGATAATCCAGTTGAACTGTGTTCCAGGGTTCAGCAGAGTAGTCTAGAGTGTGGAAATATTGAGAGTTATCTGGTTCTACTGAAGATTATTCAACATAGACTACAAACATAGGTGGAACAAGAACTACCTGAAGTGCAAGCAGGGTTCAGGAAAGGGCGAGGAACGAGAGACGTCATTGTAGATGTAAGATGGATCCTTGAAAGGACTAAAGAATACCAAAAGGATATCTATTTGTGCTTTGACTACAGCAAGGCTTTTGACTGTGTAAACCATGAGAAACTCTGGGTCACATTAAGAAACATGAGTATACCACAACACCTGATCGTTCTCTTGCACAATCTGTACATTAATCAAGAAGCAACAGTTCGAACGGAACAAGGAGAAAACAGAATGGTTTAAAATAAGCAAAGGTGTACGACAAGGCTGCATACTTTCCCCCTCCCTTTTTAATTTATATGCAGAACAAATAACACAGGTACACTAAAAAAAATTTTTTTTAAACTGCCTCTAATGTTTCGATTGATTTTTATGTTTTTTGGTGCGCTGAATCCAAATCTGGTAACCAATTTGCTCCATCACGTACAGATTTTTTGCTACATTGGGTTAGCAGTTTGAGGTGAACGTTTCAGATTGAGTGCGATCGAGATAAAAGTTTCTTGGATGAATTCTTTATACTAATTGTTTAGTAGTTATTCAAATAAGAATAAAGAAAATTGTAACAAGGCAGCACATAAGAATAGTGTAATGTCAACAAAACACACTGTGATGGTAGCAAAATTGTCTGCACTTAAAACAGCCATATACATGTGCACAAACATTGAGCATATAAGAGCGAGGTTAGACACAAAGCAAAGCAAAGAAATGTGCAAAAAATGTTGTACAGGTATGTATGTAAGAATAGAAAACGCAAACCGCACCATTGCAATACATGAAGACAAACACCCGATGGTGTGAAAATAAAATTCTAATAAATGAGATCCGACACTGTGGTAATAACTAGCAAATTTTTATTTCAAAGTTTAGTAAAAACACGATATTTGTCAACACAGTTTAGATTTTAAAGTCATTCTTGGGTCAATCAATCTCCTGGTGGGCCCGTTTCTTCTTCCCCGAATGCTTCTCTTGGTGCGCTGCTTGGCGTATTTTTCATCTGGGGTTTCCCGCAGCAGCAACCAGCAGAAATCAGCCATCATAGTGGTGTTCCATCTTCCTTGGTACCTTCTCTCTGCGTCCTTGATGTCCTGGTGAAACCTTTCACCTTGTTCTTCACTGTACGCCCCCAAATTTTCGGGAAAGTAGTTCACATGGGAGTGCAAGAAATGGACTTTCAGGCTCATGTTACAGCCTTGTTCTTTGAAGGCATTGAGCATCCTGGCAACAATATCCTTATAGTTCTCATCCCGCCTGTTCCCCAAGAATTTGAGAACAACATCCTTGAAGGAATCCCAGGCTTCTTTTTCCTTCTCAGACATCGTTTCAGTGAATGCTCCATCTGAAATGAGTTTCCTTATATCAGGGCCAACAAACACTCCTTCCTTTAGCTTTGCTTCAGAAAGTCGGGGGAACTTTGAGCAAAGGTACCGAAAGCACTCACCATCTTTTGGAAGGGACTTGATGAATTGCTTAATGAGACCCAACTTAATGTGGAGAGGTGGTAATAGAATTTTATCAGAGGTACCAAGCTCTCATGAAGAACATTTTTCTCACCGGGTCTCAAATACTCCCGAATTGGCCAGTCTTTTTTCTCCCAGTGTAGGTCGCGGGCCCGGCTATCCCACAAGCAAAGGAAGCAGGGATATTTGGTGAAACCAGATTGCTGCCCTAATAGCATGGATAGAATTTTAAAGTCTCCACAAATCATCCACTTATGCTCATCATAACGAATCTTCTGAAGAATCAGGGCCAAATTCTCGTATTTTTCTTGGAGAATAACAGAGTGAGCAATAGGAACTGAAGCGAATGTGTTGCCATTATGAAGAAGAACACCTTTTATGCTGTCTTTTGACGAATCAATGAACAGCCGCCATTCAGCAGGATCATACTTGAGTTTAAACTTTTCCATCACTCCGTATATATCGTTGCAAAATACTAAATCTTCCTCTTTGCTGAAATACTTCAAAAATTGTGTCTCGCGGTTGCGGTACCAATAAAAAGTTGTTCCTGGTGACAATAGATTTTTCTGTTTAAGCCGAGAACCTAGCAGTTGGGCAGCATCTTTTGGGAGTCCTAAATCCCGGACTAAATCATTCAATTCAGCTTGAGAGAAAAGTTCAGGTTTCGGATCTGGTTCAGTTTCAAACTCGGAAGTACTGGACTCATCGGGAAAAGCCATCTGATGAGTCTCATCATGATCAGAACCGTCCACACAAATATGATCCAAAGATTTTGGTGGTTCAGGCACAGGTACTTCGTTGCTATGAGGCATAGGCCTAATTGCTGAGGGAAGGTTGGGGTAACTTATTACATTCTTATTTTTTAAGTTGTATCCCTTCACAATGCAAGAGCAAAAATAGCAGTCACTGCTGTGGTCTCTTTGTTCACGCCACATCATAGGTATTCCGAAACGAAATGCTTGTTTTTTACCTTTCATCCATAAGCGTAGATCTTCCTCACATGTCTTGCACACTTTGTGAGGAGCCCACGGTTTGTCTTGATCGCCTAACTTCAAACCGAAATAGGCGAAATATACTTTTTTAATAAATGCAGAAATGTTCCTCTGCCGCTTTTTCACGGTATATTCCCCACAAATAAAACAAAAACTGTCCGGAGAGTTGACGCAACCTCTGGCTCTGTGAGCCATTACAAATACACAGCACTGCAAACTGCAACTGTAGTGAACCACTTCGGAATAAAGCTGGATTACGACTGAGCAAACAAAAGGTAATAATGAACTTGCAAGAAACTGAAATTTGACAGGAACGTTCATGTCGCAACCACCGTGTTTGAGCGAGCGAACGAGGCGAGGCGAACAGGAAAGAACATGCGCCAGCGCGAGTACTGGATTTAGTCCCCCGCCTCCCAATTGTCCTGTTAATGTATAAAATGAATACAAAACACTCTAAAATATCATGAGGGAGTGTTTCTAGTTAGATAACCATTACAACCTCTATTTTGGGCCAAGAAAATAAACTGCAGTCGGCTAAAAAGAAATTATGTGAACACTCCTTATATGGGTAAGAAATCTAATTTTGCAAGAAAACGTGACGTGATGGAACATTTTGGCTATTTTTCTTGGATTCAGCACCCCAAAATCTATAGGAATCAGTTGCAAAACTGGAGGCAGTTTTTTGGTAGTGTACCTGTGTAATCAGAGAAGCAGGATTGTATGAAGACAACAGAGGTGTGAAGATTGGTGGAAGACTCAACAACCTTCGCTATGCTGATGATACCACATTACTGGCTGAAAGTGAAGATGATCTGAAACATTTGCTTCTCACGATCAAGGAACATAGTCTTAAAATTGGCCTGCACCTTAATGTAAAGAAGACAAAGATAATGACAGCTGGCAAAATCAATAAGTTCATCGTTGAAGAAGAAATTGAAATCGTGGACAACTTTAACCTACTTGGATCAACTGTCAATAAAGAAGTAACAAGCAGTTAAAATCAGACGACACATTGCTCTTGGCAGAATGGCTATGAAAGACCTAGAGAAGATTCTCAAGAGCAGATTCTCCATACAAAGATTCGACTCGTTCAAGCCATGGTATTTTCAATAACATGATATGGATGCAAAAGTTGGAAAGTGAAAAAGATAGACAGGAAGAAAGCTGATGCCTTTGGACTGCCCAAAGAACAAACTAGTCAGTACTAGAGGAGATCAAACCTAAGCTTTCTTTAGAAGCTCAGATGACTGACTTTCATACTTTGGACACACCATGCGAAGAGAGAGATCATTAGAGAAAGACGACATGCTTGGCAAGATAGAAGGTCAACGCAAAAGAGGAAGGCCAGCAATGAGATGGATTGATACAATAACAGCAGCTACGGGTGCCAGTCTGTCAATAATGAGCCGCCTGACTAAAGATGGAACACAATTTAATTTAGGACAACTATCCAGAGGGTCGCCATGAGTCGACACTGACTCAACGGCACTTAACAACAACATCATCATCTGGGTCGCTTCCCTCTGCTCTTGCCCTAAGGAGTAGCTTGCTCTGTTCCTTCTGTCATTTTCATTTCTGTCTCCCCCCTCCCAGGTATTTTCTTTGAATGCTGCTTGCAATTTACAACAAAAAAATTGAAAAGTGTATACTGATAGTGTGACAAAATGACATGTTCCCCTTTCCCCCAATTGCAAACTCGTGTTTATCTGGAGGAGGGGGGGGGGGAATTTGGAGCAAAGAGGCGTGTTGTGTCTCTCATTAAGATAGCAGTTCTCTTTTAGGCAATGTGTGCCCAAAATGTTGTGTTTTCTATTCCATGTATGTCGGCAGTGTGCATGTTTTCTTCTTAATTTCATTAGGTAGCCCTGGAAAAGGTTGTTTTTTGTTGGTGACATCTGTCTGCAATTGAGTGGACCTGTTTGATGAAGTGTTCTCGCATTATGATGCAATTCCAGGCTGCAATCAGTGATCAGTTCTCGCTTGGTCTGTGGCTGCTTCTTGGCGATCTCAACTGATACCTTGTACCATAGATTCTCGATTGGATTGAGATTGGATGACTGAGCTGGCCAGACAATGGTCGTAGCTCCGTTTATTTCCTTTCAGTCAGCGACTGTTTTTGCTTGGTGGCAAGGTGCATTGTCATCCTGAAAGAAATAACTTCTAGGAAACATCTGCAGAATTCCCATCCTGTCAACTATATAGCGTCTTCCAACATCACTGGCTGCCATGTATCCCCAGATCATGACCTTGGTTGGCAGCTTCACAGAGATATTCGAGCATTCTGGTTTGTACTCCTTATGAGGAAACCTTCTCACATAGGTTTTTCCCTAGTCACCCAGAATACATAATGTGCTTTCATCGCTGAACAAAACTTTCTCCCAGTCAGCTTTGCTTCATTTTGAGTACTGGGTGTCCACTCAATACATCTCTTTCTCTGTTCCACCATTAGTAGTGGCTTCCTCCACACTTTACAGCCCCTCAACCCTTACTCCAAGCATCGCCTCCTCATAGTGGAAGTGCAAATTGCAACAGAACACTTCTCCTGGTGCTCAGGGGAGGTTAGCTTGCGGTTGCCAAGAGATATCCTTATCCAAGGCCCTGTTGTCCCTCTTGGTTCACTTTCTAGGCCTATCGTTACGATGTCAGTCCTGCATATTTCCTGTTTCTTATGCTTCTGCAGAATGCGGACAACCGTGCTCTGATTATAGCTGACCTTTGCTGCAATCTGCAGGCTGGAATACCCTTCCTTGTACAAATCCACCACCCGGACGCGGACCCGCTCCTCCATTGATAGAAAATGCGACCTCTTCACCATGCCAGGACGTTGAGCATCAGTTGTGATACACACCAGTTGATCCACATTAAATTCAAACCCTCTGTGCCGCCAAAATACCATGCAGTGATTGGCTATCAAATATAGAAACATAGAGACATGATGTCAGAAAAAGACCACATGGTCTATCTAGTCTGCCCTTCGATATCAACCACTACAACAGTCCCCTTTTTTCCTTAATAGAAACATGACTTCCTAGTGTCACATGATGCAGGCTGGGCCCCAAAAAATCACCAAAAAAATCACGCATTCTGGCAACCCCATACTCCAATACTGGTAGGAAGAGACGGTCCACGGTCATCCCGAAGGCTGCGGGTCTGGCATAGGACCAGCAGGGAATGCCCAGGCGCTCACTGAAAGCACGGCCTACTCAACCTCCCAAACTGTTGCAGAAAATGGCTGTTGAGCCCGTAAACAGGCTTTGCCGGCCATGGGAGACCTGGCAGCAGAAATCTCAAAGGTGGTCTCTGCGGCTTTAGAATTTTACCTCAACAAACTGCAATCAACGGTCATTGAAATTAAAGACCGTTTTGAAGCCCAACTTACCCGATTAACGGAGGTAGCACAACAGGTAGCAATGCAGGAAATTACCATGGAGCAGATGGCGGGCACGAGTCGAGCAGCTGGAGAAGGAGCAGAAAAGAATGATTGAGCAGCTTGACGACCAAGAGAACTGAGCATGGCGCAACAACTT
Organism: Ichthyophis bannanicus; assembly: GCA_033557465.1. NCBI lineage: Eukaryota > Metazoa > Chordata > Amphibia > Gymnophiona > Ichthyophiidae > Ichthyophis > Ichthyophis bannanicus. The sequence continues at coordinate 136,038,399 of CM066036.1, read as the reverse complement.
GCAAGTGGTAGGCTTGCCTGAAGCTCTAGCAGACGTGCAGCTAAACAAATTCTATGAGACGTGGCTCCCGAACGCGCTGGGACTTCAGGGGGAGCGAGCAGCATGGAGGTGCGAGCAGGTACTTAAGATCAGACCGAAGCAGGACAATGGAGCATGGCCCCGACCAGCCATAGCCAGATACCTGGTATGGGCAGAAAAAGAGGCCGTTCTGCGTGCATACTTTCAAAGTAAGACATTAATGTATGAGAACCACCAGCTGCTACTATTCAATAACTACTTGGAGCGTGTAGCCCTGAGGCAAAAAGAATTTTCTCTGGTTTGCACGGCCTTGCATCAGTGGGGGATAACATTTGCCTTGTTGTTTCCACACAAACTAAAGGTCATGTAGGGAGGAGCCACACTCTATCTAAATAGTGTGGAGGAAGGCTGAAAGTTCCTGGAGCGTAATGGCAATGCAGCGAGGGAAGGCAAGTAAGCAGCGGGTGGAGGCTAGGACTGAGACACCTGGGACAATATGACAAATGTGGGGCAGGAACTTTCCAACGGCCTTATTCACTTCTTTACTTACCTACTTATTTACTTATTTACTTTTTTGTGCTGCCCATTGATATCAGCCAATGGACATAAAACTGGTGGTTGCTGCCGAGCAGGAGCAAGCTAGTGAGGCCTTCAGTTCAAGGAGGCCATATAAAGACATGGATGGCATGTCAGCGGCCAAGACATTTGCCCAGGGATCGATAATTATGGATGGTCAGTGCCCTGAATGAGCACGCCGTGAGCAATACAGCACAGGCTAACTGGACAGAGTGCCCTAGCACCGGGGGCTGTAGCAGGCCTACCCGGAGCGAACGGGACTATAATAAAACTGTATAATATTTGGAACTGGGCACGGGGAGGTTGGGGACTTTGAAGGGAGGTCTGGGAAGGGTGAGAACTGTAGGAACGAATGGTGGAGCTGGAGCAGGTAAATGAACGGTGAGGCTTGCTAGGGGGGGGGGAGTGAGGAAGCCAGGGGCACAGGGAACGGTCTGTATGGTAAGTCGAAGGATGGAGTGGATGTGGGGTATGTGGATGAATGAAGGGCGGAAGGACAAGAAAAGGGGGTCATCGGACAAGGAGGCATAGGGGGAGGGTAAAGACAAACTGAAAGGGAGGGGGGATAGTGTATGCAGCAATCTGGATCAATCAAGTGGGATTTGAGCCAAACACCACAAGTAGGGGCGCAGCAAAAACCTGTTGGAAAAAGGTGCTTAGCTGGGAGGCCCCGGAGGACGATCGATATTATGTAACCAAGGATATACCTTGAGAACTTTACACTATAGATAATATTTGTGTGATCACTCTGAATGTCGAAGGCTTCAATTCTCCAATCAAAAGGGAGAAAACCCTTATATATCTCCGTAAACTGGGGACAGATGTAGCAATTTTGCAGGAGACTCATCTGACTGACAGAGAACTTTCCAAATTAAAGAGGGGCTAGGTGAGAGAAGTACATTCAGCGGCATATACATCAAGATGGAGAGGTGTAGCTATTCTGCTGGGAAAACATACCTCCTTTTGATACCCACCCGGTGACCTGGGTCAGGAGGGTGATACCTGCTGGTATCGGGTGGCTTGCAGGGGAATCAGGGTGGTGCCGTGTAGTGTTTATGCACCCAATGTGTACTGGCATTCCTTTTTTGCGGATCTGATAGTTATACGAGTTCTAAGCTTAGGTGGCCTTGGAAATAACACTTCAGTTTTTCTGGGATCACCTCATCTGCAATATCCTCTGCCGGCTACGTGCTAATGCATCCATGTGTGGTGAACCCAGCATGTTCCTAAGCATTTTGTTCCAATGGGATAGCATGTTCCATCTCGGAGCCAAGTTACGCAGGTCCTCGTCTTGCTCAGTACTCACTAGGCTCCCAGGGGATTGCGCATCCAAGCGATGCCAGTAGTGGCATACCTGCAGATATTGGAAGCTTTGTGAAGACGGCAGACCAAGCTCTTCCTGCAGACGCGCAAAGGCAGGAAATGATCCCTGTCCTTCTCATAGGAGTTGGCCAAGGTCTACCGGGCCGCCTTGTTCCCAGAGCGTTCCAATCACACCTTGATAAATTACCCATACATGTTACATCGTATGAACTCCAGAAGAGAGTTCTCTTTGGCACAATGCAAGTACTACAGTGATTGTTAGCAGTAAATTTTCAAGACTTGGATCATACTTCAGATACCCTGGTTTAGGAGTGAGGTTCATGACAGTCATGGTATGTGCAAAACCAACCCGATAAATTGCCCCAAAGGGTTACATTTCTGAGTTATGGAACTTTGGGACTGAGACCACTACATGTGGGGAAAAGCCACAAATGCTCAGAACTTTCCACTAGTTCTGAACTCTAGAAGAGCTGTTCTGTTCTGGTGCTATCAAAAGACATCCCCCCTCTTGTGTGCCTGATCGATCCTGCTGCCTACAGAAAACATCTTTTACAAATGAGAAAAGGTGCCTAATGTAAGCAACCCAAATGTCCATGTTAAAGAAGCTGTTACCACTAGTAGTATTTTAGTACTTATAAAATTTTGCGGGGCTCTTACTTTTTCAACTGTAATATCTTCATTAGACTGTACAACATGTTCATACTACTGTTAGCCTTCATAAGATAATCAGTTTATTTCATAATAGACAGATTTTTATACATTTCCAGAATCATACTTCAAAAGAAAAACACAAACAATATTTTGATATGGAATATCTTGTTTGCCAAAAATAGTATCTGTCCTCCATCCTAATTCTTAATCACTGTTGAATATTCCAGTTGTTCAGTGAAGTGGGCATGCAGCCTATATTCTTTAGCTCCTCCAGTTTGATGAGGTTATCTGGATCAACTGTTAATCATATTGACCGGAAATTGCCAGTGCCTTGGTTTACTTGGAAATTAAGAGAAGGAATTTTGTCAAAGTAGTATAATAAGATTAGTGTTTTTTGTTAGCCTTAGCCAACAGAGTGCAGATAAGGATGTTGAGTAAATTTGTTGCCATGGAGCTCTCAGGGGAAATTTTTGGTGATAGATAACCAGCTTTAGTTGTGGAAGATGGTAACAAAATAGTGTAGGAACCACAGATATTTAGTATTAGCAACATTTTAAGAAATAAGTCAAAGGATCTGGATTGCCATAGTTAAGTCTGTGAAGAAAAAACCTCCAAAAATGTGATGACACACAATAATTCAAAAGATAAAAGTCAAAACATGATATACCACCCGTGAATCCATTTATAAAGAAAACAACATTTTTCAAATTAGCATTTTTTCTGTCGGGATCCGCCGACCCGAGACGGGGAGAGGAAAAGCTCCCCTCTCTATGTCGGCAGAAGCCTTTTTATCTTTTTAAATTAAGAAACAAAAGATTAATAGTAATGAAAAACACTTATCTGAAGGAAAACCAAATTTGTTCAGCAAAAAGGGCAGCAAAGTTTCAGACAGTGACATGCATGTTTCGAGCCCAAAAAGGGCCCTGTATCAAGTGGGTTCCATAAATTTACGCGCCCTTGAAAAAACGCCAAACTCAACAGGTGCTTTGTAAAACCGCTAAACCGCTGAATGACTAAACAGAGGCGTCACCAAAAAAGGAGGAGGAGCTAATAGCCCGTCATCAAAGAACCCCGAGGAGGGGGAATACCTGGAAGGGAGAAACAGTTACAAATCCAGCTGTAAAAGTAAAGTTTAACTCAAAGCAAACTCCACCAGTCATATTCCAGGTTGAATCCAGTGGGTAGCACTGTTTTTAATTGGAAAATCCAGCGTTGTTCACAACGTTGGAGCACTTGTTCCCGATCACCCCCCCGGGGGTCCAAAGGAATTAAGTCAATTACTCTCCAACGTAGGTCTCCAAACGTGTGTTGATATGAAAGACAGTGCTCCACCAACGGAGCCGAGAGTGTCTTGGTGGCCAATCGTGAAGCATGTTCGCCCAGACGGATCCTAACCGGGCGAATAGTTCTACCGATGTAAGACAGGTTACAAGGGCAGGTAATCATGTAAACCACAAAAGGTGTTAAACAAGCAGAATGACCTGTAAATGAAAAAGACCTGCCCGAGAGCAAATGTGTCCATTGGACCCCCTCTTCGGTGGTAGCACAAAATCTACAGTTTTGACAAGACCAGTGACCTAAACGTCATCCTTCAATCACAGGAGGGATGGGTGGGAGAACCGCATGAACCAAGCGATCCCGGATATTCTTACCTCTAGTGTAGGCCAAACGGAGAGGCTTTTGAAAACAAGAGTGTACACGTAAAACACCCCAATGTTTCTTCAAAAGGGCTGTAACTTGGGAAGTATGTTGCGTAAAAGGGAGAACTCCCGTCACTTTATCCAAATCTTCCTTTTGGGAAACGTCAGGAGGGGGTACAGAGGGAGATTCATAACCCTCCAAGAGCCACTCTCTATGAGAGAATCGGGCACGTGTGTAGGCCTGACGGATCACCGCTGCAGGATAACCACGATCAAAAAGACGCGCACGCAAATCCCGTGCTTGGACCTTAAACTCCTGCAAAGAAGAACAAATTTGGCGTAACCGTAAGAACTGGCCAGACGGGAGGCCCCTACGAAGAGAGGAAGGGTGATGGCTATGATAGCGGAGAAGATTGTTACGATGACTCGGTTTCCGAAACAGAGAAGTGGTTAAAGTACCACCCTGCTTTCGAACCAAAACATCCAAAAATTCAATTTTCTGGGTATCAACATGCAGCGTAAACTGGATGTTGGGTTTAATGCCATTCAACCAGTCCACAAAGTGAGATAGCTGATCCATAGTGGAAGACCAAAGCAAGAAAATATCATCCAGAAAACAAAGCCATAAACGAACATGTTGAAACGCTGGAGCCAAATAGATGAACCGCTCCTCTATGTCAGCCAGATATAATGTGGCTATTGAGGGGGGCTACGGTAGCTCCCATCGCCACCCCATGACATTGTTGATAGAACTGGCCCTGAAAAACAAAATAGTTTCTTGTTAACACCAGCCGAGTTAAATCCAAAAGAAAAGATTTCGGGATCCAAGCGGGCATTGTAGTGAAGGCCGATTCTAGCCGGGACAAAGCCGCCTCCTGGTGAATATTGGTATACAGCGCAACCACATCCAATGTCACTAAAAGGTAGTCATCTAGAGACTCTGAAACTGCAGACAGGAGAGTCAAAAAGTGTGACGTGTCCCGCAAGAAGGACTTGACTTGACGGGCTTCCTGCCTCAGGAAAACATCACTGAATTGAGATAAAGGTTGAAGGATTGAACCTCTACAAGACACTGTAGGTCGTCCCGGAGGAGCTGATAGAGATTTATGTACCTTAGGGACTGTATAAAGGACTGGAATTCTGGGATGGCGCAGTAATAAGAAGGAAGCTTCCCATGAGGTGATCCATCCACGAAGGCGAGCATCCTCCACCAGAGATTTAATCAACAGTTGCAACTGTGGTGTGGGGTCTGCTGGTAACAGTTTATAATATCTAGAATCAGACAGTTGGGACAGGACGCCCGTTCTCTGATGACGGGCTATAAGCTCCTCCTCCTTTTTTGGTGACGCCTCTGTTCAGCAGCCATTCAGCGGTTTAGCGGTTTTACAAATCACCTGTTGAGTTCGGCGTTTTTTCAAGGGCGCGTAAATTTATGGAACCCGCTTGATACAGGGCCCTTTTTGGGCTCGAAACATGCATGTCGCTGTCTGAAACTTTGCTGCCCTTTTTTCTGAACGAATTTGGTTTTCCTTCAGAAAAGTGTTTTTCACTACTATTAATCTTTTGTTTCTTAATTTAAAAAGAGAAAAAGGCTTCTGCCGACATAGAGAGGGGAGCTTTTCCTCTCCCCGTCTCGGGTCGGCGGATCTCGACAGAAAAAATGCTAATTTGAAAAATGTTGTTTTCTTTATAAATGGATTCACAGGTGGTATATCATGTTTTGATAGTTAAGTCTGTGACATTTTAGTTCATATATCCCTAGTGCTGCTAAGGATTTGAGAGTGTATTTCATTGATCTCCAGGAACAAGCAGGAATGAGTCTTCACATATGGGTACGTCGGTACCGACGGAGCCTGCGCTGGAACGCTTCCCAGCGTCCAATCAGAAAGCTTTTGGGAGCATCCCACAGCGCCTGCGTGCTGCCTTCCTGCCTTTCCAACTGTCTCTCCTCAGTTGTTTGTTTTTCCGCGGAGCCAGCAGGTCATGTTCCTGTCACCTCAGAAGAATTTCCTTATTTTTCCTTTATTTCTTTTCTGTACGCGGCTGCCTTCCTCGACGCTGTACCGGTACCGCCGGTTCTTATTCTTTTCTTAAAAAAAAAAAAAAAAAGACCACCTATTTTTTCTTCAGGTGTACTTCAGTTTTGGGCCTTAGGCCCAAAACCTTCTTCCTTAAATATGGAAAAACCTGCCTCAGGTTTTAAGAAGTGCACAAAATGTGGCGGTACTATATCCATCACCGACACCCATGACTGGTGTCTCAAATGTTTAGGCCCTGACCATTCCATTAAAGATTGTGTGTCCTGTTCCATGATGTCTAAGAGAGGTTGACAGAACCGAGCTGCCAAGCTCAGTACCCTGTTTCCCTCTGATGCGGCTTCGGTGGCATCGACGTCTTCCAGGGCTGCTTCTTCCTCACATGGATCTCAGGTAACTAAACATAAATCCAGCCGGTCCTCGAAGGGCAAATCTCCTTCTAAGCATCGAGATGCCTCTGGCCTTGCCCTCGAGGATTCTGCACCGGCAAAATTACCCCGGCGGGAGGCTTCGGCTTCTAAAGCATCATCATCGGGGTTCCAGGACGATCTAGATGGCGTGGCCTCAACAGATCTCCTGGTGCCATGCTCTGGGGTACCGGTACCGACTTCCAGGCATTGGCAGCGTTGATGGATCCAGAGGGTTCTGTCCATGGAACGCAGTCTGGCGGCTTTCCTTGTGGCATCGACACCCGTGGTACCGCAACAGACTACTCCGCAGGTACCGGCTCCGGTATCGCCATCAGTACTGATTCCGGTATCAGTGGCATCGACATCGGCATCGGTGTCAGCCATGCCGGTACCCTGCCCTCTGCAGCCCTCCGGTACCGATACCCCAGTACCGATGATTCCCGATACCGACCCCGGTCGGTACGGGTATCGGGCTTTGCAAGAGCATCCCGGCAGACGATACTTCGATGACTCTGAGGAGTCTGAATAGTCTGTCGATGCAGCAATGCTTCTTCCACAGGAGTCCTCCTCTCCTAAACGAAGGATGTCTCTTCCAGAGGACTTGTCTTTTCAAGACTTTATCAGAGAGGTGGCCCGGGTTCTCTCTATTACAGTAGCCCCAGAGTCAGAACCTAGAGCTAAGGAGTTAGATATTCTACAATATCCTAAAACTCCTAAAGAGGCAGCTACCTTGCCTATTCATGAGATTCTGTATGATCTCATGTTAAGGATGTGGGAAGCACCTCTAACCACCTCTCTCCTCATTCTCGCAGGTTGGACACCATGTATCGTGTCCCTCCTTGTCCTGGTTTCCATAAAACTCAGCTTCCTCACCACTCTATTGTGGTTGAGTCTGCAATGAGAAAGATTAGAAGTGCCAAGAGACATGCCTCTAATCCTCCAGGACGTGAATGTAGAACCCTGGATGCTTTTGGTAGAAGAGTCTTCCAAGCTTCCATGCTTGCTGCGAGAATTAATTCTTATAGTCTCTACATGGAAATGTTCTTAAAAGAAGTCACTGACCATTTGCAGACTTTAAGTCCTTTTATGTCTGACAATAAAAGGCAAGAATTTCTCTCTGGGCTCAAACATGCCCAGGATATCTCCAAATTCTCCAACCGTGCAACTTTCAACTCCTTTGAATGCGTAAGCAGAGCCTCAGCTATAGCTATAGGTGCACGTAGGATTGCTTGGCTTCAAGCATCTGATTTGGAGACCTGGGTCCAAGATGAATTGGGAAATATCCCTTGTACAGGTGAAAATCTGTTTGGTAAGGATTGGCAAGCAAAGGCCAATCAGATGGATGCTGAAAATTCTGCTTTGGATAGACTATCCAAATCTACAGCGGCTCCTGCTAAGAAAAGGTTGTTCAAGAAAACACCTTTTTCTAAAAAGGGAAGATCCTATCCTGCTTATAGTCAGAGAGCATCTTCTGCAGCTCAGTTCCCTTCCAAACGTCAGCAATCCTCCAAACATATCAAGGCCAAGGCTGCGAGGCCTGCTCCAGCCCAGCAGTCTCAGCCCCCTCAGGGCCTTTGACTTTCTGCTAGAGAACTTAGCCTTCCTGGCTCTAGAAGGACCAGAGCCCTCCACCATTCCAGGAAGGTTATGTCACTTTGCTCCCAGATGGGGACAAATCACAGCAGAGCATTGGACACTCTCCATCATAAGAGAGGGGTACAAACTTCATTTTTCCAGCTTGCCCCCTCTCACAAGAGTGCACCAGTTCAATTCTCCAGCCTCCCTCCTCAGCCTATTAGAGCAGGAGGTTGCCACTCTTCTAGCCCAAGGGGCAATAGAGGAAGTGCCTTCTCAACAACAAGGCACAGGGTTCTACTCCCCCTATTTTCTTATCCCAAAGAAAGCAGGGGGCTTCAGACCCATTTTAGATCTCAGAGAGTTGAACAGATTCCTAGTCAAGGAAAAATTCAAGATGGTTTCTTTAGGAACTCTGCTGCCATACCTTCAGAGTCAGGATTGGCTTTGTTCTCTGGATCTCAAGGGTGCGAACACTCATGTTCTCATCCATCCAACTCACAGAAGGTTCCTTCGGTTCCTTTTCCCGGAGAAGCACTATCAATACAGAGTGCTCCCCTTTGGCCTGGCCTCTGCACCAAGGGTGTTCACGAAATGCATGGCAGTGGTTGCTGCTTTTCTGCGCACCCTGGGAATATTTGTCTTCCGCTATCTGGACGACTGGCTCATTCGAGCTCCCACTCAATCAGAGGCCAAGACTGCTCTAACCTGCACAATGCGTATCCTTCAATACTTAGGGCTGGTAATAAACATCCCAAAATCCAATTTGATCCCTACTGAGTCCCTGGAGTTTATAGGGGCATTGCTGGATACCACAAAGGCAAGGGCCTTTCTTCCCTGGCCCGTTGCCTTCGCTTGATGCAGTTAGCTTCTCAAGCAGAGTTGAAACCCCTACTAACTGCTCGAGAGATGTTACAGTTGCTAGGCCATATGGCTTCCACCGTTCATGTGGTACCACATGTTCACCTTCACATGAGAGGAGCTCAGTGGACTTTATCCACCCAATGGACCCAGGCATTAGGCTGCCTGTCAGACAAAATAGCAAACACAAGTCGCCTCATTTTGTCCCTCCAATGTTGGAAGTCCCCTCAAAACCTCTTGCTGGGGTGCCCTTTTCAACAGCCTCTACCCCAGGCAACTCTTACAACAGATGCTTCTCCAATGGGCTGGGGAGCTCATCTTCAGGACCTCTCCACCCAAGGCATCTGGTCCCCACAAGAGACTTGTCTCCACATCAATCTTTTGGAACTCAGAGCAATCTTCCTTGCTCTACGAGTTTTCCACACCCTGCTCAGCCACAAGACAGTCCTTGTCCACACGGACAATCAGGTAGCCATGTTCTACCTAAACAAGCAGGGGGGAACTGGCTCTCTGTCGCTTTGCAACGAAGCTCTGCGACTATGGGCCCTCACCAGAGAGCATCACATTCATCTTCTGGCAGTCTATCTTCCAGGGGTTCAAAACTCTTGGGCAGACAGACTCAGTCGAGTTCTGCTTCCACACGAGTGGTCCCTACATATGGACCAGGTGTCAAAAAGTTTTCAAATTTGGGGAACCCTGGACATAGACCTCTTTACAAGTCCGTGGAATGCCAAACTTCCCCGGTTCTGTTCCAGAACTTGGGCTCAGGCAAGGGATGCTTTCCTCCTTCACTGGGGTCAAGACTTCCTGTATGCCTTTCCACCCATTCCCCTAATTCCCAAAACCCTATTCAAGCTTCAGAGAGACAGAGGCCACATGATTCTCATAGCTCCACATTGGCCACGGCAAGTGTGGTACCCTCTGCTTCTACATCTCTCTCAAGCTCCTCCCTAGAGTTAGGGTCTGCTCCAGACCTCCTCTCTCAAGAGGACGGAAAATTGTGGCATCCCAATCCCCAGTCTCTGCATCTCAGGGCTTGGTTGCTGAAGGCCTAGATCTCCAGGATCTTCCTCTTTCTCAACAAGTGAAAGATGTTCTTCATGCTTCCAGAAAACCTTCCACTAGACGTTCTTACGCCTTCAGGTGGAAAAGGTTTACCATCTGGTGTTCTGGAAGGGGTCTTAACCCCCGGTCAATACCTCTGGAATCGTTACTGGAGTATCTCCTGCATCTGTCTAATGCAGGCCTTAAGACAAATTCAGTAAGGGTCCATCTGAGTGCTATTGCAGCTTCACTCGAGCCTCTAAATGGACAACCTGTTTCCTCTCATCCCCTTGTAGCAAAGTTCATGAGAGGCCTCCTTTTAACAAAGCCTCCCACCACCACCGGTGGCATGGGACTTAAATTTGGTTCTTGGTCAGCTTATGAAGCCGCCTTTTGAACCTTTAGCTACTACCTCATTGAAATACCTTTCTTGGAAGGTTATCTTTCTCATTGCAATCACATCAGCACGCCGCATCAGTGAATTGCAAGCACTAGTAGCTTATCCACCTTATACAAGGTTCCATCATGACAAGGTGGTCCTTAGGACTAATCCACACTTTATACCTAAGGTGGTCTCGCCTTTTCACCTCAACCAAGAGGTCTACCTACCTGTCTTTTTTCCAGGGCCTCATGCATCAAGTGCAGAGAGGAATCTTCATACCCTGGACTGTAAAAGAGCTCTGGCTTTTTACTTACAGAGGACACAGCAACATAGAAAGTCTTCCCAACTCTTTGTTGCTTTTGATCCTTCTCATTTGGGACTTCCAGTCTCCAAGAGAACTCTTTCCAACTGGATTGCCCAATGTATTTCTTTCGCCTATCAGAGCAAGAACATTTCTCTGGAGGGCCATGTCACAGCTCACAATGTGAGAGCCATGGCAGCCTCAGTGGCTCATCTGAACTCTGTGTCTATTGACGACATCTGTCGAGCAGCCACTTGGGCCTCGGTTCATACCTTCACAGCCCATTACTGCTTGGACAAGGACTTCCGCCGGGATGCCTTGTTTGGTCAGGCTGTTCTCAAACACCTGTTCCATACCTAATAACTCCTACCCACCATCCCCGGTAGGATGCCAGAGATCCATGGGGGGAAGTGGAGCCCTTTTCAGGGACACACAACTTCTGGGGTCTCTCCCTGGCACCTAAAGCTAGGGAGTCCCCGTATGTGATGACTACATCCCTGCTTGTTCCTGGAGATAGCATATTTACTCACCTGTAACAGGTGATCTTCGGAATACAGCAGGAATTTAGTCCTCACAACCCACCCACCTCCCCTAGGAGTTGTATCTCTCTATCTCTTTTCCTTTCCCTCGCTCTCTCTCTCTCTTTGTCTCAGCTCTAAAACTCAACTGGAGAGAGGCAGTTGGGAAAGGCGGGAAGGCAGCACGCAGGCGCTGTAGGATGCTCCCAAAAGCATTCTAATTGGACGCTGGGGAGCGTTCCCGCACAGGCTCCGTCGGTACCGACCATACCCATATGTGAGGACTAAATTCCTGCTGTTCCCGGAGATCACCTGTTACAGGTGAGTAACTATGCTTCATCTTCTAGGCATCTTGGTAATAAACAAACTCTGACCGTAAATAGTAAAGGGATTTTTTAGCATAACGAAGCTATACAAATTAGGCTTATTAAATCGTGTATATGCAGATAGGTTTCAGTTCACCTCTCCATAACCACTCGTGTTTAATTGTGGATATCCTGAAAACCAGACCTTTTTTGCAGCCTTCCCTGAATTCCTGCCAACTTGTATGATAAATTGTTTAATGACTTAATTTCAATTCTGTTAAAACCTGAATGTATTTGTTTCCTTGCAGGAGGAATTACCCATGATACTTTCCAAAAGGAACTCATGTGTTTTGACCCTGATACAGATAAATGGACTCAGAAAGCTCCAATGACCACGGTGCGAGGTCTGCACTGCATGTGTACTGTTGGAGACAAGCTTTATGTCATTGGTGGAAATCATTTTAGAGGAACTAGCGATTATGATGATGTTCTAAGCTGTGAATACTATTCACCATCATTAGATCAGTGGACTCCAATAGCTGCTATGTTACGAGGACAGAGTGATGTTGGTGTGGCAGTTTTTGAAAATAAAATCTATGTCGTTGGCGGATATTCCTGGAACAATAGATGTATGGTGGAAATTGTCCAAAAATATGACCCAGAAAAGGATGAATGGCACAAAGTATTTGACCTCCCAGAATCTCTTGGTGGCATTCGAGCTTGTACTCTTACTGTTTTTCCACCAGAAGACAACACAGGGTCACCATCTAGGGAATCTCCTCTTTCAGCACCTTAGAGATATCCTTTGACTTAAGAGGTTGTAATAATATCTTGCACTGCATCATGGATACTCTATAATTTTCCATCAGTCTTATCTACTAGGCATAGCCTACAATGGTCGGTACAATATCTTTCATAAAGAGAATGTGAAATTACTTGTACTGTTTATTTGGCCTAGGGTGTTTTATCAAGCAGTAAACACAATGAAAAGTGTATTCAACATTGCCAAATGTTTTATCAAATATATAAGACATTGTCTATCAAATGTTAATTAGGTACTTTCTAATGGTGTCTCAATGTAAGGTACCTTACATTAGAAAACCCAATAAATAAAGCCAGTGAGAGAATGTAGCAAACTTATAACGCTCTTAAGATTGCATTAGATGTCATTTTTCTGTGTGTGAATGCAAATGACAGAGGTGGCCTTCTCCGAACTAAAATGGAACAGTAGGTTGTCAACTAGTATGAGCTACCTCGCTCTTTTCACAGAGGACTTCTAATTATCTGTTTACTTGTCCCAGTTTATTGTTCAGGGGCCGTGAGAGCATATAATTTGTATTTTTAGGCAGATGGGAGAAACAAAACTATTGAATAAAAATATTACATAGTAGTGAAAACAATTATTTTGGCCCTTTATCCCTCATAGACAGGTTTGTTACTTAAATTTTCCTGTCTTATTTGAAGGAAGCAATTACTTTCAGGGGGATACCTTTACCGTTCTGATTTTGAACTGCTGTGTCATGGTAGGGAGGGAGATTTGTATCTCCTCTGTTGCTGTTTTTGCTTATGTTGGGGGTGGGGGGCATAATTTATATGGTATTTCAGTATATCTGTAAGGCTTCTTGTACATTTATACTGATCTTGGTTAGATAAGGGCTAGAAATGTTTTAACCTTCAGCAATTAAATGTGTGATCTGACCAAATAGTTCTTAGGATAAAACTTAGTCCACTTTTTTCTCCTGTCCTGTTGAAATGACTTATATATTACTTGTCCTCTGTACAGTCTCAGTTAATAAGGTTATTTAGCACAAAGTGCAGCTTCTGCAGGAGAGCTGTGTTTTGCTCAATGAATCCAGGATACCATGTTTTACCTTTTGTTCAATAAAACTTTTAACTGCACTTATTCAGACTTGCTTATATACTTCATTAATATCCCTTTTTTTATTCTGCAGTATCATTACTTAAATACATATTGGTATCTTATATGCCCAGCTTCATTTGCAAGGAAACCAATGCACAAATGTTTGTTTTATCGAATTTGATATACCGCCTTTCAATTTAAAAGCAAAGCGGTGTACATAGTCGAAAATCAAAGCAGACGGCCAATTGCCTGGAAAGGAAAATAAATTACAATATCAAAAAGAACAGCAAGGAGAAGGCCAGGCATACCAGACAGAAAGGGAGGAACACACAAGAGGACAAGGGGTCATGCAGTGAGGAAGGGAAGGTTGAAGGCAGAGGAAAATAAGTAGGTTTTCAATTGGGACTGAATTTCAGTGACAACTGTGACCTACATTTCTAAAACTGCTGTATCTTATTTTATATTCTGTATGCAAATCTGATAGTTTTAAAAATAATTTAAAGAAAGATTTGACTATATTTGAAAACCATTTGGTAATAATCATGTGTTTATTCATCGATAAGCAAGATTTTAATCATGTACATTTAGGTGGTATGTTCTGATTGTGCCAAGATGGTGCAACTCTCCCAGAACTCAGAACTAGTGTAAAGGTCTGAGCATTTGTAGTCCTTCCTGTGCATAGCAATCTCTTAAGCTTTTGCCCTACTGAGCAGATATATAAAAAAAAACTTTCTGGGAAAGTTGTTTGAATTTCTTTGTCTTTTACTGATGCAGTTTTTCTCTTAAATCTTTTCATTTTTCATTAGTTCTTAAAAAAAATATTCTTCCATATCATCCCTCCAGTCCAGTCCAGATGCATGGGTTGTGCCCCCCAACCAGCAAATGGAGACTGAGCATGACCGGCTTTGTTGATGTCATCTGTTAAGGGTTCTGTGCATCAGTAAGCTAGTCAGTATTACTTATTCTCCAGGAACAAGCAGGAATGTAGTCTTCACATATGGGTATCGTCGGTACCGACGGAGCCTGCGTGGGAACACTCCCCAGCATCCAATAGGAAAGCTTTTGGGAGCATCCCACAGCGCCTGCATGCTGCCTTACCGCCATTCCAACTCTCCCTCTTCAGTTTTTTGTTTTCCGCGGAACTGACAGGTCGCATACCTTGTCACCACAGAAAATTATTTTTAATTTTTTTGTTTTCTTCTGGTCGCATCTGCCTTCACTCGACACCTACCGGTACCGCCGGTTCTCTTTTCTTTTTTTTCTTTTTTTTTTTTAAATCTTTTTTCCTTATCGTCCCTCCAGTCCAGTCCCCGAACCTCTGGGGTTTAGTACCTCCTCTAGCAGCTTGGAGACTGATTGACATCATTTTCTTGAAGACACTGGTATGAATACCCAAGGGACCGCTTCCTGGCTCCAGTTATTTCAGTCTCCAAGCAGCTGGAGGTTTATGAGCCCAGAGGTCCAGGGCTCACCTGAGGGATGATTAAGGAGAGAGGTCCAAATTTAATTTGATTTAATTTAATAATTTAATCTTTCTAGATTTAAAAAAATATATATTTTTTTAACATAAGGAACATAAGGAATCTGAGGTGCACCCCCTTACCTTTTCCTTCCTCTCCCCCTCTCCTCCTGTTTGGAAAAACACTGCAGCAGTGATGGGGGAAAGACTCAGACTCCCAAACCCACCTATTTGGGTGAGGAGCCGGTAGTCACGGTAACCGCACAGATAGACAGGCACAGCTCCTTCTTCCAAGTCTCAGCTGCGGCACAAGGATCGCGGTAGAGATGGAAATTGCAAAGGCAGTACTGCAGAGGAGAAGTCCGGTCTTGCCCTCATAGCCGAAACCGAACTTCCGGCTGAGCCTGGGGGCAGGCGGACACGGCAAAAGCAGCCGAAATGGAGGTAAGGGGCCTGTGCTTCAGCTGGCTGTGTTTTGTTTTTGGCGCCAGTTACCTCGTGAAGGGGGTACCTCGATTTGCTCCACGCAGCACCAGAGGATGCTTGGGAGGTCAGGAGTTAGGAGGCTGTTTGATTTTTAAGTTTTTTAAAAAAAAAAGTTTGAAATTTAAAAGAATAGTGCGAGCACATAACGTTGCTGACAGCAAATTTACAGCGCTAGTTTTTCGTTAGAGTCTGAAGTATTGCAAAGAGGTACGTGGAGGCGGAATGCCTTCTAGGCCACAGTGTTTGGTTTGTGGCACTAGAAGGGGAACGGTGACAGACACAGGAGTGTGCAGAGGCTGCGTCCAGGAGGCAGCTTCCATGGAGCAGGCTTTAGAGGTGGCGGGGGATAGTCAAAAAGGGACCGCTTTACCCCTGCCGGAGTCAGCCTCATCCATCTTACCATCTCCAGAGCCAGCAGCAGGTCCATCCTCGGTTCGAGATGACCCCCCGCCCCAAACACTTTTACCAGGGGGGTTGGCGATGTTGTTTTCGCCATAGTTCGTCATGCTACTTCAGCAAGTATTTGACGGTCTGAAAAACGTGGAAGCTAGTTCCACACGGGGAACTCCAGGCGGGAAGCGCTCGGGGGCCCCTCTATACTTAGGAACAAGTTCAGGTCCTTCCAAGAGAGCTAGGTGTGGGAAGGACAGGCAGGAACAATCGGTGACCTCAGAGGAGGTTCAGTCCGAAGATGTAGAGCCAGATTTTGATATGGAGGAAGACTTAGAAGAAGGCGAACTCACTGAGCAGGAAGACCAAGCGAGAGTGGTTTGTGCGTTTTCCGGCGAGACGAGCTGCCGGGGCTGATAGCAGAGACGTTCAAGGCGTTCAATATGCCGGCCATTGGTCCGGCTGAGAATTCCAACTTAGAGGATCCGTTGTTGTAGGCCTTTAGGAAGACTCAAAGGGCCTTCCCGGTGCACAGAGTAGTGAGAGAAATGATCCAGCAGGAATGGGACATGCCGGAGGCAGGTCTTAAGGGGTCCAGGGTTATGGCCCATCTGTACCCTTTGGTGGACCAGGATCAGGAGTAGTTTAAACCTCCCAAGGTAGATGCAGCGGTTTCTGCGGTTACCAAGAAGACTACAATCCCAGTGGAAGGTAGTGCCGCTCTTAAGGATACTCAAGATAGGAAGCTGGACACCTTATTGAAACCGATGTTTGATGTCAATGCTTTATCCATTCAAGCGTCTATTCGTGGAGCATGGGTAGCCAGAGCCTGTCTTCGTTGGTCCCAGCAGATTCAGGGAGAGCAGTTGGAGGATGCGGCTACAGAAGTGTCCAGGTTAGAATCCGGAGTGGCTTATTTAGCAGATATTCATTACGATCTGATACGAGGGCTCTCTAAAAGCATGGCTTCCGTAATTGCAGCTAGGAGGTATCTCTGTTTGCGGAATTGGGCAGCAGATGGTTCCTCCAAGGCGAGATTGAGTAAGCTCCCCTTCAGAGGAAAACCTCTGTTTGGTGAAGATTTAGAAAAGCTGGTAAAGGATTTCGGGGAGTCCAAAGGCGGGAGGCTACCTGAGGACAAGCAGAAGCAGGGGCATCCGGCTCAACAGACTAGGGGTCAGCAGAGGGGCTTTTGTCGTTTCCCCACGGTTTGGTCAATTTCAGAGAGGCCGTTTCACGTATAGGAACCAGGGGTTTCGGGGATTTCGAGGGGCAAGTAGAGGATTTTACGCCTCGGCTTCCTCGAACCTTAGAAAGTCACAATGAAGCCAGAGGACTCCAGGCAGAGCAGATACCCATAGGGGGACATCTGCGGGAGTTCTACCCTGCCTGGATTCAGATCACTTCGGATCAGTGGGTTGTCACACCTCATCCGCCCCAGCCGTGACTGCTGGTATTGCTGGGCTATTATGAGGGTGGTAGTTGTGCCTTGCTTCTATATATAAATCACACAGAAGACTTTCTTTTCTTTTAGGGTTTTATTCCCCGTCCCTTGAGGTTTCTTCTTTTCAAACAACAGAAATTAACAGCTCACTTGGCTTCAAACAAAAGATAACTATGTAACAAAAGTAGCTTCCTTCAGCTGATAACTTTAAACCAAAATAAATAATAAACAGCCTAACTGACTGCTTGGCTTGGAGAGAGGGAGAGAGTTGCAGCTCTGCCACTTGTATACTGGAATTTAAGGTTACACAAATCACATTTACCTTAATGATATCTCTGGTTCTATCACAGAGAAAGAACAGTCCATCAATTCTGTATTTGTTAATACTTCAGAATTCTCATATTCCATTATTTCTTGCTCATTGGTATCTCCACTATCCACTTCCAACGTGGAATAAAAATATGGAAGGCTTGCCTCGTCAGTCAAGAAGTTTCTCTTCCTGTGAGCAGCACTGCCTCTCTGGGGAGTATCACCAAACTCTGAGTGATGTCTTTCAGAGCCCTGCCCCCGCTGGTGCCTCAATGCATAGCTCAGGTCTTGGTTTGACCTGCTAGCTGGGTAATTTTGATAGGGTCCCTGCCGGGTCTGCCCTAGCTTTCCAGGCCCAACTGTGCCTGATTGCAACCGGTGTAACGGTGTTTCCCTAGAAGCTGGGAACTCACCGTGAGAAGGGATTTCTTCAGCTTTTCTAAGTAAGTGAAGCCCTCTTCTTTTAACACTTCTATAATCAGGAGAAAAGCTATTATTAGCCTCTGAATATCTGGGCTTTATATGGCTATTTCTAAGCCTCCAGGGCCCTTCCCTTTCAAATGGCAAATAGCCCTTGTATCTACTCTTTGCCCCTGTACCTGCTGTTGCAGTCTTCCTGTATTCTTCTTGCTTTCCAAACACATTCACGCTGTCAGGGCGTTGCCTTCTCCCAGAACCACACAGGTCTCTGGACTCTTTCCAACATTCACACCAGCTCCCCTGCTGCCTTTCAGCTTGTGACCTCTGCTGCTTTAATTCCTCTCTCAGGGATTCTCTCCTCGGCTCATCTCTCCAGGATTCCCTCCTTGACTCCTTTCTCCAGGATTCCCTCCTTGGCTCCTCTCTCCAGGATTCCCTCCTTGGCTCCTCTCTCCAGGATTCCCTCTCTCCAAATGTTTGGTAGTCTGTTTTATCTGCGTATTTCCTGACTCCACCTTCCCTCAGGTGCACTCTATTAGGTAAAGCAGACTCCCTTGCTTTGCTCTCTGGGTGTGTCTTTCTGGGCTCTGTGCACGTGTGCTTAGGTTGTCCCTGGCAACCAATAAACATTCTCCTGTTTATTCTGTCACTTTCACCGTGATCATTCACACTGCTCTGCACCTTCTCAGGCTGCCCTATGTCCACCCTGTGACAGGGTATTAGAGGTTATGCTCTGGAGTTTCAACGTCCTCTACGCAAATCTTATGTTCAGTCTCCTTGCAAGGCTCGAGTCAAGCGCAGAGCAGTACGGGAGACCTTGTAAAGACTTTTGGACTTGAACGCCGTAGTACCAGTGCCACCAGACCAGTGCGGTTGCGGTCGGTACACAATGTATTTTGTTGTGCCGAAAAAAGAAGGATCTTATCGACCAATTTTGGATCTCCAGAAGGTAAATCGCTGTCTTCGAGTGACTCATTTTCATATGGAAACGCTGAGGTCGGTCATTGTGGCAGTTCGAAGAGGCAAATTTCTCACATCACTAGATCTGTCCGAAGTTTACCTACATGTTCCGATTCGACAAGAACATCAGAGATTTCTCAGATTTGCGGTGCCTATGGGATATTTTCAGTTCCGGGCGTTACCGTTCGGATTGGCGACAGCTCCACGAACTTTCACCAAGGTGATGGTGGTAGTGGCGGCAGCATTACGGAAGGAGGGAGTGTTGGTCCATCCTTATCTGGACGACTGGTTGATTCATGCAAAGTCCAAGGAAGAGAGCAATTTGGCAACAACGAGAGTAGTGGAGGTGCTACAAAGTCTCAGTTGGGTGGTCAACGTGGCAAAGAGCTGGTTGAGTCCATCACAGACCCTGGAATGCCTGGGAGCTCGCTTCGATACAAGTGTAGGAAAGGTGTTTCTCCCTCAGGCTCGAGCACTGCGGTTGAGAAGTCTGGTGCGCAGTTTCCTAGGGAGAGTGAATCCCTCCGCATGGCATTATCTTCAGTTGCTAGGCACGATGGCATCGACACTCGAGTTAGTTCCATGGGCAAGAGCGCACATGCGGCCTTTACAGAGAGCGTTCCTCAGAAGATGGTCTCATCAAGAGGACCCTCTGTCTCGAAGACTGCCCTGTACGCCAGAGATGCGACAGGAGCTCCTATGGTGGTTGCAGCCGGGAACTCTCGAAGAGGGGATGCCATTGGAGTCGCCAGCTTGGATGCCGTTAACAACAGATGCCAGTCTAATAAGCTGGGAAGCTCACTTCGAAGGATAGTTCGTTCAGGGACAGTGGTTAGAGACATAAAGGCTGTGGTCAATCAACAGGTTGGAATTAAGAGCGGTAACTCTAGCATTGCAGGCGTTTCAACCATATCTTCAGGGAAGGTCCATTCGAGTACTTTCCGACAATGCAACAGCTACATCAATCGGCAACATCAATCGGCAAGAGGACATGAGCAGTATCGTTCTGGAATCCGAGGCCGAACAACTTTTCGTTTGGGCTGAGGCAAATTTGCCGGCCGTGTCGGCCTCACATGTTGCAGGGGTGGACAATGTAGAGGCCGATTTTTTTGAGTTGGGTCAAGGTGGACCCAGGGAAATGAGTCCTCAATCCAGAGGTATTCGAGATGATAGTGAGCCATTGGGGAACGCCAGTAATGGATTTGATGGTGACGTTCCAGTCAGCAAAGGCCAACAGGTTCTTCAGTCGGAGGCGAGAAAGAATGTCAGAAGGCCTGGATTCTCTCATTCAGAAGTGGCCGGAGGAGCAACTCCTGTATGTTTTTCTGCCGTGAGTGTTGATAGGTCGGCTTCTACAGCGAATAGAATTACACAGAGGACACATAATACTGATAGCCCTGGATTGGCCAAGACGGCCATGGTATGCAGATCTAATGCGACTTTTAGTCGACCGTCCGTGGCACTTGCCAAATCGGCGGGATCTGTTGTTGCAGGGTCCGTTACGCATGCCTCAAGTGGATCAATTCTCGCTTACGGCTTGGCTCTTGAAAGGGCGAGGCTAAGAGCAAGAGGTTATACCCCTGAAGCACTGTTCCCTCTAAGCTGTGCGCGTGTGCGCGCGCACACACCTTGCCGAGCGAGCGCACATACTTTAAAACAGAGCGCACAAAAATTACGGTTCTGATTCTGATAGAAAACAACACAGACATCTTAAAATTTAAAGGTTGTTATTGTAATTACTAGAAATTTTCCGCTTCATTTAGTAATCATCTATTTTCATTTAATTTGATTAAAATCAATGTGGTGTACATACTGTATTCTGAGGTGTAGTCAAATTTTAAAGTATATAACTCCGAGTGTCATTATGTGGCGCACAAAAATTTAGCCTTCCTTCAAAAGCTGCACAGCTGATATTTTATGCGCACACAGCCTACAGAAAATTAGAGGGAACATTGCCCTGAAGTGATTGCCACCTTGTTGAGATCAAGGCGGAGGTTGACCTCCTTGGCGTACATTCAGATTTGGTGGATATTTGAAGCATGGTGTGATAAAGGGGTACAAGCATTGAGGGCTACGGTTTCTCAAATTCTTTCATTTTTGCAAGATGGATTTGGGAAAGGTTTAGCTGCGGCGTCTTTGAGAGTTCAGTTGGCAGCGCTTTCCTGTTAGAGGGAAGATTCACGGAGAGGTCCTTGGGGCACATCCGGATATTAGGTGTTTTTTGAGGATGGTTTCTCTGTTACGGCCGCCCTGTAGGCCGACTGTCCCGACGTGGGATTTACATTTGGTTCTGGAGGTGTTGAGACACGAACCGTTCGAGCCTTTGTCATGAGCATCATTAAAAGACCTTACTCTCAAGGTGGGATTTCTAGTGGCTATATGTTCGGTGCGCAGAATTTCAGAATTACAGGCTTTGTCCTGCAGGAAGCCTTTTTTGGACTTTAACGATAAGAAGGTAGTATTGAGGTCTGTCCCGTCCTTACCCAAGGTAGTGTTGACTTTTCATGTGAATCAAGTGGTTTCTTTGCCAGTCTTTGAGTGTGGAGGCAAGGACACAATTTCGGGGCAGCTGCATCTCCTAGATGTGCGGAGAGCATTAAAGAAGTACTTGCACAGGACAGCGGGATTCCGCAAGACAGACAGACTATTTGTCCTGTTTGGAGGAGCGAGAAAAGGAGCAGCAGTTTCCAAGGCGTCCATTGCCAGATGGTTCAAAGAGGCTATAGCGTCGACCTACATGTTGAAGGGCAAAACAGTACCGAAAGGGCTTAAAGCTCATTCGACACGCGCACAGGCGGCGTCGTGGGCCGAGTACAGTTTAGTGCCGGCTGTTGAGATCTGTAAGGTGGCTACTTGGTTGTCTTTGCATTCCTTTGTCAAGCATTATCGACTTGACATTCAGGCGGAAGGAGATATGTATTTTGGATCAGCGGTACTTCAGGCTAGGGTAGCTGGTCCCTCCCGTTAAGAATTGTCACTGCTCTGTTACATCCCCAGAGGTTCAGGACTGGACTGGACGATAAGGAAGGTGAAATTAGACTTACCTGCTAATTGTTGTTCCCTCAGGAACTCCAGTCCAGTCCCGTATCCCTCCCTAATATCCTGTGTTGTTGACTAGGGCCTGAAGCAAACAGGTATGATATTTCATGTAGTAAATGACAGAAGTAATAATAAGGCTAAGAGTGCATAAGGGGTGGGATAATTATGGGGGGATCTAAGGAACACATTTTTCCTCTATTTTGGAGGAGGGCACACCTTAGCAGAACACAGTAATTAGAAATTCTGTTTCAGTTAGTTTCTTTTACTAAATTAATATTTTTCAATTGTTAAAAAGGGTTAATAGTTCTTATGGCTACTTAATTGTTGCTCCGGTGAGTCGTCTTTGTCAATAGGTTACTGGAACCAGGAAGCGGTCCCTTGGGTATTCATACCAATGTCATCAAGAAAATTATGTCAATCAGTCTCCAAGCTGCTAGAGGAGTTACTAAACCCCAGAGGTTCGGGACTGGACTGGAGTTCATCCAGGAACAACAATTAGCAGGTAAGTCTGATTTCACCTTTCTGAAGTAATTTCTCTTCAGGGGCCTGTCCCCTCTCAGTGCTAGGTGCCGTTTTTGCACTAGACCCATTTTTCTTCAAAATGGAAAAACCAGCTAGTGATTTTAAAAAATGTTCTAAGTGTGGCGGTACCATATCCGTCACCGACACCCATGACTGGTGTCTTAAATGTTTAGGAACTGACCATTCGCCATCAGGGTGGCTCTTCTGTAGAAAGATGACAAGAGGGGCCTGCAAAATAGAGCTGCAAAACTTGGTACCCTTTTTGCCGTAGATACGATGTCCGTTGCATCGACGTCTTCCAGGGCTTCATCTTCCTCCCATGGATCTCAGGTAACTAAACCTAAGTCTTCTAAGACTGGACGGTCCTCAAAGGGTAGATCTCCTTTCAGGTATGGAGATGCCACTGGCGTTGCCCTCGAGGAAAGTTCACCGGCAAAACAGCCCCAGCGGGAGGCTTCCGCTTCCAAAGCACTAATGGGGCTCCAGGATGTTCTCGAGGCTTCCACCTCTGCAGAACTACTGGTGCCATGCTCTGGGGTTCCAGCTGCTTCCACCGGTACCGACACCCAAGCATCGGCAGGAGCGATGGATCAAAGAATCCTCGCTATTGAACGCAGTCTAGCAGCTCTTTTAGCAGCTTCGGTACCGCTAAAACCGCTTCAGACCATCCCACAGGTACCGGTACCGACTGCACCGGCCTCGGCGGGTATGCTTCCCCCCATGCCAAGCCTGGAGTCAATCTCAGGTATCGAAAGATCGGTACCGTGACACCCCGATACCGAGTTTGATCGATACCGGTACTGTGCATTGCACGAACATCGGGAACAGACATACATACCATCTCCCTCTCCTCAGCGTAGAATGTCCTTCCAGGATTTCATACGTGATGTGGCTCGAGGCCTTGCACTCACGGTGACTCCTGAAAAGGAACCTAGAGCAGAAGAATTAGAAATTCTTCAATACCCTAAAGCTCTTAAAGAGGCAGCTACTCTGTCCATTCATAAGATCCTGCATGATCTTATGCTGAGAATGTGGGAAACTCCTTTAACCACATCTCCACACTCTCGGAGACTCGATACCATGTATCGAGTTCCACCCTGTCCTGGGTTTCAAAAGACTCAGTTACCACACCATTCAATAGTAGTGGAATCGGCGATGCGTAGGATTGAGTGCAAAAAGACATTCTTCCAATCCTCCAGGCCGTGAATCGAGGACTCTCGGTGCCTTTGGGCGTCTGCTTCCAAGCTTCCATGTTGTCAGCTAGAATCAGCTCGTACATCCTCTACAAGGGGATGTTCCTCAAGGAGGTTGCAGAAGACTTGGAACTTATGAGCCCTCTTCTTCCTGATGAAAAAAGAGAGGATTTTCTTACTCTGGTCAGACATGCCCAGGATGTTTTCAAGTTTGTGAACCGTGCAGCCTTTGATTGCTTTGAATGCATCAGCAGAATTTCTGCTATCTCCATTGGTGCACGTCGTATTGCCTGGCTTCAGGCATCAGACTTGGAGATATGGGTACAAGATAAACTGGGAAACATTCCTTGCAGAGGAGAAAATCTCTTTGGCAAAAAAAGACCTAATGAAATTGATTCTGACAATACCTTCGACAGACTATCAAGGTCTACAGCCAACCCAGTAAAGGGAAAAATCTAATTTAAAAAAACCCTTTTTCAACAAGAAAAATAAGTTTTACCCTTCTTACACCCATCAGGGTCACTGTCCAGTTCATATTTCCCAAAAGGGGCAACAACAAACTAGACAGCAGAAGAAACCAAAAGTCCCAAGAGCTCAGTCAGCTCAGCAGGCTCAGCCTCCTCAGGGGCTTTGACTCTTTCCTAGAGAGCTTAGTCTTCCTGCCCCTACAGGGTCCAGAACCCTACACCATCCCTGGCAGGTTATGCCATTTTGCCAAAAGATGGCACCAAATGACATCAGAAAATTGGACTCTGTCCATTGTATGAGAGGGGTACAGACTTCATTTTCACAGCATGCCCCCTCCTATAATCATAAGACAGTTCAATTATCAGGTCCCTGTCTCCAATCTCTTGGGTCAGGAGGTCACATCACTTCTTGCTAGGGAGCAATAGAAGAAGTACCCATAGCCCAACAGGGTACGGGGTTCTACTCCCCCTATTTTCTCATTCCAAAGAAAACAGGAGGACAAAGACCCATACTGGAACTCAGAGAATTGAACAAATATCTGTTCTGAGAAAAATTCAAGATGATCCCTTTCGGAACACTGCTGCCATACCTTCAGAGTCAGGATTGGCTATGTTCTCTAGATCTAAAGGATGCATATACCCATATTCTCATCCAGCCAGATCACAGGAAATTCCTTTGATTCCTTTTCCAGGGAAGACACTTCCAATACAGGGTTCTTCCCTTCGGTCTGGCTTCTGCCCCAAGAGTTTTCACGAAATGCATGGCAGTAGTAGCTGCATTCCTGTGAACTCTGGGGATATTCGTCTTCCCTTGGATGACTGGCTCATTCGAGCATCCACAGCTCCAGAAGCCAGCTTCGCTCTTTCTCGCACAATGCGAATCCTTCGCTACTTGGGATTGGCCATAAACCTCCCAAAATCTCATCTCGCTCCTTCTCAATCCCTTGAATTCATAGGAGCTCGCCTAGATACTAGACAGTTGAGGGCTTTCCTTCCACAGCCCCGCTGTCTTCGTATAGTGCAGCTGGCTTCCCAAGCAGCAGTAAAGGCCTCCCTAACTGCTCTGGAAATGCTTCAGCTGCTAGGACATATTGCATCCACTGTCCATATGGTTCCCTATGCTCGCCTTCACATAAGAACAGCCCAGTGGACCCTGTCCTCTCAGTGGACACAGGCCTCGGGTCACCTGTCGGACAAAATCAGAAACTACACACGTCTTATTTCATCCCGCCAATGGTGGCAATCCCTGGAAAACCTTCTCATATGCTCTCCTTTCCAGCAGCCTCTATTCCAGGCCACCCTAACAACAGATGCGTCCAATTTGGGATAGGGGGCCCACTTGCACGATATCTCCAACCAGGGATTCTATACCCCCCACAGGAGGCTTGTCTTCACATAAACCTCCTAGAACTCAGAACAATGTTCCATGCTCTTCGAGTATTCCAAGCCCAGCTCAGCTACAAGACAGTCCTTGTCCAGCCCAACAATCAAGTAGCCATGTTCTGTGTGAACAAGCAGGGCGGAAGGGCTCTCTGTCATTATGCAACGAAGCTTTACGACTATGGGCCCTCGCCAGAGAGCATCAAATCCACCTCCTAGTGGTATATCATACAGGCATTCAAAACCTTTGGGCAGACAAACTCAGCAGAGTACTGCTGCCACACAAATGGTCTCTTCACTCGGACCAGCTTGCCTGAGTATTTCAAATCTGGGGAACCCCAGACATAGACCTCTTTGCAAATCCACAGAATGCCAAACTTCCCCGGTTCTGTTCCATAATTCTGGCTTAAAACTGTCAGGCAAGGGATGCTTTCCTCCTCCACTGGGATCAGGACTTCCTCTATGCCTTCCCATCCATTCCCCTCATTCCCAAAACACTGTTCAAGCTTCAGAGAGACAGAGGTCATATGATACTCATAGCTCCACGTTGGCCACGGCAAACATGGTATCCTCTGCTTCTATGTCTCTCTCAAGCCACACCACTGGAGTTAGGATATGCTCCAGATCTTCTCTCCCAGAAGAACGGGATGCTATGGCACCCGAATCCCCAGTCCCTGCATCTCAGGGCCTGGTTGCTGAAAGCTTAGAACTTCAGGATATCAACCTTTCTCAACAGGTAAAGGATATCCTTTAGGTTTCCAGAAAACCCTCCACAAGGCGGTCGTACGCCTTCAAGTGGAAACGTTTCACTATATGGTGTTCTCAAAAGGGACTTAACCCTCTTTCGATACCTTTGGAATCGTTACTGGAGTATCTCCTCCATTTGTCAAATTCTGGTCTTAAGACCAATTCTGTAAGAGTCCATCTTAGTGCTATTGCTGCTTCTTGCAAGCCTCTAGATGGACAACCTATTTCCTCTCATCCACTCATAGCAAGATTTATGAGAGGTCTACTTTTAACAAAGCCTTCCATTAGACCACCACCGGTGGCATGGGATTTGAATCTTGTTCTTGGGCAGCTCATGAAACCGCCCTTTAAGCCTCTAGCCACTACAACTCTAAAGTTTCTTTCTTGGAAGGACATTTTCCTAGTTGCAATCACTTCTGCAAGACGCATTAGTGAGTTACAGGCTTTAGTGGCTGATCCTCCTCATACAAGATTTCACCATGATAAGGTTGTTCTTAGGACTCATCATCACTTTATACCAAAAGTGGTTTCGCCTTTTTCTTTTAAACCAAGAGGTTTACCTTCCTGTATTCTTTCCAAGGCCTCATGCCACTAATGCAGAAAGGAACCTTCATACCTTAGACTGTAAAAGAGCTTTAGCTTTTTACCTGCAAAGAACCAAGCAACATAGAAAATCATCTCAGCTTTTTGTTGCTTTTGATTCTAGTCATTTGGGACTTCCAGTCTCCAAAAGAACTCTCTCTAGATGGATTGCGCAGTGCATATCCTTTACTTATGCGAGTAAGGGACTTCCTCTCGAGGCCCATGTTACAGCTCACAATGTGAGAGCCATGGCAGCCTCTATGGCTAACCTTCATTCTGTGTCTATTGACATAAGAATATAAGAACATAAGATATGCCATACTGGGTCAGACCAAGGTCCATCAAGCCCAGTATTCTGTTTCCAACAGTGGCCAATCTAGGTCATATGTACCTAGCAGTTTCCCCAAGGGACACAGGTTCCACAATGCTTGTATTGGTTCAAGCATTGATATCCTGGGTCCTTTCTTAATAATGGTTTATGGACCTTTCCTCCAGGAACTTGTCCAAACCTTTTTTAAACCCAGCTACACTAACAGCCTTTACTACATCCTCCGGTAAGAAATTCCAGAGTTTGATTACACGTTGAGTGAAAAAATATTTTCTTTTATTAGTCTTAAGTAGTTTACCCTATAGCTTCATTGCATGTCCCCTAGTCTTTCTATATTCTGATAAGGTAAACAATCGATCTACGTTTACCCGTTCCACTCCGTTCATTAATTTATAGACTTCTATCATATCTCCCCTCAGCCGTCTCTTTTCCAGGTTAAAGAGTCCTAGCCTTTTTAGCCTTTCTTCATAGGAGTATCCTTCCATCCCCTTTACCATTTTGGTGGCTCTTCTCTGAACCTGTTCTAAAATCGCTATATCCTTTTTAAGATACGGCGACCAGAATTGCACACAATATTCAAGGTGCGGTCTCACCATGCAACAATATAGAGGCATTATAATATCTTTTGTTTTATTTTCCATTCCTTTCCTTATTATACCTAGCATTCTATTTGCTCTCTTGGCCGCTGCTGCTCACTGGGCCGAGGGTTTTAACATGGTATCCACAATGACGCCTAAATCATTTTCCTGGGTGGTGGTTCCTAATGTGGAACCTTGCATCGTGTAACCATAGTTTGGGTTGTTCTTCCTTACGTGCATAACCTTGCACTTGTCCACATTAAATTTCATCTGCCATTTTGATGCCCAGTCTTCCAATTTATCAAGATCCTCTTGCAATTTTCCACAATCCTCCTGGGTTTTAACAACTTTAAATAGTTTTCTGTCATCTGCAAATTTGATAACCTCACTCGTTATTCCATTTTCCAGGTCATTTATGAATATGTCAGAAAGCAGCGGACCCAGCACAGATCCCTGGGGTACACCACTATTCACCTTTCTCCATTGGGAAAATTGGCCATTTAGCCCTACCCTCTGCTTTCTATCTTTTAACCAGTTCCTGATACACAATAGTACACTGCCTCCTATCCCATGACTCTTTAGTTTTGCCAAAAGTCTCTGATGAGGGACCTTGTCAAAGGCTTTCTGAAAGTCCAGATACACAATATCAACCGACTCACCTTTGTCCACCTGATTATTCACTCCTTCAAAAAAACATAACAGATTAGTAAGACAAGATATTTCTTGTCTAAAGCCATGTTGGCTGTCTCCCATTAGGTCATGACTATCTACATGCTGAGTAATTTTATTCTTTATGATGGTTTCTACCATTTTTCCCGGTACTGATGTCAGGCTCACCGGTCTGTAGTTTCCCGGATCACCTCTGGAACCCTTTTTAAAAATTGGTGTTACATTGGCGATCCTCCAGTCTTCAGGTATTAGAGATGATTTTAATGATAGTTCACAGATTACTAATAGCAGGTCTGCAATCTCATATTTCAGTTCTTTCAACACCCTTGGATGTATACGACATCTGTAGAGTGGCCACTTGGTCTTTGGTGCACACCTTTACAGCCCACTATTGCTTAGACAAGGACTCCTGTCGGGATGCCTTGTTTGGCCAAGCTGTTCTTCAGCATCTCTTTCAGACTTAGTACAACAGATGCCAGAGATCCATGGGAGGAAGCATGACCCATCTCACCATGGGTTTTCAGCTTCCTGGGGCCATCTCCCTGGCATATTTCAGCTGGGGAGTCCCCGATATGTGAAGACTACATTCCTGCTTGTTCATGGAGATAGCGTAGTTACTCACCTGTAACAGGTGATCTCCGGGAACATCAGGAATTAAGTCTTCACCCACCTCCCCTAGGAGTTGTCTCTCTATCTCTCTCTTTCTTTCCTTCTCAGCTATAAACTCAACTAAAGAGGGAGAGTTGGAATGGCGGGAAGGCAGCATGCAGGCGCTGTGGGATGCTCCCAAAAGCTTTCCTATTGGACGCTGGGGAGCGTTCCCACACAGGCTCAATCGGTACCGACGATACCCATATGTGAAGACTTAATTCCTGCTGTTCCCGGAGATTACCTGTTACAGGTGAGTAACTACGCTGTCTCCAGCAGAAGGGGGAATACGGCTGTGCATCTGTGCTGAACGGCAGGAATATCTTGGTAAAGCTTGGCAATGGCAGAATCAGGAGTAGAACTGAGCCAGTGGAAGTGAGTAGGTGCAATTTGTTCTGGAGCTCCAGTGCCTTTGGGTACAGAAAATAATAATAAAAAATAGCACTAATTGGGTTTGGAGGTGGGAAAGAGACAATTGGTGTGAAGTGTTATGTAACCACTGTTTTTAGCTTGAATAACTTGTAACCGTTTGTGTGAAATCACCGCAGCTGATCACTGGAAGCTGCGGTATACAAATGTTTCCCAAATAAATAAAATAAGTAAGCAGAAACAGAGGTGTGATACTTGTATCAAAAAAAAAAGAAAAGGTTCAGATACAAGGAAGCAGACACAACACCGGGCTATCTGTTCTTGTCCGCCTCTGGGGGGGCGCTGCATGTCGTGAACCGTTACGAGATTGTGATGAGCTCTGTTACGGTGACATGTAAACCCAGGGACCCCAGGGTCTCCCTCCTGAAAAAATTAGTGAATAAATGTTGCTATGGCTATAATTCTTTGTATTCTTTATAGTATTTAAATTACTAGCATTTTTTTAAGTTTCTCCTGCTCAATTCATCTTTGGCTTGATTCTATATCAATAGCAATCATATTCAGTTCATTCCTTGGGAAGTTGCCAGAGGAATAATTGTATAATTGATTTCCTTAGCGTCTCTCCAGTCCGGTCCCTTCTACTGGGTTGTGCCCTTTACCAGCAGCTTGTGGACTGAGCACGTCATCTTTTGATGACCCTGGGGTATAAGTAGACTGGCACCGCCCACCAACTCCAGTTTTTGTGCTTAGTCTGCTAGCAGCTGGTTAGGGGTACAGCAAGCCAGGGATCTGGCTTTCTGGAGAGACTAGCTTAGGCAGCTCTTGGGTTTTCTTTCCTTTACTTTCTTTTACTTTAGTTTTTCCTTTATTTGTTCATTTCTTTTTATACCCATTTGGAGACTTCCCCCCTCCCCCCCCTGGTGTGGGAGCGGTCGGAAGGAGGCCTTACCGCCGAGGAGGGAGTTGGGCTGAGGCCGGCAGAGCTGGGGCCGTTCTCTCTCCCTCGCTGGTGAGGGAAGTCAAGCCTTTCCGCCGCGCCGCGGAAGTCCTTGAGGCGGCTGAGCGGGCGGGCGGTGGGCCGAAGAGCCATTGGGCTTTGCGGTGCAGAGGAGCAGCGCGCCCGAAGAGGAGGTTCGCGGCAGTGCGCAGGAGATGCGGCGAACCGCCAGGGAAGCAGCTCTACACGCGGTCGCGGACCACGTGCTTGCTTAGGCCCATGTGTCCGGAGGTGAGTCACCCACTGTTTTTTTCCTGCACGTGGCGCGCGCGTGAAATTTGCAGGGGCTGCAATCTCCAGTACTTTGGGCTTAAGCCATTGGTACTTAAAAAAAAAAAAAAAAAGAAACAAAAAGGCAAAGGCATCAAAGTGCCTCTGAGTGGCTCCAGGGCCTGATTGGAGTCAGCAAAAGCTAATTTAAAAAAAAAAAAAAAAAAAGGAGACAAGGTTGTTGTCTCGGAGGTAAAGTGAGTGAGGAAGGGGGATTGTAGGCTTCGGCCTGCCTCTTTTTCCCGCCCGTTCATTCTCTCTCTCAGCCCTAGTGCTTGCTGAAGTAATTATGCCAACTAAGGCCCAGTGCATGGTGTGCGGGTCCCGTAAGGGGGGGAGCCTTGGACTCAGGCCTCTGCAAAGCCTGTATGGCGGAGGCGACCTTGGGGGAGTTAGGGAGCCGGGCGGGGAGCCGGCAGGATCTTCCTCCCTCTTCTTCCCAGGATTTGGGTGCTCCTTCTGGGGAGGGGGCCGTCCGGATTCCCCCTTGGGTATGCCGGGGGGCCCCTCCACTCAGACACCTCCCAAACCGGGTCCCTCCTCCGCGGAGCTGGAGTTGGAGGAGGGGGTGGCTGGTGACTTCTCTCCGGAGTTTATTCTTCTGCACAAGGCGTTTTGCCTCCACAAGCAGGGGCGGCATGGGCAGGAGCCGGCGTAGGCGGGGGCTAAGGCTCGGCAGGTGGACACCAGGGAACTGGCGGAGGTAGGTCCGCTGCCGGCGAAGCGTCCGAGATTGTCGCAGGAGGAGGAGTCCCACCCCCCATTGTCAGAGTCCTTGGAGGGGGATCTGTCTGACAGGGAAGGGGGGGACAAGGAGGAGCTGGAAGAAGGTGAGATTCCCGAAGAACAGGCCGAGATTGTTCGGGTCTTCCGCAGGGAAGAATTGCCAGCGTTGATCGGTGAGGCCCTCAAGGTCCTGAACATGTCGGCCGGGGGACCAGCGGATGAAGAGGCGCTGGAAGATCCTTTGATTCAGGCAGTCAGGAAATCTCAAAAGGTTTTCCCGGTTCATCGGGTGGTGCGCCAAATGATCCAGGAGGAATGGGATCAGCCGGAGTCGGCCATTAGGGGAGCAAGGTCCATGTCTAGGCTGTACCTGCTACCGGAGGGGGAGAAAGATTGCTGCTTTCTCCCAGGGTAGACGCGGCGGTGGCGGCTGTCACCAAGAAGACCACGATTCCGGTCGAGGGCAGTTCAGCCCTTAAGGATTCCCAGGATAGGAAGCTGGATACGCTGCTGAAGCAGGCCTTCGATGTAAGTGCCCTAGCGCTTCAGGCCTCAGTATGTGGGGCGTGGGTCGCCCAGGCCTGTTTGCGCTGGTCCCAACAGATCCAGCTGGCGAGGGAGAACCCCGTTGAAGGCTCAGGAGAGGCAGCGAAGATTGAGTCGGTTGCAGCGTATCTAGCTGATAGTCAGTATGATCTCATTAGAAGCCTAGCGAGGAATATGGCCTTGGTAGTTGCGGCCCAGCGGTATCTGTGGCTCCGCAATTGGGCAGCGGATGGTTCTTCGAAGGCTCATCTCGGTAGGCTTCCCTTTAAGGGCAAATTATTGTTTGGCGAGGACCTGGAGAAGCTGGTGAAGGAGCTGGGGGAGTCTAAGGGGGGTAGACTCCTGGAGGATAGGCCGAAACAGAATAGAGCCCCCTCCTTAGGGAGGGCTCAGCCGCAGGAGATGCGGCGGTTTCGGAACTCTCGCTCCTCGTCCTTTCAGAGAGGGAGGTTTTCCTCTAGGGGACAGGGATTCCGAGGTTTTCGGGGGGGCAGGAAGAGGTTATGGAGCCTTGCCCTCCTCCTCGGTTGCCAGGAAGTCCCAATGAAGCCGCGGGGGCCCGGGGAGAGGACCTGCCAGTAGGGGGCAGGCTGAGGCGGTTCCTCTCCGCTTGGGCCCGGGTCACAACAGACCAGTGGGTCTTGGAAGTGGTTTGAGAGGGTTATGCGCTAGAGTTCGCAAAGCCCTTATTTCCTTCCTTTGTTCTTTCCCCTTGCCATGCTCCGGCCAAGCGGGCGGCGGTAGAGGGGACGCTCAAGAGACTGCAGGCGCTGGGGGCGGTTGTCCCCGTTCCCGCGGCTCAGCACGGGACCGGACAGCACTCCATTTACTTTGTAGTGCCCAAAAAGGAGGGCTCCTTCCGGCCGATCCTGGATTTGAAAGGAGTCAACAGGTGCCTTCGGGTGCCGCATTTTCGCATGGAGTCCTTAAGATCGGTGCTGGTGGCAGTACGACAAGGAGTTTCTGACTTCTCTTGACCTCACGGAGGCGTATTGCATATTCCGATCCGCGAGTCCCATCAACAGTTCCTGAGGTTTGCGGTCCCGCAGGGACATTTTCAGTTTCAAGCGATGCCGTTTCGCTTAGCGACAGCGCCACGCACCTTCACAAAGGTCATGGTGGTGGTAGCGGCGGCCCTACGCAAGGAAGAGATCTTGGTCCACCCATATCTCGACGATTGGCTGATCCGAGCAAAGTCCAAGCAAGAAAGTCTAAACGCCACGCACCGGATAGTCGCCTTTCTGGAGAGCCTAGGTTGGGTCATCAATGTCTCAAAGAGCAGGTTAGTTCCCTCCAGAGAGCTGGAGTATTTAGGAGCAAGGTTCGACATTGGCAGGGGCAGGGTGTTCTTGCCGGAGCGCAGGATAGGGGCGCTGCGGGAGTTGCTGCACCAGTTCCTGGCTTTGGGGGCGCCCTCGACGTGGCACTACCTTCAGGTGCTGGGAACCATGGCGGCGACAATAGAGCTGGTCCCGTGGGCCGGAGCTCACATGCGGCCCCTTCAGCGGGCTCTGCTCTGTCGGTGGTCCCACGAGAGACCGGCCTTATCAGTAACTCTGCCCGGCCCGGTGTCAGTCAAGGAATCCTTGCAGTGGTGGCTCCTCCCGGGGCCCTTGGAACTCGGGATGCTTCTCGAACCGCCGGAGTGGTTACAGTTGACGACGGATGCCAGCCTCTCAGGTTGGGGGGCACACTGCGAGGGTCGGATCGCTCAGGGGCTTTGGAGCATGCAGGAGGCACAGTGGCCCATCAACAGATTGGAATTGAGGGCGGTTTGCCTAGCCCTCAGGGAATTCGGAAGCTGGCTGGGCCGGAGGACGGTCAGAGTTCTTTCCGACAACATGACCGCCGTGGCATATATCAATCGTCAGGGCGGAACGAGCAGCCCCGCCTTGGAGGAAGAGGCGGAGGAGCTGCTGGCTTGGGCCAAAGTCCATCTAGTGGCCCTATCGGCGCAACACGTTGCAGGAACAGAGAACGTGACGGCGGATTACCTAAGTCGTCACAAGGTGAATCACGGAGAGTGGCAGCTGTCGCAGGAGATCTACCAAAGGATAGTGTGCAGATGGGGTTCCCCCATCATGGATCTGATGGCGACGTGGGAGTCAGCCAAGGCAAGCCGTTTCTTCAG
Organism: Ichthyophis bannanicus; assembly: GCA_033557465.1. Classification (NCBI taxonomy): domain Eukaryota; kingdom Metazoa; phylum Chordata; class Amphibia; order Gymnophiona; family Ichthyophiidae; genus Ichthyophis; species Ichthyophis bannanicus. The sequence goes on along the minus strand of CM066036.1, from coordinate 136,004,238 downwards.
CCGACGGAAGGAGAGGATGTCCGAGGGCTTGGACGCCCTAGTGAGAAGCTGGCCGACCGACAGCCTCTTGTACGTGTTTCCGCCGTGGGCACTCATCGACAGGGTCATTCAACGGATAGAGGCTCACGTGGGGCTGGTGATCCTTGTCGCCCCGGACTGGCCGCGCCGTCCGTGGTATGCCGACCTCATGCGTCTTCTAGCCGATCGTACGTGGCGCCTGCCAGTGAGGGACGACCTTCTGTTCCAAGGGCCGGTGCGCATGCCACAGGTGGATCGATTCTCGCTTACGGCCTGGCTATTGAGAGGGCTAGGTTGTGAAAGAGAGGTTACTCAGGGGCGGTGATCTCCAACCTGCTAAGTTCCCGCAAGCGTTCAACCTGTCTGTCCTATGTGAGGGTCTGGCGTATCTTTGAGGCCTGGTGTGCAGATAGGAAGATGAGGCCCGTTTCGGTGCCTGAGGTTCTGGAATTTTTGCAGGCAGGCTTCGACAAGGGCCTAGCCGCTAGTTCTCTGAGGGTGCAGCTGGCAGCTATTTCCTGTTATAGGGGCAGGATTCAGGGAAAGCTCTTGGGCGAGCATGCAGACGTAGGTATGTTTCTGAAGGCGGTGCGGTGGCTTAGGCCGCAACAGCGATCGCTGGTTCCTCCGTGGGACTTCAACCTCGTTTTGGATGCCCTTTCCATTGAGCCCTTTGAACCCATCCAGCGGGCGTCTCTGAAGGATCTTACTCTTCTTGTTGTTGTTAAGTGCCGTCGAGTCTGAGTCGACTCATGGCGACCCTCTGGATAGCTATCCTAAATTGTGGTCGGTCTTCAGTCAGCGGCTTATTGTTGACAGACTGGTACCCGTAGCTGCTGTTATTGTATCGATCCATCTCATTGCTGGCGTTCCTCTTTTGCGTTGACCTTCTATCTTGCCAAGCATGATGTCTTTCTCTAATGATCTCTCTCTCCGCATGATGTGTCCAAAGTATGAAAGTCGAAGTCTTGTCATCTGAGCTTCTAAAGAAAGCTTAGGTTTGATCTCCTCTAGTACAGACTGGTTTGTTCTTCGGGCAGTCCATGGTATACACAGTATTCGCCACCAGCACCATAATTCAAAGGCATCAATTTTCTTCCTGTCTATCTTTTTCACTGTCCAGCTTTCACATCCATATGATGTTATTGAAAATACCATGGCTTGAATAAGTCGTATCTTTGTATGGAGAGAGACATCTCTGCTCTTGAGAATCTTATCTAGGTCTTTCATAGCCATTCTGCCAAGAGCAATGCGTCGTCTGATTTCTTGACTGCTTGTTGCTTCTTTATTGATAGTTGATCCAAGTAGGTTAAAGTTATTCACGATTTCAATTTCTTCTCCTTCGACGATGAACCTGTTGATTATGCCAGTTGTCATGATCTTTGTCTTCTTTACATTAAGGTGCAGGCCCATTTTGAGACTATGTTCTTTGATTGTGAGAAGCAAATGTTTCAGATCATCTTCACTTTCCGCCAGTAATGTGGTATCATCAGCATAGCGAAGGTTGTTGAGTCTTCCACCAATCTTCACACCTCTGTTGTCTTCATACAATCCTGCTTCTCTGATGATTTGTTCTGCATATAAATTAAACAGGTAGGGGGAAATCATGCAGCCTTGTCTTACACCTTTGCTTATTTTAAACCATTCTGTTTCTCCTTGTTCTGTTCGAGCTGTTGCTTCTTGATCAATGTACAGATTGTGCAAGAGAACGATCAGGTGTTCTGGTATACCCATGCTTCTTAATGTGGCCCAGAGTTTCTCATGGTTTACACAGTCAAAAGCTTTGCTATAGTCGATAAAGCACAAATAGATATCCTTTTGGTATTCTTTAGTCTTTTCAAGGATCCATCTCACATCCGCAATGATGTCTCTCGTTCCTCGCCCTTTTCTGAACCCTGCTTGCACTTCAGGTAGTTCTTGTTCCAGGTATGATTGTAGTCTCTTTTGAATAATCTTCAGTAGAATCTTGCTGGCATTTGGGATCAGAGCGATTGTGCGATAATCTTACTCTTAAGGCATGTTTTTGGTGGCCATCTGCTCGGCCAGACGCATTTCAGAGTTGCAGGCGTTATCTTGCCGTCCGCCCTTGCTGTTTTTTTCTAGGGAGAGGGTGGTTCTCCGGACGGTCCCGTCCTTGCCGAAGGTGGTTTCGGCCTTTCATGTGAATCAGTCGGTTTCTCTTCCCTCCTTCGCGGTTCGCTGGGAAGGGGATGACGCTCGACTGCGTCTCCTGGACTGCTGCAGAACTCTAAAGCGATACTTAGCTTGCACAGAGCCCTTCCGCAAGTCGGAACGGTTGTTTGTGCTGTTTGCGGGGCCGCGTAAGGGGGAGGCGGCAGCGAAGTCCTCCATTTCCAGATGGATCAGGGAGGCCATTTCTTCGGCTTACATTTTGAGAGGTAAACAGGTCCCGGTGGGGCTTCGGGCGCACTCCACTCGGGCCCAAGCGGCCTCGTGGGCGGAGTTCAGCATGGTTCCCCCGCTGGACATCTGTAGAGCAGCGGTTTGGTCATTCCTGCATACCTTTGCTAAGCATTATAGGTTGGACGTTCAGGCGTCTGAGGACGCAGGTTTTGGGGGCGCGGTTCTTCGGTCCGGCATTGCTGGGCCCTCCCGATTTTGGAACTGCTCTGGTGCATCCCAGTAGAAGGGACCGGACTGGAGAGACGCTAAGGAAAGAGTAATTAGACCTTACCTGCTAATTAGCGTTCCTGAAGGATCTCCAGTCCGGTCCCTGTTCCCTCCCAGATCTTAGATGTCCTTTTTTCAGGTATTTATTTTATTTATTTATTTAACATTTCTTATATACCGCCTTTCATTATATCAAGGCGGTTTACATTGAACAAACTGAAATTACATTGAACAGGGCATTATAACTTGGAGATAACTATATTACAGGAAACATGGGCAATGGAGGGTTAAGTGGCTTGCCCAAGACCACAAGGAGTACCTGTGGGACTAGAAAACCCAGTCCTAGTCCTTATTATGGATAAATGAACATCAAGCTCTGTTTAATTAGTATTTATTTTCTTAATCAGATAAGCACTAGAAAAATGAGATATGGAAGAGTGCACCTGAACACTGTCACAACAGAGGAGGTGACCATGACTCTCCAGGTGTAGCATTAAATGTTTATTCGCTGCATCTTTGCTGACACTGAGAATGGTTTAGACTTGAATCAGCAACAGAATAATGCAAGGGCTCAAACAGGTGACACCCCAAGTGTTAAAAAAGCAAAAGAAATGTGGAATAATACAGGTTTCGCATTGTTATGTTAAGTAACAAGAAAGACAAATTCAGAAATCAGTGTTAAATATAGATGCAAAAGTTAACAGGCTGAAACGTGCCTGTTTAAAGCAATGCACAGTTGCATACATCCCTCGAAATACCTCTCCCTCCCTTCTTCCCCCCTCCTCACGTCCACAGAAGAGGAAAGAGTGGTAGGATATTCATGCCAGCTACTGAGTGCGTGCCACTGCGTCCACAGCTGCCTGACTAAAATCCTACAGAAGGGCAGGTACATCTGTGCCCAGATGTGTATGGACTGCTCCTGATTGTTTTGAAACATACTAAATAAATACTATGATCCTAAGAACATTACTTATGTTTTCTTAGTACTCTAACTTGAAAGACAAGATCCCAACATTTATTTTTATATTACAACAACTCATAGCTATGAAACAAACATAGAAATGGTTTTCATGCCGAACATACTGGTCTGCCTGACTAACTCCAGCCAAGGACAGTGAAGGTAGTAATGTAGCTGTAGGTGTGTAGCAGGCTTGGTAAGCTCCACATGTAACTCTCACCGTTGCACTTTTCTTGCTAATAAGTCTTTTGGAACAGCAATAGAAGGATCCCCCAAATGCTGATGGAAAGTGGATTCAGTCCTAGGTAAGTCTTGTATCAGATAAAGAAAATGCAGTGTCTGGAGCATGTAAGCTTTCCAGATTTAGAATCAAAAACAAATGTGAAACTGAAGTTTTTTTTTAAAGTGATTGTTATTTTGATACAAGGACAAAAGCTTGGGCTGCTCACAAAGCACTTGGCTACACATACAGAGAGCAGTACAGTCCTAATTCCTGCTCTCTATAGCAAAAATGTCTTCAGAAAGGTACACTGCATTAAGTAGATAAAACCTTGGAAGACAGAGTAGTTACTCACCTGTAACAGGTGTTCTCCAGGAGCAGCAGGAATCAGTCCTCACATTTGCTCGGGTATGCTCGGCCCGAAGAAATAAGCGCAGATAGGAGCGTTCAGTTGCTCCTCTGGGGCCTTTACGGTGAGGCGGGCTGGATAGTCAGGCGTCTCGCCGGTGCGAGCGGGTCAGGTAAGCCTTTCTTCTCCGGGGACAGTGGGAAGTTCTACCGGGGGAGGGGGTCTCAAAGTTTCTTTTGTTTAAAGTTTCTAGTGCAGTTAAGTGTGGTATGTATTCACTTGTCTCTCCGTTAAGTCTGCTTTGCCAATAGGTCACTGGAGTTGGTGGGCGGTGCCAGTCTACTTATACCCCAGGGTCATCAAAAGATGACGTGCTCAGTCCACAAGCTGCTGGTAGAGGGGCACAACCCAGTAGAAGGGATCGGACTGGAGATCCTTCAGGAATGCTAATTAGCAGGTAAGGTCTAATTACTCTTTCCTTGCCATAGCTTTACTTTAGCATATAGTACAAAGCGAAGCTAGTGTAGTCGGCTATAGTACATAAATCCATGCACATGTAAAACTTTTTTCTTGTAAGCTTTAAAATTATCAAAACGGGTTTATCGGATACCATCAGTTTTTCTGCAGAAAAGCCGAAGGATATGCACAACTGCTAGTGTAGATAAGTGTTAAATCATTTCTGCAAAGTAATTAGGAATGTTCACAGTTCAGCAGCTAAAAATGATCACCAACCAGATGTGAATAATTAAGAAAAATGTTATACCTAAAGAAATAAGTACATGATTAATGCGTGATCATGAGCGTTTCAGTGAAAGTTTCTTTATGAAACTGAAATGTTCATAAGCAGGTACTTAATCTTATTTTGGTGTACCTGGTTTCTTAGTATTTATATTGGGTTTTCTGTGCTGACTTTCATAAATGAAAACCAATATCTTTAGTTACATAATGTATTCTTTATTGGGCAGTTTTTAAAAGGTCATATACCTTTACCTGCATATAGGAAGAGCAGCTTTCAGGCAACTGATGTGCACTTTTTATCTGCAGAAATAGTTTTGTGATTTACTGCATGTTTATGAATTACATTTTATGTATTTCATTTGTAATATCTTTATGAAGTATTTGTGCTAATATGTTGGTTGCTTTGGGTAACTCTTTTGGGCTAAAAGATGGGGCACAAGTTCAGAGAAGTATGTTTAGAGTAAAAAGCATCTTTTATATTTAAAATAGCAAAGCTAGAAATTATTTTTAGTTAACAAGAAGCTTTGATTACTAGATAACTTAAGACCTTAGTATGTACATATGGGCATATTGTCTGATATATTGTGTCACATATTTAGGTCCAATGCCTCTGACTGATTTAAAGACCATAACAAGCACATTAAAAATAAACTTCTCAACTGGGAGCCTAGTGTAAGGCTCCAAGGAGAGGGATTGCTCATTCACTCCTTTTACTGTCAGTGATAAGTTTGGCTGTTGTGTTTTGGACTAACTGAAAGACCTAGACAAATTACATTAGTCTAAATATGATAAGGGAAATTATGCAAGCTGTTGTCATAAGTCTGATTTTTCATTTCATTTGTTGTTCCTAAGGACCTGAAAAGATCTAAATTGAAAAAAAAAACACAGAATTTAGATTTTCTAAAACAAGAACAATGTTAAGAGTAATGGATGGACAGAAAAATAAATAAATAGGGGTCCTAAAGAACAGTAAGATTTTGCATTTATCTTATGCTAATTGCCAAAATTAACATTTGGTAATGGCAAAACCTCCTTGTTTACTGTTGATGTCCCAGTAATTTCTCATTTACTTAAGAGAGGAAGTGTCATTACTTTATATAAAATGCAGTTAACATATAGTAATGTAGTTAGCTACACGTGATGATGTGGTGGTAACTGCACTGCTTCCTGGGCTGCATTAGTTAACACATGCTCAGGGTGTAGTTTGTAGCAATAGACAGGCCTGGGGAATTATTTTACAACCCAGTGCATCTGTTTCTCTTACCTTTCCTCCAGTAATCCGAAGGATCCCTGCACTCTAGCCTGCAGCATGGAAGTAAAAAATGAACAGGCCAATGCAGAAAGCCGGCACTAAAGTCGTGTGCTATCAACTCTGTATACTTTGCAGCACACCAATAGCATGCAACTTCAGCACCAGCATGCAGAAAGGGACTCATATGCAAATTAGCTATGCATGAAACTTGGCGCAAATGGCAGCATTAAACTGGGAGAGCAAGCCAAACACATGCGCATAGAGGTGCAGGTTTGACATGCTCTCCCAGAGAAACAAGTGCACTGCATGGCTAATTGGCACTGCTAAATTATCCTTCACAAGAGCCGCATTATGCAACTCAAAAGCCTTAATTTTAGTTTTGTGGCCTCCAAATCGTTCCTCTAATGATTTAAGATTGGAGCAGCAATGCTGTAAGTCTGCAGAAAATTGCATGGTATGTTGTGTTAATAGTTGAGATATTGAATTGACTGAAGTCTGAAGACCTTGAATGGCTTCCCAAAGAGTTGTTAATTTAATTTCAGATACAGACGCTGACCTAGGAGGAATAGAAGGTCCCAAAAAAGCTGAGATAGCACTCAGTTACAGAAGGAGCATCCGTAGAAACCACATTTCCTCCATATCATTGTTCTGAGGGACACAGAGGTCTGGAGAGCCACCATCGCTCCACCGCCAGTCTTTTGCTGCATTCCAGACTCCTTCCGAGGTTGTGGCCTCCCGGGCCAGGACAACTGCCTAGCGGATAGGCTGAACAGAGTCCTTCAGCCACACGAGAGCCACTGCATTAAACCATGTCTGTATATGTTGAGTAATTTTGTTGTTTTTAATAGCTTATACCATTTTGCCTGGCACAGGTCTGTGGTTTCTCAGTTGCCCCTGGAGCCCATTTTAAAAAGTGGTATTATATTGGATGCCCTCCAGTGTTCAACACCATACATGATTTTAATAATAGTATATCAGCAATTTAATGTTTTGAGTCATTTCAGCACTCTTTAGTATTATACCACCTGGTCCAGGTGATTTGTCACTCTTTAGCTTGTTGATTTGCCCTATTACATCTTCCAGGTTCACTGAGAGTTGTTTTAGTTCCTCCAGATCATCAACATTGGATACCATTTCTGACATTTTCCTCAGAAAAGACCAAAGCAAAGAATTCATTTAGTCTCTCTGCTGTAAGAATATAAGATATGGCATACTGGGACAGACCAAAGTCCATCAGGCCCAGTATCCTGTTTCCAACAGTGGTCAATCTAGGTCACAAGTATCTAGCATTTTCCCCAAAAGACACAGTTCCACAATGCTTGTATTGAGACAAAAAGTGGATATCCTGTGTCCCCTTTAAATATGGTTTATGGGACCTTTCCTCCAGGAACTTGTCCAAACCATTTTTAAACCTGGTTACACTAACGGCTTTTGCTACATCCTCCGATAACGAATTCCAGAGTTCGATTACAAGTTGAGTGAAAAAATATTTTCTCTTATTAGTCTTAAATAGGTTGCCCTGTCGCTTCATTGCATGTCCCCTAGTCTTTCTATATTTTGATGGCGTAAACAATCGATATACGTTTACCCATTCCACTCCATTAATTCATATCTTCCCTCAGCCGTCTCTTTTCCAGGTTGAAGCGCCCTAATCTTTTTAGCCTCTCTTCATAGGGGTATCCTTCCATCCCCTTTAACATTTTGGTGGCTCTTTTCTGTACCTTTTCTAATAACGCTATATCCTTTTTAAGATACGGTGCCAGAATTGCACACAATATTCAAGGTGTGGTCGCACCATGGACCGATACAGAGGCATTATAATATCCTTTTTTATTCTCTATTCCTTTCCTTATGATACTTAGCATTCTGTTTCTATGTCTGTACTATGTCTTTGCCCTCCATCAATGCCCTTTTACCTTATAATCTTCTAAAGATCCAAATGCCTGCCACACAGGCTTCTTTATTCAAATGTACCTGAAAATGTTTTTGTTATGAGATTGTGCCTTAATCCTGAAAGAGTGCTGAAATAGGATCTGCTGAGAAGGAATCTGCATGTGTGATTATTTACCTGTTGGGGAACTGCCTTAAAACTTGGAGGAAATGGTAAGTTTGGGTTAAACTGAAATTCTGTGTCTATTCAATATTCTTTATCTTTTTATATAACCAGTAAAGGCATTGTTTAGCTAAAAACTTGGAGATGGACCCTTCTACTGTGCCCCTGAATATCTCTACCATATACTTCTCTGCTCTAGCCCCTTCAAGTCTGCTATTCTAGCCTCCAGATAATAGACTTGCTCCCTCAGAGTTAGGCGATTTTTGCACCAAGTGCACATATATCACCTCTCACCAACTAGGAGATAATCGTACATCTGGCACTCAGGGCAAAAGTCTGGATTACCCCCATCTTGCTGCTGTTTACATCTTTGTATTGGTGGATTGTTTAGTTATTTAAAGCTGGTAAGGGAGTAGGATTACTTAAATAATGTAAAGCCCCTTACATATTTATAAGGCATATATTATGTGTTTTGCTTCAAGATGAACTGTAAAGACCTAGAATTAATCTATTGCTAAGGGTAAATTGCTTGCTGATAACAATCCCCAATTAAACATTATGATGGAATAAAAATTCCCTCCTGTCTCTTAATTGACTTTATAGCCTATAAACCTAAGATAGAGCCTGCGGTGGGTAGGAATAAAACGCTAACAGAAAGTGCTTTCTTGGAAGCCCAGAAGAGATGTATTCCATGCTTTAAGAAAAGTGGAAGAAAGGCAAAAAAATTGCCAGCAAGGGTTGAAGGCGAGGTGAGAGAGGCTGTTGCCAAAAAATAATTTTTCAGGAAATGGAAAAAGGAGCCAAATTATGAAAACATGAAACAACATAAGCATTGGCAAGTTAGATGCAAGGTATTGATAAGGCAGGCAAAGAGAATTTGAAAAAAAGCTTGCCGTGAAAGCAAAAACGCATAATAAAAACTTTTTCAAGTACATTTGTAGCAAAAAACCTATAAGAAAGTCAGTTGGACCATTGGATGATAGAGGGGTAAAAGGGACGCTAAGTGAGGATAAGGCCATAGCAGAGGAACTGAATGACGACTTTGCTTTGGTCTTTACTGAAGAAGATATAGGAAAGTTACCTATGCCTGAAATTGTATATAAAGGTGATGTATTGGAAGAATTGAAATAAATATAGATAAACAGGGAAGATGTATTGCAACTATTTGATAAACTGAAGACTGGCAAATCACCTGGAACAGTTGGTATACAGTCGAGGGTGTTAAAAGAACTGAAATATGAGATTGCACACCTACTATTAACATAGTAACATAGTAAATGATTGCAGATAAAGACCAGTATGGTCCATCTAGTCTGCCCAGTAAGATGGCAAGAGTAGATGCACCTGCTGCTCCGTGCAGGACACCCCTCCCCGTGTCTTTGTTTTTTATGGGTGAACCCACCGCTCTGTATAGGACACCCCTGTTTATTGAGAAATTAGATAGTTACGTTTATTTTGATTTTGTCCTGTTGCTGTAAAGGGATCCACTGTGTCTGTCACTGTATTTGCCCCCACCACTTCCATCAGGAGGGCATTCCATGCATCAACCACCCTTTCAGTGAAAAGCTATTTCCTGACATTCCCTTTCAGTTTGCCCCCTTGCAGCTTCATATTATGCCCTCTAGTTTTACAGCTTCCCTGATTTTGGAAGAGGTTTGTTTGTTCATTAATTCTCTAAGTATTTAAAGGTCTGAATCATATCTCCCCTATCCCTCCTGTCCTCCAGAGTGTACATATTTAGGTCTTCAAGTCTCTTCTCATAAGGCTTCTGACGCAGGCTCCAAATCATTATTAGTAATGTGAACTATCATTGAAATCATCTGTAGTACCAGAAGATTGGAGAATGGCCAATGTAATGCCAATTTTTATAAGGGTTCCAGGGGTGATCTGAGAAACTACAAACTGGTAAGCCTGATGTCAGTACCTCGCAAAATGGTAGAAACCATTATAAAGAAGAAAATTACTGAACATGTATTTAGTCATACTTTAATGGGCGAAAGCCAACATGGATTTTGCCAAGGAAAGTCTTGTCTTACTAATCTTTTATATTTTTTGAAGGTATGAATAAACAGGTAGATCAAGGTGAGCCAGTTGATGCAATGTATCTGGATTTTCAGAAAGCCTTTGACAAGGTCTCTCATGAGAGACTTGCAAAATTAAAAAGTTATGGGATTGGAGGCAATGTAGTATTGTGGATCAGGAACTGGTTAAAAGACAAAAAGCAGAGAGTAGGGTTATATGGCCAATTTTCTCAGTGGAAAAAGGTGAATAATGGAGTACCCCAGGTATCTATGCTGTTCCTGCTGCTTTATAAGATATTCATAAATGACCTGACAATGGGACTAACTAGTGAGGTTGAATACTTCCTTTGCTTGTTTGTAAGCATTTGTGAAAAATTGGATAAATTTAAAAAAAAAACTAGTGAGGTGATCAAATTTTCAGATGACACACAAATATTCAGTGTTGTTAAAACACAAGAGGATTGTGAAAAATTGCAAGAGGACCTTGATAAATTGGAAGATTGGACGTCCAAATGGCAGATGAAATTTAATGTGAACAAGTGCAAAGTTATGCACCTAGGAAAGAACATCCCAAACTTTGGTTGCATGATGCAAGGTACTACCTTAGAAACTACCACCCAGGAAAAGGGTTTAGGCGTCATTGTGGATAATATGTTGAAACCCTCTGCCCAGTATGCAGCGGCAGCCAAGAAAGCAAATAGAATGCTAGAAATCATAAGGAAAGGAATGGGGAATAAAACAGAGGATATCATAATGCCCTCTGCACCTTGAATATTGTGTGCACCTCTGGTCACCATATCTTAAAAAGGTGAAAAATTAGAAAAGGTACAGAGAAGAGCAAAATCCTCCCTGGCAAGCGCTTGTGGCTCTGGCCAAGCAGCTTCTGTGGGTCACCATGGACCCAACCTGAGCCCGACGCCTCAAGCACCATCTGGCCTCGAGTCCTTGATGAACTATTCAGACTGGGAGTCCAAGGACGAGGCTTCCCTGGAGACATGTAAACACCACGATCTCCCCTCGGATCCATCTCCCCCAGCATCTTGGTGCTGGTCAAGTTTGTCCGGGACATGGTGAAAAGCCTTGTTTCTCACCACGGAGTCAAAGGAAGACCCTCACATGGAGGAGCTTGAAATCCTCCAGTATGAGACTCAACCTAAGGAGGCTCTGACCATCCCCATCCTCGGCGACGACTAATTCAGATGTGGGAGACACCAGCATCTGTGCCATTAGTTAGCCGACACCTCGACACTATGTACCGGGTCCAGTTGGGCCTCGGCTTTCAGAAAGCTCAACTCCCTCACACCTCTATGGTGATAGTCAACCATGCACTGGCAGAAAAGCCTGAAGACTCACTCCGTGCCCCTGGGCAGAGAATCCCACACCCTCGACACTCTTGGACACAAATGCTACCAGGGCTCAATGCTAGGTTGCCAAATCCAAGCCTACCAGCTGTATATTGGCATGTATCTCCAAGACCTAGTGGAAAAACTCACAGGTTTCTCAGTGGGTCTTGGTGGAGATCACCTCCAGCGATTACAAACCCTTGCGAAGTGCGTCAGGGAGTGCCCGAAGTACATCTCCAGCCGCCTACGACTGCTTAGAGCCCGACATGATGGTGGCCACGGTCGGTATCTGTGCCCTGATGCCAGGCCTAGCTCCAGGCATCGGACCTTGAGCAGTGGGCCCAGGAGAAACTCCTTGACATCCCCTATCTCGGTGAAAACCTCTTCGGCAAACTGATGGTGGAGAAGGTAGTGGAGATCGAGTTCGTCACGAGGACTCGGCTCTCCAGGAAGACCTCTACCCTTCCCAAGAGGAAACCATCAGGGAAGAGGCTATCCTAAATACCAGGCCCCCCAAACCCCACAGCAGGGTCACCAGGGCAAAGGAGTGGGTCAAGGCCAATGCAAGACTAAGGGCTCTAAGCCCCAAACACCAGCTCCTGCCCAGGTTGGGTTGGGGTTTTGACTCCCTAAGTGTAACCTCTCCTCCCGGGGGGGGCAGCAGCTGCCAACTGATCTACTTTGCTCATTGGTAGATGGCTATAACTACCGACACCTGAACCCTCACGGTGGTCAGAGAAAGCTATCTCCTTCACTTGGACCGGACACCACCCCCTTTCTTTCCAGGAGAGCCCCCTTGGACTCCCCTGCACCAGGCCCTACTACTGCAGGAACTCACAGACCTCATCAGGGACAGAGCCGTGGAACCAGTACCCCTCCATCTCGGGGCAAGGGATTCTACTCCCATTACTTTCTGGTCCCAAAACGAACAGGGGGCCTCTACTCACAGTGGACACAAGCCACAGGCAGGCTCCATGAGAAAGTCTTAGTGTCCCATCAGCTAGCAGAGTCACTCAACTAGTGGCAAGTCACACAGCACCTGCAGGAGGGAATGCCCTTCCAGTCCCCAAATCCCCAGAGGGTCCTCACCACGGACGCATCCCTACTGACCTTGGGTGCCCACTGTGAGGAACTGCACATGCAGGGCAACTGGTCCCTAGCGGAGAGCCAGCAACAGATCAACCTGCTGGAGCTCAAGGCAATTTTTCTGGCAATCAAGGCCTTCCACCACCACCTGCAGAACTAGTTGGTGCTAATCCAAACAGACAAACGAGGTTGCGATGTTCTATCTGAACAAGCAGGGGGGCACAGAGTCTCAGTGCCTCTGCCAGGAGTCAGTAGCTCTCTGCTTGTTTGCGATTGGTCAGGGAATGCTCTTCAGAGTGGTATCCCTTCTGGGCCAAGATAATGCCCTGGCGGACAGGCTGAGTAGGGAAATGACTAGACCCTAGGTTGGCACAGCGGCTCTTTAGACTCTGGGGAACTCCAAGTCTGGATCTCTTCGCCAGCCTGACCAGTGCTCAGTTGTCCCTCTTCTGCTGTCCCAAACAGATCCATCCCTGGTAGTGGCAGGCGCCTTCCTCACCTTGTGGTTGGAGGGCATTCCCTCCCACGCCACTAATCGCCTAAACCCTCTTCAAGGTCCTGCAGGACAAGGCTTCCATGATATTGGTGGCCCAGGCAGCCTTGGTTTCCCCTGTTGCTCTGCCTCTCGACGGAGCTTCCAGTCCCTCTAGGGAATGTCCTGGGGCTGCTGTCCCAGGAGGAGGGCTTCCTTCTTCACCCCAACCTGTTGTCCCTGTCATTAATAGCATGGCTGCTGAATGGATAGCCTTAACACCCTTCAACCTTCCAAGGGAGGTGGAGGAAGTCCTCCTGACCTCTCGTAAGAACTCCATGAGATGGGCCTATGCCTTCATGTGGCGTAGATTCTAAGTATGGTGTGCAGAGCAATGGGTTTACCCATTCTCTTGCCAGGTGCACACAATGCTGCAGTACTTGCTTCATCTTTCGCAAACCGGACTCAAGTACAACTCTGTCAGAGTGCACCTGAGCATGCTCTCGGTGCACCATCATTCCATAGAGGGCAAACCTCTTTCTGTGCAGCCCCTCATTACCCTATTTATGTAGGGCCTTCTGCTCTCTAAGCTTCCCATCTGCCCACCCTTTGAACCTCTGGCTTATCTGCCATTTGTGTTATCTTTCCTGTAAGGTCGTCATCCTGGTGGCACTCACCTCTGCCCACAGTATCAGTGAGCTTCAGGCCTTGATGGCTGAGCCACCTTACACCAAGTTCTACAAGAATATTATTTATTATTATTTATTATTTATTACAGTTTCTTATATACCGCGCTATTTAGAATCAGCGCGGTTTACATCATAACAAAACGACCATTACGACAAACTGTCAGGTTTTACATTGAACAGGAGTACAAACTTGGATAACTGGGTTAACTATATACATAATCTATCTACACTGCAGTGTGAGGGCAGAGTTGTGCTTCGCACCCACCCACCAGCAATGAGAAGTGAGGTCCCGTTTCTTCTGTTGAGAGGCAACAAGCATCTGGGTCTTCACTATTCTCAGTTAACTGTCCCTCCATACTTTTCACATCCTGGAAAGCAAAACCAGTTAGTGGACAGACTCGTCAGAGTTCTCTAGCTAATAGTCACTGAATTCAGCATAGATTGAATCAATCTTCCAAAAATAGGGAACAATTCAATAGACCTCTTTGCCACCAGTGGCAATGCCAAACTTCTCCTTTGCTGCTCAAGATGATCTTCTGTGAATCAGCATGCATATGCAATAGAAGTGAACTGATCCCTTCCATTTGTATCATCCCATACCCATTATAACAAACCACAAAATTAAATCAATATAAACGATGCTTTTGAGGAGTAGGCAACTACAAAAATTCCAACCAAGGCAGAGTTCAATGATTCTAATATCACTGCACTGACCTCAGCAAAACTGGTTTCCGTTTCCTTTTTTTTTTTTAAATTTTTAAATTTAAATTTTTATTAAATTTTAACATTCATGCATAACAAGAATGAAAAGGAAACAAAAGATGATATCCATACAAAAACACTCAGAAATACCAACTATGTCTAAATCAGATCATTCTTATACATCATCCAAAATTTAGTCCACAAGTATTAAGGAAAATAAGGAGGGAGGCCCCAGGAAATAAAACAAAGGATAATAATACTTATTCAGGAGCAGAGACTAAAGCGTCAGCTGAAATGGTCACAATTTCCACTCTATTTCCCTCCCTAGCTACCAGAAAATTCAATAACTGACTTGGCTCAAAAAACAGAAACACTTTACCATCATAGGAAATAATACACCGAGAAGGAAATCTTAACTGAAAACTACCGCCCAAGGCGAGGACTCTAGGGCATAAACCCAAGAATTCCCTCCTCCTCAATTGGGTGATACGAGAGAGATCAGGAAACATCAAAACTTTAGAGCCAAGAAAAGTACAATTGAAATTCCGGAAATATGTACGAAGAATTAATGATTTATCATGCTCTAAGGCCAATGCAACCAAGAGGGTGGTACGGACAGTTACTACCTCAAGAGAATCCTCCAAGAATGCGGTAAGATCCCCTATTCCAGTAGCTACCCCCCCCCCCCCCGAGGCAGCCCCAGCACCACCACCCCCCACATTCAGATATTGCGCTCTAACAATTGGAGGTAAATTATCCCCAGGGAGTTTAAGCACTTCCTGGAGATATTTACGAACCATCTCAATGGGGGACATTATCGGTGACCTAGGAAAATTTAACAGTCTTAAGTTGTTCCTACGGGTATAATTCTCCAAATACTCTGTTCTTTTTTTACAACAAAGTTTTATCTTTAACTTGAGCCGCACACACTCCACGGAGATGTTCTAGCTCTTTCTCCACTGCCTCCAAACGTAGAGCTTGCTCCCCTTGACCTTTCTTAGCTTCAGAAATATCTTGAGACACCGAGAGAAAATCCCTTTTTACAACCCCAACAACAGTCATAAGAGAGTATTTATTGTAGAAATTGCATCCCATAGTGCTTCCATATCCACAACTGGTGGCTTTACCAAACCTCTCAAACCTGGAAGAGTATCCAAAACCTCTGATGGTACCGCCAAGGCTCCACTGGTAGGGAAAATCCTCTCAACTCCTTTCCCCTCTACCATGTCCTGCGACGAGGTGAGAAAAGTTGTCAAAACGCCATCAGGAACGGAGCCCTCTTCACTCCCTATTGTCGATGAGCAACGCACAGCCCTGGCAGGAAGCACTCCGTAACCCGGTCCACCACTTCCAGGTTGAGGGGGGGGGCCGTTGCTCTGGAGAGAGCCAAACGCCCGACGCACTCAGAGCCGACAGTTCCAACACTGCCGGCTCTGCCGAAGACGCTGCTCCACTCCCCGGCACCGCAAAGCCGCATGCCTCGAGTGTTTTCTGGCGTGCAGTTTCAGATGCAGGGGACCACGAGGGTAGGGAACCCTGCTTCCTTTTTCGACGCCCCATCAAGAAAGAATGGGCATCCAAACCACCGCACTCCATCTGCTCCACGAAGCACCGCTCAGCACCGGGGAAGCTCCCTGGTTTCCTTTTCTAAAACAAAACAACAACAAAAAAAACCTGTCCGTTGAATCTCCAGTCTAACTTTAACTATTTTGGGCCTTAATAACACAATACAAAGATGCTTTTTGCATCTCTTCCGCCAGTCACTTGCTCTAACAGCCTCAAAAATGATCATTTAGTTGCTTCCTATGGAAGGCCACCTCCAATTAAGACATTCTGGTTGCAATAAGAAAGCCATGAACAAAAGGCTTTGATGCCTTCAAGTGGATAAAGTTTCCATGTTACTGCTGCTGCTGCTACTACGACTACTATTACTAATCATTTGTATAGGGTTACAAGGTGTAGGGAGCACTGTACATTTACAAATAAGATAGTCCCGATTTATGAGAGTGTACAGTCTAATTAAGACAGACTACACAACAGCTGGTGGCTAGGGTGAATCTAGGGGAATGATAAGATACAGATAGGTGATAAGCAGGAGAATAAGGTGCTCAGGATCCAAAAGCAGATTCAAAGAGATGGGTTTTTAGCTTGGATTTGAATAAGGCCAGAGATGGAGCCTAGCATACTGACTTGAATAGTTTGTTCCATGCATATGGAGTAGCAAGGTGGAATGAACAAAGTCTGGAGTTGGCAGTAGCAGAGGAGAGTATAGATATAAGAGATCTTCCAGAGGACAGAGTTCTCAAATAATGGTGTAGAGAGAAATAAGAGAGGAAAGGTAGTGAGGAGCTGCAGAATGGAGGGGTTATGTGAGCATATTGAGACTGGTGAAAGATGAAACCATGCACCTGAATTTTGAACAGATTGAAGGAGAGAGAGATGATTCAGAGGAAGATCAGAAAGCAGCAGGTTTCAAAAGT
Source organism: Ichthyophis bannanicus (assembly GCA_033557465.1). Lineage (NCBI taxonomy): Eukaryota > Metazoa > Chordata > Amphibia > Gymnophiona > Ichthyophiidae > Ichthyophis > Ichthyophis bannanicus. The sequence continues at coordinate 135,987,226 of CM066036.1, read as the reverse complement.
CTACATGTGAGGTGACTAGAGAATGGATAAGGCTAATCTCCAGGAACAAGCAGAAATGTAGTCTTCACATATGGGTATCGTCGGTACCGACGGAGCCTGCGCAGGAACACTCCCCAGCATCCAATAGGAATGCTTTTGGGAGCATCCCTTAGCGCCTGTGTGCTGCCTTCCCGCCTTTCCCAACTGTTCCTCTCCAGTTCTTTGTTTTCCGCGGAGCCGACAGGTCGCACATCTTGTCACTGCAGAAAATATTCCCTTTTATTCTTCTTTTTTGTGGTCGCGTCTGCCTTCCCCCTGACTCACCAGCAGCCTTTCTCTTTTGCCTGATTGCAGCAACACAGCTGCGGGAGCATTTGCGTTTTGCTCTCATGGCTGTGCTAGCTTCCGATGCTGGCATCATGCTTTTCTCCGGGGACAAGCAGGAAGTCAGTCCTCACATATGGGTGACGTCGGCACAGACAGAGCCCTCGTGGAAGAATCCCCCAGCTTTCAAAGAAAACCTTTGGGAGATGCTACCACGCATGTGTGGTCCCCTTCCCTTCAGGCGTTCGTCTGGCTTGTCCCCGGAAAAAGTAGATTTTTTTTTCTCTCCGGGTTTCATACTCGTCTCCAGTATTGCACCGGTACTCTTCCCGCCACTTGACCTTGCTGCCTCAGCATCGAATTCGGGTCTATTTTTGTAGTTTTTCATTCTTTAATTTTTTATTTATAGCATATACATTATAATCCAGTGAAAAAACAATCTGAATCTGACTCAAATATAAACTACATACATACATAAGTACATAGATACATAGCCCTGAGAAATGCAAATAAACTGGAATAGACCACAACATAATCCACAATACGATCCAAGAATAAAGAAAATCAAAAGGGTAACCCCATCCACTATTGTTTAAATCATAGGAGGCTGATATCTCTATATGGCCGCCGATACAGGAGCTACCGCAACACCGCCCACCTCCCTATTAACAAGAAAATGTTCAAGTTGATTAGGCTCAAAAAACATATACTGTTTAGTCTGATAACTAATCACACATTTACAAGGATATCTAACTTTAATCTGCGCACCCAGAGCAAGCGTCCTCTGGCACAAAGCCAGGAACGCTCTTCTCCTCTTTTGCGTTTCCCTAGACAAATCAGGAAAAATTAATATTTTAGAACCTAAAAACTGAGTATCTGAAATCTTACGAAAATACAACCTAAGCACAGTATTCCGATCTGACTCGAATGCAAAAGATACCAACAAAGTTGCTCTGCTTGTGACTACCTCCAGAGAGCTCAAGAAAATCAGTTAACTCCATTAAAGGAGGACCCGATTCAGAGGCTAAAGCCCCCTGTTCGGTATCCAATTTAGGAAAAAAAACATATTGAGCTCTCACTACCGGAGGGAGAGAATCAGCAGGCATCCGTAAAACATCAGTAAAGAATTTTCAGACCAAGTCCATCGGTGCTAGCAATGGGGACCGAGGAACGTTCAAGAATCTGAGATTGTTCTTCCGAAGTTGATTATCCAAATACTCCAACTTCCTTGCTTGAACCAGTCGATCCTGAACATTAGCTGCGCCGAGTGTCTCGAGGCCCTCCACTTTTGATTCCAACTGAGATATTCTTGTAGACTGAGCAATCGCCTCCAAGCCAGATAAAGAACACTGGGCTTTCATTTCTGCCAAATCATGAGCAAAAGCACCCACCACCGGCAATAAGGACTGTTGCAGCACTGAGATAGCTTCCCATAAGCTATCTAAAGATACTACCGCAGGCTTTTCGACCCCTCCCCCCGAAAGCCGGAGCATTGAAGTACCAGAAGGACTAGAGACCGACTGTTCCAAACACTGACCAGCATTTGGGGGAGATGTTCCCTCCCGTTTGCCTACGAATACCCCAACTCCAGCTCCAACGGAAGCTGCCGTCGACTCAGAACACTCAGGAGGAATCCCCGCCGCCAATCGCGCCTTCAACTCCGTAGAGACGCTATCAGGCCACACCAACCTGAGGTTGCTTCCGGGTTGCGCTGGGGATGCCTGGACGGGGCTAAGGAATACCCCATCGATGCTCCGATCCATTGAAGCGTTCAAAGGATCTTCGATGCCATAGCCGCCAAAGGAGTACAAAACCCGGCAATAGACGTCTGGACCAACTTATCCGCCGGGGTCGAGGCTTCAGGGGGTTTCTGAGACCGTTGTTTTCTCTTCTTCCCCATTGAAAAGTAAGTTCAGGAGCCAGTACAGAGCACTACACCTCGGCGTCGCACTCCTCTGTCATCTTTGATCTCCTTTCATTCTTTAATTTTATGGCATCTTCGTGCCTTTTTTCCCAACTGGCAGTCCAGTGAGTCTTTGACCTCACAGGGGTACTTCCCCCCCTCCCCCATGGCTACCAGTGGCTTTAAGAAGTGTGATCGGTGCTCAAAAATTATGTCTTTGACCGACGCACACGACTGCTGTCTCTGCTACATCGGGCCAGACCATGACCCGGCAGCATGCCGTCTTCACAAGAGGATGTCCTTCAAGGGCCTCAAGAGCCACCAGCAGCAACATGATACATTTTTCCCTGGTGCCTCTGAAGGCCAGGGCCTCTTCTGAAGCCTCGACTCCTCGGGCGGAACCTTCCAAGCCTGAGCCCCACAGTGGGTCTTCATAAAGGGGGTCTCACTCAAGGGAGCCCAGGAAGAAGAAGAAACCCTCGAAAGCAGTGTCCTTGGTCGGATTTGAAGGCGGTGTCCTTGGACAGATCCAACCAGCCGGGTGTCCCGCGGGCCAGATCCCGCAGTCCGAGACACTCATCCAAGGCATCGGAGAAGGAGCGGCCTGCAAAGGTCCCACAAAAGGATTCGACCTCGGACCGGCCTCGGTCCCCAGACACCATCCTCGTCAGGGATTCCCCTTCGGGGGAGCCAGCGCCAGGCTCGAGTCCCTCAGTGCCCGTGCCGAAGGCTGTGGAGCCTTCTGGTCTGGAGTCCAGAATGGCAGCCCTGGAGCACAGTTTGTTTGCCTTCATGGACCAGCAGCGGGTGCTGTTGTCCGGTACAACCGGTTCATCCGCCCCAACCACTGGGCCCTTGATGTCAAAGACATCTCCGGAGGCTGAGTCAATCCTCGAGGTCCTTCGGCCTTGAGTCAATCCTCGGCCGAGGTCTCGATCCAATTCCTGCTAAACGGGACCGCAATCATCCCCAGCAAGTTTGCCGGGCACCGGCCGCGGAGCATCGGGATTCCCAAGGTCCACAGAGCAACCTTATTATGAGTCCTCGAAGGACTACTCTGAGTGAGAGATGGAGAATGAGGAGTCCCCCCGACACAGCCACCGCAACGTTCCATCAGACTCTCCCATCTCGGAGCCTCAACGATGGTCCCTGCTGGAGGATATGGGTTTCCTTGATTTTGTCAAGGATATGTTGAAGGCCCTGACGTTCCCTATGGAGTCGGAGGAGGACCCTTGGGCGGATGAGTTGAAATCCTACAGTACAAGGCTCCTCCGAGGGAATCTCTTACAGTGCCCATCCCTCCCATCCTGGAACGGCTGTTGCTCCAGATGTGGGAGACATCGGCGCCGGTGCCAGTGGTGAGCAAGCGGCTTGACTTGATGTATCGAGTCTGCCGGAGCCCGGGCTTCCAGAAACACAGCTGCTACATAACTCCATGATGGTGGAGTCGGCCATGCGTCGGCTGAAGAGCCAGAAGACGCACTCCTTGGTGCCCCCCCGCAAGGAGGCCTGCACCTTGGACACCCGTGGCAGAAAGTGTTACCAGCGCTCGATGCTCATCAGCTGCATCCAGGCCTACATGGGCATGGACCTGAGAGACCTGGCGAAGGAACTCAATGAGTTATCAGCTAATCTCTCCAAGGAACCCCTGCAGTGGTTCAAGAATGTGGCCAAGGCAGTCTGTGAGTGCTCCAAGTTCATGTCTCGGGCGGGTTTGAGTCGGCGGCTCGAGTAGCAGCGGCTGGCATTAGTGCAGGGCGCCAAGCTTGGCTGCAGTCATCCGACCTCGAGCAGTGGGTTCAGAAAAAAATTGGTCGATGCCCCATGCCAGGGAGAGAACCTCTTTGGCAAACCCATGACCAACAAGGCTGCTGAGCTGGAGACCGAGTTCATGATGGAGGGCCAGGGTTTCAAAAAAGACCGCTGCCCCTCCCCAACGGAAGGGCTCGGGTAAAAAGTCCTTCTACCCGAGGAAAGGGGCTGCTTACAGAAGCTACCCACCTTTTCAGGCCTCCCCAGCTCCCCAACAGGGTTAGCAGGCTAAGGGACATGTGCATGGCCCTCGTAAGCATAAGGCTCTAAAACCCCAGGCACCAGCTCCGTCCTAGCCAGGGGGGAGTTTTTGACTCCTTGAGCATAGCCTATTTACCCCAAGGAGATCAGCAGCCCACAGGGAGACGTCTGGCCCACTATGCCCAGAGGTAGTTGACCATCACCTCCGACTCCTGGGTACTTCGGGTGGTCAGGGAGGGTTACCTCCTCCACCTGACTCAGACGACACCTTCTTATTTTCCAGGAGAGCCCCTCAGGTCTCCCTTCCACCAGGACCACCTACTGAAGGAGTTGGCAGGTCTTCTCAAGGACAAAGTGGTGGAACCAGTACCCCACCATCTCAAGGGCAAGGAGTTCTACTCCAGGTACTTCCTTGTGCAAAAAAAAAAAGGGGGCTTAAGGCCCATCCTCGACCTACGAACCTCAACAAATTCCTGGTGAGGGAGAAGTTCAAGATGCTCTCCCTTGGAACATTGCTGCCCTTCCTCCAGCAGGGAGATTGTCTATGCTCCTTAGACTTCAAGGATGCCTGTACACACATCCTCATTACCTGCACTTCATAGTAGGGGGCAGGCACTGTCAGTACAGGGTGCTCCCTTTTGGCTTGGCTTCTGCCCCAAGGGTCTTCACAAAATACCTGGCAGTTGTGGCCTGCTTCCTCCGTCTCCAGGGGATCTTTGTCTTCTCCTACCTGGACGACTGGCTCATAAAGGGAGGCACGGCCTCAGAGGTGCAGCAGGCCACCGCATGCACCATCCAGGTTCTGCAGCACTTGGGTTTTGTCATAAACTATCCCAAGGCTCACCTCCTCCCGACACAATGTCTGGAGTTCATCGGGACAAAGCTGGACACTCTCCAGTCAAAGGACTTCTTGCCCAGGGATTGAGCCAACCGTCTTAGGACTCTGGCACAGGACATATAGTACCGTCCCTTTATGCCCACTCGGCTTCTCTGTCTTCTCGGCTACATGGCCTCCACAGTCCACGTCACCCCAGACGCTCGCCTCCACATGAAGGCGGCGCAGTGGTGTCTCTGGGACCAGTGGACTTAAGCCACGGGGGGCCTCCGAAACAGAGTCTGTAACCCATCAACTGGCAGACACTCAAGCCTGGTGGCAATCTCTCCAGTATCTCGAGGCGGGCATGCCTTTTCAGGCCCCGAGCCCCTTAAGGGTCCTCACCACGGACGCCTCCCTGCTCAGTTAGGGAGCGTACTGCAGGAAGCTCCGCACCCAGGGCAGCTGGTCACCAGGTGAGAGCACCCAGCAGATCAACCTCCTGGAGCTTCTGACAATACACTTAGCCCTGCAAGCGTTTCACCACCACCGGCGTCACCAGCCAGTGCTGGTCCAGACGGACAACTGTGGTGATATTCTATGTGAACAAACAGGGGGGGCACAGGGTCCCATGCCCTCTGTCGGGAGGCAGTGGTCCTCTGCTCGTACGCAATCCAACGGGGTATTCTCATGTGGGCAGTATACCTACCGAGCCAGAACAACCTGCTGGCCAACAGGCTGAGCAAAGTCCTCCAGCCACACGAGTGGCAGTTGGACCCCAGGCTAGCCGACCGGCTCTTCCAGATCTGGGGGAAAACCCATGATGGACCTGTTCGCCAGCCTGGACAACTTCCAGTTGCCCCACTTCTGCTCCTGGCAGGCCCACCCCTCCAGGGTGGCAGTGGATGTGTTCCTTGTCTCGTGGTCAGAGGGCCTCATGTATGCCTTCCCTCTGCACAGGGCCTCGCTCATCCTGATAGTCGCTCGGTGGCCCAGGCAACCGTGGTCCCCGATGGTCCTCTGCTTAATGATGGAGACCCCCATCCCGTTGGGGAACTCTCCGGAAGGGGGCTCTCGTCTGCACCCCAACCTGAGGTCCTTGTCGCTGACAGCTTGGCTGCTGAAAGGGTGACCCTAGCCCCTTTCAACCTCAGGTGAGGTAGAGGAGATCCTGCTGGCCTCTCGCAAGGCCTCTACTAGAAAACCTTATGCCCTCAAATGGGGCAGGTTTTCGACCTGGTGTGCCAAGCATGGGACTGACCCATTCTCCTGCCCGGTGGGTCTGGTATTACAGTACTTTTTCCGCCTCTCGCAATCCAGACTTAAGTCTAACTCCGTCCGGGTGCACCTCAGTGCCCTGGCGGCACACCACCACCCTGTGGATGGCAAGCCCCTCTCAGTCCAGCTGCTGGTAACCCACTTTCATAGGGGTCTGCTCTTATCAAAGCCCCCAGTTCACTCTCCGGCAAGCGAATGGGACCTTAACATGGTATTGGAGCAGCTCATTCGCCCACCCTATGAGCCTCTGGCTACTTGCCACCTACGATACCTCTCATGGAAGGTGGAATTCCTGGTTGCACTCACCTCCGCTCGCAAAGTTAGTGAGTTTCAGGCCTTAATGGCGGAGGTGCCTTATACCAGGTTCTACAGGAACAGAGTGGTGCTCCGCAAACACCCTAAATTTCTTCCGAAGGTGGTATCATCCTTCCATTTCAACCAGGAAGTGGTTCTTCCTACTTTCTTTCCGAGACCTCACTCCAATAGCCCGGATACAGTCCTTCACACCTTGGACTGTAAGAGGGCTTTGTCCTTCTATATCCACACACTCAGGGCCACCGCAGAGCCACTCAACGTTTTGTCTCCTATGACTCCCGTAGCCTGGGGGAGGCAGTGACCAAGCGTACGCTGTCCACTTGGGTGGCGGACTGTATTGCCCTTGCTTATGAGCGGGCAGGGATCACGCTGGAAGGCCATGTCATGGCGCACCATATCAGGGCCATGATGGCCTCAGTGGCAAACTTGCGCTTTGTCCCAATGGTGGACATCTGCCGTGCCACCATCTGGTCTTCAGTTCATACCTTCGCAGCTCATTACCTTCGGCTAGGCTGTGCTCTGTAATCTGTTCGGGGTTTAGGCAATTGCTACTCTCTAACCCTTCCATGTTCAGGCTACCGGAGTGCTGGTTTCCATTGGACACAGGGGTCCTACTGTAGTCTATAGCTGTGGACTCAATTGCTGCTGCTCATGGTTCCCCTTGAGGGTGACCATGTTTTTCGCTATGGGCTTTCGGTAGTCTGTAGCCGGGGAGTCCCATATGTGAGGACTGACTTCCTGCTTGTTCCTAGAGAAAGCGTAGTTACTCCCCAGTAACAAGTGTTCTCCGGGGATAGCAGGAATCAGTCCTCAAAACCCTCCCTTCTCCCCTTGGAGTTGCTCCTTTACCATCTTTTATTTGCCATCTTTAGCTATGTCATCTGACTGAGCAAGATGGCACCCTTGGACGAGAAGGTAGCATCTCCCAAAGGCTTTCTTTGAAAGCTGGGGGGATGCTTTCTCGAGGGCTTCGTCAGTGGCGACATCACCCATATGTGAGGACTGATTCCTGCTGTCCCTGAAGAACACCTGTTATAGGTGAGTAACTATGCTTTTGAAAACGTCAACAGATGCGCTTCCTGTCAGAAATAGGAAATGCTTCTGTCAACCTTTTGAAAAGCATGGTGCTGGCATTGGAAGCTAGCACAGCTGCAGGAACAAAATGGAAATGCTCCCGCTGATGTGTTGCTGCTAATCGTGAGGCAGAATCGGGCACTCTTAAAGCTTGTGCACCCGATTCTGCCTCACTATCTGGCTTGGTAGTGACTGCACAGAATTTTGCACAGCAAATGCAGAATTCTGCATTAAGCAGTTGCTCAGAATTCCCTCAGGAGTAATTTTTTGAGAAATGAACTGAGTTAATGCTGGCAGATTCTTGATAGTCAGGTATCATATAGCCAAGCGATAAGAAAAAGCCTAGTTGTTGTTGTATTTAGAATTATCAGTTTTAATAATTTTTATGTTGTATTTATTGCTATACATTATATTGGTCAACTATTGGTTGAGAGTGCAATTAAAAACTGTAAAAATTAAGTATGATTTCATAGCACTGAATGCAATGGGATAGCTGAGTTGGACCCTACGAGATGCAGCTCCTCGGAAACCAACTCAGTCAATAGCAATCACGTTGGTGGTAACTGGATGCTAGATAGTGCATGGGTTCTAAGGAGCCAGAAATTTGAGCAGCAACCTCGCTAGTTTTGGTAAATTTAATGCTAAGATGTTGAATGGGCGAGGGGTCTGAGTGTTAAGTATGAAAAATGATGTCTTTGTCTTCCCAGCATGGTAAAGAACCAACACGACTTCAAAAATTGACGTGAATGGATTGATATCTGCATACTCTCAAAACTATGGCTGACAGCTGGGATATATCCTTGGCATTATGGACTTCAATAGCCAGGAAGAGTGTATGGCCCAGCTGCTTTTTATCTGCCATTTTTTTGCTGATAGAAGCAAGTATACATATTACCTAGAAGTGTCCTGAAAAGGCAGATCTGTGTGGGTTGGAATGCCATCCACAGGACCAGCTTGAGGACCACTGCTCTAGATGATGTCATTAATGGTCTTCCAAAAGCTCTGCTCTATCCTTATACGTAACATGTTTCTTATATTTTCAGTAAACAAGGGGGGGGGGGGGGTTGAGCAGTTTAATCTCTTTGGATCTTGTATCAATTACTTCAAAGTCATGCTTCATTTAAATCAGTAAAATGGCATTTTTGATCAGTAGACTATATTTCATTATCTGGGAGATGACAAGACAGTTGTTCAATTTCCTTTACATTGGAGGAGAAAAAGGATTTTAAAGTTGTATTCAAAGGTTTAGGAACTCCTGGTCAAATTATATGTTTCAATGGATCCCTAAATGAACAGAAACTGACATAAAAGCTGGTACAGATTTAAATATGACATCTTTCTGCAATTTTTTGTGCAGGTAACTGAATAAAGATAACAATAACGTTTTATTTGTATTTTTTTTGTTTTACAGATTCCAAATAAGAAAAATGTGACTATTGCAGGTTCAAAAGTGTGAACATCCTTCTGGATGATGTTAGAGGGGTGCAGACAAAAAAATATTTTGTTTAGGTTCCTGTGTTATTTGCAGGTTTGTTTTGTTTTAATATTTTTTCATTTTGTGCTGTTTTGTTTTTATACATTTTCATTTCAGGGCAATTTTGCTAATTAACATGGACGCTGTGACTCCTGTCCAAACAACAAATATAGCTGAAAAGTTACTAGAGATTACAAGCAAATAAAATTCAACTGGCTTTTCTTTCCATTTTTGCTAAGAGTTATGTTTTTTCCCTAATGTCTTCATTAGCTCTACCTCAAGCAAGCGACCCTTGGATTGGAAGGCAGGAGTCTTTTAGAGCTATTATGTCTGTGGAGTGGGGGTACCGGTTCCAGCTGGCCTACTTTTAACTGTGTTTTGATTTCTGGTGCCCTTTGTTCCCGTTTCCTGATTGCCCAGCGTTTGTTTGGGCTGGGTCTCTGTGGAAAACACTTCCTAGATTTTTGTTTTGTGAATCTATTGATTCCTGCTCTAGAGACTTGCTCCAGTGAATTTTTTTGTACCATATTCTTGTACCTAAAATTCTGTGAAACCATGTCTAAGTATATATCAGAAACATTTGCCAAGCCTACTCCAGATCCTGGTTGTCCATTTTGTGATCACTAATTGGACAACCAGAATCTGGGCAACCTATCCTTGCACTACAAAACATGCATATACAGACACTCCACCCCCATAGCGCACACACACACCATTCCCGTAGCACACAAACACAGATGCCCCCCCCCCCGCACAACACATTCACTCAAGAGTCACAGACAACCCATCCTTCCACCACATAAACAATGTACACACACATCCCACTCCTGAAACACATATACAGACACCCCCACACCATACCATACAAACACATGCAGGGACAGACACCCCACTCCTGCACTACATACATATACACCATAACCCCACCTCACAGCAAACATGCATACACAGACACTTCACCCTTGCAGCATACAAACATACACCTCACTCCCACACCTCTCAAAACACACACACACACCTACATCATATTACCAAACCACCATGGTGTATGTTGCTGATGAAGTGTTCTAATCCACCCTACCCCCAGGAGTCCTGTGACCTCACCAACAACAACGCACACCTTCCTTCTCTGTCACCTATCCAAACCTCTCAGCGCGTGGCTCATCTGCATGTCTATTTATGCTTCATTTTCCATCTGCGCGTGCGTGCGCACATTGCGCATGTGTCATGGTGGCGACACGGCGTATGCGTAGCGGCAATGCGTGAGGTGCGTATGTGGAACCTGGCGCCGCACATGCGTATGCAGACTATGTTTATGCATAGGGGCCATACGCATGTGCGGCGCCAGCTCCCCAATGCCCTGTCCATTGCAGCGTGTGTGGAACCATGCGGTGGACATGCGCATAGCCTTATGTGTTTGCGCATGTGCGGTGCCAGGTCCCGTGCACACTGCAACTGACACAGCGTTGGGGGAGCTGGCGCAGCACATGCATACGCCCGCTACGCAGAAACATAGTCTGCATGCACATGTGCGGCACCAGATTCTGCGTATGCACCTCATGCATTGCTGCTGTGCATACGCTGTGTTGCCGCCATTGCACATGTGCAATGTGCGCATGCACGCTCAGACAGAAAATGAAGCATAAATAGACATGCAGACGTGCCACACGCTGAGGGGTTTGTGTAGGTGACGGAAAGAGAAGGCATGCGTTGGTGGTGGTGAGGCGAGGACAGAGACAGGGTCAGGTTAGGCGAGGAGAGTGGCTGGGCAGGTGAGTGGTGGTGGAGTTGGGTGCAAGGTTGGTGAGCGGTGGAGGAGTTGGGTTGCAGGGTTGGTGAGTGGTGGGCGAGGTGACTGGCGGGGTTGGTGAGTGGTGGGCGAGGTGACTGGCGGGGTTGGTGAGTGGTGGGACAGGTGACTGGCAGGGTTGGTGAGTGGTGGTGAGGTGTGTGGCTGGGTTGGTGATTGGTGGGGAAGGTTCGTGGCTGGGTTGGTGAGTGGTGGAGGAGGTGAGTCGCAGGAGTTCAGACATGGCCGGAATACAGAGGGGGGACAGGGAGAGCACGGACATGCTGGGGGCTAACATGACAAGTGGGGCGTCCGGGGAAATGCCAGGGACCCTGCCTAACGAGCTGGGAGAAATGGGACACCGGTGTCTGAGGTTGCAGGCCCATCTGGTATGTTAGGTCCCACCCAGGAGCAGACAGAGGGGTGCCAATCAGCAAGCGTAAGCAGAAGCCTGTGCCTGATGAGAGGAGGAGGGCAATACAATTCAGCCAGCAGGAGAACCACAATCTGCTGGCAAGTGTCCTTGAACACTATGAGGACCTCTATGGCCGCATGAGCTCACGCACACCTGTGAGCATAAGGACCTAGGTGTGGGAGGAGGTGCAGGAGGCCATGGCACAGGCAGGGGGGCCACCAAGAGACCTTGACAGTCTGAGGAAAAGATTCAACGACATTAGGCGGAGGATCCATGCACACATGACTGCCGAGCGAAGACATTCTAGCGCCACTGGCGGGGTTGGTCCCTTCACCCCAAGCCTCACACCCCTAGAGCTGCAGCTTGCTGAGCATCTAGGCCCGATCTACCTCCATGGACTGTCCCCGGCGCTGGACATGGCCCACCCACAAGCAGGTATGTCCGAGACATGCAGCACATGTACAGCTATCCACCAAGCACATGCTGTGTCAGCCACGGGGTGGTGCGGGCCCATGTCCTGAGAACAGGTGTGCCCCAACAGATGCAGGGGAGGCCACAGGGGCAGCAGTGTCCAGCTATGTGTCCCCAGGGAGGCTAGGACAGGTACCTGGGGGTGTGCTGGGGCCATGCACAGTGGTGGATATGATGCAGCACTGAACAGGTGTACTGAACGAGGGGGGGCCACTCGGTCAGGCAGGTAGATTGACACCACTCCCCAACAGTGTACAGGTGAACACAATGATCTGCAGACAGGGACGGCCAACCCTCCCCCCACATATCTGTCCATGCTGCATATACCCCTACACGCCACATATGTCACACATCAGACAAACGCATGAATGCAGCATCCAAACCTCTGTCACAGGCGCAAACACACACCACATTCAGACCAGGTGACAGACACACCAAGTCAGCCAGGCATCCCACTGACCACCCCAGGACACCCAAAGCACGGGCATATGTGCTGATACACCCCCACTGACACAGTGAACACACCCTCCCGCCTCCATGTCATGTCCCTATCTCCAGACCCACTGGCCCCTGCAACAGATGCACCTACACCAACACCGACACCACCAGGGGTCAACCCCCTCAGAGACACCGCAGTGCCGGGGTCACTTTTCTGCTCCAACCCCCCCCCCCTCCTAGTGCAGTTTCATGCATAGCAGGGCCCCGCATAGGCGGTCCACAGGGTGCACAGTCCTGCATTGCTCCCCACCCACGACACACATGGGCCAACACTATACCTGTCCCCACACACGTCTGGATGTCTGCCACGCCACCAGCAATATCTACCGCCCGTTCCTTCACCCCCCAGTGCATACCTGTCACCCACACACAATATCACAGGCCCCACTCACCTTGCAAGATCCCACGCACACACCTGCCACATGTAGCTCTGTGCTCATAGTCCATGTCTCACACACAGTGCGCACCTGGTGATGCGCAACGTGTGCACTGCACTCGCCAACCCCGATCCCAAATCCAACATGCCAATATGGCGCTGCACCTCACGCACCACAACATGCTACCCCCCCCCCACCCAGGTACATCATAGTCAACACACATGTGCTGACCCCATTGTAGGTGGGGTGACATCGCCTAGAGGCAGTACACACATTGCCCATTGTAGTGACATCCCAATGGTCTCTACGTCTGTGTCAGTGTCAACCCCATATCTACTGGGCACCTTGTTCCACCCCCAGGTGACATCTAGGCCATTGAGGCAGGCGAGGATGGATATGGTGAAGAGCCTGAGCCAGGGTGGGACCCCGAGAAGCCGTACCAGAGGCTGCTGCCAGCACCACTTCAGACACCCCAGGGACCGATGTGATACCTGAGGTGGCCGCACTGGAGCATGAACACACACCACAGCGGTGTGTTCCTACCATCACCACAGTGGCTGGGGAGGGGCCGGAGGATGTGGGGGGCAGTCCCACAATGCCATCACCAGGGCCTGCGGCCGCACCACCAAGCACAATGCATGTCGTGCTCCAGGAGCTGAGGGCACACACAGCGTCAGCACACAGAGATGCTGCAGGTAGGTAACTCTACAATAACTTTTGGTCTACTCTCAGAGTAATGTAATTAATACACCGCAAGTGCTATTTACTCTATTACAACATCCATCAAACATGGTAACAGTTTCTTCTGTGGAGATATTCTTAACAGTAGTTCTATCAAAATGCTCGGAATGTCTCAGACTCGTTGGCACGCAAAGGAAACGATATTTAAAATATCTGATCATAGTGCCTAATAGCATCAATGACTTTTCCGGCAGATATTTCTATATAGATACTCCCACAGATGAAATCTTCAAACTACATTTAAATAAAATTGCTTAGGTTCTCGATACCGTCTCTCCCTCCTTCCTTTTTCTTTTTCTTTTCCTCGTTGTTTTCAAGACATCCTCTCTAGATGACCTACTTCACCTACTTGAATCAGTAGTACTCAGTTCTTCAGACGTTAACTCGAAATTCACTTGCTTATGAAATCTCTTGTTTTTACGATTCTGATCCATCCACGGGTAAACATATCCAGTCGTATAAAGCTGAAGAGGAATTATGATGATTAGACAGACATAGAGATCACAGCGGGGATAGGCCGGGTGGCTGATGCCCTCGAGGCCATGGCGGCTTGGGTCCAGCAGCCAGCTGCGGCACCAGAGGCATCGGCGGCCCCGGCACAAAGGGGTGTGGAGGGTTGTGGGCGGGGGCAGCCACGCAGGCGGTAGTGCTGTCAGTGTATGTATGACAGGAACCAGCAGCAAATACAGCCTTTGTTTTGGTTACCTATGTACACAAGTCCACTGTTTGTGTCAGGGGTCCCATGGGTGATCTGTCCCCATTGGGGTCACCATGGACACATGTGCCCTACCATGCCACAGAGTGGCAGGGTGTCTGCACCATCAGCTGACATGACAGATAGCTCCACACATGCCCTGTGTGCCATGCACCGTGCCATGTGTGCACAGCTATACATATGCCAGGGGTTACACCCTACCTCCCCCTCCCACCTGCTGTATATGTCTGCTTGATCACTGAGATAGTGGGGCATCACCTCTTTGTCACCGCATATCATCCACATCGAGCTATTTACATGGGTGACCCGTCTATCAGACACACACCAAGGTCTTCGTGTCATACTAACCGCACATGCTTTGACTACAGACCCGACGGACAGATCTACCTAGCTGCAGCCAGTTGTTTATATCCCTCCAGCACCTGTCGGCAGCCGCTGCATCTGCACACCAGCAGAGAAACCCTCTTGTAGCCTCACCACCTCACCCCCTGTCATACACGTGGATACTTGAGTCCATTCATCTAACCAGCTTCACAGGTACAACTCTCTTACCTCTTCACCATCCTGTCACATGGTGCATCCCTGTTACAGACTGACTATCCGTGACAACGTGGATGTCTCCATGTCTGCTGAACTGTGCAGCACATGGTTACATCAGGGTGTCACCAGGGGATACATCTGGATGCGCAAATGGCGCTCCCCACTCCCTGTTGTGGGCCCTAGTGACACATAACACTGGGACATGCACACAGGTGTCACACTCACTGCTACAGTATGTATTTACAGAGGACACATGACCATTGCAAGGGTTGCCTGACCACATGATGTTTTACTTCACATTTGTGTCAGTACTTGCCATACAAGTGTTGGGTAGTCCATAAAATACAACACTCACCCACAGGCGGGTAAACATCACAACTATAACACGTTTAGTGATATGTCCCATGCGGTCAATTGCCATTGGACCCTATGTGCTGGTTGCAGGTCCCCAGACAGCGAAGGGCAGGTGTGCCATGTGCACAAGTGTGCCTCACACACCCGGGGTCCACCAGCATGATAATGCTGGTGGCACATCACCTCAGCCATACCCTCAACAGCAGCTGTCAGCTGCGTGATGGCGTGGCCATGGTCTCTCAGGGATCTCATGACGGTGACCATCACCACACACAGGAGACACACGCATTTGCCACCACACCCACACCAGGCGGCTGTTGTCTGGGTGGTAGCATCTGCATGGCCCCTGTGTGTGGCAATGTTTGGGGGTCCCACACCCAGGCTGACACCATGACCATGCACATGGAGCAGGGGCCCCCAGTGCCCTGTGCTGTCCTGTGTCCGCTCCAAGACACAGGCTCCCCCTCCCTGCCCTCCATGCCCCCCCCCTGCCCTGCCTGGACCCCTCGCCTTCCTCCACGCCTCCCCCTCCTCACCATCCTCACCTACCCACACCACCTCCCCATCACTCTCAGACAACCCCTCCTCCCACCATCCAGGCCCTCCATGTCTTCCTCCCCCACGTCCATGCTGTCCTCCGCCGCAGCAGACCCATCCTTGGCTTCCAGCCTTCCAGTGGTCACGGGGGGGGGGCTGCCACCATGTGTTGTGGGTGCGGAGGTCCCCTCTCCAGCATCTGCAGCCTCTGTGGAGAAGGCAGCCATGAACAGTGTGTCATGCGTTTCGCACATCATAGACACATTGCATGTGGCACCACAAGCTGACGTGTCCCTGGGACATGGTGTGGCACCATGCAGAGGCTAGGACACTCACCGTCACCCTTGGCCATTGCCTCACGCTGCATGCGGCAAAGGTACCCAGGGCAGTGTAGCCGCATCTCTCGCCCCTTCTTGCGTAGGTCTTCTACCTGTAGGGATAAGCAATGTTTGCGGCCATTAGGGTCCTGCTATCCCTACACATGGCAAACTACATGGCACACATGTCTGCGTGCAACGGGGGCCACTCCTGGTATGGCCAGTGTGTTCCATACTAGCTGTTGGCACCTCCGCCTGCATGTGTAGGCGTGAGGATGGGCATGTGTCGTGTGACATCTATGTGCCCTGTGTGTTGCTTCACAGGACTCCCATGCCATGTACCTGCCGTCCCCTTGCCTGACATGACAGCAACATGGCATGAGCGGCGTTGCCATTCTGCTCTCCAGGGATTGTGAGTCCATATCCTCAGTGCAGCCCAGCACACACCTCGGTGTTGGGCTGATGATCCCACATCAGCAGGAGCCATCACCATGACACTAGGACCTTGTACACACCTCTATGCTGGGTCCTCTGCCACCTGGGGGTGAGGGGGAGCTGGGACACTGCACCTATAGCAACTACCATTACAACGGGGTGCCTGTTAGGGCACTGTGATCTGGTGTGATGCCTCTTGGGGATGGGGCGGAGCTGGGAGCCTGCAACAGCAACAACAGCCATAACACCAGGATGAGTAATAGCCCTCTGTGATGTGGCCTGGGGGTGGGGAGCAGCTGGGAAATGGCACCTGGAGCAACCACCATAACACCAGGATGTGTACTACACCTCTGTCACCAGGTCTGTGGGCCTCCTGGGGATAGGGTGCTGTTACACACATCAACAGCAGTGGCTACCAGACCGCCAGGATGACTACTTGACCTCTGTATTCAGGTCTGGGGCCTCCTGGGATGGGGGTGGTCTTCCACACATAGACAGCAGAACCCCCCATACCACCAGGATGCATATCAGACCACTGTGATCTGGACTGGGGCCTCCTGGGGATACAGCAGTGCTGGGATCTTGCAACAGCAGCACCCACCATACCACCAGGATGTAGAATAGACCTGTGTCATCTGGGCTGGGGCCTCCTTGGGATAGAGCAGAGCTGGGAACCTGCAATAGCAACACCCACCATACCACCAGGATGCATATGAGACCACTGTGATCTGGGCTGGGGCCTCCTGGGGATTTTCCAGAGCTGATCATTTGTCACAGCAGCAGCCATCAGGACACTGGGGTGCCTAATAGAGCTCTGTCATGGAGGCTGCCACTCCTGGGGGTTGGGCAGAGGTGTGAACTGCAACAGGAGCAGCTACCATGGCACCACACTGACCGCTGCACCTCTGTTTTCATGTCTGGAGCTCCTGGGGATTGGGCATACGTGCACACAGCAACATACGCAGAAAGATTGATCACAGGTTTGGCCACAGGCAGGTGTCTCCCATGTGGTACATGTCTTATGTGTTTTGATTGCTGGATCTTGTGTTGCACACCTTCCATTTTGTGATCTGTCCCCATACACTTACGTCACGTGGGTAGTGTGCTACACGGTCGAAGCACCTTGTGAGGCGCACCCATGCCCTCCTGACGTGTTCAAGATCCTGGTGTTTTGATGCGCCTGGAAAGAGGTGCGGCTGCCTGGTGCAAATTAATGCTGCCAGTTGACGTAGGTCCGAGCGGGTAAATGCTGACTTGCGGGATCGCTTCACCATTTTGAGTGGTGACCATGTGTTGGTGACGCATGCACGTATGCCGCGCATGCACTGTATCGCACATATGCTGTGCCACGCCTTACTACGCCGCACACGCGTGTCACGGATGCCATGTGGCAAACTATCTCTGGGGCCGCATGAATACATGTTGGAGACGGCAATTGGCGGCCACGGTGGCTGTCTTTAGTTTACAGCATAGCATGCCTTACGCAGTTTGGCCTGGGACACATCTGGTGCGCCTTAGCTTTTGGTGCCTTATGACGCGCTTTCAGCGATGAAATGCCATGCCTCTACTTAAGGTACGGGACAAAGGTAAAGGTGTATTAGGCTTGCATCACTGACTGTAGCGATGTGTCTGACTGTTACAAACACTCAATAGTGTAGTAGTGCTCATCTTGCTGTTGGTGCACTGGGGATTCAAACCCATAAGCAGTGACTCTGAGGGCATTTTATTGACCAGTATGCTATGCCTTTTCTCATAACGCTTCAAACCTCACCCTGTGAACTAAATAAGATAACTAACATATAAGTTCATCAGAAAAAATCCCTATTTAAATTTCGCTTTTTTTGTCGGAGCTAGCTGTAGGAAGGTTGATACGGAAACATCACCCCCACCAGACAGCACGCTACTTTTTACTGTGGTTTTTGCACGACTACTATGTCGGGCATACAATGGAGTCATCCCACGACATCTCGGCAATATGAACGCCGATGGGATACCTCATGCATATCTTCGTATGTAGTGTATCTTTTATTGTGCCCTTGTGATTTAGTTTATGTGGGCAGGACTATTCGCCCTATTAAAAAAAGACTGACTGAACATGCTTCAAGATTACGGCAACAGATAGATACAGCTCCGATGGTGACTCATTGTATGTCATTTCAGCATTCTTTTACGGATCTTCAATGGACTGTCATTGACCATATACCTTTAAATCTGCGAGGAGGGAATCAGGAGAAACAGTTGCAGTGGCTTGAACAGAAATGGATTTTTTTTTTTAATACGGTACATCCTGCTGGTCTCAATCGTGAAATTGATTGGCTTAGTGTCTTCTAACACATTGGACATGGCTGATATTTCCTGCACCAATTCGATGAGGGATTCCCGTGTTGGTGGGTGTTCCCTTTTTCTATTGGTGGGTTCCCATATTTAACACGCTTCCATTCAGCCTGGTTAAAGCTTATGTCCCTAGCTGCTTTTGGACGGCGTTTTTTCAACATTGTTGCCGATTTGTGAGAATATCGAAGAGCACTTGATACAGGGTACACCACCCGAAACGTGCGTGTCGTGCTATCGGATGTTTTGAGAGAAACATATGTTCACTGGGGAATTTGAAGACGAATACAAAGAGTTCTTGAAGATAAGTGTTTTATTGCCATAAATGGTGAACCTTTCGTGAATAAAAAGTAGCGTGCTGTCTGGTGGGGGTGATGTTTCCGTATCAACCTTCCTACAGCTAGCTCTGACAAAAAAAAGCAAAATTTAAATAGGGATTTTTTCTGATGAACTTATATGTTAGTTATGCCTTTTCTCATAGCACGGGTTGACTACACAACCACTGCAGGTCAACCCAGTAACTGTCAGCTGTGCTTACCGGAATCGCGTAGACCCCAGCTATGGCACTTTACAGGGGACCTTAGGTTTTCCATCTGAGGTGATGGTTTATTTTTGGTGGGCACACTGATATTTGCTATGGGGTATGTGTACTACACCATAAGAACATAAGATATGCCATACTGGGTCAGACCGAGGTCCATCAAGCCCAGTATCCTGTTTCCAACAGTGGCCAATCTAGGTCATACGTACCTAGCAGTTTCCCCAAAAGACACAGGTTCCACAATGCTTGTACTGGGTCAAGCATTGATATCCTGGGTCCCTTCTTAATAATGGTTTATTGACCTTTCCTCCAGGAACTTGTCCAAACCTTTTTTATACCCAGCTACACTAACAGCCTTTACTACATCCTCCGGTAACAAATTCCAGAGTTTGATTGATTACCATCCTAATGTTACCGGTGGAACTCCCAGCGATAATGTGAGCAATGCCATATAGGGAGGTGGGCGTGCCGGCGTCCACGTAGCATGCACTGTGTATCGCCCGAGGAGAGGCGCATTGGCTGTTTACACGCAGTAACCTTAACTTCGTGGCAGCGCTGTGAGAATACGTATAGAGCTGTAGCCCACTGGTTAATACAATGACCACCAAGCCAGAGGTAATGGGTTTGATCCCTCAGAGGTCTCATCTAATAAGGCTGTCTGAGGCAATCTCTTTTGCTGCATGTCACAGTCAGACACATCTCTACAATCTGTGCTGCTAGTAGAAACACCTCCCCTCATTGCCATCACCTACAGTGCCCTATAGGGGGGGGGTGTCTGGATCCACATGTGAATTAGGGGGCACCGCATACCGACCCGCCCTCTCAGGGCCAGGATCTGCCACCAACAGACCCACACTCTACATCGTTGCAATGGAGGGACATGATGAAGGGCTGTGGGACCAGCAACCCCAGTCCTGCAGGGGAAAGGGTGCCCTCCAGGGCAGTCACTGCAGATCTGTTTGTATGACAAAGGGCACTGGCAGACAGGCAGTAGGCCTGGAGATGCTCAGATGCCCCCCCACCACCATCTGACATTCGCCAGCAGAGGGCACGGTCAGTCTTCACCCTGCAAGGCTCCAGCCATACACACACTAACTGCAGACGGTCTGCTAGCTAGTGCATAGTGCATGTTCCACATAAAACTGTGTGCACCCAGTGGTGGTATATCAGTGATTGGGCCCCCAGCCAGGGGAACTCCCAGATATCACTTGAGAGAAACACTGTATAGCACTATGTGGGGACCTAGACATGCCATGGTCACTGCTCAGTCAAGGTGAGAGTGACCTCTCCCCAGCATGACATGCTGTGGTCACCCTGTCCATGCAGGTGGTGGTCGGACACTACAATGTCCCAGCCATTGCCCTATGCCCTGTGCAGATGCATCCTGCCCAGGCTGCCCTGTCCGGGCCATACCCACAGTACCTTGCACCTCATTATGCACATTGGCAGGCTAACACTGGAAACAGTGCAAGCATTGTGGGCTCATTAAGGTGTGGGCAGCCACAAAACACTGGATAGACATACACACACTCCCACACCTAGTTCAGCATTGTGCAAATACAGAGATGGTTGGCAGCCCTGGCTGCCACACCAGTCTTGGGCACAGCGCAGGCATTGCTATGGTACTCAATACTGTTGGGGTCACTCTCCGGGGTGGTAAACACTGTCAGAAATAAACACCAAAACACACTCCAGAGAAATCAGAAAGGTTGCTCTGATGAATCTCTGTTTAATGTTGGACTTGTTATCTGCCTTAATCATAGCAGCCGTTTGATATATGTGGAACGTGTTTCCAAGTTTATGACGGCAATGCTGAGATATGCAGGTTCTACTATTGGTAGATGCTGCTCCGCGCAGGGCCCAACAGCCTGACTCTCCATGAGGCTTTGGATAGTGGAGCTGGCCGATGCTCTGGTGCAGAGGTTCCCAACTCTGGTCCTGGTGGGCCCAACATGATTCAGGTTTTCATGCTGTCCTGAATGAATATGCAGGAGCTACATTTGCATACAATGGGGGCGGTGCATAACAATGCATCTCAAGCATATTTCTTAGGGACAGCATGAGACTTGAATGTTGTTTGGCCCTCCGGGACTGCAGTTGGGAACCTCTGCTGTAGGGACTGCACATGTCTATGGTGAATGTGCTCTGTAGGATAGGATATAGGTGTTTATGGCGTGTTTATTCTATCTGCAAAAACAGTTCCTTCTTTATTACCACGGTTTAGTACTGGGTAATATATGGGGACATGGTCTGCAGGAGACTTGAACCTGTGACCTTCTGCCCCTGAACGCCCTGGCTGGATGTACTGCACCAAACTGTTGCCACAGAGGCAGGTCATTCCCTGGGGATGCCATTACTGTTTGTCACACAGACAGACGTCTTTTGCAGTGCATGGCACCCACCTAGACAGGGCTTTGCCTTGGTCTGTTGTGGGCAGATGCCACTGCTCCCTCCACCACCAGCACCCCTCCGCCACCATGCTGACATGCCCTTATGCTGGTGGTGCGCAGTCCCAGGCCATCCAGTGTCCCAGTAAGCGGCTACCTATGGTGTGTAATCTAGGGTAGGGGTGCCTCCATAGACATCCATGCTTCCCCCTGGGACCGCCTGCCAATGTTCTGTGCCCTTTGGGGTGTTTGCTGGGTACTGTCCCCTGGGACACTGTGGAACACACATACTCGTGGGCATGTTTGACCTTGATCAGTTGCTGATATTCCGTTTCTGCTTTTCAATGTGTCACCTAAGCATCTGCCTAGCCTGCCCTCTGCCCCAGCTGCACCACTGCATGTCACACCTGCAGCCCCCTGTATCCCATGTGCAGCCTCACCATAGTGCCCTTTCGTACTTGGGCACTATCTTCTGCTGCTGCACATGTATCACTACTATCACTGTTGTTGGTCTCCCTGCCTTTGCTATACATTGCTGACTGAAATGGTTTCTCTCTCCTTCACTTTTGCCTCTAACGCCAAGTTTTCACTCGCGCTATTTTTCGGACCTTCATTTCACAGCGATAGTGTGCCTGGGGCCTCTCCCCACCCACTCTCCACCCATTGACCCCTTCTCTCCACCCCTGGAGAGCCTTACTCCACCCTCTGGGGAGCCTTACTCCACCCTCGGCATACCTTAACGCCGCAGGAGACGTTATCACATGATACGCGATGTTTTTGAATGGTAATGTGCCATTATCGCGCGATAACATCACGTATCACACGATAATGTTGCAGCTGCGCCATTAGCACCGTTTAGTAAACATACCCCCATGTGTAAAAGCCAACATTCATATGTGGAAATAGCATCAATGTGTAAATGGTGATTTTAGAAAGGGCTAAATGTACACGTGGATGGCAATAATATGTAGAAATAGCAAGGGAGCATGGGGGGGGGGGGGGGGTTGTTAGGGTGTAGCCTGAGCAGGTCAAAAACCTACATGTGCGAATGAATGTGTATGACCAAATTGTCCATGTTGGGATTTATAGCTGCTCCCTAGCATGAATTGAGTTTGAGAAAGTGTTTGTTTCAGCCAGCCCTTTACAGGAGGGATAAAGGAGAAGGGGTGGGATGGGTGTTATAGGATACCAAGATATCTTCAAAGGTATTGTTTCCTGAGTTACTGGTCCAGACTTGAATAAGGTCTTATTTTTGTTATTTATTTGGATAGGGGACTGTCTTCATCCAATGGCGAGGTAGGAGTGTATCTGCCAAGACAATATCCACAGTCACTCAAGTCCACAAGGAACCACTGAGTTAAACATTCTTCAAAATGTGTAGGAAGATGAAGATGCAACTCCACAATCAAATGGAAAGTAACTTGGGTTTATGGCCACCACTGAGATGGCCAAAAAGAGTAAGAGAATATACAAACCATCTATGACTTGGAACAGCCGGGACTTCTTTCTCAAAAGAGCCACAGCCTGGTTGTTTCTCCAGATCATTTCTGGTTACAGGTCAGAGCAGCATGTCCAGATGCTCCATAATACACACAGGTTCGTATGTCTCCAACTCATCTTTTCCTCAGGGATCAGCTGCATGGGTTCTGGTAGTGGGATTTCCAGGGACCACCTACGCTGTAGAGCCTAAGCTCACTTTGCCTCGCTGTTTCCTGCATTCTGTCTAACTTTCATTTAGGTGAGGATCAATGAAAATTTAGAGGTCAATAAGAAATGTCCAGACTTTCAGGAGGATCTGTTCTGACCAGTTTATCCTTGATGTTCCCATCCCCTCTGGAACAGGTAGTATTCTTTACTGGCAGAGTGCAATTAACTGGTGGAATAAGGAAGCATAGCTGATGAATCTTGAGCCTTGCTTCAAATATCGGAGTGCCAACTCAGCAGTGTAAGCACTGTAGGAGTTGTCAAAGATCTGGGTCAAGGACAGATGGAGAGTCTTCCATTTCTCCAAAGGGGGATTATTACACTCCAGTAATAGTGATGCCCAGTTCAATGTTTCTCCTTTAAATACTATTAGCACCCATGCTGCCGTTATGCTGTCAGCAGGGAACTCCTCGGGATACATTATAAAGCACAAACAGAACTGATTGTTGAACTGCCCCAAATGTTTTGGTGAAAAAAAAACTGTGGGGTTAGGAAGATGGTGGCAGTGAACTCTCTCTGACCTTCCTCCATGGAGCACCCTCCATTTGCTGGTTTCTCTTGCCTTTGCTTTATTCCTGATGCTGTATTCTGCCCATAAGTGGAAGATGAAACTGGCAGCAAAGTTGGAAACTGTTTGGCCCATGAATTCGTTTGTGTGGCAAGCCGTTGGGGAGAGAGCTTTAGGTGGCCTGCTGGGTGTGGCAGGGTGGAAGGAGATCCTTTGCCTACCCTTGGGCCCAATGTTTCTTTGAGCCTGGAGTGCCGAGCCTCTCCGGAGCAGCCGGCATGGAGGGGCATTGAGGCTGTGGCCGTGGAGATGCCGCGGGAGGAGCGTTTTCCCCTCAATGTTTCAGCTGCTTTGCTCCAGAAGTTCTGTCCAAGTAGTGGGGTTTTCTGCTGGCATATCTGGAGAGGTTGGGGCTATGGAGGAGTGGTTTGCTCACTCACATCAGGAAGAGACTCATTCCTTCCTTCCTTTGGATCTGCAACATCAAGATTCTGTCTACAATGATCCTGATATCAGCTGTCAGTTGGTGTTGGTGAGACATCAAGGGGTTTACTCTGAAAACGTTGTGGGAAGCACTCTTTAAATTGGAACAGTCCCTCTCTTCTCTGTTCCAGGCTACATCTATGCAGTTTGTTCAGATGGGTCAGAAGACTGAGACATATGACTTTACTGGACAATCTTAAAGCAAAAGTTGCTTCTGTGAAAGTTTGATTGGATCATTTCCAGGATACTGTTATGAAGGACTCTGAGGTTATACATAGAAAGCTTGAATCTCTTGAAAACTTTTCTAGAAGTAGGAATTTGAGGATTCTTAATGTTCCCAAGGTTCCATCTATTTCAGCCTTGGAATTGTGTAAGAAATTTATGGTTTCAATTCTGAAGATACATGTTGAGTCTTTGCCCCCAGCCTCTAAAGCTTTTTATTTGCCTACTGTCAAAGTAAAAATTGTAGAGGACCAAGATCAATCCTCAGTCTTGTCTTGCAATAGTTTGGATTTAACAGCTTTTTTAGAAAGGTCTGAATCTGAACCCAGGTTAACCGGTACCTTGTTGGTCACCTTCCTTTAGATGCAGATCGGGACAGGCTCTTGAAAATGTATTTTCGATCCTTTAATAAGGTGGTGTTTCTAGAGTTACAAAGAAAAGAAGGAAGCAATTCTTATTACTTAGAGCTGGGGTGCTTCAGTTGGGAGAGTTATTCTATTTACATTTTCCCTGTAAATGCTTTGTTTAAGTTTGCTGGGTCCAACCTTATTTTCCTTGAGCCTCAGCACCTGTCTGCCTTTATCTCTTCTGGGTTGGCAGCTGTTTAGTTCACTCCTATAGAAGCCCCTAACATTAGCCCTGCTGTGGAGTAGGGCTTTTGTCTCAGTGTGGAATATAGTTCTCCTTACAGTCCACCTGTATTCTTTGTTTAATATATCCATTTGGATTTTTTCTTTGATTTGTGTTCTTCCTCTCCACTATATTGAGCACTTGTAGGGGAAGGTCTTGTATGTACTACATGTTTGCCTTTTTCTGTACAAGATTATTCTTGTAAATTGTGGCAGAATAATCATATGTGTCAATGATAAATGAGCTAGAGATAGCTATAAAGCTATCTGCTTCTCAGCAACTCAGTGGCAAAAGTTCAGATTAAGGGCCTCCAAGCAACAGCTTCTGAAAGAGACCCCAAAACAGGAAGAGTCTATTTTAAATAATAGGGAGAGGCTGCAAATGTGCTCCCTTCCTCTTTGGGCCTCTCTGTATTGCAGGGGCTGCATGGGCAGAATTTACACCACTGCAGCAACCCCTTATAGGTGAGCCCCATCCAATCCCTGATAACTAGGTGTTGCAGGCTGTTCTAGCCAAAAAAGCATCTTTCAGGAAATGGAAAAAGGAGCCAAATGATGAAAACTGGAAACAGCATAAGCACTGGCAAGTTAGATGCAAGATATCGATAATACAGGCAAAGGGAGAATTTGAAAACAGGCTTCCCATGGAAGCCAAAACGCATAATAAAAACATTTTCAAGTACATTCATAGCAAAAAACCTGTGAGAGAGTCAGTTGGACCATTAAATGATAGAGGGGTAAAAGGGGCACTAAGAGGGGAAAGGCATAGGAGAGAGACTGAATGAATTCTTTGCTTCAGTCTTTACTGAAGATGATGTCAGGAAGTTACTCATGACTGAAATGCTATTTAAAGGTGATGCTGTGGAAGAATTAAAAGAAATATCGATAAACCGGGAAGATGTATTACAACTATTTGATAAACTAAAGAGTAGCAAATCACCTGGACCAGATCGTATACATCCGAGGGTATTGAAAGAACTGAAATATGAGATTGCAGACCTGCTTTTAGTAATCTGTGAATTATCATTAAAATCATCTGTAATACCTGAAGATTGGCGAATGGCCTAAGTAACGCCTATTTTTAAAAAGCGTTCCAGGGGTGATCCGGGAAACTACAGACTGGTGAGGCTGATGTCAATACTGGGCAAAATAGTAGAAACCATCAAAGAACAAAATTGCTGAACATGTAGATAGTCATAGTTCAATGGGGGGAAAGCCAACATGGTCTTGTCTTACTAATCTGTTATATTTTTTTAAGATGTGAATAAACAGATAGACAAAGGTGAGTCGATCAATATAGTATATCTGGATTTTCAGAAAGCTTTTGACAAGGTCCCTCATGAGACACTCTTGGCGAAATTAGAAGGTCATGGGATTGGAGGCAGTGTACTATTGTGGATCAGGAAATGGTTAAAAGATAGAAAGCAGAGGGTAGGGCTGAATGGCCAATTTTCCCGATGGAGAAAGGTGGATTACCCCAGGGTTCTGCGCTGGGTCTGCTGCTTTTTAACATATTCGTAAATGACCTGGAAATGGGAATAACAAATGAGGTAATCAAATTTGCTGATTTCACAAAATTATTCAAAGTTGTTAAAACCCAAGAGGATTGGAGAGTCCTGCTTTGTCGGGGGAGCTGCCGCGGTTCGTTTTTCTACCGCGGAGCAAGTGCTTGGCTGGAGTCCGGTGCCTGCTGTGTCAACTGCAGGCAGAGTGTGGCCGCCCTCGGGAGTGGAGGACCCCCCCACGACCCTACAAAGCCCGGCTGTGTCAGACCTGCTGGTGAGAGTCCTGCTTTGTCGGGGGAGCTGCCGCGGTTCGTTTTTCCACCGCGGAGCAAGTGCTTGGCTGGAGTCCGGTGCCTGCTGTGTCATCTGCAGGCAGAGTGTGGCCGCCCTCGGGAGTGGAGGACCCCCCCACGAGCCCTACAAAGCCCGGCTGTGTCAGACCTGCTGGTGAGAGTCCTGCTTTGTCGGGGGAGCTGCCGCGGTTCGTTTTTCCACCGCGGAGCAAGTGCTTGGCTGGAGTCCGGTGCCTGCTGTGTCATCTGCAGGCAGAATGTGGCCGCCCTCGGGAGTGGAGGACCCCCCCACGAGCCCTACAAAGCCCGGCTGGTTTACATGCGGCTGCGTGTTCGCGGCCTGCGTGGTCGCGCTTTAAGGGGCGCGGTACAAGGGGTATACTCTGCTCCTTATGTGCTCCTTTGGTGCTTCTTGATGGAAGTAGAAGCACCAGCAGTTTGGCCTGCCCATGGGGAAACGTAAGGCGAAACCAGCAGCCAAGACATCGTCAGGAGAGAGAGGTAAGGTGTCTGGTCCCATGGACAGGCATGTAACTGCCCTTCCGCTTGCTAGCCAGTCTTTGGAAGGGGCGTCTTTGAGCCCTGTTCTTCGGACACCACCTCCTTTCCCTCTGCCTACCTCCTCATCTACTCCTTTGAAGGTACTTTCATCAGTTGTCTCTCCGGTGTTAGTTCCTGTAAGCCCTGCTGCATCTACTATTGATTCCCTCCCAGTTAAAAGTGAGGTGACTCTCTCAGATATCTGGTCAATGCTTTTGAATATTGAAACACGTCTTTCTACCACTGTTACCTCATTATGTAATTTTACTCATGATGTTGTCAAAAAGGTTAATGTACTCGATGATCAAATGACTAATCTTGCAGGCTCCTTATCTCTGGTGGATTCCCAACTCCAATTATATAAGGATTCCCATTTGGGTTATCTGAAAGATATTTCCTCTATTTCTTACCGATTGGAATTGTTGGAAAATCACCAGCGAGCTAGGAACCTACGTTTTCTTAATTTCCCCTCCACCCATCTGCTTTCTCCTGAGATCTTATTGAAAAAGTATTTGTCTGAAATTTTGCACTTAGATGACTCTGTAGATATTGTACAGATGTATTCCTTTTTTCCTAAGGTTGGGGCCTCGGACCAGGCCAAGGAACTTCCTCCCTTGGCTAATTCAGTTGGCTCTAATCTTACAGAGTTTTTGCAGGATTCACTTGATGTCATCCCCAAGAGGTGTACCTTGGTGGTGACTTTCGGGTCGGAATCACTTAAATTGAAAATTATACGTGCTTATTTCAAGTACAAAGAATTGTTGTTTTGTGGGTATAAAATGCAGGTATTTCCAGATGTGGGCAAGGTTACTCAGGCTCGCCGGAAGCAGTTCCTCGAGCTTAGAACTAGAGTGGTCGCCTTGGGGGCTTCTTTCTTTTTGAAGTTCCCTTGTCGCTGCTTGGTAACTTATGAAGGTCATGATTATGTTTATATTGATGTAGCCTCTCTTTGTCAGTTTTTAAATGACAGGGAGGGTGTTGGTGGGTTGGAGGGTGTTTAGGTGGGATGGCTTTATATTTAGCTCTCTGTTTTGGAGTTGTTGTTAACTCTTATTTTCTTTTGTAATTTGCTTTCCCTTCGGGGTAGTGATGCAGTTTTCTCTCCTTGATGTGTTTCTATAGGGTTATGGTCTTTTTTTGTCCTTAAATGTATCTTAATGAGTGGATATTTGTCTTGTATATTATCTTGCATTTGGGAAAATTTAAATAAACAATTAAAAAAAAACAAAAAAAACCCCAAGAGGATTGTTAAAAAATTGCAAGATGAATTTGATAAATTGGAAAGCTGGATGTTAAAATGGCAGATGAAATTTAATGTGGACAAAAGCAAATTTATGCACCTAAGAAAGAACGACCCAAACTACAGTGTAGCAGCGAAGTGCATGCAATGAATAATACCAGGAGTCAATTGCAGGGTCCAAGCCAATTTATTGTGCACAGGCTCAGACAGGAGCTTGTCCAAAAGGGACTGAGCAACGAAGTACAGGAGCAGATTCCTTATATACAATTTTTACAATTTGATAGAGGCAACCTTTCTATTGGTCCCAACGCCCCTCGCACCTATCCAATCGGTGACCCTCTCTGGGCCCCATTCCTTGTTCCCCCCTCTCAAACTGTTCTAACAAAGACATAGTCTTAGACATGGCTACATTTCTACTTCAAGGACATTTCTAGCTCAGAGAATGCAAGAACAATTCAAGCATAAGCATAAAGAAATTGTACAAACTTCATAAAGGGAGACAGGGGACTTTCAAAAGTAGTTTAAAGCAGATTCTTAAACTCTGGTTCTTTTCAGCACTAATCCCAGGTGGAATCCAGGCCTAGTTTGCAGGCTATAGCCTACCACATTCCGCCCTTTGATTATCCTCACCCCTCCAAAAAAGGGGGTGAGGAAAGAATCACACATCATATTCTTCTCAAACTGATGCTTCCTCCTGAGGCAAGGTCTGATACTTCCACATAGCTAGTACCCTGGCCGCTGTCTTTCGTTCAACTGTACTGTCAATGATTGAGGTGACCATACGCAGGCAAAGGGGTAGGAAACATGGAAGGAGTAGACACATAGCTATCATTAGTAAAACAGCGAACATAATAGTCTTCAAACCTCCCAGCCCTGAAAACATAGTTCCGAACCATTCATTGAGTTCTAGCCCATGCCATGTCTGAACTGGTACATGTGCTAGCCTTCGCATATGGTTGGCTATTTCTTCAATGACTTGACCCTGATCATCAATCTGCAGACAGCAGTTTGTCAGATTGAACTTTCCACATACCCCTCCCTCAGAGGCTAACAAGTAATCAAGGGCCAACCGGTTTTGGTAAATAGCAGTGCGCATCTGAGTACTTTGTTTTGCTAAGAGGGTTAGTGCTCTACTAGTTTCATTAGTTATAATTTCTACAACAGCTTGCAAGCGGATAATACGATTCAGCATATAAACAGGAGTGCGGTATCCCCAGGTCCCATCATTCGCCCAGGTGGCTGGTCCATAATGTGTGATAATTCTCTCAGGTGGCCACTCTTCACCATACCATTTATCCCATTGACCTATCTTCAGGGCATCCCGCTTCTGTCGACCATTGTATACTGGGAAGCCTAACTGCTCCCCTTGGGAAATGGGAATAAGAAAGAAAGATGGGCGAATTGTTCCTAGGACACACGCCCCTCCCCAGTTGTTAGGGAGTTGGGCATATGCTCGAGTACCACAAATCCAGTAAAGCCCAGGAGGGGCCTCCCAGGCATTGGTAGAAGTAAGATCAGTCCATACTTTAGCAAGACTAGAGAAATTCATTAAAGGGTTGGATGGTTCAGTAACATTTATACCTGACCACCAGGATGTCTTCTTAGTGGTAATATTGTAAAATCATTGGCTTAGACATACTAACTCTCCTACTTGGATGGTGAACTGTGGCCCTGTTCGGACAAAACAGAGACGGCCAACGATGGTGTTGGCCAGTACCCATTCACTAGTGGTCCTGTTCAAGGCAGTCTGGTTATATGGGATAGAGTAATTCAATTCTCTTGCTTCCCATGGCCATTGATCTCCAACCCTAGTTCCCCCACAGAAGAAACAATTAGAAATGTGGAGACTGGAAGCTACAGCTTCAGTTAACACGATAAACAAATTCTGAGTGGTCTGGGGAATCTCCACCTTTTTCTGCATGGCCTCATAAAAGGAATGGTGTAACCGAAAGGTGAAGAAATGCGGGTCTTGGTGATAAGCTGTATGTATATATGAGTTCCAGGGTCTATTCCCCGACCCCGTATCCGCAATCCGAACGTAAATCCTTTTATCCACTGGCTGGGGTTGAGCACAATGAGCTTTAAGGGGTTACAGGTACCTTTCTGACAACTACGGGGTTCAAGCATCGGTAGTCTTTCTAAGATGGCCCTATGATCATCCCCATCTCGACCTTGCGGCCCATCGGTCCAGGTGGCAAAGTATACACACTCCCATCGGGGACAGGAGTATGCTCCTTCAGATGCCCTGGCAAAAGTAGTAGGGGCATGTACCCCGGTGCACGCTCGCCAATTATATGCTGTGTCGGGGCACATATATTTGTCATCTTGGTAGTACATTCGCTCTTGACTAACAGATCCACAGCTGTAGTAGCCATTTCTGTTGATGGCACCACAAGCATCGAAGTAGAGAGGAGCAGGTTTCATGGGATCTGAGAGTTGCCGGGTGGCATTCAGGAGGGCTCCATCTTCGTTGTCCCAACGTAACTCTAAGACATAGTAGGTAGGGCTCTGACGGGAGTTGAAATAGGTCCTGACCTTCCCTCTTGTACAGATACTTAATTCTGTACCATTATATACACACTGGCTAACAGCACCAGTACAACTATAGTAGGAATGGTAGAGTAGAGTTTGGGTAATTTTTGTCCCGGTTCGGGTAGTGGTTATGCAGGCGGTACAGGGAGGTATGGCAAGAGTCATTCTAAGGGGCCCCAGGGCTACCGCAAGTGCAACATAAATACATAGGTATATCATGATTACAATATCTCAATGAGTTTGTCTTGAAATTGCAAATTCTTCACTTAAGTTCTCTTCTTCCACAACTTCCACCGTAGGTAGAGCTGTCAACTTCCGGTAGGTAAAAAAACTGAGTCAGGTCTCTCTCAAGAGTGAACTACAATCACACAAAAAATACTTAAATTCACTCAATTAAATTTCTTTAGTTTCAACTCATTTTTTTAACTCGTCTTTTTACTCATTTTTTTCTCTCTTGCCAGCGGTCTCAGATAAACGGTATTGTTTGACACTTTTTTATGGGTAATGAAACAATAGAGTGTCCGTTCACATCAATGACCATAGGCAAGTATTTTTTCTTAATTTTTTAACTTCTGCATTGCTCTTTTTTTATATAATTATCTTTTCTTAAAAAACTTTAAATACCAGTCACCACTCCACTTATCTTATGCAGAATGGTGCCACCACACGCTCCTTTGAACTTGCTGGAAAAGAATGAGTTGAAACTAAAGAAATTTAATTGAGTGAATTTAAGTATTTTTTGTGTAACTTCCGGTAGGTGACAGGAGTAGGGTTGTAGATTCCTCAAGCTTCTGCCGTACGTGGACCTGCCGGCTTCCGGTAGGTGGCAGGAGTAGGGCTGTAGATTCTTACAGCAGCAGTTTTCGTCGCAGTGTGAGTCGCAACGGTGATCCTGGGTGGTCTGTTGAAGTCCAGAGACAGGATTCGGTGGTTGCTGCTGACTTCACCCGACTGTGGTGGATCCAAGGTTCAAGCTCTGCAACTTTAACTGCTGTAGGGGTTGACAGTATGACGACGTAGGGTCCTCTCCAGTGAGGTTCTAACAGTTCCTTCCTCCACTCCTTGATCCACACCGAGGTTCCAGGCTTGAAGGGATGCAGTGGTTCAGTCAGATTGATGGGCAGTTGGTCTTGTACCCAAGCATGGAGACTCTGCAAGACAGAACCTAGAGCCAACAGTTCTTGTCTAGTGATTTCGGACCCAATCTGATTCATATCCCCCTTTATCCCCTGGACAATGGGCGGAGGTCGCCCATACAAAATCTTGAATGGGGAAACTCCTAATGACTTAGTGGGGGCTGAACGTATCCTGAAGAGGGCCATAGGAAGAACCTGGGGCCACTTCAGGTGAGCTTCCTGGTAGAGTTTAGACAGCTGGGACTTCAGGGTGCGGTTCATACGCTCTACCTTTTCTGAGCTTTGTGGTCTGTAAGCTGAATGTAATTTCCATTGCACTTGTAGAGCTTGGGCCAACTGCTGAGTCACTTGAGATACAAATGAGGGACCATTGTCCGATCCCGTAACTAGTGGTATACCAAACCGGGGAATAATTTCATGGAGTAGAACTTTGGTGACTTCCCTGGCTTTTCAGTCCTGGTGGGGAAGGCTTCCACCCACCCGGAAAATGTACAAACCAAGACCAACAGGTAACGATATCCGTTTGCACGTGGCATTTCAGTGAAGTCCACCTGGATATTTCTCATGGGGGTAACTCCTACTGACTGGACTCTCGGGGACAGGTTAGGACCCTGCCGGGCATTGTTCTTTGTACAAGTTAAGCATTTACAGGCTACTGATGCTGACAGGGGTCCTAATAACGGGATACAGAAATGAGGTCTAAGAGCTCTTTCCATTGCAGTTTTCCCATAATGTGTGGCTTGGTGGAAAGCATGGACAAAGGCTGGACCTAAAGCTTCAGGGATTACAGTTGGACCCGGAGGCTGACCACCTACCGGCGGTGGTAGCACTATCCATCCAGTCTCTTTTAACACTCCCCCTTCCTCCTGACAGAAATAGTCTAACTCTCTGGAGGTATATCGGGGAGTCCATGCACTGAGGGGTACCGGAAATAATGCTGCCTGGACTGGGGTATTGGGGGCATGAACTTGTCCAGTTATGGCCACTTCTCGAGCAGAAGCGTCAGCAAACCTATTTCCCCGTGAAACCTCTCCTTTCACTCCCTGATGACCTCGGCAGTGCATTACGGCAACTTGTTTGGGGGCCCATACAGCATCTAGTAGTGTCAATATCTCGGGACCATATTTGATAGACTTGCCTCCTGAGGTTATGAACCCACTTTCCTTGTACAGGGCTCCATGGGCGTGTAATGTAGTGAAGGCATACTTAGAGTCTGTGTACACATTCAAGCGGAGCCCTGTCTCTGTTATCAGTGCCCTAGTGAGGGCTATCAGTTCAGCCTTCTGCGCTGAGGTTCCCGGGGCCAGAGCTGACGATTCAATTACCGTGTCCAGGGTCACTACTGCATAGCCAGCAGAGCGTCGTCCGTTGACGACAAGACTACTTCCATCCACGAAGAAAGTCTGTTCAGGGTTATTCAGTGGAAGATCAGTTAAATCAGGGCAGCTGGAGAACAGTGTGTCCATAATTTCCAGGCAGTCATGGTCAGGGGGGCCTGGGCCAACCGGCAACAAAGTGGCAGGATTCAGAGCCTGACTGACGATCAACTGTAGCCGGGGGTTTTCACATAACATGCTTTGGTATTTTAACATTCGTGAATTGGTGAACCAGTAATTCCCTTTGTGTTCCATGAAGGTCAAGACAGAATGCGGTACCGTAACTTGGAGATTCTGACCCAAAGTGAGCTTGTCGGCTTCTCCTACCAGGAGGGCTGTAGCTGCAATGGCTCTCAAGCAAGGCGGCCATCCCTTTGCGACAGTGTCCAGTTGTTTTGATAAATAAGCTACAGGTCGCTGCCAGGATCCAAGAGGTTGAGTCAATACACCCAGAGCATTTCCATTTGACTCATGGACATATAGGCGAAATGGTTTCTGTACATCTGGCAGACCCAGTGCTGGTGAGGACATTAATGCTGCTTTCAAGGATCGGAAAGCTACATCCTGTTCAGGTCCCCATTCCAAGGGAGATCGCTCCATTCCTTTGGTGGCCTGATACAATGGCTTTGCCAACAGCGCAAAGTTGGGTATCCATATTTGGCAATAGCCTGCAGCTCCCAGGAAAGCCCTTACCTGCTTTCTGGTGGTTGGGGTAGGGATGCGACACACAGCTTCCTTACACTCTGGTCCTAGCCGCCAAATCCCGCTAGACAGATGGAATCCCAGATATTTAACCTCAGTTTGGCACAACTGAGCCTTGGCCCTTGAGACCTTGTATCCAGCTTCATTCAGGAGGTGCAAGAGATCACTGGTGGCTTGCACGCATTCACTTCTGGAGTTGGTGGCTATCAGCAGGTCATCCACCTACTGGAGAAGGACTCTTTTTCCTGGAGTAACAGAGTAACTTGACAGGTCCTGATTGAGGGCAGCACTGAAGAGGGTAGGCGAGTTCTTGAATCCTTGGGGTAGCCGAGTCCAGGTGAGTTGGCCTCGCCTTCCTGTAGTAGGGTCTTCCCACTCAAAGGCAAACAGAAGTTGGCTGGCTGGTGCTAAGCATACACAGAAGAAAGCATCCTTCAAATCCAGGACGGTGAAGTGAGTAGCCTCAGCAGGGTTCAGTCCCAGGAGAGTGTAGGGGTTTGGTACCACCGGATGTATGGTTACAACTGCATCATTCACTCGTCTCAAATCCTGCACTGGGCGGTAATCACCTGTCCCAGGCTTTTTGACTGGGAGGAGGGGGTATTCCAGGGTGACTGACACTTCCTTAGAAGTCCATACAAAGATGTATATATGTGTGTAAAAAAAAAAAAAAAAAATGTATATATGTAATTAATTCCTTCCATCTTATGGAAGGAAAATCAATTACCTAACTGCTGTGTGTCGTGCTTATCCTGTCAATCACTTTGTATATAATACAAATTTTATGTCCTGATCAGACAGCTCCGACATGTAATCTAATCCGCTACTGATCGCTGGAAGTAGCAGTATACAAATGTATGCTAAATAAATAAATAAAATAAAATACTTCAATAATTTCATTAGATGACGATGAATGCCTTCAATCGCTGGTCACGGAAGAGGGTATTTATTTATTTATCTAAACCGCCTTATCATAATAATCAAGGTGGTATCACAGCAAACAATCTGGTAGTGTGAGTGTGTTATACATGCAGTGAGGGTGAAAATTTAGTTGGGTGCGTGTTGTGTTGTGTGCTAGATTAGTTTGAGTTATGTACAATGTGGGCTATATACAGTGGTGCTAAAAACATCTTATATACATACAGTGTTAGGCGGTGACGTGTGCTGCTATACAGCTATTTAGACTATGTGATGTGTCCATAGTGTTCTATGAACAGCATGGTTTTCAGCTGTTTTCTAAAGTCCTTGAGGTCTGTAGTTGCCCTCAAATCGTCCGGTAGTTTGTTCCATATTGTTGGAGCAGCCATGGAGAGTGCTCGGTCTGTTGTGTCCTTGCGTGTGTGTTTGTATTCACTTGGGGTGCTGACTCGGTTGTGAGTTTGTTTTCTTCTTGGACGTGTACTGGTGTCTGGTTGTATGAGGGTGTGCAGGCTGTTGGCTGATGTGTGCTGTTTTATCTTGTATAGGTTTATGATAGTTTTGTATCTGATGCGTGCACTGATTGGAAGCCAGTGTAAGTCCTTTAAGGTGGGTGTGATGTGCTCCTGTCTTGCAGTTCCAGATATGATTCGTGCTGCTGCGGTGTTTTGTGCCAGTTGGAGTGGTTTGATGGCTTGTTTCGGTAGACCAAGGTATATCGGATTGCAGAAGTCCAGTAGTGGGGTTATCAGAGCTTGACATACGGTACGGAAGTGTTCTGGGGCGAGGAGTGGTTTCAGTCTCCTGATGATTCGCATCTTGTAGTAGGCTTTTTGTATTGTTTTGCCTATGTGTGGCTTGAGATTGAGTTTATTGTCCAGCGTAACCCCGAGGTATCTCACTTCTGACCTTATTGGTATAGTAGTGTTTTGTATCTTTATATTTGGTGGGTGTATGAAGCTTTGGTTCCGAGTGATGATTAAAGCTTCAGTCTTGTTGTAGTTTATTGCGAGGTGTTGTCCTGACACCAATTGGTCATTTGTGTAAGGCAGTCTGTTATCTTAGAGAAGTCCGGGTTGTCAATTGATATCGGGGTGTATATCATGATGTCGTCCGCATAGATTGTGTATTGAATGTTGTTCTCTTTCATGATGTTGCATATTGGTTGGATGTAGATGTTAAATAGGAGTGCTGAGAGTGCAGATCCTTGAGGTACTCCTTGATGGATTTTGATGGGTCGGGAGGTGATGTGTCCCACCTTGACCTGTAGCTGTCTTTCGGTTAGGTACGAGTGGAACCATTTCAGTGTGATACCGTGTATACCAGTGTTTTTTAGTCTTTCCAGGAGCATGTTGTGGTCCACTGTGTCGAAGGCTGAGGAGATGTCGATGAAGATCATTATGATTCCATTCCTGGTATTGTCAATTATTCTTAGGATGCTGTCGAAGAGGTAGATCAGTAGCGTTTCGACACCGTGGTTGGGACGAAATCCGTGTTGGTTGTCGTCGAGTGTTTCATGTTTGTCGATGTGATCCTGAAGTTGTAGTTGAACCGCTTTTTCGATGATTTTTGCGAGGAAGGGTATGCTGGAGATTGGTCGGTATGCTGCTGGATCTTTTTTGTCGAGAGTTGTTTTCTTTGTGATTGGTCTTACTGAGGCAAGTTTTAGTTGCTTTGGCATGATTCCTTGAGTGAGTGAGTCGTGTACTATTTTATGTATGGTGGGGATGAGGCTTGATTTGGTGGCTTTGACCCATGACACTGGGCATGGGTCTGTAGGAGCGGTGCTAGTGTTGATTGTAGAGATGATGTGGGATATCTGTTCTGTTGAGGGTGAGGAGAATGTGCCCCAGGTTTTGGGGTATACGTCCGTTCTTGTGGTTCTACTAGGCGTTGTTTGTTCTGTGGAGTGAAATTTATCTTTGATGTGGTCGGCGAATTCCTGTGGATCAATTTGTGCTTCCCCTTCAGTTGTTTGCTCTTTTGTGAGGATTTTTACTATTTCAAAAAGCTCTCTGGGTTTGTTGATGGAGGTATTGTCTCACATGCACTGGTTCCGCTCCTGGTTTGAGGGTGACGAGAACAGGGGCTACATTTTTTGCTAGGCCCGGAGAATTATCCTCCGCCCATACCTCGGGCGGAGCCAGAATATTAGTGGGTTTACGGGGACTGGCTGCCTTGGGCGGAAGTGTACTATAGAACCGCCATTCTTCTTCGCGGGGGACAGTCAACACCATTAGGCCAGCAGATTTTGAGTTCAGAGTCATTTCCATTTTTCCCCCTTCAGCAAAGGATATCTGCGCCTGGAGCTTAGCAAGCATATCTCGGCCCAAGAGGGGGATCGGGCATTCAGGCATGTACAGGAACTGGTGTGTTATCTTCAATCCCCCTAATTCACAGGTGCGGTTCTGCAAGAAAGGTTTAGTGGCCCGAGTACCGGTGGCTCTGACAATAGTAATAGATCGGGAAGACAGAGGGGCCACCGGTTTTGCCACCACCGAGTGTTCGGCCCCCGTATC
The DNA here is from genome assembly GCA_033557465.1 of Ichthyophis bannanicus. Taxonomy (NCBI): domain Eukaryota; kingdom Metazoa; phylum Chordata; class Amphibia; order Gymnophiona; family Ichthyophiidae; genus Ichthyophis; species Ichthyophis bannanicus. Next base: position 135,949,297 of record CM066036.1, on the reverse strand, counting down.
CACCATAAAGTCCATATATTGGTCCCCAATTTTCAGACTGTCCGTAGGCTCCTGGGGATCCAGAGAAAACATGGAGCCCGGTCTGGCCTAGTACTCATCCGAATTGTAGCCCCCTTCGGTTGTCACTCCCTCTATAGCTACTTCTTCTTCTCGTTGGAACTGTGTACGACGCGTCTCTTCATGACTCTGGAATCGTCCCCCTGCTCTCCCAGTGCTCCCACCTCCCCTCTGGGAGGCGGGGTTGAGGTGCAGGCATTCGTTTCTCCAATGTCCTTCTTCCTTGCAGTAGGCACACTGATTCATGCCTACCAGGGGCCGGCCATTCCCTCGGCCCCTTCCACGTCCTCGGGTCCTTCTATTAGGAAAACCTCCTCCTCGTCGTTCAACTAAAGCTGCAGCAAGGAAATCAGCTTTCTTCCTCATCTTACGTTCACTTTCCTTCTGATGCTCTTGGTCACGATTCACAAACACTTTCTGTGCAACTTCCATTAACTGGGCCGCATTCATGCCCGCAAATCCTTCTAGCTTCTGCAGTTTCTGTTTGATGTCTCCCTGGGATTGACCCACAAAGGCTGCATTCACCATACGCAAATTTTCCGTGGCTGCTGGATCATATGGGGTGTATAGTCTATAGGCTTCAGATAATCGTTCATAGAAGGCCGCTGGGCTCTCATCCGGACGCTGGATGACTTCTGATACTTTTCCAATATTCATGGCTTTCTGGCCTCCTTTCTTCAGGCCCTGCAGGAGGGCTTGGCGGAACCGATTGAGGGCCGCCAGCCCGTCTACACTGTTTGGATCCCACTTGGGATCATCATTTGGAAAATCCGTGGCGACTGCTTGCCGGGGATCTAGGCCTGCTTCTCCTACGGGATTTTCTTCTAACCATCGGGTGGATGCTTGCACAATTCGCGCTCGCTCTTCGGTACTGAAGAGAGTGGACAGGAGCTGGCAACAATCAGACCAGGTAGGCTGGTGGGTCTGCATAATACTAGACATTAATCCAATCAAATCCTGGGACTTCTCAGTATAGGAGGCATAATGCGTCTTCCAGTTCAGTAAATCAGTGGTGAAAAAGGGCACATAAACGAGACTAGTTGGTCCCACCACAACCTGGCCCTGGTCATCAAGAGTAGGTAGACCTTGGACCTGGCGCAACGGCATAACGTGACCATCCCTTTGGCTCGCAGTCGTACTCCTGAAAGCATAAGATAGTCGGGACTGTCGGGGTTCTGTTTCATGATATTGGGTGACGGCAGTGAGTGACCCTGAACTGGCAAATGAATCCCTGCTTGCAGAGTCATCGGTGGACTGTGGCCCCCCCAAAGCACTCCGAACGGAGCCGGGGCTTTCGGTCGGGAGGGAGTGCGCGTCCTCCATCTGCGGAGGCAGTTGGGGGGCTACTTGAGGTAAAACTGCAGGGATGGGTCCCTCCGGGACAGGCTCTGCCTGGGATGGTGGCGGAGCCGATGGGACTGGCCTATAGAGGAACTGGGGCGGACGGGACGGAACGTTTGGAGATTCTGGGGTAGAATAGACAGGCAGTTTCTTTTCCCCAGGCTTTCGGGCCCCCCGTGTGGTTGCTACAAATATCCTGCACTGTTCCTCATAACACCGCTTCATCCAGGAGGGCTCTTTTTCACAAATGCTTAACCAGGAATCTATATAGGGGAACTGGTCAGGGTGGTCTTTTCGTACAATTTGGTGAACTAAGGATATGATACTAACATCAAAGGTACCCCCCGGGGGCCACGAGGTGACCAGTACTGGCCACTCCCTATCACAGAGCATCTCTAATCGGGACGGAGACATTTTTATTCCATAGTCTCCGGCAAATCCCTTGCTAAAATTCTTGATCATACATTTCAACGGAGTTTGAGTGGACTCCGACCCTCCCATAATGACGCACACGACAACAGACAGTAGGGGCGGGTAGTCGGGCAGCAGGTAAGGGGTCCATACAGCCCTAGAAACAAATAGGTAGACAAGCACCAAACGCTTCCTCCTTTTTGCGACCTGGGTGCGGTCGCCTGGCCAGGAACTGCGCTAATCAGGAGTCCGCACTTGCTTGGTCTGTGTTTCAAGACCTCTCATTCACACACAAACAGACATGCTAGCAACATTCCAGAATTCCCAGGCCTTACTGACTGACTGAGGGGCGGTAGCTTCGGTCTCGCGCATACTCATGCAAGACGTACTAGGACCGCCCGGAGAGGTGATCAGACTCTCATTTCCAAAATTCCAGACTAACTGACTGAGTAGCAAAGAAATTTCTACTCACTGGATCCGGTACCAGGTACAGAAACCGGTCATGGGTTGAATCCTGGACTCCCTTCGGGTTCGGAGGTGTTGGCCGGTCGGATCCAGTGATCCACCGAGGCAAGGAGGAATCCTCTCCGATGCAAGAGGACCGGTGGCGCCTGAGGTTTCCCCTGCGGTCGGCCAGACACGGTTCCAGCCGGACCAAACCTTGAGGCGGTAAAACGTGGTATATTCACTTGAATACCATCCACTACTCGCACTTCCCGGCCAATGCACCAGGATAATGTAGCAGCGAAGTGTACGCAATGAATAATACCAGGAGTCAGTTGCAGGGTCCAAGCCAATTTATTGTGCACAGGCTCAGACAGGAGCGTGTCCAAAAGGGACTGAGCAACGAAGTACAGGAGCAGATTCCTTATATACAGTTTTTACAATTTGATAGAGGCAACCTTTCTATTGGTCCCAACACCCCTCGCACCTATATAGTCGGTGACCCTCTCTGGGCCCCATTCCTTGTTCCCCCCTCTCATACTGTTCTAACAAAGACATAGTCTTAGACATGGCTACATTTCTACTTCAAGGACATTTCTAGCTCAGAGAATGCAAGAACAATTCAAGCATAAGCATAAAGAAATTGTACAAACTTCATAAAGGGAGACAGGGGACTTTCAAAAGTAGTTTAAAGCAGATTCTTAAACTCTGGTTCTTTTCAGCACTAATCCCAGGTGAGAGGTTGGAATCCAGGCCTAGTTTGCAGGCTATAGCCTACCACAACAGTATGGTTATGCAATGCAAGGTTCACATTAGGAACCACCACCCAGGATTTAGGCATCGTCATGGATAACATGTGGAAACCCTCTGCCCAGTGTGCAACGGCGGCCAAGAAGGCAAATAGAATGCTAGGAATCATAGGGAAAGGAATGGAGAATAAAACAAAGGATATAATAATGCCTCTGTATCGTTCCATTGTGCCATCGCCATCTTGAATAGTGTGTGCAATTTTGGTTGCCATATTTTATAAAGCATATAGCGGAATTAGAAAAGGTACAGAGAAGAGCCACCAAAATGGTAAAGAGGATGTAAGGATACCCCTTTGAGGAGATGCTTAAAAGGTTAGGGCTCTTCAACCTGGAAATGAGATGGCTGAGGGGGGGAGATATGATAGAGGTCTATAAATTAATTAATGAATGGAGTGGAACGGGAAAACATAGATTGATTGCTTTTTTTTAAAGTGCCGTCAAGTCAATGCTAGTTCCTGGCAACCCAGCAGTCCCTGGGTTTTCTTTGCAAGGTATGATTGGTAGTAGATTGCCAGGCTTTTTCTTCTGAGGCAATGGAGGGTAAAGTGACTTGCCCAAGGTCACAAGGAGTGCCAGTGGGAATCAAACTCAGATTCCTAACCACCTAACCACCATCAAAGAGTAGAAAGACTAGGGGACATGCTATGAAGCTACAGTGTAACCTGTTTAAGACTAATAAGAGAAATTATTTTTTCATTCAATGCATAATCAAACTCTGGGATTTGTAACTGGAGGATGTAGTGAAAGCTAGTGTAGTGTAGTGTAGCTAGTGTAGTAAACCATTGTTAAAGAGGACCTAGGAAATCCACTGCTTGCCCCAATACAAGCATTGTGGAACTATTGTGTCTATTTGGGAAACTGCTAGGTACTTATGACCTAGATTGGCCACTGTTGAAAACAGGATACTGGGTTTGATGGACTTTGGTCTGACCCAGTATGGCATTTCTTATGTTCTTTTAAGATTATCTGAAACAATCTTTTTATCTATGCCCCCTGCAAACTCCAGGTTATTATCTGCCGTAATGGGTAAGGCTCCCATCTTGAACCTCATGGGTGATCCTGATTCAAGGCTCTACCAGCCTCTTGCTTGATATGTCACTTTTATGGAGCAGTGGCAGTAAAACAAAACTTTGTTTTCAGGACCAACTTAGCAGAAGGCTTTTATTATCTTCTCCTCCCCAATTGCTTTGGCCTTTATTTTCACTCATTTTGTTACCATCACACCTGCAACCCATCTCCTTGGGAAAGGGGAGAGTTGCTGCAACTGAATCTTTAAAATTGTTGACATTTAAGAAATAAAACATGATCCATTTCCTAAATAAGGATGTTTCTCAGCCCGGGCCAAATCAGTATCCATAGCAACCAGAATAGGATCACTAATCTACATACAGCAGTGCTAGATTTCTTGATAAATATGCTCAGAAATTTTAATATAATGGAATATCTTATGTTTAGCTTTTATTCTTGTGATTATATTTCTTAACAAATACTCATATCAGCTGGTCTGAACTGGCTGAATGATGTGGTGGTGTTTTGTTAGTGGAATACTTCTGATATTGTCCAATAAATGCAGCATTCTAGTAACCATGGTAGTTCTGGAGGAAGCTCTGTTCTTTGTAGCTTGTGATATCTTTTAAAGATTAATCTGTCAAACAACAACAACAAAAAAATATCAGTGAAATTGATATCAAATAAAAAAATAATAAATTCACTGTCAGAAATTCCTCTAAACTTTGCACCAGACCACAGTCTAAAATATTGCAATCACTCTGGGGGTCATTCCAGAACATGAATAAGCCTTTTAGAAGTGTGGCAGAGATGTTTTCCTAGTATAACCTTCAAGTACACGACGCTAGCACAGGGATCTCAGAACGTGAGTGGGAGGGAGTAGAATGGGGGAGTGGTCAGCAGCGGAGACGTACAATTAGTATTCAGGAAAGGCCAGTGTATCTTCTGTGTGTTTCCTGTGTATATCCACGTTATACCTGTGTAAAAATTGGAATAAGGCCAGGACTTAGAAATGTTTCTGCTGTGCTCTGCAAATATAGATACAGATAAGAACTCCATTTCAAATGATAGGAAAGAGTAAAATACATTTTCAATAACGTAATACAAGGTGGAGAGGATACAAGGGGTAAGAAGAGGACAATAACGAAAGGAAAGGGAAGGAAGGAGGCTGATAGGTTCCGCTGAATTCATAGTCTGCACTCTGGCCTATGAGAAAGAAGACGGGCGGTCGAAGGCAGTCTCAGAGAGAGATGTTTTCAATAGTTTCTTGAAACTTTTATAATTTGGTTCTATCCGAACCTGCGTTGGCCAACTATTCCAAAGAGATGGAGCAGAAGCAAAAAAGGCCGATCTATGTGTGGAGTCATAGTGGATAGATGTAGGGATAGAAGTCTAAAATCTAAAAGCTGTGCTTAGAACCAGAGCGACTAATATTGAATGTTTACCTGAATCATGGTTAAGTTGAATACTAGAAGTGAAATTTCCATGCTATACTCTAGCCTGCATTTGTCTTGAGCAGTTGGTTAATTTTTTAGACAAAACAATCTTTTCCAGGATTTGGAGACAAGTGGAAGGTTAGCAACTGGTCTAAAGTTAGAGGCCATCGCTATAACTACATCAGTCTTTTTTAGTAGAGTTCTAACCAGAGACGTTTTCTAAATCAGAGTGAAACAGCCACCTGAAATGCTCTTGGTTATAATTGAAAAAATATATGGAAAAAGGCCCAAACATTCTTTTACAAACTTAGCTGGAAGACTATCCAGGGCTGAGGTTACAGGTCTTAAGGGGTTCATTAGAGTGGAGTGGAGGAGTAGCCTAGTGGTTGGGGCAAGGTACTTCAGGCCAGAAGGTCGGGGGTTCAAATCCCTCTAGAGGACAGCAACCTTGGGCTGGAAGGACTGGGGTTTCTAGTCCCACAGGTGCTCCTTGTGGTCTTGGGCAAGCCACTTAACCCTCCATAGCCCATGTTCCCTGTAAAATAGTTATCTCCAAGTTATAATACCCTGTTCAATGTAATTTCAGTTTGTTCAATGTAAACCGCACTGATGCAGAATAGTGCAGTATATAAGAGAATGTAAATAAATAAATAAATATTACCTTTGTTTAGATTTCCAGAGGAGTGTTCTTGAATGACTGGTATTTATCTTCTCAGAGAATGCGATCACATGATGATCTGCTTTTTCGCTATCTTCTTTCGGCTTGTGTTGCCTGTCTTTTTAAAAGGGACAGACCTGGATGATAGCAGGGCTGAGAAGGTTTAGTGTTCTGAACCACGTATCTTATAGGTGCCACTGTGTCACATGCCGATTGAAGACTGGTCTGCAAAGATGTTGTTTGTTCATCATTTGAAAGGTCAGCAAAATTATCTGGAAAGATGTTCAAGGCCTGCTTTAATAGTCATATCTAGGTTTTTAAATTTTCTAAAGGAGTGATATAAATTATTTTTTTGAGGAGGAAAGTGGATTCAAATATGTAGCATCAAACAAAATTGAGACATGGCCTATCCAAGACAGGGTAGACCATGAAAATAGTTAAAAGTTCCAGCATACTGAAGAAGATGTATAAACCAAAACAAGAGTATGTCCAGCTCTATATATCATCACCCTGATATCATCCATAAAACTAAGAAACTCTCTGTCTTGGAGGCTTAATGGGGAATTAGTATATATGTTGCAGTCCCCAAGGACCAAAAGAGGATCCATCATAGAAATAGCATCTAGAATTACATATTGTATAGAATGAAGATCAAAGGTTCACTGGAAGATGAAGGAGGGCCTATATATAATAATCATTCCAAGATAAAAAATAGGGATCAAATCTAAAGTTTATTCTAAATAGGAAAGCCTCAACATGGTAAGATTTCTTAAGGGCAGTGGCTTGCTTATCAGAAAATCAGCAAAGAGGCAAGTAATTCCACCTCCCTGTCTCTGCTGTCCCTGTGAGATTAGAGATAGGTAAAAAGGGGCAGGCAAGATTGTCCTAAATAAAATTCTTCTCTGTCCTGAAGTCTTATCTCATTGAGACATAAAAATGATATATTCTTATCCTGGAGGAGATCATAAAACATAGGGGTATGTTTTCTAAACCGGGCTAATGGTTAACTGGACTATCTGTAACTAGGTCCCACTGAATAACATGGGACCTAGTTTCAGATGGCCTGGGTTAACCATCAGCCTGGTTTAGTAAATGTACCCCATAGTATACTTATGGGTATGTTTACTAAAAGGTGCTAACGTCGTGGCTGCGATGTTATCGCGCAATATGTGACATTATCGTGTGATAATGGTGCATTACCGTGCGAGAACGTCACATATCGCGCGATAATGTCTCCGGCGGCGTTAAGGTGCGCAGAGGGTGGAGTGAAGCTTCCCAGAGGGCGGAGTAAGGCTCCCCAGCGGTGGAGAGAAGGGGTCAATGGGTGGAGAGTGGGCGGGGAGAGGCTCCATGCACACTAGCGCTGTGAAATGAAGCTCTGAAAATTAGCGCCAGTGAAAACCTTGTGCTAGAGACACATTTGCAGAGGAGAGAGACCATTTCAGTCAGCAATGTACAGCAAAGGCAGGGAAACCAAAAAATGTGATAGTAGTAATGCATGTGCAGCAACATCATTGTGCCCAAGTACGAAAAGGCACTACGGTGAGGCTGCAATTGGGGTACAGGGGGCTGCAGGCGGGACATGCAGTGGAGCATCTGAGGCACAGGGTGGAATAGGCAGTTGTCTAGGTGACACATAGGAATGTAGAAGTGGAAAACCAGCAAGACAGCAACTGACTAAGGGCAAACATGTCCACGAGTGTGTGTCCCACAGTGTCCCAGGGGATAATACCCAGCAAGTACCCCAAAGGGCACATAACAATGGCAGGCAGTGCCGGGGGGAAGCATGGATGTCTATGCAGGCACCCCTACTCTATATCACGCACCATAGGCAGCTGCCTACCAGCGCACTGGATGTCCTGGGACTGCACACCACCGGCACAAGGGCATGTCAGCATGGTGGTGGAGGGGGCAGTGGCATCTGCCCACAGCACACCACGGCCAAGTCCCGGTTAGGTGGGTGCCATGCACTGCAACAGACGTCTGTCTGATGAACAGTCATGGTATCCCCAGGGAATGAACTCCCTCTGTGGCAACAGTTTGGTGCAGTGCACACAGCCAGCAGGATCAGGGGCAGAAGGTCACAGGTTCAAGTCCCAGCTGTGGCTTCTGCAAACCATGTCCCCATATTTTACACAGTACCAAACCGTGGTAATAAAGACGGAACCTTTATTGCAGATAAAATAAACATGCCCTAAATGCCTATTTGTACCCTACAGAGCACAGACACCATAAACATGTGCAATCCCTAGAGCAGAGTTTCCCAACTGCAGTCCTGGAGGGCCAAACACCATTCAGGTTTCATGCTGTCCCTAATAAATATGCCTGTGCTGCATTTGTATGCACCGCCCCCTTTGTATGCAAATGTATCTCATGCATATTCATTAGGGACAGCATGAAAACCTGAACAGCGTTTGGCCCACCAGGACCGGAGTTGGGAACCTCTGCCCTAGAGCAGCGGCCAACAGGGGCACAAACACCCACACCCACAGGCTCCTCTATCCAAAACCTCATGGAGAGTCAGGCTGTTGGGCCCTGCGTGGAGTAGCATCTCCCAATACTGGCACCTGCATATCTTAGCAATGCCATCCTAAACTTGGGAACATGTTCCACATATATCAAAAGGTTGCCATGATTAATGGCAGATAACAAATCCTAGGTTAAACACGATTTGTTGACAGAGATGCGTCATAGCAACCTTTCTGATATCTGTGGAGTGTGTTTCAGTTTTTGCTTCTGACAGTTTTTACCACCCCGGGGAGTGATCCCAACAGTGTTGTGTACCATAGCGATGCCCGCACTGTGCCCAGGACTGGTGTGGCAGCCAGGGCCGCTACAAACCTCTATATTTGCACAATGCTGGCATAGGTGTGTGAGTGTGTGTATGTCTATCCAGTGTGTTGTGGCTGCCTACACCTTACTGCAGAGGTACTCAAATCCAATCCTGGAGGGCCGCAAACCAGTCAGGTTTTTGGGATATCTCTAATGAATATGCATGAGATATATTTGCATACAAAGGGGGCAGTGCATACAAATGCCTCCATTGTATTTGAATGTATCTCATGCATATTCATTAGGGATATCCCGAAAACCTGACTGGTTTGTGGCCCTCCATGACTGGATTTGAGTACCCCTGCCTTACTGAGCCCACACTGCTTGCACTGTTTCCAGTGTCAGCCTGCCAATGTGCATAATGAGGAGCAAGGTACTGTGCGTATGGCCCGGACAGGGTGACCTGGGCAGGATGCATCGGCATAGGGCAATGGCTGGGACATTGTAGTGCTCGACCGCCACCTGCACAGACAGGGTGGCCACAGTATGTCATGCTGGGAGGTCACTCTCACCCTGACTGAGCAGTGGCCACGGCATGGCTAGGTTCCACCATAGTGCTATATAGTATTTCTCTTAAGTGATATTTATGGGTTCCCTTTGCTGGGGCCCAATCACTGACATGCTTGGTGTGTGTGCTCACATCCCAGTTTTTGGGTGCATGCAGTTCCTCCAAGAACATGCACTATGTACTAGCTAGCAGATTGTCTTCAGTTAGCATGTGTAAGGCTGGAACACCTTGCAGGGTGCAGCGGGTGGGGACTGACTGTGCCCTCTGCTGGTGAATGTCAGATAGTGGGGGGGGCAGCTGAGCTTTTCCAGGCCTACTGCCAGTGCCTTATGTGATGCGTACAGATCTGCATTGACTGCGCTGTAGGGTGCCTATTCCCCAGCAGGACTGGGGTTGCTGTTCCCCTCTACTGCCACCATTGCAGAGATGTAGAATGTGGATCTGTTGGGGGGGGGGATTCTGTCCCCTTCCCTGGCCCACAGGGGCGGGTTGGGTGGTGCTACATAATCCGCTTTTGGGTCCAACCACCTCCCTTCTCTTATAGCACGTGACCATGGCAACAACACAGGATATGCGCTATTCTGGGTGCATCATAGTCCACAAGGGCAAGACGTGACTGGGAAATACAGATGGATACAGGTGTATCCTAGGTGTGTCTGCAAGGACTACCTATCACACACTGGCACTGCTGGGGACCTGCAGCACAGTCTATCTCAGCCAAGCCAGGTGCTGCGCGCCCCACCTCACCCTCAGGGTGAGCACAGGAAAATCACAATGTCACGGTCTGTAGCTACTCTGTGCCAGTAACACACACGGTCAGTTCCCCCTACCAGGCCGGGGTGCTATAGAGGCGCATACCCCATCTTGTGATCAGATGTAGGCTGCTGATCTGCATGTGCAGTGCATCATGGGTATGGGTGGGTTTACCCTATCCTCGTAACCACAGCAGACAGTTTGTGTGGTGACCTGCAGTCTTTCTGTAGCCAGTCAGCGGTGTGGTAGTAGCTATAGAGATGTAGCCCACTGGTACTTCAATGACTGCAATGGCAGAGGTCATGGGTTTGATGCCACAGTGGTGTTATTTAATAAGGCTGTCTGAGGCTTTTCCTTTTAATTTAAATCAGCGCTGCCAGCAGAAACACCCTCAAAGTGCCGTAGCCTAAGGTGCCTCATAAGGCTCACTATAAGGCGTCCTATATGGCACCCTATAACGTGCCTTATAAGGCGCCCTATAAAGCGCCCTCTAGGGCACATTATAAGGTGTCTTGGCGGACAGGGCACTTTATAATGTGCCCTCTGGAGTGCCTTATAGGACGCCTTATTCGGCACCTTAGGTTACAGCACTGTGAGGGTGTTTTTGCTGGCAGCATTGATTTAAATTACAAAAAGGAAATGCCTCAGACAGCACTGCTATAACTTAAAAGGTAATGCCTCAGACAGCCTTCTTATGTAACACCACTATAGAATCAAACCCATGACCTCTGCCTCCCCAGTCATTGCAGTAACCAGTGGGCTACATCTTTATAGCTTCTAATGCTGCACTGGCATGAACTTAGGGTTAACGCGCATTAACGTGCCACAGCGCCCACTATCGCACGATACAGATTCTTGCTACCTTGCCGCCGGAACGCCCACTCCTTATAAGGCATCCTTCACATTATCACGGCAACTAGCGCCGGTAACATTAAGACGGTTTAGTAAACACACCCCTTAGTTTTAATGGAATGCAGTTGAGAAATCATACCTGCAGTTTTCTCAGTTCCTCGGTTGTGTTTTTTTCTGCTCTGCTGAATGGACACAAAACAAAGCTCTCTCACATAATTTTGTTAGAGTAGTCTAAAAAGTCTTTTTGATATATTAATTGACTAATTTATCTTCTTAATTTGTTTTCTTTAAAAAAAAAAAATCGCCAATGTCAGGGTTTCGGCCTTGCTGACAATGCAGTAGAAAGATGTAAAAATTTGACATGTATCTGAAGTGTCTTCTCTGTTTTAGCCCTGACGATGATCAAAAGGACAGTAAGTACTGTGCTCCTATGTCCTCAAGAGCTTGAAGAAATTATCTTAATCATTTCCACGAGCATTTCGAGGCTGAGAAGAAACTGCTTCCTCAAAAATTTCAGAAGAAAAGCAGCTCTGTGCATAAAACCCCTGTTTCTGTGCAGTTGACTTGGGAACTTTCTAAAGATCTGCCTTCAAGTTCCCGGGGCAGAGACTTTAAGATCCACTCACCCAAGGGGATTGCCATATATCTTCCAAATTGAAGGGCCTACCCCTTGATGTTTCCAGGTTTATTGTACAACTGCTTTTAGAGAGTCTTTAACAGCATGATTGCAAGCTGATTACTTCATATTCTTCTAAAGCACTGCAAAAGCACAAGAGCACCAATGCAACACTATGCAGTCCAAAAGAAAATGGTTGGACTCTGTCAGTGCTAGAACTACAGTGCAATGTCAGCACACACAGCGCGGATCTTCTAGGCACTGCCAAAGATCTCTTCAGTGCTGACCTTCTGCACAAGCATCTGAGTGGACCACTGGACAACAGTCTATTCTTCAGGGCTCACCAGCAGAGAGGGACTCTGTCACTTGACCCTATTGTATCTTTGCTAACCTCTTGATTCCAAGCAAGAGCCTGTGCATACACTGCCTCTCTTTTCTCTGGAACTGGCCACTTCTCATTAAGAATGACATTTTTGATTCTTTTGAATCACAATCACCTTCTTCCCCCCCTGTGAAGGACAGTTCAGACCCTTTTCCACCTCCAGTGAGAAACAAACCTTTATATAAGAGCATCTCTTATCCAAACTTTGTTCAGAAAGGTAGTTAAATAAGTTCCCTTTTCACTACATTAGGATGTAGAACCCAGACCTGATGGCTTTGGCCTTCTCAAGTATATATACGCTCCCAAAATGACTGTTGCTTCTATAGATTGCAATAAAGTCTAGCTTTCTCTCTCTTCTGTGGTTGTGGAAGCAACCAAAAAAATATAGAGATTTATCAAATACTCTTCCACGGAAAGACCCCTGAATAATGGACCATTAGGGGAAGAAGATGTTCCAGGGAGCTATGCTCACCAAGCATCAGCTATACATAGTCCAATATATACATTTTTTTAAGTGCTGTCAAGTCAATGCTGACTCCTGGTGACCCAGCAGCCTCTGGGTTTTCTTGACAAGGTATGACCAGAAGTAAATTGCCAGGCCTTTTCTTCCAAGGCAATAGAGAGGGTAAAGTGACTTGCCCAAGATGTACCAGAGGTATTCATACCCAGATTGCCTTGGTGCCTAGCTGTTGCTCTGACCACTAAGCTACTCCTCCACTCATACATGCTATCTTTCAAAATGTTTAGGTGTTTTTTGCCCAGTATTTGTTCTCATGCTCAAATATAGTTGGTTGCCATACTTACAGAAGCTATAGAGTGTGGCACTTACCTTATCCACACTGCTTATGACACCTTTCTACTGCAACTATTGGAGCTTCCTTTTTTTCTATTTTATTTATTGGAGTTCTTTTGTTACCTCAAATAGTGTATTGTAAAGCACTTTGCTATTAAACATAAACTATCTTTGAAACTTTAGCGAGAATTTCCACTTCTGTGATTGCTGCCAGATGTCTTACATTATTAAGAGCTCCCAGTTCATTCCAAGTTGGCTGATGACTCTTGTACTGGAGATTCTCTCTTCTGAGAAAATGTAAAGGAGACATTGCTCCATCTCTCGGCCATTGTACCTTCTTCATCGAGCTTTTTGGCCAGGTGTACTTCCTTCATCCACTATTGTTGAGGCTTTCATTACTGTAAAAGAAATGGCCCCATCAAGTACTGCACCCTGTTTCACAAAAGCTGTGACAGAGGGAAAGAGCACAACTTAGAACAGTAGCTCTTGTTCAGCCAAAACAGCAGCCTGTCTTTTGACTATCCGTTGATCTTCTAGATCCAGGGTATTCAACCTGCCCACGCTCTAGGAGATGGGTTCAGTATCTTCTTCCTTCATTGTTTGTGAATTGTGAATTATTATTGGTTGTCCTTTTTCCTTTATTTTTAAGATTCTTTTTCTCTTTTGGTCTAAAAATTTATGGAGACCCAGTAGTTTGCTTTTTTTCACTCTTTATTCATTTATTTTTTTATACCATGTTCCTTCTGGTTTGTCATTTCTGTTTTAAGTGGATTATTTTATTTTATTTATTTATTTAGCAACTTTTTTATATCGCTGTATCTACCAGTCACAGCAGTGTACAGGAAACAAGGAGAACTAGTATAACATTACATGGAATGTAGGTAAATGAATTGAATTTTAACAAGTAATTAATGAATATAACATGTGAGCAGGAGTAACGTGATAGCAAGGATTATTATAAGCATAGTGTGAATTTAATAAAGATTAAACAAAAAAACGCTGGACTGCCTTGATAGTTTGCTGCCTTTAAGGTGGGCTTTGCTGTTTGGAGGCATACCAGAGGTCCAGGGCTCAACCACTCACCACGTTACCACAAGGCCAGTCACAAGACAGAACTAAGCATTACCATAAACATGGGACTTAGCAAAGCATAGGCTGGCTAGACACAGATCCCCAGGATGCAGAATAACGTCTCCTGGAAGACAGGTGCTCTCCAATTCAGTGGTCACTGGTTGGAGGCAATCCCCCTGAGAAGTTTTTAAAAAATTGAAAAAAAATGTGTTTTTTTTTATTTCTCTTGTCATTTTGATGCACATCCCTTCTAATTGGAGCTTTTAGTTTCTTCGACAAGGTTTCACAGAATTTCTGAACTGGATTGCTGATTGGACAGCGAGGATCTGAGTAGGCTTGGTATATATCTCTGATTGTATAATAGAAACTAGGAATTTCACACAAGGATTTAGGATTGTAAGTCCAAGAATTCAACAAGAAAATGCTTTTCCCAAAATTTACAGGACCAGGAACACGGCACAAGACATGTCTCTGGAGTAGGTTTCTATAGCAGGAGTCAATAGATTCATAAGGCAAAAAATCCAGGAAGCATTTTCCATGGAGTTCAAGACCATACTGGAAAGCTTTAGGCCATCAGGAAACAGGAACTAATGTTACTGGGAATACAGGACATAGCTAAGAATAGGATGGCTAGAATCAGATTCTGAGGAGGTAGAAGAGCTCCTCCTGAGAGACCCAAGGCTTACCAGTTTGAGGCCAACCCATGTCAACTGTTAACTTCATGGAAAAACAACCATAACAGAATTTCAGATTGTTTCTTGTGAAAACCAATATTTTATTTTATTTATTTATTTTATTTATTTACATTCTCTTATTTACCGTGCTATTCTGCATCAGTGCGGTTTACATTGAACAAACTGAAATTACATTGAACAGGGCATTATTACTTGGAGATAACTATTTTACAGGGAATATGGGCTATGGAGGGTTAAGTGGCTTGCCCAAGACCACAAGGAGCACCTGTGGGACTAGAAACCCCAGTCCTTCCGGCCCAAGGTTGCTGTCCTCTAGTGGGATTTGAACCCCCGACCTTCCGGTCTGAAGTACCTTGCCCCAACCACTATATGAATTATATGTACGATATCATTTTGAATGAATGCACATCCCTAATGCTTCACCATGAGTTGAGTGAAAAAATATTTTCTTCTACTTGTTTTAAGTGTATTACTATGTAACTTCATGCCATGACCCCTTGTATTTTTGGAATGAGTAAACGATCAATTTATTTTTACTCATTCCATCCACTCAGAAATTTAGACCTCTATCATATCCCCTATCTCCATCTCTTCTCTAAGCTGAAGAATCCTAACCTCTTTAGCCTTTCCTCATAGGACAGTCATTTCATGCCCTTTATCATTTTGGTGGCCCTTCTCTGTACCTTTTTCTAATTCTGCTATATCTTCTCTAAGATGCAGCAAAGAGAAGGTGTGGTTGCCCCATGGAGTGATACAGAAGCATTATGATATTCTCTGTTTTATTTTCTATGCCTTTCCTAATACACCCAGGAAGGAGTAGATAACATGAGAGGGATCTAGCAAGGCTTGAAGAATGGTCGAGGATATGGCAGCTAAGATTTAATGCTAAAAAATACAGGGTCATACATTTAGGCTGCAAAAATCCAAGGGAGCCATACTGTTTAGGGGATGAGGTACTTCTGACCACTTCTGCTGATCTTAAGGTGGCTAAACAGGTAGAAAAGGTGATGGTGTAAGACAGAAGGATGTTTGGGTGCAAAGGGAGAATTGACAGCAGGAAGAATGAGGTGATAGTGCCTCTGTATAGTAATATAGTAACATAGTCGGGGCCGGTCTGAAGGTTTCTGCTGCTCTAGGCAGGACTCTCCATGCCACCCCACCGAAGATTGCGGCCCCACCCTATCTGCCTTGCCACCCCCTCCCCCCCACAAGCATCCATCTTCTCCATGGGGGGAGGAGGGACGGCATGCCAAAGCCTCCACTGCATCGGGTTTTAAAGTGCTCACACTAGCATGCTCATGGCTTTCAGCTCCTGCCCCCCTCTGCTGCAACTTCCTGTTGGGGGGGGCAGGAGTGGCAAGAAGTTGCATCGGAGGGGGACAAGAGCTGCAGGCCATGAGCGCACTAGTGTGGACACTTTAAAGCCCATAACAGCAGAAGCATCACCGTGCGGCCCCCCACCCCCAGGTGAGAAGATGGATGCCAGAACAGGGGTGTCTGGGTGGCGATGAACTGCCACTTCACTGGGAGGAAGAGGGCCAATGCAGCCCACTGGGGCCTGCCACCCTAGGCGACTGCCTAGTTTGCCTAGTGCAGGCATGTCCAACAAGTAGATCGCGATCTACCTGTAGATCGCGGAGGGGTCAGAAGTAGATCGCCAGCCCCACTTGGCTTCATCTCTCCAGAAACTCGCCCCGTCGCTAGGAGAGAGCTCATGCTGGCAGTCGTCTGCCGAAGGCTTGCCACCGCTGCTGATCCTTTGCCTGTATTTTTTCCCTGCCTGCGGGAATCTTGCCTGCAGGTGTATTGGGGGCGCATGTTGTTTTCATACCAATAGTTTGTGGGTACCCCAGGGGGCCGGTGCCTGTGCCCCGCGACGAGACGCCACAGGCCCGGCGTCATACCTGGTCTCCTGCCTGTCAGAATCACCCATTCCTGCCCCCACCCCAACACCCCTTAGAAGTGTGTTATATACTGGGCAATATCCATTCGCCCAGGCTTTACCTGAATACACTTACCATATTAGTTGTGTCATGTGCTGGTTGTTGGTCACTTTATAGTTCGCTTTCATTAAACGTTTTCAGGCAGATGCAACAAGGTGTCAAGAATTTGGTGATTTTGGCGGGCTTTTCCAATTTTGTTCTAACTTGCCTATGCCTTGCCTTCGAATTGGTTCAAACCACTGTGACTTTTGCTTGCCTCTGCAATTTTATTTTGCCTAGCCTTTGCGTTGATTCTACACTGCAATTTTATTTTGCCTTGCCTTTGCGTTGATTCTACACTGTGCAGAATTTATTAAATCGCATGTGGTGGTATTTGAACTTGTTTGGAAGTATTTGATTTTATCTGGTTTGCTGGACAGGTGTTTGAGTTTTTTTGATGATTGTTTGGTGGTATTTGATTATTGGTGCCAGTATGATGAATTCTTATTTTTACTTTTAGAACTGCATGTGTGGTTTTGGGATCTCCAGTCCTTGTATTGCACATCATCCTGTTGATCTTTAATACTTTGGGACAGTGAACAATTGTTGGAGGATGTTTCAAATTGTGTTGCTTTCTCACTCCAACTGGATGAATCTACAGACATGAGACATAGCCCAGTTACTAGTCTTTATCCGGATGGCTTTTGAAGACTTCAGTGATAAAGAAGAACTACTTGGAATGATTTCTTTAAAAGGGAGAACTACCGGTCAGGAAATATTCAGTTTTTTCCATTCTTTTGTGACAAAAGTGTAATCTTCCATTGCATAGACTTGTTTCCATCACTACTGATGGAGCAAGAGTAATGACAGGTGAGGTTAACGGTTTCATAGCCCTCTGTAGACAGCATGACGACTTCCCAGATTTCCTTTCTTACCACTGCATCTTTCACCAGCAGGTTTTGGCAAGCAAGAGACTCAATACAAAGACTGTCATGGACATCATTTTCAAAATTGTAAATTCAGTTCATGGAAGATCACTTGAAAGGCGGCTTTTCAATCTTACTCTTGATGAAGGTGCAGCGGAAATCATTTTGCACACAGATGTAAGGTGGCTAAGTAGGCACAAATTTCTGCAAAGATTTTGTGATTTGCTGAATGAAATAAGAAGTTTTTTGAAGGAGAGGGGAGATGACCAAGCAGAGTTGGAAGATGAGGAGTGGTTATGTGATCTGGCATTTCTCGCTGACTTTACAGGCGAACTAAGTGATATGAACCTTGAACTACAAGGTAAAAACAAATCCATTGGCGAGATTATGAGTACGGTTTCATCCTACAAGAGCAAATTTGAGCTAATGATGACTGACCTTGGAAACAACACTTTTGATCATTTTCCTAATACGCAAGACCATCTGGGACAATATCCAAATTTTGTTTTTCATAAGAATTATGTGACAGAAATATGTTCTGTTATCCAGGAATTTGAAAATAGATTCTGTGACTTCCAAAAAATTGGAACAGTTCTGGAGTACTTGTCATACCCATTCAAAGTAGATGTGGACATTAAAGAAACTGCAGCTGCTATCAGTAAAAATTACTCATTGAACAAGCCATCTTTTGAAATATTAACCCTTAAAAATGACATTTTTCTCAAGACAATGCTGAGCAAGAATTGTTTTGGAAGCTAGTGCCTAGAGACAAATTTCCCAACTTGAGAAGATGCAGTGAAGCTGTACACTCCTGTTTCAGTTCAGCTTATTTGTGTGAATCTGCGTTTTCCCATCTGAAAATGACAGAGTACACAACTTTCCAACATGACAGATGAACATCTCCAGGATTCCTTGAGACTGGCCCTCACACAATATTCACCCAACTTCAAAAAGCTGGTGGATGAAATGCAGTCTCAGACGTCTCACTAATGAGCAAGAGCGAAATATTAAAGATTGTGCAAGATCAGCCTGAATCAATACTCGACCTAAATTTAACACAAATTACTCAATAAAAGTTTAAAAAGTTATTAAACAGTTAAAGAAAGTTATTACTCAATAAAACTTTAAGAAAAAATGTACTTCCATTTCGTCTCTCCGGGCCAGTCCAGGCAAGTGAGGGTTGTCAACCTTCTCTAGCAGCTGAGGACTGTAAAACTAAAGTTTTGCTGAACAGGATATCTGGCTCCCTCTGCTGGCCGAACCTCAGTCTTACAGTCCTCAGCAGCTGAAGACGACGTCTCTTGTCTGGCTCCCGGTGAAGTTTCAAGTTTTGTTGTTTTATTTTCAATCCGGATTGGGTCTGGAGGGTTCAGGGTTCTAGCAGGGCTCTTACCTCCAGTCTCCTTCGTTTACTTTGCCTGTTTTTTGGGCATTTTGTTTTTTTCCCAGCGCTAGAGGCAGAGCCTGCCTCGTCCCCAGCGCCGTGCCCTGAGGGGAAGTGGTGTCAGGTTCTGGGAGCCCCAGAAACCGTCGATCAGCCTCCGGAGCCGCAGGCACGCCACCGCTAGCAGCGGGGGGTCAGCTGCCGGGTTGGAACACTTCTGTGTGCGGCGGATCCCTCGGGCGCAGGTTAGTCACTGCCGGGTGTCTTGGGCCAGCGGGCGGTTTTGAGCGCGCTTCGCGCGGTGCCATTTTCGCCGGCAGCGTTTTTGTTATTTTTCATTTCGGGGAGTTTTGTTTTTTTTTTTCGGGGCTGTTAGTCGCGCGGCTTTCATTCCCTCCTTCGTCTAGCTTTGCGGCAAGCCCACATGGATCATCGGGCAGACGCGACGGAGCCTAGAGGGAGTATTTCTTCGGCTCCGGATTTGGCGGGAAAAGCGGACATGCCTTCAGCGTCGGTTTCCCCCGGCTCACAAAAGCTGCTCCAAGCGGAAGGCTAAGTCTAAGAAGCCTATTAATGTGGAGGAAGCTCCTTCACCTTCCGTTCCTGCTAGTCAGGAATCCTTGGAGAACACTTTTTCTGCAGCTTTTATTTTGGCCATGCACAAGGCCTATTGTTTAAAATGGCATCAGGCTCAGGTTAAGGACGCTGCTCCACTCCTCACCCAAAATCTTAATGCAGCTTCTGCCCATCTGGACCCGGGGGAGGGCCCCTCCAGCGCGCTCCAGGGCACCCAGGGGACTTCCGATAGCGTCGGGTTATCAGTCCCTGAGATTCCCAGTGCTGAGGAGGGCGAATTTCTTTTAGACCCGGTCCTAGAGCAATGGGCTGATCTTGAAGAGGGTGAGTTGGGGTCCGCTGAGGATCCCAGCCTTTTCAGAGTGTTTCGTAAAGAAGAGTTGGGAGCATTAATCTCTCAAACCCTGGCCACCTTGAATATTGTCTTGCCTCCAGCTCCGGATCAGCCGTTGGAGGATCCTCTGCTCCAAGGTTTTAAAACGGAGCAGAAGTGTTTTCCAGTACACCGTGTCATGAAACAAATGGTGGAATCTGAGTGGGAATGCCCAGAAGCAACACTGCGGGGGGCGAGGGCTATTGCCCGCTTGTACCCATTGCCGCAGGAGGAGCTCGACTTGCTTCGGCTACCTAAAGTGGATGCCTTGGTGTCAGCAGTCACCAAGAAAACCACCATTCCCGTTGAGGGCGGTGCGGCCCTCAAAGACTTGCAGGATAGGAAGCTGGAGGCTCTGCTCAAGCAGACCTTTGAAACGTGCGCTCTGTCTCTACGGGCGGCTTTTTGTGGGGCATACGTGTCCCGGGCTTCCATTCGGTGGATTCAAGGGGCCCAGGGCAGGGATGGCGTGGAGGACAGCGCGAAGCTCGAATCCGCGGCGGCCTATCTCGCAGACACCTTTTATGACCTGGTTCGAGTGTCCGCGAAGTCTATGGCTTCGGTGATTGCGGCTCGGCGTTTCCTTTGGTTGCGCAATTGGTCGGCGGACGTTTCCTCGAAGGCCCGTCTCACTAAGCTGCCCTACAGGGGCTCCCTGTTGTTTGGGGAGGCCCTAGAGAAGATTGTGAAGGATTTGGGTGACTCAAAAGGGGGTCGTCTCCCAGAGGACAAGCCTAAGAGTCAACGGCCTGCGGGGGGCTCCAAATTGGTGGGGCGGGAGCCTCGCAGGTTCCGCGGTGCCCGCTTTGCCCCCTACCCGAGAGGCCGCTCGATGGCTCGGGGTCAGTCCTTTCGAGGGGCTCGGGGATTTGGCAGAGGTTATTTCCAATCCCAGCAGCCCTCCGGTAAAAAGCCCCAATGACGTGAGGTTGGCCCAGATGGAACTCCCAATAGGGGGTCGTCTGCAACGGTTCCTTTCAGTCTGGGCCTCCATAACCACCGATCTCTGGGTTCTCGAAGTCATCCGGGATGGTTATGCCCTAGACTTCGTGCACCCCTTACGGGAGGCTTTCGTGGCGTCTCCCTGCGGTTCTGCGGAAAAGACGGCAGCGGTGTTCGAGACCCTTCAACGCTTATTACGCCTTCAGGCGGTCGTGCCGGTTCCATTCGACCAGTTAGGGTCCGGTCGATACTCCATTTATTTCGTGGTGCCAAAGAAGGGGGGGACTCTTCGTCCTATCCTAGATCTCAAACACGTAAACCGCTGCTTGCGAATTCCGCACTTTCGCATGGAAACACTCCGTTCCGTGATCTGCTCCGTACAGCCCTCGGAGGTCCTTACCTCCATCGATCTGACCGAGGCCTACCTCCATATTCCAGTGCGGCAGGAGCACCAGCGGTTCCTGCGGTTTGCGGTTCCCATGGGTCACTTTCAGTTCCAGGCGTTGCCGTTTGGTCTGGCCACGGCGCCGCGGACCTTCACGAAGGTGATGGTGGTGGTGGCAGCGGCCTTGCGGCGAGAGGGGGTGCAAGTGCACCCTTATCTCGACGACTGGTTGATTCGGGCGCCGTCAGTTGCGGAGTCCGCCGTAGCCACTGCCCGAGTGGTGGCTCTGCTCGAGCAGTTGGGCTGGGTAATAAATCAGTCGAAAAGCCATCTACGACCGACTCAGCGACTCCTGTATCTAGGGGCTCTGTTCGACACGAGCGTAGGAGCAGTGTTCTTGCCCGAGCTTCGGGTGAAGAAGCTCTTGGGTCAGGTGCTAGCTTTTCGGCGTTTGAAGGCTCCGACGGCTTGGCGTTACTTGCAACTGCTCGGGTCCATGGCGGCGGCTCTGGACTTAGTGCCCTGGGCTCGGGCACATATGAGACCTTTGCAGAATGCTTTGCTCTCGAGGTGGTCTCCTCAGGATCACCCCCTGTCCCGCAGATTGCCGCTCGCTCCGTCCGTGAGCGACAGTCTGCTCTGGTGGTTGGAGCCCGCTCATCTCAGGGCAGGCATGCCCTTGCGGTCTCCGGAGTGGCTCCTTCTAACAACGGATGCCAGTCTCGCTGGCTGGGGAGCTCACTGCCAGTCCCACTTAGCTCAAGGGCTCTGGTCGCCGGAGGAGTCGACCTCATCCATCAATTTGTTGGAGCTGCGAGCGGTGCGGTTGGCGCTGCAGGAGTTTCGCATGCTCGTCGAGGGGAAGGCAGTGCGAGTCTTCTCCGACAATTCCGTGGCAGTGTCTTACATCAACAAACAGGGCGGTACCGGCAGCATTCTCCTGTTGGAAGAGAGTCTCCGTTTGTTGACCTGGGCGGAAACGCACCTGGTCGCCCTTTCCGCGGCCCATGTGGCGGGCCGCGACAATGTTCAAGCGGATTACCTCAGCAGGCATGCCGTGGATCCTGGGGAGTGGGAGTTGAATGCGGCGGTGTTCCACGATCTCGTTCTCCGATGGGGACAGCCGGCTATGGATCTGATGGCTACCTGCGACAATGCGAAGGCCAGCAGGTTCTTCAGCAGGCGGAGGGAGCATATGTCCGAGGGTCTCGACGCCCTGGCACAGCCGTGGCCTCCGGTCCGGCTCCTCTATGTCTTCCCTCCATGGCCCTTAATCGGGCGCGTTCTCAGGCGGATAGAGCGCCACAGGGGGCGGGTAATTCTGATCGCCCCGGACTGGCCGCGTCGGCCGTGGTACGCCGATCTGGTCCGTCTGCTAGTGGACCGTCCCTGGCGGCTTCCGGCGCGGGAGAATCTCTTAGCTCAGGGTCCGCTTCTCATGCCGGACGTGGACCGCTTCTCGCTTACGGCTTGGCTCTTGAGCGGGAGAGGTTGAGGCGTCGGGGTTATTCGCCTTCGGTTATCGACACTCTCCTTCGAGCCAGGCGTTCGTCTACTTCGCTGGCGTATGTTCGCGTGTGGCGGGTCTTTGAGCATTGGTGTGGAGACCGCGATATTCGGCCAGGTTGCTCTCTCATTCCTGACATCCTGTCTTTTCTGCAAAGCGGGTTTGAGAAGGGTTTGGCTCTTGCTACTCTCAGGGTTCAGGTCGCGGTGCTGGCTTGTTTCCGAGGTAAGATTCGGGGATGTCTTCTTTCTCGTCATCCTGATGTCGTGCGTTTCCTTCGCGCAGTCCAGAACTTGCGCCCCCCCTTTCGCGCGCTCGTACCCGCTTGGGATCTTAATCTGGTGTTAGAAGCCCTTGCGCGACCTCCCTTCGAGCCAGCTCGGGAGGTTTCCCTTAAAGAATTGTCCTGGAAGACTGCTTTCTTGGTGGCATTCTGTTCGGCTCGACGGGTCTCCGACCTACAGGCTCTTTCGTGTAGGGAGCCTTTCTTGCATTTCTCGCGTGAGAAGGTGGTCTTACGTCCCGTGCCTTCCTTTCTGCCGAAGGTCGTTTCCAGTTTCCATATAAACCAATCGATTTCTCTGCCGACCTTTCCGGTTGGCGAAGGGTCGCCTATGGATTCAGTTCTCCGGAAGTTGGATTTAGGTCGGGTGCTTAAACGGTATCTTCGTCGGACGCAACCCTTCCGTAAAACGGACAGGCTGTTCGTTTTGTTTGGGGGGCCTCGGAAGGGGGAAGCTGCCTCCAAGGCCTCCATTGCGCGTTGGGTTAAATGTGCGGTGTCGGCGGCTTATCGCGCAAGCGGTCGGTCGCCGCCGGAGTTTTTCAGGGCCCATTCCACTCGTAGTCAGGCGACGTCATGGGCGGAACTGGCTCTTGTTCCACCAGTGGATATCTGTCGAGCGGCGACTTGGTCGTCGTTGCACTCCTTTGCGAAGCATTATCGCTTAGACGTGCGAGCGGCGGATGACGCTAAGGTGGGAGCGTCCGCAGTTATTGCTGGTCTCGCCGGTCCCTCCCGGGGGTAGTTACTGCTTTGGTACTTCCCTCACTTGCCTGGACTGGCCCGGAGAGACGAAATGGAAGAAGAAATTAGACCTTACCTGCTAATTGTCTTTCCTTGAGTTCTCTCCGGGCCAGTCCAGGCCCCGCCCGTTCGACCTTGGCGAGACTCCGTTTTTGTTCTCCGAGGTTTTTCTTGGGGGAGTGCGTCGCATTACTGAAGAGTCCATCTTGGGCTTCCGCTCCCTTTCAAGGCTTACGGCGCTCTCTGGGGCTTCCTCCTTGGGGGGAGGGGCTCAGGTATTTTTTTAGTCAGGGTACGTTCTCTACGTGCTCAGAGGGGTCGGGCAGACTTTGTTCGCTCTTTTGGCGGGGAAAAAGGCCTGGCTTATATTAAAAAAAAAAAAAAAAAAAAAAAAAAAGAAAAAGAATAAATTCCTGGTCCATCGGTTACGCTTGGCCTCTTGGGGGGCTAAGGGTTTGTTTTCTCGTTTCTGCTGCTTTGTAATTTTAGACTGAGGTTCGGCCAGCAGAGGGAGCCAGATATCCTGTTCAGCAAAACTTTAGTTTTACAGTCCTCAGCTGCTAGAGAAGGTTGACAACCCTCACTTGCCTGGACTGGCCCGGAGAGAACTCAAGGAAAGACAATTAGCAGGTAAGGTCTAATTTCTTCTTTCCATTTCCCCTCGCAGTTCTTACTGGATCTTCTTCTCTGTTTTTGCTTAACAGCTGATCACATCCAAGTAAATGACAGAAAGTTCATTAAAAATGTGTGTGTTGGGGTGGCGGAGCCCGATGTCCAGCGGGATGGTCGCATAACGCTGAGGCTCCCGAGAGGCCTACTCAGAATCCTGAATTAACACCGGACAAACTTGAATTTCTGCTCTGATCTTGCCGGGGCACATTGGTGAGATGGCGGGGACCAAACCCACGCGCCTGGAATTTGGATCTCCAGCGGCTTCTCACGGTAAACGCTCCAAAACTGAACCCCCGTCCCCGCAGAAGGGGCTGGCTTTGCGCGAGGGCCCCGAAATGCAGCAGGAAATCCTCGCAGAAATTAGAGGGGTTAAGGACCTCGTGCAGTCAAACGGTGAAGCACTTCGAGCGCTGAGGGAAGATCTTGGTGTACTGCAAGGCAGGCTAGAGGGGCTCTCTTCGCGTCAGGACAAAATGGAGAGTATATTAGACTCCCATGCGGTCCGGCTGTCCAAACTCGACAAAGTTGAACGTCAGGTGCGGGCCTTGCAGAAAGAAGTGGAAGATGGCAATAATAGAGCGCGCCGCAACAACCTACGACTCGTGGGCATACCGGAGGGAGCGGAATTGGGAGACATGAAGGAGTTTTTAAGTAAAATCCTCCCTTCCCTGCTCCAAATCACCTTTACCAAAGAATTGGAGATCGATCGCGCTCATCGTGTACCCACAAACATAACGCTCAACAGGAAGACCCCGCGGCCTATCATCTTTCGACTTTTGAGATATCAACATGTGGAACAAATTCTCAGTGCCTCCCTCCACAAGGTCTCCTTCTATCCTGACTTGGCTAAACCCACGGTCGACCGCCGAAAGCGCTTTCTGGAATTTCGGCCGAGGCTTCAACAACTACAAGCACGCTATGGCCTGATGTACCCGGCCAAGCTCCGAGTCACGCTTCACAATCAGACAAGAACATTTGAGGACCCTGATCTACTAGCGGAGTTTTTGGACTCTAAAGAAGCCGACTTGATGCGCTGACTTCCAGAATATTCCTGCCAGTACTCTCACATCCGATGTACCTGCCATATTGGATTTGCCGCGGCTCAGCGAAGAGTCTGTCGAGGGCGGTTTGTTGCCTTATTTTGAAGATATCTGGGACCCGACTCCATCTACCCATAGTAGCCTCGACGAGTATCAGAGACAGTGTTTCTTATGGACTCTGGTGTTTCTTTTCTTTTATTATGTCTCTATCTTCCTCTCTAGGGCCTCCTCCCGCAGACATCTGGTCGCCATATTCATTGGGGGTTTTGCTTCTTCTCTAAGTTACTTTGGTACATACTTTTCAATATGGGTGTATTGGCCAGCATACTTGGTGCTTATGTCATTATTGTACAGATTCTGATTATGTTGTAAGTTTTCAAGCGCCCTTACCTAAAATGTCTATTATCGATTGATGGCACCATGTAAGATTTTCTCATTGAACGTACAAGGAATCAATAATCCGATAAAACGGAGGAAACTCCTAAGCTATCTAAGTCATGAAGCTGCGGACCTGATTTTCCTCCAAGAAACACATTTCAATTCGAAGGAAACTCTTAACCTCAATATTAAACCTTACATGGTGGCCGCCTATTCCCCAGCCGTTTCTAGGAAATGTGGGGTTGCCATATTGGATAGGAAATCTCTGCATGCTACTATTGTTGCGACTTGCTCAGATACAGCGGGTAGATGGTCCAGAGTTCACCTCAAGATAGGTAACTTTAAAGTTACATGTATATGCCTTCATGCTCCTAATGTGGATGACCCTGCCCTTTTGCTATTATTGCTCAGGTCGCGCAGGCCTCTGCTAATACTTCATTGATATTGGGGGGGATTTCAATTTAGTTCTTGATCCCCTGATTGACAAATAGCCGCCTAGGACAAGTGGTCCCCCCAAGAGTCACATCGCGCTTACCTCTGTGATCAAAGATATTGTTCTAGTCGATCTATGGAGGTTACTACACCCCAATGAGCTTGACTTTACCTTCTTCTCTTCTCCTCACAAATCCCAGTTTCGCATAGATTTCTTTCTAATATCAACACTGTTAGTTCCTCAGGTGGACGCTGCAAAGATTCACTCCCAGCATATTTCAGATCATGCTGCTATTTCTTTTCAATACCACACTACTGCACTTCAAGGGAATCCGGGGGCCTGGTTCTTTGATAGAGCCCTATTAACTCAGCCAGAGTTCCGGTTAGAAATTCGAGCAGCCATACATGATTACTTCCAGACCCTGGTACTCCAGGGGGATCTGGACACCCCAACAGCTCTTCTCTGCAGCTCGTTGGAAAACCTTTTCTGATTTATACAGGGAATTTGCGTTACTAGCGAAATATTACTTTCAATTGATGCAGCTTCCATGCTGCCTCAAAAGTGCTCCAATCATGCCGCCCTCTGTCCCTACTAAGGATGGGCTATTAGAACTAATTCACTCTATTAGAAGTACACATGGGGTAGCCTCTAACTTTATAAACTATTATGTCAGGGTACAGATACTGCCACTTGTAGAGTCCAACAAGCCTGGGATCGCTAACCGCAAACCACTTTAACCCCTGTGCATTGGAGCGTTTTCTGGAGCAAAATAGTGCAGGTTTCCCGATCTGCCTCAGTTACCCAAACTCAACTCTCGTCTTTTTTGCACATAGATGTTCTTCTATTCCAGGAAAATAGCTAAATGGAACACAATTGCCAGGGACCAGTGTAGGTCTTGCCATACTGATGTGGGAACCCTCGCTCATGTTCTTTATGAATGTCCTTAACTACAGGTTTACTGGGGGCGGGTCTGGGGTCGTATTTCATTTATCTTACACCTTCACGAGCCTCTTTCTTGGAGGACTGTGGGACTCCGCTCAGTGGCGGAGGTCCCCTCTCTTCCTAAGAAGGGTCGCTTTCTCCTGATTTCATGCTGGGTATAGCCATATGTTTAATCACGAGGACTCGGAAGGATAACTCTCGACTTACTGTCAATGAATAGTGGAACCTTGTCTGCTTATATAGTAAATATGAGCAGATATCTCGGAGAGCTATTTTCCATACCCAAATTCATTCTCGCTTGTCTAAATGGCAGATGCTCAATGACCATGTACAATCTGCTCATTGCTTCGACATGTCTGTTTAATGTACACTCATCATGTTTCAGATCGCCGTTAGGTTTTGTAACACAATAATGTCAATACACGCCCGCTTCGAGAATGATTTAGTTTTCTAGAGAAGAAGCAGGGGGGAGGGGGGTGGCAGGGGTTTACTTTGGTGTATGTATCACATTCCATGTATGTATTTGTCTTTTAGTTGTATGTCTTCCTTTCCTTTGTTGTTGTAAAACGAAAATAAAGAATTAAAAAAAAAAATGTGTGTGTTGGGGGGGGATCTTCCAACTTTATTGGGTTAAAATTGAATTTGAAACTAATTTATAATTTAATTTTGATGGTGGTAGATCACCGGCACTTTTGGCCGGAAAAAGTATATCACGATCTGTTCGAAGTTGGACATGCCTGGCCTAGTGGATGGGCTCGCCATGAACATAGTAACATATAGGGGTATGTTTACTAAATTGCAGTAATGTTACAGACCGCGTGTTATGTAACATTAACGATCGTTAGGTAACAACACGCGGTATGTAACGTTAACATGCGTTAACGTTACTTAACGATCGTTAACGTCCCTGGCCGCAGTAAACACCGCAGAGGGTGGGGGGAAGGGGTCAATGGGTGGGGAGTGGGTGGGGAGAGGCTCCCTGCACACTAATGCGCTGAACTGAAGGGCTGAATCCTACCGCGAATGAAAACCTGCCGTTAGATGCACATTTGCAGGAGAGAGAAACCTTTTCAGTGCTAGCAATGTACAGCATAGACAGGGAGCCCAAGAAACGTGATAGTAGTGCTCCATTTCCAGCAACAGCATAGTGCCCAAGTATGAAAGGCCACTATGGCAATGGTGCAAGTGGGGCATAGGGGGCTGCAAGCGGGACATGTAGTGGGGGCAGCTGGGGCACAGGGTGGACTAGGTGGGCGTCTAGGTGGCACATAGGAACACAGAAACCAGAAATCAGCATGACAGCGGCTGACAAAGGCCAAACACAATCCACCTACATCTACCTGGTCCACCCGAGC
Organism: Ichthyophis bannanicus; assembly: GCA_033557465.1. Taxonomy (NCBI): domain Eukaryota; kingdom Metazoa; phylum Chordata; class Amphibia; order Gymnophiona; family Ichthyophiidae; genus Ichthyophis; species Ichthyophis bannanicus. Next base: position 135,920,769 of record CM066036.1, on the reverse strand, counting down.
TAACAGTTGCCAGGTCACTGACCTGACATACCCCCAGCCAACCCTCCCCCAAGTGGAAAGAACAGACTATTGGTAGGCGGTGATGGGGGGGGGGATGTGAGGATGCTCATGTATGCCCCATGCCCCAGACCCAGCTCCCTAGGCGACCACCTACCCACACATTGGATGGCCTGGGACTGCGCACTACCAGCACCGACAGCATATGGCCATGTCAGCATGGCAGGGGGGGTGTGCCCGTGCTGGAGGGGGCAGTGGCACCTGCCTGCAGTGGACCTAGGCCATGCCCTGTACCAGTATGTGATGTACAGTGCAACATAAAAAGTCTGGCTGAGGAAAGTTACAGGTAACCTCAGGGACCACCATGCATCTGTGGCAACAGTGTGGTGCAATATACCCAGTGAGTGTGTCCAGAAGCAGAGGGTCACAGGTTCAAGCCCCAGCTGTGGTTCCTGCAGAGCATGTCCCTATGTTTTACCCTACAATGCAGATACAACAGCAACATGTGCAAAGCCCAAAGCAGCAGCAAACAGGGGTACAAACACCCACTCACATAGGCTCCACAATCCAAAGATGCATGGAGAGTCAGGCTGTTGGCCCCAGCATTGAGCTGCAGTTATCACCAGGGCACTACTACTACCTCCTGCACAGTTTAGCAATGTCGGCATTGTGATCAGGACCAGTGTGGTGGGCAGGGTTGCCAACCACCCCTATCTGTGCACAATGCTGCAATAGGAGTGTGTGTGTATATGTCTATCCATTGTTTTGTGGCTGCCCACACTTCACCGGGCCCACAATGTCCCACTGTTACCAGCGTTAGCCTGAATATGTGCATAATGAGGAGCAAAGTGTTGTGGGTATGGCCCGGACAGGGCGGATTGGCCAGGATGCATCTTCACAGGGTGTGGGGAAATGGTTGGGACACTGTAGTGCCCGACCACTGCCTGCATGGACAGGGTGGCCACAGCATGGCATGCTGGGAGGGCACTCACTCTGACCGAGCAGTGACCATGGCATGTCTAGGTTCCCACATCAGCTGTAGACAGCTATTCAGCATGTGCATTGCTTCATGGGTACTGGTGGGGTTACCCTATCCTGGCACTCAGAGCAGACAGTTTGTGCGGTGACCTGCAGTCCTTCTGTACCCAGCCATTGCTGTGACATACACCACAGAGGTATAGCCTACTGGTTAATACAATGCCATTCTTAGCAATGTTCGTGGGTTCAATTCCTCATTGTTCCCTCCTCTCATGTCTGTCTTACTCAAATAGTGTGCATGCCTGTAACAGTCGTATTTTTGCAGATTTGTACTGCCAGCCCATAATACCCTCGCAACAATTGCCAACATTCCCTCGGTCTGTCTATCTGTGTCTGTCAGCTGTGTAGAGTCCTGTCTGCCTGTGCAGGCTGTCACCCCATGTCCTGCACTGCTACCCTTTCCTGCATTGCGCCTCTTCATGCTTGCCTCGCCTGTGCCTGATCTGCATGGCACCACCACTCCTCTGTCTACCTATCATTGTAACTATCCTGCCACCTCCGCCTCCACTGGGGGACACGTATTCCCATTGTCTGCCACCAACTGTCTTTCCAGTACTTTACATTGCCAACACCCTGTGCTGTGGTACGGTTGCCCCCACCATGTTTGTCATCAGTACTGGCAGCCATATGGGATGCCCACAGATATGGCAGGTCCAGCGGCTCCCAGCTCTCCCTCCTTCACTCACCTGTTCATTGCCTTTCCTGAGTGCTCTATCTAGTGTTAGGGCTACATCTGTCTCTGTTCCTCACAGGTCATGCATGTCATCCTGCAGCACCTTGTAGCCCTTAGGCCACACTAACCTAGGGCACCATAACCTTGTTAGGCCACTGTAACCTATGGTTCCATAACCCAGGGTGCCTTCTAAAGTGCCCTGTCCGGGCAATGACATTGAATATCCAGGTTAGGTGCCAAGGGGATTCATCCATAGAGCCTAACTGGGTAGTGGTGATATTGGACCCTACCTGGTTAGCCATTCACAGCTAGAACTAGGCTAGTTTTAACTGTGGATGGCTAACCAGGTAGTGGTCCAATATCGTTGCTATCCGGTTATCAGGACTCCCTGCCTCCACTCCATGCCAGAACACCCCAACATGCCCCGATGCTATCCGGATAGCATCGGGGCACATAGGGGACATAAATGCGCATATTCAATGGCACTAACCATGTAGCTGCCATTGAATATTCCCATCTAAGGCATTTACCCAGTTTACAGGTTGTAAACCATGTAAATACCTTTTGAATACAGAAACATAGAAACATGATGACAGAAAAAGACCACATGGACTATCTAGTCTGTTCTTCCATATCAATCACTACAACATTCCCCTTTTTTCCTTTAGAGATCCTCTGTGTTTGTCCCATGCTTCTTTGAATTCAGATACTGTCCTCATCTCTACCACCTCCATTGGAAGACTATTCCACGGATCCACAACTCTTTCCATAAAGAAATATTTCCGCATATCACTCCTGAATCTATTCCCTTTCACCCTCATCCCATGTCCCCTTGCTTTCAATCGAAAGAGGCTCTCCTCCTGTGTATTTATGCCACGGAGGTATTTAAACATCTCAATCATATCGGGCCATTTAAGTTTATCTCCTTTGGTTTTTGGTGAGACCTCATTTTGAGTATTGTGTGTGATTTGGAGACCACACTTTCAGAGGGATATAAATAGGATGGTGTCAATATAGAGGGTGGCTACCAAAATGGTCAGTGGGCTTCATCATAAGGCAAATAGGGACAGACTTAAAGAGCTCAATATGTATACTTTGGAGAAAAGGCAAAAGAGAGGTGATGTAATAGAGATGTTTAAACACCTCTGAGGCATAAATGCACAGGAAGAGATCCTCTTTCAATTGAAAGAAAGATCTAGAACTAGGGGCTTAGGATGAAGGGGAAAGGGGATAGACTCAGGAGTAATATGCAGAAATATTTCTTTATGCAAAGAGTGATAGATCCATACAGGGCCGGCCTGTCCATTGTGCGGGAAATTTGCCCGCACAAGGCCCTGTGCCTCAGGAGGCCCTGTGCCTGCCTGACCTGCTTCAGAGGGAGCTGGGGAGGCCCAAAGCCCGATGCCCCGGCTCACCTCTGCAGAGCTGTGGGAGGAAAGAATGGTGTTTTCCTCCTTTCCCGTGACTTTGTTAAAGTTGAGCTCGCTGGTGCGCTGAGTGCCGGAAGGTTAAACGGGGGCATTTCTCGCAAGTTGGGCTCAACTTTAATAGAGTCACGGGAAAGAATAAAAGTGCCATTCTTTCTTGCGGCTCTGCAGAGGTGAGCCGACATGCCAGGTTTTGAGCCTCCCCATCTCCCTCTAAAGCTGGTCAGACAGGTGTCAGGTTCTTTGGGGGGGGGGGAGGGTTGGGGAGGCAAGTACTGGAAATGGGCTGATCGGGAGAGTTGGAGAGGCTAGGACTGGAAATGGACTGATTAAGGGAGCTAGTACTGGTAATGGGCTGATAGGGGGCTAGTACTGGAAATAGGCTGAAACTGAAAATGGACTGATTGGGGGGCTAGTACTGGAAATGGGCTTATTGGGGGAAGGGTTAGGACTGGTAATGGGCTTATTGGGGCTAGCACTGGAAATGGGCTGATGGGGTGCTAGAACTTGAAATGGGCTGATGGGGAGGCTAGGACTGAGCAGGGTAGGAGAGAGCTGCTGGCCCTGGGGGCTAGGACTAGAAATGGGCTGATGGTGGGGGAGGGGAGGGGAGGAGAGAGCTGCTGGCCTTAGAAGAAGACTGGGGGATAGGACTGCAAATGGGCTGATGCAGGGGATGGGAGAATTGGACTGGAAGGGAACGGATGCTGGGAAGAGCTGGAACTAGAAGGGAGCTGATGTTTGGAGAAGGACTAGAATGGGATGGGGCTGGCGAGAGATAAAAAGAAGCTGGGGGAGTGAGGAGGGAAAGGGGAAAAGATATTTTGTGTGGGAGGGAAGAAAAATCTACGATTTGCCAGGTATTAGAAGAGTAAGTGGGGATTGAGGATGGAGTGGTGAAATTTGAGTAGATGAAAAAGGAATTAAGAAAGAAATGGATGAAAGAGCAAAAGGGGAAAGATCAGTATGTTAGAGCAGATGTAGAGAGAGAATGGAGAAACTAGAAAAAAGAAAAGACATATGGTGGTAGACAATGGCGAGTTAGCAGAAGACATGAAGAAACCAGAAGAAGGCGACTGGGGCAATTACAACTGAAAACTAAAATGCCCAAACAACAAAAGGTAGAAAAATACTTTTTTATTTTGAATTTATTAATTGGAATATGTCAGCTCTGGGAAATGTGCACTGCTAACATCTTTATGTTTTGTTTAGAACAAGAGGAAATTAATTTATGGTTTTAATTCTCCAGTGTTGTTGTGCATTCCAAGTTTGGCTTTTGGGATTCCCAGTTTAATTATTGTCTTCATATTTCTAAATTGTGATGTGATGATCTATGTTTTGCAGGTGTAACTGAGCTGCAGTATTTTGTTCATGTAGTTTTTGGGAACTGCTGACACCTAATCAGGAGTTAGTGGGCCTGATTACCTGAGAGCAGCTGAGGCCTGCATAAAGGACTTCAGAGCCCTGCCCTGTTGAGGCATTCCTAACAGGGGCTCTACAGGTCAAACAACAGTAAGGATTTGAGGGTTTATTTTTATTAAATTGCTAGCTCTCTGACTGGGAGCTCTTAAAAGGGTTTTGCTATATTTTTAAAGAAAAGTTACATTCTTTTTGGTGCTTTAGTAGAAATATTTTCTTTAGTGGAGTAGGTTTTAAACTGTGGTAACTTCCTCAGCTCTTGGGAACTGCTGACACCTAATTAGATGTTTTTCAGATATGTTAGTGAGAACAGGAAGGGCAAAAGTGGTATTGTCAGACTCAAGGGTGAAGGGGAGGAATATGGAGAAGCTGATGAGGATAAAGAGGAATTGCTTCACAAATATTTCTGTTCTGTGTTCACAGATGAAGAACTAGGAGCAGGACCTCAGAAAACACCCACAAACAGAAACAGAAGCGAGGGACATCTTGAACAATTTTCAGAAGACTGTGTTCGTGAGAAACTAGCTCAACTTAAAGTAGACAAAGCAATGGGACCAGATGGGATACACCCTAGAATACTGAGGGAACTTGGGGACGTTCTAGCAGCTCCACTGACTGACCTTTTCAATGCCTCATTAGAGTTGGGAGTGGTGCCAAAGGACTGGAGAGAGGCTTATGTGGTGCCTTTACAGAAAAGCAGAAGTAAGGATGTGGTTGAAAACTACAGGCCAGTTAGTTTAACTTCGGTGGTGAGTAAATTATTGGAAACGCTGTTGAAAGAGAAAATAGAGAGGTTTCTGGAGTCTAGCGGATTACAGGATCCGAGGCAGCATGGATTCACCATAGGCAGATCTTGTCAAACAAATCTGATTTAATTTCTTTGACTGGGTGACCAGGGAGTTGCACCGAGGGAGAGCCCTAGATGTGGTGTATTTAGATTTCAGTAAAGCCTTTGACACTGTTCCTCACAGGCGACTTATAAACAAACTGAGCACCCTAGGAATGGACCCTAAAATTACTGCTTGGGTTAGAAATTGGTTGGGTGGGAGGCGAAAAAGAGTACAGGTAAATGGAACTCACTCTGAGGAGAAGGATGTTACCAGTGGTGTGCCCCAGGGATCTGTCCTTGGTCCGATTCTTTTTAACATCTTTGATAGTGATATCGCGGAAGGGCTGTTGGGTAAGGTTTGCCTCTTTGCGGATGATACCAAAATCTGCAATAGAGTAGACACCCAGGAAGGTTCAGATAACATGAGGAGGGATCTAGCTAAGCTTGAAGAATAGTCTAGAATTTGGCAGCTGGGATTTAATGTTAAAAAATGGAAGGTCATGTATTTGGGCTGCAGCAATCCAGGAGAGCAATATAGTATAGGGGGTGAAGTACCTTTGTCCACTAAAGAAGAGCGGGACCTAGGCGTGGTTGTGTCTGATGATCTTAAAGTAGCTAAGCAGGTGGAAAAGGCGACAGCAAAAGCTAGAAGGATGCTTGGGTGCATACGGAGAGGAATGGCTAGCAGGAAAAAGGAGGTGATAGTGCCTCTGTATAAGTCTTTGGTGTGACCTCATTTGGAGTATAGGGTGCAATTCTAGAGACGACACCTTCAAAAGGATGTGAACAGGATGGAGTTGGTGCAGAGGGTGGCTACTAAAATGGTTAGTGGGCTTCATTATAAAGCATATGAGGATAGACTTAAGGATCTTAATATGTACACCTTAGAGGAAAGGCAGGATAGAGGTGATATGATTGAGATGTTTAAATATCTCCGTGGCATAAATGTTCAGGGGGAGAGCCCCTTTCAATTGAAAGCAAGTTCTGCTACGAGGGGACATGGGATGAGGGTGAAGGGGGATAGATTCAGGTGTGATATGCGGAAATATTTCTTTATGGAAATAGTGGTGGATCCATGGAATAGTCTCCCAGTGGAGGTGGTAGAGATGAAGACAGCAACTGAATTTAAAAAAGCGTGGGACAAACACAGAGGATCTCTAAAGGAAAAAAGGGGACTGTTGTAGTTGTTGATATGGAAGGACAGACTAGATAGGCCATGTGGTCTTTTTCTGTCGTCATGTTTCTATGTTTCTTTGTGACAGTCTCACTTGTTCTCTTTCTCCTTTAGGAAATGTATTGTAATTCTCTAAGATGTATTGGTTTAATATTTGCACTGTTGCTAGGTTTGATAGGTAGGGTTTGGTGCTTTCTGAGTCCTGTTATGATACGGCAGGTTTGCTATGGATTCTAAATGGGCAGGGTTTATAGTACTTCTTAATGTGCCTGGCAGTTGACACTGCAGTATAGTAATGTAGAAATCTGGTAGTCTTTTTATCCTCAATGCCCATGCAAATGGTATTTCGACACTAATTAAGAGGCGTGTTTAACATTTGTGAATGCGTATTAACTTTTAGTAATGTGCGTTAAGTGCAGGAACACCCACTTATTTCTATCGGCGTAGTGGCACTTAACACACATTAATATTTAGTAAACATGCCCCTAAGTCATTGCCAAGAGAAAAAAGAGGCTAGTGAAGGGCTCCTTTGAAAGCCGCCTAAAATTTTAGATAGGCAACATATACATTTTAAAATAAATTAAATTAAATTTATGCAAATGAGGTGCAATGGCTATGCAAATGAGACCCCGCAATGAGTTTCTGCACATATCATTGGGCCTCCCCTGGATGCACGGAATAATTTCCTAGTGGTTTATTGCCCACTTCTGGCTGATCCTTTCTCTGAGGGCAGCAGATATTAAGACAAAATTAGCTCTGTATTTGACTTGCGAAAACCCCCAAAACAAAACTGGAAATGTAGGGCCCAATTATTCAAAGGCTGTAAACAGTGTCAATGCCCCTAAGCGGGATATTCAGTGGCAGTATTGCCGAGTAATGCTGCTATTTGCCCCAGTGCTAACCGCTTAGCATCGGGGGCATTCCAGGGGCTGCACCCGGGGATTAACCGTGCAGCGGTGATGTTCAGCTGCTGCCTGGTTATCCCTCAGCGGCAAAAGATAGGCACAGCAAAAGCTATCCTCATCTTAGAGGTGCATGGCCGTCACAAATGAATATTGGGTCCATAGCTCTTAATGGTTTTTAAAAGCAAAGCTCTGCACCTTGTAATCATCTTCCTCGCTGTTTGATGTAGGCCTTTGGAAAATGCAGGAATGTGGTAAGAAACAGAAAACCAGTATGAAATATAGTAAGAAGTGACAAAGATGGGGATAGTCAGGGCTGCAGTTTCCAGTCACTCTTCACTGTTGAGATTTCTAACCCATATCAGCCCTGTGCAGTGTGATGCATTAAATAAATATAAAGAGACACTTTCCTTACAGTATCCCCAAATCCTTCTTCCATCAAGTCCTCCAACAATATATAACAGTACAAAGAGGCTTCTCCTTCCCCTTTTCACTTTACTTTAAAATAAGACTGAATTAAAAAAAACTCATTTAAGAGAAAATTGTGACCCTTAGGGGCCCTTTTAACGGCATTACTAACATATGTTAAGTGCAAAACCCCCATGTTAGTTGTCGCGGACATGACCTGTATGTTCCCACTAGCTAACGTATGTTGGGGTACCCTAACGAGCAGCACAATAACTTGGAGGCGTCTAATGCCAGTTAAAGAGATGCCATTAGATGAACCCGTGCTAAGTGCCACAATAACTGCTCTTGTGTGCTGTATGTTGGCCACGCCCATGCTCCGCCTCTACCTGCCCACTGTCCACAATAGTGTGTACGTGCCAGTTCATGTGTGTTTCAGCTGTCAATAGCTGGTCTGCCCATCAGGAACATCCCAAGCTAAAAATATGATCTATGCAACTAACAAATCTTGTGCCCCCCTCCACCCACCCACATTCAGCAACTCTTTTTCAGCTTCCTGAAAGCCCAGTGATGAGATTAGCACTCCCTTCCATGCTTGTGCCCTGTGCGGCCGCTCTGCTCGCACAACCCTTGGTACAACCCTGTTGCTCATGCATTAGACTTCACCATGGCCAATTACTGCTCACTAAAATGCATGTTAACTGTTAACAGAATTTAGTAAAAGGCCCCCTTTAGAGTCTGTTCAAGCCCTAGCAGTCCTGACCCTGCAGATCTCTGGCTCTGATGATGTCACCCAGCTGTGATGGCAGCTGCTGGGTGACATGTTTACAGCAATAAGGAAGGGGCTATTTCTTGGAGTTTTTTTGTTATAATCAAAAATCCCAAATTCCCCTTTGGAAGTGTTTTATCAGGATTTTTTTTGTTATAACTGAAAATCAGAAGCTGTTTATGTATGCTAAAAAGCACCAGTCCCAGTACAGATCCCTGGGGCACTCCAGTATTCACCTTCCTCCACAGAAAAAATTGGTCATTTATCACTACCTCTGTGTTTTTTATCTTTTTACCAATTCCTTGTCTGCAATAGGATATTGCCTCCTACGGCTTTTTACTTTCCTCGGGAGTCTTTCATGAGGTACTTTTGTCAATCGCTTCTTGAAAATCCAGACACACTATAGCAATTGGCTCACCTTCATTCACGTTTGTTTATGCTTCCAAAAAGTGTAGCAGTTTGGTGAGAGAAGACTTCTCTTGGCTCAATCCATACTGACTTTGTCCCATTAAACTATGTCTATTTATGTGTTCGGTAATTTTGTTCTTTATAATAGTTTTCTAAAGTTTTTCCTGCTCTGATGCCAGGTTTACCACTCAGGTTTCCCAGACCTCTAGGAAAACCTTTTAAAAAATGTGTTTCTTTAAAGAAAGGGAAAAACAAGCTCAAAACTTGATGGGTTGCTCAGGGCGCTCATTTTTCATTAGTGGCTCGGTCTTTAAAAGGCTGCCATTCTGACTTATCACTGGTTAAAAAAAACTTCCACCCTGATGCACCCGTGACAGCAAAACGTGAGTCATGTCTGGCATTTGGCAAGGTTTTCCATATAATCCAGCACAGCACTGGGAAAGTCTTGGGTGGATGTCATGAACTTTGCAATTAATTCTAGCCATTTGGCATCTGATCTTTACTGTTGTGCTTGTGAATTCAATCTGGCTTCAGTGGTATCCAGTTTACTTCTAGATTGAATTCTGATGCGATCTGTTTATAAACCTGAGCCCTTTACAGCTGTTCTGTGACTTTTCGATTATATCTGTTCAACCTATTGGTTAAAAACTGCACTTACTAACCAGTAAAATGTGTTAGGACTGCTGATGATTCTTTAATTATACAAGAAAAAGCTATGGAAATGTAATTTGAAATATATCCAAAATATGGACAGCTCAAGAGATTACAGCAAAACATGTAAGCTACATAAATCAATCATCAGTATCTGTTCAGTAAAACACACTTCAGTATATGATCATTCCCTTATATATCCATATCGCGAGTGGAAAACCAGGACTGGCTCAGCCTCACTTTACAGACCCGGAGCTCTATGTTAAATGAAACCCTAACCTGGGGTTGGGTACATGAAAGGATACAGATAAGCATGCTGAGACTCACTGGCAGAGAAGGGACTGGACCTCAGGATTTACTGAGGCTTATCCTCCCTCTGGCAGGCTGTCCTCTATCTTAACCAGGGCTACTAACACATGTCCGTGCTGTACAGCTGCTGCTCTCCTATGGTGAGATATTTGAGGATACCTGTTCCCCCCCATCCTCCATAGAAAAGGAACACAGTGGATAACTCCAGTCCTTAGTGATAGGAAGTGATAGTGGTAGAAGCTGCAGAAAGAGAGCAAAAGGCAGCTGGGATGCAGGGCTAACTCATGCAAGCTGTGGGAGCCAGGAAGAAATGGAGTGAACTCTGTGGAAAGAGATAGCAGGGATGCAGGGTCTGCAGGTGGGTTCCAAAGAAGAGGAGCCTGGTGATGGTGGCAATGATGACTCCCTCTCTGTATGTGGCATGGCAGAACTGTACGTCTCTCTCAGTTCTTTGGCAGCTGCACTGAGTCCATAGATGAGAGAACTTCTGCAACATGGGCTCCTGTAGGAGTTTTGTTGGCTAGACTGGAAATTACAGTGTTGAGTTACTGCTATAATTGTACCTAGTATAGAGAGTGGAAAATCTAGACTGTCTGCATCAAATTGGGCAGTTGACCACCCATTGTGCTACTCGATAATTATTTATAAAGAGACTTCCAACCATTGCCGTTATTGAAAGGTCTTTTAGCACAAAGAACGCTATTAACTCACTAGGACACTAATGGGAAATGCACAAACACAGGTCATTATAACTGTTAAAAAATCTGCAGTGGTGTTTAATTCAGAGGTTTCTTACTTCAGTATTTAGGTTGGACTCATTCCTTGCCAAAGTTGTAATTCAGATCTTTGAAGAAAATATTTGCTTTCTATTATCCATGTTTATAATTAAAATTCCTCATAGTGGAAATGGTATTCAGGTTAGACTTTTTCTCTCAGTGCTCTGGTAAGGCCTCTGTTATTCTCCCCTCAGGTAATTTACATCCCCTCTCTCACAACCATCAGTCTTTACTTAAAGCCACATGCAAGCAAAGAGTAGTTGGAAGGAAAATCATATATGGATGTCATTTGTAAATAGCAATTCACACGTGCAATCTGGGCTGTTCAAACCAGAACATCTGAAAAAAAGCAGGCACGTCAAAACTCAGGCACAATATCACAAGCGTGGATGTGCCTGATATGGATGGCTGCAGGGGCATCTACATAGACATCCCCAAAATAGTATTCCAAATTATGGATGTCTACGAATAGCCTAATGGTTAGTGGTGGGCTAGGACCAGGGAAGTCAGAGTTCAAATCCCATTGCTGCTAAAGTTGTGGTTGTGCAGAGTACTGGAGATGGTGGAGAGCCGTCTTCTCCACCCCCGTCTGGATGTTTTATGGCCCAAACAAGCACTTTCCTGATGCCTATTTGTGCAGTGAGCATGTATAACCTTAGATGTGACTCTTTGTGACTGGAGCGGGTATAACTTTAGACTTGAATCCAGATGTCCAGGTTCTTGGGAACGCCCCAACCGCACTTCCATAGACCCAACTTCTAAGATGCGTCTGGAGTCGTCTCCGTGCTTTGGACATCTCAATGCCTGTTTTCAGATGTCCAAAGCATGAATAGAGCTTCTAAAATAACTCCCTATTATTTGAACTTACCAAACCTTAATTGGCAAAGTTAAGGTGCGATAAACACAAAGACTTCAGTAAATGCAGGGCTGTGTCCAGAATTTGCCCTTTATTTAGATGCAGGGTAGACATTGCATGCAGAAGCAATGTTGCCTGCTTTGGCTGATGGCACAGGGGCATAACCGACAATACTCCAAGGCAAACAATGTGGTCCTGGCACCAGGATCTTCCTCACCCTCCTATTGAGCCCCCCTTGCTAGAAAACTCCAAGCATTTTCCCCCCACCAATAACCCCACCTGTGAGCATCCTTGCACCTATCTGCCCACAAACCCCCTGATTGTAAACTCTCCTACTGGAGCAAGTCGCCAAGCCCCCTGTCCCATTCAAGAAACCCCATCTTGTGGAATGACCAATCCGTAGTCAAAGTCCTCCCTGGCCCCTCCTCAAGGCCCCCCCCCCCTGCATTCACAACCCTAATTTTGACCTATCTCCCACCTTCCCGAGCCACCAACAGGTCTTATCTGGGTTATCCCTGGGGCAGAATAGCTTTTCCTGAGAGACCTGGTGCTCTCCAAGCCAAAGCCAACCGGTTGGAGGCCAACCCATGACAACTGTTAATGGCATGGAAAAACAACCATAACACACAATTTCAGATTTCCCAGACCTGCTTATGCTCGTTCCTCTCCTATGGAGATTATTTAAACATTTAGAAAATCAAAAATAAAATCCAGATGTGTCATCACCACTGTATTCCAGTATCCTACAAGCAAATGGTTGAATGAAGAGAGTAAATCAGAACTCTTAACAATTCAAAAAACCCTGATTATCAGGCCGATGCAGAAAGCTGGCGCTAGACCCGTGCTGAAATGATTTTTTACGTTCCTTACAATGCACACATTTTAATGTGCATTGCAGGAAGGATAGGGTATGCAAATGACCCCCACATTAACTGTGAGCATGTAAATGAGCCGTTGCAGCATTAAACTGGAAGAGCAAGCCAAACACATGCACACAAGAAGCTTCTGGGCACTGCGTGGCTACTTTGCATAAGAGTATTTTGATATCTTTGGGGATGATTGCAGCATTGGGGGCCATACCTGACAAAAAACAATCTGTGGTGGCCCAGCGACCCATTCCACTGTGGTCCGTTCCCCCCAACAGTATTTTGATGGCACTGGGGATGATCGCAGCATTGGGAAAAGCCCCCAATGCCATCAAAATACTGTCAGGGGGCTGTACCCAACAAAAAACAATCCTTGGTAGCCCAGCAGCCCATTCCCCCCGACAGTATTTTGATGGCAGCAGGGACAATCGCGGCATCGGGAAAAGCCCACGATGCCGTCAAAACACTGTCAGAGCGTGGTGGTCTAGCAGCTCCTTAAACCCCCCCCCCCACCCCAATTAAAATTATCTGGTGGTCTAGTGGCCCCTTGAACCCCCGATCACCCGACTCCAAGTAAAAGTACAGTTAAAATTACCTGGTGGTCTAGCTGGCACTAAATCCAAATACCCCACCGCGTACCTTAAACTAGGTGGGAGAACTGTCTACGTGCTCTCACTCTGGTCTGCCAAGTTGTAAAATGGCAAGCCTGGCCCCATGCAGTTCATTCATCTTCTTACCTGGGGGAGAGAGAGTGGCATAGTGATGCCTCTGCACCTCTCAACGGCAGCCACATCCAAGTCTAGACATACAAAAATGCGTGTGTTTAGGTGATTTTTTTGGTTGTGGCTAGGGCAGAGCAAATGGCTGCATGTCTAAAATATATTTTGATAGTGGTAGAGACGTGCCAGGCATGCTAGTCAAACGTCCTTTGCTATAAATCATGAATAGGTAAGGGTTTTGCTGCGATTGTGACTGGAGGAGCTTGTATTGGAGAGAGATTGGTGTGCCTGTTGCTCTTGTCTACTGAGCACTGTTTGTAGCAAATCCACTGTCTCTGCTGTGCATCCTCGCCAAGCAGTGTTCATAATACCCCCATTCTATTCCTTTTGCAGTCCCCTAGCCCTCAATCACTCCATTCCCTCCTAGTCACAATGGCTCCCCCTGACCTGCAGCTGTGCATCCCCTATTGCCCCCTTATAGCCCATGTGATAAGTAGTAGTGATAGTGTTACTGTCTGTGCCCTTGTCATGACACTGTGAACATATGTATGCCAGTGTGTGATGTCATGCTGGAGAGGAAGTATGGGAGTGGCCTGAGGTGCAAGTCAGAGTAGCCATGATTGTTTGTCACTGTCTGTCAGTGCTTCAGTAGCACGTAGGACACTGTGTTGGTGATAAGATATCAAGGATGTTGATGGTGGATGCTAAAAATGGATGCTGTTTCTGCCTGGTTTGCACTGGTCCTGCAGGAGGCCCACTTGGAGCACAGGAGAGAGAGAAGAGGGAACCCCTACCAAAGGGTGTACAACTGTACCAGGTAAGGGTCCAATATTTGGACCTCATTGATGAACAGTGTCACAATGCATTTCCCAGTTCCTGGAAGCTTTTCTCACCAGAACTGCGGACTGCATAATCTTTCCTACCACTGTGCAGCAGAGGCAGCAGACCATGCTGGAGTTCCACGAAGTTGCAGGATTCCCTGCACACATGTGGCCCTCAGGTCCCAAAGGTAGGGAACCAACTTTCAGAACTAGAAAGACTTTCCACTGTATGAATATGCAGGGGGTCTGCTATGACCAGGGTGAAATAACTGATGTCTTTCCCCACTTTCCAGGGTCATGCCATGATTCCTATAGCCTGTCACAGGCAGACATATATGAGCGCCTCACCAGTAGAGAAATCACTGCAAATTGGCTCCTAGGTAAGCAGGCAGAGAACCTAGGCCATAGGTGATCAGTGAGTGCAGGGGGTATAAAAAGAGACTTGCAGCAGTCCGAGAACAATGTACCTGAAGCACATGGCACAACAGAGCAAGCAGCAGGGCTGCGAGAAAGGAGGTATGTAGCTTGTTGGAGCGAGTGATGCACCTTGGGAGCTGAGTGCAAATCCCACTCCTATTACACACATCCAAGTACCTGAGGCCCACATAAAACAATTGCTTCAGCACCAAGTGAAAGGACAAGACCTCATGTCAACAGTGCAGGGAAGAGGGTGGTCAAGAACTGCCCCCCAGGCCCAGGGCCGGTGCTAGTTTTTCTGGTGCCCCATGCAACCTATGGATCAGTGCCTCTTCCCTCTTAATTATTAATGCTGGCTAAACATCACCCCTTTTTCCCAAAATTCCTTTGTGAACTCTTCGTATGATGCTATGATTTCTCCTTCAAGTCCAGTGTAGAAAGAAAATTGCAATGAAGGGGCAAATGCATAGCCAGAACAAAAATAACTACTGAGCAGTAAATACTTAGCATCATATGAACAGGCTGTGATAATCCAAGAACATGCTAAATTTTAGATATGGATCAAGAGAAAAACACTGAGCTTTATGGACAGCTCAAAAATATTTTTTTAACTGAAAACATATGCAGGAGAAAGATTTTGTACAGAATGTAGGAATCAACAACATGATAACAATACAGCCAATGTACATCTAGAAACTATAAGCAAAATTGGCATAATGTTGATGCCAAGAATAGTCGCAATATAGAAAGATGGTGACAACATTAATATATTGCTGATTTAAGCCACATGTGTTAAGAAGGTTTCAGTGTCAAACCCATAAATCCATGCTTTCCCCTTGCGGGGTCACAGGATGTGTTTTCATTTCTTGATCAAGCATGTGCTAATCTAGCTTTCTCTTGCTCTGGCTTCACTTCTTACTGGCAGTCATGCAGACATTGTACCGGCAGTAGGAAGTGAAGCTGGAGTGACAGAAAAGCAAAAATAATACGGTCACTTTCCGGCCGGACCAGGGAACAAGTTCCATGCTTTTTTCATTACTCTCAGGTTTTCAGGATTTCTTTCCCCAAATTTTACTTTCCTCCAGAGTAAGGTGAGAGAAAGAACTCTCACACACAGGCATCTGCATTGTGGGCAGAAACTAACATAATGGCTCAGCGCAAGTAGCATGGGTGCAACTAATGCCATCTCAATCGATGGCCTTAGTTGCTCCTGCAGCTGTTTTGCCATGCTGAAATGTAGTAACTGCAGGGGGATGTAACTCTCTTCCTGAAGTTAGCCTATGGTCCTCCACTGGTAATGTGACCCACACGTGTTACTAGCACAGAGCTTAGGAAACATGCTGCTAAATGTGCCAAACAACAAGAGGAGCTCAACAGCACCAATGCAGCAGCTCCCACTTCCACAAAAACAACAAGAGCGACTTGGTGGCTCCAACACAGCATCTTCCACCTTTCCAAAAACAAGAGTCTCAGTTGCCCCTACAGAGCACTTCCCATCCTCAGAAAAACAAGAGGGGCTCAACAGCACCAACGCAGCAGCTCCCACTTCCACAAAAACAGCAAGAGCGACTTGGTGACTCCAACACAGCATTTTCCATTTCACAAAATCAAGAGAGTCTCAGTGGCCCCTACACAACACTTCCCATCCTCAGAAAAACAAGAGGGGCTTTGTGACCCCAACACAACACTTCCCACTCTAACATAAACACCAAGAGAGGCTTGGCATCTCCAACATAACTTGAAACTGCGCACTGGTAAATATATATTCTGTAAAAAACAAAGGACATGCAAGATGTTCACACACCAAGGAACTAAAAGAAAAAGCGAGAACCACAGCACAATTTATAACACCACATTATAAAATTATTATTCATTTTATTTTGTTCTTACAAACTACATTATAATTCTTGCCTTTTTGAACATATATTCTGCATCCACAGAACCCCCTCCCTTGACAGTGGGTGCAGAGCAGAACTAGGACACTCACCCACAGAACTCAATATCTAAAAAAAAAATCTGATTCTTGTCATCTCACTAACAACAACATGCACATTCTCCAGTACCATGTATACTGTGAACTAATACAAAACCCTAAAAAAGTCACTGAGGATCTATAGAACAAATCTACCATACAAGCACCAACTTTCAGAAAGCCTTTGACAAGGTCCCTCATCAGAGACTTTTGGCAAAACTAAAGAGTCATGGGATAGGAGGCAGTGTACAACTGTGGATCAGGAACTGGTTAAAAGATAGAAAGCAGAGGGTTGGGCTAAATGGCCAATTTTCCCAATGGAGAAAGGTGAATAGTGGTGTACCCCAGGGATCTGTGCTGGGTCCGCTGCTTTTTGACATATTCATAAATGACCTGGAAAGGGGAATAACAAGTGAGGTTATCAAATTTGCAGATGACACAAAACTATTTAAAGTTGTTAAAACCCAAGAGGATTGTGGAAAATTGCAAGAGGATCTTGATAAATTGGAAGACTGGGCATCAAAATGGCAGATGAAATTTATTGTGGACAAGTGCAAAGTTATGCACCTAGGGAAGAACAACCCAAACTATGGTTACACAATGCAAGGTTCCACATTAGGAACCACCACCCAGGAAAAAGATTTAGGCATCATTGTGGATAACATGTTAAAACCCTCGGCCCAGTGTGCAGCGGCAGCCAAGAGAGCAAATAGAATGCTAGGTATCATAAGGAAAGGAATGGAAAATAAAACAAAAGATATTATAATGCCTCTATATCGTTCCATGGTGAGACTGCACCTTGAATATTGTGTGCAATTCTGGTCGCCGTATCTTAAAAAGGATATAGCGTTATTAGAAAAGGTTCAGAGAAGAGCCACCAAAATGGTAAAGGGGATGGAAGGATTCTCCTATGAAGAAAGGCTAAAAAGGTTAGGGCTCTTTAACCTGGAAAAAAGACAGCTGAGGGGAGATATGATAGAAGTTTATAAATTAATGAATGGAGTGGAACGGGTAAACGTAGATTGATTGTTTATGTTATCATAATATAGAAAGACTAGGGGACATGCAATGAAGCTACAGGGTAAACTATTTAAGACTAATAAAAGAAAAAAATTTTCACTCAATGTGTAATCAAACTCTGGAATTTGTTACCGGAGGATGTAGTAAAGGCTGTTAGTGTAGCTGGGTTTAAAAAAGGTTTGGACAAGTTCCTGGAGGAAAGGTCCATAAACCATTATTAAGAAGGGACCAAGGATATCAATGCTTGACCCAGTACAAGCATTGCGGAACCTGTGTCTTTTGGGGAAACTGCTAGGTACGTATGACCTAGATTGGCCACTGTTGGAAACAGGATACTGGGCTTGATGGACCTTGGTCTGACCGAGTATGGCATATCTTATGGTCTTAACTTCCAAAATTCACATAAGGAGCCTACCCAAAAAGAGAAGCATTACAAATATTGTAGCGGGCCCTGGAACATCCAAACACCTATTTGAAGAACTGAACAATTCAGATTACTACAGTACAGATCCCTACGTATAAACTCCATATTAACAGAACACCCGCCCTTGGCCATAAATTCAGAACACAGATCCTCACCAAAGTACAGAATAAGTGACCATAACCTAATAACAAACATGTGTAGATAAAAATTAAATTGCAGCCCCAAGAAGCCAGATTCTGCATACAATTCAACGAGAGAAATATAAAGAGATGCATTTACCTGTACTGTATGTAATATATTTTTTCTACCTTTGTTGTCTGACCGTTTTATTCTCTGATCATGCTGGTCCCAATCTTAAGCTTCTGCTTTCCTCTGTCTCCTCTTTTAGCTCTCTTTCTATGGTCTCTAGTCCATCTGCCAGTTCTTGTCTTCTCTTTTGTTTTCTTCACTTTGTTCCATCTTGGATATTGATCTTTTCCCTTCAGCTTCCTTCCATTTATTTTTCTCTGTTTCTGTCCATTCAGATTTCACTCCTTTTTCTTATCAGAGGGGACACAGCCACCGAGGTGCAACAGGCCACAGGCCACACCATCGGTGTCCTGCAATACCTGGAGTATTTTTACTCCATCTACCTTCCACTTTTCAATCCTCACCCCAGTCCTCCCATTACCCATCTTTTTTTCCTGCTCCATTATTCCTCAGTCTCATTCACTTTCTCACCCCCCCCCCATCCAGTCTCTCTTTCTCTTTCCTTCCTATCTGTATCTCCATTCTTTCTCTCTCCCTATCCTTCCATATATGCCCTCTCCCTTCTTATTCCCCTGTGTCCAGCATCTCCTCCATCTCCATACCATACCATTCCCTGACTATTACTCCCATGTCAACCATCTCTCCATCTCTTTCCATCTTTCCCCCCCCTCTCTCTCTATTACCTCCATGTCCTGAATTTCCCCCTCCCCTTATTATGCTCATGTCTAGCATCTCTCTTCTGTCCAGAAAGAGTTCTGCCTGTGCGACACACTACTTCTGCGGGCAGGCTTGGTCCTCTCTCAGCTGCGATCGCTGTCAGGCTCAGCCCTCAGGGGTTTGAGGGCTGAGTCCGGCAGTGATGACGGTGGAGAGGGGGCCAAGCCTGCCCATGGGGAGTAGCATGTCCCACAGGCAGTGGTGGAGAGAGGTCCGAGCCTGCCCACAGGAATAGCGTGACCTGTGGGCAGATGCTTTTTAAGGCAGAGATCTCAGCCCTGCACAGCCTTCTGCCTGTGGGACATGCTAGTCCCACGTGCAGGCTCTGCTTCTCCAGCCGAATTTGTCTTCCTGCTTGGGGGGGGGGGGGAAGCTAGCGATAGCACTCCTCCAGAGATCGGCACCCCCCTGCCATACCCATTTACCGGGTATCGCCGGCCCTGCCCAGGCCCATTCAAGGTGAGCACAGTTGGTCGCCTAGTCAACATGTTTTGGGGTGTGATGCACATGCTGGCAAGAGGTATGCCCTGTGGCAAGTGGAGAAAGACTGTTTTCAGGTGCTCACTCTGTACTATACCACTGCTTCTTCCTGTCAGCTGAAGTCATTCCCATGCAGGATAGGCCAGTCTCTGTTTTACAGCACACGCCCATATATCAAGCAATGGCCACTGCCTGCTGTGATGGCAGAGGTGTGGGATGATTGTCTCCAATGCAGTAGTGTGCCAAGGGCGGGGCAGTGGTTGCAGCCCATCCTGGGTGCCATCCAGGAGCAAAGGTATGCTTGCCATATGTGCCATCTCTGTGAGGGCCTGGCAGGGGGTAGTGGTGTGGCCTCCTTGCAGAGCTCTGGCACCGTGACCCTCCAATAGGAACAGCTGCAACTCTCACGGCTCTTCCCTGTGCCAACAGGCCTCTCAATACAGTATCTGGCTTCAAGAAAGCATGGGACAAACACAGAAGTTCTCTGAAGTTAAAAAAGTGACTATAGTAGTTGATATGGAAGGGCAGACTAGATAGGCCATGTTGTCTTTTTCTGTTGTCATGTTTCTGTGTTTCAATGCCGGGATTGGAAACAGCTGCGAACGGTGGCTGCATTCGATCCATCACACAGAATCCCCTCTTAGCAATCCTAGAGACAGCGGAACAGGGCCAAGTGATTGCAGCAGGATCACGGCTCACTGGAGACGTCTTGCCTGTGGCCTGATGCAGCTCTCTAGATTCTTTTTTTTTTTTTTTAAATAAGAATTCTGTTGCCGACACGGTGCCTTGCTCTCCAACCCCGATGCATTCAAAAATACAAAGAGCAGTTAGGCTACAATCAGCAGCCCCCACAAGCACCAGGTACTTTTTCTTTTTCTAAAACTTGAATTTATTTAGTAGTTATTACATTGATTTGACTCTGGGTTACATGAACATTGTCGGGGTGGGGGAGGGGGTATCCGCTCCAGGTGCCCAACACTGTTGGAACGCCACTGCTGCAATGTCACCCATGGGGAGGAAAGAGAGGACGCCAGCAACCACAGACATCCATGGACCTGAAGCTATGCATGGCAAAGGCTAGCAAACAGTTCTGCACATGTCAGGAGCCGAGAAACGTCTACGTCCAGAGCCATGTGCACTCCTCCCCATTGTCCGCTGTACCCACATCTCTTGCAGGTGATAGAGGATATACTTTAAGGAGGTGGCTCATGACTCTGATCATGACACCCAGGACTGAGGCAGAGGTGTGATATAATCGATGTGACAAAACCATCAGAGCAATCATTGAAAGAATGTTTGGCCAGCTGAAGACCCGTTTTCAGTGCCTGGACAGATCTGGAGGTGAGCTACTCTGCAGTTGGATCAGAGTGTGCAAGATCTTCATGGACTGCTACATGTTGTGCAACCAAGCATTGAGAAGGTGACTACTCATGCCACTTGAAGGCTTACCCATGGAGACAGATACCGAGGAGAGACCCCCTCCCCGAGCAGCCATGCAAGCAAGGGCAGATAGCCCAAAATGAATTAATCAAGAGACATTTCATGTGAAAGTAAATGTTTTATTATATTCAAATGCACAGTCCTTATACCCATCCTCCCCCATAACCAGCCCTATTGCACACACACACTGCATGTCTGAGACCATTACCTACATCCCCAACTCACCCACAAGCTCCCTGTCACACCCACCTCTATCATCCACCATACTAACTCACAAATTCTCCCAGTCTCCCTCCTGCAACACAACAGCAAACAGTCCCCCAGGCATCCCCCACTTCTCATGATCTCCTTCCTCTCTAATGGAAAAATGATAAAGGCTAGAAGGCCATATATGTGGCACAAGAACTGCCATTGTGTGTGGTTGAGTCGCACATCCTGCCACCTGGGGAGCTAGGCTGCACCTTTATTCTACCCATCCCCCTTCCCTGTGTGCCCTTACCCCTTGCAACCTGCCCTTGACTGCATTATAGAGACTGCATAGGGTAGGGGAGGGGGGGGGGGGCCAGCGCTGCTGTCACTAGAACTCGAGCGCATGAGTATGTCATAATAACATAGGTCCAGATTCTGAGATGCTGGTTGCGGGACTGCATGTCCCAGTGAGACATGCAGCTCCGCAAGCCATCAGGACCTTATTCCCCCTCCTGCTTTCCCCAGACATCCTGAACAGCAGGATGGGGAGAGTCAGTGGGGGGTGGGAGGGGGTGGGATCTGGGCAGAGCAGGGGCAGGCCAGCTCAGCAGGACGTACAGGACTGATTCAGGTCATGGCCCTGTACATCCTGCTGGGTCAAAGTGGACCTGCTGCTTATTCTATCTCGAAGGGGCCGGGGCTGGGCCAGGTGCAGGGGGGTCCCCGCCCCCTGATGCAGGCCCCTGCTGGCTAGCCGTGGGTCAGGTGGCAGTGAAGAGTGGGGGCTGAGCCACGGCAGCCAGGAACACATCCCCGCAAGCAGGCAGGGGCACGCTGGGCCATCCTCGGGCCCGAATATGTGTACCATGGGAATGTTTAGCTCCTGCAGCCCAGAAATGGGTCCTAACAGGCCCAACTTCCTCGGGGACATCCGGACCGCCTGGACATCCCCCTCTCTGAATCGAGCTCATAGTATATGATGGCAGTTAAAGATCAGTGTGGTTCATCTAGTCAGCCCAGTAAGGTGGCTAAAGTAGCTGTACTTGCCACTCCGTGCAGGTCATCCCCCCCTATGCTTTTGTTTAGGATTGTACCATCTGCTCCGTGCAGATCGCCCCTCTCTATAAGAAATTGTTAAGTTTATTTTGATTTCATCCTCTTCCTAAAAAGGGATCCACTGTGTCTGTCCCATGCTATTTTGAATTTTGTCACTGTATTTGCCCCCACCACCTCCATCGGGAGGAGATTCCAAGCATCCACCACCCTTTCAGTGAAAAAGTATTTTCTGATGTTGCTTTTAAGTTTACCTCCTTGCAGCTTCATTGTATGCCCTCTAGTTTTACAGTTTCCCTTTCTTTGAAAAAGGTTTGTTTGCTCATTAATACCCTTTAAGTATTTAAGTGTCTGTATCATATCTCCCCTGTCCCTCCTCTCCTCTAGGATATACATATTTAGGTCTTTAAGTCTCTTCTCATACATCTTCTGGAGCAGGCTCCAAATCATTTTGTTCACCTCCCCTTGAACTGTTTCAAGTCTTCTTATATCCTTTGTGAGATACGGTCTCCAAAACTGAACACAATACTCCAAGTGAGGCCTCACTGACGACTTGTACAGGGGCATTGATACCTCCTCCTTTCTACTGATTATTCCTCTCTATATGCAACCCAGCATCCTTCTGGCTTTGGCCACTGCCTTGTCACATTATTTTGCCACCTTGAGATCCTCAGAAACAATCACTCCGAAGTCTTTCTCCTGGTCTGTGCACAGCCTTTTGCCCCCTATCGCATACAATTCCCTTGGATTTCTCTGCACTTCTCATTAAATTTTAACTGCCAAGCATTAGACCATTCTTCCAGTTTTTGTACATCTTTCCTCATGTTGTCCATTACCTCAGAGGAGTCCACACTATTGCAAATGTTTGTGTCTTCTGCAAAAAGTCAGACACTTCCCTTCAATCCTTAAGCAATATCACTCACAAATACATTGAACAGTACCGGTCCCAGGACTGATCCCTGGGGCACACCACTGCTCAACTTCCGAGTGAGTTCCATTTACCACCACCTTCTGTCGTCTGTCAGTCAACCATTTTCTGATCCAGTTCACCACCTTGGGACCCATCCCCAAGCTGTTGAGTTTATTGATAAGCCTCCAATGAGAAACACTATCAAAGGCTTTGCTAAAATATTTATTTATTATTTATTTATCCATTCTTATATACCGCGCTATTCAAGGTCAGTGCGGTTTACATAAAACAATAACATTTGCATTACATCAGAACAATGATATCAATGCTTACATTGTAACAGGAAAATAAACTTGGACTGAACAGGGAAGAGCAAACTAATAAGCTAATAACAGAGTTAAATTGTGAACTATTTACAGATTTACAGGTTAGAAATTAAAAGTGAATCATGTATAAGAATGTGGAGACTGTGAAATGTACCTGATGTGGTGGTCAGGTATATTCTTAGTTATGGATCAGGTTGTGGGGAATAAAGGATTGGATGAAGGAATATTAGTGTGGTGGGGGGTTATTAAGGTGCGAAAAATAGAGGAGGAATAGATGGTGCTTTAGAGCTTTTCTGAATTGAAGAAGGTCACTAATTGCTCGAAGGTGTGGGGGGAGGCTGTTCCAGATTCTTGGGGCGTAAAATGCAAAGGATCTGTTCCTGGTTAGTTGATTACATTTTATGGATTCGTGGGGAATAGTGAGAGTGTTGGCAGTTGCTGATCTTCTCAGCCTGCTGTTTGGGGTGGTTGTAAGGAGTGCTGAGATAGATGAAGGAGACAGTCGGTTAATGGCCTTGAAGGTTATGAGTAGAGCTTTGTAAGTGAGTCTGCTGTGTAGCGGTAGCCAGTGAAGTTCCATAAGTATGGGCGTAATGTGATCACTCCTGGCTATGCCGCTGAGAATGCGTGCTGCTGCATTCATGGCCATTTGGAGAGGGTTAAGGGTGCTCTTAGGGAGACCGTGGAGGATTATATTTGCATAATCAAAATGAGGAATTACTAGTGCTTGGAAGATAGTTCTGAAGTCATGTGGGGCTAGTAATGGTTCAAGGTGCCTTAATGTTAAAATTTTGTTGTAGATGGATTTGGTCATGTTCTTTATATGCTCTTTGAAGTTAAATTGGTTATCTAGTGTGACCCCCAGATACCGTATGGCTGATTTGCATGGGAGTTCTGCATCTCGTACCTTCAAGGTGGCGGGGGGGGGGGGGGAGAAGTTCTTGTTCCTGGAGATAAATAGGACCTCCGTCTTCTTGAAGTTTATCCTCCAATTCTGAGATAGGAGTCAGTCAGTAATTGCGTTGAAGCAGTCCACTAGCTTAGAGATGTCAGGATGCATAATTTTAACCGGGGTGAAAAGCAGAACGTCGTCTGCGTAGATTAGGCTGAAGATGTCATATGAGCGGATCATGTTGCAAATCGGCTGCATATAGATGTTAAAAAGTAGAGCAGACAGGGAAGAACCTTGAGGGACTCCCTGCTGTTGCTGGAAAGGCTCCGATGTTGATGATCCTATCCAGACATATTGCAGATGATTGGATAGATACGATTTGCACCATTCCCAGGCCAGTCCGTGAATTCCTTTTTCTTGGAGTCTGGAGAGGAGTAGATCATGGTTGACGGAGTCAAAAGCTGCGGCTATATCGAGAAATATTAGAATGAACCCATCCTCAATGTTATCTATGCCTCTGGATAGTGTGTTGGTGAGTATGGTAAGTAATGATTCTACACCGTGCGCCTCACGGAATCCGTGTTGATAAGGGTCAAGAGGGGCTGTTGTATCGATATGTTGTTGCATCTGTATTTGAACCACTTTCTCTATGAGTTTAGATAGTAGAGGTATGCTTGAAATCGGGTGATATGATTCGGTCTTGGATGGGTCCAGTCGATTGTTTTTCAGGAGAGGACGGATGGAGGTTTGTTTAAGCGAGGTAGGGAAAACTCCAGATGCAAATGAAAGCTTCATGATGTGAGCTAGGGTAGGACTGAGTTCTTTGCGCAGCGTCCTGATCCAGTAGGCTGGACATGGATCGTTAGGTGCTGTGGTAGTGTTGATTGATGAAATAAGGTCCGAGATGTATTTCTCTGCTGGGGGGATGAATTCTATAAGATGAGACTGCACCATAGGGAAGTGGCTAGGCATGGGGCTCATGACAGCATTTGTTGTAAGGGTTTTGGACTGAAGGTAACTGGCATATAATTGTGGATGAATTGAAGCCGTCTGAGGCGCAGGTGTGGTTTTGGTAAGGGATTTGACTATGCTGAAGAGGTCACGTGGTTTGTTAATCGAGCGGAGGAGGAGTTCAGTGTGGTATTCTCTCCTCTTTTCAGATATAAGCTCCCGGTGCTGCTTCAGGTGGTTATTGTAAGATGCTTGGTCTTCTGGAGAGCGGGAGCAGTGCCATTTTCTTTCATGCTTCCTTAGGAATAGAAGGGATGATTTTAGCTCAGCGGAATACCATGGAGCTTGTTTTCTGATCTTCGGTGGACAGTTGGGGGTAGGAGTCATACTTGAGGGGGGAGGTTGTGAGCATGATTTTAGAGTGTTATTCCATAAGTCAATCATGTCATCCAGATATGATGCAGGCTGTCGGAGTGTTGGGAGGACCCTATTGACAAACTCTTCTATGTTCAAGGGTTTGGAGTGGAAAGCCTTTTTTATAGGGGCTGTTTCTGTGGAGGTAGAAGGAGCACGAGGTTGTAGAGAAGGAAGTTGGAAGGTGATGAGATTGTGGTCTGACCACGGCACCGGAGTGAGTGTGAGCTTGAGATTGTAGTTTGCTTCGGACTTGGGGGCGAAGATGAGGTCGAGAGTATTACCCTTAAAATGGGTAGGGGCGTCGACCAACTGTATGTAGTTAAGATCAGCCATGGCATCTAGGAAGGTGTTAGAGTGGGTGGGTTGAAGGGATGATAGGTTAAAGTCACCGATTAACCAATTGGGCTTCTGTGGACTGTCAGGGTTGCAGGCCATGTCTATTATGCTAGTGAGGTCTTCTGCAGGAGATGAGGGGGCTCTATATATGAGATTAATGGTGATGTGCTTGTTAGATATGGTCACTATATCTATGTGCTTAAAACTCCTGGAGGATAGAAGCTGGAATTGGAGAGTAGTTCTTGTTAAGATAAATACTCCTCCTCCTTTCCGGTCAGCTCTATGACATAAGTGTATGGAGAAGTCTGGTGGAATAAGCTGGTTGATGACAACCGTGTCTGTGTCAGAGAGCCATGATTCAGTGTCCATTAGGATGTCAAGCTTGAGATTGGTAACTAGATCTACTAACACTGGCCATTTTTTACGAGCTGATCGAGAATTGATAAGAGCGCATCTCAGACTACTCTGTTTTGGTGTAGAATCAGATTTGCTGTTGATAGGGTTACTAATAGATACATAGAGTAGATGAGAGTGTCTAATTCGGTGTGGGAGCGGAGGAGAATGGTATGAACTGGTGTGATTTCTTCTACCTATGCTGTGTAAAATAGGAATGAAATTATGATTGTGGACATGTGAGAAGGCAGATGTGTCCTGGAAGATATTGGATAGCAGGTACAAACTAGAAATGGTGAGCAGGGAGATAGCCATGTTAGGGTCTGGGAATTCGTAGGAGAATGCTTATAGGGATAAAATATTAAGGCTTGGAGGATCTGATAGCAGTATGAGCAATGCAGGTAACAATTATAGCAGAAGTTGGTAACAGTAGATTTTTCTAAACCATTAACAAGTATAGAGAATGCTGAATACAGTTGCTAACAATGTTGGTAACAGTAGACTTTTCTAAACTATCAACAAGTACAGAGAATGCTGGTAACAGTAAACTTACTATACTAGCAACAATTATGAGGGATTCTGGAACGGTGCTTGAAATGTATATACTACACAATATACTGGCGACACAGACTGGCTGCTGACAATAATACTATAGCTTAACGGATATCCGAGCTTTCAAGGACATAAGAACGAGGTGCAAGTTAATACTAGAGGAGCGGTAACAAGTACTAGCGACCTAGAGGTGTTGGGGAGCTTGCAAGTAAGATTACAGCTCTATAAATGTGACTGCTGGATCCTAAGCGCAGAGGTATAGAGATGACAATATTTGCGGCTTGTAGAGGAGAGGGAGCCTGTCCGGTTGCTGGTTCGAGGTAGCTGCTTGCTGACGCTGAGTATAGGTAGATATATAGGTAGATCACATCCATTTATTGGTAGATCACATCCATATATAGGTAGATCACATCCATTTCATGCCCTTGATCTAGTTCTCTGGTCATCCAGTTAAAGAACTCAATCAAATTTGTTTGTCATGATTGTTCTTTAATAAGACAATGTTGGCTTGGATCATGCAACTTATTAGTTTCTAGAAAGTCCACTATTCTCTTTTTCAGGAGTGCTTCTATTACTTTTCCCACCATCAGGTTAAAGCTTACTGGCCTATAGTTTGTCACCTCTTCCCTATTACCACTTTTGGGAAGAGGTACCACATCAGCCCTTCTGCAGTCCTGCAGAACCTCTTCCATCTCCAAGGATTTATTGAAAACATCCTTTAAAGACCCTGCCAGAATATCTCTGAGCTTTTTCGGTATCCTGGAATTTATCCAGGGCCAGCCTGTCCACTAGGCGAGCAAGGCAGCCTCCTAGGGCAGCTGGCCCAGATGGGTGGTGGCAGCAGCAGACATGATCGGCTGTGCTGTCCCTCCCTTATCTGCTGCCAATTCTGTCTTGGGAGGGGAAGGCGGGCAGCGGCAGTATTTCCAAAAGCGGCTGCTTTTTGGCAGCCACGAGCAAGAAAGCAGTAGCAAAAAGCCACCACTTTTTGAAATACTGCCACTGCCCGCCTCCTCCTCCCGAAACAGAATTGGTGGCAGCTAGGGGGGTGTGGCAAGGCCAGGGTTCTGCCTAGGATGGCAGAAACCCTTGGGCCAGCCCTGGATTTATCCCATCTGTTCCCTTGGTCTTGTGCACTTTCAGTTTTGCAAGCTATTCAAATGGTCTTTATGTGGCGTCATTTACTATGTTACTATGTTACATCACCTTCTGTGAATGGTATGGTATCTACTTCATTCCCATACGTGGGCCTTCTCCAGGATTTTCTTTAGGGAATACAGAAGTATTTATTTAGGATTCTCGCTTTGTCAGTGCCACTTTCCATGAATCTGTCCTTTGCCTTTTTTGAGTCTTGCAATTCCACCTCTGATCTTCCTCTTTTCCCGAATATACCTGAAAAAAGTTTTGTCTCCATGCCTCACATCTTTAGCCATCATTTCTTCTGCCTTTTCTTTTGCTATCCTTATTTCTCTCTTTGTCTCTTTTAGCTTTATCCTATATCTTGTCAGCTGGTAAAATATAATAAACGGTTCCTATCTATGTCTTTTCTGTATATAAATATGAAGAACTGCTGTGATATCCTCCAAATATTGATATCATCATACTGAAATATCCTTGCTGAATAATTCATTATAAAGTAGAGATTTTCAGTGCACCAATTCAGCCAGGAATGAAAAAGATTTGGATCTTCAACTGAGCCTTTTCATAACAAATAAGTCATCTATGTATGTTAAAAATGATTTTGAAAGGAATAGAAACAAAACTGGAATATAATGATGTGTCTGCATCCATCCATGTTGAGTAATCAATCCAAAATTATAGACAAAAAAAGAGGATTCCAATTTACAATAATATATATAAATGTTTCACCAAGTATGCAAAATGAGAAATGAAGATAAAGAACAAAATCTCCTCAAAGGGAGAAATGGGAGCGTATGGGGCTCAATGGGTAGAAGTAAAGAGCTGATCATTGCCAAGACCATTCCCCTCTTACCATCATCGCCACCAAATAACACTCCTAAAATATATATACATGTTCCAAAAATGTTATACCAATTTCTTAAACGTTATACCAATTTCTTATAATTCACAAACATACTTAAATGAACAGTACAAACAAGCAGAGCTTCATATATAGGCTCAAGCCCAAATAAACAGCACCTAAGAACTGTTAAAAATCTATGGGACAGAAAAACTGAGCTGTGGTTTAAGCTGAACCAATAGCAAAGGTTAAGCTATACTTAACTAAACATTACAAACAGGCAGGGCCGGCCCATCCATTGAGCAAGAATGTTTTTTGCACAGGGCCCCGCGTTTCAGGGGGCCCCGCGCAAAACACGTCTTGCATCAGCGATCAGCCCAGCTAGATTAAAAAAAAAAACCACAAACCGGCTGCTGCTGCCGTTGCTGCCGTGGCAGCAGCAGAATCGAGCACCCCGCGGGGCCCCCCTGCCCTACAGAATCCTCCTTTCAGCATCAACTCCCTTAGCGTTGGCTGCCAGAGCCGCGAAGGGAGAGCTTCTCCTCTCGCGGCTCTGTTAATCCCGCTGCAGGGCTGATGGGAAATCCCGCAGCGGGATCCACAGAGCCGCAAGAGGAGAAGCTCTCCCTTCGCGGCTCTGAAAAGCTCACACTTTGGGAGCTGATGCTGAAAGGAGGACTCTGCAGGGCAGGGGGGCCCTGTGGGGTGCTCGATTCTGCCGCTGCCATGGCGGCAGCGGCAGCAGCAGCCAGTTTGTGTTTTTGTATTATCTAGCTGGGCTGATGGGGGGGAGGGGGTTAGGACTGGTAATGGGCTATGGGGGAGAGGGGGTTAGAACTGGTAATGGGCTATGGGGGGGCTAAGACTGTAAGTGGGCTGATGGGGGGGTTAGGACAGGTAATGGGCTATGGGGGCGAGGGGCTAAGACTGGAAATGGGCTGATGGGGGGGTAGGACTGGAAGTGGGCTGATGGGGGTTAGGACTGGTAATGGGCTATGGGGGCGGGGGGCTAAGACTGAAAATGGGGTGATGGGGGTTAGGACTGAAAGTGGGCTGATGGGGGGATTTGGACTGGTCATGGGCTTTGGGAGGGCTAGGACTGGAAAGGGACTGATGGGGCGTTAGGACTGGTACTGGGCTATGGGGGGGGCTAGGAATGAAAATGGGCTGATGGGGCGTTAGGACTGGTAATGGGCTATGGGGGGGGCTAAGACTGAAAATGAGGTGATGGGGGTTAGGACTGGAAGTGGGCTGATGGGGGGCTTAGGAGTGGTAATGGGCTATGGGGGCTAGGACTGGTAATGGGCTGAGTGGAAGGGGGGTTTGAACTGCAAATAGCTGATGGGGAGGGAGCTAGGACTGGAAATGGGCTGAGTGGGGGGGGGGGCTAGGACAGGAAATGGGCTGATGGAGGGGCTAGGATAGGTTTGGAAATTGGCTGTTGGGGGGTGCTAAGATTGGAAATGGGCTGTAGTGGGGGCTTGAATTGAAATGGACTCATGGAGGGGCTAGAACTGGAAGTAGGCTCATGGGGTGCTTGGATTGGAAATGGGCTGAGTGGAGGGGAGCTAGGATTTGACATGGGCTGATGGTGAGGCTAGGAAAGGACTAGAAATGGGCTGATGGGGGGCTGGGATTGGAAATGAGCTGATGGAGGGACTCGGTTAGGACTGGAAATGGATGGGGGAGCTAGGACTGGAAATGGGCTGATGGTGGGGCTAAGATAGGTTTGGAAATGGGCTGATGGGGGGCTAGGACTGGAAATGGGCTGATGCAGGGACTAGAAGGGAGCGGATGCTGGGTGGGGATGGAACTAGAAGGGAGCGGATGTTGGAGGAGGATTAGAATGGGATGGAGCTGGGAGAGTGAAATGGAGAGGGAAAAAATATTTTGTGTGGGAGGGAAGACAAATCTACAATTGGCCGGATATTGGGAGAATAAGTGGGGATTGAGGATGGAGGGGTAAAATTTGAGTGGATGAAATAGGAATGAGGAAAGTCTGCGCTTTGTTTAGTACAAGAGGAAATTAATTTATAGTTTTATTTCTACATTGCTGTGCATTCCAAGTTTGGCTTTTGGGGTTCCCAGTTTATTGTCTTCCTGTTTCTAAATTGTGATTCCTTGTTTGGTGATGGTCTATGTTCTGCATGTATAACTGAGCTGAGGTATTCTGTTTATGTAATTCCTATTTGACATTGCCACTTGTTCTCTTTCCCCAGTAGGTCATGTATTGTTATTCTCTGAAATGTATTGGTTTAATATTTGCAGTGTTGCCTTTTGATAGGTAGGTTATGGTGCTTTGTGAGTCCTGGTAGTGCTATTCGGATACGGCAGGTTTGCTATGGGTTCTAAATGGGCAGTGTTTGTAGTAGTTCCTAATGTGCCTGGTGGTTGGGACTGGATTATAGTAATGTAGAAATCTTTTAGTCTTTCTTTATCCATACACTCATTAAGAGGCATGTTTACTAAAAGTTAGTGTATGATAATATTATGCAAATATTTATGCAAATGAGGCACCTTATGCAAACGAGACCCCGCACCCCCTTGGGCCGCCCCTGCAAACAGGCACAGCTTTATGGCATCCATCTGTCCAAGAAGTGTTGACATGTCTTCAGTAGCAGACTGGCTAACCTACTGAAGAGGGCTTTAAACTGGATTCACTGGGGATGGGTGAAGAGAGTCCACAGGTAAGTGAAACATTAAATACCTTTATGAAAATGGGTAAAAGGGGCAATATATGAAAAGCGGTGTGTATGAATGCCCATACCATGGGAAATAAGATCCCAGATGTTGAGGCTTTAATGGGAGTGGCTGACTTGGATTTAGTGGCGGTAAAAGAAACATGGTTCACGGACAGCTATGACTGGGATGTAACTATACCAGGCTATACTTTATTCAGAAAGGACAGGATAGGAAGAAGGGGAGATGGAGTGGCACTATATGTTAAAAATAATATTAAAGCTATGGAAATACAGGGTTTAAAAGGGAGAGAGGAGACACTGTGGGTTAAATTAGAAAGAGGGAAAGAGAAATCTATTTGCATTGGCGTGATAAACAGATCTCCTTCACAGGGATAAGAAGTAGATGGAGACTTAATAGAACACATACTCAGCATTGCCAGGAAAAGGAAAATGCTACTGATAGGTGATTTCAATATGCTGGATGTTGATTGGCACATCTCTGCTGCAGTATCACCTAGAAGTAAGGCGATCCTGGATTCTCTACAGGGAGAACTATTCAGGCAACTGGTAACAGAACCCACACGTGTCAGGCCATACTGGACTTGGTGCTTTCCAATGGTGAGAGTGTTTTTGATGTTATAGTGAGAGATCATCTCACATCCAGTGATCACCAGATGGTGTCATTCAGTATTAAGACTATGGCTAATAAAATCCATTCAAAAGCAAAGGTCTTAGACTTTAGGAAAACTAACTTTGCCAAGATGGGCCAATACCTCAAGGAGTCGTTAGTGGGATGGGAACAGCTGGGGGATGTAGAAAAACAATGGCCAAACTGAATGGGGATATTTTAAGGGTAACCAACATTTTTGTTAAAAAGGTAAATAAAGGTCAAAGGAAAGAGAGACTGCTATGGTTTTCAAAAGAAGTAACTGAAAATGTGAAGAAGAAGAGGGAGACCTTCATGAAATACAAGAGATAACAGAGAGAGGAAGACAGGCATTTATATCTGGAAAAAAATAAAGAAGCTAGCAAAGTAGTCAGGAAAGCAAAGATTCAAAAAAAGGAGGAAATAGCCAATGCAATAAAATGGAGGGATAAGACATTTTTCAGAGTTTTTCATGTTAGTGAGAAGAGGAAGGGCAAAAGTGGTATTGTCAGACTCAAGGGTGAAGGGGAGGAATATGTAGAAGCTGATGAGAATAAAGTGGAATTGCTTAACAAATATTTCTGTTCTGGGTTAACAGATGAAGAACCGAGAGCAGGACCTCAGAAAATACCCACAAACAGGAATAGAAGCGAGGGGCATCTTGAATGATTTTCAGAAGACTGTGTTCATGAGGAACTAGCTAAATTTAAAGTAGACAAAGCGATGGGACCAGATGGGATACACCTGAGAATACTGAGGGAACTTGGGGATGTTCTAGTAGCTCCACTGACTGACCTTTCAATTACTCTTTGGAGTCAGGAGTGGTGCCAGAGGACTGGAGAGAGGCACATGTGGTCCCTTTACACAAAAGTGGAAGTAAGGAAGTGGTTGAAAACTATAGGCCGGTTAGTTTAACCTCTGTGGTGAGTAAATTATTGGAAATTCTGCTGAAAGAGAAAATAGTGAGATTTCTGGAGTCCAACAGATTACTAGATCCAAGGCAGCATGGATTTACCAGAGGCAGATCTTGTCAGACAAATCTGATTGATTTCTTTGACTGCGTGACCAGGGAGCTGGACCGAGGGAGAACCCTAGATGTCGTGTATTTAGATTTCAGTAAAGCCTTTGACACTGTTCCTCACAGGCAACTTATAAACAAACTGAGCACCCTAGGAATGGACCCTAAAATTACTGCTTGGGTTAGAAATTGGTTGGGTGGGAGGCAACAAAGAGTACAGGTAAATGGAGCTCACTCTGAGGAGAAGGATATTACCAGTGGTGTGCCCCAGGGATCTGTCCTTGGTCCGATTCTTTTTAACATCTTTGTTAGTGATATTGTGGAAGGGCTGTTGGGTAAGGTTTGTCTCTTTGAGGATGATTCCAAAATCTGCAATAGAGTAGACACCCAGGAAGGTGTAGATAACATGAGAAGGGATCTAGCTAAGCTTGAAGAATAGTCTAGAATTTGGCAACTGAGATTAATGTTAAAAAATGCAAGGTCATGCATTTGGGCTGCAGCAATCCAGGAGAGCAATATAGAATTTGGGGTAAAGTACTTCTTTCCACAAAAGAAGAGCGGGATCTAGGTGTGATTGTGTCTGATGATCTTAAAGTAGCTAAACAGGTTGAAAAGACAATGACGAAAGCTAGAAGGATACTTGGGTGCATGGCCAGCAGAAGAAAGGAGGTGATAGTGCCTCTTTATAAGTCTTTGGTGCAACCTCATTTGGTGTAATTCTGGAGATTGCACCTTCAAAAGGATATAAACAGGTTGGAGTTGGTGCAGAGGGTTGTTACTAAAATGGTTAGTGGTCTTCATTATAAAGCATATGAGGACAGGCTTAAGGAGCTTAATATGTATACCTTGGAGGAAAGGCGGGATAGAGGTGATATGATTGAGGCGTTTAAATACCTCTGTGGCATATATGCACAGGAGGAGAGTCTCTTTCGATTGAAAGCAAGCTCTGCTACAAGGAGACTTAGGATGAGGGTGAAAGGGGATAGGAGTAATATGGGGAAATATTTCTTTACAGAAAGAGTGGTAGATATATGGAATAGCCTCCCAGTGGAGGTGGTAGAGATGAGGACAGTATCTGAATTTAAAAAAAAAACATGGGAGAAACACAGAGGATCTCTTAAGGAAAAAAGAGACTGTTGCAGTGGTAGATATGGAAGGGCAGACTAGATAGGCCATGTGGTCTTTTTCTGCCATCATGTTTCTATGTTTCGATAAATAGGCTTCAAGCTCAAATAAAAAACACTCAGGAACTGTTGAAAACCAGTGGAACAGAAAACTGAACCATGGTTTATGCTGAGCCAAAATCAGAAGTTAAGCTGACCATGGCCGCTATTGGTTTCGCCATATAAACGGCTGCATCAGAGCTGTTTGCTTCAGACGCTCCTCAGTTTCAAAAAATAACGCCATTCATCCATGTTGAGACCAGAACTTATATAGTGTGCGCATATCTGGGTGTCATATATCAAAAAAGATATATCAGTACTAGAAGGTACCAAGAAGGTTAATAATAATGATGTAAAGGTAGGAATAATTGCCTTTTAAAGGAAAACTATATAATTTAGATTTCTTTAATTGGAGAAGAGATGACAGAGGGGATATGATAAGAGCTTTTTAAGATCACCAGAATAGCTGAATAGTTCTTCAAATAAGACTAGGATGGGGGGACACACTATGAAACTTTACTGGCATCAGATTTAAAACTTAGAAGGTATGGGCAGCGGCTACTGCTGCTAAATTGGTTAGCTGGCACAGGTTGCTCAGATAGCAATGAAGCTAACTATTCAGCCGCTGCCCAGTCACCTTCAGCGGCGAAAGTTAGGCCAGTTTTTCTGCGCCTGACTTTTGCTTCTTTGGGATAGCTAACTGGGCAGCGACTCAATATATTTTAGAATATTACACTGGACAACAACTTTGTTCAAAAGTTTTGCTTCCTGAAAAATATTTATATCACGTAGAAATTTGGAGAAACATGAAATTAAATTTTGACTGAATTTAGCATGTTTAATTGCACAATGATGCTGACATATTGCACTAGTTCACCTGAGCTAAAAATGTTTTGCTCCTCATTTTCATTTGTACTCAACATCTGATGATGCTTCTTGTCTCAGTGTCCAGCGGCTAGCATTGACGGGTTCCAGTTGCCCTGATACCACTTTTCCATCGTCATAATGTCCTGGTGAAACCTTTCACCATGTTCGTCGCTGACTGCACCAAGACTAGCAGGGAAGAAGTCCAAGTGTGAATGCAGAAAATGAATCTGGTAGCTGTCTTTGACTGGGATCTTAATGGATGATTAACAGTTTTTTTCGGTCGCTGGTTTTGTTGGGACATTGTATGTTGCTATTCAGTCTAGGCCTGGAAGCTCTTCTTTCCTGGCTGAAGTTGTGCCTGGGTGAGAGGAGCTGCCAGGCCTGGATTGGAGGCACTGCGGCAAGCCACCCGTCTTTAAGGTAAGTTTGCCATGGTGCCTCCGAAGGATGGGCCTAGTGGGGATGTGTGTGCACTGGCTGCAAGGGGAGGGGAGGGGGGGGGGGGATCTGGGAACGCCACTGGTTGCATTTTCAGTTATAAATTTATTAACTCTTTCACTTCTTCATGGTAATGCACTTAGCTAGCACAATAGCCATTTATTTATTTATGGCACTTATTTTGTCTATCAAAACATCTAAGCGGTTACAGTAGCAACAAACATAAAATAAACATTCTTTTATACAAAGATGCACCCCAGTTCTTTGTCACCCTTCAGACACTAGAGGGAGCTCCGGAGATCAGTGGAGAAACCTAGTAGTCTATTCTTATAAGGAGGGTAGGTGTGGCCCCTTTAAATTCCCTATACTAGGAGATAGCTCCAAGCAGGAGCATGGGCTAGCTCAGCCAGTGGGGAGTGGCCCTAAGCCTCTGCATAAAAGTAGTTTAGAGACAGAGGTTTGGGGAGACCTGAGGCAAACTACAGCTGGAGTCGGCTTGTGTTGGTGGCAGGGAGCCCAAGGCTGGTGCCTGGGAAGAACCTTCAGATGCAGAGGGGGGAAGGCTGGAAATTTCAGCAAGAGTGAGGCAGAGGCAAAAGGCTGTTTGTGGTGGCAGCAGGAAACCGAAGGTTGGTGCCTGGGAAGGACCCTTGGGAATAGAGGGGGAAGGGCTGGTAGCCTCGGAAGGTGTGAGGCAGTGCCCAACCGGAAGAATGCTTTGGTGAGAACTGTAATGGGTTTCATAGTAACATAGTATATGACGGCAGATAAAGAGTAGTTGTAATCAACACTCCATGCAGGTCACCCCCTCTATTCCTGTGTTTAGGGTTGCACCCACTGTTCTGTGCTGGTCGCTCCACTCTTTTTATTGAAGTATATATCCTTAGCCTTTCTCAGAGTTGCCTTGACTACTATTGATTGGCAAGAGAGTTGTATCTGGTTGCCAGTTGTAAGACCAAAGGTAGGGTAGTAAAAGAACTTTGGGTTGGGCTAGGCAGTAACTGAGCTTAGACTCATAGCTGTGCTTATTAGCTGCTGAGCCCTGGAAAACCCAGAGTTTGTTTTCTTTCTCCATTTTTCATTTGTGATTATCATTCTCATGGTAGGCAACTTGGAGTTAAGGGTTTGGGATCTCCAATAAAAGAAGTAATGGCAGAATTGCCATGTTGCTCAGTTCCAGGAGTGAGATTTTAAGCCAGTCCTGGATTTCTGACAATCTCAGCCTGATGCATTATAGGACCTGCAGCACTGACTCCAATCAGTAAATTTCGGGACTACAAATACCATAGTGTAAAGCAATGCAAATTTAAAACCAGAAATCTCACTCCTGGAACTGGGGAACTTGGCAACTCTGAGTACTGAGTAAGAATAACATCTCTGAAGTACTGGGCTGGAAGGAGGACAGTGTGAGAAGACTTCTATTCCTGTCAGCACTGGAGACACTCCAGGTTTTCCCTTTCACACAGAAACTGCCATAGATTTTGGAGTCAGTCACCCTGGGCAGCTGAAAGCATGAGCTAAATGTTCTCTGTAAAGCATAGTTGCCAATTTACCCAATTCCAGGAGTGAGATTTCTGCCATTTCTGGTTTTAAATTTGCATTGCAGTTCAGTATGGTATTTGTAGTCCCTAATTTTACACATCAAAATTGTTGCTGCAGGTCCCATAATGTATTAGGATGAGATTGTTAGAAATCCAGGACTGGCTTAAAATCTCACTCATGGGACTGTGTAACTTGGTAACTGTGGTAGCGTGCACTAATGTTTTGTTGGCTTTCGGGTCATATATACGTGACAATGTGCTGAATAAAAGAAGTTATAATCAGACAAAAACCAGTTCACAGTGCCCCTCTGAATCTATCTATCTATCTACCGAGTCAGTACCTCAAATGAATACAAGCACACACGCAAGGACACAACAGACAGAGCTCTCTCCATGGCTGCTCCAACAATATGGAACAATCTACCGGACGATCTAAGGGCAACTCCAGACCTCAAAGACTT
Source organism: Ichthyophis bannanicus (assembly GCA_033557465.1). Classification (NCBI taxonomy): domain Eukaryota; kingdom Metazoa; phylum Chordata; class Amphibia; order Gymnophiona; family Ichthyophiidae; genus Ichthyophis; species Ichthyophis bannanicus. The sequence goes on along the minus strand of CM066036.1, from coordinate 135,883,196 downwards.
CAGAAAACAGCTGAAAACCATGCTGTTCATAGAGCACTATGGTCACATCACATAACCTAAGAGAATGTATAACAGCACTCCAATCCTCTTAAACACTGTATGTATATAAAATGTGTTTTTAGCACCACTGTAAATAGCCCACCTTGTACATAGCTCAAACAAATCAAGCACCCAACACAGCCCTCACACAACTAAGTTTCATCCTCACTGCATGTATAATGCACACACTTTACCTGATTGCTTGCTGTGATACTACCTTGATTATTAAGATAAGGCGGTTTAGAAATACTGTTAAATAAATAAATAAATAAATAAAAATCTATATATATAATGTATGTGTGTGACAATTCAGACAAAAATAATACAAATTAAAAAAATCAGTATTTATCTTGAAGAAAAAGCACGTTAAAATCTTTCTGAAAGAAATGAGCCTTAAGGTGTTTGACATGCTAAATAGTAGGACGTATCCCACCCATGTCTACGAGTTGCTTTCTTCTGAACAGTTATCACTGGAGGAACACACAACAAATCATAAGCAGTAGAACACAGTGTGTGTAGGTTTGTAAGGTATCAAGAAGAATGACGGCTCAGCTCATATAAGAGATCCAACTCGCGCTCTTAAACTGAACTCTAAAAGCAATGGAGCTCCACAAGCAGGGAAGATCAAAAGAGCTCTTTGCATCCATGGATTGCTTATGCCCCTAGGTGGCAGAGAACAGCAATTGGCAAGCTCCGACACTGGAGGCACAGCTGCTCAGAGCGCGTAGACCTCGGATACATCATCTGTCAGGGTGAGGGGCTATCTGCCCACGGGAACATGGCCTATGGCAGTGACAGGCTCCCCTCAATGAAGGGTCACATGGCTCTTGTGCTGCCAGTAAGTGCATCACCTGATTTGCACGCTCCTCCTCCCACTGTACTCTGCTGGCTCCAACTCTGACTATGAGGCCAGTATTGACTGCAACACGGAGCACAGGCTGGGCTGGTGAAAGGACTTGAGGCGCCCTAGACGGGCCTGCCATCCTGCTGCCCCCCCCCTCACGCCCATTGCTGCTGGTCCCCAAGGCTGACAGCAGTGGCACGCAGCACTTACCCTCTGTCTCTGGCACTGCATTGCAGTTTCATTGTATTCAATCTGTTGGTTTGGCCCCGGACTTCTGGTTTTGTATAAACTGGAAATTTGTGCAGAGGGGGCAATGAAGCGGCAAATTGAATCGAATGAAACAGTTATGCAGCCTGGAAGATAGACAGTAAGTGGTGTGTTGCAGTTTCAGGTTGGCGCCAGTGGAGGACTGGCACTGTAGGCGACCACCTAGTTTGCCTAATGGTAGTGCTAGCCCTATGTCCTGCAACCTCCACAGCATAAAATACCAGCAGCCCTCTGGCAGCTAGCCACTGCATATGTTGACACTAACAGCAGTCTGTCAGGACAGCAGTTAATGTGTCCAGAGTTGCCAAGTTACACAGTTCCAGGAGTGAGAGGTTTCTTTTTTTTTGCTAGTTCTGGTTTCAAGTTTGCATTGCATTGCAGTACAGTATTTGTAGTCCCTGATTTTACCCTTGAAATCAATGCTGCAGGTCCCATAATGCATCAGAATGGGCTGGTCAAAAATCCAGGACTGGCTTAACATCTCACTCCTGGAACTGGATAACTTGGCAACTCTGTGTCTGTGGATGTTTACCCACTGTCCTAGCAGGGTCGCCCATGACCTGCAGGCTCCAGTTTTGTAGTGGTCAGACTGTTGTGGTCCACTGACATGTTAGCTGAACTATGCCGCCCCTCCAAACAGGTAGCCTAGGCAGACACCTTGGTATTCAGCTTGCATCTATATTATTCTTAGGTTTGCTCTACTTCTGCCCTTCATGTTTCCTAACACTCTCTCTTCCGAACCACGCAGTTGGCATGCATGAGCATAGCTGTGCAGCTAGTGCCTAGTCAGAGCCCGTGTTAGCAGCTTGTTTCTGTAGCTAGTGTGTGATAACCGTGCCTGCCCAGTCGTGTGCCCTGCCTCCACCCACTGTCCTCCCAGCCTTAGCCATACCTATTCGCACGCTGTACTGGTAGAACAGAATTTTTAGTACAGTCTCCTTTTGGGCCATGTGCTCCTTGCTACTGTGTGGATCAAATGAGCTTAAACCCCATACTAAACCCTCTGCTACTGGTTAACTCAGTTTAGTGAATGCCCCTCTGTAAGTAGTTCTTACTGTCAGTTATTCAAACTGCTGCTTGTACATCATAGAGGGCAGGAAGGTGAAATGCTTCATCATGAAGCAGACTTGTATCTTCAGAGTCGTCATGATAATCTGTGCCTATTATTTTTTCTCTCACTTTTTATACCTTTTCAGCAAAATGTCTGCCAATCACAGGTCACGTTGTAGGAATGCTTGATAATCTCTGTAACCTTCCCATTGGCGTTCCCTGCCCGCTCTGCACCCAGGACGGGCACCCACCCCAGCGCTGCAGGCGAACTAGGATGCACCCCTGGCCGGACCACGGAGGCAGTGAAGCAAACTTACCAAAAAGCCAGCTTACTGCAGTGCCTCGTGCTCCATGGCTTGGCCGCTCTTCTCTCCTGGCCGAAGTATTGTATTGTGAGAGCCGCCAGCGATGGAGCACGAGGCACTGTGGCAAGCCAGGTTTTAGGTAAGTTTGCCACACTGCCTTCTTGGGCCTGGCAAGTGTGCACCCTCCCAGCCAGCACCTGGGGCGGGTGCATTCACTGTCCTGCCCTTGGTATGCCACTAAACTTTCCCACCCTGAATTTAGGGGCCTTTTACTAAAGCCCATTAGGGTTTTGCACTTTCTCCAGGACCAAGCAGGAAGTCAGTCCTCACATATGGGTGACGTTGGCGCCGACGGAGCCCTCGTGCGGAGCATTTCCCCAGCTTTCAAAGAAAGCCTTTAGGAATTGCAGCGCGCATGCGCGGTCCCCTTCCCGCCCAAGGGTGCCATCTTGCTCAGTCTTCTTTTTTCCGCGGAGCCCGACGGACGTAGTTCGTTTTTCCCCGAGGAAAAAGTTGATTTAACCTGTTTTTTCTCTTTTTTTCTCCGGTTCGACGCCGGATCCTTTTCACGCTCGGACCGATACACCGGTATCGAGTCCTTTTTCTCTTTTTCTCTTTTTCAGTTTTTGTCCTTTGTGACTGGCGTTCGCGCCTTTTTTCTTTTTTCCCTGGCAGCCCGGTCTTTTGACCTAGTAGGGGCCCTTTTTCCCCCGATGGCTACCAGCATGTTTAAGAAATGTGATCGGTGTAAGAAACTTATGTCTCTTACCGACACACATGACTGCTGCCTCCGCTGCCTCGGACCCGATCATGACCCGATGATCTGTGGTCCGTGTGGCAAAATGTCCTCGAAGGCGTTGAGGAGTTGGCAGCACCAAAAGGATAAGATTTTTTCTGACTCCGCGTCCGGCCGAGCCCGGACCTCGTCAGAGGCCTCGATGTCTCGGGACTCCGGCCCCGAGCAGCGTCGGGGTTCCTCTGAGCGGGGGTCTTCTTCACGGGAACATCGCAGGAAGAAGAAACCCGCGAGGGCAGCGTCGGTGGATGCTCCTGGTTCCTCGAGGGCCAGGTCGCATAGCCCCGATAGCCGTCCCGGGTCTTCGGAGTCGGAGAGGCCTGCCAAACATCCTCATGTCGAGATGGAGTCTCCTGGACACGTAAGTGCTGTTGTCCTCGTGGACTCTCCTCCGAGGGAGCCAACGTCGGGCCCGACGCCGTCGGGGCCCGAGTCGGGGGCTGCTGGGTCTCCTGAGCTCGGACTCAGGTTGACGGCCCTGGAGAGCAGCTTCGCTGCCTTCAAGGAACAGCAGCGGGCATTAATCGCCGGTCTCACCGGTGCATCTGCCCCGACCACTGGGACCTCGACGTCCAAGTCGACCCCGGAGGCCGAGCCGATCCTCGAGTCCATGCGGGCTCGAGTCGATCCTCGGCCACAGTCTCCCTCGACCTCCTGTTCGGGGCCGAGGTCGTCGACGCCGATACCCTCGGCGTCGGGGCAGAGGGCATCGGTGCCCGCCCGACCGGAGCCGCTCGATTCCTCCTCCGAGGAGTCAGGCTGGGAGACGGAGGACGAACAGTCACCCAACACTCATCGGACTCGGTGTGTCCCATCGGACTCGCCCGAGTCCGAACCTCAGAGACGATCCCCACCGGAGGATACCCGGTTCTCGGACTTCGTGCGGGATATGGCCAAGGCCTTGGCCTACCCCGCGGATCCCGAGGAGGAGCCTCGAGCCGAGGAGCTCGAGGCCCTCCAGTACGACTCTCCCCCGAAGGAGGCCTTTACTGTTCCGGTTCCTCCAATGCTGGAGCGGCTGCTCTTCCGCATGTGGGAGACCCCAGCCTCGACGCCGGTGTTAAGCAAGCGGGTCGATTCCATCTATCGAGTCCGCAAGAGCCCCGGGTTCCAAAAGGCACAATTACCGCACCACTCCATGGTTGTGGAATCGGCCATGCATCGACTGAAAAGTCAGAAGATGCACTCCTTGGTGCCTCCTGGCCGGGAGGCCCGGAACCTGGATGCCCTCGGTAAGAAGTGCTTCCAGGGCTCTATGCTTGCTTGCCGTGTCCAGATATACCAGCTCTACATGGGCATGTACCTCCGAGATCTGGCAAAGGAGATTCCCGGGTTCTCTGCTGGTCTCTCCGAGGAACCTTTGCAGAGGTTCCAGGCCTTGTCCACTGGTATTCGGGAGTGCTCGAAGTTTATCTCTCGAGCAGCCTATGATGGCTTCGAGGCTTCGGCCAGAGTAGCCGGGGCCGGCATCGGTGCCCGCCGACAGGCTTGGCTACAGTCATCTGACCTCGAGCCTTGGGTACAGGACAAGTTGGTCGATGTCCCCTGCCGGGGTGAAAACCTTTTCGGCAAACCCATGGCTGAAAAGGCTGCTGAGCTCGAGACAGAGACTCTCAACAGGACTAGGCTGTCCAGAAAAACCTCTGCCCCTTCTCAGAAAAAGAAGGGCTCGGGAAAAAATACCTTTTTCCCGAGGAAGTCATCTGCCTATAAACAATACCCTCATTATCAGGCCTCTGCAGCTCCCCAACAGGGTCAGCAGGCCAAGGGGCAGGGTTAAGGGCCCCGTAGGCAGAAGGCCCCCAAGCCACCTACACCGGCCCCTGCTCAGCAGGGTGGGGGTTTTTGACTCAGAAAGCATAGCCTCTTCTCCTTAGCTGGCTTCTCTCAGCACAGGAGGCCGGCTGGCCCACTTTGCCCACAGGTGGTCAGCCGTCACATCAGATAGCCCTTCTGGACTATATGAAGAACCCAGGTATCTTCTCCATTTTATTTATTTATTTATTTATTTAAACAGATTTATACCCCGCTTTCTCCTTCAATCAAAGCGGTCACAGCACAATACAATACAAAGTTAAACAGAGGTGGATGAAACATATACCACTCTTCATAAAATCAGAGCAGTAACAAAGGGATTACATAACACAGAATACATTACAGTACATACATAGAATAACTTTACAGAATAAGTTACAACATAAATTATAGTACATAACATACCATCTGTAAGGGGTGCAAACAGTCCCGGAAACCACTTCATAAGTAGACGCCATGGACCAACGCCTAAGGGCCACGCCAAAGGGCCCTCTGGCGAGGCCCTCAGGCGCGGGCCCGCAAGGCGCGGGCGCGCCCTTGAAACGGCGTTTTTTATGCCGTTAAGCATGATGTCAGCTTGGCGATTTGAGGAGGAAGGGGGAGCTCCTGCTCTCACCCCTGATGGAATGCCTTCTCTCTCACAGCCCTTGAAACGGCGGTTTTCACCAGGTACCTCCCTCCTATTTTCCAGGGGAGCCTCCAAGACTCCCTCTGCACAGGGACCTACTTCTTCAGGAGTTGGCAAGTCTGCTAAAGGATCAGGCTGTGGAACCGGTGCCCCACCACCTGAGAAGTCACGGCTTTTATTCCAGGTACTTTCTGGTACCAAAAAGAACAGGAGGCCTCAGACCCATCCTAGACTTGCGCAACCTCAACAAGTTCCTGGAGATGGAAAAGTTCAAGATGCTTACCCTTGGAATCCTGCTGCCCTACCTCCAGCAGGGAGACTGGCTATGCTCCTTAGATCTAAAGGATGCGTATACTCGCATCCTTATTCATCCAGACCACAGACAATATCTCAGATTTGTTGTGGGGGGAAACCACTATCAGTACAGAGTACTACCCTTTGGCCTGTCCTCCGCTCCCAGGGTGTTCACCAAGTGCCTGGCAGTGGTGGCGGCCTACCTGAGGCTTCAAGGTCTTTTTGTGTTTCCGTACCTGGACGACTGGCTCATAAGGGGCCAATCTTCCCAGGAGGCCAATCTAGCCACCCTTCACACTGTGGCTCTGCTTCAGCACTTGGGGTTTGTCATAAACTTCGCAAAGTCCACTTTGCTCCCGTCCCAGAACTTAGAGTTCATAGGGGCCAGACTAGACACTCTTCAAGCGAAGGCTTTTCTACCTATGGACAGAGCCCACAGGCTGATGGATCTGGCCAGGCAGTTTCACAGCAATTCCCTGGTCTCTGCCAGGCAATTCCTGAGACTACTCGGCCATATGGCTTCCACGGTTCATGTCACGCCCAATGCCCGCCTGCACATGCGGCCGGCTCAGTGGAGCCTTCGCACTCAGTGGCATCAGGCCACAGGGAGCCTAGCGGACTCCGTAAAGATATCGGACCTGCTAGTCTCCTCTCTACAGTGGTGGCTTCATCTTCCGAATCTGGTACTAGGAGTGGTTTTTCAATCCCCTCCGCATTCTCAAGTGCTGACAACAGATGCTTCTCTTCTGGGTTGGGGAGCACATTGCCAAGGGGCATGTACTCAGGGTCTCTGGACCCCTTGGGAGGCTACTCAACAGATAAACTTCCTGGAGCTACGGGCGATACGCCTAGCTCTGAGAGCCTTCTCCCACCTCGCCTCTCACCAGTCTGTACTGGCCCAGACGGACAATCAAGTTGCCATGTTCTATGTGAACAAGCAAGGAGGCACAGGCTCCTTCCTTCTATGTCAGGAGGCACAAAGGCTGTGCTCTTGGGCCGTCTCTCACGGAATCCTCCTAAAAGCTGTCTACCTCCCAGGTCAAGAAAATTACCTGGTGGACAGACTGAGCAGGATCCTGCAACCACACGAATGGAGGTTGAACCTGTTGGTGGTTCAGCAGGTCTTTCTCAGGTGGGGCCTCCCCACCATGGATCTTTTTGCTAGTCCTCTGAACCGGCAACTCCCGAGATTCTGCTCCAGACAACCGCATCCTCTCAGAGTAGCAGCGGATGCGTTTCTGATTTCATGGTCCACAGGCCTACTGTATGCGTTTCCTCCCACGCCGCTAGTGTCCAGAATGCTGTTCAAAGTCCTCAAAGACGGGGCTTCATTGATCCTGATAGCCCCCAGGTGGCCGAGGCAACCGTGGTTCCCGCTTCTGCTGCAGCTAGCGGTGGACACCCCTCTTCCTCTGGGGTTTCAACACGATCTCCTGTCTCAGGATCAGGGGACTCTCTTGCACCCCAACCTCCAGTCCCTTCATCTGATGGCCTGGCTGCTGAAAGGGTAGTCCTGGCTCCCCTACTACTGCCTCGAGAGGTGGAAGATGTGGCCTTGGCCTCTAGGTGACAATCCACCAGGAAATCCTACGCTCTTAAGTGGCATAGATTCTCTGCTTGGTGTGCTCAGCACAGCGAGAATCCCTTCTCGTGCTTGGTAGCGGTAGTGTTGCAATATTTGCTTTACCTTTCCAATCTGGGCCTTAAGTCTAACTCTGTCCGAGTTCACCTTAGTGCTCTCTCAGCGCACCACGCGCCAGTGGACGGGAGGCCTCTTTCTAGCCACCCTTTGGTGGCTCATTTTCTCAGAGACCTCCTCCTGCTCAAGCCTCCTTTACGTCCACCAGCCCCTGAGTGGGATCTGAATGTGGTCTTGCAGAGGATTACTTGTCTGCCATTTGAACCTATGGCTACCTGCCCTCTCCATTTTCTCTCCTGGAAAACCTTGTTTTTGGTAGCTCTTACCTCTGCTAGGAGAGTGAGTGAACTTCAGGCACTAGTGTCTGATCCTCCTTACTCTAGATTCTACAGGAATAGGGTAGTCTTACGGACTCACCCTAAGTTTCTTCCTAAGGTTGTCTCACCTTTTCACCTCAATCAGGAGGTGGTTTTTCCAACCTTCTTTCCCAGGCCACATGCCAGCCGGGCTGAGATGGTTTTGCATACCCTGGACTGTAGGAGGGCGTTGTCCTTCTACCTTGACCGTACGCGGGAGCATCGGAGGGCTGTTCAGCTCTTTGTTTCTTTTGACCCCAATAAGTTGGGGCTACCTGTCTCCAAGTGTACTTTGTCCATGTGGGTCGCTGACTGTATCGCCTGGGCTTATGGGGCAGCCTGCCTCTCGTTGGAGGGTCGAGTCACGGCTCATCGTGTCAGGGCGAAGGCTGCGCCAGTGGCTCATCTCCGCTCTGTTCCGTTGGCAGACATCTGTCGGGCCGCTACTTGGTCTTCAAGCCAGACTTTTGTGGCCCATTACTGCCTTGAGAGGGAGTCCCGCAGAGACAGTGCTTTTGGACAGGCAGTACTCCATAATCTCTTTGGAGTTTAGGCAACTCTTACCCTCTGGCCCTGGTGTTGGGCTACCGGTCGGGGGCGTTCTCAGAGAAGATTCCTTCCCTGCGTGCTGACGAGCTAGAGGGAGCTCATTTTTTCCGCTTGAGGTCTCCGGTAGCTTTAAGCTGGGGAGTCCCATATGTGAGGACTGACTTCCTGCTTGGTCCTGGAGAAAGAGTAGTTACTCACCTGTAACAGGTGTTCTCCAGGAGCAGCAGGAATCAGTCCTCACAACCCTTCCTCCTCCCCTTGGAGTTGCAGTCATATGTTTGTTTTTGCTAATTTTTTGCTGTCTTTTAGCTATGTCATCAGACTGAGCAAGATGGCACCCTTGGGCGGGAAGGGGACCGCGCATGCGCGCTGCAATTCCCAAAGGCTTTCTTTGAAAGCTGGGGAAATGCTCCGCACGAGGGCTCCGTTGGCGCAGACGTCACCCATATGTAAGGACTGATTCCTGCTGCTCCTGGAGAACACCTGTTACAGGTGAGTAACTACTCTTAGCGTGCATTTAGCATGAAAACTAACATGCAGTAAGTGCAAAGCCTCTGCAATAACCGATGTGGGCATGGCTAGCATTTACCCAGCAAGTGCTGCATGGATACATATCCTAACCAAGGCCGGCCCATCCATTGGGTGAGAATGTTGCTCGCACAGGACCCCACGTGAACTCCATTCTCGCACAGATGGATGGCTTCAGAGGAAGCCGGCGAAGCCCCGGCTCCCTCTGCACAGCCGCCAGTGTGAAGTGTTTTCCCTCACGCTGGCGGCTGTTTCAGTCAAGTGTACAAGTGCTGGGAAATGACCTTTAACCTTTCCCGGCATTCAGTGCACTTCACTGTAACAGCCGCCAGCATGAGGGAAAACACTCTTCACGCTGGCGGCTGTGCAGAGGGAGCTGGGGCCTCGCGCAGACTTTCCCGGCTCCCTCTGAAGTCCCTTAGACAGCCGTGGGACTCTTCGGCGGGCTGGCGGGGGTGCTAGGACTGCATATGGGTTGTAATGGGGCGGGGGAAGCTTGGACTGGAAATGGGCTGTGATTGGGGGGGCTAGCACTGGAAATGGGCTGATGGGGAGCTAGAATAGAACTGGAAATGGCTGATTGGGGGGGAAAGCAGACTGGAAATGGACTGATGGGGGGCTAGGATTGGAAATGGGCTGATGGGAAGCTGGAATAGGACTGGAAATGGACTGTGATTGGGGGGGGAGCTTGGACTGGAAACGGGCTGATGGGAAGGGCTAAGACTGGAAATGGGCTGGAATAGGACTGGAAATGGCTGATGGGGAATAGGACTGGAAATGGGCTGATGGGGGCTGGAATAGGACTGGAAATGGGCTGATGGGAGGGTCAGAATGAGACTGGAAAGGAGCATATGGGGGGCTAGGACTGTAAATTGGCTGATGTGGGGGAATGGGACTAGAAGGGAGCAGATGCTGGGTGGATCTAGAACTGGAAGGGGTTGATGTTGGGGGAGGACTAGAAGGGGACGGGGAATGAGGATGAAGAGGGGAAAATATATTTTGTGTGGGAGGGAAGAAAAATCTATGATTGGCTGGTTATTGGGAGAGTAAGTGGGGATTGAGAATGGAAGAGTGAAATTTGAGTGGATGATAAAGGAATAAGGAAAGAAATGGGGGAAAGATCAATAGGGGAAAGATCAGTATGTTAAAGCAGATATAGTGAGAGAATGGAAAAAATCTAGAAGAGAGAAGAAAGGACAAATGGACAGCTCGCAGACGAGACGAAGAAACCTTGAAGAAAGTGACTGGAGCAATTGCAGCTGAAAAATAAAATGGCCAAACAAAAGGTAGAAAAATACTTTTTATTTTGAATTTATTAACTGGAATATGTCAGGTCTGGGAAATGTGTATCACTAATATCTTTGTATTTTTGCTTAGTGCAAGAGGAAATTAATTTATAATTGTATTTCTCCTGTGGTGTTCTACATTTCATATTTGGCTTTTGGGGTTCCCAATTATTATCTTCCTATTTCTAAATTGTGATCCCTTGTTCTTTGTGTGGTGACAGTCTATGTTCTGCATGTGTAACAGAGCTGAGGTATTCTGTTCATGTAGTTTCTATTTGACAGTCCCACTTGTTCTCTTTCCACCAGTGAGATGTATTGGTTTAATATTTGCAGTGTTGCCTTTTTGATAGGTAGGGTTTAGTGCTTGTGAGTCCTGGTAGTGCTGTTATGATATGGTGGGTTTGCTATGGGTTCTAAATGGGCAGTGTTTATAATACTTCCTAATGAGCCTGGCGGTTGGCACTAGAATATAGAAATTTGGAAATCTGGTAGTCTTTCTTTATCCAGATACTCATTAAGAGGCATGTTTACTAAAAGTACATTATGCAAATATTTATGCAAATGAGGCACCGCAATGAATCTCCGCACATGGCCCCGCACCCCCCTTGGGCCTCCCCTGATTCTAACACAGTGCTTTTTAAACCTTTATCCCGTATGATCCCATTTTAACAACTAAAAATTCATGTGATCCCAGATGATGAAATCAAACTGGCAGATCTCCAGCCTCCTTCCCCTCCCTCCACTCATCTAAAGCAGGAAGGCAGCAGCAGTCAGCACAGGGTCTCTTGTGTCAGAGTGCAATGTGTGCTTACAGACCTCAGTAGTCGGCCTAAGTTCCAGCCTAACAGGAAGCTTATCCAGGAGGAGCAAGGGCCTATGAATGCTCACAGGCCAAGATGGAGGGGACCAGGACTGAAGGAGAAAAGTGGGGAGAAGCTACAGAGCCTGAAAATTAATTAAAAAAATGTTTAATGGGCACATTTTGCCATGGATTTGCAGCTGGAGGCAGCATTGGGGGTGTGTATGACTTCTTGGGGTTCTGGAACCTCATCCTCCCTCCAGTGCTGTCAGCCAATTCCAGGCCCGATATAGCTGATGTTAGCCTGAAGCAGGCCCGGAGCTCGCTAACAGCATTAGGCCCGAAGCGGCTCCCAGCCTCTACAGCCCCCTGCATTGCCTGACTGCAGTCTTGGCCGCAATCCGTAGCCTGATTGCAGCTCGTGGCTCCAGCCAGTCTTTCAGCTGTGATGTAGCAGCAGAGCGCAGACAAACCAATAATACCAGGAGTCTGTTCAGAAGGTCCAAATCATTTATTTGTGCACAAGTCTCAAGCAGAATCAAATTCAAAATGGCTGAGCAATGGCTGTTAGTAAAACAACAACTTTTATAGCTTTCTTTCCCATTCTAGACATAGGCAAACTTTTCATTGGTCCCGGTAACCCCTCGTACACCTTCTATTGGTTCCGGTACCGATATGGCTATCCAATGATGTCCCTCGACTGGGCTCAGCACCTGCTTACCCCCCTTTCAGTCCCAATTACAATGGTCAGTTCACCAACTTTGATTCTTCTCTCCTCCAAGGTTGCTATCCAGCTGGAATATGTGGGAAAGCAGGGCACTGTAACCTTTCTTTCAGCAGAGTTAATTATTTTCACAGAAGCTTCACTCTCTTATCAATACCAATTAAACCTCATTTTTCTATATTTTCTAAGTTTCAATTCTGCCTAGCTAAGCTTAATTGTGCTTAGTTAAGTTTCAGTTCTATGGTAGCAGCATTTTGGGGGATGTGTAATTCCTTTGGGCCTCTCCACAGGCTTCATTTACAGGTCAAGCTGTTTAGGCCTGTCTGCTTATTTCAGACACCATGGATCATAGGCCTTCGCCTACCACAGTGATACACGGCCTTGGCACATTTCCAGCCCTCAGCCCATCACAATCGCAGTATTCTGCTGGCTGGTGCAGCCCCAGGATTACATCTCCCGGCCACAGCTGTGCTGCGGTGCCGATCTCCATTTATTTTACTTTAAATTGCTGCCAGCATTCTATTTATTTAAAAATAAATGGCCATGTTGTCTGCTCTCCATCCACACTGGGATTGCAGAGCACTGCAAGTAAATAGAAATAAATCTTTTTTTTTATATTTATATATTTTAACCAGTAGTTTGTGTGTTTCAAGTGACTTATCTGTGGAGATTGTGTTTCCTTAGCATTCCTCTAAATATATCCTAGTCCTCAGTTGTTGTGTTTGTATGTCCTGACTAGACTGCAAGTTCTAAGAGCAGTGACTGTCTCTTACATGTCTACAGCACTGCATACACCTTGTAGCGCTATACCAATGATAAGAAGTAATAGAAGTATGAGAGGAAATGGAGTTCTTTCTTTTTCTCTAGTGTTGCACTGGATGCATAGCCTAGCTTATTCATGGTTCCAGTTTAGTTCTTGCATATTTCTAATTTGTGGTGCCATGCTCTATAGTTGGTGGGGGACTGAGGTGAGTGATTCTTCTAGGGTGTAATTTCTGTGTAGCAATCTATAGCAGTTCTGCTTGGGCTGTTTTCCCAGTAGACGTATTGGTGCTTTAGAATGCAGTGTAGTCTTTTCATAGGTAGGGTTGTGCTGTTTCAATCTTGGCAGTGCTGTTATTTTTTATTTATTTATTTATTTGAACAGCTTTTATATACCGCTGCTTCCAAGGATCAGCAGCGGTTTACATTACAACAAAAGTCAAAACAGATACATAGAACATTATAAACTATATTACATTATAACATGAATTGAATGGAACAGATTAATGTGTTATGGTATATTTGCTATAGCAGTAGTTCCCAAATTGCGGGACAGGACCCCACAAAGTATCACATCAGTGGAAGGTGTCACAGAAATAGGCCTGCTCCACCTCTCATCTGGGATCATGTGAATTTTGAAGTGTTTAAAAGGGGGACCTTCCTGGATAAAGGTTTGGGAAATTATGTTCTAGGCTCCGATGATTCTTCTTCCCTTACCTATCCCCTATTGCATAATCCTGACACTAAGCCTCACCCCCACAATCTTACTTTGATTTTTTTTTCCTCTGGAATTTTCTGTACCAGTGGCTCAGAGTTATTTTAAACATAAAAACATAGAAAACAATGGCAGATAAAGACCATATGGCCAATCCAGTCTGCCCATCATAAGAACTATTAAGTTCTACAATCCTTTCCTCTCCCTCAGATCCTCTGTATTTGTCCCACACTTTTTAAAATTCAGATACAGTTGAGGCAGCCAGGAAGGTAGCTGTGAGGGTAACCCCTCCCCTCTCAGCCTGAGTTACAGTGAAACAAAACTTAAACACATACCCTTTCGCCCAGAGTCCAGCAGACCGGAGCATACCAGTTTAGACAGGTCATTTAGGCATGCTATATGATAGCCCACATCCCACCCCCCCAGGGGCTACTGATTGGTGGAGAGGGGATACCTGAGACAAATGAGAAGCTAGTATGGGTTTGAAAACTTACTGTATATAAGACAGTGTGTGACGCCACTTGGTCTCTCAGATCATTTTGTTCAGGGTGCCGGCTCTGCCTGAGACTGTGCGCACAATAAACAGCATGTGTTTGCATACCGGTCTGTCTCTGTGTTTTCATCTGGGGGTTGGAGGGACAGACTTCGAATAGATAATAGATCTCCTGCTAGATTTCCTGGTGCATTGGCCAGGAAACCTCCGTCTGTCTCCTCGCACCCCCAGGTGAAGGCATCGCGGTTTGCGCAACCAGGACTCGCCCGGTCCGGGACCGACCACCTGGTCGTCGACGGTCCCCAGCGCCACTGGACCCTTTGTTCCGGAGGGATCTCTCGGCGTATCTTGCGCACTCGGTCCTGGACTGCCGACTCCCTGGGTACAGAAATCCGGCTTGATAGACTGGCATCCAAACTCTTCAGGACGGTGAGTACTCACTCTCTTAATTTTCTGAAATGGGTTGAAAAGTCTGGTTTTCAAAAGTCTGGTTTTCTGAAACGGGTTGAAAAGTCTGGTACGGGATTGGCCACCTCCTGCGGGCGGTCTGAGTAAGAACCGTAGTCTGAGATATTGGGTTCTGAAACCACCGCCTGTCCTGGTGTCTGGATTCGGGAAACGGGAGTCTGGGAGGGTGTGTATATGTGTGTATATATTGTCACGGGGTGGACCTAGGGCAGCCTGAGAAAGTGCAGAGCAGTGTGAATGATCAAGGTAAAAGTGACAAGATAAACAGAGGAATGTTTGATGGTTGCCAGGGACAACCTAAGCACACGTGCACAGAGCCCAGAAAGACACACCCAGAGAGAAAAGCAAGGGAGTTTGTTTTACCCAATAGAGTGCAGCTGAGTGAAGGTGGAGTCAGGAGACGCGCAGATAAAATAGACTCCCAAACATTTAGAGATAGCTGGAGAGACAGGGAACCTTTGAGAGAGGAGTTGAGGAGAGAATCCCTGAGAGAGGAATTGGAGCAGCAGCAGATACGGTTGAAGCCATGTAAAGCCTGGAGCTGGCATGAGGAAGATGACGACAGTGAAAGTGAGTCAGTAAGGCAACAGGGGAGCCGGTGTGAAAGTTGGAGAGAATCCAGAGACCTGGGTGGTTCTGGGAGAAGGCAACACCCAGACAGCGTGAATGTGTTTGGAAGGCAAGAGAAATATAAGAAGACTGCAACAGCAGGTACAGGGGCAAAGAGTGAGTACAAGGGCTATTTGCTATCTGAAAGGGAAGAGCCCTGGAGGCATAGAAATAACCACATAAAGCCCAGATATTCAGAGGCTGATAATAGCTTTTCCCCTGATTATAAAAGCACTAAGAGAAGGGGGTTTCACTTACCAAGAAAAGCTGAAGAAATCTCTTGTCACCGTGAGCTCCCAGCTTCTAGGGAAACACCGTTACACAGTTTGCAATCAGGCACAGCTGAGCTTGGAAAGCTAGGACAGACCCGGCCAGGAGCCTACCGTAATTACCCAGCTAGTAGGTCAAACAAGGACCTGAGGTATTCGTTAAGGCACCAGCAGGGGCAGGGCTCTGGAAGACACAACTCAGAGCTTTACGATATTTCCCAGAGGGGCAGCTCTGCACAAGGGAAGAGAAACTTCTTAAGTGACGAGGCAAGCCTGCCATACTTTTACCCCACGTTTGAAGTGAATAATGAAGATACTAATGAACAGGAGTTAATGGAGTATGAAAACTCAGAAGCAGTAACAAGTCCAGAGATGATGGATTGTTCTCTCACTGTAATAGAGCCAGAATTCTCACTGAGGTAAATGTGAATGTGTGACCTTAACTCCAGTATATAAGAGACAAGGCTGCAACTCTCTCTCTCTCTCTCTCTCTCTCTCTCTCTCTCTCTCTCTAGCCAAACAGACAATTAGGCTGTTTGTTATTTGCTTTTGTTTAAAAGTTACAAGCTGAAGGAAGCTATTTTTGTTGTCTAGTTATATTTTGTTATAAGCCAAAATAGGCTATTAATTTCCGTTGTATTTGAAAGAAGAAACCTCAAGGGACGGGGAATAAAACCCTAAAAAGAAAAAGAAAGTTTTCCTGTGTGATCTATATATATGTAAGCAAGGCACAACTACCACCCTCAGAAAGCCCAACAATACCAGTAGTCACCGCTGGGGCAGATGAGGTGTGACATATAAATGGCGTAGAACTGAGGATCATTTTTCGGGGGGCATAAGAAGTTGCCTGAAAAGGAAAAAGAACAGTGCTGAAAACCAGGAAAAAAAAAGTCTGATCCAGGAAATATTGGAGAGGATTCGGCTGGCAGACCGGCCAGCGGTGGAAAAGACCTTTTTCTCACATGCTGGAGTTTACCAGGAAACTGAGGTATTGGTAACCTGGGTGGACGGGAGAGGATATTGTGAGAAAAGGGGTGATATAAAGGGAGAAAAAAAAGAAACCTTTCTGTGTGTTTTGTACCGCACTTGGTGGTCTTTTTCTCTTTATTTCAGGTACAGAGCGAAAGGAAAAGGGGATGGATCCCCAAGATATGCTGGCCTGGATGGGCGAGCAACAGGAAAAGCAGGCCAGGATGATACAACACTTGCAGGAACAATATATGGCAGCGATGCAGGAGCAGCAAAGACTGCTATTGGAAGCTATGACTGCGCTACTAAGGAAGTCTTCAGAAAAAGAATCTACAGTACCGCAAGTAGACATACATACAGGTCTTGCTTTGAGACATTTGGGGCATGAAGATAACCCCGATGACTTTATTGAAGCGTTTGAGCGCATAGCAGGGAATTTAAAGTGGCCTACAGAACAATGGGTGATGCGATTCGCCATGACTCTAAGCAGAGAGGCTTTATCTGCCTTTAAGGCCATGCCAGCTAGCCTAGCGAATAATTATGCTGAAATTAAAAAGGCAGTAAAGGATCGCCTTGGTCTAACACCTAGGCATTACAAACGGTTGTTCAGGGAGGCAATAATGTTGGAGAGTGAGACTCCAAAGGCTTTGTGCCAGAGGCTCAAGAGCCTGCTTTATAAATGGTTAGACCCTGAGAATAGGATGCTGGAGTCTGTATTAGATGAGCTTGTTTTAGAGCAATTCTTGTTAGCCATACCACAGGAAATGAAAATGTTCTTAACATTACAAAATTGCTCAAATACTGAAGAAGCAGCTAAAATGGCAGAGGTGTTTAAGGAAGCAAAGCATGCTACTGTGTCAAATGTGAGCCTTTTAAAAGGTCCAGGTGTGAATGGGACGGATGAAAGTAAAAAGTATACACCCAGGAGAGTGAATGAGTTTAACCCTGATAAGAATAATGTGGAGAGGAACACTAGGAGGTGCTATAGGTGTGGCAGACCAGGCCACATGGTAAAAGCGTGTAGAGTTAAGATTGCCCTCATAACAGGATCCGAGGAGATAATACCGGAAGGGTTTGTGCAAGAAGTACAGATTGAGGGAATACAAGCCTTAGCTCTACTGGATTCGGGGGCCGATCAGAGTATGGTCTCTCAGGACTTGTGGGAAACCATAGAAAAATGTCAGTCATCCCCCTCGAATCCAGTAGAGGGCCAAGTCCGCATTAGATGTGTGCATGGGGAAGCTTCTCACTACCCGCTACATGAAGTAGCCATACAGGGTCTAGGAGCCCTACGAAAGATATTAGTTGCGGTAGTACCGAAGCTGCCATATGCCATTGTTTTAGGACGTGAGTGGATCCCTTTCTGTCGGGAGATGGAGAAAGGCCTCCAAGGGATACTGTTCCCATCGCCTGTACAACCCCCAGTGATAGCAGACGAAGTAAAAACTGAAGCCATAGCGACTGCTATCCCTAGTCCCTTATTCGGGAAACCATCAAAAAAGGGGTCTTCGCCTCAGGAAGCACCTGTAACAGGGAAACAAAAATTTTCCCTGCAGTTTTGTAAGAGTACACCCCAGGCAAAAGGTCCAAAAAGGGCTTCTATAATGGCTGCGGGATATGACCTCTTTAGCGTGGAGGATGTTATGGTAAAAAGAGGAGGAAAAGCACTTGTAGACACCGGCATCCGAATTAAAGTACCGGAGGGATGCTATGGACGAATAGCGCCGAGGTCAGGGCTAGCAGTGCAACATTCCATAGATGTTGGCGCAGGAGTTATTGATCCCGATTACAGAGGTCCCGTAAAAATTTTATTATTCAATTTTGGGGATAAAGATTTTGAGGTAAGAAAAGGAGACAGAGTTGCACAGTTAATCTGTGAGCGAGTAGGGTTCCCGGCGGTGGAGGAAGTAGCGTCACTACCATCCACTGAGAGGGGAGAGAGCGGGTTTGGTGCTACAGGGATGAGAGAAGTGAGGAGTTTAATAGCCCTTGGGGAGGAAAAAACTGAGGAGGATCTAGGACCCCAAGTAGCTGACTGGGAGAAACAAACTTCTCCTAGGGTAGGCTCCGAATTGAACCCTCAGCAACAAAAAGAATTAGCACAACTATTAATGAAATTCTCTGACGTCCTGACCACCTTACCCGGAGAAACTCATCTTGTGGCACACGAGATAGTTACTCCCCCTGGGCGTGTCATAAGGCAACGTCCGTACAGAATGGCAGAGACACGAAAACAAGAGGTGATTAACCAAGTTAAGGAAATGCTGGCCATGGGCATCATAGAGGAGTCTCGGAGCCCATGGTCCAGTCCCATAGTGTTGGTCCCGAAACCAAACGGCACCTTAAGATTCTGCATAGATTTCCGCCAGATTAACGACATATCCCAGTTTGATGCGTATCCTATGCCGCGCATAGACGACCTGCTGGATTGCTTAGGACAGGCGAAGTATCTAACCACATTAGATCTTAGTAAGGGATACTGGCATGTTCCGCTAACCAAAAGCTCAAAACCCAAAACGGCTTTTTCCACGCCGATTGGGCTATATCAATTTAGACGGATGCCGTTTGGATTACACGGGGCTGCGGCTACATGCCAACGTCTCGTAGACCAGGTACTGAGACCCCATCACGAATATGCTCTCGCGTATATGGATGATATAGTGGTATACAGTACGACCTGGTCCCAACACCTCACAAGAGTAGAAGCAGTCCTCAGAGCATTGAGAAGGGCGGGACTTACACTAAACCCAGAGAAGTGCTTATTTGCTACAAGGGAAGCAAAATATCTGGGTCACATAATAGGCAGAGGTCTGGTAAAACCACTGGCCAGCAAAATAGAAAGCGTTCGAGAGTTCCCTAGACCCGTAACAAAAAAACAAATGCGGAGTTTCCTAGGCTTAATAGGGTACTATCGTCGCTTTGTGCCCCATTTTTCAGAGGAAAGCCTTCTCCTCACCGAAATGCTGAGGAAGAACGCGCCCAACCAAATCCGTTGGACTCCGGAAGCTGAGACAGCTTTTGAGGCTCTTAAGAAGAAATTATGCAATGCCCCTGTGTTAAGAGGTATAGATTTTAACTTACCTTTTATTATACAAACAGATGCATCAGACACGGGGTTGGGGGCGGTGATGTCCCAAGTTTTTGAGGGAAGTGAGCATCCCGTGGCGTACCTCAGCCAAAAACTCTCGCCAGCAGAGAGGAATTACGCCACGATAGAACGGGAATGCTTGGCGATAAAATGGGCCATAGAGGCTCTACGTTTTTACCTCACGGGCAGAAAATTTTTATTAGTGACCGACCAGGCTCCCTTAAAATGGTTGCATTTAATGCGAAATAACAATGCTCGATTGACCCGCTGGCATTTAGCGTTACAAGCATTTAATTTCGAAGTCCAGCACAGAGCGGGAAAGATGCACGGGAATGCGGATGCGCTTTCCCGGATTACTTGCTGTCCACCAGAAACTGCGGCAGCAAGTAATGTTTTAAGGGGGTGAATGTGTTACGGGGTGGACCTAGGGCAGCCTGAGAAAGTGCAGAGCAGTGTGAATGATCAAGGTAAAAGTGACAAGATAAACAGAGGAATGTTTGATGGTTGCCAGGGACAACCTAAGCACACGTGCACAGAGCCCAGAAAGACACACCCAGAGAGAAAAGCAAGGGAGTTTGTTTTACCCAATAGAGTGCAGCTGAGTGAAGGTGGAGTCAGGAGACGCGCAGATAAAATAGACTCCCAAACATTTAGAGATAGCTGGAGAGACAGGGAACCTTTGAGAGAGGAGTTGAGGAGAGAATCCCTGAGAGAGGAATTGGAGCAGCAGCAGATACGGTTGAAGCCATGTAAAGCCTGGAGCTGGCATGAGGAAGATGACGACAGTGAAAGTGAGTCAGTAAGGCAACAGGGGAGCCGGTGTGAAAGTTGGAGAGAATCCAGAGACCTGGGTGGTTCTGGGAGAAGGCAACACCCAGACAGCGTGAATGTGTTTGGAAGGCAAGAGAAATATAAGAAGACTGCAACAGCAGGTACAGGGGCAAAGAGTGAGTACAAGGGCTATTTGCTATCTGAAAGGGAAGAGCCCTGGAGGCATAGAAATAACCACATAAAGCCCAGATATTCAGAGGCTGATAATAGCTTTTCCCCTGATTATAAAAGCACTAAGAGAAGGGGGTTTCACTTACCAAGAAAAGCTGAAGAAATCTCTTGTCACCGTGAGCTCCCAGCTTCTAGGGAAACACCGTTACACAGTTTGCAATCAGGCACAGCTGAGCTTGGAAAGCTAGGACAGACCCGGCCAGGAGCCTACCGTAATTACCCAGCTAGTAGGTCAAACAAGGACCTGAGGTATTCGTTAAGGCACCAGCAGGGACAGGGCTCTGGAAGACACAACTCAGAGCTTTACGATATTTCCCAGAGGGGCAGCTCTGCACAAGGGAAGAGAAACTTCTTAAGTGAC
The DNA here is from genome assembly GCA_033557465.1 of Ichthyophis bannanicus. Classification (NCBI taxonomy): domain Eukaryota; kingdom Metazoa; phylum Chordata; class Amphibia; order Gymnophiona; family Ichthyophiidae; genus Ichthyophis; species Ichthyophis bannanicus. The sequence continues at coordinate 135,862,541 of CM066036.1, read as the reverse complement.
GAGGCAAGCCTGCCATACTTTTACCCCACGTTTGAAGTGAATAATGAAGATACTAATGAACAGGAGTTAATGGAGTATGAAAACTCAGAAGCAGTAACAAGTCCAGAGATGATGGATTGTTCTCTCACTGTAATAGAGCCAGAATTCTCACTGAGGTAAATGTGAATGTGTGACCTTAACTCCAGTATATAAGAGACAAGGCTGCAACTCTCTCTCTCTCTCTCTCTCTCTCTCTCTCTCTCTAGCCAAACAGACAATTAGGCTGTTTGTTATTTGCTTTTGTTTAAAAGTTACAAGCTGAAGGAAGCTATTTTTGTTGTCTAGTTATATTTTGTTATAAGCCAAAATAGGCTATTAATTTCCATTGTATTTGAAAGAAGAAACCTCAAGGGACGGGGAATAAAACCCTAAAAAGAAAAAGAAAGTTTTCCTGTGTGATCTATATATATGTAAGCAAGGCACAACTACCACCTTCAGAAAGCCCAACAATACCAGTAGTCACCGCTGGGGCAGATGAGGTGTGACAATATATATATATATATATGTCTGTCTGTCTGTCTGTGTCCCTGCCTGTTGTCTCCCCTCTGCTGTCTTGTTCTGTGTTATAAACGTGAGTGTTGTATACAAATTAGGAGAATAATTACAGTATGGGGTCTAGTGGATCCAAGAATAGGACTCCACTGAAATGCATGCTAAGCCATTTTAAAACTGCCTTTGGGGGTGACTATGGAGTTAGGCTCACTGCCCCCAGACTAGTTGTACTGTGTGAGCGAGGGTGGCCCACCTTAGTGCGAGCGTGGCCACCTGAAACAGTGAAAAACATCAGGTCTACTGACTGCAGGGAGAGGGACAGTTTAGAAAATGTGTTAAAAAAAAGGAGAAATCCAAGAAGGGGGAAGATACTGAGAGTCCGGCCCCAACCCCATAGCTTCTCCTCTAACCTCTGTAAATAAAGAGGAAAGGGACTGTTCCCTGTAAATAAAAGGGGAGTAGGGGGACTCTCCTGTAGATAAAGGGGAGCAGGGTTTACTGTATATAGACTGTTGTACTACTATAGAAGTGAAGGAAGACAATTGCTTTATTGTATATGCAGTTTCATTACTATGTTTCATGCATAATCAATAGTCAAAGAACCACATTTTGATCATACCTCTCAGCAGTGAGTAAGGGATACTTGAAACTGAGACAGTTTGCATAACTACAGAAAGATACTGGGAATGAAACTTGAAATTGTTTGCATGGCTACAGAAAGATACTGGGAGATCAGGGAGGAGTTCTTCTAGCAGATGAATGGAGACCCATTAGACAGGACAAAAGGACAATTCACCTAGGAGTCTTTCTCCTAGCAAACAAATGGAAACCCATTAAAGAGGACAAAAAGAACAATTCACCTAGCCTCCAAACAATCCTCTTGTCAATTTTAATTGTAGAGTTTTTGAGCTTCTAAAACCATGGGGGGTATCTCCCTTGAGCATCCTCAGATGTCTGACCAGCATCTTGATTGTGTACTATGTGTATGTCACCTGAAGGCTTGGAGCAAACAAAGGCTGGAGAAGGACTGGTCAGATTACTATTAGCAAAGATTTACGGGGTGGAGAATATCTGTAGGGTAAAGCTCATGTGTGAGAGCTAGCTGCAAACCACTTGTAGATTATGAAGAAATTAAGACTTTTTACTTGTCTTTTTAAGGTCCCTGGTTTTCCCAAGCAGTTGTTAAAGCATGTTGCTTTTCAGAACTACCCAAGGGGGAGGGTTTAGTGAAATTTATCAAGAAAACCTCCTTATTCTGATCAGATAGGCTGTTAGGCATAAAGCACTTGTAAGCTTTGATTTGTCTTATGTTTAAATGTTTGTTTGCATTACTTTCATTACTGGCTACTCCAGTAGATTTTATGGTCCCTGGATGCTGAAGTGACTAAGTCAAACAAACAAGGCATGAAACTAAGGAAACTTTTTTGTTTTTCTTTGACCTTCAAAGTAGAGGTTAAGAGCCCTGACAGGACAATGGGGCATCCTGAGCCAGTTTGCAAATGATTTAAATCCTGAGTAAATAAAGATTAACCAGGATTACCTTCTTATCATTAGTATGTTATGCATCTATTCTTTGTCTTTGACTGTGTATGCTATCAAGCAAACTTAAAAGTTAAAAGGGGATTTTATATATTGTGGCAAGCACCTCATAGGGGGTATAGTTATTGTTTATATTACAGAAACATAAAGAGCTATAAATATAGGTTAATTGTTCAGCTACATAGTAATCTGCATTTGCCTGAAGGAATCTGGACACAAGAGAGACCTATTGTTTGTTTTGCTGTCTGTGTTGAATATAACATTTCAGATCAGTTTGATACCAGTTTCAGGTATAAGGTTTTAATTTAAAATGTGACAAAGCATGATTTTGAATTCACCTCTAAGAAGTTTCATGTCATTTGAGAATGCCTGTTTCCTGAACTGTAAGATTCAAGGTAATTATTTTGCATTGTTAAGCTCTGCACTGATGACTGATGAACAGGACAGTAACACCATACAATATTGGATTTTAGGATAAATTCACCTGTTTTTCTGTATTTGAATTTTACGTGTTGGTGTCCAGAGACAAAGTGTACTTTGTTTTGAAAGTTTTTAAAATTTCAGTTTCAGGAGTACAGTATATTGTAGCACTGCGAGATATAAATTTTCTTTAGTTTATACACTTGCACGTTAGGTTACGAAATATACTTGTTGTAGCAGTACATTATTTAGAGGTCCAGTATACACAGCAATTATAGAATTTTGGACAGAGGCTGATCTGAAATTGCTTTGTTCCCAAGCATATAGAGCAAATTTAGTGGAAAGATGGAACTGAGTTCCCAGAAAATATGAGAATATTTGTAAAATTATTTACAAATAAAACGATAACATTAACTTGAGTTGATTGGACAAAACCAAATCTTGCTTGTCAGCAATGATCCAGGAGAGGTTTGAGAAAAAGAATGAGAGAGAGAGAGAGAGGCAGAAAGGTGAGACCACATTCTAGGAAAAGGCAATAAATGTGCTGCTTCAAGTGTGATGATCTGGGCCACCAGAATTCTGACTGCTCTAAGACTCCTCGAGGACCCACAAGGCCTGAAGAACATGAACCTTGTATATTTATGCCTCTGAAGAGATATGAATAAGCAGGGGAGAGTAGGCCAAGAAGAACCCGAGGAAGTATCGCCATGAGGCCCAACCACCAATGCCTTGTACCCTCTTAGGTCTCTCACCTCAAAAGGATCTCTTTTGACACCATAATTAATGAGTAGCTTACACAAATCCTTGTGGACACTGCAATTTCAGGATCAGTCCAAGTATTCTTAAGTTTCCTACAGCACTCTCACTGGGAACAGTGTATACGATAGATTCTAGTCACACCTGAGATATGTGTCCGTCCTGTTAGAAGCCATACTTCTTTCTATTGGGATTGATGTTATAAAATGTTGCAAAATAATAGTTTTATATTGTAAGGACTTTACCTAGATTGTTTAGACAGTTGCTATTTAGAATGAGCATATATGTCCATTTAGAACTACACCAATTAAGTTAGCAAGAAAGGGACACTGTTTACTCACACTGTTATGCTTATTGAGAAGAATCTAAATTTATATTTTCTGCCTACCATTCGTTTACACCAATACTAAGTTTTTAACAAATGTTTGATATTCTTAGCAGCCTTGCCAAATAAGGATACATTAGTATGGTATAAAAACATGAAAAGGACCTATGTATGTAGTTGGTGGAATGATGCAGGTGATGAAGGAGTGTTGTGAGGGATGAAGTGGGATATTAAGAGGAGGGACTCTGATGGACAGTAAACTGATGAAGGTAATTTAATGATGTGAAGTGATGTATCTGGCTAATGAATATGTAAACAAAAAAAAATGATGAGCACTTTATTCAACTATGCCGTCTCCAGAATCTTCAATTTAGGAAGTCCTCTAAGCCCCAACATATACTCAACAATTAGAAATAGACACCTGGAGACAGGCTAGGTGCACCTTGTACCCTGATGAGCTTTAGAAAACCTACACTGGCCATGTGGTACTTCCAGATGCTTTTTTGCCTCCTTTTTGCCTCTGTATGTCCTGGCCAGGCATGCATGGGCAAAGGGGGATGATTTGATGACAAATTCTCACAAAATTGGTATAATTCTAAAACTTGCCAAAATTGCAGAACACGTGTGTGCAACTTGTCTGATCTGTTAACATGTAAAGATCAGTCAAGGGCATAATGGAATATTTCCTATCAGCAAATGAATCTCCAGTGATAGAGAGACAAGGAGTTGATCAAACTGCGAGACAAAATTGACACCATACGAGATAGTTACTGGTAGACCATTGAAAGTTTATAAAGCAATATTTATAGGATATGATCTTAGTAAATATGGATGAAATTAAGTTTGTCGCATTGCATTGTCTCATTGTGAAATCTAATCTAGAATATTTAGTCTTTTCACTTAACATTGGTGCTGCTTTTCTGAATGAGGCCTGGAGCCATGTCACCAATTGCAATCCAGAGAGTCCAGCAGAAGAAATTGGCCAGAGTCCATATGGAACAGACCATCCCAAGAACTCAGAACTACACACCGCTGAAATGTGTGAAGGAGTCCCTATCTGGATCAGTGTGTCTATTGAACGCTCTATCCAAGACCTGCGTGAACTAGTGAAACATATCTCAGAGTCATCCATGGAACTGGGAACGGGATGGTTCGTGAAGTTGTTTAGTTGGTTGGGAGGCCTTAAGACCTTAGTTATAGGAGTTCTCCTTCTTTTCCTGCTATGCGCCCTCTTACCATGCAGTATCCCGATCCTCCACCGTTTTATCACCTCCACCCTCAACGCCCTGGTGGAACGCAAGACAGCTATCTCGGTCATGGCCCTGACCCAATATACCCCCTTGCGGCCTGCCTCTAGTACTGCTGCCCTCTACCACCCTAGCGGTTGAGGTCCAACTAAAAAAGGGGGGAGTGAGGCAGCCAGGAAGGTAGCTGTGAGGGTAACCCCTCCCCTCTCAGCCTGAGTTACAGTGAAACAAAACTTAAACACATACTCTTTCGCCCAGAGTCCAGCAGACCGGAGCATACCAGTTTAGACAGGTCATTTAGGCATGCTATATGATAGCCCACAACCCCCCCCCCCCAGAGGCTACTGATTGGTGGAGAGGGGATACCTGCGACAAATGAGAAGCTAGTATGGGTTTGAAAACTTAGTGTGTGACGCCACTTGGTCTCTCAGATCATTTTGTTCAATGTGCCGGCTCTGCCTGAGACTGTGCGCACAATAAACAGCATGTGTTTGCATACCGGTCTGTCTCTGTGTTCTCATCTGGGGGTTGGAGGGACAGACTTCGAATTGATAATAGATCTCCTGCTACACAGTTATTGTCTCCACAATCTCTACTGGGAGGTTGTTCCATGCATCCATCACCCTTTCTGTAAAGAAATATTTCCTCATACTACTCCTGACCTTCATCTTATGACCCCTTTTATTCTAGAGCTGCTTTTCAACTGGAAGAGGGCCACCTCCTGTGCATTTATTCCATGGAGGTATTTAAACATGTTTGTCATATCACCCCTCTCCCGCCTTTCCTCCAAAGTATACATATTGAGAATTTTAAGCCTATCCCCATATGCCTTATGACCAAGACCTTTTTAGTAGTCGCCCTCTAAATCTACTCCATCAGGTTTATATCCTTTTGAAGGTGTGGTTGCCAGAATTGTACACAGTCTCAAAACAGGCTTATACAAAGGCACTATTACCTCCCTTTTCCTGCTGGCTATTCCTCTCCCTATGCATCCAAACATCCTTCTGGCTTTTTCCATTGTCTTTTCTACTTGGAAACGGGTTACTGAGTTTGTTGGACCTTGGTCTGATCCAGTATGGCATATCATAATGTTCTTAATCTTACTCAACAGACATTCCACAATATTTCTTACAAAAATATTAAAAAGAAAAGGAGCAAGGACCAATCCCGAGACATGCTACCAGTAATACACCTATGTTTAGAGTGAACTCCATTTACTATCACCATCTGACACCACTCATTCAACTGTATTCAAGACTTATACATTTAAATATGACCACTGACATGGTTCAATCATAGCCACATGTAAAACTCAATGTTAGGGCCCATTTTGCACATGGATGTTCACATCACATCTCTGTTGTATGGGGGTATATCTGCCAAAAGCTGACTCGAGGTGTTGACACTAGGCCAGTGGTCCACAACTCAGTCCTTGGGGCATACCTAGGCCAGTTGGGTTTTCAGGATTCCCACAGTAGATTTGCATGTACTGCCTTATTTGTATTCAAATTTCTCATGCATATACATTGTGGGAATTCTGAAAACCTGACTGGCCTAGGCATGCCCCAAGGACTGGGATGAGAACCACTGCCCTAGACAAACCTTAAGCTTATGCCCCCTCTGACTCTTAGAATCTATTGTTTTAGCTTTGAATGCCTTGTTCGCTGCTGCCCTAGGCAGTCACCTAGTTTGCCTGATGGTCGAGCTGGGCAGCACCAGAATCTACACATGCATACCCAATCCCATATAAGGGATGCACGTGCAAGACTAAAGTTGTCCACATCCGGATTTCTGCTCCCATCTCAAATAGGAAAAAAAAGTGCTCCTTTAAAGCAGGGATTAAGGGGGATATTCCCCTTCATCTTCAATGTTTACTTCCCTCTGTCTCTGCCTTTAATTAGCAGTGCCTATATATCTAGATTTGCAAAATGGCAAAGACACATATGCAAATGCCAATATTTACATGTGCCAGTCGTAAAATGTAGCATTTAGTGCATTTTCTAGACCGCTTTATCGTTCGTTCAAAGCGGTTTACATTTAACTTGGACTGAGGGGATATATGGGATACAGATTACAGGTAACTGAACAGTGTTGCTTTACATAGTGCCCCAAACGGCAGGAGAAGGAGGTTTTCCACAGAGGTACAATAGGAGAAGGGAACAGAAGCCAAAAACCACAGCCAAACACAGGTATATCTAAAAAACTTTATTCGTAGACCCACGCAATAGTTAAACGTTGGTTATGAAAACAAGACAGTGTTTGGAGAATATGCCAATGGGTCTTCAGAATTTTTTTGTATATTCCAAGAAAGGTGTGAGAACCGTAAAACACAGACAAATTTGTCATCTGAGGTTTTATTCTTGGGTAAAAGTAATTCTTGTCGAAGATGAACAGGCATGGCTGAATCCTTTGTTAATGGAATCTATAGGGTATCCTATAGGAAGGAGAACAAAACAGAACAGACCCTGCTAAAGGACACACCAGAGCTACACAAAAACGTCTGGAACAAAGAAAGCAACAAGAAACCCAATCATAAGTGAAACAAGCAAACAAACGATAAAGACATCACAGCAGAGAACATGAACACAATCCTAATCCTCCCCATAAGCCTCCTCCTCACACAACTTCTACCCCCGCACACACCCAACACCCACCTACACACAAACACACCATGGCCGCCAACAACAGAACGGAGATACACAGGCCCACAGTACAACCAGGAGAACACACATAAGACACCCAGGCGCAAAGTTCAAACCAGGAACAAGACCAACACTCACGCAAACTCAAAAGAAGTACACAGAACCACAAACACCCCAATAACAATATCAATAGAGCTCATAAATGCCAGATCCATACGAAACAAAATCAACACAATAGCAGACCACATAGAAGAGCAACAACCCGACATACTTTGTATCACAGAGACCTGGCTCACCCCCACAGACAATGTACTACTCAACCACTTAGTGCCCAACACATACCCAGCATACAACTGCCCACGGGTCCACCGGCGAGGAGGGGAGGTTCTGATCATCGCAAAGAATAGCCTAAACTTCAAATCACGAAGTGCCACAGATACCCAACAATGCAACACCATCACTATTGAGAACAAACGGATGGCCCTATGCCTCACCTACAGAGCCCCCAATGCACCACCTGATGAACTAGCCTCCACAATCGAAGCAGTCTGTGCAATCGGCTCAAAACACAAACCCACGCTACTACTAGGAGACTTCAACCTCAAATCTACCACCACCAAAGACGCAGAAGCTTTTCTCCAAGCAATGAGTGCCCTACAATACACCCAAATAATTAACACCCCGACACACAGACTCGGATCTTCACCTGACCTCATCTTCACTCCCAACCACCTAATCAATCAACAGAGGACTCATTTCAACCTCATCTATCACTCCAGTACTGTGGTCAGACCACCACATAATCAAAATAAATATAACACAAGGACAAAAGCAAGACAGAAACCCGGACATCCCACCCACACAAAGAAGATTCAAGAGTTTCGACAGGGACCAATTCCTACGGGACACTATACCACTGTACCCGGACTTCACCCCCTCCACCCGACATCAAGATAAAAGATGCACTCATACCCATAAAATCAGAAGTAAAGTACCTCGGAGTCATCTTGGACAAAGAACTTAACCTCCAAGCACATATAGGCAGAACAACCAAAAGCGCATACCACAGAATGCGACTCATCAGAAGACTCAAGCCCTTCCTCGACCCAGAGCACTTTCGCACCGTTTGCCAGGCACTAATAACCCCTCTACTAGACTTCTGCAATCTAATATACACCGGGCTACCAAAACAGACCCTCAGACCACTACAACTGGCCCAAAACACAGCTGCCCGCATTATATCCGGTACTACAAGACACGATCACATCACACCCATACTGAAAGAATTGCACTGGCTCCCAATCATCTCACGCATCAAATACAAGACTATCATAAACATATTCAAGATCAAACAACACTCTTCTGCCATAAGCCTACACACACTCATACAACCTGACACAAGCACACGGCCAAGAAGAAGAGGCACCTCCAATCGGGTAAGCACCCCAAAAGACTTCACCAAGACCCGCAAAGACACCGCACAATGAGCACTCTCCCTGACTGCCCCATCCATCTGGAACTCCCTCCCAGATGAACTGAGACTAACCACAGAAATCAAGGACTTCCGAAAACAGCTGAAGACAACCCTTTTCATCGAATACTATGGCCATACCCCCTGAGCCAACATACAAGTCAGATCATCAGTCCCCCCCACCACCCTGAAACTGTATATAAGAATGTATAATAGCTCATGATGTATAATAGCGCACTATGTATATAAACCAACTCGAATCATTTCCCCGCCAACACATACACACCACATTGTACACTGCATGAAGACATTTGCCCCCCCCCTTGATTGTTTGCCATGGAAACCGCTTTGATTGAATGATAAGGCGGTATATAAATACCATTAAATAAATAAATACCACACCTGCACCCAGAAGCAGAGGACATAGAAACTCAAATCACAAACTGGAACAACATCATCAATAATGCCGCCAAAGCCGCTGAATATAGACACAAGAAAACACGCTGCAACAAATTACATCACAAGCCATGGTACTCAAAAAGCATACGGACTGAAAAGAGGCAACTCAGAAAATTAGAATGGCGATGGAGACACACCAAGTAGACTAATACCCAGGAACTATACCTAACAACAAAGCAAAGGCAATACAACAAACTCATCAACCAAACAAAGAGCGAATACCACAAAAACATTATACTCAAATCCAACAACAAACCGAGAGAGCTCTTCGAAATAGTGAAGACCCTCAGCAAGGAACAGAAAGCTGAAAGCGAAATCCAAATAGACCCACAAAAGTTCGCAGACAACATCCAAGAAAAATTTCACTCTTCATTACAGCCAAAAACCAACTCACCCACAAAGCCAACTACACCCCCGAAAACATGGGGCACATTCAGCACCCCATCCACAGAGCAACTCTCTCACATCATCACCTCACTCAATACAAGCACAGCCCTGACAGACCCATGCCCAGTGAAATGGATCAAAGCCACCAAGTCAAACTTCATCCACACCATACACAACATGGTGCAAAGGTCTCTGACACAAGGATTCATGCCGAACCAATTAAAGCTCGCTACGATAAGACCTATCCCGAAGAAAATCCACACTCGATAAGAGCAATCCAGAGGCATACAGGCCGATCTCAAGCATACCCCTACTGGCAAAAATAATCGAGAAGGCAGTACAGCATCAGCTACAGGATCACATTGACAACCACGCACCTCTAGACATCAACCAACACGGTTTCCGCCCCAACCATGGAGTCGAAACCCTCCTGCTGTACCTCTTCAACAACATTCTCCGTCTCATAGACAACTGCAAGAATGGAATACTAATGATCTTCATCGACATTTCATCAGCATTTGACACAGTGGATCACCGAACTCTACTGGAAAGGCTACAGAACATTGGACTTCATGGATCCACACTGAAATGGTTCCAATCTTACCTAACGGACAGACAGATACAGGTCAAGGTCGGCTCCAACACATTGCGACCCATAAAAGTCCTGCAAGGAGTACCACAAGGATCTGCCTTATCAGCACTGTTATTTAACATCTACATTCAGCCAATATGCAGCATCATAAGAGAACACAACATACAGTATACAATCTACGCTGATGACATCATGATATACACACCCATCACTATTGACAACCTGGACTACTCCAAAATAACAAACTGTCTCATACAAATGACCAACTGGTTCCAAGGCAACAACCTAACCATAAACTACAGCAAGACCGAGGCACTAATCATCACCCGAAACACCGACTTTGTCCCCCCACTCAACATCAAGATAAAAAACACAACCATATCCATAAAACCAGAAGTAAAATACCTCGGAGTGACTCTGGACAATGAACTGAATCTACAATCTCACATAAGCAAAACCACCAAGAATGCATACCATAGGATGAGCCTAATCCGACGTCTCAAACCCCTCCTCGCCCCAGAACACTTCCGCACTGTCTGCCAGGCACTAATAACCCCACTACTAGACTTCTGCAACCCAATCTATCTTGGCCTCCCTAAACACACCCTCAGACCACTGCAACTGGCACAGAACACAACAGCATGCATAATAGCCGGTACAGCAAGACAGGACCACATCACACCAATCCTGAAAGATCTACACTGGCTTCCAATCACCTCACAAATCAAATATAAGACAATAATAAACATATTCAAAATCAAGCAACAGTCATCAGCCCTCAGCTTACACACACTCATACAACCTGACAACACCACACGACCGAGAAGAAGGGGCACTTCCAACCATGTCAACACACCAAAGGAGATCACCAAGGTACGCAAGGACACCTCAGAACGAGCCCTTTACCTGGCTGTACCATCAATATGGAACAACCTACCAGACGAACTTCGCCTAACAGACATCAAAGACTTCCGGAAGCAGCTAAAGACATTTTTCATTGAACACTATGGGGATGTCACATGATCTACCCACCAATCAGAACAAGAACAAAGACCAAACCCCCTCCCCCACCACTTGTACAAAGGAAAGTATAATAGCGCACAATGTAAATAGATCATTAGAAACAAACCCCCTCCCCCTCCACATAGTCATAGGAATGTATAATAACGCACAATGTAAATAGTTCAACAGGAATCTAAGGTACCATAACTCATACACACACACACACACACTGGACCACTGCATGACCACCCCTAAAACACTATTGTGATTGTTTGCTGTGAAAATCGCCTTGATTCAAGGAAAAGGCGGTATATAAATCCTTTTAAATTTGTTCAATGTAAACCGCGCTGATGCTGAATAGTGCGGTATAGAAGAGACTTTAAATAAATAAATAAATAAATAAAATAAATCCTCTTGTGTGGAAACGCTCAGCCAAATCATAAGATTTCTTTTTAAATTCTCCATAATCAGCACAAAGTCTCCGAAGGTGCAAAAATTGTGAAACCGGTAAATTTTTCTTTATGTGACTACTGTGAAAACTATCAAAGCGGAGTAACTTATTCTTATCCGTGGGTTTACGAAAAATTGTGGTATTAAAACCAGTAGGAACTTTTCTAATGAGAATATCCAAAAAAGGTATCTCCGTAGAACTAAATTGCATCTTAAATTTAAGATTATTATCCAAAGTGTTCAACCAATTATAAAAGTCATGTAATTGTCTCTCCATGCCCTTCCATAAAATGAGGATATATTCAATATATCTCTTCCAAGATATAACAAAAGAAGAAAAGGAACATCCATCCAAATGACTTCCTTCAAATTCTGCCACATATAAATTAGCTATATCTGGTGCCATAGCGGCACCCATGGCTGTGCCCTTAATTTGTTGAAAAAACTGATTGTTGAAAAGAAAATAGTTACGGGTTAAGGCAATTTGTGCTAACTCTGTCAAAAAATGAGTAGGTATGCGAACTGGTTTAGGGCGTAAGTCCAGATATTTGGTGATAACTACGAGGGCATCTTCATGAGGAATGTTGGTGTAAAGGGATTGGATGTCTAATGTCACTAGGGTAATATTAGATGCGTCTTCATCAAAACAATCTAAGAAAGAGATGACATCTGCAGAATCTCTAATATATGAAGTGATATTGGGGACAAAGCGTCGTAAAAAGATGTCAATGAATTTTGAAAGTGGTTCTAGAACAGACCCTATGCCGGATACGATAGGCCTACCAGGTGGAGAAGTAAGGGACTTTTTAATCTTTGGGATAGTGTATATTGTTGGAATGCCAGGATGTGTGACCAATAAAAATGAATATTCACGCTGTGTGAGAGAGCCTGCATTAAGGCCATAAAACAGAAGAGAATCAATTTCTTGTTTGATGGAAACCGTGGGGTCACAAGATAAAATTTGATAAGTCCTTATTAATTTGACTAGAAAGTTCATGTATGTAATAGGAGCGATCTAAATGCCCCTACCTTTGCCTGCAGGTTTGATAATAATATCAGATCGTTGTTTAAGGCTACATAATGCGGATCTTTCATCATGTGTGAGATTAAAGTATCTACATCTTGATTTCTTTTCTATTAAGTGTACAACTCGCAAAACGCAGTCCATAAAGGCCTGTATGGCAGGATCGATAGGACCAGGTGGATACCAACGAGATTTGCTACGTATTACAGAGGGATCATTAGAACCATATGGTTTATCTGAGAATTTTTTAATCTGTAACTTACGAAACATCTTATGAAGGTCAGTACGGGTCAGAAATGCATCATAAGATGCTGTAGGAGCAAATGAGACCTTTCTGCAAAAGATCAATTTCTGATGTAGTTAAGGAAACAGAGGAGAGATTCAAAACGGGCAGATCAGCTTGTAGGGACCTCTGTATCTGTGCAGATTTATTATCATGAGTTAATAAGGGTCGTGAGGACGATTTTGAAAAGACCGGTGAGCATTGCCTCTGCCCCTTCCTCTCCCACTGAATTCTAACCGGGAAGGTTTTTTGGACTTGCGCCGTGCAAATTCTTTTTCCCAGAGATCCTCGAATAAAAAATCCCTGGATGTGCCAGGAGATGTAGGGAGGGGGGGGGGGGGGGGTCGAGGCAGGGGAGGCAAAAAGTTCTTCTGACTCACTACTTATATACTTCTTGCTTCTTTCCTGTGTATCGGCATATCTGTTTATTGCAGAATTTTCCAAACACGGTTCTGTTTTCATAACCAACGTTTAACTATTGCGTGGGTCTACGAATAAAGTCTTTTGGATATACCTAACTGTTTGGCCGTGGTTTTTGGCTTCAGCTCCCTTCTCCTATCTTACATACATAGTGTGACAATGAAATAATTGGAGTGTGGACAGTGGGATAACCATCTGGTAAGGAGTAGTAACATTGTACAGATATGGCTAATGCCTTGTTTATTTCAAGATTAAGTGCGCATATAGAGCTGTTAGAGTCCTTGGGGGACATCGCTATTAAATGATTCAAGTTTATCATTGTGTGTAGTCATCATGTGGGGTAGGGTGTTGTGGTTGTGCATTGTCCTTTTTGTCCTTCTGTTTCATTGGGCCCGATATTAAATTGAGCTGGCTATGCGCGGCTACGGTGCATAGCCATCCCTGCCAACCTCTAACCCTGGATATTCAATGTCGGGGTAATGTGCATCCCGGGCATGGAATATTCAGGATCGCCACATATGCCCCGGAGCTGCAGAAGCTAACCAGGTAGCAGCGATATTGTACCACTGCACGGTTAGCTCCTACAGATAAAACTAGGCCAGCTTTTGCTTTGCCTGGTTTTACCCACAGGTCTCTAATCAGGTAGTGGTGCAATATCGCCGCTACCCGGTTAGCAACTGTCGCCGCCTCTGCTCTGCCCCGGAAAGCCCACAATATGTCCTGATGTTAAGCAGTTAGCATCCGGGCATGTAGGGGAGAATGGGGATAGTCAGCGGCACTAACCTTATGGAATACCCTTCCTCCTGAACTTCGGAACTGTTCATCCCACTCTGAGTTCCGTAAGAAGTTAAAACCCCATATTTTCCTGGAACATTATTCCCTCCCACCTTAGCATATCACTTGTTACACCCCCTCCTTTCTCCTCCTCCATCACTTAAACTCTATTACACTACAGATGTCCCCTCATAATTTCATATGTAAATAGTTGATCTTTGATCACTGTACATAGTTATTCTTGTTACTATATGTATCCAATGCTATGTTCCATGTAAACAGTTGAAACACACTGCTATAAATTGTTCTATGTAAACCATCTTGACTTGTAGAAAGACGGTATATAAAAATTGTTAAATAAATAATAAATAAATAAATATAACCGTGTTACTGCCATTTAAATATCTTGAACAACATTTACATAGTTTACATGGCTGTAAACCATGTAAATGCCTTTTGAATATCGGGTCCATTATGTCTTGAAGTTAGGTTAGGTATCTGTTCCAAAGCGTTCCGCAAAGAGGTATGTTTTCAGCCTTTTCCGGAAATCAGTGCCGTCAACAGATTTTAGTTCATGTGGGAGTGAGTTCCATATTGAAAGTGTGAATAAGGAGAATGCCCTCCTGCAAGCTGTTTGCTTTTTACCTTTAATGATGGGGATAAGTGATCTTCTTGGTTTGGTGTCTGGGGCTTTGTATATCGGGGTTTGTAGACACTCTGCTGATTAGCTTGTGTAGGATCTTGAATACGATGAGTATTTTGTGTTTTGGCTTCCAATACAATTCCATATCAATGTAATTGTTTTTAAGATGGGTGTTATTTGGAGCGGGTGGATTGTGCACTTTGGGAGATCTTGGTATATATTATGTTGCAATAATCCAAGTGTGGTGGTGGTGGTGGTGTTGCCTGGTATACTGAAAGTTGTTGGGGTCAAGTAATGGACGGAATTTCTGTATAACCTTCATCTGGTGGTAGGCAGCTTCTGTTCTCTTGGTAGAGTGTAACCCCCAAGTATCCAACTTCTGACTTGACTGCTATGTCATTGTTTTGATATTTTTATTTATGGTGGAGGGCTGAAGGTGGTGTCTCTGGTCATGTGGAGTACCTCCCTTTTTGTAGTTTATGGTCAGGTTGTGCAGTGATAGCTATGGAAAAATTGCCTTAAAGCATCCTCTTATTGTTGTAGAGTTTGGGTTGGCTCTGGTGAAGGGTGTGTATATCATATCATCTGCATAGAAGTGGTATAGAATGTTATACTTTTTTATATTATAGTGTATAGTGGCTGGATATACATATTGAATAACAGTGTGGAAAGAATAGATCCTTGTGGTATTGGCATTGCTTGAAGGGCTTTGATTTGTGTGAGTCTCTTCTAAATTGTTGCCAGTCCATTAGGTATGAATGAAACCATTTTAGTGTGGTATTGTTTAAGCCTATCTCTTGTAGTCATAGTCCAAAAAGAAATCAAACTTGCTAAAGAGGGCCCCAGTGAGCCAACATAGCAGGCTCACGAAAATGGTGATGTATAGTGGTGACTTGAGCTTTAACCTCTCACTTTCTCAATCACGTCACGTGAATTAGTTATTGACTACATGCAGTAGAGTGAACTCATTTCATGTGCCTTCTGCTATTTTTTTACAAGTTGAAATATGAAGTATCTTGAAGAGCAACGCATTTGCATGAAATTCTGTGTGAAACTGACTTTTACTGAGACTTTTCAGATGTTGCAGGAAGCTTATGGAGTGGATTGTTTAAGCTGCAAACAATGTTACGAATGGTACTGATTATTACAAATTGGGCAGAACGTCCACCAAAGATGATTCCAAAACTGGACAGCCTTCCACATCAATTGACGATGATCAAATTTATTTAGACAGTGCGTGCTTTGTCTCTTGGAAATCATCGCCTAACTGTCCGTGAAGTTGCTGAAAAAACAGGCATCGGTTAAAATTCATATTGCACAATTGCGACTGAAATTTCAGATGCATTGTGTTGCTGCAAAATTTGTCCCATGTCTCTGGACAGATGAGCAAAAAGCGAACCGTGTCACAATTACTCATTGCTCCTTATCCATGAATTTTGGGTGAAGCATGAGATGTCTCTAGTCCTGCAGCCTCCCTACTCTCTAGATCTGGCCCCTGCAGACTCCTTTCTGTTCCTGAATTTGAAATCCACTCTGAAAGATTGCCTGTTATGACATGTTTCAAAAATAGCAAAAGGCACACAAGATGAGTTCAGTCTACTGCATGTAGTCTGTAACTAATTCACGTGGCTTGATCGAGCAAGCAGGAGGCTAAAGCTCAAGGTCACTACTACACATCACCATTATCATGAGTCTGCTGTGTTAGCTCGCTGGCGCCCTCTTTTTAGCAAGTTGGTTTCTTTTTGGAGAGACCTCGTATGATGACATATTGGGGTATGTTTACTAAATGTGAATAACGTGCGTAGTATGACGTTAACGACCGTAAGTGCAGTGTAATGCGCGTAAACACGCGCCAACGACCGGTAACATCGTACTATGCGCGGTAACCGCGCTTAACGATCGTAAAGCCTCGCGGCGCGTTAAAACAGCGCAGAAGGTGGAGAGTGGGCGGAGAGAAGGGGTCAATGGGCGGAAAGGGGGCGTGGAGAGGCTCCCCTTCACTAACGCGCTGTAATTCTGAGCTCAATTCCAACGTGAATGAAAACCTGCCGTTAAAGGCATTTAAAGGGAAGAGAAACCATTTCCGTCAGCAATGTACAGAAAAACCGGGGAAACACACAAAACGTGAGCAGTGTGATACAAGTGCACTGAACAAAATAGCACATAAAACGTTAAAAATGACCACAGGAAACATTTTAAAAAGCATAATACAGCTGGGCAACAGTGATAGCAATGGGCAACAAGGAACAACACTGCCTGGAAAGCACCAAATAAAAAAGAAATGATGTGTGGAAGGGTGTACGCTCCACAGACCCTTTTAAAGATCATTTCATTGTAATGGATTGTCCTGGGAGTGTTGTGTAATGTTTCCCAATGATATCATTGTTGCCCAGCTTGGTTATGGGTGTGTGCCCCTTTTGTGAGGTATTCTCTGAGGTTTATGTGCACCGTTGTCTGCATACAAGGTAAATGAGGTCACAGTAAACCTGTTGCAGAGCAGGGTTTCTGACTCGTCAGGCCGGTTTAACTAACTCCAGGGACTGCACTGTTTCTATGGCCACAGTGTGGTGCAACAGACACAGCCAGTGCCTGTAAGACCAGAGGGTCACAGGTTCAAATCCCAGTTGGGGCTCCTGCCAACCCAGTCTCCATAGCTTTACCCACCACTAAACAGTGATAGTAAAGACACACCTTTATTGCAGAGAACATACGCATGGCCTATATTTTACCACACCAGAAACAGGCACATTACCTTAAAGCAGAGTTCCGCAAATGCAGTCCTGGAGGGCCCCACAACATTCCGGTTTCATGCTGCCTCCAATAAAGATGCCTGTGCTGCATAGCTATGCACCACCCCCATGTTATGCAGATGTAGCTCATGCATATTTATGAGGGACAGCATGAAAACCCGAACAGTGTGTGGAACACCAGGACTGGAGTTGGGGAACTCTGCCGTAAAGCAGCAGCCAACAGGGCCACACACCCACCCACAGGCCCCATTGGCCAATGCCACCTGGAGAGGCAAGACATTGGGTCCTGCCTGTATCTCCCAATACTAGCAGTTGCATACCTTAACAATGCCACCCTACACCTGGGTATATGGTACACAGCTATCAAACGTTTGCTATGAGAACTGGCAGATATCAATTCCTCTGTTAAGCACATTTTGCTCATTGAGCTCCACCATAACAATCATTCTGATGTCTGCGGTGTGTGCTGCAGGTCTGGTCTCTGACAATGTTCACCACCCTGGGGAGTGACCCCCCAACAGTCTTGTGTACCATATCCATGCCTGTACTATGCCCATGACTGGTGTGGTGTGTATGGCTGCTGACCACCTCTATAGTAGCACAATGCTGTCATCGGTGTGGGGGTGGTTGTCTGTCTATCCAGTGTGTGGTGGCTGCAAACACCTTCCACAGCCCACACTGCTAGCAACGTTGCCAGTATTGGGCTGCCAATGTGCATAATGAGGAGCAAGGTACCATGGGTATAGGCCGGACAGGGTGGCCTGGCCAGGGCGCATCTGCACAGGGCATAAGGCAGTGACAGGCACATTGTAGTGGCCGGCCACCACCTACACAGACAGGGTGACCTCAGTATGTGCTGCTGAGAGATCACTCTCACCCTGACTGTGCAGTGACCACAGCATGGCTAGGCACCCCCATAGTGCTATCTAGTATTTCTCTCATGTGATATATATGGGTTGCCTTTTGGGGCCCTGTCACTGATTTAACTGTGTATGCTGACATCTCCACTGGGCACTAGCAGACTATTTGCAGCTGGTATGTGTTGTGCTGGAGTGGCTTGCAGGGTGCAGTGGCTGATGGCTTGCACCAGGGGAATATCAGATAGTGGTGGGGTGCAGCATGCCATATCTAGGCCTAATGTCTGTCTGCTATTGTGTTCTGGATGTGTACAGAGCTGCATTGACTGCTCTGTGGGGTGTGTGTCCCTCAGCAGGACTGGGGTTGATGTTCCCCTCTACGTCCACCTTGCAGGGAGGTAGATGTTGTATATTTTGATAGGAGACCCTGTTTGCTGCCCTGGGGGAAGGGGTGGTGGTGCATGGGCCCTCCTAGGGGTCCATGGGGGCTAAACCTGACTGATACAGACAGAGATGTCCAAGGTGTTTCTGCAGAAACTACCTGTCTCACACTATAACACTGCTGTGGACCTGCATCATGGCCTCTTTCGGCCATGGACGTTGCTGTGGACCAGGTGCTTGGCGCCTCACTGCACTCTCAGGGTGAGCACAGTACCCGCACGTTGTGACGGTGTGTGGCTACCCTGTGCCGGTACAACACACGGTCAGTACCCCCTACCAGGCCGATGTGCTGTAGGGGTGCACATGGTTGCTTCCCCCCTACCAGGCCGAGGTGCTGTGGGTGTGCATTCCCCATCTTGTGTTTATCTGTGGACAGCTGATTTGCATGTGCAGTGCATCATGGGTGTGATTGGCGCAATCCAACCCTGGGGGAATCCAGCGCCTGCTCACAGGCTTTGATAACCCATAGGCCATCCCACGTACATCTGTTAGCATTGTGCATAGGTGCAGGACACCCTACCGAGTCTGTCATATAAGGTACCCACACAGGTAAAAACACACATACCCACACTCGATTGTACGCGCGTCGCTACGCACGCCCCAACGTACATTGTTACGCACACTGCGAGGGTGTGTTTCTGTATGTAGTACTCGACGTAAAGCAAAACATGCTTTCTCACAGCACACTGGGGACTCGAACCCATGCTGCCCGTATTAGCGGTCACTGCAGTAACCATTGTGCTACAGCTCTGTATTGATCATGTATATCTGAGTGGCTTCTTATGCTTAACGCGCGGTGACGCCGCTAACGCGCCATGTAACGCTCGTTACTTTAGTAACGCGCGGTAGGTGTTCCGCTGTCCCGCCCATCTCCTTATTTGGGGGTTTGTCTTATTAACGCGGATCCTAACGCGAACTGCAATAACGCGGTTTAGTAAACATACCCCATTGTGTCAAAGGCAAATGAGATGTCCATGAATATTAAGATGAAGCCCTTACCTGGTTTATCTGTGTCTTTTATTATTCTGTCAAGGAGTGATGTAAGTAGTATCTCAGTACTGTGGTTGGGTTTGAAACCATGTTGTTGGGGGTCTAAGTGTGCATGCTCATCTATGTAGTCTTGTAGTTGGCATTGCCAGTACTTACACATGCAGTTTGCCAGGTTTCTGATGTCAGTTTTTCCCACGTGGATCGTTGTAAAATGACTCCCACTGCTGCACATGGATGCATATCTCCGTGTGTCCCTGTGCTTCCTCCTTTGATATGAAATGCTCGCCCATGGTGAGGGGTGGAGATATGTCGCTTTTACATCAGACTTTATCATGTTCAGCCTCTCATCTAACATTGACATAGTTTTGCAAACGTTTTGCACCTTGATGTTAAGGCAACCACAAATGGCCTTTCTAAAATGTGCCTTCACATGTATTAGAAAATAATCAAAAAGCAAAACTGCAGAGTTAGAAATTCAGTGTAGCAAATGTTAAACGTATTAGCCTGTGTTATTCAGTTGGCACATTTATTAATAAAGTAATGATCGATACTGCACTTTACTTGTATATTTTCCACTTTATATTCCATGATTTGTATAAAAACAGCTGCAGGGCTAGGATTCATCTGTGCGAGTGGAAGTCTCTGTGGAGGAACCCTGAAAAAAACCCAATGTTCAGTGCAAAGGACAGTCTTACACACTACTTCCTTTGTTTTTAGATATCACAATATGACCTGTTCAGTGCTTAATTGTGGGGCTTTGGCTAGTCACCATATTCTTGGATGTCTTATCACTGGGAAATTATATCTGTCTCACCCATGCACTAGGACCACTTGTTCTCAGAAAATGAAGAACTTTTAATGTAAAGTAATACAATGAAAATAACCTATTTTATTTTTAATATCAGATAAGCATTATCTTATTCTTGTATATCGGGAAAAATAAAACAAAGGGAAATACTTAACCAAGTTAAAGCACCAGTTGAGTAACCTGAAAGAACAGAAACACAGTTCAAAGAAACAATTATGATAATTCTCTGAAAGGAGGAAAACGAGGTGAACACATAACCTACCCTTGAGTCTATATTTGACTTAACACATTGTCTGATTTGGATCTATGCTCCATAAAGAATTCCAGTTAAGCAGTCTTATAGAATAGATATCTAGCCCCCTCCAAGTTGAAATTAAGCCCGTTTCTTAGTAAGGCAGACTTTCCTCCTGAACTGAACAGCCCATGCCGTATCGGGAAATATAGAAATCCTATGACCCAAAAACAAATTGTGCAGCAGACTCCCAGGCTGCACTTTACTTGCAGGGTTGACTGTGTGTGTGGGAGGAACGGAAACGGCACTAGTGCAGAGGTGGTTGTGAATAATTTACTTCAAGGAAAAAATTGCCTCAATTCTGCACAGTACAGCTTATTACACATCAATTTGGAGACAAAAGGCAGCATGGGTCAGGTATTAATCTACTTACAGAACAGAAAGATAAGCCAGTAGTCAGTGGGGTATGTTTACTACTAAGCTGGGCTAACAGTTAATCCAGGCTATCTGCAACTAGATTCCATGTTGCAGATAGCCCAGGTTACGGTAATTGTTAGCCTCGGTTTAGTAAGCATACCCCAATGTGTTTTCGCTTAAATCAGAATTTTTTTTTAAAGTGAGATACAACAAAATAAATTAAAGCATACTGAAGCTATACTTGCCTTTTTTGGCCACTTCTTAAAGGTGCTTTTAGAAAAGGCCTAATATAGGTTTCAGGTTTGCTTCAACAGCAAAGTCTTTACTGTTGACTTACTATTAAGGGATGGGGATTTCATGATGCACTTGGAAGGGGGAGGCATGCCCTAACCAAGACACTGCTGACAGCACAGACATGCCCTCACATCACTGTCAAACGTACAATAGAACAAGATGAGCACCCCTCTTTTTACCAAGTCTAATGGACTTACTCCCTAGGGCCACTGAAGATTTTGATATAGCTAGGGTTAGTCTGCATGTTAGCGATAAACAATCATTCATACAACTCGTCAAGTAGATTTTCTTATTACTAAATGACTTCTTTTTTTTCCATAAGCAAAGCTCTCTTGTTTCTACAGCTTAACAAGAATAGGGTAAGATAATGGAAATGGTATATAACCTCATACTGTAAAATATAATGTTTAATTTTATGAGTGCCTAAGCTAACTATTACTACTATTACTATTTATCATTTATAAAGCACTACAAGGCTTATGCAGTGCTGTACAAACACATAAAAAGACAGTCCCTGCTCAAAGAGCTTACAGTCTAGTTAAGGCAGACAATACAATACAAGAGAAATAAGAGCTCAAAAGGGAGAGGAGACACAAGGGAAACACGAGATTAGGAGTCCAAAGCGGCCTCAACGAGGTAAGCCTTTAGCATAGATTTGAAGAGGGAGAGAGACGAAACTTGTTCCAGGTATAAGGAGCAGCAAGGTGAAAGGAACAAAGTCTGGAGTTGGCATTAGAGTAAAAGGGCAAAGAGAGAAGGAAACCAGAGGAGGAGTGATGTTCACGATGGGGGGGGGGGGGGGGGGGGGGGGGGGGGGGGGGGGGGGGGGGGGGGGGGGGGGGGAGGGGGAGTAGGGAGAGAGAAGAGAGGAAAGGTAATGAGGTGAAGTAGAGTGAATGCATTTAAAGGTCAGAAGAAGCTAACAAGCTACTAAGGTGCATATATTGTACCTATTTCATAAAGGCTATATATGAGCCTATAAACCTTTATAAAATTACTTGGGGAAAGTAGACATAGACAGGTCCACCTGTTCTGGGGTGTGTGTGTGTGTGTGTCTGTGTCAGAATATGTGCATGTGCATATAAGGGCCAGTCCTGACCCCTCTGTGCCTGCTTTCCACCTCCAGAAATGCCTACCTGTGTATCATGTAAAAGAAGCAGTTGCCAAGTTACTCAATCCCAGGAATGAGATTTTAAACCGGTCCTGGATTTCTGGCAATCTGATCCTGTTGCATTATGGGTCTTGCAGCACTGATTTCAATTGGTAAAATCAGAGACTACAAATACTATACTGCATTGCAATGCAAATTTTAAAACCAGACGTGGCCAGAAAACCTCCCTTCTGGAACTGGGTAATTTGACAACTCTGAAGTATGCACTCCAGGGAAGACTTTATAAAGTGCTTCCACATGTTTTATATGCAGAAAATGGCTATTATAAAATTGTGCAGGGGTACATATGCCTAAACAGTGGGCGCCCTGAAGGATAAATGCCTAATGTGATCTGCATGTAGGCATTCCTGGCTTGAGCAGATCTGGGATGGAGTTGACATGTGTGTATGTACTTTATAAAATGCGTCTGCAGGTGCATATAGTTGCACTTTCCTGGAGCAGGTAGAAATTTGTGCTGGAGCATTTGCACATTATTGGGG
Organism: Ichthyophis bannanicus; assembly: GCA_033557465.1. NCBI lineage: Eukaryota > Metazoa > Chordata > Amphibia > Gymnophiona > Ichthyophiidae > Ichthyophis > Ichthyophis bannanicus. Next base: position 135,839,137 of record CM066036.1, on the reverse strand, counting down.
ATAGTTCTGAGAATCTAGGTTCCAATATTCAAAGGCACATTTACCTGATTTGCAGACATGTAAACTGTGTCAATGCCCCTAAGCAGAATATTCAGTGGCACTAACATGGTTAGTGCGGCTGGATAGCCACAGATGCCACCTCTACATGCTCTGATGCTATGCAGTTAGCACTGGGGCATGTCATGGATGTTAAGGAGTAGGGCGGAGGCAGCACTTGTCGCTAACCGATCGGCAGCGATATTGAGCAACTGCCTGGTTAGTGGCCCGAGGGCAAAGTTAGGCGTGGCAAAGGCTGGCCTAACTTTGCCCATGGGAGCTAACCGGGCAATGGCTCAATATCACTGCTGCCCGGTTAGCTTCCAGGCTGCATGGTGATGCGGATATTGAATGCCAGTGATGGGATATGGCCCCGGCATTGTCTGAGACTAAACTTCAGCAGTGATGGCTATACGCTTTAGCAGCACTAGCTGCCGCCACTGGATATCAGGCCCCTTCTTTATAAGTGTACATAGTTGCCTATGTTGCCTTGATAAAATATCCAGAAACAATCAAGATTTCATAATCCATTTAAATAATATCCTCTGTTATAGTCCTATGTCTTCTATTTAGATTTTCTTTTTTAGATGTATTAATGGACTATTATATTACATAGGAGATTCATAGAATGGACTTTCTCAAATCTCCACTTATTAAAATGGAAAAATAAGTAGTCCACTAATTTCCTATTGAATGTAAAATAGTCTACCATTTAGGGGTTGATATCCAGTGGCGGAAGCCAGAACCTTTAAAGCGCTTAGCTGCCGCTGCTTTAATTAAAACCGGATGTTCGGTACCAGCGCTTATCTAGCACTGAATATCCAGTTTCACTTGCCAGAGATATTACTATTTGGTTAGTGGCAATATTCAGTGGCTAACTGGATAGCAAAACCACATAAAGTGAAGGAGACAAGAGGGCTGAATGAATCTGTCTGCTTTCCCAGAATCCTCTCTAAACCCCCCCCCCTCCATCTTGAAATGAATGCATAAGAAAGTCTTTGTGTGTACTGTGAACCTTCAGACGGCTGCCAAGATGAATTGCAGAGAGAATGCTTTAACCATGAGTATACATAAACAAGGGAAGGATAGTAATTGGGGAGGTTAAGAGAGAAGACCCCTGCAAAAGACCATAAACAAGAGAACAAAGAAAGGAATGTATTCCTATGTTAGTGTAAGGAATAACCAAGAGAAAAAGTGTGAAGTGACTATATAAATTAGTGCTTTGTAGAATGTAACTTGGGCAGATAGTGTCTGAATCTCTGTATTGAGTGATGTCACTCTCTGCCTCACAGGATAACAACACAGTGTTATATTTGCTTCAGACCAGTGTATTTTAGCTCAATAAATTAGATTGTTTTTTACTTATAAGTTGTCTTGTCTTACAAATTTATACACAAATTATAAGGGGCAAGCGAGGTCTAATATTGAGGTGACACACAGCACTAGGGCATTAAAACAAAAAAAATAAATAAATAAAAGTTAGCACAACCTGTACTAACCTTATGAGGTTTAATTGTCTGGTTAGAGACTGAATATTGCTGCTACCAGGACAGCTGCCAGGACCACCTCGGCTCCACCCACAGACTGCCTCGGAATTAACTGGGCATCTTTCCTGCAGTCTATGGAGATATGCAGTGGCACTATCCAGATAGTGCTATGGGATATTGGCAATACCAGGTACTGCAAACTGCATAAACCGTCTGAATATTGACACCTCATTTTAAAATTAAAGTACTGTACTGCGAAGTTCATAATTGATCATTCCTCTCAAGGATATCCCCCAATCAACATGAATTTGTTTCATTATCTACATCAGGGACAATGGGATCCACCAGCAGTCCATAAATCTTATCCCATAAATTTCTCCTAATAGCTTTATACGTCCAAGAGCAATGGCTCTGGAATTTGAGAAATCTTTCTGTCAATGCTGTTTCCAACAAAGAAGTGGCAATACTTCAACAGCCAAAAATTCAACAAACTCGATGAGATGACATGACATAAGTCAATTGCAGAGGCTGTAGTGATGAAGCAGTTGTCATTGGGGCTGTTTCTGGATTGTGTGCAGCTAGAGGGCATGGAATGTTTGTTTAGGTCCAGGTTGGTAAAGACTTTGCTTTGTTTTGTTTCTTTTTTAGGGCTCTGCATTCAGCAGTGGGGGCCCTGGAAGTTTTGCATTTCAACCACACTTCTCTTACATCTTTGTTAGGAAAACCTCTTCCTTTTTTTTAAAAGCTTGATGTGGTTATATGCCATCCAATCATCTCATCCAAAGCAATCTTTCAACCCAAAGATATACATTTAATTTCCACATTGAGACCAGAAGGGTTCACCAAATTTAAAGTGAAAATCCAAAACTACTCTTGGTAATCTAGAACATCATCATGATTACCACTTCTAATTTTAGGGCACACCCCATCAATAATTCTCCACCGCATTTCATAAAATTCATGTTTATATTCTAAACAATGCCCAACCAATGGTGCTGCAAAGTTGATTGCAGTTAATCTGCTTGTCTATTTGTTTAGCAGTATTTTCACAGACACTTAGTCCGTCCCACATAAATCTCCAAACGGGGACAAATCGACATATGCACTACTTGATAAGTGTCACAAGATGTATACAATTTTGTTTGAAAAGTCTGACCCATTAGTGAATGTTGCTATTGATCCCCCTATAAAGTTTGTGTGCACATGATATGCAATGTCCACATGGAGAGTAGCCTTTTAAATTTGCCACTTGCTCAAATTTAGTATTAGAATATTCTAAATGAGTAAAGTACTCTATTGTGGCCCCACTTATGTGCTATTAATGGGTGTTGGTTGAAAACATGAAGTGTGACTTCATGACAATGCTTCTTTAGGGACTGCTCTACTTGTTTTGAAGCAACCATATATGTCCAGTGGCATACCAAGGGTGGAGTGATGGGTGCAGCCTGCCCCAGCCATCCCCCACTGGGCCCACAGAGGTAGCATGGCAAACATACCATTTAAACTGGGTTATCATGGTGCCTTGTGCTCCAGGGCCAGCCACTCGTCTCTCCTGACTGAAGTCTCACCACTGACGAGACTTCAGCCAGGAGAGACAAGCGGCCGTCCCTGGAGTGCAAGACAGTTTGGCAATCCAATATGATGGTAAGTTTGCTGCACTACCTCTGTGGGCCCAGCCGTGGGTGGGGGATGCATTGTGACACACTAGCAGTGTGGGCAGGGGAGGTGGGCGCCTGCCCCAGGTGCCAAGGGGGTCGGGAATGCCACTGTATATGGCAATACTAAAGTGAATCCATCCTCCATGACTTCCTTCTTCCTCATAATTCAGCAAATGCTCCTGTTATGCATATCTTGCCCACGTATAAGCTTTCTTTAACACAGATAAAGGCTACCTACATTTTAAAATCTTTGGGTCAAATCAACAGCTTTGATCTTAAAGCCCTCCAAAGAGACAGATTCTCTGCATCCTCAAAAATTGGCCAATGGGCAAACTAGCTTTAAGCTTCCAAGAGCAATGGCTCTGGAATTTGAGAATTCTTTCTGTCAATGCTCTTTCCAACAAAGAAGTGACAATACTTCAACAGCCAAAAATTCAACAAACTTGACGAGATGACATAACAAGTCAGTTGCAGAGGCTGTAGTGGTGAAGCAGTCGTCATTGGGGCTCTTTCTGGATTGTGTGCAGCCAGAGAGTATGGAATGTTTCTTGTTTTTAGGTCCAGGTTGGTAAAGACTTTGTGTTTTGTTTTGTGTTTTTTTTTTTTTTCTTTATAGGGCTCCGCATTCAGCAGTGGGGGGCCCTGGAAGGTTTGCATTTGATTGCGAACCTTTTGATGCAATATTCTCATCTGGTGATATTGGAAGATTTTTAATTTCTCTAATGTGCAGGGGGAGAGGTAGTGTCTGGGGTGGAGGAGTGGCCTAGTGGTTGGAGCAAGGTACTTCAGGCCAGAAGGTCAGGGGTTCAAATCCCACTAGAGGACAGCAACCTTGGGCCAGAAGGATTGGGGTTTCTAGTCCCACAGGTGCTCCTTGTGGTCTTGGGCAAGCCACTTAACCCTCCATAGCCCATGTTCCCTGTAAAATAGTTATCTCCAAGTTATAATGCCCTGTTCAATGTAATTTCAGTTTGTTCAATGTAAACCACACTGATGAGGTATATAAGAGAATGTAAATAAATAAAATAATATTATTTATTTATCTTTTCTAATGTTCAGTTGCTGATATGTGATTTTCCATTTAGTTTGATTACTCAGAATATTTAGGGGTATTTAATCACCAAATACAAAAAAACAAACCCATAATTGCACATCATCTTTAAAAATATGCACTAACCAATAGATATGGCTGATATTAAATAAAATATATAATAATGAGGACAAAAGACCTCAGTAAAATAAAGAGCTCACAAGCACTGGCTCAACTTATACCTACTGTGGGTGCTCAGTAGATTATGTCAATGGTCAAAAACCTCCAAGCTGAGATTTGAATGGCAGAGAAATGTATCCCGCAACTTGTTGGTTGCTAAGATTAAACTGCAATTTTTGATGCATGTTTGGGAAAGTCTCATAAGAAGCTACAGATGGTCACTCCCTGAAGCAGCACACAGTGAAACGCTGTCAGCATTGGAGTGACTGAGATGACAGATCAAGAGTAGTTTTTGGGAACAAGAGGACGAGAGATGTGAATCAACGGGATGAACATAAGCTAAGAACATAAGATATGCCATACTGGGTCAGACCAAAGTCCATCAAGCCCAGTATCCTGTTTCCAACAGTGGCCAATCTAGGTCATACGTACCTAGCAGTTTCCCCAAAAGACACAGGTTCTGCAATGCTTGTACTGGGTCAAGCATTGATATCCTGGGTCCCTTCTTAATAATGGTTTATGGACCTTTCCTCCAGGAACTTGTCCAAACCTTTTTTTAAACCCAGCTACACTAACAGCCTTTACTACATCCTCCGGTAACAAATTCCAGAGTTTGATTACACGTTGAGTGAAAAAATATTTTCTTTTATTAGTCTTAAATAGTTTACCCTGTAGCTTCATTGCATGTCCCCTAGTCTTTCTATATTATGATAACATAAACACTTATTAAAAGAGGGCTGCTACACAGTACCCTGTCCTGTGCGGCTGAGGTAAGCTATATTCTTATTTGATTTAAATTATAGCTCTTTGCTGCTGCTAGGCTCTAACTTATTATGAAATTTAAACTACAAGCTCTCTGCTGGGTTCTAAATTTAACCAGAAAGCTCTCTTCTGTGTTTTAAATGTAAACTTAAACTGCTGCTACTAGGCTCTGACTGATTTAACAAAAAATAGTGGGTTCACAGATTAATTAGCTTTAATAAAAAGAATTCCTTTCAGAAAATTCCCAAAAGTATATACTCACAATTGCAGATCTCTCTCCAGAAGTAACAGTCCCCTTTTCTAATCTTTCAAGTTTTGATACTAGTTTGCTTTTATGTAGACATGACTTTCAGAGAAAAAAGATTCATCAGCATATAAAGATGAGTATATAAGGAATAAAGTGTGTTCCTTTAATTTTTTTTCTTGTTTTATTAATTTATAATGAGATTACAATATATGAGATGCTAATAAGATATAAATTTCTGTCTTAATAACAGGTTGGGTTTGGAGTTTTTTTGACCATTGATGTAATCTATTGAGCACCCACAGTACTCATAAGTTGAACCAGTGGTTGTGAGCTCTTTATTTTACTGAGATCTTTTTGCCTCATTATTATATATTTTGTTGTTAAATGCCATCGAGTTGGTGTCTACTCATGGCGACCCTCTGGATAGTTGTCCTAAATTGTGTTCGGTCTTCAGTCAGGCAGCTCATTGTTGACAGACTGGTACCCGTAGCTGCTCTTATTGTATTGATCCATCTCATTGCTGGCCTTCCTCTTTTGCGTTGACTTTATCATGCCAAGCATGATGTCTCTCTGATCTCTATCTTTGCATGATGTGTCCAAAATATGAAAGTCAAAGTCTTGTCATCTGAGCTTCTAAAGAAAGCTTAGGTTTGATCTCATCTACTATTGACTGGTTTGTTTTTCGGGTAGTCCATGGTATACGCAGTATTTGCCGCTAGCACCATAATTCAAAGGCATCAATTTTTTTCGTGTCTATCTTTTTCACTGTCCAGCTTTCGCATCCATATGATGTTGAAAATACCATGGCTTGAACAAGTTGAATCTTTGTATGGAGAGAGACATCTCTGCTCTTGAGAATCTTGTCTAGGTCTTTCATAGCCATTCTGCCAAGAGCAATGTGTCGTCGGATTTCTTGACTGCTTGTTGCTTCTTTATTGATTGATCCAAGTAGGTTAAAGTTGTCCACTATTTCAATTTCTTCTCCTTCAACAATGAACTTGTTTTTGCCAGTTGTCATGATCTTTGCCTTCTTTATATTAAGGTACAGGCCCATTCTTTGATCGTGAGAAGCAAATGTTTCAGATCATCTTCACTTTCAGCCAGTAATGTCGTATCATCAGCATAGCGAAGGTTGTTGAGTCTTCCACCAATCTTGACACCTCTGTTGTCTTCATACAATCCTGCTTCTCTGATGATTTGTTCTGCATATAAATTAAACAGGTATGGGGAAAATATGCAGCCTTGTCTTACACCTTTGCTTATTTTAAATCATTCTGTTTCTCCTTGTTCTATTTGAACTGTTGCTTCTTGATCAATGTACAGATTGTGCAAAAGAACAAACAGGTGTTCTGGTATACCCATGCTTCTTAATGTGGCCCAGAGTTTCTCATGGTTTGCACAGTCAAAAGCCTTGCTATAGTCGATAAAGCACAAATAGATATCCTTTTGGTATTCTTGAGTCTTTTCAGGGATCCATCTCACATCCGCGATGTCTCTCATTCCTCGCCCTTTCCTGAACCCTGCTTGCACTTCAGGTAGTTCTTGTTCCAGGTATGGTTGTAGTCTCTGTTGAATAATCTTCAGTAGAATCTTGCTGGCATGTGGGATCAGAGTGATTGTGCGATAATTTCCAGCCCCTGAGTTTTCTTGGCAAGGTATGACTGGAAGTAGATTGCCAGTCCCTTTTTTTTTTCTTCTGAGGCCCTTGACACAACAATGCAGCTACTCTGATGTGCACTATCAATGCCAGGCCAGTGAGAAATAAAATTCAGACTATCATTGACCTGCTCGCAGAACACCAGCTAGAGATTCTATGCATAACTGAGATATGGTTTTCAGACATTGATGTCCTACTCAACCAGCTCAAAGCAGAAGGCTACTCGCTGTTCCACTGCCCAAGAAACAACCGGAAAGGAGGAGGGGTATTGTTGCTAACCAAAACACATCTACACTTCCGTCATCTATCATCGATGAGCACCAATGAAATGGACTCGATGACCATCATCCTCAGCTACTGAACTCCACCCTCTCCTCCAACAACCTATCTGGCATAAAAAAAAATATCATAGAGAACTCCAAAACCAAGAAGGACCTTTTCATCCTGGGAGACTTCAACCTCCCTTCCCTACCCACCAACGTAGTAGACACCTTTCTCACAACCATAGAAATGATGGACCTCACCCAAAATGTGACTTCTTTCACACACAACAAAGGCAATACCCTTGACCTAATCTTTACCCCACCCTCCCAATTCATACCAGTTCCCCCACACATTATGAACCTACCCAATGCCATGGACCGACCATGGCCTCATCACCTTCCCTTTATCCCTAAAATCTCCAATAACTCAGACAGAACAGGCCATGTGACATTTCAGACAATAAAACAAGGATGCCTTCCTGGAGCACACCATACTAAACATAAAGATGAACACATCAGACGCAACAATATTGAGACAACTGGAACAAAGTGCTTGGAGCTACAGCTAGACTATCACCCAATCAACATAGCCTACCCAAAAAGCAACACATCTGCAAATCCCCAAATAAAAACCAAACTAAGACAGAGCGGAAATGGTGAAAGACCAACCAAATTGAAGACCGCAACAACTACCTAACACTACTTCAGAATTACCATGCAACCATGGATAAAGCCAAGACAGACTATCATACCAAGATCATCAGTATCTCTATCAGTCACCCGTGAGAACGATTTGACTTAGTCAAACGCCACACAGGACCACCCACCAACCACAACTCAATACCTGTCGTCAGCCATCAACAACTTGCTGCACTCTACAAGCAGCTACACCACCACTCAGATCTCACCACCTCCATTCCCATTGTTCTTCCTAACACCATTTGCTGGTCTACCTTTCATACAATCAGTAGTGAAGAGATTGAGAGTATTCTAACTACGCTTAACACCTCCACCTCACCTCACCTCTTGACCCATTTCCAGACAACTGGATCAAAGCTGCAAGGATCAAACTCAGCCCAATCCTCACCAAAATAACAAATGAAACACTGCAACAAGGAATAATACCAAACTCTCTCAAGCTATCATCCATCCGCCCTACCTTAACCCGACAGACCCCATATCATACTGACTCATCGCCAGGCTCTCCTTACCTGCCAAAGTCATTGAGAAAACTGTACAGCTCTAACTCCAGCTCCAGGACCACATGGATGAAAACTGCTTACTTAATCCACAACAGTATGGTTTCTGCCCACTACACAGAGAAGGAACCTTGATGAAATGCCTCATTAACACATTGACCCAAGGAACACAAGACTGCTCACAAGCCTACCTTCTGATATTTCTGGATATCTCTGCAGCATTTGATACAGTTGACCATAGTACATTACTGCAGCAATTACAATTGTATGGGATCTAAGATACATTTTGAATAGTTTCAGTCCTACCTCACTGACAGACGACTGCAGATAAAACTGGGTACAAGCACCTCCAAACCATACCAACAAATTAGAGTACCCCCAAGGTTCCATGCTATCCGCACTGCTCTTCAACTTATATCTACAACCCCTCTGCTCAAGCATTAAAAAGCACAACATCCACTTCCACTTATATGCTGAAGACATCATTCTATTCTGTCCACTCCACACAAAACAACTGACTTACACGAATTCAGGACTGCTTCACAGACGTCTCTTGTTGGCTTACTGCAAATAACCTCTCAATCAACTACAAAAAGACTGAAGCTCTATTTATTACAAGGGACCCTTCATTCACACCTCCAACCACAATAACACTAAACAAGATTTAAATAAATGTTAGACTGGACCTGAAATACCTCTGGATCACTTTCCTTCAAAGCTCAAGTAACGATGACAGCAAAAAAATCTTTTTAAAAACGAAGACCCTGCAATGACTCTGCCCCCTCCTCAAACCAGCAGACTTTCGATCAACACTTCAAGCCCTTAGTCTGCATGAGGGAGAGTATTGCAACAATATCTATCAGGGCCTGCACAAACCACTCTCCTCCCCCTCCAAACTGCTGCACACACAATTATGGGAGCTACTAAACAAGACCACATTACCCCCATCCAGAGCAACTCCACTGGTTGCCCCTCCCCAGCAGAATCAAATACAAATCCTTACTCCTCATGCACAAAGTACTATACTCCCACTTGGCCACCCACCTCCAATCCCTCCTTCAGAAACTCACTGCAAACAGACCATGAAGGGCTGCTACAGTCAGCAAACTTACCATACCACAATCCAAAAATATTCAACCATCAATTTGTTGCAAAGCTTTTGAACTCTATGCACCCGTCCCTTTGGAACTCTCTACCAGACTCAATAAGGAATATCACCAGCTTCCCCTCCTTCTGCAAACACCTGAAAACCCTCTTATTCTCTGTACACTTTGGATCTATCACCTAACACCCCCTCCATCTTGACACTAACACTGACAGAATCTGCATTTGTAGATAGGTAACATACCATTTGAGAATTGCTCCCCTATTGCAAATAGTTCAATGATTGTAAATACTTTGGGGTCTATTCTGTCGCACAAATAGCAGGGAGGACATCCTGTTGGGACATCCATCCCTGCTATTTGTCCCCATTGCTGTCCCTGACAAAGCCATAGGTGGGGGCAGGAGGAGTGGTGTGGAGGTGGAATTAGGGTGGGCAGAGGGCGGTCAGATGCCCTGGATGTACAGGGCCAATTCTGAAGTTGGTCCTGTACATCTGGGGCCGGCAGACTGGACGGGGCACTTATTCCACCTCCGAGGTGGAATAAGTTCCTCTAGACATCAGGGTCGGGAGACCCGGCTGGGAGCAAAAAGCTGAGGGGTTGCAGGAGATTTTCCACAGCCCGACCCTGGCCATAGGAGGCCAGATCGAGGATCAGGCTGTGGGGAAAGGTGAAAGTGATTGGCGGCCGGGGATCACAGTTCCTTAATGGAGCCGTGCGGTTCCATGGCAACTGGACACCATGGCACCACAGCTCCATTCAGGAGCCTGACTGAGTTAGCTGGGCAGGGGCTTGTACGTGCAGGCCGATGGGAATCAGGTCCTGGCCTGCATGTACAGGCCTAGAGGCGATTCTTATCTCACAGAGGCTATTCATACCCTGTGGAATTAGAATCAGTTCTGATCAGACTCACAGAGGCTGGGATGCACAGAATAGAATGTGCCTCCACGTAACTAAGATGTTGGTTGTTCCATGTAACTGTGTTAAATGTGTGTGGTTTTTGCTAAAGTGTTAATTGTTCTATGTAACTGATGTTCCGTTCCCTGTAAACCATTCTGACCAGGTGAAAAATGGCATATAAGCTCAGCTAAATAAAGTGACTTGCCCAAGGTCACAAAGAATGCCAGTGGGAAATTAACCCTGATCTCTTGGGTACAAGGCTGTTGCTCTAACCACTAGGCTAGTGTATATTTTTAAGGACAATGTTGCATTCTGGGTTTTGTGTTTGTTTGATTATGGGATTTTGCCAAATTTAACTGTTTTCACTCATGTCAAGGGTAATTTTTTTTTTTTTTTAGATTTAGTACTGTTTTATTGAGGGGGGGGGGGGGTTGGGAAAGGGGGCGATGAGCAGAGCATTGTATTGTGGACGCAGTGTCCTGGTCTGATCATACATTCTTTGTTGTCATTTGATTTGGTATTGAAAGATTGTGGTCTGTTAGCTGGGCCTAGTTTTTTAGTGTTAAGGAAGTACATGATGTGGTGAATCTTAATGTTTCACAGTTGGGCTGGTTGTGCAGGGTCTCCAGGAGTGCTTTGTCCATTAGCTGTTGAGGATCAAGTTTTGATATGGAACCAGCAGTTGTGTAAGATCTATGGGAATGTAGTTCCGAAGAAAATGGTTAGGACCCGATTGGATAGGAAAGCACTGTGGAATAGCACAGTTTGTTGGGATTTGAAATGTAGTCTTCGGAGGCTTGCGAGCCATTGGCAAATATAAGGCAATGATAGTGGTGGTTAAAAAGGTTTACTATTCAAAAAGGTTAAGTAATCCTATACAGCAAAATAGTTGGTTTTTAGACTCTGAGTTGTTAGGTAAGGGTCGGGGATAGCAGTGTCCCATGATTCCGCAGATGTATTTCGGATGGTCTTGCGTGTTATTTCTGTGATAAGGTTCTGTTGCTGAGAAGTGTGGTGGATGAGCAGTTGGGACCATAGAAAGATGACAGACTGTATGTTTTTTTATCTGCTATCTAGTCTGCCCTTCCATACCAACTATTACAGTCCCTTTATTGCCTTTAGAGATCTTCTGTGTTTGTCCCATGCTTTCTTGAATTCAGATAGTGTCCTCATCTCTATATGCCAATCTATATGTGGCCAATTTTGAATCACAATTTTTAGCACTTCACCCTTATAAGTCCAATATATTATTATGGAAAAGATACATCGATGATGTATTCATAATATGGGATGGATCAGAATCTTTGTTGCTAGAATTTTTTGTGTGGCTCAATTCACTGGACTCTAATCTACAGTTTGAAGGCACCTTTAGTATTGAAAAAGTACCATATTTAGATATCATGATTAGGAAAGATAGCAATGGATTTGTCACTGACCTTTATAGGAAATCGACAGATCGGAACACTTTACTTAACTATGAGAGCTGCCATAATAGGTCCTTTAAAAATAATCTACCCATCAGCCAATTCCTTAGAATTAAAAGGTTATGTACAACAGATAGAGATTTTGAACGACATGCTGTTGACATGCATTGTAGATTTAAAACACGTGGTTATCCGAAAGAATATATAAAGAAAGCGTATCTAAGAGCATGTACCACTGAACGTTCCTCTTTGTTACAAAAGAAAAGTACTTCAAAAAACACAGACAAAGTTGTCTGTGCTTTGACATTTTCACAACACTCTAAATCAATAGTTAATATTCTTAAACAAGCATGGCAGCTTCTTACTTCTTTAGCAGCCTTCAATACTAAACGGATTGTGATTGCATATAAAAGAAATTCAAACTTGGCAAACATCCTAGTCCCGTCGGCCCTTATGAAAACCCATGTGCCTCCTAAGATTAAGGGACATTATAGCTGTGGGAACTGCTCTGTCTGTTTGCACACCATCACTGCCAAAAATAGTTTTACAAATCCCAAGTCAGGTCATAAAATATATTTACATGATTATACCAACTGTAGAACCTCAAATGTAATATATCTTATACAGTGCCCATGCAACTTAGTATATATAGGTAAAACCACAAGAGAAGTATGCACGCGGATCATTGAGCACAGGAGTTGCATTCAGAGGAAGATCCCTGACAAACCCTTGGTATCACATTGGATTTCAGCACATCACAAGATTAGTGACCTGAAATACTTGGTTTTAAAAATGGTGAGACCACATTGGAGAGGAGGAGACATGAACAAGGCTTTATTAAAATTAGAGCAGAGGTACATTTATGAGTTCAAAAGTATAGATCCACACGGTCTAAACCAGGGAATTGACCTTTCGGTTTTCCTTTAAATACTCAATTTTAGAACACCTAATATCCTGGTTAGTTTTTTGCTTTTATTTCATTTTTCAAAGCACTATGTTATTTCATGAGTCAACGACAGTCAGTACTCTATTACACAGTCAGTTCCATTGTTAGTCATTGAGACGGACCAATAGGCTGGATGTATCAGACAGGCTCCACCCACCCCAATCTCCTCCTCTTTTGGCGTGAATAGCAGCGTTTATAATATCTACCCTGTGGTCATTCGGGTTTCACTTCGTGGAATTTAGGGCGATTGATAGTATTCCTCGCTCTTCAAAGGTAACCTTAATTCTTGTAAATCGAAGTTAACGTTCGTAGGTTTAGTTGCATTTTTAACTTTACAAGTACATGTATCACGATAAGCTGCTATGTAGCAAATAATCTACAGTGCTATAATGGGGTTTTAGCTAATATTTTGATGAGACACTCATAGCATCGCCATGACGTTAATTACGTAGTTTTTAATATTAGCATGAGGTGTTTCTAAGATGATCCATTGACATTTTTCAATTCATTATTGGCTAATATAAACATTAGTAGTTTAGGACTATATTTTGAAACAATGATTTCTTATTAATAATACAAGTTTAGCAAGTTCCATGATTCAGTTTATGTCAATAGCATTAACCCACATATGTTTGTCAGTTGTCATTATGTAGTCATATATTCTTTTGATTCAAAAACATTATTGGCTTTTAATATTTTGTATGCTATACAATGCATTGCAAGATCGGGTAGAAGCTTACCATTAGTGCAGCATGAAATGTACTCCATTTGTTGAACTTTATCCCCATAATGTGGTAATATGTGATAGTTCTATAGCATTAATTCTTTTATTGCTTTTATTGGCTTTTAATATTTTGTATGCTATACAATACATTGCAAGATCGGGTAGAAGCTTACCATTAGTGCAGCATGAAATGTACTCCATTTGTTGAAATTTATCCCCTTAATGTGGTAATATGTGATAGTTCTATAGCATTAATTCTTTTATTGCTTTTATTGGCTTTTAATATTTTGTATGCTATACAATACATTGCAAGATCGGGTAGAAGCTTACCATTAGTGTAGCATGAAATGTACTCCATTTGTTGAACTTTATCCCCATAATGTGGTAATATGTGATTGTTCTATAGCGTTAATTCCTTATGTCTGTGCTCATTACATGTTTTAGATTCATTTCATTTGTTAAGTCCATAGGATACAATTTTCAAAAAATGTAATTTATCGATGGATATTTAATTTAACTTAACAATGACCACTATGGTAGAGTAAATTAATATTGTTTACCATATTTTAACTTTTTATTACATGAAATATTAGTGCAGTTATAATTCATATAATTTTGAGAAAATGTTTCATTAAGAGTATTGTCTCAAGAGAGCATGTTTTTAGTTTTTTAGTTTTTTTACTAAATAAGGATGGTCTACCTCCTGAATATCTATGATTGATGCTACGTTGTTTTAGATCTTCGGAAGCAGGTTAGCCCAGTTAATTATATATTTTTATATATATATATATTTCCTTGTATAGTTTTTTTATGTTATGCATGTAATTCATTATGACCTTTTAACTCTATCTCATCTGGAACATATTTTACTTTCAGATAATGGGTTTCTTTTAAACAATGTTCAGACATGTAGTTTTCATATATTATGGTGATATATACAATAGCAACAATATCTTATATCATTTATGATCAATTGTACTAGTTTATTTATTTTATCTTTTAGTACGACATCACCATTGCCTTGGTATATTAGGAAATTTAGAATTGGATTAAGTGAGCATAATTATGCACACTACCCTCTTTTTGGTCATCTGTTTTTCATATACAATTTTTGGACATACAATTTTCATATATATATATGTTTCTTTGATTTATAAAATTTTTTGTGTGAACCCCTTCTGTCCTGCGTTTATATTTAATTTTGGAGCAAGTAATTTTTTTTTAAGGCTCACGGTTTAGTTCATGAGTTTTAAGTGTCGCTAGGGTTTATTTTGATATCTATGTTTATGATTCATTACTATTATAAGTTATTATGTTTATTGTTTTAGCTGCTAACCCCCTGAGGAAGGCATTTCATGCCGAAATGCGTTGGGGTCAACTTCAATAAAGGAACTTTGAATTTATCCTGACGTTCCTTGACTCTTGCTTTTTGTGTATCCTGTCCTTGGTTGCAAGAGCGGTGCTCCTTGTTGTGTTTGGGCTCATCTCTACTACCTTCATTGATACTGATACTACTACTACTACTAAGCATTTGTATAGCGCTACAAAGCATATGCAGTGCTGCACAGACATTTATGATACAGTCCCTGTTCATCAGAGCTTACAATCTAGTCAAGACAGACAACACAGTAGGTGTAGACATGGATACATCTAGGGGAATGGTAAGGAAACACAAAGGAGATCAGGTGAGTCAAGATCCGAAAGCAGCAGCAAAGAGGTGTTTTTAGCCTGGATTTGAAAAGGGCCAGAGAAGGTGCCTGACATACAGATTCAGTTAGTTTGTTCCAGGCATAAGGAGCAGCAAGGTGAAATGACCGAAGTCTGGAATTAGCAATAGAAGAGAAGGGCACAGTTGAAAGCAATTTGCCACAAGAGCGAAGTTCCCGAGGAGGGGTATAGGGAGAGAAGAGAGGAAAGGAAAGGTAGTGAGGAGCTGTAGAATGAATGCACTTATAAGTTAGCAGGAGAAGTTTGAACTGGATGCGGAAATGGATAGGAAGCAAATGAAGAGACTTCAGAAGAAGGGTAATATGAGCATGATGAGGCTTGCGGAAGATTAGCTGCGCAGCAGAGCATTGAACAAACTGAACGGGAGAGAGATGATTCAGCAGAAGACCGGCAAGGATTAGGTTACAATAGTCAAGACGGGAGGTGATTAAGGACTGGATAAGAGTCTTAGTAGTGTGTTTAGAAAGGAATGGACAGATTTTGTTGATATAAAGAAAGAAATGGCAGGTCTTAGATATCAGATGGAGAAGGAGAGAGAGGAGTCTGATGACCCCAAGGTTGTGAGCTGAGGAAACAGGGAGGAGTAGAGAGTTATCCACCAAGACTGAGAAAGGAGGAGGAAGAGGGGAAGAGGTTTTAGGGAGAAAAATAAAAAGCTCGGTTTTGGCCATGTTCAATTTCAAGTGACGGTGAGACATCCAAGCAGCAATGTCAGAAAGGCAGGCAGAGATCCAGTTCTGGATTGCCATATACATTTCAGGTGTATAGAGGTAGAACTGGGAATCATCAGTATAAAGATGGTATTGAAAGCCATGGAAAGAGATGAGGGCATAAAGGGACTGGGTATAGAGAGAGAGGGAGTGGACCCAAAACAGATCCTTGGGGTACACCAACTGAGAGCAGGATAGCAGCAGAGGAGGATCCACCAGAACAAACACTGAAAGAGCGATGGGAGAAATAAGAGGAGAATGATGATAGTATCGAGCCCTTAAAACCAAGTGAGGATAGGATATCAAGGAGAAGGTTATGGTCAACAGTGTCAAAAGCAGCAGAAAGGTCAAGAAGGATGAGGACTGAGCAAAGGTCCTTGGATTTTGCCAGGAACAAGTCACTGGAGATGGGTTGGCAAGAGCTGTTTCAGTAGAATATAAAGGATGAACGCCAGACTGTAAAGGAAAGAGGAGGGCTTGAGAGGAGAGAATCACTTTCGCATTCATATGACATTATTGAAAATACCATGTTCTGGACAAGTCAAATCTTTGTATGGAGAGACATCTCTGCTCTTGAGAATCTTGTCTAGGTCCTTCATAGCCATTCTACCAAGAGCAATACATCACCAAATTTCTTGACTGCTAGTCCTTTCTTTATTGATTTGTTGATCCAAGTAAATTGTCAACTATTTCAACTCCTTCTCCATCAATGATGAACTTATTTATTTTGCTAGTTGCCAGGATCTTTGTCTTAATATTAAGGTGCAGACCCATTATAATTATTTTCTTCCAATACGTGATAAGTAATCACTCTTAGGATTACCCCAAAACCCAACATATCTTTAAAAAGAAAAACATAGGGGTCTTCAGCCCTTAAAATATCCCCAATTCCTGTGTTTGTTTGTGGGTTTGTTTGGGGTTTTTCTTTTTTTTTGCTTTTTAAAGATAAGTGATCATTTTTATGTCAGTTTTTGGGGTAATCCTATCATATATTGGAAGGTGTGTTTTTTTTTTCATTTTTTATATATAATCAACTCTAAAACAATTGTTCTGAGGGAGTGAATGGGCAGCAATTATGAAATGAATGCTTGGGTTGTAGACCCAGTTGTACCCTGAGCTGTTTTCTCTCCTTTATATAAATTTTCCATTACTTCATGTGGTCTGTGAATGTGTCTTTTGAGTGAGGTGGATTTTATGTAACCCGGTTAGGTATAAATTTCTATCTATTTTTTTTTCAACATTTTGTTGAACTTTGAATGGTGGTGTTTGAGTGCTGAAGTGATATATACATTCTTCTTGAGTTATGTTTTTCTGATAAATTTAATTTTTTTTTCTATGGACTTTCACATTTGTGATAGTATTCTAGTTCAGTGGTGGTTCTTGTATTTTCCTGCATTTTTTTCCTACTATACAGATTTTTAAAGAAGCCATTTCTGCTTATAAACCTCTTTTTATGTGCAGAAATGGCTTCTAAACTTGCTCCAATAGACAGCCACAGCCACAATTGTTTGACTTGAGTGGAGGAGTGGCCTAGTGGTCGGGGCGAGTTACCGCAGGCCAGAAGGTCAGGGGTTCAAATCCCTCTAGAGGACAGCAACTTTGGGCTGGAAGGACTGGGGTTTCTAGTCTCACAGGTGCTCCTTGTGGTCTTGGGCAAGCCACTTAACCCTCCATTGCCCATGTTCCCTGTAAGTATTAGTCTATGTGTCTCATATCCCCTTGTGTTAAATGTATCCCCCAATTGTGTTGTGACCACTTTGATTGAAAGATAAGGCAGTATACAAAACCAGCTAAATAGATGCCATCTCTGCAGAGCAGAGATGGCATCCATCTGTCCAAGAAAGGTCAACGCATCTTCGGTAGTAGACTGGCTAATCTACTGAAGAGGGCTTTAAACTAGATTTGTTGGGGATAGGTGAAGAAAGCTCCCAGGTAAGTGAAAACCCCCAGGTAGGTGATACCCATTTCCATAAAGGTATTTAATGTAACAGGGGTAACATATGGAAAGCAGTGTGTATAAATGCCCGTAGCATGGGAAATAAGATCCCTGATGTTGAAGCTTTGGTGGGAGTGGCTGACTTGGATGTAGTGGCAGTTACAGAAACATGGTTCACAGAAAACCATGACTGGGATGTAACTATACCTGGCTATACTTTATTCAGAAAGGACAGGGTAGGAAGAAGGGGAGGAGGAGTGTCACTATATGTAAAAACTATTATTAAAGCTTTGGAATTACAGAGCTTAAAAGGGAGAGAGGAGGCATTGTGGGTTAAACTAGAAAGAGGGAAAGAGAAATCTATTTGAATTGGCGTGATATACAGACCTCCCTCACAAGAGGAAGAGGTGGACAGAGAGTTAATTGAAGACATACGCAGCATTGCTAGGAAAGGGGAAGTGCTACTGATAGGAGATTTCAATATGCCAGATGTTGATTGGCACATTCCTGCTGCAGTATCATCTAGAAGTAAGGAGATCCTGGATTCTCTACAGGGAGAACTATTCAGGCAATTGGTAACAGACCCCACACGTGAAGGGACCATACTGGACTTGGTGCTTACCAATGGTGAAAGTGTTTCTGATGTTGTAGTGGGAGATCATTTTGCATCCAGTGATCACCAGATGGTGTGGTTCAGTATTAGGACTAGGGCTGTTAGAATCCATTCCAAGGTGAGGATCTTAGACTTTAGGAAGACTAACTTTGCGAAGATGGGCCAATACCTCAGGGAGTCGTTAGTGGGATGGGAACAGCTGGGGGATGTAGAAAAACAGTGGGCAAAACTGAAAAGGGATATTTTAAGGGCAACCAACCTTTTTGTTAAAATGGTAAATAAAGGCAAAAGGAAAAGGAGACCGCTATGGTTTTCTAAGGAAGTAGCTGAAAAAGTGAAGAAAAAGAGGGAGGCCTTCATGAAATACAAGAGATCACAGAGAGAGGAAGACAGGCATCTGTATTTGGAAAAACTTAGAGAAGCTAGCAAAGTAGTCAAGAAGGCAAAGATTCAAAAGGAGGAAGAAATAGCCAATGCAATAAAATGGGGGGATAAGACATTTTTCAGATATATTAGTGAGAAGAGGAAGGGCAAGAGTGGTATTGTCAGACTCAAGGGTGCAGGGGGGGAATATGTAGAAGCTGATAAGGATAAAGCGGAATTGCTTAACAAATATTTTTGTTCTGTGTTCACAGATGAAGAACCAGGAGGAGGACCTCAGAAAACACCCACAAATAGCAACAGAAGCGAGGGACATCTTGAACAATTTTCAGAAGACTGTGTTCGTGAGAAACTACCTCAACTTATAGTAGACAAAGCGATGGGACCGGATGGGATACACCCTAGAATACTGAGGGAACTTGGGGACGTTCTAGCAGCTCCACTGACTGACCTTTTCAATGCCTCGTTGGAGTCGGGAGTGGTGCCAAAGGACTGGAGAGAGGCTCATGTGGTGCCTTTACACAAAAGCGGAAGTAAGGATGTGGTTGAAAACTACAGGCCGGTTAGTTTAACTTTGGTGGTGAGTAAATTATTGGAAACGCTGCTGAAAGAGAAAATAGTGAGGTTTCTGGAGTCCAGCGGATTACAGGATCCAAGGCAGCATGGATTCACCAGAGGCAGGTCTTGTCAGACAAATCTGATTGATTTCTTTGACTGGGTGACCAGGGAGTTGGACCGAGGGAGAGCTCTAGATGTGGTGTATTTAGATTTCAGTAAAGCCTTTGACACTGTTCCTCACAGGCGACTTATAAATGAACTGAGCACCCTAGGGATGGACCCTAAAGTTACTGCTTGGGTTAGAAATTGGTTGGTTGGGAGGCGACAAAGAGTAGAAGTAAATGGAGCTCACTCTGAGGAGAAGGATGTTACCAGTGGTGTGCTACAGGGATCTGTCCTTGGTCCGATTCTTTTTAACATCTTTGTTAGTGATATAGCAGAAGGGCTGTCGGGTAAGGTTTGCCTCTTTGCGGATAATACCAAAATCTGCAATAGAGCAGACACCCAGGAAGGTGTAGATAACATGAGGAGGGATCTAGCTAAGCTTGAAGAATGGTCTAGAATTTGGCAGCTGGGATTTAATGTTAAAAAATGTAAGGTCATGCATTTGGGCTGCAGCAATCCAAGGGAGCAATACAGTATAGGAGGTGAAGTACTTTTGTCCACTAAAGAAGAGCGGGACCTAGGCGTGGTTGTGTCTGATGATCTTAAAGTAGCTAATCTGAGCACTTTTCAAATCATTTAGAATCCCTTCAGCAAAGGCTCCAACGATCCTGTGAGCAGTGAGTGAGAATCAGCTGTGCCTACTTAGTTGGGAACTGTGTGTGAGAGAAAACTGCAGCCAATCTGAGCACTTTTCAAATCATTTAGAATCCCTTCAGCAAAGGCTCCAACGATCCTGTGAGCAGTGAGTGAGAATCAGCTGTGCCTACTTAGTTGGGAACTGTGTGTGAGAGAAAACTGCAGCCAATCTGAGCACTTTTCAAATCATTTAGAATCCCTTCAGCAAAGGCTCCAACGATCCTGTGAGCAGTGAGTGAGAATCAGCTGTGCCTACTTAGTTGGGAACTGTGTGTGAGAGAAAACTGCAGCCAATCTGAGCACTTTTCAAATCATTTAGAATCCCTTCAGCAAAGGCTCCAACGATCCTGTGAGCAGTGAGTGAGAATCAGCTGTGCCTACTTAGTTGGGAACTGTGTGTGAGAGAAAACTGCAGCCAATCTGAGCACTTTTCAAATCATTTAGAATCCCTTCAGCAAAGGCTCCAACGATCCTGTGAGCAGTGAGTGAGAATCAGCTGTGCCTACTTAGTTGGGAACTGTGTGTGAGAGAAAACTGCAGCCAATCTGAGCACTTTTCAAATCATTTAGAATCCCTTCAGCAAAGGCTCCAACGATCCTGTGAGCAGTGAGTGAGAATCAGCTGTGCCTACTTAGTTGGGAACTGTGTGTGAGAGAAAACTGCAGCCAATCTGAGCACTTTTCAAATCATTTAAAATCCCTTCAGCAATGGCGCGCCCGTGCCTTGCGGGCCCGCGCCTGAGGGCCTCGCAAGAGGGCCCTTTGGCGTGGCCCTTAGGCGGTGGACCGTGCGGGACCCACTATCTGCTGCTATATGCTCATTCTGTTCAGCGATATGCTGTTTGTAGTTAATGTAAGGTAATGTAATGTAAGTTATGTACTGTGTTCCCTGTTTGTACTCCTAGTGTTTTGTTGTGATGTAATGATAATGCAATGTATGTTTCCCTCACCTTTGTTTAACTTTGTGCTGTATTAACCGCTTTGATTGAAGGAAAAGGCGGGATACAAAACATGTTAAATAAATAAATAAATAAATAAATAAATAAATAAACAGGTAGAAAAGGCGACGGCAAAAGCTAGAAGGATGCTTGGGTGCATACGGAAAGGAATGGCTAGCAGAAAAAAGGAGGTGATAATACCTCTGTATAAGTCTTTGGTGCGACCTCATTTGGAGTATAGTGTGCAATTCTGGAGACCGCACCTTCAAAAGGATATGAACAGGATGGAGTCGGTGCAGAGGGTGGCTACTAAAATGATTAGTGGGCTTCATTATAAAGCATATGAGGACAGACTTAAGGATCTTAATATGTACACCTTAGAGGAAAGGCGGGATAGAGGTGATATAATTGAGATATTTAAATACCTCCGTGGCATAAATGTTCAGGGAGAGAGCCTCTTTCAATTGAAAGCAAGTTCTGCTACGAGGGGACATGGGATGAGGGTGAAGGGAGATAGATTCAGGAGTGATATGCGGAAATATTTCTTTACGGAAAGAGTAGTGGATCCATGGAATAGTCTCCCAGTGGAGGTGGTAGAGATGAGGACAGTAACTGAATTCAAAAAAGCATGGGACCAACACAGAGGATCTCTAAAGGTAAAAAGTGGACTGTTGTAGTTGTTGATATGGAAGGACAGACTAGATAGGCCATGTGGTCTTTTTCTGTCATCATGTTTCTATGTTTCTAATATTAAAGATTCTTTTATGTACAGTTAAATATCCATCCATTGTTTTGCCTTTATTGGTGCCTTTTCTTTTATGGATTTATTTGAAAAGCACAGTGAGCTATTTATCAAAAGTTTGTGTTTTCGCTTTTTTTGTTTTAAAATTTATTCTTTCTGTATCAAATGAGCATATACATTTCACACTTAATTGAAAAACCCAGCCCACACATCTTTACAGTCAAACTTCATAATAACCTTAACAGCAATCAAACTATTGAGGCTGTGTTGCACAAACCAGCACTTTGCCTTGTATACCGGCAATTCAGCGTTTGTTGCCAGCATTATTGTTCCCGGCTTTTTATCATTGATGGTGTTGTGTGTGTGTCTTTAACTTTGACACATATCTTGATTCCTGATGCAGGCATGTTTGCCAAAACTTGGCAAGTCAGGTTTCTAAAAGTTGTGGGTTTATTTATTTATTTATTTTTAATAAAAAAGATTTTCATTTGGTGTGGCTGTGGTCTCTCTCCACTCTCCTCCTATGGTGCTTGCTGTGGTGGAGGTTTTCCTGTTCTCTGATATCTGGCCACTACCAACCTGCTCGCACCAATCCAGTTGTTGCTAGTGAGCTGTAGGCTGCTGGCACCAGCTAGGTTATCCCTGGCATCTGATGTTACCAGATTATACCTCCTTTTTCTGCCCATTTGTTGTCTGTAACAATTTTATTATAAATAAAATGCAGTTTTACAAACAAGTTCAATGATAGCCGTAGCTTCAGCTTAGCTGATATAATCCTATCTTAATAGCTAAAATATTGTTCTTTAAAAGAAACTTTTATTAGCTTTTCAATTTGCTTATTACTCTGTATGTATGAAATGCCTCATCTACAAAAAATTTGAAGTGATTTAGAATAAAATGCAAATCTAATGAAACCTTAAAATCTAAAACTAATAGGTCAATATTTAAACACTTGTCTGTTTCTGTAAATACCAGCTACAGCATTTATAAAATGTCTGTATATTCAGATATTTGAATAGTTAATCGCTCCTAGATTTATGTGCATTTTTAGGCACATCTTTCACACCTATTTTATACAGTCAAGTTTTGTTGTAAATCTTATACCACATTTATGTATTCAATCAATATCAAATCTAATAAACTGTAAACATAAACACATGCTTGACTTAATAAAATACCAGCACAAAATTGCAGCAAATGCACGCTATGATAAAGCATGATCAATCACAGGTCTGCAAACATTTTTTTTGAGAGCTGTTTTGGTTATTCCACATAATCTTTATGTTTTTTGGTGCGCTGAATCCGAAAATGACATCCATTTTGTCATAGGACATCACGTTTCCTGCCAATTTAGGTAACTATGTTAAATAAGGCAATACCTCAAAAAAATGGAAATAGACTTATAAAATTAAAGTTTTATTACAATATTTTCATGAAAATCCTTTTTTGAACTGAAATGAGCTCACCTACACACACTAAACTCGATTCTTCTTCCTTGTGAGGCTCCTCTTGGTGCATTTACGCTTGTGAGTAGCATCTGGAATGTCTCTCTGAAGCATCCAACAGTAGTCTGCCATCACTGTAATGCTCCATTTTCCCTGGTATCTCCTTTCCATCTCTTTAATGTCTTGGTGGAATCATTCACCTTGTTCCTCACTCACAGCTCCCAAATTTTCAGGAAAGTAGTCAAGGTGGGACTGGAGGAAATGCACTTTCAAACTCATCAGGCAACCTAAAGCTTGAAATGCTTTCAGCATTCGTCTGATCTTTTTGTAGTGAGGACCTTTGTTATTGCCTAAAAATTTCTGTACGACTTCTTTAAATGCAATCCACCCTTCTTTTTGAAGATCTGTCATGGTATTGACAAACTCTTGATCAACTATAAGCCTTCTAATGTCTGGTCCGACGAACACACCTTCCTTCATTTTTGCCTCCGACAGGCCTGGAAACTTTGTGACCAAGTATTTGAAGCATTCTCCATCTCTTGGAAGTGATTTTACGAATTGCTTCATCAATCCCAATTTTATGTGGAGAGGTGGTAGAAGAACTTTATGGGAAGGTACCAAAGTTTCTCGGAGGACATTTTTTCACTGACTGTTAGCACCCTCAGCTGCCAACTCTTCTTGGTCCAGTGATGTTGTCGGTCTCGACTGTCCCATAGACACAGAAAGCAAGGATATTTGGTATGCCCAGCTTGTTGCCCGAGCAGCATGCAAAAGACCTTCAAGTCCCCACACACTTGCCAACCATGGTCTTCATATTTAAGTTTACGAAGAACCAATTCCAAGTTCTCGTAGGTTTCCTTCAAGTGTACGGAATGATCTACAGGTATGGAAGCGTAAAAACCGTTGTGGAGTAAAACTGCTTTGAGACTTCTTTTTGAAGAATCTATAAAAAGACGCCATTGCTCTAAATCATATTGGATTTTAAATTGACCCATCAGACCTTCGACATCGATGCAATAAACCAACTTGTCTTCCTGGGCGAAGTAAGGAACGAACTCCTTTTCACGATGTCTGAACCATAAAGATGACACTCCTGGCAACAATAAATTCCTGCTTTTCAGCCTTGATCCGAGTAACTCAGCGGCATCTTTGGGAAGATTGAAGTCTCTTACCAAATCATTCATCTCCTCCTGAGAAAACAATTTTGGTCTTGTATCATCTTCAAAGTCATAACTTGATTCGTCATCTGGTTCAGGTATGACTTCACCTTCATCGGAGCTAGGTATCTCTTCCAAGGTAGCAGGGGGCTTGGATACTGGTATATCTGTGCCATGGGGGATGGGACGAATTGCCGAGTGAAGATTAGGGTATGAAATGGAATGCTTCCATTTGGAATTAAACCCTTTCACATCGCATGAACCAAAGTAACAGTCGTCACTATGGTTCTTTTGCTCTTGCCATACCATAGGAATCCCATAATGGAAAGATTTTTTCTTACCTTTGAACCAGTTTCGGAGGTTCTCAACACACCGTTTGCACACTTTATGAGGCGCCCAGACTTTATCTTGATCTCCAATTTTTAGTCCAAAGTATGCAAAGTATACTTTTTTTCACAAAGTCTGTAATATTCTGCTGTTGCTTCAACACTGTATATTCACCACAGATGAAACAGAAACTGTCTGGCGAATTAATACACTTTCGCGGAGCCATAACATAACGGTTGAAGAATGACGAGCTAACATGAATTGCGATGAAAAAGGTGTGAACAGCCTAGAACCAAGAACCTGATGATGATTCGTGTACAAGTGTGGCATGCAGGAGAGAGCAGCTCTGTGTCTGTACACGAGACGTCACAGTGCTGGCCACACCACCCTGTACTGACTAGAGCTGCTGCTATCTGCCCTGTGTCTCCCTCCCACTGAATTCTTCAGGAAAGATTAACCCCTTCTACCATTAGAAGCATGGACTTAAAACTTGCTTAGCTTATGTATATATTGCCGACCATCAGATTTACAGTGCTATATTTTTTTATATATAACTCGCACAACCCCTTTAAGGTTTTTTTGGCATTTTATATCTTAAATGCATTTATGTGAATTAATTAATAAATTTGAAGACAATTTTGCACTTTGTGGCAAATCATGATGTCTAGGAGTTTTTTCAATATTTTATTTGTTTTCAGCACACCAAAATACATGGAAATTAGATGAAAATAATCAAACAGCTTTTTAGTCGCAGACCTGTGATTCCAGCCCTAGAACAAGTGTAAATATCTGTACCTACGTTTCTTGGAATGCGCTTAAATTATAATTTTTTCTAATTTATATGCACACTTGCCCAAATTCCACGCTTGCATTGAAAGTATGCATGATTGGCCCAATGCACATATTTTCAGAATAGCAACTGTGTCAGACGCATAAATGCCCATGTATGTGTGCATATAACTAAAATTACCTAGATGTTTGCGCATTGTTCATATGTAAATTTATTTATTTTATTTTATTTATTTAACAGTTTCTTCTATACCGCCCCTTCCAGAGATCAGGGGCGGTTTACATTAAACAAAAATTAGTATATTTCCATATACTTTACATGGAACGATATTTTAACTATATACATGTTTAGTTACATATAACATATTTTTGAAACTATTTACAGGTTATAAAACATGGAACATAACATAGTTAATTACCAGTAGTTATTTACAATAGTGATATAGTCGTCTGTTTGGGTGAGTAGCTTTCTTGTGTTAGTCATTTGTTCTGTCTTGAGTACTGTGGATGTGTTTCTGTGATTGTATTGGAGAGGTTTTTTGTTGGTAGGGGATCTCAAAGTGTTTTGTAAAGAGGTATGTTTTTAGTTCCTTTTTGAATTGGTGAAGGTCCTTTATCATGCGGAGGGTTAATGGAATTTCATTCCAGAGGGTGGGGGCAGCAAAGGAGAAGGCTCTATCACTTGTTGTTGCTTTAGTTTTTCTGAAATTTGTTTTTATGTTGAGGGAATGGGTTGCGTTCTGTCTGCACGTTCTAGTTTCTGATGGGGGGTGTATTAGAGTAGATAATTGTGAGGGAGAGATGTTATTAATGAGTTTAAAAGTAGTTAGGAGGATATGGATATAATAATATGGATAATAATAATATAATATAAATATGGATGGGCTTTCTATAGGAAGGTAAGCAGGGGCGGCTCAAGGCAATCTGTTGCCTGAGGCGAGGTATGAGATGGTGCCCCCCTCCTTTGAGCGGGTGGGGGGGGGGGGGGGGTGTGAGCTTTCTCAAAACTCCAGTCAGGGATTGAATCAAACCAAAAAGTTGCTCAGTACGCAGAGATTAAGCAGAGGCATTTTCTGTCAACTAAGCTTGAAGTAGGATGGTCAGAAATTGAGAAGTCAATGGTCATCACTTACATTTATCCATGCTGAAATATTAGAGACATGATAAAGGCCAAAACTGTTGATGATTTCAGTCCTCCACCATCTTGGGTCCTCAGAACAATGTTTGTATGTTATGAGGTTAGGTTTTATTAAATCATTAACCTAGGCGTATTTTTCAGGCAATAGCTAAAGACGCATAACACTGCTGTATGGCATGACTAGAATGTAACCTGTTAGCAAAAGTAAAGAAAGAAAGAGAAAAAAAATATGTAAGGTACCTGTTGGGTACCCAAATATGGATGCTGAAGCAGGTGTGGGGGTTTTGTGTGTGTGTGTGTGTGTGTGTTGTTGCTCTGGGGGTCCAGCATGCTCTGGGGCTGCAGGGAACAGTTAAGGTTTTTTCCCTTTCTGTACCTGCGGGCAAGGTGGAAAATGCCAGCGTGTTTTTTAAATAATAAAATAGCATCAGGGTTTTGCTGGTGCGCCTCTGGATACGATTTGCAGCTGTGTAGTTTTTATTGTTTACTTCAAGCTCTGAGAACCGGCATCTGCATAATAAAGAGAGAGAGAGAAAAAAAAGAGAAGTTGATGTGAGGCCCCAGGTCTGTAGAGAGTCATGTTGTAGTGGCATGCTCTGAGGCTTAAGTGGAAGTCAGAGAGAGAGGTATGGGGCTGTGATCGGGAACATCGTGGCTGACCCTGATCACAACAGGGAGAACAGTAGAGCACTGCAGAAGGCCACGGATGCCACGGCTCTTTCCGGGGTGGAGGAGGAGTCAGGCCTGTTAGAAACCCCTCCTCTATTTTTAATGAACCTTGATTTTTCGACTTCCAACTGAGGCTGCGGTCGGTTTCTTTCTTGTTTCAGCAAACTGTTTTGTGATTCAGCAGAAGAAATTTGACTTTTAAAAGAGAGAACCTCTTCTGTAGCAGCTCGCTCCTTCTCTAGTGTTGCTGCCAACAAAGTCTAGGATTCATCAAGTCTATCCGAAAGATTCTTCTCCAACTTTTCCAAAGATGTCATCTGTGCTCCCAGAGTTGTTTGTAAATTTTCTGTCTGTCATAGCAATGGTCTTGTTGCAGACGTGACACTTTGACTTAGCTCCTGGTTCCGATTCTCTGCTTCCTAAAGCTTGAGCGGGGGGAGAAAAAAAGCAGGGGGGGGGGGGGAGGTGGCACTCCGTCAGTAGCGGCTGTGTTTATTTTTGATTTTGCTGTCTCTGACCTGCCACTGGCTTCCTGCTGCTTTTTTTTCACTCGGATGAGCATGAGCAGGAAGTTGGCCTAATGAGAGAAACGCCCCTGAAGGTAAGGTGTGGTGTGTTTTGTGTTTTTCTTTTCTTTTTTAATAAGAAAAAAAGCCACCTAGGTTTTAGGTGACAAGTAAACACCTAAATGATGATTATGTTAGTCATTTACGCACAAAGGTGGCCATTTACACATGCAAATGGCCTCTTATAGAATACAGACTAATGTAAAAGTATGTGTCTTGTCTTCAAGGTGTGCATTTTCACTATGTGCATGCACATAGGTGGAGCACACAAGCACATGCATAGATTATAAAATATTATAATTTAAATTTGAGGGTACAGACTTACATTTTTTGTAGAACCTCATTTGGAATCTTTAGTATTAAAGATTTATTGCTGAATGATAAAGATACTTTTGATATTTAGTTTAGATCCTAGTTCAATTGTCTGGAGGGTTTAGTTTTTTTTTTCTCTGAGTATGTTGCTAATGTTAGCATCTCAAAATAATACATAAAGAAAACTATGGATTATGGCACATACTTTCCTGATATATTGGCTTGGTTTGAGTTTTTAGTATTATGTCCCGTCCAGGTGTAATTGACACGACTCGGTTCGAGTGCATCAGTACACCCCTATTCTATAAAGTAAAGCTTGCATGTACATTACTTCATAGAACTGGCCCCAAATAAGCATGTGACAAAGTGCGGACACTGCACAGGAGTTTATAAAATTACCCTCTAAGGTAGTCATTTTAGAAGCCCTAATCATAAGATGGACGTCTAAAAAAGGGACAGGTAGACATACACCTCCCAGAACCATTTTACCAAGCTGGCTGTTTTGATGTCTCTGGGATGAACATGTCCGAGCTGCATGAGAGCATGGCAAAGGCACGTCATGGGCATTTCAGAAAAGATACACACACAGGCCAGATTTCAGAAACGGTGAGCACGTCTAAATCCACCAGGGGCAACATCTAAGTCTATTCCTGCTCCAGGGCACGAAGAGGCATCAGAAAAGCTCTTGTTCTGCCACCAGAATACCTGGAGGGAGTCAAGAAGAGAGGGCTCTGATATTCACAGTAATTTTCAAGACCTAAAAGTAAACAGAAGGGGAAATGCAGGGACGACTTCTCTGGTTGGCACACCGATGCACGTCTCTGCTTGCAAAACAGCAGGCAGGGACATGCATTCAGCATGGGACAGATGTCCCCTTCCTATCCTTTTTATCATGGGGATGTCTGTGGCTGGGACCTCTACTGTCCATTTTGAGCGTATGGCAGCTTCTGGAAATCCCAGACTGCAACTAGACATTTCTAAAATGTGCCTTCACGTGTTTAAGTCCGCTATCTGTGGATTTTCAATGACACTATCTGGAATAACTAGATATATTAGTAATTTTTATTATTTCTGCTGATGGTATTGCTTTATTATAAGCCACAATGGTGTGTTTGTGGTTTTTTTTTTAAATGGAGGTGTACTGAGGGGGTCATTAGTGCTTTGGCTGTCTGAAAATGGGTATAAAGATGACATTTTAGAAGCAGCACTGGGGCCGTCAGAATCTGAATGGGGTCATGGAGGAGGCATGGCCAGAGCATTCCCAGGAACCAGGACGTCCTGCCTGATCACAGAAATGTCATGGAGGTCTGGCTTCATGTCTAATTTTTTACCTGCTCTGAGGCACAGACAGTGATAAACAAGCATCTGAAAAGTGCTTGTGTTAGCTGAAAAGCAGCCAGAGGGTAGCGAGATGAATACACTTGATCATCCCCCGTATTCAGCACATTGTCAACAACAGAAGTTGGGTTTGAACCTTGGGCTGTGCAACTTTTCTAACCATTAGGCTATCCTAGATGTCCAAGTTCTGTAATACCATTCTGGGAATGTCTATGTAGATGCCCTCACAGATGTCTATATCTGGCATGTCCAGCTTTGTGAAATCATATCTGCACATGGACGTGTCTGCATTTTTTCCAGACATCCAAGATTTCAGATGTATTTCTAAAATTTGCCTCCAAATGAATAAATGAAATTAAATATGTATAATAGTTTTTATTCAGCTAAGTGCTTAAATTTAGGCCTATAAAAATGCAGTTCAAATTTAAACCACTTATTTATATGTATAGCAGCTGACTATGTCCCCTATATGTATAGCCACGATGGGTGACCAGATATCTACATATATTCAGCATTCTTATCTGTCCATATAGCAGCACTAAATACACATTTTTTTAAAATGCCACAGGGTGGTATTTGTATTTTTTTTAAATCACCATTGGCTTAGAATATTGACCTAATAATATTTAATTGGACAAATGCAGATCTAGCAATGGTGGTAATATGGGTCAACATGGGAAAATCAGTCTATATCAAAGTATATTCCGGTAAGAAACCGGAACAGTTTATATGATGTATCTTAGCTTTTAACCCACTATATAGCATGCCAACTTCTAGTAGAAATGAGGAGTTGAGCAATGATTAAACATGAGGGCTGTGGAATAGCTGGGGCAATAATCTGCAGAACTGTATTACTCGCTTATAATGGTGAGAAACATCCAAAAATGAGC
Organism: Ichthyophis bannanicus; assembly: GCA_033557465.1. Lineage (NCBI taxonomy): Eukaryota > Metazoa > Chordata > Amphibia > Gymnophiona > Ichthyophiidae > Ichthyophis > Ichthyophis bannanicus. The sequence goes on along the minus strand of CM066036.1, from coordinate 135,808,484 downwards.
CAGCCTTTCAAGACTATACTATAAGAGAAGTAATATAGACTAAAACTTGAGAAGCTTATATAGACGGTTTCAGTCCTCACAAAAGGTTAGAAATTGAGTGCATTAAAAGATGTGGATAAACCTAGTACAATGGAACAGAAGATCAAAGTGTAACCATACTCCTATATAAATGACACAGGAATAGTACAGAGCCTTGAGGGACCCTGCAAAAAAAGAATCCAAAGATTGCATGAGCAATTTGCTATGATCACTTGACATATCCTCTCTTCTAAGAAGGTAAACCATGGCAGTACCGTAACACTCAATCCTACTACCTTCAGCAGGTCAACCAATAACATGGCGGATTGCATTTCCTACAATGGACATGCCTCAGAACATCATCACAGCATTTCCTCTAGCATCGATAAAGCTATATCAATTTCAGGTACTTGGCCACCAACCAATCAACGTATTGCTTTCCATATGGAGGTCACAGAAGCTCAAGAGGCAGCTAGGTGTAAAACCTTCCTGAAGGTACCACTAGCAATTCTTCATGCATTAAACAAGCCAACAGGATGGAGTTTGTAAAGGACCATGTCCCTCTAGAGCCTTAAATGTGAGGCACATAGAGGTCGATATTCAAATAGGTTTATGTGGTTTTACGAACCAGATAGCAAAATCTCTGGCCAGCGAAACCAGATATTCAGCGCTGGACATTGGATAGGCTCCAGCGCTGACTATCTGCTTTTAGTTAAAGTGGTAGCAGCCAGGGTCTTTAAAGGTGCTGACTGCTGCTGGTGAATATGGACCCCATAATCTTTAATGTTGATCTCCAAGGGCCTGACAACCAATGAGGATTACATAACAATGGGGTAACACAATCTCTCTATTTGCAACCTCTACAACTATCTATGCAGCACTTTTCTGAATTGGTTGGAAATGCTGCAAGGCACCCATAGGTAAACCTAACAACAAGCGTTCTGGAAAATGCTAACTGGCATACAGTATGTAAAATGCCAATGTGCAAGAAAAGGGAGCAGGACATCTAACTTCAAGGTGAAACTGCTGTTAGTGCTGGGCTGAAGCACTGAATGCATTGCGGCAGGCCATTCAATGTATTTTTAATGAGCAAGTACTTTCACAGAGCCCTTTCTCTGGCCTGATGCATTTAACATTTCCAATTATAGCATGCCGTTCTACTTTTGATTCTTTTACTAGGATCATTTTATTTCCTTAGGTAGATATACTTTTTTCTGCAGATACCTTCTGCAACATTTTCCCAGTCATTCAAGGTGAAAGGCTTGTGTTGGTAGGAAACCCACTTGGTAACAGGACTAACGATTTCTAAGTGCCCACACAGGGTCTGGGAGTTCTGTGGGTGCTGTGGGCTAATTTAGACAGAAGAGCAAGCATTAGTGTTCATCTGTTTTGAAATGTCATTCTAACTTTCTGCTTAGCGGGCGTACACAATTCATTAATGTAAAGCGTAAATCCTGAAGTCTCTAAAGCTAAAGTAACATGCGCTTTTCCACTTAACGAAGAAAAAGATGCATAAATTCAGTTCCCCCTCGGCAAAGATGTGTTGGATCAGCAGTTTCCTGCTAAGCGCTATGAATAACTTAGGCACTAGTAATACAGAAAAATGTGAAGTTATAGGTTGGCTTCCTAAGCCTTGTCCCTAGACAATTCATGAGCCCCTGTTCCCAGGACTGAGCACTATCCGCTGCCTTACCCTGTACAGTGCATCACAATGTTTCTCACATCATAGCATATCTCCTAACCATTCCTATTTGATGATGAGACAGCCAAGCTGAGAATGTGGGAATCAAGACAGTATGAGCACAGGAGAAAATTTGAACTTGACATTAAAAAAGCTTTAGCTGGCTAGCAGGACCTGCTAACCAGTTAAATCCCAGCAATCTCAATATTCAGTGGAAGTATTTAGTGCTGTTGAATATCCCCACAGATTGCAGGAAAGATGCCCGGTTAAATCTGGGACAGTCTGAGGGCAGAGCAAGGATGGTTGCGGCAACTAGCTGGTCAATGGAGATATCAGTCACTAAGGTGATAGCTAAACTGCATAAATGGGCTGATGCAGAAAAGCTTAATGCAGCATTTTCTGGTGCTTTTCCCATGCTAGGCTTGCTCTCTGATGCAGAAAGCAAGCTAGCGCTGCAAAAACGCCAAAAAACAGCACTAAACTGCAGTGCACTTGGCATGCAAATTGCTGCATAAGTAATTGCACCCAATGTAAAAAAAATTGCACTGAAACTTAATGCAATTACTTGCACTGCTTTTTAACACTGCATTCTCATGCCATCTTCGGGCAGGTATAAAGATCCAGCAGGAAGCAAAAGTATCATCCATGGTGAAGTTTGACATTTCACCTTGATCCAGGCATTGGGAAAAGCCCTTGATACTATCAATATACTGACTAGGGACTGGTGCCCCTGACACTGACCTCCCCCCCCCCCGACAGAAACCAAATCCCAGTGGCCCAGGTCCCTGCCAACTGCCTGCCCAATAAAACAAAAATTTCCTGGTGGCCCAGAGGCACTGATCCCTCCACCCACCACTCATTAAAAAAATAAAATCCCTGGCGGCTCAGTGGCCCCAATCCATCCATCCAACTAACAACAAAAATCCTCAGTGGCCCCTGAACCCCCACTTCTCTCCTGGTACATTTTAATCTGGCGTGGGAGCAATGCCCACATGCTCCCGCCCCTGCACTGCCATCTTGAAAAATGGTGGTGCCTGGTCCCACGTGGTATATTCTGGGATGCACTAGGCAGGGTCAGACTACCTTATAAGGCAAAAAATGCCTTATATGTCAAACTTCCTCTCAGATGACCCTGTTTCTCCAGAACAACATGGCAAACTAGTGCCAAGTTCTGTGTGCATGTTTTTGACTTGTTCTATTGGTTTAGCGCTGACCTTTTGCGCACAGGGGCATTTGAATATTGCATCCAAGTGCAAAGAGTCAGCATTAAAGTCATGCTATGAAACCCTGCACTCTAGCTTTAAGAACTGGACTCTAGCGCAGGGTTTCTGAATTGGCCTAAAAGTTAGGACCAGTCAATGGTTGTCTTTTCTGTGGTTTAAGCTATCCAGTTAGAGGCTGAATATCGCCCCTGACCAGATAACTGCCACAACAGCCAGCAAAACCAGCTAATCAGTACCAAACACCACCTAGGCTCTGGGTTGAATATCTGGTTTTAACATCAGGGGTGGCAGCTAGGCACTTTAAAAACATTAACCGCTGCCATGGAATATTGACCCCTTTGATTTTAATATGCTGGACCTTTAAAAAAAATGATTCCAGAGAGGAACAACAAGTAAGAACGTCACAAGGAATGCAAAATACAAAACTACAAAATAAATGTTAAGATAACCTAGATAAGAATGATAATATAATATGTTGCCTTTTATTAGACTTCATAATATAGCTAAATTAGCACCCAGATCTAAAGTATACTAATCGCTAAGTTTTTGTTTGGCATATTGAATATGGAAAGATCATAGGAAATTTTTTCTTTGTGTTAAATTGGTATATGTGTGAATACAAATTGCTTTTACAGCTATGATTAACTTGAAGAATTATGCTTTCTGAATTGCAGCCATGTTATGCTGCACTGAAGCCACCCCACAGCCAGCTGCTGTAAATCTGCCTGAGTAGATGTCACTGTAATACTAAAGACAAGTACATGGATAATTTGATGTCCACACTAAATCTCACTGGAGAAAAATGTTTTTTATTCACAGCTTTGCTAACCTTGATCTCAGAAGTGAAGCAGGGTTGGGCCTGGCTTGTACGTGGATAGATGGCCTATTGGAATACCAGGTGCTGTAGACTTTGTGCAAAAGAAAGGCCTGGCAATCTATGTGCTTCCAGTTCCACCTTGCTAAAAAAAACCAAGGGGCTGGGTTGACAGGAGTCGGCCTTGACTGACTCAATGGTACATGCTTTTGCTTTCATTACAGTGGAGACTGCCAATTTTCTTCAAATGTGCAGCTATGTCTTTCATCCCAGTGTACCCTAAGTGATAGCTGTCTTAGCCCTTTAATGCTGGGGGATGCTGATAATCCTCAAGGGGTTATGTATTTCCTCCAAAAGCAGCAATAGCACCATGCCACTGCATTAATTCTGTACCAGGCACATTCTGTTGATAGAATTAGGGCATTTTTAGAGGGGCTACACAGTGGTATGAAGTACCGGCAGCTCTTTCATTTCTTGCTAAAACTGACCTATAGCCCTCATGGAAGAACCCTGCATATATGAGTACCGACATCTTTTATTTCTAGGAAAAATGAACTGGATTGTATTAGATGGATTTCAATGTGAATATTTTTTGGCATTCCTCATTTTCTAAGAGGAGACAAATAAGAATTGGAGGTAGACAATGGCCAAACTGCAATGAATGTTCAAAGCAAGAGAAATTTATTCAAGGACCTCATCTTTTTACCTTGACTGTCTCTGCCACCTCACTTCTCTAGATGGCATGCTGAGGACTCTCACTAGCATGTTGTGTAGGTTAAAATTTCCATATTAGTTCTATAAACATGACACATTTTTGTATTCCTTTCACTAGGTCAGGTTATTCTTTAGGGTTGGTTGTAACCTTTCCTGAGGGCTTTATTCTGGGGATGCACCCTGGGTTGAAAGCCTTTAAAGACCTGTTCAAGGAGTGACATGTACAGGCTCAGAGGAGTGGCTGAAAATATGCCTTTAGCCGCCCATAGCATGGTGTTGGTACAGACACTACAAGACAGAGCAGAGCTGGCTCAAGGGGTTGTGGCACCCTGAGCCAACTTTAGCTTTTGTCCTCCCATCCTTTGGTCAGTCTTATGGTATGAGTCACACACACTATTTTCAGCTACCATGATATATTCAGCACCATTGTCCATAAAGATACCGGTACCAAATTTGAAGACCTGTTTAGTTTAGGCCTGCTATTCAGTAGATCTAAGCATATAAAGGCACATTTTAAAAAGGCCATCCAAGTGACATCGGAGATACACAAATCAAAAATTGGGACATAATGTTGATTTTAGAAAAAGTACCATGCACATACACAGGCATTTTGAAATCACCACCTACCCATCTGTGAACATAACACTTGTCTCAGACCATAGGGCTTGCATGAGCACATGATGGAAAATGAAGTTCTATGCATGTGTAAAGTCCTCCCTGAGAACAGGCGCTGCAGAGATGCTCAAACAATGTGCAAAATACAAATCCATGCATCATGGTAACAATGTGTATATATGTGTGGGACCCATATGTGGGTATGTGTGCCCCACCACAAGCAGAATGTCTGCATGTGCTTATACTCTGTGCACAGAGAACAACAGGATGTCCACCAGACAGTCAAATTTCTTGAGGGCTGAGATAGTTATGCTGTTCCCCCTTGTGTAGGAAGAGGAGGAGTTGATCTACACCCCCCCCCCCCACCCATGACACAAGCCTCCCAATGCTGCAGCATGAAAGGACTGGGAAAGGATCCATATGGCCCTATTAAGGTAGGTGACATGTAAAGACACACAGCTCACAGGGAGACACATAGTTGATGGCAAGCAATCAGTGTGTGGGTAGGGAAATAAGGTAGGAAGGGCAGGGTGACATGATTTATGTTTTGTTTATTAGGTCTTGATAGACCACTCTTCGAGACAACAGCAGAGCGGTGTACAATATCTAAAAAATATTTTTTTAAATTACAGGGGTGAAAAGAAGGCCAGTAAAAACAGGAAAGAAGGAAAACACTAAAACCAACCACACATCAAAAAAGGGCGGAGAGAGTGGAGGGAACAGGGCAAACTAGGTGGACAGGCGATTGTGGGTGATATTAAAGAGGTGGGCCTTCAGTAAGGATTTAAATTTAAGAAAGGACAGTTCCAGGTGGAGGACAGAAGGGAGTGCATTCTAGGTAGCAGGGGCAAGGAAGTAGAAGGCACAAGACTGGATGGTTTCAAGCTCGGTCTGGCCAACTTTAGGAAGATTAAGGCGGTTTGCATGGAGACTGCAGAGGGAGCGGTAAAGGCAATGGGAAGAAGGTCATAGAGATAGCAGGTATGGCCAGTATGAAGGACACGATGAACCAATGCAAGGAGCTTATATTGAAGGCAGTGTTTTGATGGGAAGCTAATGCTGCTGTATTAACAATGGAGAGATGTGATCATGATGGGAGGCGTGAGCAAGAATACGGATGGCAGTGTTTTTATATGAGCTGGAGGCAATGTAGCTGATACTGGGGAAGGCCAAGGAAAGTGATGTTACAGCAGTCTAACCTGGAGATGACAAGGGTGAGGAGGAGAGTGGCAAGAGAAGAGAGGGGGCCAGGAAGTGGGGAATGGCACGTATTTGTCACAATGTGAAAAGGGAGCCATGAACTATAGAAGAGGTAAGTATGACATGATAGCGGAGAGTCAGGAGTGATTCCCAGATAACGGATAGTATCAACCAAGGCAATTTGGTCACTCTTCTCCAACCATAGTCCCTTTTCTTCCTGCTACCCCAAAGTAAACCAAATAGATGCACATTTGTTTTGGATTTAGGTGAAGAATGTTGTCCGAGAACCAGGTTGCCACAGCAGAAAGACAGGTATTGAGAGGGAGAGGTCAGAAGAAGAACTGGTATGGTGGACAAGAAAGATATCGTTGGCATAATAGTGAGCTGTGATGCCATGTTGTTCGACTAGTAGAGTGAGGGGAATCATAAAAACATTGAATAAAAGGGGGGCCAAGACCAAACCTTGGGGAACACTGCAGGGGAGTGATCTAGGAGAAGTGGACCCAGTGCCATCAGAGACAGAACAATCATTGCTAGGAAAGAATGAAACCAACTGAGGACAGCATCGCGAAGACCAAGGTCATGAAGTCAAGAAAGGAGAGTGACGTGGTCTACAAGATCAAAGACTGAAGAAAGGGAAACTGCTACCGAGAGATCACCACAGTTGTGAGCCTGGTGCAGATCATTCAGAAGAGAGAGAACAGTTTCAGTGCTGTGCCCAGAATGGAAGCCAGATTGGTGAGGGTGAAGAGTGTTAATAGAGTCAAAGAAAGAGGAAAGCTGCAAGAAGACGTTCCTCCAGGAGCTTTATGAGAAAAGGGAGGGTAGAGATAGGATGATATTTTGAGGGATTGAGGGAGGAACCTTTTAAAATTGGACGAATAACAGCATGCCTCCTGGCAAGAGGGAAAGTGCCATAAAAAAGACTATTATTGAACATGGATAAGATTAGTGGTAAGAGGGCAAGAGAAGGGGTGGGGAGCCAAGCTGATGAAATCAGATCCGAGAAGCAGGTGGTTTTCTGAGAGGATGTGATGATCTTGAGAAGTCCTATAGAGGAGATTGTAGAGAAAGAAGACCAGAGGTGAACCAAGGGAAGGTTTGATAGTGGTTTGATTATGAGGGCAGGGGTTTGGGACAGGGGATAGGGAGGGAAGGAAAAGGGACAACCGGCTGGAGGGAGAGAGAGAGGGGAGGGGGACAATTAGGGAAAACTGAGTGGAGGGCGCTGATCTTGTTGGAAAAATGATCAGCCAATAAATGTATAGTAGAAGGAGCACAAGTGGTGACAGAGGGGGGTTGTGGATGGCGTTAAAAGCGTGACCAAGACAGAGTAAAGCTCCCAGGAGGAGTTTGCGGAGGAGGAAATAAGATTAGAATAGTAGGTTCTCTTTGCAGCATGGATCATTGAATGATACTGGGAATGATGATCCTTGAACAGTTTGAGGGAAGCAGGGGAGGGGTGCTTCCACTACAGATGCTCCGTCCAGCACAGCTGGCAATGCTGAAGGTGAAGGCATGGTGGAACCAGGGATGGGAGTGCTTGAGGTGTTGGGGGCAGGGACAGAGGGGGGCCACAGCATCAAGGACAGAAGACAAAGTAGAGAACCACTGTTGAGGCTGGGTATTAACAGGTAGACCAGTGAAATCAGATGGGAAAAGAGAAGAGGCAGAGGGAAATTTTTCCAAAGAGCAGGATGAGAGGTCACGGCTAAGGGCAAGAGGAGAACAACTAGTGGTAGAGGAGCCTATGAGTGGGTGAAAGTGGCAGGTAAAAAGAATGCAGAAGTGATCAGACCATGGGAGAGGTAAGGAAGAGAAGGTGGAAAGGGCAGAGTGAAGAGGTGGAAGAGCAAGGACGAGATCAAGGGTGTGACCTGCTGTGTGAGTCGGGAAGGGGACTAGTTGAAGAAGCTAGAGGTAAAAACAGTTGTGCCAGAAGCCAGTCGTGAGACCACTGGGGTGGAGAGAGGTGCACATTGAAATCACCTAGGATCACAAGATGAGGAAAGAAAAGAGGTTTCAGCAAGAGTTTGTGACAGGGCATCCCATAAATCAGGATGGAGAGAATGGGGGCATAATTCAGAAAGTAGAGAGGTGGGTTTCTATTGAGACTAAGGGCAAGAGACTCGGGGTAGGTGAGGGTAGGGGCAGGGAGTATCGAGAAGTGAAGGGAGGATGACTGCCACTCCCCCCACCAAAGTGACTCAGCCCAGTGGTGGAAAAGACTGAGTAATCAGGGGGGAGGCACTGGTGGAAGAGGCGCTTCTCTCCCTCCCTCAGACATGTCTCAATAAGAAATAGAAGGTCAAAAGAATGCATAACCAAAAGGTCCTGAATGAGGAGAGTTTTGAATCGAAGCAAGCGAGTGTTAAGAAGTACAACATGGAGCTCAGCAGTAGCAGAGCAGGGTTTAATAGGGGTGCCAAGAGGAGCTGACGGGGCAGATACGGAGGTTTTCTGTAACACTGGTAAAGCCAGGGAATACAGGTACAGAAGAAATTGGAGCATGCCAGCCCCAGTGATCCAGAATGTGTGGCATTAGGAGAGAAAGGAGGAGGCCACAGAGAGAAAAACTGAGTCCAGTGGCTAGCGTAGGCAGTGTAGTGTGGATGGGTATGAACAAGTAGTTGTCCAGTGAGTAAGACAGTGATAAGGGAGCCACCCCAAGGAGCTCACCCAAGGAGCATGTTGTGCTCCTTGGGCACGCTCCTTTGGCGCATGCAATCGTGGTGCAAAGTGCTGTAGAGGTCTTGTTCTTATAGGCGTCCAGAGGTACCTTTTGATTGGCTTATGCGCTAGAGGCTTGAAATGCAAACTGGAATGGCTCGAACACAGAAGTGCACAAACAATCAAACTAATGAAAGAAGGAAGGTAAGTGGCAGGCAGCATAAGTCTCTCAGGTAGCCAAGGCAAGCTGATCCCCCCTGGATGACACCTTTTGAAGGTCCTGAAGAGCAGCCAAAAGAGAAATCAAAGACAGCAGTGTAGCCACAAATATACAGACAAGTAGAAGCACAATTGGAATCTGGCAGGGAGAGAATGCACAAACATACAAGCAGAGCAGTGGCAAGGGAACATGAAGCATGAGACTGGGAAGATACAACTGACATAAGATGAGGGTGCTGGGATGTGGAGGTGTTTGCACATGGGCATGTCTGCAAATGCTATGGCCCATGGCCACTAAGAGGCAAGACTATATTTGCAGGTATGCATGAGTCTCCTGCAAGACCCCACCCTTCAGGTCAGGGCACATGCAGAGTACAATGTGCACATGATTGAAGGCAGTGGTGGATCACAGAGCCACAACAGAAGGATAGCAGCTGCACTGTGGCCAGATAGTGCACAACTATAGATGACAGCCATACTCAGTGCACATAGGTTTTACTTGGAACCAGGGTCGATGAAGGGAGGAGTGGAAGATCTGACATGCATTGAGTGCCAGAGTGTCCTCAATGACCTCATGCCACAGCCTCTTTATACTTGGATAGGGCATATTCTTAACCCAAAGCCAAAAGCATGAGTCAGGTGGATGACAGGGGAAGAACTAAGCTCTCCAGCTATGTGTTTCCTTACCATTTCCCTAGACATATCCTAATCCCTAGCTGTTATATTATCTGTCTTGACTAGATTGTAAGATCTGATGAGCAGGGACAGTTTCTTACATGTCTCTCTACAGTACTGTATACACATTGTAGCTCTATACAAATGATTGCTGCTGCTGCTGCTACTACTACTAGTAGTAGTAGAAGAACTGCTGATTATGGCTAAGCACTTATCTCCAATAGATGCTTCCATATCATTTGTGATCTGGAGTCCTTGAAAGTCAAATTTGGAACCATATGAATGACCCAGCCCTGATTGCTGCAGTGCCTCTGGCATTAGCCTAAACAGTAGCAAGGAACATTATGGCACATGTGGCATGGATGTCACATATAGAGAAGGGACCCTGGATCTTCATCTGCAATGCGCAAGACCAGGAGATGCATGCCAACACCATGCATCCATAATATGGAGTGTCAAACTGGAACACCAACTGCACTGCCACAGCAGCAGAATGGTGGCATGCAGCAGAGCCTTGCATAGCTACTACCATATGCTGTAAAGAGGGCCCAAGATGTGTCCAGGAGGACATGGTATCTACAAACATATGGAGTGGCAACAGGGGGTAGGGAGAGAAGCAAGGACCATAGATTCACAGGATAGGCCACATGGACAGAGAGGCAGTGTAGGGGATCCATAAGTGTCAGATGGTAATTGCATGAGAAGGTGGAACACAAAAGCAGTGTGCAGGTGCCATTGACAACACTGAGGCACGTGTGTAGTCACAACTGTGTGCGGAATAGTAATGTCAGTTAGTGAAATGCACTAATGGTCATAGTGAGTACTGACCTCCTGACACACAGGTTCCAGATGATGTAAGGGCCACAGGCATAATGACCATCACATTCGGTGCACATAGTGTCCTCAGAGTGTACAACAGCCAATGAGGGATCGCTGACCCAAAAGGAGGTTGCTATGGTGGCAGCAAGTGCATAGGCCTGGCATGGTAGGAAAGCACAGCAGCAACCAGGTAATGATGATGCATACAAAGACAACAGACCAACATATGGATGTCCACATAAAACAAAGTCACCAATTACCCCCCCCCAAAAATTTTTTTGAAACAGTCTTTTGTCGGATGTCACCGAAAGTAGAGTAAAACTTTTAGTCAAGACTCTCAAACGGCTCCATCCATTTTAATATCCATGATATTATAAAATTGCAAAGGACTTAACTCAATCAGGTCCACTATTGTAAATCCACGCACGACGTGCACACGTTTCGGGAATGCCTGATTGAGTTAAGTCCTTTGCAATTTTATAATATCATGGTTATTAAAATGGATGGAGCCGTTTGAGAGTCTTGACTAAACATTTTTACTCTACTTTCGGTGACATCCGACAAAAGACTGTTTCAAAAAAAATGTTTTTGGGGGGTAATTTGGTGATTTTGTATTATGTGGATTTATTTATCACTGATTTGGGGATTTAGGTGTTGATCAACATATGGATATAGCATGCAAAGCAGGCCTTCAATGATTGTGTGGTGCCTCTGGCACCTTTCTCCCCCACATTGTGTTGGGTAGTAGAGGAACAGTACCGCTGCAACATGCTACATCTACAGTGGTCGACACCTGAAAAGGTCAGGCTGTGGAGGCACATAAAGCAGGGGGCTAGTGAGGACACAAATGTAATGTGTATGTCCCTGTGAGACACCTGCATAAAGATTTTTGTAGTTTCAGTGACAGCCGTGCAGGCATTGCCACCATCACCACTACAACCTGCCATGGCAGATGGGGATACCATCACCACCCCTATCAAGGTGGAGGTTGTAGTAGTAGTAGCAGCAGCAGCAGCAGCTCCCCAGCATGGTCACATCTGAGGAGGAGGGAGGAAAGGAAGAAGTCACTGATGTGGTGATAATGCTTATCAAGTAGCATGGTCCCAAGGCTGGTGGGGCATCTGAGTGTGCTGTCATTGATGAGCCGCAAGATGTGTTGGAGGTGAAGCTTAAGCATAAAGTGGGAGAGGGAGAGGTTGGGGGTGCAGGAGGGAATAGAGGGTAGGGTGGTGTGGAAGGGAGAGGTAACATAGTAACATAGTAAATGACGGCAGATAAAGACCAGCATGGTCCATCCAGTCTGCCCAGCAAATATACGGCAAGAGTAGGTGCACCCGTCGCTCTGTGCAGGACACTCCTATTTGTTGAAAAGTTAGATGGTTCAGTTTATTTTGTTTTTATTCTGTTGCTATAAAGGGATCCGCAGTGCTTGTCCCATGCTGTTTTGAATTCCGTCACTTTGTTTGCCCCCACCACTTCCATCGGGAGAGCATTCCAAACATCCACCACCCTTTCAGTGAAAAAATATTTCCTGACATTGCCTTTCAATTTTCCACCTTGCAGCTTCATGTTATGCCTTCTAGTTTTGCAGCTTCCCCGTCTTTGGAAGAGGTTTGTTTGTTCATCGTTCCTCTAAGTATTTAAAGGTCTGACTCATATATCCCCTATCCCTCCTCTCCTCCAAAGTGTACATATTTAGGTCTTCAAGTCTCTTTTCATAGGGTTTCTTACGCAGGCTCCAAATCATTTTGGTTGCCTTCCTCTGGACAGTTTCCAGTCTTTTTACATCTTTTGAAAGATATGGTCTCCAAAACTGAACATAGTATTCCAAGTGAGGCCTCACCAGCGACCTGTACAGTGGCATAAGTACCTCTTCCTTTCTGTATACAGTCCAACATCCTCCTGGCTTTTGCCACTGCCTTGTCGCACAATTTTGCCACCTTGAGATCATCAGAGATAATCACACCAAGGTCTTTCTCCTGAACCATGCACACCAACCTCTCGACCCCTATTGCGTACATTTCCCTTGGATTTATGCTACTTAAGTTCATGACACTACACTTTTTTGCATTAAATCATAATTGCCAAGCATTAGACCATTCTTCCAGCTTTTGTAGATCTTTCCTCATGTTATCCACTCCCTCAGGGGAGTCCACTCTGTTGCAAATTTTTGTGTCATCTGCAAAAAGACAGACTTTTCCATTCAGTCCTTCAGCAATATCCCTTACAAATACATTGAACAGTGCCGGGCCCAGGACCGAACCCTGGGGCACCCCGCTAATCACCATCCTTTTCATCCGAGTGAGCTCCATGTACCATCACCTTCTGTCGTCTGTCAGTCAACCAATTTCTAATCCAGTTCACCATCTTGGGACCCATCCCCAAGCTACTGAGTTTGTTGACAAGCCTCCTATGAGGAACAGTATCAAAGGCTTTGCTGAAATCCAGGTAGATGACATCCATCGCATGCCCCTGATCTAGTTCCTTGGTCACCCAGTCCAAAGAACTCAATCAGATTTGTTTGGCAAGACCGTCCTTCAGTAAAACCATGTTGCCTTGGATCTTGCAACCTGTTGATTTTGAGAAAGTTCACTATTCGCTCTTTCAGGAGTGCCTCCATTACTTTTCCCGCCACTGAGGTAAGGCTCACGGGTCTGTAGTTTGACACTCTTCCTTTTCACGACTTTTGTGTAGAGGTACGACATCAGCCATTCTCCAGTCCTGAGGAACCTCTCCTGTTTCCAAGGATCTATTGAATACATCCTTTAACGGCCCTGCAAGAACTTCAGAGCTCTTTCAATATCCTGGGATGTATCCCATCCGGTCCCATGGCTTTGTCCACTTTCAGTTTAGCAAGTTGTTCCAACACCTCATCTTCTGTGAATGGTGTGGTATCTACTTCATTCCAATTTTTATATTTGGGAGTCACAGCTGGTCCATCTCCAGGATTTTCTTTAGTAAAAACAGAGCAGAAGTATTTGTTTAGCAATTTTGCTTTTTCTATGTCACTTTCCACGAGTCCTTTCCCAGCACTTCTGAGTCCTGCAATTCCAACTCTGATCTTCTTCCTTTCCCGAATATACCTGAAGAAAGTTTTGTCGCCACCCTTAACAACATCTTTAGCCATCTTTTCCTCAGCCTTTGATTTTGCTATCCTTATTTCTCTTTTTGATTCTTTGAGTTTGATCCTGTATTCATTTCTGTGTTCTGTTTGCAAGCTTTTGAATTTTGCAAAAGCTGTGTTCTTTGCCTTTATTTGAGCAGCCATTTCTTTGGAAAACCAAATAGGTTTCCTTCTCCTCTATTTTTTTTTTAATTTTTTTTTTTTTACATATTTATCTGTTGCTCCTTTTATTGCTACCTTTAGTTTAGCCCATTGCAATTCCACTTCCCTTATCTCCTTCCACCCTGTCACCTCCTCCTTTAGGTACTCGGCCATTTTTTTCTTAGTGAACCTTTTGGTTTTTATCTCAAACCACACCGTGTGATGATCGCTGTTGCTCACAGGGGCACTCACGCAGACATTCGACACACTATCACTGTTGGTGAGCACTAAATCCAGCATTGAGCTTTCCCTGGTTGGTTCCATGACCATCTGTCTAAGTGATGCATCTTGGAGAGCATCTACAATTTTATTTTTTGCTTCTTTCCAGATGTGCAGAATCCAATCCACATCAGGTAGATTAAAGTCACCCAAAATGATCGCTTCCCCCTTTATGGCTGTCTTGGCAATATCTATAATATCTATAATCAATTCGTTATCTATCTCTTCAATTTGAGTCGGAGGTCTGTAGACTACAGCAGTATGGATGACAGTGCCATCTCCTCTTTCCAATGCAATCCAGAGCGCTTCTTCTTTTCCCCATGTCCCCTGCATTTCAGTAGCTTTAATATTGCTTTTGATATACAAGGCTACTCCTTCTCCTTTTCCATTTTCTCTGTCTCTTCTGAATAGATTATAGCCAGCTATGGCTATATCCCAATCATGTGATTCATTAAACCATGTTTCTGTAATTGCCACAATGTCCAAATCCATTTCCACCATTAGGGCTTCCCGGTCCGGAACTTTGTTGGCTAAGCTTTGAGCATTTGTGCTCATTGCTTTCCAGCATTTACCTGGCTTGTGTGTATTTTGCCTTGTGTATTCTGCCCACATCTTCCCACTTGTTTTTGATGTGTGGTTTAAAAGTGTGACTGTTTCTGATGTTCTGCTTTTGCAGGGGGTGGCGTGCAGGTCTTGAGCTTCCACATCCGTCACCCCCTTTTCCTAGTTTAAATGCATATTCACATACTGCCTGAATTTTTCACTTAAGATTCTTTTCCCTGCGACAGAGAGATGTAGTCCTTCAGCACAGCATAGTCTCTTGTTGGTAGGTGGGTGAGGCGGTACAGAGCAGGGAGGTATGGCAGAGAGAGGTGGGAGGAGGTAGGCAAATGGACTGGAGAAGTAATGCAGTAAATGGTCACACAGCCTGTCCAGCCTAACTCCATAATGGATCAGGTGCACCACCATGAGAGCCAAGCTCTTGGAGGACCGCAACATACTGATGCACCTAATGTGTCCCCATGCTGGGAGATACAGCAGAGTTTTGCTGTGGTTGCCAGGTCACAGGACCTCATGGTTGCACACCTGGAAGACCTAAGAGTGGAGCTACAGGCCATGGTTGTAGCTATACAGCAACTCATGGCATGTATCTCTGCTCCAGCAATTTCAGTGAGTGCAAATGGTGGGGAGTAGGACAGCATGCAAACCAGACAATACCAAAAATCAAAAACACAGGAAAGTCCCCTGCTAAACTACATAAAAACTCTAGAAAACTTCCTCCCAGGGACACCACAAAATAGAGAAGAAAAATAGCTCAGCATTGTATTTCAACCTGCAATGTAAAGATTCCTTGCCATAGAGTAATAGAGTTTACTTGAATATCACTGGTCATAAGAAAACTCCTTTTTAATAATTCAAAATATATTTTGCAATTTATATGTATAAAAATTATTAGCAATTTAAATATTGTGTAAGCTCTCAAATTTCAATTCCAGTTTCAATTTCAATTGACATTTAAACATTTAATAGTCGACTTGCATTTTCAAACTGTAGGCACAAACTTCTGTAAAGGAAAAGAAAACACAAACATTCTACGCTAGAGTAGAATATTAGCACTCACCTCCAAATCCAGTAGTATTACTTATTTTATTGTCTTCAGCGGTCCTTGGAGAAAGCCTTCAATTATACACAAAGCCCAACAAAGATCCTTGTTTCGCTGTTAGCTTCATCAGAGGCTACATATTTTCTTTCAAAACTCCAGCTTTAGCATTCACAAACCTTTTAAAGCTGAGCACATTCAAAAAAGCCAATCAAAAAGAGAAGGGGCGGAGCTGCAATACAAGTCAAAGGAAACCTCTTCTCCCTGCACGAGCTCCATATCCAATGAGGATATTACAACCACTGCAGCATGAAAGGAAGGGGGATAAAGCTTTTGCTAAAGCAAGTCATGCACGACATTTAAAAAATTCAGTATTGCAGTCAACCCATCCATCGTTGCATGAACTCTTCAAAAAGAGTTCATGCACATAAGCCTCACAGAACCCCCCCCCCCCTCAATTCTATCATGCTGTTAAACCTGTTTGGTTCCAAGAAATTCAATTCATGTATCCATCGCTGCTCTAGCTGCACTGAAAGTCTACCGTGATCACCTCCACTCTGCATGGCTATTGGCTGTATACAGGCTGATGTTCGTGGAGGTGATTGCAATGGACGTTTAGTGCAGTGAGAATGGAGCAGGGTGATAACCAGTTATCTTTGGGTATCTGTGATATTCAGTCAATAACTCATTATCCTTAACTAGGTAAAGTCAGGCAGACAAAAGGCTGGCCTAGCTTTACCTGGTTAAAGATGACTAGCTATCTAAGTCACTAAATGAGTAATCTAGAAATTCAATGTCTTTGGCCGGCTATGATCCTGGCATGAAGATAAGAACATAAGAACATAAGACATGCCATACTGGGTCAGACCAAGGTCCATCAAGCCCAGCATCCTGTTTCCAACAGTGGCCAATCTAGGTCATACGTACCTAGCAGTTTCCCCAAAAGACACAGGTTCCGCAATGCCCGTACTGGGTCAAGCATTGATATCCTAGGTCCCTTCTTAATAATGGTTTGTGGACCTTTCCTCCAGGAACTTGTCCAAACCTTTTTTAAACCCAGCTACACTAACAGATCTGGGTGCAAGTTAAAATTTAATTATTTAAACCATTTGCTGCATATCGAAACTTCTAAGTGGGTACAATAGAAACATACATATTCTGCAAAATATAAACAAAAAAGATATTACACAAAACCAATAAAACTGACAACTTCACAATGGCTTAAGCAAAGTCAAGAATAAGCTTGGCTGCCATTATTGAATATTGACCCCATAGTCTTAAAATGGTTCTGCACCTTTACATGAAGATGACAAAGATCCTGACAACTGGCAAAATCAACAACTTCATCCTTGATGGAGAAGAAATAGAAATAGTAGATAGTTTTAAACCTGCTTGGATCAATAATGAAACAATAGGCAGTCAAGAAATCGGATGATGCATTGTTCTTGGCGGAACAGAGGTGAAGGACCTGGATAATCTGTATACAGAGCTTCAACTTGTTCAAGCCATGGCATTTTTAATAGCACAATATGGATGTGAAAGTTAGATAGTGAAAAAGAAAGACAGAAAGAAAATCAATGCTTTCAAATTACGCTGCTGGCAAAGAATACTGTGTATACCACAGACTGCCTGAATTGCAACAAAATCTGTACTAGAGGAGCTGTCCTTAGAAGCTCAAATGACAAGACTTTGACATTCAGACTTTAGACACATCAAGCAAAAGAGATATCATTATAGAAAAACATGTTTGGCAAGGTTGGAGGTCAACGCAAAAGAGGAAGACTGATGGATCAATAGCATCATCATGAGTTGTCATCAGCTCGATGGCACTTAATACCAACACCTTCTACTTCTTCTTCTTCTATAAAATTTCATTTATTTCCATTGAAACCTAAAGGGTGACACCCTTATGGCAGCTTCAAATTCTCTTCCCAACTCCCCCCTCCACCCCCTCCCAAGCAGCCTTCAATTCCCTTCTCTCTTTCTCCTGGAGGCCCCTAACTTCCTGAATAGGTGGCAACATCCCTTACGACCTTCTCTCTCCTACCTTTTAGTCACCTTTTAGAAGGTGAGATGAGTCAGTGGAATAATTCATACTTCTTAGAGCTTTTCACCTATGGGTCACTGCTGATAAAATTTGTATTATCTGAACGTTATCCAGTAGCCTATATAAAATGAGTTGTGGATATCCATCTGGTTTCCAACGTGTAGACACCCACATTAACCATTTGGGATAATATTGCATTGAACTCCCTTCACAATCCATCTCTCTAAGGAGACTTTCCTGACCTGCTAACCATGAAACCTGTATTCTGCTGATTATTTCTGCTTCATTCAATTACACATTTTATGCACTTTTTTATATTTGTATCATAGGTTAGAAAGCGATATAAACATCAAAATAAAGGATATAAACAAAGTTTGATCTAGATAATGCGAGGAAGTATTTTATTGAATTGGCAAAATGTCTTCCACAAATATACCTTATCTGAGAAATAATTTGTGATTATAGTTAATAGGCAGTCATGACTTTTATGAGATAGTTATGGCTTTCATATACTAACTGCCACTGAATATGTAGTGCTATGAATATACTAGGGGTTCTCCTACTTTTAGAATAGATTCTAAACAAAGAAGTGGAAGAGTAGCCTTGCGGTTAGGGCAGCAGGCTGGAACCCAAAAGACCAGCGTTCAAATTCCACTGACCCTCTTTGTGGCCTTGGGCAAGCCACTTAACCCTCCATTGCCTCAGTTACAAAATTAAATTGTGAGCCCTCCAGGGACAGGAAAATACCTACAGTACCTGAATGTAACTCACCTTTAACTAATGGAAAGGCTTGAGTTAAATAATAGTACAATCTGCGTATATATATATATATCTATATATATATATAGATATATATGATGGCACCCTAGAAATGTTTGTAGTTGAAAGTGTACATTGTAAGAAAAGTATTTTCCCAGAAACATCTCATTTGCTGTATGACTTCAGCACATCAGTTGTGCTATATAATTATGCTGGGTATTTTTCCATTCCTCCAATGCATCAGATGTGAAGGAATTAATTGCACAATAGTATGGAAAAATATAAATTGAATTAACGGAAAGTGAAACTAAAGAATACACTAGGGTTGCTGACAGAAAAAATATGATTAAATTAGCATTAGAGAGACTGGTTAGGCACTGCATATCGGGGGTGATTATGTAAAGAAAAGGTTACTGGGGTTGTTGGTGTGTGTGGGTGGGATTGCAGTAGTGAGGATTGGGGTTGGGTAGTTATCTGCTGCCTTCTTGGGTGCACCTGCTTTGAGATCTTCCCACAGATTGTCTAGGAACTATGAGGGCTGTTTCAAAGCTTCATGGTTGATCGGAAGGTTTGTCTGTTCAGCTTCAGCTTCAGTTTCTGCACTGACTCTGGGGAAATTAACTTGTAAAATATGTTGATATTTAGTTGAATCCATTCTTTCTTCTGCTGATGACTGACTGTTGCACAACTGCAACCCCAAAGCATAATAAATCTATTACTATGCTTTAATGATTGTTCTCGTCTTCGAGTGCTTCATCCTTTTTCCTTCAATTTTCAATTCACCAGTTCAAAGCACTCTGTTCCAAAAAGTTTCAAGCTTAAGAATTTGTTTTGTATCCTTCAGATGACTTTTGTGCTGTGGTTGCAGAAAAGCCTTCTGACACTCTCCCACACCAACCTTTTGATTAAGAAAAGTAGTTCTGTGAACAAGTACTCTACCGTCAACTGTACTTTTCCATAGGTAACTGGCAGATCTGTGGTTTCTGTTTTCCAGATGTGAGTAAATTTTGGGCAGTTCTATCAAATGTGTCTTGGTCTTCCAGATCTTGCCATGAGTTCAACAGTTCTCTGTAGCTTCCATTCCTTAACAATGTTTCTGGCAGTTGAATTTGCTAGCCGGAGGCACTTAAAGATTTCTTATAGCCTTTCCGTATTTTGTAGGCATAAATTATCTTCCTTTTCAAGTGCTCAGACAGCCCCTTACAGGAGGTTTCAGTGGTGCAGGACTATCTTAAATCCCTCCCCCTTATGTCCAGTAATGTTTCTTGCCCCTCAGCCCATCTTTCTCTTTCTTTCTGTTGCCCCTGCACGAGGCTTGTGATAGTAATGGAGGGTGTCCTGGAGCCACTTTAACTAACACTTAGCTCAAGCTATCTCCCGCAAAGCCCATAGGAATAAAATGGGCCATGCAGTAAAGAGCTCCAGCTAAGTGTTTAGTAAAAGGAACTCCGATTTTTCAGAATGCGTCATGCTTTACAGTGAGGGCAGAGAGAAAATTGCCTGAAAAGAATTTAGAGCAAGACTGCATACTCAAAATAGACTTTTTGCAGTCCCTGGGGACCAGTGGAATCTGAGACGATAGCGCTCGATCTGATCATTGCTTAGGAGGCTGGCATTAAGTGGTAGCATTATAAATAAGTAAGGAAGGTTTAGCAGTAATGATAAAGGGAAGTGGGCCAGTACATGGGATAGTGTAAGTGTATGCTCCACATGCAAAGAAAACTCTCGTTTTAGCAAGGAAAGGAGATCTAAGAAAATTCATGATTCTTGGCTAGTGAAGAGAGAACCAGAAAATAAGTTGAAAAGGGAAAGTGGCTAGAGCATGAGAGAGAACATAATCCAGCATCTCTTCTGCTAATGCTATGATACCGATCAGGAAGTGGCTGGGAAATACAAAGAAATGGAATCGGTGAGGTGGAAGAAGGCACATTAAAAAGGTGTATCATTTGCACAGCGAGGCTACGACAGTTTGCTTCCTAAGCATGCTCTGCTATACGCCCTATATAGATTGAAGTAGTTATATTTCTAGAAGCTTGTACTGCTGATAGGAACAGGATGTGACAATGCCACGTTCTTTTAGGTTTACACTGAAGGAGCCTTGGGTTATTTCGCTTTTCATTTGTCTGTACTACATGCAGCTCCATTAATCCTTGCATTGTGCATCGACACAGTGGGAATGATTCCTACAGTTCATATTTCTCCCCGAACACAGAAAATAAACTAAAAACAATAAATGGTCAGAACTACCAGTCCTATTGTCTTATTAATTGTTTGCTATTTATATAGATCCAGCTAGTCAAAGCTGCCAAGCAATTTGTGGATGTCCCATGAAAGGAGCTGAATGCAGGTTTCCATGGCAACTCCAGGACACCACAGGGTTCCTCCAATTGCTGGAATTTTGAAATCTGCTGCACTATGCGAGCAGGGTCACCCATGTACACAGCACTGTAGAATATCATTTGCAGTTTCACTGTATCTGCCTAGAATTGTTTCCAAGCTGAAGGGCATTCAATTTTAAATTATGCATTACATATAAATTAACTCTAAATTGTATAAATAAATGTTCCAAAGAGGGGAAAAGTTAATGTAATATCTTCTTCCATTTTTAAGAAGGTGCTTTGCTGTCCAGTGACACAAACTACAGAAGTAATTATATATCAATTAGTCTTCACAGCAAAGCGATTTAGATATTATTTTTCCTCAGTTTTCTCTATAATTATTAGAGGTTTCTGGCAGATAAATATTTTAAATTCCTATCTTCTGCTCATTTTGCTCTCTTTAAGAATGAGCTTTTGAAGTAAAATTGGTGTGAGGGGAGGGAGAAATGGGAAGCAGTGTGAAACTGTAGGTTTCTGGAGGGCTTACGGTCTAAGGGGCCCTTTTGCTACATGATAACACGTGGTTTTAATGCTCAATAAGTACAGAGCCTCTGTGCTAACTGTAGGTGGTATAACCAACATGTTGCAAGCAATTAATGTATGAATTCATATGTTAACATATTGCACAATTAACGAGGGTGCCTCTGCTACCCATAGAGGTATTGTTACATGCACTGAGCTAGCTGGCGCATTCACGGTGATCATACACTATTGTTCTCACTCTGTCCCTAACCTTCCTGCTGTCTGCATTAGCACACGTTCGCCAGTTAATTTACTGTTTACCAGTAGATAGCTGGCATGCCAATGCGTTAGTGGTCAATGTGGGCAGTTATTGTACATTAAAGCGCATGTTAACTGGTTTGCAGCATTTAGTAAAAGGGCCCCTAAGGGCTCAGTATTCAATGTGATTAATGCAGTTAATAGGCCTGCTAACCGTATTCATTGTGGTGACTGGGATATTCCGCCAGTCAGCTAGCATTGGATCATACTGGGGCAGATTGAAGGTGACACCAGCCGCTGCCTAGTTATCGCCAAGTGCTGAAAGTTAAGCACCTTAAAGGCTCACCCAGCATTCACTGTAGAAGCTAACTGGGCAGCGGCTGAATATCGCTGCTCTCTGGTTAATGTCTCTGCTATCTGGCCAACCTGGCTATTCAATGCCAGTACCTGGATATGACCCCGGCATTGAATATCCAGATCTTTGGTTCTGGAGCAATGGCTAGCTGCTGAATATCGGGCCCCATATTTATACCAGAGGTAATAGAGGGTTAAGCCACTTGCCCAAGGCCATAAGGAACATTAATGGCATTTGAACTGGGGTCTTTGTGGCTCCTAAGCCACTGCTCTCTTAGGCTACTCCTCTACTGCATAGCTTGCCTGCTGACTCAATGGCAATACTGCACAATGCTAGGCAGTAGGACATGAGCTGGATCCCTGAGTTGCAGCTTCCATTTTTTGAGCGAGCTGGAATTGGGAGGCTACGGGCTATGTTCACAACCCCCAGGAGGAGATCATGACTGCAAGGTCCTGGAAGGCGCCCTGCTACTTGACCCCTGACTGAGAACCTTTGCTGTAATGATGGATTTGTCTAGTTGGAAGGAAATATAAAATAGGAGAATAATTTCCAGCTAGTTATGAATGATGGCTGATGTTGCTGGAAGGTTCCTAGTTTTGCTTTAGATTGATGTTTGTTTATCTTTATTGAGGCATTGGATATACCACCCAGGCTATCACATTAGAGCGCTGTACAAACAATATGGCCACAGAGAAAACAAAGGCAGAAAGGAACACCATCAATCAAATAGAAACACAGTAGAACAGACAGAAAATCCAAAGAATAGAAGCAGCAACACACATGGTGGGGGGGGGGGGGGGGAAGGAAAGGGAATGACCAGTGGGAGGAAGCCTAGGGGTCGGGAGGGGTGAGATCAAAGGCAAGGTGAAACAGATGGGTTTTTAACATTGCCTTAAAATGGGGGAATGAGGTCTCTGTGCGCAAGGCTGAAGGGCGTGAATTCCAAAGTGCAGGGGCTAGGAAAAAAATAGGCAGAGTGGCGAGTGAATTCAAGGTGGGCCTAGGGAGGAAAGGTCGGTTCCCATGAGAGGAACAGAGGGGACATGAGGACGGCTGGTGGTGAATGAGATCAGCAAGATAACGGGGGATGCCACTATGGAGTACCCTTTGAGTGGTTGTATCTTGTGGATGAAGCAAAATTTGATGGGAAGCAGAAGGAGGGGGGTGACATGATCAGACGGAGAGGAGTGCATAATGAGGCAGGCAGCAGTGTTGTGAATGAACTGAAGATGACGAAGCTGATATTGGAGGAGACCTGCAAAGGCATCATTACAATAATCCAACCTGGAGACAACAAGGGACAACACGAGGGTAATGAGGGGAATTGGAAGAAGAAAGGCGAATGGCGCGGATCTGACATAGCTAGAGGAAGGAGAGACAGACAAGCAGAGAGATGTGAGAGTGAAAGCTGAGGGATGAATCCAGGGTGACGCCAAGGTAACCAAGAGTGGGAACCAGGGGCACAGGAGTTGAACATAGCAGAGGGGAAAGGTCAGGGGGGAGGAACCCAGAGAAAACCAGAGGGCCACAGACTTAGACGGGTTGAGGTGGATAAAACTGATATGTAGCGAGGCAGAAACAGCGGAAAGAAGTGTTGAGGGGGGCGAGATCAGGGGCAGGGGAGTCAGTATGATACAGGAGGAGGAGATCATTGGCATAGTACTAATGAGAGATGTCAAATTGCTGAATGGTAAGGGCGAGTGGGGCAAGAAAGACATTGAACAAGAGCAGGGCAAGCACTGAGCCCTGAGGTACCCCACAGTGAAGGGGGGTGACTGGTGAGAAGGCAAAGCCCTGTAAAGGAGAAAAAGTGCAAGAGGACAGAAAGGAACGAAACCAGCGGTGAACAGTCCTGTGAACCCCAAAATCGTGTAGGCAGTTAAAGAGCATGCGGTGGTCCACCAGGTTGAAAGCAGAGGACATGTCCAGGGAAATGGCAATAGAAAGGTCACCGCGCTTGTGAGCCTGATGGACTTCATTTAAAAGTGCAAGTAGAATTGTCTCGGTACTGTGGCCCATTCTGAAACCATATTAACAGGGGTGAAGGGAGAGGGTGGTGTCAAGATGCGTGGAGAGTTGCGAGAAGACTATTTTTTTTCAAGGACCTTGGACAGAAAAGGAAGATTGAAAACAGGCTGCAAGTTGCCAGGAACAGTGGGGTCAAGAGATGGCCTCTTCAGCAAGTGCTAGACGATAGTGTGCTTCCAGGCAGTGGGAAAAAGACCGGAGGAAAGGCTAGAGTTCACCATAGGAGAATGAACAGTATCAAGGAAAGGGAGGGTTCCAAGAGCCAGGAGGAAGGAAGCGGGTCAAGTGGACAGGTAGTCTTAAGAGAAGAGGTAATAGCCTTAATGAGTTCAGTCATAGTGACAGGGTGAAAGGCATGCCAGGTGTGAGGGAAGGCAGGAGATGCAGGGAAGAAGGGGGGGGGGAGCTGAGGAGGGGGAAAGCGGAGAGAGGGGAGGAGGGCAGGGAGGCACAAAGGGAATGGACCTTCCCAGAGAAGAAAGAGACAAGTTGGGTGGGATCCGGAGGGGCGGAAGAAGGGGTAGTGGGAGTGGGGGCAGTGGTTGGGGCTGACAGGGAGCGGAGTACATGGTAAAGTTTCTGAGAGGAATTAGAAGAGGAGGAAATCAGATCACAGTAATAGGCTTGTTTGGCTGTATTGATCATGGTACAGTAGAGTTGTGGCAGCAGTGGTAGGGAGGAAACCCAAAGGACAGAAGGAAGCTACCAGCACCTCCACCCTGTACCCCATAAACAAAGGAATTCAAGAACACATGGGATGAGCCCAGAGCATCTCTAGTTTTGAAGAAGTAAAGAAAAAAACATTAACTGCAGTCTATGCCATTGTATTATGAATACAATTGGGAAGACTGGATAGCCCAATGGAGCAATTCATATTGCCTGTGGTATTTTGTCTATATTTCCATCATTGCCCATTAAAATATGGAACAGTAATAAGAGCAGAGAAGGAGACATGAACAAATAAAATGTAAAGAGAAAAGGTGGGAAAAGAAAGGAAAGCAAGAGAACGCCCCCCCAAGCTTCATAAATATAGCAGCACTGAGTTTTTGTTTTAAGATGACACACCTGTTTATGTCTTCCTAATATTCCCTTTCCCCAGATATTCCCAAGGTGATAGATCTTGTTTTAATCATTGTTAATAATTTTGAAACTAATAACTTCTCTTTTGCTTCCAAAGTTTATTTTAATTAGTCACGTATTCAGAGGCACACACATATTTTAACTAACTTGTCTACGTTCATCTCTAGTGGGAGAAATAGTGGATATTAATAATGAGGAGCCTGGGCTTCGGCTAAGATGCTGAGGTGATGGCATTGACGGCAATTACCAGAATATCTAGTGGGATTTCTCTTGCAAGGACGGTATGAATTCTATTGCACTATAAAGGCAATCAACACTGTTTTCACTACTAAAATATAAACCAGGAGGTGCATGCCATTAAAGCTACATGATTTGTATTTATTTTTTTAAACGGACATCTCTATTGCTCTTGTAGTAATTTCATCTTTTGGGAAAAAACTTGTCTGATTTAAATTCTTACACTATTTAAATTTCAATTCTGCAAATCAAGCCTCACAGTGTCTTCAATAAATTTAAATATTTAGCTACAAGGTCTTTGTGTAGTAACCAAAGTGCAAAAAAAATGGAGAAAATGGTTTAAATGGAGACAACTTTAAAATTAGCATCGTGCTACTTTGTGATCTTCCTAAAGCTCTATCAGGTTATGTGAAAAATATAAGACTTTGTATTTATTTAAATTAAATAATTTAATTAAATTCAACTCTACATAGTGAGAATAATTTTGAAAGCCATTTCAGTGCATATTCTTTTACCTCTGAATGCACTTATAAAATTACGTCCTCCAAGGGTACTTTTAAACTGCTCACTGGTACTTTTTAACGTAGACTTTGCATCAGTTTTCAAAATGAATGTGAATGTGTACCATCTCTTTGAAAATTGCTTAAGGAGAAAGTGTCCACAGATACTTCACCTACTTTTATCTGCAGATACTTTTTCCAACTACAATGCTGAATGTAGTTTTCAAAGTATTAAACCAAATGTGTTGTAGCAGTCCCTGCCCTCTGAAATTCATCTGCTGAACGCTAGCAAAAGTATATTCATTTTAGGACATTGGACATACTTTTCCCCACACATGGGGTAACATCAAACAACCCTTTTAACCATGTAAATAGCCATTTATTTGGAAAAAATGTCCCTCTCTAAAAGGCAATAAATATTGCCAATTTAAAATAAAGCTAAGTTGAGCCCTACACCTTACAAGTAAAGCCATGAAGTAAGTTTGCAAAAGCGTTTTGTCTTAGGCTCCTATTTATTATGCTGCATTAGCTGTTACTGTTAATGCTGCAATTGACACATGCTAATAGGTATCATGGACATTGCTCTTACAGTTCATGCAGCTGCCTGAATAGTTCACACACAATAAGAGCCCCTAACGGGAGGGAGAGAGGAGGGGAAACAGGCACCTGGAAGGAAAGTAAGTGGCAGGGGAAAAGTGTCTTTCTGGAGAGAAGGGTGGAAAGATGGTCTGAAGGATTGAAGGTCCCTGGAAGAAGCTGGAAGGCAATATAAAGATATGGGACTGTGGAAGGGGGAGAGGATATGAATTAAAAAGGGAGGAATTGGTAGAGGATAAGAGAACGAAGAAAGGGAGTTGGATGCCAGGAAGGGTTGAGCGAGAGGGAAGGAACTAGGGCTACAAGGGGAATGAATGTCAGAAGAAGGTAGATTAAGATCATGGGAGATGGTGAGTACAGACAATGGACTAGGGACTGAATGAAAGACAAAGGGAGAATAAGCTGGGAAAGAAGAGAGACACAGGGGAAATCCCCTTGCTGGAGAGGGGCTAAGAGTAGGAGATGGAAAGATGAGAGATGCAAAGGAGACTGAAGCCTGGAGGGCGAGAGAAGGAGAAAATGAGGGCTAGAACATAAACAGGATTGTGTGGAGAAACAGAAGAGAGAAATGGAGGAACAAGATGAAAGGGAAGATCAGTGTCAGACAGATGTAGAGAAAGAAGGGAAGAAGACTGGAGGTGAGAGAAGAAACGGGAAGGAAACCTTGGAAAGACGACCAACACAAAAAGAGAGACTGGAACCAGCCCAAATAGAACAATGACTTGCCCAGGCAACAAAGGCAGGAAAAAACATTTTTTTTAGGGATTGGAATGTAGCAGCTTTGGAAAATGTGCATTTTATTTACTTTTGCATTTCGCACAGTACAGGAGGAAATGTATTTTGTTTCGCTTCTTCCAGTATTGCACTGCTTACAGACTTTGGCTTTCATGGTGGGGAACTGGATCCATTTTTTACTAATCTGTGGTCTCCTACTCTGTACTAAGTGAGGGTTTCTCCCTGCTCTGCATGTATGACCAGGACTATTATAACAGGAAACAGATATTTTAGCCTGTATCAAATTCCTCCTACATTAATCAGCAATGATCCAATGCAGAAGAGAACAATCCACTTTTCAATGTGAATTTTTCATTTAAACTGTACACCTCCTGACTGAAAGCTGATATCAAGGGAGGAGGTTGTTTTTGATTGGTCAAAAAAGGGAAACGAGTTTTCTCTTGTTATCCTCGATTATTGGCTGCCATCACTCCTGTGTTAGACGTCGTTTGTTTGAGGAAATTCTTATTATGTTGGAAGGAGTGCTTTTGGACAGCGGACTTCTGAAATTGTGTCAAATTAAATAGTGCTGGGTCAACAGCCATATCCTCTAGAGGAGAATTCATGTATTTTTTTTATTCTCTTAAAAAGATATTTTTCAGCTGATGCGGAACAAAAGACTGATATTAACACAGTATGACATGAGCCAGTTTTAGCTGTGGAAGTATGCGAGGTTCCTTTAGCTTGAGGTACACTCACTGGATGACCGCTGCGGAAGGCACCAGGACAGCAACGAGGGCGATGCAGCAGTTTTTTTTGTTTTGTTTTGTTTTGAGCAATGTCTACCACAGATTGTTTAAGAAACTACTGATTCTGAGCAATTATGTTTGAGACTTGATGTTTTAGAACAAGAATCTATTGAAAACCAGCTGGTTAGGGGCATGATATCCTATGAGCAACCATGAACAGGTAGCATAGCCATAGAAATGGTGACTGATAGAGCCCCCCCCCCCCACCACCCAAAGCAATAGCAGGTGGTTGAGAGCATGAGAAATGACCCTGGCCTTTTCGCTTCTCCCTTGACCAGCAGTTCTCTGTATGGCATCTGAATATCAACTTCTGAATGTTCAGTGATCCAGTTTTCTGAAGCTCTTTGATATCAATCCTTGACTTTGACATACGTAGCTCTGAACGCTAGCTCTCATCCATGTAATGTTGCGTTTCATTGCCATTTCTTTCACTCCTGCTTCTGCAGCTTTCAAAAAGACAAATAGATGAAAGAATTTCTTTCTTTGCTTATGTCATGCAACAGCAGAATCTGTATGAAAAAGTGGAGTTTCTTTAAATAGTTAAAAAAGTGATTGCCCTTATTTCACATCTTCACACATCAATATAGTTTACCCAGCTCCTGTCTAATAGCAGCGATGCATTTCTGATGCCTTCTAATGAATGTCTTGTGGCTGATAGTGAGCCAGTCCTGCTTGACAGAAAATCTATGAGAAAAAAAGAGAGTCAAGACCAACTTAGCTACTGAAAAAGAACCCGATCTATAGGTGATTATGCCCAGACTAGTCTATTAAAAGTCATACGGAATCCAAAAGCTGAACTGCGGAGTGAGAATATGGCGAGCTGGTTTACTGTGCTCTTAGTGTAAATGCCATAGAAACCCAAAAATAACGAACAGCTCTTTCTAAAGCAGCAAAGAGTATGCTCTTATATAGACCACCCAATCCCCAGTGTGAAGCTAGAAATAATTCAGAATATTAAGGGCTCCTTTTACTAAAGCCAGGTAACCAATTAACATGTTTTAATGTGTGGCAACTGGAAGCTATGAACAGTAATGTGTGAGCATGCCAGCCACCACACATTCAAATGCATGGGAATCAGCCATTGCGTGATGGGGTGAGGAGCGGGGCGGTGGGAAAGGAGAACACATTAGCACTAATGCTCAGACAATTGCTATACGCTCAGCAGCAAATGTGGCACTTAACAGAACTTCACCTAATGATACCAGTATGGGTGACATTGAAGTGTTAACTGCCGGCTGACATGCAGATCACACTGCTAACAGGTAACGTGGAGGTTTTGGATTTAATGTGCATTTGTTTTGCACATTAAGTGCAAAACTTTAACAGGCTTTAGTAAAAGGGGTTGTGATATTAGGGCGTATTTACAGAGCGTATACGATCGTAACTACCAATAAACTTATCGCTCCAAAAACGTTACCCCACAATTTTCAAAACTTTTCTCAATCAAACTGTTCTTTAAACACGTGGCTAGGTCTCAGACTTCCCGACACCATCAAGGCTTACTGCCAGCAACCCGGCAGAGCCGTGCCAAATAGCATCAATGACCTGCCAAACGTGTTGAACAGATATTGAAATATTATGAAATCTTCATGTACAAATAGAAGAGTCATATAAATTACACAAAAATATAACTTATCTCAAATTCGCAATAGTCCAAAGAATCTTTCCAAAGGTTTGCAGTAATCCAAATTTTTCTCAATGTTATGATAGGCCAGAAGATTGTCCCGATTTGCAGTAATCCAAATTTTTTCTAGGTTACGATAGGCCAGAAAATTGTCCCGATGCTGTCCTGGTAGCGCTTCAACGCGTTTCTCCTTTACTGGATTCTTCATGGGAAAGGATTACACTGCTCATGTTTCCAATAGAGCTGGCAAAGCCAGACTGAAATATGCGAAGAAAAGTTCCTGCTTCCTGTGGCTCCCTAAAAACAGACTAAAACAAACAACCATCCACCAACCATTAAAAAACACCAAAATAGAATGATACAAGGTTGTCTTGTGCACAACTACAATCGCCCACTGACCAATTCACAGCCTACTATCAGCATATGTGAAAACTCGTCCCGAAGATGCTGCCCACGTCTTAAGAGGTTCACTGCTCTTTTCCAAAAAACGCCGCGCATGCGGACTTGCGCTATCCTTTGGATTTATAAAGCTGGTCATTAACGGAACGATATGTATGTGTAGCCACTCCCCCGCAGTCAAGTCAAGCACGCTCTCCATTCAATCATGTTATTTAAACCGGTTGGTTCCACAGATCTCAAATTAAAAATCCATCGCTGTTCGCGGAACAGCAAAGTTTGATCCCTTGTTCTGCTTCCCTGTCCAGTATGGACTTGTTCAATAAGCAAAAATGGGTCTGTCTTCGTGAATGATTGTTATACGATAACAAAAAGTACCTCATTCAACTCTTTACCAAAGCAATCTAGCTCAGTAATACTGGAATTGTCACAACATAGCCTAAGAAACAACCATAGGCACTAACAAACTCTGGGTTTTTATGTTAACCTCCCAGACATGTGCCGGTTTAACATCAATGGCTCATGTTGTACTGACTGTGTCACGGTATGTTCTAAACAAATAAACGTAAGTTTAGAAAAGTTAGAAAAGTACTTAACTTATTCAAAAACGTGATGCTGATTGTGACACTTCAGAGATTTTTTAAAGAAAATTTTGTAGTTTTGTAAAATTTCTTCCACATTCAATCAATGACTCAAAACTTGTCCCAACGCCAATCATTCAAGGCGCCCATGCGTTTCGCCGTAGAGGGTTTCTCAAGGGACTTAATCATGGAATTGTGTTCCTGAAAAGACATCATAAATGACTGAACTGTGCAATATTGTACTGAAAACATATACCACATTAACTCTCATTAGACAAATGAAACAGAATTAAAGGTCAACAGAAACCTGACAATGTTGCGGCTAAACGATCTTCCCAGCTTGCTCTTTCGCGTATAATTGGAGAATCCATCAAAAACGCCGCGCATGCGAACTAATAGCAAAGTGGCCCAGGTTTAAATGCCCCTGAGAACATGCCCCCATTGGTCAAATATCATACACAGGCTGTCCAATCAATGCTTTGATTCAATCCTCCCGGATGTACTGTGGCTAGTGTGTAGATCCACTTCTGTTCTCTATAGATCAACCATTGGTCACGAGTTCTTCCCAAACCAGGTTCTGTCACCATTTCTATACACCAACAGCGAAGTTGGGAAAATGTATGATTGTGTAGTAAGCAGTGTTGAACCAGAAGGGCTTCTCTGCGAGCACATCTAAGCCAGCTTGCATGTTCCTGCATCCGAACCCGGAATGGGCGAATCATTTTGCCTATATAGAGCAAGGCACAAGGGCATTGCACAGCATACACCACGTGCGTAGAGTCGCAAGTGGTGGCAGATTTTAATTTATAAGTAATGCCGTTGTGGATAAAGCTCTCCCGGTCCGAAGTGACTTCACATATCGCACAGCCTCCACATTTTTGATGACCCAGTTGCAAAGTGTCCACCGAGGATGATGTAGGGGCTCTTAACCGTGTGGGGCTCAGATATTCCTTTAAATTGCGACTGCGTTTCCAAACACAGCGTACTGATTTATCTTGTAACCCTGGTACAACTTTAAGGATGTCGCTATGTTTTCGGAAAATACGTTGTATACTTAAACTTACTGGTGAGTAGGAAGTAACAAAATTGACGTGCTGAGTATCACGGTGACAGGCTTCTGGTTTCCTTGGGGATAGTAATAAATCACGGTTAATGTATAGCGCTCGCCGATACGCTTGACGTACAATGGAAGGGGAATATCCTCTTTCAATAAAACTAGTCTTCAGATTCTTAGATAATTTTTTATAAACTTGTAGACTAGAACAATTGCGGCGGTAACGCAAAAACTGGGACAATGGAAGATTATCCTTTAAAGTTGGAGGGTGAGCACTGTCGTGGTGTAAAAAAGTGTTCCGGTCAATCGGTTTGCGGTAAACAGAAGTGCCCCAGCCATCGGTTTGTCTCATAACTTGCACATCCAAATAAGTAATCTGATACTTATGGAAAACACTTGTAAATTTGATGTGAACATCTTGAACATTTAGCCACTGAAGAAAAGAACTTAACAGAGATTCAGTACCCCGCCACAGCATAAAAACATCATCGATGTAGCGGTGCCAAGCCTTGATGTTTACCAAGTAAGGTGATGTCGGAAAAAAACGATCCTCAAAAGCCCCCATATACAGGTTGGCTACCGATGGGGCGCATGTAGCGCCCATGGCCACCCCTGACACTTGGTGGTATAAGACCCCCTGAAACTCAAAGTAATTACGGAAGAGAGCTAAACCCGTGAGGGCTTGCAAGAATTGTAGCTGTTGCAAAGACAAATCCCCCCGAGCAATCAACGTTTGATGTACTATATTGCTGGCTGCGTCTTGGGGGATGCTCGTATAGAGGGACTGAACATCCAGGGTTACCATAAGTATTTCTTCATCGGTGGCCCAATCAGACAAACCCCGTAAAATAAGCAAAAAGTGAGTGGTGTCACGAATATAAGAAGGGATGTCATGTAACAATGGACGCAAAAAAGAGTCCAAATACGTGGACACTGGCTCTAACACCGTTCCTTTAGTTGATACGATAGGACGGCCCGGAGGCCTAAGTAAATGTTTGTGAATTTTTGGCACCGTGTAAAATTGAGCTGTTCTTGGAGCTGGCGCGTTTAAGTACTGATATTCCTTCTTGGAGATGAGCTTATTTTTCAAAGCTCCTTGTGTCAATTCTTTAATTGTGGCCTGGAGTTCAGTCATAGGTCCTGCTCAAGTATCTTATACGTTGCAAGATCATTAAGTTGTGTCCAAGCTTCTTGAAGGTAATAATCCCGCGTTTGTATAACTATCGCACCTCCCTTGTCAGCGCGACGAATCACCCAATCAGTTCGTGACTGCAATTTTTTTAAAGCTACTTGCTGAGATCGGGAAAGGCGGACATTACGTGTTGGACAAATATTGGCCAATTTGTCCACCTCCTGCAACACAAGATCCTTGAAAATTTGAATCGGGGGCTTCCTTCATTCTACACTTAAGGCGACTTTTATGTTCCCCCAAACGGAGCCGCAGAGGTCTTATGGTCTTGCCGATATATAATAGGTTACAAGGGCACTGTAAAGCATAAATAACGAACGCAGAATCACATGACGTGACACCCCGTAAGCTATAAGTAATGTTATGGTAAGTAAAACAATCAATCTCCAAATTCATAATGCACATATTACAATGACCACAGGGGGAATGCCCCTTCCGTTCACTGTATGAAACTAGAGAAGTTGATATTGGATGCAACTGTGTTGGGCTAACTAGTTCTTTTAGATTGGCATGTCTTTGCCAAACACATCGAATGCGGCGTCCTGTAAGGCCCATCGTGCCTTGCAATACGTTCGAATGTCTCCGTAAAATTTTCTGTATCTTATAACTGGCTGCTGTCATTGTATCGATCTATTGCATTGTTGCTCTTCCTTTTTTGTGTTGACCTTCATTCTAGCTAAGCAGGATGCCTTCCTCTAATAATCTTTCTCTCACATGATGTGTCCAAATTATGCAAGTTTAACTGTTGTCATTTGAGCTTCCAAGAAACGTTTTTAGGGTTGATCTCCTCTAGTACCAATTGATTTGTTCTTCAGCAGACCATGGTATTCACAATATTCTTCACTAGCATCATGATTTGAAGGCATCGATATTTTTTCCCCCTGTCTTTCTTCTTTACTGTCCAACTTTCAGGCTATCAAGAAATCCGATGATGCATTGCTCTTGGCAGAATGGTTCTCCTATCAATAACAGTTTTGTTTTTATTTTGATTTATTCTCATTTTGTGGGAAACTATCCAGAAGAATATCTTATTAAAGGATTAGATTAAACCTGAAAAAAGAAAGTGACTTTGATCACGTAATTTTATTTATTTATTTATTTAACAGGTTTTGTGTACTGCCTTACCTTCTAATCAAAGTGGTTTTACGTGATAAACAAACATGATACATGGCAGTTATACATTACTTAGTTGAGTGGGGTGGGGGGACATGCGGGAGGTTCTTGGTAGTAACTTATTTACAAAGAGGTATATACAGGGTGGCCCAAAAAAAGTGAGAACATCTTGTAAATTAAAAGCTTAAATAGTTTACTTATTTACCTTTTTTAGCTATATAATGTCTTTATTTCGACAATTTCCGGTCGCCATATTTTTTTAATTTGTCAATCGTTTACATTTGTCTTTGAATATTTAAATAACTTGTTCTCACTTTTTTGGGCCACCCTGTATGCAATATTTACAAGACAATGTCATGAGTTGAAGCAGCTGATTTTGTCGGGAGGTGGGGTGGTGAGTCTATGGGGGGGGGGGGGAGTTGTGTATTAAGTGTTGGATCCATAGTGTTCTGTGAAGAGGTGGGTTTTGAGTTTCTTCCTGAAGTCTTTGGCATCAAAGGTGGCTCTCAGGTCATCTGGAAGGGAGGTCCAGAGGACCAGTGCTGCTAGTGACAGTGCTCTTGCAGATGTGGATTGGGTGGTTTTAGAATAAATGCTAGGGGTCTGAATGGTGTCCACTCTGTTACGTCATCTGGGTCTTGTGCTTATGTTCATGTCTATAAGACTCTTTAGAATGACAGGGGATAAGTTGTGCTGGATCTTGTATATGTTAAGAGCTGAATTTGATCCTGGAGGCGATCGTAAGCCAATGCGGTTGGCTCAGGAGGGGAGTGATATGTTGGTGTTTTGATGATCCAGTGATGATGCGGGCGGCGGTATTTTGCACCATCTGTAGAGGTTGAATTGTCTGGGTAGTCCGTGCAATAGTGTGTTGCAGTAATCCAGTATAGGGGTGATTACAGCTTGGCAGATAGTTCTAAAGTGGTCTTGACTAAGGAATGGTTTGAGTCTTCTTAAGATGGCTATCTTGTGGTATGCACTTCTGGAAGTCTTGTTAATGTGGGTTTGGAGGTTCAGGCTCGGTACAAAGTTACACCAAGGTACTTTACTTCATTCTTAATGAGTATGGTTGTATTGAATAGGGAGATGAACTGGGGAGGAGGGAGTTGTTTCGTGTAACGAAGAGTGCTTCTGTCTTTCTGTAGTTAATGTTGAGGTTGTTGTGAGAGAGCCATTCAGTCATGTCCTGTAGGCAGGTAGTAATCTGTTTTTTCATGGTTGATCGGGGTGTAACTTATCATGTTTTCAGTGTACAATGTATATTGCATGTTGTGTTTCCTGATGATGTCACAGATGGATTGGATGTAGAGATTGAAAAGCAAGGCAGATAATGCTGAGCCTTGCGGAACCCCTTGGGATGAGGGGAACAAGGAGGAGGTGGTCATGCCGACCTTGACCTATTGCTGTCTATTGCTGAGGAATGAGTTGAGCCATTTGAGAGTGGTGTTGCGTAGTCCAATGTCACTAAGGGGTATGTTTACTAAACTGCGGTAACATTACATAACGAGCGTTATGTAACGTTAACGCGCGTTATGTAACATTAACGATCGTTAAGTAATGTTAACATGCGTTATGAGACGTTAACAATCGTTAACGTCTCATAACGCGCGTTAACATTACTTAACGAGCGTAGACGTTCCGCGGCGTTGTAAAACACCGCAGAAGTTGGAGAGAGGGCGGAGAGAAGGGGTCAATGGGCGGAGTGTGGGCGGGGAGAGGCTCCATTCACACTAACGCGCTGATCTGAAGAGCTGAATCCTAACGCGATTGAAAACCTGCCGTTAGATGCACATTTGCAGGGGAGAGAAACTATTTAAGTGTCAGCAATGTACAGCATAGGCAGGGAAACCTACAAAAAGTGATAAGTGTGATACATATGCACAGAACAAAAGGGCACATAAACATTGAAAATAACCTCAACAAACTGGAAAAAAAACATAACCAAGCTTGCCAATAGTGATATTAATGGGAAATATCAACCCCCCTGAGAAAGCTCCAAAAAAAAGATATTAATCGTGGAAGGGTCTATGCTCCGTCCCCATACAAGGTGAATGAGCGCACAGTGAAATAGCGCTGATCAGGGCTTTCCCTTGTTATTGGACAGGTGTCCTATGGTGTGCACATGTCCCGCAACAGCAGGGCGGGCATGTCGGAATGGGCAACTGGACAGATGCCGGAAAAGGGGATACAGAGGGCCACAGGCGGCACATGCTGTGGTGCAGCTGGGCCACAGTGCGGACTAGGGTGATGCCTAGGTGGCCCATACGAATGCTGAAACAGCAGGGCAGCCAGACAGCAATTGCTGAAGGCCCAACATGGGCACGAGTGTGTTTCCCACAGTGTCACAGGGGATAGTACCCAGCAGCTACCCCCAAGGGCACAGAACATTGGCAGGTGGTGCTCGGGGGAAGCGTGGACACCTATGCAGGCACCCCTACCCCAGAACCCGTACCATAGGCAGCCGCCTACCTGCACACTGGATGGCCTGAGACTGCGCTCCACCAGCACCACCAGCAGAAGGGCATGTCAGCATGGTGGCAGAGGGATACTGTTGGTGGAGGGGGCAGTGGCAGCTGCCCAGAGCAGACCGTGGCCTAGCCCTGTGTAGGTGGGTGCCATGCACTGCAACAGACAGGCCCTGTCTGACGAACAGTCATGGTATCACCAGGGAATGCACTGACTCTGTGACAACACGGTGGTGCAGTGCACAAAACCACTGTATTCAGAAGGTCACAGGTTCAAGTCCCAGCTGTGGTTCCTGCCAACCCAGTCCCCATATTTTACCCACTACTAAAACGTGCTAATACAGACAGAACCTTTATTGCAGATGATGTAAACATGCCCAAAACACCTACAGTTTACCCTACAGAGCACAGACACCATAAAGATGGGCAGTACCTAGAGCAGAGTCTCCCAAATGCAGTCCTGGAGGGCCAAACACCATCCAGGTTCCATGCTGCCTCTAATAAAGATGCCTGTGCTGCATTTCTATGCGCCGCCCCCATGGTATGCAGATTTATCTCATGCATATTCATGAGAGACAGCATGAAAACCCGAACAGTGTTTGGCCCACCAGGACTGGAGTTGGGAACCTCTGCCCTAAAGCAGCTGTATTGAAGTAACTTGAGTGTTAAGAAGATCAATTGCACTAGCATTAGAAGCAGCTTTACCAGCCTAAGCAGACATTAGAGACAACAAAGCATTGCCAAGTGAAACTATAGTAGCCCAGTTGGTCTCCGGTGTGAACGTTTTAAGGCGAACAGAAGCGAAACCAAGCCAGTCCATGCCTGCAATAACTCCTTCCTTCATACTACCCAGTATCGTGCACCTCCAAGACTGTAACTCCCACTGCAGTCCTCTCTCCGGGCACACCTCCAAGTGCTAGGTGCTGAGAGGGCGTCGACGTTCCAGTGCCTGACCCTCAGGACTCAGCACTACTCCCAGTCCAGGAGGCACTTCATTGCAGGCTACTCGCAGAATCCTGCTGAAAGCACCACACCTTAGAAGGCTGCCACGAACCAGGGGAGAGAGATGACACTATCGAGGCCTATGCTGAGCCTTCAGCCCCAACGTACCTGCAGCCGGG
Source organism: Ichthyophis bannanicus (assembly GCA_033557465.1). Taxonomy (NCBI): domain Eukaryota; kingdom Metazoa; phylum Chordata; class Amphibia; order Gymnophiona; family Ichthyophiidae; genus Ichthyophis; species Ichthyophis bannanicus. The sequence continues at coordinate 135,770,925 of CM066036.1, read as the reverse complement.
GTTATCTCCCCTAGAATTGCTGGTTGCTGCAGTGGCCAAAAAATGCATCCAATGGCCCTTGAGCTGTCGCAGATAAAGGCATAGAAGCCACAGAGTGCGATAGGGCACAGCAATCCCCTTAGGCTTATGCTTCCTCCCCATAAAGAAAAACAGCCACATCATGAACAGCTCAGCAGTCCACCATCTTGACATGCCCTCCCTGACATCTCCATTGACTGAGCCACTTAAAAAGTCATGCAGGGCAGCTATTCAGAAGCCCTCCAACCTTTGCATATTTTTTAAATGGTTCATTATATTTCTAATATAATAACTAATGAAAACTCATCCAATGAACAATCTGCTAGAATGGAGACCTCTGTTCCACTACTATCATTATCTGAAGTAAAATCTTTAGCTCAGTGATTTTCAACCCTGCCCTGGTATAACCCCTAGTCAGTAAGGTTTAACGAGGGGTACGCAGGTCAAAAAACGTTTGTTTTGTTTTTATTTATTTATTTATTTTGTCTCATATCTTTCCCATCATAGTATGCACTTTTTCACAATAGTATATGTTATTGAGCAATGGTTGTGAAAGAGTATGCACTATTGCCCAATAGTGCATGCTGCTGCAAAAGAATGCACACTATTGACGGGAAACAGGAAATGATGACAACTTCATTTCCTGTTTCATCGAGATTGTGGCTTTCATTTTAAACTAAAGCACATCCCTAGTTTTTAGAATATCCACAATAAATATGCATAAAACAGATTTGCATGTAAGGGAGGCAATAATTTTAACTTATTGTAATTTTTAGATTTCCTTAACAGCAGATGCTCCAAGTGGTTTGCAAAATTAGAACATAAACTACAGCATTTAAATAAAAATAATAAATACAGAATTTTAAATTCCAATACAACAATTAGGACATTTACAGCCAGAGCATGTGCACAATAACTAAAGACATTCAGAAATCAACTAGTATGGTATCATTAATAAAAATATGGTTTAATTGACTTTATTTATTTTTTAATGTATTTAACAGGTTTTGCTATACCGTTTTTCTACCAGTCAAAACGGTTTACATAGAACTAGATGAATACAGTGAACATGTGCAAACAACTGGGTAACATAACTTATGAGTAACAGAAGGAAACAAACAGAGTAAGGTATTACAACTATTTACACAGTTAGAAGGACAAAAGAGGGGTGGGCTAGCGTATCTGAGGGGGAGGTTCAGGGAGGCTGGGTGGGGGACGTTCTATTTTTTTGTGAAAGTTCATGTTGCATTGCGTTCTGTTGTGATTCAGTGTTATAGTGCTCTTGGAAGAGGTAGTTTTTTAGTATCTTCCAGAAGTCTGCAGTTGAGCTGATGTTTCTTAGTAGGCAGAGGGTGAGGGCATAAAGGGTGAATGCTCTAAGTTGTGTGCTTTGGTTGCTCTTGCAAATCTGGGAAGGTAGCCTGAGGAGATTTTGTGTGCTATTCCTTCTTGGTCTGTTGGTCTTGAGAGTGTGGATTAGTGATTAAAGGTGCTGGGAGGAGAGGTTATTTAGTGCATTGAGTATTGTGGGGAGAAACTTGTATTTGATTCTTGGGTTGATGGGTAGCCAGTGCAGGAGTCTGAGAATTGGAGTGATATGAGTTTGTTTGGATACTTGGCAGATAGTATGTGCTGCAGTGTTCTAGGTGAGTTCTAATGGAAGAAGAGCTTGCTTGGGTAGGTCTTGATATATTGAGTTGCAGTGGTTGACTAGCGGGGTGATAGTTGCTTGACAGACTGAGTGGAATGTTTCCATAGTTTGGAGGAGACATAGGTTTTACAGTGTTCTGAGCTTGTTGTAGACAGACCTAGTGGTATACTGAATTTGGGGTTGGTAGCTCAGTTGTTGGTTATACCTAGGTATCTAATTTCTGTTTTGATGTGGCGCTCAGAGTTGAGTTATAGTCTCTTGTAACATGAAGAATTTCCGTTTTGTTGAAGTTGACAAGTTGTGAAGGTGAAGCCATTTAACTATTTTGGTGAAGCAGTCTGTGATTTTCAAATATTCAGGAGCGGATGTGGAGAAGGGTGTGTAAATCATTGTCAGCATAGATTAAGTAATTGACATTGAATTTTTGGATGACTGTGTACAGGGGTTGAATGTAGATGTTGAATAGTAGAGAGGAGAGAGATGAGCATTAGGGTACTCCATGAGTTAGGATATAAGGATGTGATTTTTGGGTTCCAATTTTTATCTGTTGACTCCGGTTGGAAATATAGGAAGGAATTCATTTGAGGGGGATGCCTTGTACTCCAATGTGATGGAATTGGTTGAAAAGAATTTGATGAGAGACAGGGTCAAAAGTGGCGGATATGTCCAGAAAGAGTAGGATGAATCTATGGATGAGAATTTCTGTGCCGGGCATGAGTGTTTAGCAGGGAGGTCAGTAAAGTTTCTGTACTATGAAGAGGGCAGAATCCATGTTGATGCAGGTCAAGTGGTGCATGGTTGTCTATGTAGTCCTGGAATTGGGTTCGAATGGCTCTTTCCATAAATTTTGCTAAGAATGGTATGCTGGCTATGGATCTGGTTGAGGCGGGTGAGCTAATGTCTAGGTCTGGCTTTTATAGGAGGCGTTTGATGGAGGCTTGTATGAGTGAGGGTGGGATGAAGCCTTGTGAGAGAGATGTCTGGAGCATGTTGGATATGATTGGTAGAAAATGTGCTTTTGTAGCTTTTACCCAGGAAACTGAGCGGGGATCAAGTGCGGAGGTGGTAGTGTTGATGTTGGTGATTATTTCATTGAGTTCCTCGAAGGATACAGTTCTGAAGGCAGTCTAGAAGTATTCAATAGTAGTGTCTGCGTTTAGTATGGGTATGGTAAGGTTGTTGCTGAGATTTAAACTGTACTTGGTTTGTAAATAGGAGGCCATGTCTTGAGTGTGCAGGGTGCTGTTTTGGCAGGGATAAGTGAGATCTGTAGTGAGAGATTTGACAAGATCGAAGAGTTCCTGGGGTTTATTGACTGCATGTAGAAAGAGATTGTTATAGTATTCTCATTTGACTTTTATGGTAGAGCTATAGTAAACTCTTAAGCTGTCCAGGTAGTTAGTTTGGAGCTGGTGGTTCTGTGACTTTCTCTGCTGGTGTTCAAGATGATGTAAGTTACGTTTTTGCATTCTTAGTGATGCAGAGAACCAAGATGCATGTGTCCGTTGCTTCTTAGGAGGAGCTCTTGGTGGAACGAGAGCTGTGGTGGAAATAGTGGATATGTTACTATTTGTCAGTTATTCCTTTGCTTTAGAGTGACTATTTTCCTAATTATGTGTTAATTTATTAGCAAGTTATTATTTAGTTGTTAACCATTAGTTTTTTGGGGCAAGATATAGAAGTAGATTTTCAGGTCTTTCTTAGTGCTAGAAGATGAGACCCTCATGTTGGAAAGCACTCAACAGGTTACTGAGGAAGAGCTGAAGACACATCAGAGTAAAGCCAGCATTTATGATGTGGTTGGATCAAAGAGAGAATGACATCATGCTTGGTGAGGTTGAAGGTGAGTGCAAAAGAGGAAGGCCAACAGTTTGATGGATCAATACAATAACAGCAGCTATGAATGCCACTCTATCACCAATTAGCCTCCTGACTGAAGATTGAACACAGTTTAGGACAACTATCCAGAGGGTTGCCATGTGTTGACATCGACTTGATGTCATTTATCAACAACAATTTAACTGCTGTAGTCAGTGCTTTTTTTAAATGCTGGCTGTGGCAATTACCTGAAATACATATATTCAGTGTTGCTGTTTGAATATTGGGCTGGTGTTCTCAGCAGTCCTATCCAGATAACTTGCAATGCAACGTGTGCCTTTGAGTTAATGCTGACTTCTTGCGACTCAGCAGCTCCTGGGTTTTCTTGGCAGTGTGACCAGAAGTAGATTGCCAGGCCTTTCTACCAAGGCAATGAAGGACTAAAGAATAGAAAAAGGCTGCAAAAATGACTTAATATCAGTTATCTGGTTAATTGCCAATGATTCGCCCACACTCCACCCCAGCACAATATGGATAGTGCTGAAGTAGTCAATATAGTTTCTATTTAAAAGTCGCTAAATAGACCTGACCAAGTGCTCTTATCCAGATAGGAGGTGCTTTTTATTATTGGCCCCTATAATATTATTTCATGCTTGGTTTTATATCCCTTGTTACTGTTATAGATTTATAATTTTATATTGATTTTAACTGTTTTAGGTGAAAATGTGTCTTTAGTGCACTTGATGATGATGTAAATTACTACTACTTCTGAACATTTGTATAGTGCTACAAAACATATGTAGCGCTTCACAGACACATGCAAGATGGTCCCTGCTCATCAGAGGTTATAATCTAGTCAAGCCAGACAACACAGTAGCTGAGACATAGGATACATCTAGGGGGAATGATAAGGAAACATGAGGGAGATCAGGTGGCCTTGGCCACTGTATAACTGAAAAGGTGATTCTTTAATAAAAATTGTGATCTGAAACTTTTGCATAGAGTGGACACAGCTAAATATAAAGTCGCTGGTTTTGAACATGACATGCTTGCAGTTCTAAAGGGAAAACCCGTTTTATAAGCAGCACAAGGTGTCATCTGTTTTGAACGGCATCTGTAATCGGTGATGATTTTGTACCAGGTCATGCCTTGTTATTGGCCTGGAACCTTTTTAACACTAGAAGCCCCAAAGTGCGTCAATTGACGCAAATGCATCTTTGAAGTTGTATACCAGCGCCACTGCTAGAACCATGTTAGTCATGTTCCATGACTTTGTTAGCAAGGTCAAGATGTTCAAATTATGTGCATCGAAAATTAATGACAGATGCACCACCTAGCGGGAAAACGAATTTATACCTAGAAGCCCCAAAGTACGTCAATTGACGCACTCAATTGTCTTGAATGCGTCGACGTACTTTGGGGCTTCTAGGTATAAATTCATGTTCCCACTAGGTGGCGCATCTCAATCACTGTTTACAGTTTTACTACGACATTACAAACAATAAACACACGATGACGTCATGTAATGACGTCACATACTGCACGTATTTAACAAATAAGTAACTTCACATTAATTCACATCTGCATTTCATGCTAAATGCAGTCATCGTGATAATGCGTCAATTGATGCACTTTGGGGTTTCTAGGTAAAATTCCTTTTGGGGCTTCTAGTGTTAAACTTGCTTCTTTTTCCCACTGTGGCTGTAATAGAAGGTGGAATTACTCCCCCTCTCCTACCTCACCGTAACCTGGTACTTTTTTCTGTAGAAAATTAACACGGTCTGTAATTAAACATGCCTTCATTATAAGAGCAGGTTGATGACTTCATAACTTGAGTGCATAATGTGAAAAAACAACAAAATATTTAGTTATTTACAGCAGGGGTGGATGGGGGGAAGGAGAGGTGAAATAGATTTAGAATACTTTACTTCCTACTGTGCTTTCAGACAGTATGGAGAGTTCCGACGAATTAGACAGAGTTTTTGCAGCAGTAACTCAGATAATTATTTTGAGACACAGTTTACTGCTTCATAACACCAACCTGTGAAATTTCAGAAAATAGTTTTACGGGTGATTTCATTAATGCCCTATGGCTCTCCAATTAAACAAAATATGAAAGAACAATTCCCCCTCCCCCTTTGATGCCCCAAAATTAGCTTATCTCCAGAGTGCTGAGACAGGTAGAGCCTTATTACCTAAAAGCAGTATACCATGAATATCTTTTACTTATACTAGAGAGAAAAAGGCATTTGCTGCTATGTATATCAGGGTGTCATTTAAAGCCAAATGTATTAAACTTCTTTCACATTGACACAAAGTATCTGGTTCATTAAGGCTTTTCTCCCTTTCTGTGATTTAGAAAAAGACCTTGATGAATCAGGCTTTAAAAGGAAAGAACCTTCTAGTACATGTGCAGAGTTGCCAAGTTACCCCGTTCCAGGAGTGAGATTCTAAGGCACTCCTAGATTTCTGACAATCTCATTCTGATGCATTATAGGATCTGCGGCACTGATTTGAATGGATAAAATCATAGACTACAAATACCATGCTGCATTGCAATGCATATTTAAAACCAGAAATGGCAAAAAATCTCACTCCTGGAACTGGGTAATTTAAGAACTCTGTATGTGGCTCAGAATGACTTCCTTTGGCCTTGTGCTTACTTCAGTTTTCTGGATAGTGCAAACAACTAAAATGCCACAGGTTGATCCTACTCGTGTGCAGTTGCAATGTCTTCAACGGAGCATTTGCGTATTTTGGGCCAGAGTTATGGAACTCGCACAGATTATTTATTCCAGCAGAGACAAATTAGCAGAGATTTCAGAAGTTGGCTAAAATGTAGCTTTCTACAGAATATTAATCCAGTATGTTGTGGAGATGTTGATTTTGTCCTATGGGACTGGGGGTGAGTTGCGATAATTATGTTGTAGCTGTTTTATGGCGTTTGCTGGGATGGTCTGGTAGGGTTTTTATAAGGGTGGTTAAATTTTTAAGGTGGTTTGCTTCTGGTGAAATCACCTACTGTTCAGTCAATCCATCTGTCTGTCTATCTATCTATCCATATGTATAACTTTGTTTGCACATCTCCAAGTAAAGCTTTGCCTATGAAGACAGAATGCAGCAGGCCAAGTACCCCATCCCTGTATTACACACACACACACACACACACACACACACACAGACTCCTTACCCCAATTCATACATAGAGAACCCCACTCTCGCAACACAGACACACACATGCAGGGGCAGGGATCAAGTGCGAGGTGGCAGTGTTGATGTTGGTGATTATTTCATTGGAGTTCCTCAAAAGATACAGTTCTGAAGACAGTCCAGAAAAGCCAAATGAGACTACTATATAAGCCGCCTTCTACGTGCCATCAATAAACCCCGGGAACTCTTGAATCTTGTCAAATCTCTCACTACAGATCCCACTCATCCCCATCAAAACAGCACCCTACACACTCAAGACATGGTCTTCTACCTACAAACCACACACAATTCAAGTCCTACGAACAACCTTACCATACTTATACTAAACGCAGACACTACTATTGAACACTTCTGGACTGCCTTCAGAACTGTATCCTTGGAGGAACTCATTGCATCCCACCCCTGCACTACAAGCCCATATGGCTACCCAACCCTAGAACTAAACACATACAGGTACCTCAAACCCACACTACACATACATATAGATACCACACCCCTGCACTGTACACCCCTAGACGTACACACAGACCACATGTCTGCACTGCACACTAACACAGACTCCCACATAACACACACATACACACACATGCCCTACCCCACATATACAGAGACATCCCAAGCCCACACCACATACACTCGCACACTATCTCAAGATATACACAAATAGATGCAATCCATCATAAAATGCCTCATACAGTCCCTGCTACGCTTTATCATCTCTTTGTTCCCCCTCCTTAAGCATGCATTAGTTAGCAAAGAGAAGAAGGAAAAATGCACATTTTGTTACACTATGGGGCATGTTTACTAAACATTCCTAACGTGCGGGGCCGCGGTAGTGTGCGTGTGCCTTATAAGGAGTGGGCGGTTCAGGCAGAAAGAAGAAAAAAACCCGACCGTACGTGTGCGCGTCGCGCTAATTTGCGGGGCCCACATTAACGCGTGGGAAGGCTAAGTGGGGCGCTGCTGAGCACATATCAGAACAGAGCTGTAGCACAACGGTGAACACACTAACCAATGGTGCAGGGGCCACAGGTTCAATCCCCCATTGTGCGCAACAAAAAGGCCAGCTGAGGCAACACCTTGAATGTGTAAAAGTGGTTCAGGAGGCAAAGTACTTTTGGACGGCATAAGGCGGCACACTGTTCGTTTTGTACGGCATAAGGCGGCGCACTGTACTATCTGGGCGGCACAAGGCGGCGCACTGTTCTTTTTGGGCGGCACAAGGCGGCGCACTGTTCTTTTTGGGCGGAACAAGGCGGCGCACTGTTCTTTTTGGGCGGCACAAGGCGGTGCACTAATTGTGGGCAGCAGGAGGTGGCACGCTGATGGGCATAAGGCGGCACGCTGATGCCAAAGCAAAGGAACACAGCCACAGCACAATGGTTAAGACACTGACCAATGGTGCAGGGACCAGGGGTTCAATCCCTCACAATGCCCAGTGAAAAAGGCTAGCTGAGGCAGTATGTTATATGTTGTTGAGTGCTGTAGGAGGCTTTTTAATTTTATTTTGTGATAAGTACTAGCAAACGCACTCTCACAGCATATTAATATAAGGCGGCCCATAAGGCACATGTTACAGTGCACCGTCCGCCAAGGCACCCTAGAATGTCCCCTATAGGGCAGCATGTATGTTGTGACACAGGATAATGTATAGTGCACCCTATATGGCTGGCAACCGTAATGTGCCCTATAGGGCGCCCCATAAAGCACCCTCAGAGGCACCTTATGGGTACAGTACGCTGAGGGTGGTATTGCTGGCAGCAACATATGTACAGTAAATTAAAATAAATCTGTGGACACCCCTATCACATAACCCCACTGTGGGTTTGAACCCATGACATCTGGCTGCACAGGAAGTGACGTAACCATTGGGCTACAGCTCTATAGCTGTAAGCAGCCCCTGGCTGGCTGCAGATAGCCTGTACGTCACCTCACTGACAGTCTGCTGTTGTGAACCACCCCTACCCATGATGCACTGCACATGCAAATCAGCTGTCCATGATTGAACACAGGATGGGAAATGCACCCCTAAAGCTCCCCGGCCTGGTAGGGGGAAGTGTCCGTGTGCACCCACACAGCACCTCGGCCTGGTAGGGTGTCCTGAGTGGGTGGACAAACGGCAAAGAGTAGCTAAACACCATCACATTGTGCGGTTACTGTGCTCACCCTGAGTGTGAGATGTTGCGCCCAGGACCAGGTCCACAACACCAGCCATGGCTGAATGCAGCCATGTCAGAGCTCCAAAGCAGCAATAACCTGTGGAATAGGTAGGTGCTGCATAAACATTTTGGAGATCTCTGTCTGGCTCAGTTAGTGGGGACCCCCCCCCCCGATATGCACACCATCAGTGAAACATGCTTTTTTGCAATGCTTACAGCATGTTCTTTTTAACTTCGAACTGAAATATGTTTTTATAGATTGTATCATGCATTGAGAGATTTAGTAGGCGTGTTATCAAAACTGAACAAATGAATGAATAAATAAATAGATATGACACTTAGGGGTATGTTTACTAAACCGGGCTAACGGTTAACCCGGGCTATCTGGCACTAGGTCCCATATTATTCAATGGGACCTAGTTGCAGATAGCCCGGGTTAACCGTTAGCCCGGTTTAGTAAACATATCCCTTAGTGAGGTCTGCTTAGAAGTACGCTACTTACTTGTCTTCTACAGAGTGCCTGTAAGACTCCATTGAATATGAGCTGTGCCTACCTGTGCACCTTTGTGAGCACTCCTTGATGACATTGCTGTTACTTTTTAAAGTGCTGCATATTTCTTGAGGCATCGGACCTCTAGTGTTGTGCCAAAGAGGCGTACCAAAGGAGCATTTGTGCACACCACCCATTTAGGATTTTTTGTTTGTAATTATTATTTTAAGTGTAATTTTAATGAGCATTCTGATAATAGGTTGGGGAGGATATGTATTTGAGAGACCAATAGGGTGACACATCCTGGGGGGGGGGGGGGCTCTAGTAGGCTTCAGGAAGATGATTGTCTAGATTCAGAACTCTCCAAATCAGTTCTTCATAATCATCATTTCACTTGAGAGAGTTGTTCTACTCCCTCAAGTGTTTCTTGCAGTTGGGAGAAATGGTGAAGATGAAACCAATGAAGTTGGAGTATTCTGTGGCTGGGTCCTGAGTTAAGCTACCTTCTCCATCCTAGGCTGCTGGACCTGAAAAGCATGAAATAAGATTAAAAGCTCTTATTCAAAAACTGCTTCATGTTAAGGAGCTATTCAAAGAAAACAACTCTGCAATGGTGGAGTTGAAGGAGAATATAGTGAGTATTAAACAGCAATTGGCTGTCTATAGGCCGTGTTTAGAGGATATTGCAGTGAAGGTACGAGGACATGAGAAGCAGTTATACGGTTTACAGTGGGTTGCTAAAAAGGTGCAAGTTTTTGAGTGGAGCCTTGAGGTTATGAACAATAGAGAATGACAGAACAATATCCGTATTTTGGGAGCTCCAGAGCAAACAAAAGGTGCTGATGTCATTAGATTTATTCAAGATTGTGTTCCTAAAGTTCTAGATCTTACCTTAAATTTTCCTCTTGAGGTTGAGAGGATGTAGATATCCCTTTTACAGTGATCTCCTAATGCAAATTTCCTCTATCCAGTTGTTGCCAAGGTGCTTAAGTACCCCCATGTACTATAGATTCCTTAAATGGCGAGGCTTAAGGCACCTGTAACTTATGAAAAGAAGATGTTTCTTATTTTGCCAGACTTGTGAAAAATCATGCAGCTGAAATGCAAACAATTTTTGGCACTGCAACTAGTCTTGCAGAAATTCAACACATGCTTTGGCCTCTACTATCCTGCCTGTATGTGGGTGTGATGGAGGCTATAGAATGTCATCCATCCCTTGCCAAAGGAAGTATCAACAGTCCCCTTTTAAGAGAGTCTGCAGCCTAGAATTCAGGGCTGGGAGGGCATGGCTCACATGGAGAGGTTAAGAACCCAGCAGGCTGCAGGAGGGAGAGAGGCCCGTGGAGCCAAAAGTTCTTCTAAGGCAAGCTGTGCAAAGGAGTCCTGAGGTAGGAACTTTAACTGGGGCAGGAGGAAGGGCTGGGAGAACCAGCTTGTGGATGTTTAACAAGCTGGGACAGAAGTAAAGCTGATTTTGTTTTCCCTGAACTTCTGCCTTCTCTCTGCATGCCACACTACTACAGTGGGTTACACTGAATAACTGAATTTGCAACTTTTTCTCCAAAAATGCCTGTAACTGTGCAAGATTGTCAATGTGCATGCAGAGACCATGGACTAGCACAGATGGATCAGTATTGATGTATATGCATGAGGGTGAATTGATATCGGAGACTTCGATAGTCATTGTTGGAACATCAGTTGTTAATCTTATTACAGTGGTACACCCTTTTGTTGATATTAAGATGACCTCACTGCAAAGAGACATGAATCATGAGATATGATAGTGTATTGGGAAGAACCTCGGACCCATACACACAACTCTTAGCTAGGGCATAGCTCAGACCTTTGTTGAACTGAAGTCTTGATTACATTTATTTTTGAGCATTGATGGTGACATATGTTTTCTGGGATGAATGGTGGGTATGCTGGTGGCTTGGTGTTGTGGTTGTGTACTTGAGAGAAGAATGGTGTGACAGATTTTACTGCAGATCATTGACTAATAGACCTGTATATGGTATAATGGTGTTTAAATCCAGGCTCTGTGACCACAAATCAGCTGCACCTCAACCTTAATCAGATAGTAGCGCATTGCGGGGTGTGATGGGATTGGGTAGATAAGTATTACTTGGCTGGATTTGAAACCATTAGGAGGGTGGTATCTATTGTGTAGGTGCTTTTTGTAGAAAGCTGTAAGGTTGAGTGTTGCTGTGGGTCTGGATATGTGATAGTTAGTGAATGTAATGGAGTTGAATGTTCTTGTTTGAGGGAGGGTTAAGATGTTAGGATGTATTATGATTGCAGCTTTATGTTATTTTTGGATGAGTGTTGGGTTGGATGTAAGAGAGGCGATTTATTTGTTTAATAGTTGAAGGACTAGTTTGAAGGACTACCAAAAGGGACTGCTACTGCTGGAAAAATCTCTGCACTTTTAGAGAATTTCCCAGAAATAAATACTTACATCTTGGGGGAAAAGGGAATTCTTTGTGTTAAAGCTGATAAATTTGTGTACTTTAGAATCCAATGTTTTTGATAACTCAGCCAGGGCTCAGTAGCACCAGAGATATTGTAATTTAAATTTAAACCTTAGTCAGTAGCAGCAGAGAGCTTTTTATTTTAAATCAAATTAAAGTATAGCTTAGAATAGAAGGAGGAAAAGAGTAAATATTCTTTGAGTAGAGAGACATAAACTTTTTCTAGTTATCTTTACAAAGAGGCCTTCCAGTTAGGGGGCAAAAGACCTGTGAAATTATTTTAAATAGGTGTTAAAGCCAAGTGACAGCCTTTCAAATTGCCCCTTTGAGCTATCTCTATCAAACCAAGGGCAGTGTGAATCACCTAGGGAATTGTTAAGAGATTACCTTAGAAGCACAGGTCAAGGTACTGTGTAGCAAGCTAGCTTTTACTAAGTTTTCTTTCTCTCCCAGCTATCCCAGACATACTTTTACCTTTATAGGCTCTTAAACATAATAAAGGGGAAGAGGTGGTCCAATTCACTTTCAGGTTCAGCTGGCTGTCCTCACCAGGAAAAGAACTAAGTCCCTTAAACTTATTAGGTATAGTTTGTGTCAGTACAAGTATCCCTAGCAACTTTAATTAGACAATATAAATAGGTAAACAAACCTTAAAACTAAGATGCAGACAGCAGTCCAGCAGCAAGATGGGGGCTATCCAGTCTTTTGCAATGAGTGTCATATGTGCACTAGGTGCAAGGAACTCTCTGCTCTCAGGTACCAAGGCCGATCTCTGGAGGCTAGAGTGGCAGACTTGGAGGACATAAGGAAGACAGAGAGGTATATAGATGAGATCTACAATGTTATTGTACTGAAGTCCCACCTCCAGTCGGGCAGCCTCTCAGTAGCCATGGAGGAGAGAAGTCGCATGAAAGGAGATTATAACCTTGGTGTGGTAGGAAGTGATCCTTTAGCATCACCTGTCCTTCAGGTGATGTAAAACCCTCTTGCACCAAGGAGGACTCTCCAGAGCCATGTGCCCATGAGGGAAGAGTTCAGATGGTTGTTATAGTTGGTGATTTGATCATCAGGCATGTAGACAGTTGGGTGGCTGGTGGACATGAGGATCGCCTGGTAACATGCCTGCCTAGTGCGAAGGTAGTGGGCCTCATGCGCCACCTAGACAAGGTTTTAGATAGTGTTGGGGAGGAATCTGCTGTCTTGGTTCATGTTAGTATCAATGACATAAGAAAGAGTGGTAGGGAGGTTCTAGAGGCCAAATTTAAGTTTTTAGTTAGGAAGCTGAAATCCAGAATGTCTGATATAGCATTCTCCGAAATGCTTCCTGTTCCATGCGCAGGACCCAAAAGGCAGGCAGAGCTCCAGAGTCTCAATGCATGGATGGGACGATGTTAGGAACTGGCAACATTCTGGGGAAGAGAGGGGCTTTTTCAAAGGGATGGGCTCCATCTTATCTGGGATAGAACCAGGCTGTTGGCATTAACCTTTAAAAAGGAGATAGAGCAGCTTTTAAACTAGATATTAGGAGAAAGCTGACAGTAGCCTAGGAGCACAAGGTGTAGAAGGATATATTCTTGAAGGATAGTAGCAAAAGAGGGAAGTTAGGGCATCCTGACAGAGGTTCCAATAAAGATAAAAGTAACACAGATGCCCTTAAGTACAGAGCTAAAAGATTCCAAATTACCCCTATCAACTGATAACCATATTAATACGAATAAAATACAACCTCTAAAATTCCTGTATGCAAATACTAGAAGCCTAAAAAATAAGATGGAAGAGCTAGAATATATAGTGCTAAATGAAAGGTTAGATATGATTGGCATCTTAGAGACTTGGGTGGAAGGAGGACAACCAATGGGACACTGTGATACCTGAGTACAAACTATATCGCAATGATAGGGTAGATCAAATTGGTGGAGAGGTTGCACTCTGTTAAAGAGGGCATTGAGTCAAATAGGATTAAAGTTTTTTTTGCATAAAACAAAATACACTGTAGAATCTCTATGGATAGAAATCCCATGTACATGGACATCTCAGTGGCCTTCGACATGGTGCCCCACACTATACTGCTACAATGCCTACAAGAGATCGGACTACGTAAAAACACTCTAAAATGGTTTTCCTCTTATCTGAGCAATCAAAAGCAGCAAGTCAAATGTGACGAGAAAAAAAAATCAACACAGTTCCTCATCACACAAGGAAAACCTCGAGGATCAGCACTCTCATCTATACTATTCAACATATATATCCAACCCATATGCAACATCATCAAACACAGGATACATTATCACCTTTATGCCAATGATATCATGGTGTATACCCTAATTAACCTGCTTGCACCTGACCTGACTCCAATAGCCAAGTGCCTCGAAGACATGAACACCTGGCTTGCCGACAATAACCTGATGGTCAACTTTGATAAGACAGAGACAATGTTCATTTCCAGACACTCTACATTCAACCCACCCCAAGCAATCAGTATCCTAAACAGGACGATAGCACTAAAGGATGAAGTACAGTACTAGGCATCACCCTGGACAAGAATCTGAATCTACAATTGCACATAAACAAAACTGAGGTGAAAACCTATCACTGATTAAAACTCATCAGGAGACTCGAACCAATTCTCAGCCAAGACCATTTCCGCACCTTATGCTAAGTGGTTATCACCCCAATATTGGACTATGCAAACTCATTATAGCAAGGTCTACCCAAGCAGACTATCCACCCACTTCAACTGGTGCAGAATACTGCAGTGTGCATCATTGCAGGCACTGCCAAGTCTGAACACATCACACCCATACCACAACAGCTGCACTGGCTACCAATGATCGCATGGGCAAGATTCAAAGCAACTCTGAACATATTGAAAGTCATCCACCACTGGGGGCGGAGCTTGATGCCGAGCGGATCAGTCGCATAGTGTGGTGGCTCCCGGGAGACCCGGCAAGAATCCGGCAATTATTGCATAAACTCTGGCAACTCAAACCTGTTTTGGTGGCAGCATTAAGATCCCAGATGGCGGGACAGAAACCGACCCGGCTGGACTATTCAGGTGCGTTGAATAGTAACGCAAAACGTACCAAAACAGAGCCCGTCTCCCCGCAAAAAATGGCGCCGATACGCGAGGGGCCTGATTCCTTGCAGGAGCTCCTCGCTGAGATCAGAGGGGTAAAAGAGTTAGTCAAAGCCAACGGCGCCTCATTAAACACTGTGCATGACGAAATCAATGCGCTAAACAACAAAATAGAAGGCATTTCACTGCGCCAGGAAAAAGTGGAAGGTGTTCTCGCTGCGCATGAGGTTCGCCTGGGAAAAGTGGATAAACTCGAGAGACAGCTTCGGGCGCTCCAAAAAGAAGTGGAGGACGGCAACAACCGAGCCAGACGGAACAACATTCGCATAGTGGGGATTGCCGAGGGCGCAGAAGGCACCGATATGCGGGCCTTTCTGGCAAAACTGCTCCCCACCGTCCTTAAACTTGCTTTTGAGAAGGAGTTCGAGATTGACAGGGCCCATCGCGTCCCCTCGCACATGGCGTCGCACAACACGCAGCCGAGGCCCATCATCTTTCGAGCCTTGCGCTATCAGCAGGTGGCGCAAATAATGGATGCGGCGCGGGTACGCGCTCCTCTGGAATATGAGGGCCGCAAGATTTTCATTTATCCAGATCTGGCTAAAGCCACCGTGGATAGGCGGAAGAAACTGCTGGCACTGAGACCCTGCTTACAACACCTGCAGGCACGCTATGGGCTGATGTATCCTGCAAAAATGCGGGTCACCCTCCACAACCAGACTCGTACATTTGACGAGCCGGACGCTCTGATGGCGTACCTCGAAGAAAAAGAAGTGGCACAAATGCATTGATGAGGCGGACGGACGGTTCAGGTCCCCTGGTTGTGAGTGCATATTCGAGACGGGCGACCCCTGGCCCAGCGAGGTGGGATTTCAGAGGACAAGCTGGTGAGGCCCGAACTGCGAGTGACTTCAACTGTATTCTCCCTCTTTCATCCAGTTTCATAGTGCTATTGGTTGCTGGACTCTGTGTTTTGGGGGGTGGGGGGGCTGGGCACAGATATGTATGTGTGGTGTTCATTTTGATGCCATGATAATATGCTGTGAAATGTGTAATTTTGAGGGCTGTGGGTCTCCCGAGCCAGACCCGCTGTCGCAAGCTCACCGATACTACTTTTTGTGGGTGGGGATACTCCTCTAGAGCACACACTAATGTATACTTGCTATGGCCTTCGCAGGCATGGGAGAGACGGGAGCGGTTACGGGATGGGTGTTCCCCCGTGCTTCCCTGATAGGTGGTGGTATGATCAGTCATACTTCATCGGGCCAATGGGGCAATACTTAAATAAATGTGGCCATGGCCCCTTGTAATATTTTGTCGCTTAATGTTAAAGGGATCAATAATCCGATTAAGCGGAAAAAGATCATAGATTATGCACGCCATAAGAAGGCGGATATATTATTACTCCAGGAAACGCATTTGAATAGCAATGAATCACTCAAGCTAAGTATAAAACCCTACTTAGTGGTAGCATATTCAGCGGCTTGTAAGAAAAGAAATGGAGTAGCCATTTTGGTCAGAAACTCCTTGAATGCCACACTGATGCGCTGCCAATCAGATGCAGAAGGAAGGTGGTCTAAGGCCCTGCTGAAAATTGGGGGATTGGAGATCTGCATCATGTGTCTCTATGCCCCAAATAATGATCACTCCGAATTTTTTGCCACCTTAGCGAAAGAAATACATCTGGAGGCAGATAAGCCTTTAATCATTGGGGGGGACTTCAATCAAACGATAGACTCCTTAGTGGACAGACAACCTCCTCGAACTTTGAAACCTTCCAAAGGGCAGTTAATGCTCACTTCCCTCATCAGGGAGATGGCGCTGGTGGATATATGGCGGCTATTTCATCCTACGGAGCGGGAGTTCACCTATTTTTCCCCTCCACATTTGTCGCAGTCTAGAATTGACTTTTTCTTAGTGTCTAAAACGCTCGCTCCCCATATTTTGGACGCGTGTATCCACCCTGCACATGTATCCGACCATGCGGCCATCTCCCTGACACTCCTGGATACTTCACTGGAAAAGGACTCAACTGACTGGGGCTTTGATAGAAGCCTTTTACATAATCCTGAATTTTGTATAGCGATAAAAGGGGCTATTGCAGATTATTTCCACTTCAACTCCTCTCAGGCCACAGCGGGGTGGGCCTGGTGGGAGGGCTTTAAAGCTGCAATAAGAGCAGTCATAACTAGCTTTAGTATATCTCTGGCAAAACAGCGGAAGCAGCAATTGATAATGCTTGAGCAGCAAATTAAAATTGGTGAAAGAGTGCTAACTCGGCGTTCTGATCCCTGCGCTTTGCTCAGGCTCCAGCGGTTGCGGTTTCAATATAATGCAATACTCACCGCTGAAGCCTCGCGAAGCATCAAAGTTCAACAAGGAAATTATTATCGGGAGGGGAATAAGGCGGGAAGAATGCTAGCTAATGCTCTCAAAGGTAGGCGGGAGGCCAAAAGAGTTGCCGCTCTGCGGAATCCGGGGGGGCAGGGAGTTGTTGTCACGGACTCCGAGATCGCGGATATTTTCAGCGCCTTTTACAAACATTTGCATGATTCTGAAGCTGAGTTCACCCAAGATGGTTTCAATCAGTTGGTTGCGGGAGTACAACGGCCGGTCTTAGATGAGCAGACCAGAGAGGAGCTGGACAAGCCCTTCTCTGAGGAGGAGATTCGATCTGCGATAGCCTCTGTAGCCTCCGGCAAGGCAGTGGGACCGGACGGATTGCCGGCTGAATTCTTTAAATCTTTCGCGGCGGAACTGGTACCCCGACTGGCACAGTATTATAGTATGTTGCGGGAGCAAGAGCAGCAAGCAGGAGCTTTTACATTGGCTAATTTAGTGGTGTTTGAAAAGCCGGGTAGAGATCCATTGTCTGTAGCCAATTACCGACCTATCTCGCTGTTGAATGTGGATTACAAGATTTATGCGTCAGTGTTAGCAGCTCGGCTCGCTGGGCATATCCCGGTATTGATTCACCCTGACCAATGCGGCTTCACGGGAGGTAGATCAACAACCGACAATGCGCGATTATTATGCCACATACTGGTAGGTGCGGAACGGACCGCGACACCCTTAGTGGGGCTCTCCTTAGATGCCGAAAAGGCTTTTGATCGGCTGGAATGGCCCTTCCTTTTTGCCGCCCTTCGATGGTTTGGCATCGGGGATGGCTTTCTTCGCGCCTTAGAAGTCCTATATACTCGCCCGGAAGCCCGAGTTTGTATAAATGGGGTTAGATCCTGCCCTTTTGGTTTAAAAAGAGGGACTCAACAAGGCTGTCCTTTGTCGCCTTTGTTATTTAATTTGGCACTCGAACCTTTAAATCTACTTCTTCGGCAATGCGCCGAGATCCGCGGGGTAGTAGTTGCGGATCTGGAAATTAAACTCTCCGCTTATGCGGATGATCTTCTTTTGTTTACCGCGCCGGAGTCGGTTCCGGAGATATTGCAGTAAATCGAGCGATATTCGGCGATCTCCGGATATAAAATTAATTGGTCCAAATCGGTAGCATTTCCCTTAAACAATTTGGTACACAAAGCGGATATAAGCGCATATCCGTTTGTATGGGAGACCGGTATGGTGAAGTACCTGGGTGTCCACTATAAGTATCCCCTCGAAGAAACGGTTCGATGGAATGCAAACGCGGTGGTTAACATGGTTCGGGAATTAGTGCTGAAGTGGTCCCCCTTAGTCTTGTCCTGGTGGGGACGGTTGGAGACTATTAAGATGATGATGATCCCTAAGGTGAACTATGTCCTAGAAATGCTCCCTTGCTTATTTCATGTGTCAGTATATCAGCGGATCGAACGGTTGCTGACTCAATTTTTATGGAAGGGCAAAACTCCGCGAATTGCGAAACAGAAGCTAAAGCTTAGTCGGGAACAAGGTGGCGTTAATTTCCCTGATTTTCTATTATATCATCAGGCCTTCCTTCTTAAACAAGGATCCCGATGGCTCAATGATCACGGGGACGGTAGGCCCATCTGGGTGGTGGTAGAAGAACGGCTGTTAGCCCCGCTCCCCTTGGAACACGTGTTTGGGATGCAACTGGTGCAAGGAGTGCGGTGTCCCCGGATGATAGTAGATACATTACAGGCTTTTGTAACTCTAATCAAGGCCTGTGGACCGGACCTCTGTACGTCGACTCGGCTGCCCATATGGAATAATCCCTTGTTTAAAATCCAGAAGCAACCTGTGACCTGGAAGCCTTGGTATATGAAAGGAGTTTGGACGGTCTCGCAGCTCATCGCTGCTAACAAGTGGAAGGACTTCAGGGAATTGCAACTAGAGTTTGGCCTCCCGTCTAAATGTTACTTCCAATGGCTGCAACTTCGACATTGTTTGGAGTCTGCCAAGACTGATCCAAAAATCAGGACAGGGACAGCTGGGGTGGTTGAGATAGTGCAAGAAGTGGTACAAGCCAAGGGTATTGCATCGAGCTTCTATAAGAAACTAAACTGTGCCCCGGGCCTGCAGATGCATAAAACGCAAAATAACTGGGAACGAGAAACGGGAGTAACCCTCACGGCGCAGGAGTGGAGGAGATTCTGGTGCAAACAAGTGAGAGTCTCGAGATCGGCCTCGGTAACCCAGACTCTTTTCTTTTTTGCGCATAGATGCTTTTATACTCCTGCCAGAGTGGCGCGGTGGGACAAGAACTGTAGTCCTCTTTGCTGGACTTGTGGTGGAGAGGTTGGTACACTGATCCATGTGATGTATGAATGTCCGGGGGTGCAGGCCTTTTGGAAATGGGTCTGGGCACGAATGCAGCTCATTCTCCTTTTTAAAGAGCCCTTATCCTGGCAGCTCATCAGTTTACAGTCTGTGGCGAGGCTGCCTTTTCTGCCCAAAGAGGGAGCCTTTCTGTTTGACTTTATGATGGGATTAGCGATACATTTAATTGTAAGTAATTGGAAGTGTACTGTCAATGTATGCCCTCAGGAATGGTGGAATTGACTATGTTTGTATAGTCAATATGAACAAATCTTTCAGCGGAGGTGTCCGCAGCCAGGCCACCTAAAGTGGCAACTGCTAAATGACTTTGTGGAAGCCGCTAAGATAGATAGGGGAGTGTCGCGCTAACTCTTCTAACCTTCCATCCAGGATGGATATATTATCAATGTTCCTGTCAAGGGGCTGACGGGGTTAGCTGTAACTATGATCGCTCATCATGGGTGACCGTGCTTGCTTCCTTCTCTCTCTTTATTGACAGTGCTCTAGAGGAGGGGGGTGGGTGAGGTGGGGTGGGGGGGATTTGTTGCTTTGTTTGTGGTGTTTTCGATTATGGTTGTATTTGTTTTATTGTTTATGTGTTTTGTATCAGAAAATTTAAATAAAGACTTTAAAAAAAAAAAAGAAAGTCATCCACCACTGCTCAGCAGACGTGCTCCAGGACATAATAACCAAAGACATAAGTAGCAGACCTAGGCGATTCAAGGGCAGTAACAGACTCGGCACACCTGCAGGATATCATAAAACAAAGCAAGCAACATCCAAAAGACATCCTTCACTCTCAGTGCCTACCCTATGGACACCATCCCTGAAGAAGTAAGAGCTCTAAATGACCTCAAGGACTTCCACAAATCTCTCAAAACCCTCCTGTTCATGGATTGCTTATGGACAAGTAACACAAAATTGTCAAGCACCAGAATTCTGCCACATACGGCCCACCGACAACCGGCACGCTCAAATGTCTGTATGTATGTCCTGTCACCCCCTGCTGTTGAATGTATGCCCACAAATTGTGTTGCTGACCACTTTGATTGAAGGATAAGGTGGTAAACAAAACTGGTCAAATAAATGTAAAAAAAAGTAGAAGGTGATGGCAGTACCAACTGACTGGTCAGAATGAACAAATGGATGATGAAATGCTAAGAGAAATCAGGGAAAGCTAACAAAAGTTACAATATGGTAATAATGGGTGATTTTAACTACCCTGGTATTAACTGGGTCAGTGTTATAGCAGGACATGCTAGGAAGATAAAGTTTCTAGATGAAATAAATGACTGCTTCTTGAAACAGCTGGTTTATGAACAAGAGGGGAAGCTATTTTGGACCTAGTCCTTAGTGGAACATAGGATCTGGCGCAAGAGATAAGCATGTTAAGGCCACTTGGCAACAGTGATAACAGCATGATCACATTTGATTTAATAAATGGAAGGACAGCAAGGAAATCCACAGTTCTACCTTTTAACTTTCAAAAGGGAAACTATGATAAACTGAGGAAAATAGGAAAACACTAAAAGAAGCAGCTGCAAAGGTTGAAGATTTATATCAAGCTTGGGCATTGTTTAAAAGTACTATTTTGGAAGCCCAGACCAGATGTATTCCATGCTTTAAGAAAAGTGGAAAGAAGGACAAGAAACTGCCAGCATGGTTTAAAGGTGAGGTCAGAAAGGCTGTTGTAGCAAAAAAAAAAAGTGTCTGTCAGGAAATGGAAAAAGGAGCCAAATGACTAAATGGGAAACAACATAATCACTGGCAAGTTAGATGCAAGGCATTGATAAGGCAAGCAAAGAGAGAATTTGAAAAAAAGCTTGCCATGGAAGCAAAAACCCATAGTAAAAGCTTTTTCAAGTACATTCGTAGCAAAAAACTTGATAGAGTCAGAAGCACCATTTGATGATGGAGGGGTATGAGGGGAGCTAACGGAGGACAAGGCCATAGTAGAGAGACTGAGTGAATACCTGCCCTATTCCGCCTGTGGCCTGCCCTCTCCTGCCCACAAACAGAACTTCCCACACAACTCAGATCTACATGCGGGGAGTTCTGTCTCCCGGAAGCAGGCCAGGTGTTTAGTGGGTCTGGATGTCTGGATTGGACGTCCAGACCCAATTATTCGTGGTTCAGAATAGACCCCATAGTGTATCTGGATTTTCAGAAAGCCTTTGATCAGGTCCCTCATGAGACTCTTGGCCAAATTGAAAGGTCATGGGATTGGAGGAAGTGTACTATTGTGTATTGGGAACTAGTCAAATGATAGAAAGCAGAGGGTAGAGCTAAATGGCCAATTTTCTCAATGGAGACAAGTGAATAGTGAAGTACGCTAGGGATCTGTTCTGGGCATACTGCTTTTTAACATACTCATTAACTGACCTGGAAATAGGAATAACGAGTGAGGTGATCAGATTTGTAGATAACACAAAATTATTCAGTTGTTAAGATGCAAGAGCATTGTGAAAAATTGTAAGAGGACCTTAATAAATTGGAAGACTGGCAAATGGCAGATGAAATTTAAATGCAAAGTTATGTACCTAGGAAAGAACAACCCAAACTATGGTTACACAATGCAAGGTTCCATATTAGAAACCACCACCCATGAAGAAGATTTAGGCATGAAATCCTTCGCCCAGTGTGCAGTGGCAGCCAAGAAAGCAAATAGAATGCTAGGAATCATAAGGAAAGGAATGGAGAGTAAAACAAAGGATATTATAAATGATAAATGATAAATGATTTCCCTGTTTACTTCCATGTTAATTTTCCTGTTACTTGTAATAGGTCTGTTATATCTGACCAATTGTTGTATTGTTTCAATGTAAACCGCACTGATGACAAATAGCGCGGTATATAAGAAAATTAAATAAATAAATAAATTATAATGCCTCTGTGACATTCCATGGTGCGACCGCATCTTGAATATTGTGTGCAATTGTGGTCGCCATACCTTAAAAAGGATATAGTGGAATTAGAAAAGGCATAGAGAAGAGCCACTAAAATGGTGGAAGAGGGTTTTCCAATTTGGAAAAGAGACGGCTGAGGGGAGATATGATAGAGGCCTATAAATTAATGAATGGAATGGATTGAGTAAATGTAGGCCAGTTGTTTATGCTATCAAAAAGTAAAAAGACTAGGGGACATGAAATGAAGCTACAATGTAACTAATTAGACTAATAAGAGAAAATAGTTTTCCACTCAACTTGTAATCAAACTCTGGAGGTTGTAGTGAAGGCTGTTAGTGTAGCTGAGTTTAAAAAAGATTTGGCCAAGTTCCTGGAGGAAAGGTCCATAAACCATCATTAAAGAGGACCCTGGAAACCACTGCTTGCTCTGGGATAAGCTTTGTGGAACCTGTGTGCCTTTTTGGGAACTGCCAAATACTTGTGGATATCACCTTGGTCTACCTGCTTATTTACACCTTCAAAAACATATAACAGATTAGTAAGATAAGACTTTCCTTGGCTAAAAAAAATGGACATCTACTTCTAATTGGTGGGATGCCTTAAGGGCAGTAGCATGAGGCACAACTATCAAATATTTGTTGGGTTGCCCAAGCAGAGGAATAAAGGAAATATTTGACTTGCAGAATTGTGTATGTGTGTGGTGTTGGGGTGCATGCATGGCTCTGGACATGTAGGATTGCATCTCCTAACACTTTCCTGTCCACCTGCACAAACTTCCTGCCCGTCTTGCCCTCTTGCACTATTTCCCCTCTCTAACCTTTGCCACTCTCCCTTCCCTTGTTCCCCTGCCACATTGCATTGTGTCCTTTCCCTGCTATATCCTTTTTACTCACTTCCCTTCCCCTTGCCTTTCTATTCTTTCCCTACCTTCCCAGCTCTACCTTGTACTTTCCCATTTCCCCTCATCTCTCATCCCTCTTCCTGCATTTCCTTTCCTTCCCTTTTAACCATGCCTTTCCTTATGCTCCTCTCCTTCCTATTGCTTCGTAGATACATATGGACAAACAGACAGATGGATGACCCTTCCCAATAGTTGCTCTTGCTTAAGTGAAATGTGCTTAAAGTTTGGACATGTTCCTGGAGAAAAAGTCAATAGTCTATTAATTAAGGTAGACCTGGTGAGAGTCAATGTTTGTTCCAGAGGATAGGTAGAGTCAAATCCAGCTACTTGCGATCCTTCTAACTAATTGTGACCTGGATTGTTCACTGTTAGAAACAGGATACTGGGTCTGATGGACCTTTGGCCTGCCCCAGTATGGCAATTCTTATGTACCATTGGACAAGAATGATAGATGCATTGAGAAAACCATTATATCATGCAGTAAGCTCTCATCTAAAGAAAACAAGTATCATTAAGTTTTAGAATTATTTGCCTCATTTACAGGTCAAGCTGCTTAGGCCTGTCTGTTTAGTTCAAGCAGCATGGATCATAGGCCTTCGCCTACCACAAAAGGATATATTAAAAGCAGATGGCATAGCTGGGTTTAAAAATGGTTTGGACAGGTTCTTGGAGGAAAAGGATCTAACTACTTTTGGGATCTTTCCAGGTGCTTGTGACCTGGATTGGCCACCATTGGAAACAGGATATTGGGCTTGATGAACCTTTGAGCTGACACAGTATGGCTTTTCTTATGTTCTTACATCTAAAGAAGCACTCACACTCACAAGTATCGAATACACAGAGCGAGGTGACAACCCACCAAGTTGAACTGTATACTGACAGACTGCGAGCACACTGGCTCTCTGTACAATTTTATCTTGAAGTGACTGTTCACTTTTTTGTGATGATCCACAATTAGGCATTTGTGGAAATCACTTGAGAATATTGTCATATGTTACCCCCCTGATGAAGTCACATGCCAAAACTCGGCTGTGTAGGGTGAAACAATAAAAAAGGACAATAAAATTGGGATCGGTATACAATTCGCCTTGGTGGGTTGTCTTATTTTTCACCCCGCTCTTGCACTGTGTATTTTCTTTGTTTTATGCACATAAAGAAACATTTTAGATAGCAGGGCTGTACCAAGCCATAATTGTGCCCCGTGCTATTTACTCTTCTGGCGCAAACCCCCCCCCCCCTGCTGATTGCCTGCCCCCGCTTGCCCCCTCGCCCCGCATTGCCCTGCTGCTGCTGCCACTTTTTTGTTTTCTCAGAGGCGGTGGCAGCAGCAGCAGCAGCAGCACTGAGGCAGACCCACGTTTGTAGGCTGGTCAGGTCCCTCCTTCTCTTCGCTGATGTAAGTCGCTTCAGAGGAGTGAGGGACCAGGCCAGCCATTCAAGCGTGGAGTTTTAAAGACTTGCTTTTGA
This sequence comes from Ichthyophis bannanicus, assembly GCA_033557465.1. Taxonomy (NCBI): domain Eukaryota; kingdom Metazoa; phylum Chordata; class Amphibia; order Gymnophiona; family Ichthyophiidae; genus Ichthyophis; species Ichthyophis bannanicus. The sequence continues at coordinate 135,746,048 of CM066036.1, read as the reverse complement.
ATGACTGGCCTAGTCCTTCCCTCCTCTTATGTGACCTACATCAGAAAAGGGAACAAGGGACCCGACCTGCCTTCAAATGTGGGTCTGCCTCACTGCTGCTGCTGCCGCCGCCAACTCCAAGAAAACAAAAAGGTGGCGGCAGGGCAATGCGAGGGGAGAGGGCAGGCCAGGGCCGGCAGCCCAACTTGTGCCCCTAATCATTTTGCACCCTGGGCAGCTGTACCACTTGCACAAGACTAGGTACAGTGCTGATAGATATCTCATCTGTGATCTCCATGTACTATCTATGTTGCAATATATACGATGCTAGTAGTATTTTAGAAAAGGCTCTGCTAAACATAGAGCCTGTTCTAAAATAGTGCAGGAGTACACTGTAAGTGAATTTGCCCTTGGGAGAACCCATTTTATAAATCTAAATTTGGGAAAAAATAACAGGGGAAACTTGGCAACATACACGTGTAGAAGCCGGAACTTAGACATGTATGTCAGCCATTTTGCACACCTACATGTATAAATGCTGCCAATAAACTACAGATGCTATTATCTTTATCTATCCTCCTTTATCTGTCCTCCTGTTGTTGTTTATTTCCTTCTTCAAATTGAAGTTAAACTACTTAACCCCTCCTGTAAAGGGCTGGCAAAAACGAGTACTTTTTAAAAACCTATACATGTCTGGGAGCGGGTATAAATTCCCAGTGGACCATTGCAGTCATATACTTGTATTCCCTATATAAAGTGGGGAATAGACGTGTAGATTTTTGACCTGACCAGGCTACTTTCTAACCACACTGCCAACACATTGCCTTGAAATTTCTACATAGTAGGAACATCCATGTGTAAATTCAGTCCTTTCTAAGGGGCATGTTTATTAAATTGTGCTAACCACTCCCGTGAGGTTCAGCAGACAGAAAGCATGCCATGCTAAAAGTTAGTGTGAGACCCTGCATGGAAAATCCTGTGCTAGAAGGTTAGTGTGGAGATAGAGAGACCGCGGGTTGAGAGAGGAAAGTGGGTGTTGACAGCTCATTACGGTTAGCATTGGTGCAATGGGTGCATGCTAACTGTGATTGTTGCCATAAGCATGCATGCACTTAAACATGACCTCAATGGGTGATGCTAGATGCACCCGCGTGCCAGCTTATCACAGTGCAATGCAGGTGACAGATGCCTGAAGATGGCATGGGCCTCTGTGCAGATTTTATGGCCTGAACATATGCTAGCAGTGCGTTCTTTAGTAACATGTCCCTAAAATTGACATTTCCATGTGGATGCCATTTCCATAAGTAAATGCCTGATTTACCACACAGAAACAGCAAATAAGGCTTCTGAAATAATGCATAGAATTATGTCCTTGTAGTTTCCAGGTTTATACTAACTGCAGATGTAACAAATTTCTTTGGCACATATAATTGCTGGTCTTTGATGGAATCTAACATGCATTCAAATTATCACAGGGACTATTAAGTGCAAGAAAGGAGAACAGAAATCTTAAAACCATGTGAAAAAAATGGTTCTAAATTACTTTCTGATCAACATTACTGTAGTGAATTAGGTTAACAATTTCCTCATTAGGCCTGATGGTAAATATCTGAAATTGCTTTCACAGGCAGTTTTAGATTAAAGAAATTTCCTGATCCTAGGCTTGGTTTTCTACACTGTTAAGATATATATATATTTCTAAAACCAGTGTAGAGGTAATACAGTTGTGGGAAAAAACCTTATCTTTTTAGCATATGATAAAGGTGTGGTTTTTTTTAATTTAGCTGTTGCTTAATAGAATGAAGTAAAGCCATTGTATTTCAGCAGTATAGCTGTCTTGCACTTCTACTCAATTTGAATGCATAAAATACAGAAAGCATCTTGCAGGGACCTGATTTGAATATTGGCTAATGGGGGTGAGACAACTGAGACAAATACTGTATGCTTGCTGAGAGAGGGCTGGGATTTGGAAAGATGCTATGGAGAGAAATTAAAACGCTGGAAATTTATTATAGATAGGAGTACAAGTAGATTTAGATTCTTCATGGTACTGTAATGCATAGATTCTGCTTCCAACCCCATCCCCTCACAAAAGATGTTCTGTGACCTTTGCTTCAAAAATGTGATACTAATTACATCAACTGATTAGTCACCAAAATAGTTAATTCAGTTTTCAAATTGTGGACAACAACTTATCAAAGCAAAGATAATTCTGCAGTGGTGCATGGTAGGTCTGATCCTTTCACTTTGCCTTTGTCATGCAATCACCTCAGTATTGTTGAGTAAGTCTATGAGGACTTAGACTAATGAGGCCAGATGCTAGGGCAATAGTCTGGCTAATCTTTTTAGCTATATATGGGGCAAGTGCAAGCACATTAGGCATCCTAGGTGAATCTTTTAGCCTTGCACCACACCAATTAACTTACAGGGTTCCCCTTGAGATTTTGCATGAAGGAGTGGCCTAATGATTAGGGCTGCAGCCTGGTGATCAGAGACACCAGGGTTTGAATCCCACTGGTGCCCCTTGTGGCCTTGGCCAAGTTACTTAGCCCTTCATTGTCTCAGATACAAATTTAGAGTGTAAGTCCTCTAGGGACAGGGAAATATTTGCATGCTTGAATGTAACTCACTTTGAACTACCACTAGAAAGGTATGAGCTAAATACTAATAAATAGATACAATAAACTCATCCCAACCACTGCCCCTCCCCCACGTATGTGGGCATCAAAACTGATTTGGGGTATAGACTGTAAAAAAACAAAAACAAATACACGCGCTTGCAAATTAAAAGACATTCATATTGCAGTTGTGAGGTTCTGCTACCAGTCTGCAGGTGGCACTGGTTGTGGGAGTAATTCATCTAGCTGGTGTGGTTGCTCCTACCCACTCTATTCCCTCTACTTCCTCTTGGTGGCCATCTTGTTCCTGTTGCAGATATGTATAAGAAATAAGAACATAAGATTTGTCATAGTGGGTCAGACCAATGGTCCATCAAACCCAGTATCCTCTTTTCAACAGTATCCAATCCAGGTTACAAGTGCCTGGCAGGATCCCAAAAGGTAGACAGATTCCATTCTGCTTATTCAGGGATAAGGCCTGGCAATCTACGTCTAGACACACTGTTGAGAAAATCCAGGAGATGCTGGGTCACCAGGAGTCAGCACTGACTTGAAGGCACACATTGCCCTCAGGGATAAGCAGTGAATTTCTTCCAGTCAATTTTAATAATGGTTTATGACTTTTCCTCCAGAAACGTATCCAAACTTTTTTTTAAAACTAGCAACATTAACAGCTTTTACTACATCCTCTGCCAAAGCATTCTAGAACTTAATTATGCATTGAGTGAAAAAATATTTTCTCTGATTAGTCTTAAATGTAACTTTGTAACTTCATTGCATACACTCTGGTCTTTAGTCTCCTTGAAGAGGTAAATGACCAATTCATGTTTACTTGTTCTATTCTGCTTGATATTTATAGACTTCTATTACATCTCCCTTCAGCCATCCCTTCTCCAAGTTGAAGAGCTCTAACTTTTTAAAGCCTTTTCTTGTGAGGGCATCCTTCCATACCATCTAGTCTTGAAGGACTAGAAAGGGGGGCTGTTACTTCTGGAGAGAAATCTGAAATTGTGAGTATATACTTCTGGGAATTTTTCTGAAAGGAATTTTTTTTCTTTTAATGCTAATTAATCTGTGAACCCACTATTTTTTGTTAAATCAGTCAGGGACTAGTAGCAACAGTTTAAGATTCAATTTAAAACACAGAAGAGAACTTTCTGGTTACCTATCATACCCAGTAGGGAGCTGTAGTTTAAATTTCATAGTCACTCAGGGCCTAGCATCAGCAAAGTACTTTTAGTTTCAAATTAAAACACAGAAGAGAGCTTTCTGGTTAAATTTAGAATCCAGCAGAGAGCTTGTAGTTTAAATTTCATAATAGGTTAGAGCCTAGCAGCAGCAAAGAGCTATAATTTAAATCAAATCAGAATATAGCTTAGCACAAAAGGCAAAACAAGGTCAATTCTCCTTGAGCAGCATATAAAGTCTTCTAGAGACCTTTACAAAGAGGCCTTCTACCTAGTGGGCAAGCGACCTGTGAAGCTTTTTCAATAGGTGTTAACACCAGCTGGCAGTTCAAAAGGCCATTTTGAAAGACTCCTTCTATCCAAGCAAGGACTGTTAATTACCTAAGAAGTAGGTCACTGCTTACATCAGCAGCACAAGCATAAATAGCTCAACCAGAGCTCTGTGACCCTCAGTCTTGAAGGACTAGAAAGGGGGGCTGTTACTTCTGGAGAGAAATCTGAAATTGTGAGTATATACTTCTGGGAATTTTTCTGAAAGGAATTTTTTTTTCTTTTAAAGCTAATTAATCTGTGAACCCACTATTTTTTGTTAAATCAGTCAGGGACTAGTAGCAACAGTTTAAGATTCAATTTAAAACACAGAAGAGAACTTTCTGGTTACCTTTCATACCCAGTAGGGAGCTGTAGTTTAAATTTCATAGTCACTCAGGGCCTAGCATCAGCAAAGTACTTTTAGTTTCAAATTAAAACACAGAAGAGAGCTTTCTGGTTAAATTTAGAATCCAGCAGAGAGCTTGTAGTTTAAATTTCATAATAGGTTAGAGCCTAGCAGCAGCAAAGAGCTATAATTTAAATCAAATCAGAATATAGCTTACCTCAGCATCACAGGACAGGGTACTGTGTAGCAGCCCTTTTTTTAATAAGTGTTATATCCCTCCCTCCCTCCCCACACCCACCCTTCCCTGGGATAATCACAGCTTTATAGGTACTTGCACAACTTAAAAGACAGGAGGTGCTCTCAGGTGAACCTCATTACCCAAATCAGTCATACACTAAGGACCTGAGATTAATTAAGCTTCAGGTGAACAAGGTATATTAAACTTCTTAGGTACAGTTTTAGTGGTATAAATATCCATAGCACCCTTTAGTACATAAAGAACTTAAAGATCTAAACACAAACTTAAAACTAAGATGCAGACAGCAGTCCAGCAGCGGGATGTGGGCTTTCCAGTCTTTTGCATTGAGTGTCACATGTATGATTTTCTCCCAGCTGGTGAGAGGTCTTACGTGTGCACTAGGTGCAAGGAACTCTCTGCTCTCAGGGAACAAGTCCGTTCTCTAGAGGCTAGAGTAGCAGATTTGGAAAACATAAGACAGACAGAGAGGTACATAGATGAGACCTACAGGGATATAGTCCTGAAGTCCCACCTCCAGTCTGGCAGCATTCCTGTTGCCATGGAGGAGAGAGGTCACGTGACAGGAGAGCATCACCCTGGTGTGGCAGGAAGTGATCCTGTAACTAGGACCTGTCCTCCAGGTGATGTAAACCCCTCTCACACCGAGGAGGTTTCTCCAGGGCCAAGTGCCCATGAGGGAAGGGTTAGGACAGCAGTTATAGTTGGTGATTCGATCATTAGGCATGTAGATAGCTGGGTGGCTGGTGGACGTGAGGATCGCCTGGTAACATGCCTGCCTGGTGCGAAGGTAGCGGACCTCGCACGCCACCTAGATAAGGTCTTAGATAGTGCTGGGGAGGAGTCTGCTGTCTTGGTACATGTCGGTACCAATGACATAGGAAAATGTGGTAGGGAGGTTCTGGAAGCTAAATTTAGGCTTTTAGGTAGGAAGTTGAAATCCAGAACTTCCAGGGTAGCGTTCTCCGAAATGCTTCCCGTTCCACGCGCAGGACCCAAAAGGCAGGCAGAGCTCCGGAGTCTCAATGCGTGGATGAGACAATGGTGCAGAGATGAGGGGTTCGGATTTATTAGGAACTGGGGAACATTCTGGGGAAAGGAGGGGCTCTTCCGAAGGGATGGGCTTCACCTTAACCGGGATGGAACCAGGCGGCTGGCATTAACCTTTAAAAAGGAAATAGAGCAGCTTTTAAACTAGATAATAGGGGAAAGCCGATAGTCGCCCAAGAGCGCATGGTTCGGAAGAATGTATCCTTCAAGGATACTACAAAAAGCAGAGAGGTTCCAAAAAAGAGTAAAGTAGCCCAAATGCCCTCGAGTATGGAGCAGACAGAGCTTAAAGATCCCAAATTACCCACGTCTACCAATAGCCAAATTAATATGAATAAAATACAGTCTCTAAAATGCTTGTATGCAAATGCTAGAAGTCTACAAAACAAGATGGGAGAGTTAGAATATATAGCACTAAACGAGAGGTTAGATATGATTGGAATATAAACATGGTGGAAGGAGGACAACCAGTGGGACACTGTGATACCTGGGTACAAACTATATCGTAATGATAGAGCTGATCAAATTGGTGGAGGGGTTGCGCTCTATGTTAGAGAGGGCATTGAGTCAGAAAGGATTAAAGTTTTGCAAGAAACAAAATTTGCTGTAGAATCTCTATGGATTGAAATTCCATGTAAAAAGGGGAAGGCGATGGCAGTGGGGGTGTACTATCGTCCGCCTGGCCAGAATGAACAAATGGATGATGAAATGCTCAAAGAAATCAAGGAAGCTAGCAAAAGTTACAGTGCAGTAATAATACTGGGTGATTTCAATTACCCCGGCATCGACTGGGTCAGTGTCACAACAGGACATGCTAGGGAGATAAAGTTCCTAGATGAAATAAATGACTGCTTCTTGGAGCAGCTAGTTCATGAACCGACCAGAGGGGAAGCAATATTAGACCTAGTCCTTAGTGGAACACCAGATGTAGTGCAAGAGATAAGGGTGTTGGGGCCACTTGGCAATAGTGATCATAGCATGATCACCTTTGATTTAATTAGTGGAGGAGGAAATCCACAGTACTACCCTTTAACTTTCGAAAAGGAGACTATGATAAAATGAGGAAAACAGTTAAGAAAAAACTAAAAGGAGCAGTTGCAAAGGTTAAAGACGTACATCAAGCTTGGGTGTTGTTGAAAAATACTATCTTGGAAGCCCAGACCAGCTGTATTCCACGCTTTAAGAAAAGTGGAAGGAAGTCCAAAAAACTGCCAGCATGGTTTAAAGGTGAGGTCAGAGAGACTGTTGCCAAAAAAGCATCTTTCAGGAAATGGAAAAAAGAGCCAAACGTTGAAACCTGGAAACAGCACAAGCACTGGCAAGTCAAATGCAAGGCATTGATAAGGCAGGCAAAGAGAGAATTTGAGAAGAAGCTTGCTGCGGAAGCAAAAACGCGAAATAAAGACCTTTTCAAGTACATTCGTAGCAAAAAACCTGTGAGAGAGTCAGTTGGTCCATTAGATGATAAAGGGGTTAAAGGAGCACTAAGAGGCGACAAGGCGATAGCGGAGAGACTGAATGAATTCTTTGCTTCGGTCTTTACTGAGGAAGATGTAGGGATGTTACCCATGACTGAAGTGGTATTTAAAGGTGTGGAAGAATTGAAGGAAATATCGATACATCGGGAAGATGTCTTACAACTATTAGATAAACTGAAGAGTAGCAAATCACCTGGGCCGTGGGTGTTGAAAGAACTGAAATTTGAGATTGCAGACCTGCTATCAGTAATCTGTGAACTATCATTAAAATCATCTCTAATACCTGAGGATTGGAGGATCGCCAAAGTAACACCAATTTTTAAAAAGGGTTCGAGGGGTGATCCGGGAAACTACAGACCGGTGAGCCTGACATCAGTACCGGGGAAAAATGGTAGAAACCATCATAAAGAATAAAATTACTCAGCATGTAGATAGTCACGACCTAATGGGAGACAGCCAACATGGCTTTAGACAAGGAAGATCTTGTCTTACTAATCTGTTATGTTTTTTTGAAGGAGTGAATAAACAGGTGGACAAAGGTGAGTCGGTTGATATTGTGTATCTGGACTTTCAGAAAGCCTTTGACAAGGTCCCTCATGAGAGACTTTTGGCAAAACTAAAGAGTCATGGGATAGGAGGCAGTGTACTATTGTGGATCAGGAACTGGTTAAAAGATAGAAAGCAGAGGGTAGGGCTAAATGGCCAATTTTCCCAATGGAGAAAGGTGAATAGTGGTGTACCCCAGGGATCTGTGCTGGGTCCGCTGCTTTTTGACATATTCATAAATGACCTGGAAAGTGGAATAACGAGTGAGGTTATCAGATTTGCAGATGACACAAAACTATTTAAAGTTGTTAAAACCCAGGAGGATTGTGGAAAATTGCAAGAGGATCTTGATAAATTGGAAGACTGGGCATCAAAATGGCAGATGAAATTTAATGTGGAGAAGTGCAAGGTTATGCACCTAGGGAAGAACAACCCAAACTATGGTTACACGATGCAAGGTTCCACATTAGGAACCACCACCCAGGAAAAAGATTTAGGCGTCATTGTGGATACCACGTTAAAACCCTCGGCCCAGTGTGCAGCGGCGGCCAAGAGAGCAAATAGAATGCTAGGTATGATAAGGAAAGGAATGGAAAATAAAACAAAAGATATTATAATGCCTCTATATCGTTCCATGGTGAGACCGCACCTTGAATATTGTGTGCAATTCTGGTCGCCGTATCTTAAAAAGGATATAGCGATTTTAGAAAAGGTTCAGAGAAGAGCCACCAAAATGGTAAAGGGGATGGAAGGCTACTCCTATGAAGAAAGGCTAAAAAGGTTGGGGCTCTTTAACCTGGAAAAGAGACGGCTGAGGGGAGATATGATAGAAGTCTATAAATTAATGAACGGAGTGGAACGGGTAAACGTAGATCGATTGTTTACCTTATCAGACTATAGAAAGACTAGGGGACATGCAATGAAGCTACAGGGTAAACTATTTAAGACTAATAAAAGAAAATATTTTTTCACTCAACGTGTAATCAAACTCTGGAATTTGTTACTGGAGGATGTAGTAAAGGCTGTTAGTGTAGCTGGGTTTAAAAAAGGTTTGGACAAGTTCCTGGAGGAAAGGTCCATAAACCATTATTAATAAGGGACCCAGGATATCAATGCTTGAACCAATACAAGCATTGTGGAACCTGTGTCCCTTGGGGAAACTGCTAGGTACGTATGACCTAGATTGGCCACTGTTGGAAACAGAATACTGGGCTTGATGGACCTTGGTCTGACCCAGTATGGCATATCTTATGTTCTTATGTTCTTATGTTCTTATCATTTTGCTCACCCTTCTCTGAACATTTTCCAGTTCTGTTATATCTTTTTTTTAGATGTGGCGACCAGAACTGCATGTAGTACTCTAAAGGGTATGTTTACTAAACTGCGTTAGTGCGATTCACATTAGGAGCCGTGGTAGAGACAGAAACCCCAAATAAGGACATGGGCGGTACATCGTTTCCGAGAACGCGCCGAGAACGCGCGTTACAAGGCGCCATAAATGAACGAGCACTACAGGGCACGTTACCGCGCGTTAATCTTAAGAAGGCACGCAGGCATACAAGCCCAGCAACAGAGCTGTAGCACAATGGTTACAACACTGACTGATGGTACAGGGGTCATGGGTTTGATTCCCCAGTGGGCCTAATGTATAAGGCTGGCTGAGGCAACACCCTTTACATTTAAGTAGCGATTGTTGAGGCTTGTGACGTGTATTTTAATTAGTGCTGCCAGCAAACACACCCTCACGGTGGCATAACCTAAGGTGCCGCATAAGGCACCCCATAACGCACTCCATAGGGCACATTATAAAGTGTACTGTTCACCAAGGCCTCCTATAATGTCCCCTATAGGACACCTTATAAGGATGTGAACAAAGCCCTGGCTGGCTGCAGGACTGCATGTCACCACACAAACTGTCTGCTGTGGTTACCAGGATAGGGGTAACCCACCCGTACCCATGATGCACTGCACATGCAAATCAGCAGTCGAGAGATGGGCACAAGATCAGGTATGCACCCCCACAGCACCTCGGCCTTGTAGGGGGAACAGACCGTGTGTGGCACTGCCACAGAGTAGCCACAGACAGTCACATTGTGCTGGTACAGTGCCCCACCCTGAGGTTGAGGTGGGGCGCCCAGCACCAGGTCCACAGCACCTTTCATGGCTGAAATACGCTATGCTGCAGGTCCCCATCAGTGTGTGATAGGTAGTTCAGTTAGACACAACTAGGATACATCTGTGTCCTGCTGTATGTCTCGGTCATGTCTAGTCCCTATGGGCGATGCTGCACCCAGAATAGTGCATATCCTGTGTTGGTGCCATCGTTACCTGCTGTAGGTGAAGGGGGGGGGTGTATGGACCCATAGGCAGATTATGTACCACCACACAACCCACCCTCTGGGGCTCAGGGTGGGAAACAGGATCACCCACCAATAGATCCACAGTCTACAACCCTGCAATGGCAGCAGTAGAGGAGACCAGCAACCCCAGTCCTGCTGGGGAACAGACAGAGCGGTACATATCCATAACGCAATAGCAGACAGACGGCAGGCCTGGAAATGCTCAGCTGCCCCCCACCATTATCTGACATTCTCCAGCAGCAAGCCTCCAGCCGCTGCACCCTGCAAGGTGTTCCAGCAAGACACATACTAGCTGAAGACAGTCCGCCAGCTAGTCCATAGTGCATGGTCCTGGAGGAGATGCATGTACCTAGAACGGGGATGCCAGCATACACACCAAGCAGATAAGTCAGTGTTTGGCCCCAAAAGGAAGCCCATAAATATCACATAAGAGAAATGCTACATAGCACTATGGGGGAACCTAGCCATGCCATGGTCACTGCTCAGTCAGGGTGAGAGTGACCTCCCAGCAGGATGTGCTATGGCCACCCTGTCCGTGCAGGTGGTGGCCAGGCACTACAATGTCCGAGCCATTGCCCTATGCCGTTTGCAGATGCATCCAGGCCAGGCCACCCTATCCAGGCTATTCCCACAGTACCTTGCTCCTCATTATGCACATTGGCAGGCCAATACTGGCAACAGTGCTAGCAGTGTGGGCTGTGGAGGGTGTTGGCAGCCACCACACACTGGATAGACAGACACACACTCCCCACACCTATGCCAGCATTGTGCAACTATAGAGGTGTTGGGCAGCCCAGGCCACCACACCAGTCCTGGGCACAGTGCAGGCATGGTTATGGTACGCAATACTGTAGGAGTCACTCCCCAGGTTGGTAGACACTGTCAGACACAAGATCTGTAGCACACTCCACAGACATCAGAAAGGTTGCTATGATGCAGCTCACTCAGAAAAGTGTACTTAACCTAGGAATTGCTATCTGCCAGTACTCATAGCAACCTTTTGATAGATGTGTACCATATTCCCCGGTTTAGGGTGGCATTACTAAGGTATGCAAGTGCTAGTATTGGGAGATGCACGCAGAGCCCAAAGTCCTGCCTCTCCAGGAGGCTTTGGATAATGGGGCCTGTGGGTGTGGGTGTGTCTGCCACTGTTGGCTGCTGCTTTACGGCAGAGGTTCCCAACTCCAGTCCTGCGGTGCAAAACACTGTTCGGGTTTTCATGCTGTCCCTCATGAATATGCATGAGATACATCTGCATACCATGGGGTGGCGCATAGAAATGCAGCACAGGCATCTTTATCAGAGGCAGCATGGAACCGGAATGGTGTTTGGCCCTCCAGGACTGCATTTGGGAGGCTCTGCTCTAGGTAATGTGCATGTTTATGGTGTCTGTGCTCTGTAGGGTAAAATGTAGGTGTCTTGGGCATGTTTACATCATCTGCAATAACGGTGCTGTCTGTATTAACACGTTGTAGTAGTGGGTAAAATATGGGGACTGGGTTGGCAGGAACCACAGCTGGGACTTGAACCTGTGACCCTCTGCTTCTGAATACACTGGTTTTGTGCACTGCACCACCTTGTTGTCACAGAGTCAGTACATTCCTTGGTGATACCATGACTGTTCATCAGACAGGGCCCGTCTGTTGCAGTACACGGCACCCACCTACACAGGGCTAGGCCACGGTTTGCTCTGGGCAGCTGCCACTGCCCCCTCCACCACCAGTATCCCTCAGCCACCATGCTGACATGCCCTTCTGCTGGTGGTACTGGTGGTGCGCAGTCTCAGTCCATCCAGTGTGCAGGTAGGCGGCTGCCTATGGTGCGGGTTCTGGGGTAGGGGTGCCTGCATAGGTGTCCACGCTTCCCCCCAGCACCGCCTGCCAATGTTCCATGCCCTTGGGGGTAGCTGCTGGGTACTATCCCCTGTGACACTGTGGGAAACACAGTCGTGCCCATGTTGGGCCTTCATCAGTTGCTGTCTGGCTGCTCTGCTGCTTCAGCATTCGTATGGGCCACCTAGGCATCGCCCTAGACCGCACTGTGGCCCAGCTGCACCACAGCATGTGCCACCTGCGGCCCTCTGTATCCCCTTCTCCGGCATCTGTCCAGTTGCCGTTCTGACATGCCCGCCCTGATGTTGCGGGACATGTTCATGCCATAGGAACCCTGTCCGATGGTGGGGAAAACCCTGAGCAGCGCTATTTCACTGTGGGCTCATTCACCTTGTATGGGGACGGATTATAGACCCTGCCAAGATTTATATCTGTTCTATGGAGCTTACTCGGGGGAGGGGGGTGGGGTTGATGTTTCTCATTGATACCACTATTGGCCAGCTTGGTTATGGTTTTTTTCCAGTTTGTTGGGGTCATTTTCAGTGTTTATGTGCCCTTTTGTTCTGTGCACATGTATCACACTTATCACTTGTTTTGGGTTTCCCTGCCTGGGCTGTACATTGCTGACACTGAAATGGTTTCTCTCCCCTGTAATGTGCATTGAACGGCAGGTTTTCATTCGCGTTGGAATTGAGCTCTTCAGATCAGCGCGTTAGTGTGAAGGGAGCCTCTCCCCGCCCACTCTCCGCCCATTGACCCCTTCTCTCCGCCCTCTCTCCACCTTCTGCGGTGTTTTACTGCGCCGCGGGAGTTTACGATCGTTAACTACGGTTAACACGCGTTATGTAACGTTAACGATCGTAAGCGCGTCATAACATGCGTTATGATGCGCTTACGATCGTTAACGTTACATAATGCGCGTTATGTACGATTACCGCAGTTTAGTAAACATACCCCTAAGTGTAGTCACACCATTGAGTAATAGAGAGGCATCGTGATATATATTGTTTTATTTTCCACTTCTTTCCTTAATTCCTAGCATTCTATTAGCTTTCTTTGCTGCCACTACACACTGAGCAGAGTATTTCAACATATTATCCACAATGACACCTAGATCACACCCAGCGCACTTGGCTCAAATCCCGTTTCCTTTCTGACTTTCTTCACTTCAAATTCATGCTTACTTCCTTCAAGTCTGCCAGTGCTCTTGCCAAGCAAAACTATTTCATCCCTTTGACTATCTGTCTTGCCTCTGACCCCTGCCATCTCTTTTCAACTCTCAACTTTCTTCTTAAGGCGCCTCCTCCTCCAATCCCTCCTTCTCTTTCTGCCCAAACCCTCTTCCCCCTCTTCAATAAAAACTTTTCCCTTCAACCTCTATCACCCTTTCATCCTTTTCTAAGATCTCCGATGAGGAAACCTCTCTTCTTCTTTTCTCCTTTAAACTCACTACCTGTTCCTCTGATCCTATCCCCACCCGTCTCCTTAGCTCCATCTCCTCCTCCGTCATCCCCTCTATCTCACTTCCCCTGCAGCCTTCAAGCACTGTCATGGTCCCATGCTAACTGTCAACGCGTGTCCAGACCCCTGCTGACACCTGGCGCCCTTTAGTAAATGGGCCCCTTAATGCTCCCTTGGTTAGACTTCCATTTCTGTGTTTTCGTAATAGATTTCTATTGAGACCAAGCTAAGATAAAGTCATTCTAAATCTGTTTAATACACCTACCAATGAATGATTTGCACAAGCTCTTTGTCTTCCAGTATGTTACCTATATACAGAATAAATGAACAATGAAGCTTTTTATTCTCAAAACTAATTTATTTGGCATGCCAAGCAATTAAACCGTAAAGCTTTCATTTGGCGTGGTGTATGACTTTATCATATTTTCTCACTAATGGAGAAATTTATGAAACAGTCAGGGTGTTCTTTTGTAAAATATAGTAAAGGCCTGATTTACTGAGGCCTAATTTTTCTTTTACCATTCAGCACCTAAGGGAAAAAGGTGCAATAAATCGGGCCCTTTGGTCTGACTTGATGATCATTTTGTTATCGGATTCCTTACTTTATATGAGCTGAGCGAAACCTGATTGCTTTTGTAATGGAACTACTGCTATCAAAAGGAAATCTCATTTTGTCTCCTGCTTACTTCAAAATAATCATCAAGCTTGATTAATGTTAAGTAAACTACAACACTGCATATGTATCCTTGATGGAAATATTCAGTGAAAAGGAGTTTTTGTACCTACTACTACTATTAATCATTTTATATAGTGCTACAAGGTGAATGCAGCGCTGTACAGACACATAAAAGACAGTCCCTACTCATCAGAACTTACAATTTCATCAAGACAGACAGTGCAATAGATGAGTACAAGGGTATAGTAGGGAAGAATAATGAGACAGACGGAGAACAAAGAATTAAGACCCAAAAGTGGCCTAAAGGAGGTGAGCCGTAAGCATGTATTTGAAAAGGGGGAGAGATGAAACCTGACGTAAAGATACAGGTAGTGGTTCCAGGCATAAGGAACAGGAAGATGAAAGTATCGAAGTCTTGAATTGGCTGTTGAAGGGCATAGAGAGAAGCAAGTCAGAGGAAGTGCGGAGTTCACAAGGAGGGGTGTAGGGAGAGAGAAAAGGTAGTGAGGAGCAATAGAATGAGTGTACTTATTGTACGCCACCAATGAAAGATCAAAGGGCAAGTGGCCCTTTAAAAGTGGTGTGCTCCATCGGGAGACCCAGAGCAGACCCAAGAGTCTTGGGGGTACACCAACTGAAAGAGGGATAGCAGTAGAGGAGGAACCACCAGAACAGACACTGAAGGAGCGATGAGAGAGATGAGAAGAGAACCAGGACAGTACAGAGCCCCTATAATAAAGTGAGGACAATGTATCAACAAGAAGATAGTCAATGGTGTCAAAAACAGCAGAAAGGTCAAGAAGAATGAGGACTGAGTAAAGGTCTTTGGAGTTAGCCAGGAACAAGTCACTGGAGACTTTAGCAAGGGCTGTTTCAGTAGGGTGTAAGGGACAAAAGCCAGAATGAAATGGATTGAGAAGAGAGAAAATTAAGGCAACGGCGGAGAACTACACATTCAAGAATTTTGGAATTGAAGGCAAAATTGGTGATGGGTCACTAAATTAGAAGGACAAGTAGGGTTAAGTGAAGGTTTCTTGAGGAGTGGTATGACCAGAGCATGCTCGAAGGCTGCAGGGAAAGTTGCAATAGAGAATGATAGGTTGAGAATATGTGTGATTGAAAGGATGACAGAGGAGGAGATGGAGTTAAGGAGATAGGTAGGGATAGGATCAGAGGAACAGGTAGTAAGTTTAGAGGAGGAAAGAAGATGAGGTTTCCTCTTCAGAGATCTTAGAAAAGGCAGAAAAGGTAACGGAGATTAAAGGGAAAAGTTGGTATTGAAGAGGAGGAAGAGGGGAGGAAGCTAATCTTGAGGGGAATTGGAGTGTAATCTTATGGATTTTGTTGTGGAAATAGCAAGGGTTTGGGCAGAAAGAGAAGGGTGTGTGTGTGTGGGGGGGGGGGGGTGAGAGTAGAAATGAGATGAAAATGTCACAGGCAAGAGAGTTAGTTAAATGAACATATAGTTTTGCTTGGCGAGTACTATGGCAGATTGGAAGGAAGTAAGCATGAATTTGAAATGAAGAAAGTCAGAAAGGGAGCAGGATTTGAGCTAAATATGCTCAGCTAAACAGGCACAGGAGTGAAGGTAGCAGGTAGTTGAAAACAGCCAGGGCTGAGGTATAGTTCACCTCACAGGACATAGGATAGGGGGAGCAAGAGAATCCAGAGCAGAGGAGAGAGCAGTATTATAGGAAACTACAACCTCATCAACCAAGTTAGAAGACAAAGTGGAGGAGAGAGATAATGAGACAATAGTGGAGAGAGATAATGGATTGATAGCATGAAGATTCCTAAAAAGGTAGAAGGAGATTGGGAAAGATGGAGGTGGGGAGTGATGAAGAGTGAAGCTAGCCAGGTGATGGTCAGATAAGGGAAAAGCTGAGATGCGGAAATTAGAGGGCAAACAATTAGAGAAGAAAACATGGTCAACACAATTGCCATGCTGATGAGTGAGAGCAAAGCTGAAGATCAAATGAGGAGGTAAGGGAAAGGAGATTGGAAGCATAGGGGTCAGAAGGGTTATCAACATGAATGTTAAAGTCACCAAGAATAAGGGAAGGGGAAGAAGAATCGAGAAATAAGGAAAGCCATGAGTCAAAGTTAGAAAGGAAGGTTGAAGTGGACTTGTCAGGTGGTCTATAGATAGCAGCTATCTGGAGAGGTAAGGGATTAAAAAGGTGGATGGAGTGGACTTCGAAGGAGGAAAAGGAGGGAGACTGTGGTAGAAAGAGGGGTTGAAATTGGCAGGCAGGAGAAAGCAGAAACCCCACAGCACCCCCGTGGTCAGTGGCATGAGGAGTGTGCAAGAATGATAGCCACTGTAAAGAGAGGGCAGCAGTGTCATCAGGGAGGAGCCAGGTTTCAGCATGAGATAGAAGTTGAAGAGAGTTAGAAATGAAGAGATCATGGGTAAAGGGGAGTTTATTAGCTATGGAATGAGCATTTCATAAGAGACAAGAAAAGGGGAGAGAGGAGGGAGAAAGGAGAGGAAAATGGATGAGATTAGAGCAGTTGAGTGAGGAGCAGCAGTGAGAGAAAAGTCTTGGGTGGGCCAGGGTTAGGATTAATGTCACCAGATGAAAGGAGAAGAGTGTAATGCACAGAGGAGATAAACCATCCTGGTTTTCGCTGTTCTAAGAGAGAAGGGAGAGGGATGATTGCGAGGAAGAAAAAGGTGAAGTTCAAGAGAGGAGGAAAGGGAGGAAGACAAGATAGGAGGAGAAATGGGAAAGGTAGAGAGAGGGTGATAAGGAGAAGATGATTTGAGTTGAAGTTGAGAGGAGAGAAGGTTAGGGTGTGTCAGAAAAAGTGGTATGGAGCCATAGGAAAGTCCAATCTAAGATGAAACTGAAGTGCTGGTGAAGACACCTTTTGTTCAGGTTACTGAAATCAAACTGGAATGTGTCCTTAAACTCATTCTGTGTGTTTTTTGTATTTGGAGATAGTGTTAGCTGAGTTGAAATTAAAGAAAGAGATACGGGTGGGCTATAGGTGTGGATGTAATGTCACGGACTAAACAGCTATAATTTTTTACAGAAAAATTAAAAAAAAAAAAAAGAAACAAACAAACCCAGGAATGGGTTACTTTAAAAGAAATGCCAGTGGCAAAAGGACAATAAATTTGGATTCTTTGGAATACTGATCTTTTACTTAAACTATGTCTAGGAAAGGATGAGTCAAAGACTGTGCTTTCACGAGGATGAATGATATGCCCAGTTGAAACTTTCATTGACTGCTAGCATTAAACAGCCTGATCTCTGCTGGCTACAGCATTTAGATAAATCTGGATATTCAGTACTGGTATTCTGCAGATATTCAGTGCAGCCACAATCTGAACAGCAAGTGGTTGTGCTAGCCAGAGAGTGTCCGTATTCAGTCTGCTATCCAACTAGCTCTCTGGATGACTTAGGATAGAGGTCTGAATATTGTTGCTATATGGATCATGCCCAGGACTGCTCAAGCTCCGTCCACATGGAATACAGATAGCACCAGGGTGATCGATAATGATTATCAGCCGCGTTCTCTGGATAGTGCTACTGAAAATCTCTGGATAGACCCGGCCAGCAGCATATTTCAATGATCAGAGTCAAGGTGTTTTCAGTGTCCTTCCCTTCTTTTGGGGTGTATCTTTACTTGGAGCAATGACTTCAAATACATTCATTTTGCAACTTTACTATCGGTGGTGATGATATTTTATATTTTCCTTAGTTTAACATTTGCTTTGACTTCTTTTTCTTTTAGAAAAATAAATAACATTGAAATCTGTTTCCCTATCATTTTTATCTTTCAGTCAGTATACTGTATTATGTTTAATTCCATCACCGACTACCCAATTTGGAGGTAACTTAATTATGGATAGAAACATGATGGCAGAAAAAGACCACATGGCCTATCTTGTCTGCCCTTCCATATCAACTACTATAGTCCCTTTTTTTCCTTTTGAGATCTTCTGTGTTGGTCCCAGGCTTTCTTGAATTCAGATATTGTCCTTGTTTCTACTAGTTCCACTGGGAGACTATTTCATGCATCTACCACTCTTTCCGTAAAGAAATATTTCTTCATGTTTCTCCTTTGTCTATCCCCTTTCATCCTCATCCAACGTCCCCTCATTGCAGAGCTTACTTTCAATTGGAAGAGGCTGTCCTCCTATGCATACATATTGGGATTTTTAAGTCTGCCACCATATGGTTAATAACGAAGATCATTGACAATTTTGGTAGCCACTCTCTGCACCGACTCCATCCTGTTTATCTTTTTGAATGTGTGGTCTCCAAAATTGCGCACAGAAGACTTATGAGAAGAGACTTGAAGACCTAAATATGTACACTCTGGAGGACAGGAGGGACAGCGGAGATATGATTCAGACCTTTAAATACTTAAGAGTATTAATGAATGAACAAACAAACCTCTTCCAAAGATGGAAGCTGTAAAACTAGAGGGCATAACATGTAGCTGCAAGTGGGTAAAATGAAAGACAATGTCAGGAAATACTTTTTCACTGAAAGGGTGGTGGAGACTTGGAATTTATTTATTTATTATAAATTCTTATATACCGCACTATTTAGAATCGGTGCGGTTTACATTGTAACAACATTTGCATTAGAACAAGATCTTTTGCTTACATTATAACAGGGATTGTACCTTGGAAATAACAGGGTAACTATTGTGATACAGTGGAGCCAATGGAGGTTAGTGGAAATACAGAACTCACCTCAAAATGGGCTAGGCAGAGAGATCCAGCATGGCTGAAAAGGGCTGAGCACCCGGTGCCATCAGCACAGGTAGGAAAGAAAGGGTTAGAACGGAACTTTCCTGTCTGCAACAGTGACGCAGTTAGAATCCAGGATTCTAATTACCAGCACCTGTTCCCAGGAGCAGACGTTACGTGCAGAGAGGGGAGGTACAAAGGGACCTGGTTAGAACCAGGAAGTCAGAACAGCCCTGAGAACAGCCCTGAGAACAGCTCTAAGGATAGCTCTAAGAACAGCGCTGAGAACAACTTCAGGAACAAGGCTGAGAGCAACTACGAGAGAAAGTCTGGGAGACAGAACAAATACCTGAGAGCAAGTAAGCAGGACTCTGCAGGGGAAGGTGACACTCCGATGCAGCTAGAGTTTCAGCAGCAATCAGGCAAGTCACGGAAGCAGAGAGGGTTCCAAAGCTCCAGGAGAAGTTTTAATCCCAGGGAAAGCATTGAAGGGCTGGGAGGTCCAAAAGCTCTCAGAGAAAGCTCCAGGCAATTACCAAGGAGCGTTAGAGAAGCGTACCACTGGCAAGACAGCCCCCAGGAGGATTTCCTGGAAGGCAGGAAGTGGAACACTAGCCCCGAGAGTTTTTACAAACCTCGGAGGAACTTGCTACACGAGGCTAGAACTTTGCCATGAGAGAAAAACCCCACAGCTGATGCCTGCAACCTAGATAAGGTAAAGAAGATAAAACCTTACATAGGGGAAGGAAGTGAAACTGGGTGTTTTTATAGTCCTTATTGGCAGCAAGGTTTTAACCTGGGAAAGGGTTCCAACTTCCAAGTGAGAGAGCCAAGAGAGACTGGCTATAAGAGAACTGATTACAGAAGAGGTTTTTACAATCCCGAGTTAGAGCAGTGCCTGGGAGAGGGGAAAGTTTACCCTCCCCCGACCAGTGAAGCTATCACTTGTTATATGAGTGAGCCTGGCTGCGTCAGCTGCCAGCCAAGTATAAACCAAGATACAAGCAGTAATAATTACATTGACCAGGAGCCAATGGATTGTACAATTTGTCTGAATGATGAAATAACCTCTTTGGGTTAGACCTCTCTGTGCAAGGAACAAGAGAGAAGAAATATGCTCAAGCTGTGTTTTGTTTAAGTTCTGCATTTTTGTATTCCAAGCATTGATATTCGCCGGGGAACGGGAATAAACCCCACTTTACTTTATCACCTTGACTGTCTGACTCTCTGTCTTAAAAAGAAGTAGCAACAAGGTGACTCAAAACACCCTAGGCGACTGCCTAGGGCACTCACTGAGTCTCTCCCTACGAGGCTTGGTGACAGGAATGGCGTAGTTGGCAGGATTTTTCAATCTGGAACAAGCCACCAGGACGTGCACAAGGCCCAGCTGAGGAGCAGAAGTTGTCACGCCCGGAAGGAAATCCAGAGGGAACCGGAGTGGACTACGGCGCACAAGTACCTTCTCAAAGCGAGACCCTCCACCTAGTCCAGGTAAAAGGTATATGGGCATAGGCTGGGGAGGATCCGGAGTGAGAAGGGGTGCTCTTTGAAAAAAAAGAAAAGAAAAGAGAATAATAAAAGTGAAAAGGGCAGAAAAAGTCCTTTGCCCAAGGATACCGCACTTGGTGTTTCTTGTGTTTGTGTTTTGCAGCAACAGCTAAGCGATGGATGCCCAGGAGGTGCTATGCTGGATGGGCGCCCAATTCGAAAAGCAGAGGGAGCTGGCTCAGCAGAGCCAAGAAC
Source organism: Ichthyophis bannanicus (assembly GCA_033557465.1). Taxonomy (NCBI): domain Eukaryota; kingdom Metazoa; phylum Chordata; class Amphibia; order Gymnophiona; family Ichthyophiidae; genus Ichthyophis; species Ichthyophis bannanicus. The sequence goes on along the minus strand of CM066036.1, from coordinate 135,725,493 downwards.
AGGCTCTGGCTGCTCTCCAGGCACAGCAAAAGCCCCTGGCAGACCTCGTGAAAACGCTACTAGAAGAACAACAAGAAAAGAAGACACCAGAAGGCTTCAGTGGGGTAGGCCCACCCCAGTGTGGGATATGGACATTTGGACATATGTCAGATGGAGACAATTTTGATGATTTTGTAGAATCATTCGAAAGAGTAGCTCTGCATGCACATTGGCCTAAGGAGCAGTGGGCAGTTAGACTCGCCGCCTCCCTAAAGGGAGAAGCTCAGGCAGCGTACCGAGCGATGCCTGCCGCATTGGCAACAGAGTACCTAGAAATTAAAAAAGCGGTACGAGATAGGCTAGGCTTAACACCAGCTGTGTACCGTAGAATGCTTAGATCCACAAGGTTACAAGAAGGCGAAACGCCAAAAGCACTGTGCCATAGGGTGCGCAGTTTAGCCCTAAAATGGCTAGAGCCTGAGGGTAAAACCGTGGATAGCTTAGTTGATCAAATTGTATTGGAGCAATATTGTGAGGCAGTGCCCTCAGATGTCAAAGCCTTTTTAACACTGCAAGACTGCACAACCTCCATACAAGCAGCGCAGCTTACTGAGCGGTTTTTAGAAGCCGAGCGGAATAAAAGAATGTCTAAAAGCGCTGACTGGAAGTTGGGCTGTACCAGTCCTGCAAGGTTAAAGGAGGGTTTGCCATTTGACACATATTGTACAAAGAAATGTTTGCTTAAAAGAAGTAATTCTAATGATGGTATAACATGCTTTAAATGTGGTAAAGTAGGGCATGTAAAAAGGTTTTGCCCAAATCGCATAGCCTTGGTAGCAGAGGGTAAGGAGCCTGTACCACAAGGATTCCGCCTGGATATAGAGGTGGAAGGGGTACCGGCCAAAGCCTTGCTAGACTCGGGGGCCGATCAAAGTATGGTCTCCCGGAAGTTTTGGGACAGCATACAGGCCAAAAATGATTTTCCCCCGAGTCAGCCAGAAGGTGTAGCTAAAATTAGATGCATTCATGGCTCATCCACATGTTATCCTTTGTTCAACCTAGTGATAAAAGGTTTAGGAACACAAAAGAAAACACTGATAGCCCTAGTACCAAAACTACCATTTGATGTGGTCTTAGGTAGGGATTGGCCCCCATTTGACAAAGGGCTAAAGGGAGGTCTGCATTCAGCGGAAGCCAAAACATCAGAAGGAGCCCAGAACCCTGAAAAAACTCCAAGGGAAAGGAAGGAGTCCAGGGAGGATTCCCACAGAGAACAGTTAAAAGAAAAGTCCCAGCCAGTAAACAAGGGGGGAGGGGAAGCCCTAGTGACTTTGGTACCCGGGCCCTTGTTTGGAAAACCCCCTAAGAAAACTCTTTGTCCCAAGCAACAGACAGAAGTACGTACACCCACTAAGGAGGGTTTCACTCTGAAATTTTGCAAAATGTCCCCAGATGCTCAAAGCCCCCAAAAAGCGACAGCAGCATCCGCAGGTTTTGACCTCTGCAGTGTTGTAACCACAATAGTGCCAAAAGGGGGAAAAGCCCTAATTGCTACGGGGATACAAATCCAACTGCCCGCAGGGTGTTATGGGCGGATTGCTCCCCGGTCCGGCCTGGCGTCAAAATATTTCATTGATGTCGGGGCCGGGTTATTGACCCTGACTATAGGGGAGAGGTCAAGGTGCTATTATTTAATTTTGGAGAGCGGGACTTTGAGGTGAAAAGTGGGGATAGGATTGCCCAACTTGTGTGCGAGCGCTTCGGGTCACCTGAGGTGACGGAGGTACCGCAACTGTCCCCTACAAGGCGGGGAGACGGCGGGTTTGGCTCCACAGGCAAAAGGGAGGTTCAAGGGTTCACCGCCACTTCAGAAGAGCCACTGGAAGATGATCTAGGCCCCCAGGTAGAAGACTGCAAAGCAGAGGTAGCTCCAAGGATGGGAACAGAATTGTCATTGCAGCAACAGTACCAAGTAACCCAGTTGCTGGCACAATTCAGGGATGTTCTCACTCCAGTACCGGGGAAACAACACTAGTAGCCCACGAGATTCTCACCCCTCCCGGGAAGATCGTGCGGCAACGACCTTACCGCTTACCAGAAGCGCGTAAGAAAGAGGTCGTATCACAGGTGCAGGACATGTTATCCATGGGCGTCATTGAGGAGTCGAAAAGCCCCTGGTGCAGCCCAGTGGTCCTGGTCCCGAAACCCGATGGCAGTCTCAGATTCTGCATCGACTTTCGACAGGTCAATGCCATTTCGCTCTTTGATGCGTATCCGATGCCACGCATCGAAGAGCTGCTAGATAGACTGGGGCAGGCCCGGTACATGACTACCCTTGACCTCACCAAGGGGTACTGGCAAGTACCGCTTACCCGTGCCTCCAGACCCAAGATGGCATTTAGTACGCCGCCGCTGGGCTTATTTCAATTCAAACGTATGCCCTTTGGCCTGCATGGCGCCGCCGCGACGTGTCAGCGGTTGGTTGACCAGGTCCTGCGCCCACACCAGAGTTATGCGGTGGCTTACATGGATGACATCGTCATCCATAGTACCACATGGGAGCAACATCTTCCACGGGTGGGAGCAGTGCTAAAGGCCTTAAGGCAAGCCGGATTGACCTTGAATCCGGGGAAGTGTCTGTTCGCGGGAACAGAAGTAAAGTACTTGGGACACATGGTGGGAAAGGGGATGGTCCGACCCTTGCAAAATAAGATCGAAAGTGTACAGAATTTTCAGAGGCCCGTAAACAAGAAGCAGCTCAGGAGTTTCCTGGGTTTGATCGGGTACTACCGGCGCTTCATACCCAGGTTTGCCGAGGAAAGCGCAGTACTGACAGAGATGTTACGGAAGAACGCCCCTAATAACCTGTGTTGGACTCCGGAAGCGGAGGCCGCCTTCACATTACTGAAGGGAAAGTTGTGCAAGGCTCCGGTCCTATATGGGGTGGATTTTGAGCGCACCTTTATCTTACAGACTGACGCATCAGAATCTGGGCTAGGCGCAGTACTCTCCCAGGAGTTTGAGGGTTCTGAACATCCCGTACTTTACTTAAGTAGGAAATTGTCCAAGGCAGAGGGCAATTACTCCACTATTGAAAAGGAATGCCTTGCTATTAAGTGGGCGGTTGAAGCGCTCCGCTTTTACCTCACTGGCCGGCATTTTGTCCTCATTACTGATCATGCACCTTTAAAATGGTTGGGCACGATGCATAATCACAACCCTCGCCTCACCCGCTGGCACCTCGCATTACAGGCTTTTAGTTTTACCATTCACCACAGGGCAGGTAAGCTACATTTAAACGCGGATGCGTTGTCCAGGATTCCGGGCTGTGAGAAAGATAGTTCCCCATCCCGGAATGTCTTAAGAGGGGGGATATGTGATACAGTGGAGCCAATGGAGGTTAGTGAAAATACAGAACTCACCTCAAAATGGGCTAGGCAGAGAGATCCAGCATGGCTGAAAAGGGCTGAGCACCCGGTGCCATCAGCACAGGTAGGAAAGAAAGGGTTAGAACGGAACTTTCCTGTCTGCAACAGTGACGCAGTTAGAATCCAGGATTCTAATTACCAGCACCTGTTCCCAGGAGCAGATGTTACGTGCAGAGAGGGGAGGTACAAAGGGACCTGGTTAGAACCAGGAAGTCAGAACAGCCCTGAGAACAGCCCTGAGAACAGCTCTAAGGATAGCTCTAAGAACAGCGCTGAGAACAACTTCAGGAACAAGGCTGAGAGCAACTACGAGAGAAAGTCTGGGAGACAGAACAAATACCTGAGAGCAAGTAAGCAGGACTCTGCAGGGGAAGGTGACACTCCGATGCAGCTAGAGTTTCAGCAGCAATCAGGCAAGTCACGGAAGCAGAGAGGGTTCCAAAGCTCCAGGAGAAGTTTTAATCCCAGGGAAAGCATTGAAGGGCTGGGAGGTCCAAAAGCTCTCAGAGAAAGCTCCAGGCAATTACCAAGGAGCGTTAGAGAAGCGTACCACTGGCAAGACAGCCCCCAGGAGGATTTCCTGGAAGGCAGGAAGTGGAACACTAGCTCCGAGAGTTTTTACAAACCTCGGAGGAACTTGCTACACGAGGCTAGAACTTTGCCACGAGAGAAAAACCCCACAGCTGATGCCTGCAACCTAGATAAGGTAAAGAAGATAAAACCTTACATTGGGGAAGGAAGTGAAACTGGGTGTTTTTATAGTCCTTATTGGCAGCAAGGTTTTAACCTGGGAAAGGGTTCCAACTTCCAAGTGAGAGAGCCAAGAGAGACTGGCTATAAGAGAACTGATTACAGAAGAGGTTTTTACAATCCCGAGTTAGAGCAGTGCCTGGGAGAGGGGAAAGTTTACCCTCCCCCGACCAGTGAAGCTACCACTTGTTATATGAGTGAGCCTGGCTGCGTCAGCTGCCAGCCAAGTATAAACCAAGATACAAGCAGTAATAATTACATTGACCAGGAGCCAATGGATTGTACAATTTGTCTGAATGATGAAATAACCTCTTTGGGTTAGACCTCTCTGTGCAAGGAACAAGAGAGAAGAAATATGCTCAAGCTGTGTTTTGTTTAAGTTCTGCATTTTTGTATTCCAAGCATTGATATTCGCCGGGGAACGGGAATAAACCCCACTTTACTTTATCACCTTGACTGTCTGACTCTCTGTCTTAAAAAGAAGTAGCAACAAGGTGACTCAAAACACCCTAGGCGACTGCCTAGGGCACTCACTGAGTCTCTCCCTACGAGGCTTGGTGACACTATGTACAGTTCAAACAAAGGAGCTTATAGATTATTTAAGATATATTATGTAATAGAATCATAATGTAGTAATCCTGTTGCTATGAAGGGATCCACTGTGTCTGTCCCAAGCCATTTTGAATTCTGTCACTGTATTTGCCCCCCGATGGAAGTGGTGGGGGCAAATACAGTGACAGAATTCAAAATGGCTTGGGACAGACACAGTGGATCCCTTCATAGCAACAGGATAAAATAAAAATAAACATATCTGAACAAATAGGGGTGACCTACATGGAGCAGTGGTTACACCCCTAAACAAAGACATGGGGAGGGGTGACCTGCACGGAGCGGCAGTTGCACCTACTCTTTCCGCCTTGCTGGACAGACTACATGGACCATACTGGTCTTTATCTGCCATCATATACTATGTATGTACTCCAAATGAGGTCTCAACAAGGACTTATCACCTCCTCCTTCCTGCTGGTCATTCCTCTCCCTATGCACCCAAGCATCCTTCTGGCTTTTTGCCATCACCTTTTTCTACCTGTTTAGCCACTTTAAGAACATCGGAAACAATTGCGCCCAGATCCTGCTCTTCTTTCGTGGCCAGAAGTGCTTCATCCCTTATACGAGCTGTACCGCTCCCTTTGATTTTTGCAGCCCAAATTCATGACCCTGTATTTTTTAGTGCTAAATCTCAGCTGCCAAATTCTCGACCATTTGGCAGCTGCGATTTAACGCTAAAAGATGCAGGATGTTTTGTGCATAAATGGCAATATGCGCGTGTAACAGATTTCTTAAAAGTACGTGCAGCACAGTTAGGTGTATGAATGTGACAGCAGTTAGTGTAGGTGGTTCAGGGAAGGCGTTTGGGTTAAGTCACAGTTTACGTGCGTATTTATACAGTATCCAAATACGCATAAATGTTTATAGCTTCAATCTAGCAGCTATTTCTGCTGCATTTGTTGTAGTATTTTATGACACAGGCTCCTATGTTTCTTCATAAAATAGTCCAAGAAGGGCACGCACTTGGCCTTGGCATAAAGATGCACTACAATCACTCACCACATGTAGCAGAATAAGAGAGATTTAAATTCCCCTTATTTGGGTATGAAAGAATACCTTTACACTCCTTTTGGTTATTTTAGATTTTATCATCTGTCGTTCATAGGGTTCCTTGATATATCGCCTTTAAAACATCAAAGCAGTTCAAAATAACAAAGAAGCATATTAGCAGGAAAGAGGAGAATATGCAGGAGAGGGTTTCAGTGCAGGCAAATTTCCATCATAAATATTCATTGTGGTTATCCATAAAACCTGACTGGCTAGGTGTGTCCTGAGGACTGGCTGGAAAACATCTGGGATAAGCTGAAAACCCATGTTGAGCTTTTTAGGAAGCAAGAGATGGTGGAGGCAGCTGTATTTGTTTAGGGTGAAAGGGGAAACTCTTGACGCGATCTGCTGTGATTTTATTTAGATTTGGATTTTAGGTGTAATGGCTCGCCTATGGAATCAGTGGGGCAATGGGCTGGGAGGAGGTCAGATGTAGGATATGTGGCATATTGAAATCCTTTCCCTCATCTTGATACAGAAGTCGAAATCCTTCTGGCTGAGAATGAGGCTGTGGCTGGTGGTAAGCTGCTGGTAGAAAGCAATGGTGCACAAGCATCTTTTCTGTAAATACATGCTCCAGACATATTACTGGCTCGCTGCATTACGTCTTATTATCTGAAATGCCTGGCCGGAATGTGCAAATCTCATAACATAGTCATCTCCCTTCTGAGATATTCTGGCCAGCACGTCCAAGTATCCATTTCTGAGGCCGTGCAATTCAGGGACATCCACATCTGTAAAATGGCCTACACCCGTGCACGTACTATAACTCGCCTTTCTATCTGCACTGGCCCATTGCCAGAACAGGTCGTTCTGGGACCTTCATCTTTCGGGGCAGAGATGCTGTGATTTCAGAAGGCTCTTATACATGCTTCCCTTCACTTCTGACACTCCCCTGGATTTTTGGATGTCCCAAATTCTTCCTGGATGTCTCCTCTAGAAATCACACTTCACGTAGATAAAGCTGTTTACGAGATTTCATTTATATTGTAAACTGAATGGGTATGCTCTAACACGTAAAAGAAAAATTAAATTAAAGCTAATTTGGAAAGGATGTGATGAGAGAGTTCAAGGGGCCATAAGGCTATAACATTAGGGTAGATGTAAACAGGTGATGTCCACGTGGCATGGCCCAAGAATCATTGGCAGATTTAACCCTAAATCCTGCTGTCCCTAGGAAGTTGCCGACTCTCCCTGTTGAGGAATCTGCCTCTAAAGAGGAGATGGTGGTTGAGATCAGAACGGTGTATCTCTTGCTTGTTTCTGCCCAGGTTCCAGAAGCTGGGTAAAGCACCACTATCAGTGGCATGAACAGCCAAAAGCACTAGGAAGGAGGCAAAGCAGAACTAATAGTGGTATGAACATCCCAAGCCACCGAAAGGAGGACAAAGGGGGCCCCAAGAGTGACGTGAACTGCCCAAAGCATTTACAGAGGGGCAAAGCAGCACCAACAGTGTCATGGACAGTACAAGGCACCAAGTGAGGGGTTAGCAACACCCCATCCCCTGGTCCTCCCCCACTACTATTTATCATTTGTATAGTGCTACAAATCGTACACAGCGCTGTACAGACACATGTAAAAGACAGTCCGCTGCTTAACAGAGCTGACAATCTAGTCAAGACAGACAGCACAACAGTTGAGGACAAGGATATATCTAAGGGAATGGTAAGGAAACACATAGGAGACTAAGCAGATCAGGCTCCGAAAGCAGCCCCGAAGAGATGAGTTTTCAGCCTGGATTTGTAAAAAGCCAAAGATGAAGCCTGACGCACATACTCAAGTAGTTTATTTCAGGCATAAGGAGCAGCAAGGTGGAAGGATCAAAGTCTTGAGTTGGCAGTAGAAGAGAAGGGCACAGATAGAAGCGATCTACCAGAAGTGCAGAGTTCCCGGTGAAGGGTGTAGGGAAAGATAAGAGAGGAAAGGTAGTGAGGAGCAGCAGAATGAGTGCACTTATAGGTCAGTAGGAGAAGTTTGAACTGGATACAGAAATGGATAGGGAGCCATTGAAGCGACTTGAGAAGAGAGTTGTATGAGCATATTGAGGCTGGTGCAGCTGAGTTTTGAACAAATTGAAGGGGAGAGAGTTGATTCAGAGGGAGACCAGCAAGGAGGAGGTTGCAATAGTCTAGATGGATGTTACTAAAGAGTGGATAAGTCTCTTAGTAGTGTGTGTAGAAAGGAAGGGGCAAATTTTGCCAATGTTACAGAGAAAGAAGCAACGGGTTTTAGCTTTCTGTTGGATGTGTGGAGAGAAAGAGAGAGTAGAGACAAATATGACCCCAAGGTTGCGAGCTAAGGAAACATGGAGAAGTGTAGTGTTATCCACAGAAATAGAGAAGGGAGGAAGGGGAGATGTGGGGTTAGGGGGAAAGATAAAGAGCTCAGTTTTGGCTATGTTCAGTTTCAGATAGCGATGAGAATCAGGGAGATGGGGAGAAGGTTGGGTGCTTTCTTGGGGGCAGGGGTGGGTGATTAGGTTCTTTTCTGTGGGGGGTGGGGGAGGACAAAAGTATAAAATAGGTGTTTTTCCGGTGTGTGTGTGTCAGTTAAAATGTAAAATCAGAAACCCTAAATATATGCTATTCAGTTGATTTTACGGATGTGCAGGCCAAATAATTTCATTTAATATTGTATCATTTTGATTTTTCCAATAGTGTGCCCTATTGTGCAATAGCATGCGCTGCTCGCATACGCAGGAGTAGTGTGCATTATTCACACTGTTCATGCATGCTACTGCTCAATACCATGTACTACTGCACAACAGCGTGCACTATTGCACAATGGCATGCATTATTGTGCGGTAGTGTGCGCTATTGCTGCTTTTATTTTGGAACAAAAGCGCATCCCTGGTTAATTTCATAGGGTATGAAACAATGACATAGGGTATGAAACAATGACATGTTTTGGCATTTTCTTCCTTTTATAGACCACACATGCCTATTTTATTGTGCCTTTCAAATAAGAGATTTGCTGCCTACAGTGGCTGATATGTAGGGCCGGCCCTAGAGTTGGTTCAAAGTGTTGCTGCCCTAGGCAGACCTTAAGCTTTACACCCCCCTCTCGCTTTGAATGCCTTGCTTTTGCTGCCCTCTGGAAGTTACTGCCCTAGGTGACTGCCTAGTTTGCCTAGTGGTTGGGCCGGCCCTGCTGATATGTAATAGTGTTAAGGAGAAATGGTTGGAATGTTTGCCCTGTTTCTAGCAGGCTGCTGAATGAACCACAAGCCCAGTCTCTCGCCAGTGAATTGTGTGATCCTTCCACTGCAGGGAAGCAGAAGCTTCAACCAAAGAACAGGGCAGTGGGACAGGCGACTTTCCCTGCTGGGATGATTTGAAAGCAATTGCGGGAAAATGCTCACTGGCCTGCACTAACAGATTTGATAACACTTTATGTAATGTGACTGTCAGTCAGAATGATGGAAACAAGAGCCCCTGCAATGTGATTACTTGCCAAAGATACTGACCTGCATTAGTTTGCAAACACGGAGTTAACGATTTGGTCTTTCAGCAACCTTTCTCAGCCATTCCTTCGGCCCAGCTTCTTCAGAGGTGGTGTCCAAATAGGTTAGGTTAGTTTTGCACACACCATGATTGCAATGGACCTCACTTCTAAGTCAGGGTACGTGGAGTGTGATTGCAGTCTCTCAAATTTACTGCTAATGCAGGCTTCTTTCTAGAATTCATAGGATGTAACATGCATAGGCAACTTAACAAGCTGTATTTGGAAATTGCTTTGAATCAGACTCGTGATCCCAGTGTAAGTCACATAGGCACCTATAAAATTCTAGCATAAGGAGCAGAGATCACACCTTAAATGCAGATGTGGACCCTTACACTTGCTTGAGAATGGGTGTAAATGAATATCCATTCAGTATACAAGTAAGCAGGGTGTGATGATCTGCTAAGTAAAACTGGAGGAGAGATTCCCTTTGGGATATTGCAGGGACCTTTGTAGCCACAGGGAAAGCCTGCAGGGGTTCTCAACCCTGTCCTCGGGACCCACCTAGCCAGTCGGGTTTTCTGGATAACCACAATGAATATGTATGAGAGAGATTTGCATACACTGCCTCCATTGTATGCAAATCTCTTCCATGCATATTCATTGTGGTTATCCAGAAAACCCGACTGGCTAGGTGGGTCCTGAGGATAGGGTTGAGAACCCCTGGTAGAGCCTGCAGGTTAGATAAAAACCTGGCATGGCCTACAGAAGGGAGAAAGACTCAAGCTATGACACCAGCCTGGAAGGGAAGGAGCCAATCCATCAGAACATGGCATGTTTTAGATCAAGCCCAGTATCCCTGGCTTACCAGGCAATATTCCCTAGAACCACGAGGAGGTTGGAAGGGGGAGGAGTTACAGGTTCCTGTCTGAACATGTCCTGGGCTTCTGATGGGGGAGAAGGAGGAGCAGACCAGAAAGAGCTGTTGGAAGCAGTGGAATTCAGGGAACAAGACTCTTCTGAACCCATGGATTTATTTATTTAACATCTTTTATATACCGCGCTATTTGTTGTCAGTGCGGTTTACATATAACAAAGGTTGCACATTCAGAGGACAATTGTGTGCTTACATTATAACAGGAAACTTAAACTTGGAACAACAGGGTAAAAAACTGTAACTATGTACAAAAACATATTAGATTCTTTAGTATTAACAGGAGGGCTAAGGCAAGACAGCAGAGAACTTGAGGTGGAATTGCCTATGAGGGAATTGGGAGTGGAGATTGAGAGTTTGTAGGTTTAGGAGTGCTGATGATTGGATGCTTGTGCAAAGTGGAGAAGGAAAATGTAGTGCTTGATTGCCTTGCGGAATTGAGTGAGGTCTTTAATTGCTCTTATTTCAGGTGGGAGGTCATTCCAGCATTTAGGTGCATAGAAGGCGAAGGTCCTTTTCTTGGTTGTCTGGGTGCATTTGATGGACTCTTTAGGGATGATCAGGGTGTTGTCCGTTGTTGACCTTCTCGTTCTGTTTTTTGGGGTGAGGGAGATGAGATCATTGAGGGGCGTGGGGGCAAGGTTGTTGATGATCTTGAAAGTGATGAGGAGGATTTTATAGGTTAACCTGCAATGACTTGGTAGCCAGTGGAGTTCCATGAGAATCGGGGTGATATGGTCTGATCTTGTTAGACCACAGAGCACCCTAGCAGCCGCGTTCATAGCGAGTTGCAGCGGATTAATGATGTTCTTGGGGAGTCCGTATAAGACGACGTTTGCATAATCAAAGTGAGGTAGTGTGAGGGCCTGGAAAATGGTCCGGAAGTTTTTATGAGGTAGCATGGGTCTGAGGTGCCTTAGCGTTCTGATTTTATTGTAGACAGATCTGGTGGTGTTCCGTATGTGTTCCTTAAAGTCAAAATGCTGATCCAGTGTAATGCCAGGTTGCATGGGGATAGTGCGCATTTTTAGAACCTCACTACAAGGTAGCGCAGGGCCTTGCGCTAAAAGTCCCATGCTACCCGGGCAGCACATGTCTGGCTGGCACCTGAATGGGGTGTGGGTATTCCAACCGCAGTGCCACTAGCGTGGGCCTTAAGCCCGCACTGCCAATGCTTGGCAGGGAGGAATTACTACCAGCACAATGAGTGGCAGTAGATGCTGCCCATGGTGACAGGGCACCACTGCAACAAGCTGTGCTAAATTCAGGGGGATAGCTGTCCTCATCTCCTGCATCTGGCACAGCACCCCACACTAGTAATGTGGTCCAAATCCGCGTTACTAGCGAGGGGCTTGGTAAACCAGCCCTTAACTATGCAAGGGAATATATATAGACAAACAAAGCAGCATAAATGGATATCATTAGAAAGGAAATTGTTTTGTTGCAGATGTAACAAAAGCATTTTACCATTTTACAATTCCGCTGAGATATCCCAATAAATGCTTACAGTCTGCATGGTCACATTTGCCAGTGTTCTAAAAAGAGAATTTTCCGTTGAAATGCTGTTCGATGGACAGATGATGCAACTGGGATGGCAAACAAAAAAGATCATCTTTGGAAATAATTAGAAGTTTCTTTTGGGGCAATTTCTCCATATGGATTAGTTTTGTGCATACCATGACAGTAATGAACCTCACTTTAAGTTCTATGAAAGACCAAGCTTTGCTTTATCTTTTGCTAAACCATGCCTTCAAAATAAACATCCGAAAAGACTTAAAGGGAAATTAAAAAGTGCTCAGAAGGTATTTTGATTGACAGGTTGATGACAGAACAATGTGAGTGAGGCAACACAGTCTGCTTAGTATGCAATCTTATTTATTGTCAACAGATGTGTAACAGGTAACGGTATGCACATTTTACAAATCCATTCACCTATAGCCAAATAACAGAAAAGCAACAGTTCCAATCATTTTGATTTTTGACCCCTTCCCCTCCCCTATTTCCGGAATTGGTAAACAAGGATCAAGGATGAGCCCATGCCGGCCAGGGTTTTTCACCAGGCCAAGAGTTTAACAGCATGCTTCATGACCCAGACTCCCCTCACCTCCCCCCCCCCGCCCATGAGGAGCAACACACTGACAGGTGGACATTCACACACAGTGATTCAACACTCGACTGAGCTTGTGGGGTGAGTCACTGGAGGTATGGCTCCCAGGTGTCTAGGAAGGTGGCCCAAAGCTGGGTACATATGTGAGACTCGCTCTCTTTCTAATCAGAGCAAATTGTAAAGCCCTATTCTCCCCTGATAATAGAATGAACCGCCGGACTGTGACCAAGCATTTAAGATAACCTTCTGAGCCACTAACAGCGCCAAACTCAGCCAGTGCCTGCCCGCTGCCTCCAATACATCTCTCCAAATATTGCTGAATGTGCTCCCAGGATTGCTGCGGCCGATCCACATTATGGGCAGTCATCTGTGAGTACAAGACCAGCCCTCCAAGCCCACCTCTGAGCAAGTGTCAAAGAAGTTTATATTGCATGTCTCTGAGTGCGACTAAGACACACAACATAGAAATCCATCCCAGAGCCTTCATCGTATTCTCGGTTCCCACCGTAATACTTGTCCTGTGACCAGGCCTGGGCGCGTACTTCCTCCATGGGCCTGGGGCTCAGCTCCACCAGAGTCCAGTGTAAGTGAGTAATTCATATGTGCCAGTCCCTGTCTAGGAGAAGCTCTTCAAGCCAAGAGCAGATTCCCCTTGCCCAAAGACCCTGATGGGAGGCTATGAACGTAGCTCCGAACTTGCATGTTTGGGAAGACATCAAAGGCTCCTAGACACTATTGCTCCCATATGGAGGAAAACGGCAGAAGAGTGCCACTCTTGGAGACCATGTGCTCTAAGTTTACAATCCCCACTCGCTCCCAAACCACAGAACTCACCTCATTCAAACCAAGCCTAAATGCTTGATTACCTTGCAAAGGCAGAAAGGGGGAGATCAAACTGTCCCATCCCAGTAGACTACATAAGTGGTGCCAAGCACGACATATAGGAAGGAAGAGGGTATTCCCCCAAAGAGTCCTAATGTGCATGATGTATGGCAGGTGGAGTGGCCGAGACAAGACCCGTTCCCACACCAGAGGTATATAGTCCGACATATCCCACAGCCAGTCTTGCATGTGTCTTAGCAGACAGGCCATATTGTATTGGCCTATATCTGGGAACCTCAATCCTCCTTGATCTCGAGGGCGCTGTAGAACTGCAAGTTTTACTCGGGTTCGATGACCCCTCCAAAGAAGTACATTGACCTGCTTTTCTAGAAGACGGATATCTTGCCTCTTTAACACCAAGGGAAGTGTCTGCAACATATAAAGCCACCTGGAGAAAAGGACCATTTTAAAGAGTGCAAGCTTACCCCCAAAGTCAGTGTGAAGTCCTGCCAGCCCTGCATCAGTCATTCTGAGTTGACCAAAAGTCTCGATACATTCTCCTGGTATAAGTCGGAAAGACGGACTGTAAGTAGTATCCCCAGGTACCTAAACTTCCCATGAGACCATTTCAAAGAGAAGGCTCCCGGCCATTTCCAAGGGGTATCAGGGTCCAGGGGGAGTGCCTCAGATTTGTGCAAATTCAACTTTAGCCCAGACCATTGACCATATTTTAGCCCATACCATTGACCAAGGCCACCTACTGGATCTTCGAGATGGACCAGCATATCATCCGTGAAAGCAGCAATTTGAAATTCCTCCGCACCTGTTTTCCCCATAGCCCAGGGTCAGACCAAATACAGCATAGAAGGGGTTCCAGAGTCAGGATAAGAAGAAGTGGAGATAAGGGGCATCCCTGTCATGTGCCCCAGCGCAGTGGGAAGTTCGCCATCAATCTACCATTGATCATGAGCACTCTCCTGGGGTTTTCATATAACAACCAAATGACTGCCTAGCAGGGCCGGCCCGTCCATTGAGCAAGAATGTTTTTTGCACAGGGCCCCGCGTTTCAGGGGGCCCCGTGCAAAGAACATTCAGCTTTTTTTCAAAATTAAATAAAAACAAAACAAAACTGGCTGCTACCGCTGCTGCTGCCGCTGCGGCAGCGGCAGAATGGAGTGTCCCGCGGGGCCCCCTCTGCCCGGCTGAGTCCCTTCCTCCCTCCCTCTGCGATGGCTGAGCCCCTCTGTGCCGGCTTTCAGATTCGCGAAGGGAGAGTGTCTCCCTCGCGTCTCTGTTAAGCCTGCAGGGGCAGATGGAAACCATCGCAGAGGGAGGGACTCAGCCGGGCAGAGGGGGCCCCCGCGGGACACCCCATTCTGCTGCTGCTGCGGCGGCAGCGGCAGCGGTAGCAGCCAGCTTTTTTTTTTTTTTAAATGTCCTTGAGCCGATGGGGGGGGGGGTAGGATTGGTGGTGGGCTGTGGGTTGATGGGGGGGGGTTAGGACTGGTAATGGGCAATGGGGGGGGGCTAGGACTGGAAATGGGCTGGGGGAATTAAGACTGGAGGTGGGCTGATGGGGTTAAGACTGGTAATGGGCTGTGGGCTGTTGGGGGGGGTTAGGACTGGTAATGGGCTATGGGGGGCTAGTACAGGAAATGGGCTGATGGGGAGGGGTTAGGACTTGAGGTGGGCTGTTGGGGGGGTTAGGACTGGTAATGGGCTATGGGGGGGCTAGGACTGGAAATGGGCTGATGGGGGGGGGTTAACACTGGAGGTGGGCTGATGGGGTTAGGACTGGCAATGGGCTGTGGGCTGATGGGGGGGTTAGGACTGGTAATGGTCTATGGGGGGTTAGGACTGATAATTGGCTATGGGGGGGCTAGGACAGGAAATGGGCTGATGGGGAAGCATTAGGACTTGAGGTGGGCTGATGGGGTTAGGACTGGCAAGGGGCTGTGGGGGGTTTAGGACTGATAATGGGCTATGGGGGGGCTAGGACAGGAAATGGGCTGATGGGGTTAGGACGTAATGGGCTGTGGGCTGTTGGGGGGGTTAGAACTGGTAATGGGCTAGGGGGGGTTAAGACTGGTAATGGGCTGTGGGCTGATGTGGGCTGTCTGGTAATGGGCTATGGGGGGGGGGGGTTAGTACTGATAATGGGCTATGGGGGGGCTAGGACATGAAATGGGTAGGGATTAGGACTTGAGTTGGGCTGATGGGGTTAGGACTGGAAATGGGCTGGGGGGGGGGGGTTAGGACTGATAATGGGCTATGGGGGGGGGCTAGGACAGGAAATGGGCTGATGGGGAGGGGTTAGGACTTGAGGTGGGCTGATGGGGTTAGGACTGGTAATGGGCTGTGGGATGATGGGGGGGGGGTTAGGACTGGCAATGGGCTATGGGGGGCTGACTGGAAATGGGCTGATAGGGTTAGGACTGGAAGTAGGCTGATGGGGGATTAGGACTGGTAATGGGTTATAGGGGGGGCTTAAACTGAAAATGGGGTGATGGGGGGTTAGTACTGGAAGTGGGTTGATGGGGGGGCTAGGACTGGTATTGGGTTGGGGGGTTTCTAGGACTGGAAATGGGCTGATGGGGGGCTAGGACTGGAAATGGGCTGATGCAGGGACTAGAAGGGAATGGATGCTGGGTGAGGCTGGAACTAGAAGGGAGCTGATGTTGGGGGAGGATTAGAATGGGATGGGGCTGGGAGAGTAAAATGGAGAGGGGAAAAATATTTTGTGTGGGAGGGATGAAAAATCTACAATTGGCCGGGTATTGGGAGAGTAAGTGGGGATTGAGGATGGAGGGGTAAAATTTGAGTGGATGAAATAGGAATGAGGAAAGAGCAAAAGGAGAAAGATTAGTATGTTAAAGCAGATGTAGAGAGAGAATGGAAAAAAACTAGGAGAGAAGAAAGGACAAATGGACAGCAGACGATGGACAGTTAGCAGAAGACACGAAGAAACCAGAAGAAAGTGGCTGGAGCAATTGCAGCTGAAAAAAATGCACAAAAGGTAGAAAAATATCTCTTTATTTTGAATTTATTAATTGGAATATGTCAGCTCTGGGAAATGTACATCATTAACGTCTGCGCTTTGTTTAGTACAAGAGGAAATTAATTTATAGTTTTATTTCTACAGTGTTTTTGTACATTCCAAGTTTGGCTTTTGGGGTTCCCAGTTTAATTATTGTCTTCCTATTTCTAAATTGTGATTCCTTGTTTGGTGATGGTCTATGTTCTGCATGTGTAATTGAGCTGAGGTATTCTGTTTATGTAATTCCTATTTGACATTGCCACTTGTTCTCTTTCCCCTGTAGGTCATGTATTGTTATTCTCTGAAATGTATTGGTTTAATATTTGCAGTGTTTCCTTTTGATAGGTAGAGTATGGTGCTTTGTGAGTCTTGGTAGTGCTGTTAGGATATGGCGGGTTTGCTATGGGTTCTAAATGGGCAGTGTTTGTAGTAGTTCCTAATGTGTCTGGCGGTTGGCACTGGATTATAGTAATGTAGAAATCTTTTAGTCTTTCTTTATCCATACACTCAATAAGAGGCATGTTTACTAAAAGTTAGTGTATGGTAACATTATGCAAATATTTATGCAAATGATGCCTCTTATGCAAATGAGGCCCCGCACCGAGTCTCCACACATGGCCCCGCACCCCCCTTGGGCCGCCCCTGCTGCCTAGTTTGCCTAATGGTAGTGCCAGCCCTGCCCAGAGAGGAACCTAGCTAGTAGGATTTTCAAGCATCCCCCAATAAATTTGCATATGAGAGATTTGCATACAATGTTGACTCCAATATGTGCAAATTTATATCATAAGAACAACAGAATTGCCATATTGAGTTATACTGATGGTCCATCAAGCCCAATATCCTGTTTCCAACAGGAGGAAATCCAGGTCACAAGTACTTGGAAGGCTCCCAAAACGTTGCACAGTTCTCAGCTACCTAACCCATGGAGAAAGCAGTGGCTTCGCCAAGTCCACCTCAAGAACGGTTCATGGACTTTTCTTCAGGAACTTGTCCAGTTCTCTATGCCAACTGCATTTGTCACATCTGTCAAGGAGTTCCAGAACTTAATCACATGTTGAGAAAAAAAACTAGTTTCAGTTGTTTGTTTTAAATGGACTACTTTGTTCACTCTTTAGAAAACTGCAAAGACTAGGGGTCAAGCCATGAAGTTACAATCTTTTCATGTTTACTCGTTCCATCCACTCAGGATTTCATACACCTCTATCATATCTCCCTTCACCCGTCTCTTCACCAAGCTGAAGATCCCTACCTTCTTTAGCCTTTCCTCAAAGGGGATTCATGCCATCATTGTAGTTGCCCTTCTCTGTACCTTTTCTAATTCTGCTATATCTCTTTTGAGATGCAGAGACTAGAATTGCACATAATACACAAGGTGTGGTCACACTGTGGAGTGATATAGAGGTATTATGATATTTTTTGTTTTATTCTCTATCCTAGTAATTCCTA
Source organism: Ichthyophis bannanicus (assembly GCA_033557465.1). Classification (NCBI taxonomy): domain Eukaryota; kingdom Metazoa; phylum Chordata; class Amphibia; order Gymnophiona; family Ichthyophiidae; genus Ichthyophis; species Ichthyophis bannanicus. Next base: position 135,707,892 of record CM066036.1, on the reverse strand, counting down.
ACATTCTGTTTTGTTTTTTCTGGCTGCCGCACAATGAACAGATTTCAATGTATTACCCCTAATGCTGCCTAGATCCTTGTCCTAGGTGATGACTTCTTGTGGCATGTTTACTAATGGGCACATTGGTAGCATGCGATTGTGCTGCTAATTTAGTGCAGAGGCCTGTGCTAATTTTTGGGGGCATGTGTGTGCTTCCACCTGCCAGCTGAGTGACGCTAATGAGCAGCACTGCCCTAACCTTAATGCCACCTCAATGAGTTGGCATTAAATGCAGTCACGCTGATGACAACATTTGCGGTTAGCCCATGCTAGCCATGATATGCTGTCATTGTCCATGTTCCACTCTAAACCCACCCAGTCCCTACCCAATCAGGTGCTAACTGGTTAGTGTGGGATTTTCAACATGCGGCGTTGTACTATTAGCATGTCACACTAAACGCATGTCAAACCTACACTAATGGTTAGTGCACTTTAGTAAACATGCCTCTTAATGTGAAACCTTGCATCGTGTATCTAGAGTTTTCATTATTCTTCCCCATATGCATCACTTCGCACTTGTCCACGTTAAATTTCTATTGCCATTTGGATGCCCAGTCTGCCAGACTTGCAAGATCCTCCCGCAATTTCACACAATCTGCATGCAATGTAACTACTTTGAATAATTTTGTGTCATCTGCAAATTTAATCACCTCACTTATTCTCAATTCTAGATAATTTACAAATATGTTAAAAAAAACACTGCCTCAGAACTAATCCCTGGAGTACTCCACTATTCATCTTACTCCATTGACAGAATTGTCCATTTAACCCTATTCTTTTTTCTATCTTTCAATCAGTTCTCAAACCACAATAGGACATTGCCTCTTATGCTGTGACTATTTAATTTCTTCAGGAGTCTGTCATATGGGACTTAGTGTATTTAGACTTTCAGAAAATGTTTAATAATTTCAGTTGGCTCACCTTTATCCAAATGTTTATTCACGCCTTCAAAGAAATGTAACAGATTAGTAAGACAAGACTTCCCATGGCTAAATACATGTTGACTTTGTCCCATTAAACTATGCTTGTCTAATTGTTCAGTAATTTTGTTTTTTATAATAGTTTCTACCATTTTGCATGGCATGGATGTCAGGCTCATCAGTTTGTAGTTTCCGGGATCACCCCTGGAGCCCTTTTTAAAAACTCGTATTACGTTGCCTACCCTCCAATCTTCAGCTACCAGCGATGATTTCAATGATAGGTTAAAATTACTAATTCTAGCTCTGCAATTTTATATTTGAGTTCCTTTAGCACTCTTGGGTGTATATTATCTGGTGCAGGTGATTTGCTACTCTTTAGCTTATCAGTTTGTTCTACTATATCTTACTAAGTTGTGATTCAGCTCTTTCAACTCTTCATCTTTAAATACCATTTTTGGCATGGGTAACTTCCTCACCTCTTCCTCAGTATAGACCAAAACAAAGAATTCATTTAGTTTCTCATGGATTTTCCTTGTTCTGATCCTAAAAAGCAGATTGGTGAGGTATGCCTCTAGGAGAGAGTTGAGGCAATGACATTCACCCTGCCAAAGGTAAAAAACTAGATTGTAAGCCCTCTAGAGATAAGGAAACACCTACCGTATTTGGATGTAATGTACCTTGAGCTACCAATGAAAAGGTGGGAGCTAAATATAAACAATAATTAAATAGAAATCATGCCCAAATGTCCTCAATAGTAATATATGTTTCTATTTTAGAAGCTTCCTATTTGGGGGCATTGTATTTATATCTCATTCTGTAGAAAATCATATAGAATGCAGACTCAGAACATCTTTGGCTATAATTTCTCTAAGATTAATAACCTCCTAGAAGTGATCATTATACAGTTGGAATGAATGCTTGGCTAAGTAGGCATGTCTTTATAACTGAATTAAAAAACCCCCACAGTCATTTACAGACACAGACAATATTCCTGTTAATGCTGTACTGTCTTTTCCCCCCATTTCTCTATTATAGGTGCAGACTTCCAGGTGAATTTAGGCCTGCTCACTGTTTCCAAGGCAACTTTTCCCAGAAAGTATAGCAATATTCTATGCAGAACACTCTCATTAGCTTTTCTGGAGACATCTATGGAATTTTCTCAGGGATCCTGTTAAGACTGGGGGGGAGGGGGGGGGACACCATGTTGCTGCTCCACCACTGTCACTGAAGTGGTAGCAGAACCAAGATCTAGTATGGCTGTTTCTCTGTGGCAACATCATTTGCAGAAGACTGGTGGTCTGTAATCATCAGAGGGCGGCAGCTCCACTGGGCTCACCGCTTGTGATTGAAGGGAGGCTTCCCTCTCCAGCTGCTCGTCATAAAGGGATTCTTGTCCGGGTGGCCACTTATTCTCATACATTCACTACTAAACAAGATTACTTGTTATTGAAGCATAGGGATGATGGGATGATATCATTTTCCTGACTTAAGAGATTTGTATAGCTGTAAGGCAGAGGGGCCCTACACAAGTTACCAGTGCGCTTGATGAAAGGAGACTATTATCAGTAATATATTGGATGGAGTAGCTATAATGAGGCATGTCACACACCATACACAGATATCTAAGGCTCCCAGCTAGCTTCAACAATGTTTCAGCAAACGTTCTGGCACAGAAGGTTAGAATATGCTAAACTATCAGAAAATAATCAAAACACTTCTTTCTTTAATTCACTTTTTTTCTCCTTCATAGTGCTCCAGGATAAATATGTATTTCTGTGCTCATTGATAGAGGGAATGAATGGAGGCCATGGAGGAGAGAGTGAGTGGAAATTCAGGGGATGGGGAGAGGGGAAAAAGCAGAGATTTGGGGAGGGGGGAATGGGTTCCAGAGCCTAAGTGACGTTATTTATTTGTCCTGCCCACCACTATCAAGTTATAAATTGCTTATGTCAGGATGACCATACAGCTCCATGCCTATGGAAACCAACTGAGCTCGCCTGATTTTACCCCATGGCATGCTGGGAGATATAGTCCTGCTTTTCATAAAGAACTCGCCTGAGAAATCAGAACTATATCTCCATGCACACAAGGTAGCAAAACCAGGACAGGCTGCTCCTGTTACCTTGGACTTGGAGCCAAGTGGCCATCCTACCGATGTCCCAACTTGACCCTTACAATTGCCTTTGATATTGGTCCCAAGGGTGCTTGAATAATGTCACTGTCGTTTATTACCATCTTCACAGGATAGCATACTAAAAAAAACTCTAGAGAGTGTGTAGTTTTACTAATTTCAATGCAGTAAGGCATTTTAACCCTCTCCTACAGGCACACCTAGCCAGTTGGGTTTTCAGGATTACCAGAACGAATATGCATGCAATACATTTCCATATATTGGAGATCGATCGTATGCAAGTTATCTCATGCATATTCTTTGTTGTAATCCCAAAAACCCAACTGGCTAAGTGTCTCAAGGAGAGGGTTAAGAAGCACTGGGCCAGAGTAGTGGCTCTCATCCCATTTCTCAGGACATGTTTAGCTAGACAGGTTTTCTGGATAATCATGATGAATATGCATGAGAGAGATTTGCTTGCACTGCCTCCATTGCATGCTAATCTCTCTCAGGCATATTCATTGTGGTCATCCTGAAAACCTGACTGGCTAGGTGTGCCTTTAGTAGAGGTTGAGGTGCACTGTAGTAAAGTTCATGCATCAGCGAAATCCAGGCATTTTCCAGCTCTTAAAAGCAGAAACGGGTTAATTTATTTTTTCATTCATATTGACAAGTGCTTACACAAATTTGCACATTTTTATTTTTTTTTTTATTTGAGTAATTTTTCTATACCGCCCCTTCCAAAGATCAGGGGCGGTTTACATCGAACCAACATGTTGCAAAGAATGGTGTAGTTAGTAAATGATTGTACATTTAACTATTTACATAGTAACTGTTAATATAGAATATTGTAGGAGATGGTAAAAACAGTTGACTATTTACATGGACACTATTAATTATATACAGAGGGGACAGAGGGGAGGGAGGGGGGAAGGGATATTTACAAGAGTCAATGCTGTTCAAAAGATGAATTCTAGCATTTCCCTTCCAGCCTATTACTTGAAATAAGCATTTATCACTTATAACATAAAGACAGACTACATTAACCAATAGTGGGTAAGAGACAGACAGTTGAGGCTGAAGTTGTATCTACCCCATCATAGATTTTCTTTATGCAAACTAGGGTTAATCTCTCATAGATATAATTAAAGAAATCATATATGCTTCCATGGAATGAAGGAGTAGCCTAGTGGTTAGAGCTACTGTCTAATATCCAAGAGATCAGTGTTTGAGTCCCACTGGCACTCCTTGTGACCTTGGGCAAGCCACTTTCCCCTCAATTGCCTCAGAAGAAAAGGCCTGACAATCTACTTCCAGTCATACTTTTCCAAGAAAACCCAGAGGCTGCTGGGTCACCAGGAATCAGCATTGATTTGACAGCACCTAATAAAAATATGCTTCCACAAGTCCCAACAGATTATTTTTTTTTCTGTCTTGTAAAAGATTTTCTCAGCATGAGTATTTGGAATATTCATATTTAGTCCTTTTTTCTTAATTGATTTGCATACAGATTTATGTCTTGATCTCATTCCTCTGGCAAATGAAGGTGCATCAGCAAATTAGTTTTGAATGGGAAGACCAATGAAAGCCTGAAATGTTGCTGAATTCTTGTTCCATTCTGGCAAGTTAAAAAAAAAACAAAAAACAAAACCACCGAATGGGCTTGCTGTTTATGGAGTGAAAGGTAATCACTCCGAAAGCGTTGAAAGCTTTATTGCTAAGTAATACATGGCATGAGCGCACTCTCAAAATGTGTTGCTTGCTAAATTAAATCATGCAAAGATCAGTGTGGTGTAGATTATTATGCCTAACACCTTAGGGATTGATATATGTTAACTATTGATTCAAATAATTGATCTTTTTTTGTATTTATGCACCACCAACCAGTCTTATCACATATGAATTCTTTAAATTAAATAACAATACAGGATGATTAAAACTATAACTGGTTAAAAATCTGCATCCTCTGGTCTTGCTAAAATATATGGGCTCAGTATTTAAACAGACTCACACATTTACACTGACATGTTTAAGTGTCCTATCCAGAATGTATTACAGAAATTTCCCTCTAAAATCAACTGGAGTGAGGGTAGTGAGAGTCTTTCACCTGGCTACATGGATAGGAGGTAATTTTATAGGGAGCCAGGCAAAGATATAATCCATTTATGTGCATAAATTTCCCATTTTCAAAGACTTGCACCCGTGAAGGACATGCACTTAGATGCACGTTCTTTAGCCAGTTGCTGTTCTATAAGTATGCATGTGCTTTCACTGTGGGTGTCAATATTGAGCCACTATGACATCAATTCTGTAAGGCAAATAGCGGGACTGCACGTCCCACTATCCACCTTCACTGTATACCACCTCATGGCCCCCTTATACACACAGAGCTGCTGTGCGTGCTGCAGGGGACGAGGATGGCACGGGGGAAAGAATGGGTGGAGTGTGGGCGGGACCGACCCCTGGATGTACAGGGTCGATTCCAGTGTTGGCCCTGTACATCTGGGGATCACCGGGGGATGGCCAGCTTATTCCTTGGAGGTGGAATAAGTGCTGGCCACCCCCCCCCCCCAGATTGGCCAGCCACCCCCCCAGTGGCGCTGGCGGAGAGCAGGGGGAGTCACCACTGCCCAATCTGGGTCCTGGCTGTCCCAGTCGGGTGGCGGGGAAATGGGGGGGGCTCCGAGGCAACAGGTAGATTGAGCCACGGGGAGGACATTCCTGCAGCGATGCAGGAGCATGCCGGGCAGACTCCCAGGACCTGATCCTGCACCTATGGGGCCATCTTGCTCCCAAGGTGCAGAATCGGGTCATAACGGGCCCACCCTGATCGGGGCCATCCAGACAGCCCGGACGTGCCCCTTCTAGGATCGGGGTCCATTTGTATAGCTAAGTGGTTTACTTCAGGCCAGCAAAAAGGCTACATTTGAATCTCTCAGCTATATGGTGAACAACTGAGTATTGCCACTAGTCACACAGTTGTCAGTGATTTATACGTATATTCAGCTCTGCTGATGCTGAAGATAATGTAAGGTGCACGTAGATTAATGTGTGGTTTTACGTATGTATTTCACACCTGTTTTATAATGTAAGGCATGCACATACTTTACTTAATAAAATAGGGACACGGTTTGTTGAACACATGCATTAATTTAAGTCACAAGCACCTACGGCAGACATATGGCCCTATGGCAGGTGTAAATGCTGGTACCTATATTTTTCAACAAGGTCCATAAATTGTAGGATCTTATAATTTATGCTGTGCCCCGACTCCTCCCCTGTACATGCCTACAGTGAAAATGTGTGTGATCAGCCCAATGTGTGTACTTTCAGAATAGCATCCACGTCAAATATAGGTGCAAATACACACTTATGCACAGATATGATTAAAACATTGTATTCGTACATGCAAACACAATCATAAATCTAGGCATGATTTATAAAATTACCCCTGGCACTGAATACAGGGGGGGTTTAGCTACCATTTATAAAATAAGCCAATCGCTGGCTTTAAATTTTGGGCCATATCTGCGCTAATTTGCTGAGTGCAGAGTTTTAATAGGATAAAAAAGGGATTGGGCTGGTGTGTACCTGCAGAAACGTTTTCAAATTTAGCTGGTTGCTAGCCAGCTAAATTTTGTCATCCTATGCATAGCAGCACAAATGGCTGTCTTAATTCTAACTGTACATGACAAGAATATTAGAAAGTAGGACATGCATCAGCAATAGCTATGAATTTGGCACTGATCATCCATACTCATAGTAACATAGTACATTACGGCAGATAAAGACCAGTATGGTCCATCTAGTCTGCCCAGCAAGACGGCAAGGGTAAGTGCACTTGCCACTCCCTGCAGGTCACCCCTCCCCATGCTTTTGTTTAGGGGTGTACCCACCACTCCATTTAGGGCACCTCTATTTGTTGAAATATAAGAGAGTTAAGTTTATTTTGATTTTATCCTATTGCTATAAAGGGATCCACTGTATCTGTCCCATGCCATTTTGAATTTTGTCACTGTATTTGCCCCCACCACTTCCATCGAGAGGGCATTCCAAGCATCCACCACCCTTTCAGTGAAAAAATATTTCCTGACATTGCCTTTCAATTTTCCACCTTGCAGCTTCATGTTATGCCCTCTAGTTTTACAGCTTCCCCATCTTTAGAAGAAGTTTGTTTGTTCATTAATAGTCTTTAAGTATTTAAAGGTGTGAATCATATCTTCCCTGCCTCTTCTCTCCTCCAGAGTGTACATATTTAGGTCTTCAAGTCTCTTCTCATAAGTCTTCTGATGCAGGCGCCAAATCATTTTGGTTGCCTTCCTCTGAACCGTTTCCAGTCTTTTTATATCCTTTTGCGAAATATGGTCATCAAAACTGAACACAGTATTCCAAGTGAGGCCTCACCAGTGACTTGTACAGTGGCATTAGTACCTCTTCCTTTCTGCTGGTAATTCGTCTCTGTATGCAACACAGCATCCTTCTGGCTTTTGCCACTACCTTGTCACACTGTTTCGCCACTTTGAGATCCTCAGAAATAATCACTCCAAGGTCCTTCTCCTGCTCCATGCACACCAACCTCTCATCCCCTATCGCATACATTTGCCTTGGATTTCTGCTTCCTAAGTGCATGACACTGCACTTCTTCACATTGGTCTAATGCTTGGCAGTTAAGATTTATTCTTCCAGCTTTTGTAGCTCTTCCCTCATGTTCTCCACTCCCTCAGGGGAGTTCGCTCTATGGCAAATTTTCATGTCACCTTCAAAAAGACAGACTTTTCCATTCAGTTCTTCAGCAATATCATTCACAAATACATTGAATAGTACCGGTCCCAGGACTGAATCCTGGGGCACCCCGCTAATCACCTTCCTTTCATTTGAGTGAGCTCCGTTTACCATCACCTTCTGTCGTCTGTCAGTCAACCAATTTCTGATCCAGTTCACCAGCTGCTGAGTTTGTTGATAAGCCTCCTATGAGGAACAGTATCAAAGACTTTGCTGGAATCTAGGTAGATCACATCCATCGCATGCCCTTAATCTAGTTCTCTGGTCACCAAGTCAAAGAACTTAATCAGATTAGTTTGGCAAGATTGTCCTTTGTTAAAACCATGTTTCCTCGGATCATGCAATCTGTTGGTTTTGAGAAAGTCCACTATTCGCTCTTTCAGGAGTACCTCTATTACGTTTCCCACCAGCGAGGTAAGCTTTACTGGCCTGTAGTTTGTTACTTCTTCCCTGTTACCATTTTTTTGAAGAAGTACCACATCAGCCCTTCTCCAGTCCTGAGGAATTTCTCCTATCTCCAAGGATCTGTTAAAAACATTCTTTAGCGGCCCTGCAAGAACCTCCCTGAGCTCTTTCAGTATCCTGGGATATATCCCACCTGGTCCCATGGCCTTGTCCACTTTCAGTTTTGCAAGTTGTTCTAAAACATTATTTTCTGTGAATGGTGTGGTATCTACTGCATTCCAATTTTTATATTTGGGAGTCACAGGTGGTCCTTCTCTAGGATTTTCTTTAGTAAAAACAGAGCAGAAGTATTTGTTTAGCGTTTTCGCTTTTTCAATGTCACTTTCCATGAGTCCATTCCCAGCACTTCTGAGTCCTGTAATTCCACCTCTGATTTTCCTCCTCTCCTGAATATACCTGAAGAAAGTTTTGTCACCACACTTCACATCTTTAGCCATCTTTTCCTCTGCCTTTGATTTTGCTATCCTTATTTCTCTTTTTGTCTCTTTTAGTTTGATCCTGTATTCTTTTCTGTGTTTCTGTTTTTGAGCATCTGAATTTTGTGAAAGCTGTGTTTTTTGCCTTTATTTGAGCAGACACTTCTTTGGAAAACCAAATAGGTTTCCTTTTTTCTCTTGTGTGTATTTACTTTCCTTACATATGTATCTGTTGCCCCTTTTATTGCCACCTTTAGTTTAGCCCATTGCAATTCCACTTCCCTTATTTTCTCCCACCCTGCCAACTCCTTCAGGCACTTGGCCATTTTACTGAAGTCAGTGTTTTTGAAGTGTAGGACTTTGAGCTTGATATGATTGGACTGCACCTTGGTTTTTATCTGAAACCATACCGTGTGATGATCGCTGCTGCTCACAGGGGCACCCACCGGGAGATTTGACATGCTATCTCCGTTGGTGAGTACTAAATCCAGCATCAAGCTTTCCCTGGTCGGTTCCATCACCATTTGTCTAAGTAACTCATCTTGGAAGGCATCCAAATTTTTTTTTTTTACTTCTTTCCAGATTTGCAGAAGGAATACTCCAATCCACATTGGGTAGATTAAAGTCACCCAATATGATCACTTTCCCCTTTGTGGCTATCTTTGCAATATCTATAATCAATTTGCTATCTATTTCTTTGGTTTGAGTCGGAAGCCTGTAGACCACACCAGTATGGATGACAGTGTCATCTCCTCTTTCCAACACAATCCATAGTGCTTTTTCTTTTCCCTTGCATTTCAGTAGCTTTAATATTGCTTTTGACATATAGAGCTCCTCCTCCATGTCTTCTGAACAGATTATAGCCAGCTATGGCTATATCCCATTCATGTGACTCATTAAACCATGTTTCTGTAATGGCCACAATGCAATGTGTGCCTTTGAGTCAGTCCTGACTCCTGGTGACCCAGAAGCTCCTGGGTTTTCTTGTCATTGTCACCAGAAGTAGATTGCCAGGCCTTTCTTCTGAGGCAATGGAGGGTTAAGTGACTTGCCCAAGGCCACAAGGAGTGCTAGTGGGAATTGAACCCTGGTTGCTTGGTTACCAAGCCAGTGTTCTAACCACTAGGCTACTCCTCCACTCCTAAAATGTCCAAGTCCATTTCCACCATTAGGGCTTCCAGGTCAGGAAATTTGTTGGCTAGGCTTTGAGAATTTGTGCTCATTGCTTTCCAGCATTCGTTAACTGGCTTGCCTGTATTTTGCATTGATTTTGTTCTACACACCTCTTCCCACTTGTCAATGATGTGTGGTTTAAAAGTGTGGCTGTTTCCAATGTTCTGCTTTTGCCAGGAGTGACGTCCTGAACTTGTCCTTCCCCATTCGTCACCCCCTTTCTCTAAATGCCTGTCCACATACTGCCTGAATTTTTCACTCGGGATCCTTTTCCCTGCGATGGAGAGGTGTAGGCCATCAGCACAGCCTCTTGTTGATCCATCTGTCTCCCCAGTTGCCTTTAAATCTGAATCCTTCTTGTTTGCACCAGGTCTGGAGCCATGTATTAAAGTTGTTTATGCGATGCAGCCTTTCTGCCCCCTTACCAAGAACAGGTAGAACTGAGAATGCTACAGTGTTAAAAATGGGCTTGAGTTTCTCTCCCAGAGTCTGGAAGTCCCTTTGAACTGCAGAGGTACTGTTTCTAGCCAGGTCGTTTGTACCCAAGTGAATGACAACATCAGTTTTGGAGTGCTCACTTTCTGCACTAACTACACCAACAATTTGGTTTGTATGCCTGCTGGCTGAAGAGCCTGGGAGGCATTTGACCATCTTCTCTCCTTTGAACTGTGTTCCCAAGTTGGTGCTTCTGATGATGGAATCTCCAAGTAGTAGTAGTTTTCTGTTTTGTGATTTTTTTTCTTCTTATTTGGTGCATTATCAGTAGATTGGGCATTGACTCTCTCATTTAAGGGACCTTCAGTTTCCACGAATTGGGCATCCTCATTATCCAAGGCAGAGAATGCATTATGCAGGGATATCTCGATGTAGAGGGGGTTTCTCTGCGTTACAGGCTGCAACCTACCAGAGCCCACTGTGATCTATTTGTTCCTGGGACATTTGATTCTTTGTGGAAGCAGTGGTGGATTTAGTTCCAGTCGTACCGTAGAAGAGGTGTGTTTAATTGCAGCTAGTTCTTCCCTTAGTAGAGTCAATTCTTTATGCAAGGCAGCTAACTTGAGGCATATAGGGCAAGCTCTTAGGTTCCAAATGATTCTTCTCAGAATGAAAGCACCACAGTTATTGCACTGAATACACGACATGCTGATTAAGTGGTCCTAAAAGAAGAAGGAGACAAGGTGGGTATAACACCTAATTAAAAGGACAGATGTCAACGTATATGATGACTATATAGGAAATGCAGCCCTGGGGTAGGGTGAGCGGGAACCTAAGTGTCCCTAGCCAGTAGGCCTTACATGAACTGAGGGCACACTCAGATATCTGATTTAAAGGCTATGCAAGGAATGCAGGCAGTTGGAATATTCCTAAAAATGAATGTATATCCAACAGTTAAAATCTATATTAGGAAAAATAAAGGCAATAGTAAAGGCTGAAAGCTTAGCTATGTGGAGTCTCTTGAAGCTGTGAAGACTAGAGTTGATCAGATGCATGTGGACAGGGGGTAAGGTAATTCAATTAACTCCGCCCTGTGAGCAGGCTTGTAACAGACAATTCAAACAATGGAAACAGAAATATTCATACTGAACTTTTACTTCTGTGTATCTGCCTACTGTGCAAATGTCCCCGTAACTTTAAAATTATAACTTTGCTACAAAAGTAAGTGGGAGACTTAGGTTAAAGGCCAGGTCCCTGCAAATCTAAGTACTTCTGTTCCAAGTAGCTATATATCACAAGTGTCTCTGGCCAGTAGGCCTTACATGAACTGAGGGCACACTCAGATATCTGATTTAAAGGCTATGCAAGGAATGTAGGCAATCGGAAAATTCCTAAAAATGACAAACTATAGGCCCGTGAGCCTTACCTCGGTGGCGGAAAAAGTAATGGAGGCACTTCTGAAAGAGCGAATAGTGGACTTTCTCGAAACCAACAGGTTGCATGATCCGAGGCAACATGGTTTTACCAAAGGATGATCTTGCCAAACAAAATCTGATTGAGTTCTTTGACTGGGTGACCAGAGAACTAGATCAGGGGCATGCTATGGATGTCATCTACCTGGATTTCAACAAAACCTTTGATACTGTTCCTCATAGGAGGCTTATCAGTAAACTCAGTAGTTTGGGGATGGGTCCCAAGGTGGTGAACTCGATCAGAAATTGGTTGACTGATAGACGACAGAAGGTGTTGGTAAATGGAGCTCACTCTGATGAAAGGAGGGTGATTAGTGGGGTGCCCTAGGGTTCAGTCCTGGGCCCGGCACTGTTCAATGTATTTGTAAGTGATATTGCTGAAGGACTGAATGGAAAAGTCTGTCTTTTTGCAGATGACACGAAAATTTGCAACAGAATGGACTCCCATGAGGGAGTGGATAACATGAGGAAAGATCTACAAAAGCTGGAAGAATGGTCTAATGCTTGGCAGTTAAGATTTAATGTGAAGAAGTGCAGTGTCATGCACTTGGGAAGCAGAAATCCAGGGGGAGAGAGATTGGTGTCCACAGACCAGGAGAAGGATCTTGGTGTGATTATTTCTGCGGATCTCAAGGTGGCAAAACAGTGCGACAAGGCGGTGGCAAAGGCCAGGAGGATGTTGGTTTGCATACAAAGAGGAATTACCAGCAGAAAGGTAAAGGTACTAATGCCACTGTATAAGACATTGGTGAGGCCTCACTTGGAATACTGTGTTCAGTTTTGGAGACCATATCTTGCAAAGGATATAAAAAGACTGGAAACTGTTGAGAGGAAGGCGATCAAAATGATTTGGAGCCTACATCAGAAGCCTTATGAGAAGAGACTTGAAGACCTAAATATGTACACTCTGGAGGAGAAGAGGGACAGGGGAGATATGATTCAGACCTTTAAATACTTAAAGAGAAATAATGAACAAACAAACCTCTTCCAGAGACGGGGAAGCTGTAAAACTAGAGGGCATAACATGAAGCTGCAAGGAGATAAATTGAAAGGCAATGTCAGGAAATACTTTTTCACTGAAAGGGTGGTGGATGCTTGGAATGCCCTCCTGATGGAAGTGGTGGGGGCAAATACAGTGACAGTATTCAAAATGGCATGGGACAGACACAGTGGATCCCTTTACAGCAACAGGATAAAATTTAAAAAAACTTAACTAATTTCTCAACATACAGGGGTGTCCTACACGGAGCGTTGGGTTCACCCTTAAAACAAAGACATGGGGAGGGGTGGCCTGCACGGAGCGGCAGGTGCACCTACTCTTGCCATCTTACTGGGCAGACTAGATGGACCATACTGGTCTTTATCTGCTGTCATTTACTATGTTACTATGTTACTATAATGTATATCCAACAGTTAAAATCTATATTAGGAAAAAAAACAGGCAATAGTAAATAGCATACATTTCCTTAACACCCTCCACTCTTCTCTTAAACACGCCTGCACACACTCATTCACCCATATACAGTAAGTACTCATCTTACATTTTCCTACAAAAAGCTCAGCCAGTGATATGCTGGGTGAGGTTGAATGTCAGGGTCCCTCTTGTTAAATTATTTTGTGAAAACAATGTGTGTTGCTTTGAGGAACGCTAGGGCTGGCAAGAGCCCCTGACTAGAAACCGGCATCATATCATTTCACTTTGGCCACTTTTTTTCAACCACTTCCCATTACATGCTTGCATCTTCTGTCTCCCATAAGAAAACAAACAGACTGTGCATGGAATTAAAATCATTACAGTAGTGGAAGAAAATGGTTTTAAACAAGCAAGTGAAAAATCATGCACATGTGTGAAGTTTCTAAGCAGTATTTGGAGTGACTCTTGAAAACAAGATAGAATATGATGGCAGGCCATGTGGTCTTTTTCTATCTAGTCTACCCTTCCATATCCACTACAATAATCCCCTTTTTTCCTTCAGAGATCTTTTGTGTTTGTTCCATGCTTTCTTGAATTCAGATACTGTCCTTGTATCTACTATCTCCTCTGGGAGACTATTCCTTGCATCTACCACTCTTTCTGTAAAGACGTATTTCCCCATATTACTCCTGAGTCTATCCCCTTTCACTCTCATCCTATGCCGCCTCATAGCAGAGCTTGCTTTCAATCGAAAGAGACTCTCCTGTTGTGCATTTATGACATGGAGGCATTTAAACATCTCTATCATATTTCCTCTATCCTGCCTTTCCTCTAAAGTATACATATTAAGATCTTTAAATCTGTCCTCATATGCATTATAATGAAGACCACTAACCATTTTAGTAGCACCCTCTGCACCAACTCCATCCTGTTTATATCCTTTTGAAGGTGTGGTCTCCAGAATTGCACATAGTACTTCCAAATTAAGTCGCACCCGAGACACATACAGAGGCACTATCACCTCCTTTTTTTTCTGCTGGCCATTCCTCTCATTTTGCACCCAAGAATCCTTCTGGCTTTTGCCATCACCTTTTCTACCTCTTTAGCTACTTTAAGGTCGTTAGACACAATTATGTCTAGGTCCTGCTCTTCTTTCATGGATTTTTGCAGCCCAAATGCATGACCCTGCATTTTTTAACATTAAATCTCAGCTGTCAAATTCTCGACCATTCTTCAAGCTTAGCTAAAGACCTTCTCATGTTATTTCTCCTTCCTGGGTGTCTAATCTATTACAGCTTTTGGTATCATCTGCAAAGAGGCAAACCTTACCTGACAGTCCTTCTGCAATATCACTAACACAAAGATGTTGAAAAAGAATTGGGCCAAGGACAGATCTTTGTGGCACGCTACTAGTAATGTCCATCTCCTCAGAATGAGCTCCATTTACCTGTACCCTTTGTCACCTCCCACTCAACCTTCACCAAGAGGCTCTTCTTAAACAGGTAAATTCTAGATGCTTTGTTTGTTTATTTAGCTGGATTTATATACCGACTTTCTCTGGGTCAAGATATATGTAGTGGTTGCATTGAAACAACATTACTATATACAACATGCTATGCTTGCTTAGGGAGTTTTGATAACTATATACAAATGTACATGTATTGGGGTTAGATGGGGGTACAGGAGGGACTTTATACAGTGAGCATTGTGTAGGGCGGTATTTTATGAGGGGGGGGGGGTTACGTGATGGGCGTGAAGTGTTCTGAGAAGAGGCTTGTCTTTAGGCACTTACTGAAGGTGTGTATGTCTAAGGGAGTCCGGTAGTCTGTTCCAGAGGGATGGTGTGTAGAATCGGAAGGCTCATCCATAGGCTTGTTGATTGAGTTTGGTCCTGGCATGGGGAATGGTCAACATGTTCTTCGTGGAAGTGTCTTGATCTGTTTGGCTGGGAGGTTTGCAGCAGTGTGCAGAGGTGTGTGTGTGTGTGTGGGGGGGGGGGGATGGTCAGAATGGAGGGTTTTGTGAGTTAAGAGGAGGGTTTTGTATGTTATGCGGCTCATTAGTGGGAGCCAGTGGAAGTGCTTGAGTATGAGTGTAATGTGGTGAAATCTTGATGCTCCTTGGATGATGCATGCTGTTGTATAGAGGGCGGTGCTTAAGGGTAGTAGTGTGGTTTGTGGGAGGCCTTGATAGATTGCATTGCAGTAGACGAGTCAAAGTAGGACTATAGCTTGCATTGCTGAGTGGAAATCTGTTGGTTCAAGCAGTGGTCAGAGGCATTGCATAGTCTTTGCTTTGAAGTACAGTGCTCTGGTGACTTTGCTTATATGGGCCTTGAAGTTGAGGTGTTGGTCCAGGGTGAATCTGAGATATGACTTCCATCTAGGTCTTGATTTCTGTATTGTTCAAAGTTATTGCTTTTGGAGGAGTGAATGCTTTATCTTTTATTATAGTGCTTCGGTTTTCTTGTAGTTGATTGTTAGATGGTTGTTCAGCAAGTTGTAAATATCTGTGAAGCATTCCTGCTGTGAGGAGTAGGAGGACTGTTGTGTGTTGATTTCGCCATAAATGATAATGTCATCGGCATAAATGTGGAAGTTGAGGTGGTGGGATCTGATGAACATTCAGAGGGGTTGAAGGTAGATATTAAATAGTATGGAGAGAGAGGATCCCTGGGGTACTCCTTGTGTGTGTTTGTATAGGGTGGAGGTGTTTGAGTCACCTTTATCTATTAGTGTCTGTCGGTCAGGTAAGAACTGAACCATTGGAGGACTGTACCTTGGATTCCAGCAGAACCTAGATTTTGTAGGAGAATATGGTGGTTCACGGTGTCAAATGCTGAAGATATGTCCAGGAAGATCAGTAGGAATCCATGCTTGGCATTCTGTATTCCTTGTATCACTATGTCAAATAGAGTGGTTAACAGGGTTTCCACTCTATGAAGTGGGTGGAATCCAAGTTATGGGTCAAGTAGGTTTTTCCAGTCAATATGGTCTTGCAGTTGATGTTGGACAGCTTTTTCAATGATCTTGGTTGTAAATGGTAGGCAGGGATGGGTCTGTATGAAGCTGGGTCAGAGGGATCCAATTCTGGTTTCTTCAATATTGGATATATGGAGGAGAGTTTTAAGGCTTGGGGAATTTTGCCCTGCTAGAGTACTGCTTGAGTGATCTTGGCGAGTCTGTGAGTAAGATTCTTCTTGGTTGCCTTGATCCATGTGACTGGGCATGGGTCAAGGGGCGAAGTAGTTGTGTTCAGAGATGAAATGATGTTTTCATTTGTTCCTTGCTGATGCTGTCAAGTGAGGTCGAAGAGTCTGGGTGGATGGTTTTTCTGGTGGGGGGGGGGAATGAAGTTGCTTGTAGTGGGTTGTCAGCTGTTGGGGATGATTGTGATGTTGTGGTTGTCGGCGGAGGGTTTCTTTATCAGTTGATTATGATGTTAAAGAGTGCTCTTGGGCAGTTTGAGGAGTTAGGTAGGTTGATGTGGTAGTCTCACTTTATTTTGTCAGTGGTGGTATAGTATTTGTTAAGGAGTTGTAGGTAGTTGTCTGTCTTCTACTGTTTTGGTCTTGTGCCATTTTCGTTCGTACTTTCGTAGTTGCATTTTCAGGGCATGTACCATGTTTTTTTTAAAAATTTTTCTTGTGTGGGAGTAGTGGTCACAGTTGTGGCTTTTTCCATGGTGTGGTTCCAGTTTTCTATGAGTAGGTGGGGGGTTTTTGGAGTCTGTTAGAAGCTCTGGGAGGACGTCTTGTATAAAGGTTTCATGGTTGAATTTGTTAAATCTGTGTTTTGTCATTTGCTGGGTAGAGTGATTGCAGCAAATAGTATGAGGGAGGGAGAAACTGATAAGTTTGTGGTCAGACCATGGTACCGGCTGTGTTGTCATGGCATGGGAGGGGGGCTGTTTTGGTTGTGTGGTTGTTGAAGAAGATCAGTTCCAGGATGTTGTCTTTCTCGTGTGTGGATGTTTGTATGAGCTGGCTGAGGTCCATTGCTTCCATGAATGAATGGGCATGGCTTGGTTGTAATGAAGGGAGATTAAAGTCACCCAGGGCTAGGAGGTCTTTGCTGATGTTCAGTGCTGAGAGCATCATGTCCAGGATGTTTGAGAGGTCATTGGAGGTGGCAGTTGGTGTTCTGTAGAAGAGGCTGATGGTTATCTGCTTATTGGTTATTGTGAGGGCATCCACTTCATTTGTGCTGTTGGTTGAATGGTATCTGAATTTGAAGTCTGTTTTTGCTATCATCACATTTCTGCCTCTCCAATTCGATCGGGAATAGTGGAAGATGGTGTATCTAGTTGGTGTGAGTTGGTTCAGTAGTATGTCGTTCATTTTGGTGATCCATGTCTCTGTTATGTGGAGTATGTCCAGGTGATGGGATGAAAGTAGGTCTCTGATGGTTGGGATTCTGTTCCCGATTGAGCTGGAGTTGATGAGAGCACATTGGAGTGTGTGCATAGAAGGTATGTTAGTCAAGGGCGAGGTTGCATGTTTGGTTGGTCTATGGATATGTATAATGCAGTGTGGTTTTCTGTGCATGTTGCATGGATATTGTGTGCGAATTGGTGGCTATGCAAGTGGACCAGGCGATGGTTGCGGTTCAATTTGGATATGCTGGTTGTTTGCAGAAGAGAATAGGAGAAGCGCTAGTAGGGTGTAAATGGTCGGGTGTTTCAGAAGCATTGATACTTTGTTGGCATTCAACTCAAATATGACCCTTATGGTACCACTTGGAGGAAAGTTATTGTGCATCTGGATTCACAGACTCGATCACTGCATAAGAACTTTTCTGCTGTATGTTGAAAAGCACTAAACCCAAATCTAATTCATGCTTTCTGAGCAAATCTTAGTTTTGTATTCATCTTTGAAAAAGCTATCTAGGTCTTGATATCTACTGGGAATATAGTATAGTATAATTAATATTATGCATAAGAATAGAGCCTACTATATATCTTTAGTGACAACATTAATATCATCATCTATGGTCTCTCAAATAATCTGTTGGAGCCTAATTATACTGAGTCTACTGAGCTATTGTTAATATGTTTGGTAATGATAAAAGTCATTTTAATAATACTTTGCAGAATGTGATGGTGTACCTGATATATAAGTTAGAAGCATAACTGTTATAATTAGATATTCTCCATGCTTGGTTTCTGCTCCTTGTGCCAGATACAACTGGGGATGCCATGTAGATCAGCTTCTCATAAACCTGTCCTGGAACCCCACAGTCAGTCAAGTTTCCAGGACATCCATAATGAATATGCATGGTGTACATTGGCATAGAGTGAAAACCCTGTATATGCAGATACATCCAATTCATATTCATTGTGGATCTTCTGTAAATCTGATTGGCTATGGAGTCGCCAAGACAAACTTGGGAAGTCCTGCAGTAGGCAGTGTACCTTATCTTTGGGGAGGGAGTTTAATGCATTGTGCAATGATCACACCTTGTAGCCACATTTAAGGTGCCTACAAATCAGGTCCCAGAGAGAACACCTTCTGGTTCTTACGATGGCTAAGCTAGATGGGGCAAGTAATTGCAAATGAAGGTTCATGGTGCTGTAGGTCACTTGAGACTAGTTCTGCTTAAACTGCAAAGTCCAGGAATGTGAAGAAATGAATGGGGAAATAAAGACTCGGGAATGAGCCAACCAATAGTCATGACCATCACTTAATGAGCTATTTGACCTTACAGAAGAAGTTGAATATATTTTGTAGTCAAAACTGAGATTTTTAGAAAAAAAGATATCCATTTCCTACCATGTTACTACAGCACATTGTAGATTAGCAATATTTTTATAAGTATGAAAAGGAAATAACTTGTTTCATGACTGAGTCACCAGAACAGCACAGGGAGGACACGGCCACACCACTTAAAAACAAAGAAACCTTTTATTTTGTAAAACCTTCAAAGGTACAGACCCGACTTGACTAATTTTCAGACCAGACTTGGCCACTTAAGATTCAAATGCATATATACTCCAATGGCAGTCAGGACATTGTAACAAATAAAAACCAGTAGCTGAAAGCGCAATAAGTGCTTCTCAGGTATGCCTTTGGTATCTACTGAGACAGTGCAATCACTGGAATATAAAAATCATTCTTTTTCACCGTTGCGCTATTTGTGTCTAATTTTTTTAGCAATCTCTATTTATATACATGAGTATCCACTTTTATTGTTCCCAATCGTTTTATCATTTCTTGCCCCCGTTGTTTTATGAGGTTTTTCTCAAGGTTTGCACTACACCTCTGCCTTTGCCAGTGGCATAATGAGAGGGAGGAGCTTTCAGCCTCTGATTTAATATTTTCATTGCACATGCGCAGCATTTTTCACCTTATCCACGCTTGTGGCTGACGAAGGTAAGGCCCGTGTGCCTCTGTCTTTAGAAGAAAATAAGCTTGGATGGCTGTTTAATTCTCATTTCAGAGTCAGTATGGATATTTTTATATAGATCATTGACGCTCCCTTTGGCTATCTTAATCATGCCACTTTTTATGTTCTCGGGTTGGCGAATTGTTTTGACTGACATAATTTTGGTCCATTTAAACTTCATTGTGCACTTACTAGGGCGCAACACTAAACTACATTTACACAGTTAATTTTGATAGACACTGATAATAGCAGTACTATTTGGATGCTACTTTAATTATTTTGCTAGTGGTATTTACTCGCATAAGATTGGAAATGCTCACTGTACTTTTGTAATGTAGCTCCTATCTGTTCAGCTTATTTTTAGCAGTTTGTTTATAATTTTTTTTATCACTTTGTTTTTTGATGTGATAGATTCTCTCTCTGCACTGGTGACTGTATAATGTGCAATACCTTTTGTTATTACATGACAGTTGGCCATACTAGCAATACAGTTCCTTTTCCTTTGTCTAACTATTTTTAAGGAAAAGGGGCTTGTCCCTCTTCATCTGACTTCTAATGGTTTGAAATCGTAATGCTAATCCCTTGCGTCTCCTCTGCAGCCATATGCCTGGGTTTGTCTTTTAAGTTTTAAAATGCTTTTATTTATATATGGTTCATTTTATGTTAGAAAAGTTTTATTACCTTTTAAAGCAGTTTGTACTTGAGGTATTTGTTTTTCATGATTTAATTTGTAGGTTACATTTGCACTTTGATTGCTCATTGTCAGCATTACTATTTTCTGTTAGATGTTCTCGTCCCATGTACTCATCCCGGCCCATACCTCTTATACCTCCAATATCTCCCTATTTGCTGTGTGTAACCCTTTCTTTTATTTGTATTATCCTTCTTGGATTTTTTAGTGTATTTATATATTTGTATTTGCTTTTATGCTTTTAGACGCCTGATGAAGGCCTGAGTGCCGAAACTTGGCCAAGTTGGGTTCTTTAATAAATTGGTTGTTTGAAGAAATCATTGGTGTGGCTGTGATCTATCTCCACATGGAAGCTGGACTGTGTTTTTTGCAGAGATCCCTTTCTCTTCAACCCTACATTATTCCTAAAACAGTTCAGAAAAACCTTTGGCAGAAATGAGCTTCCCATAGTTTATAAATTAAACCTGACCATAGGATTCAGTAGTTGTAACAGTAGCATAATCCCTGAAAAATGCAAGGCTGGCCCAGAGCAAAGGTACTGGATGCTCTAGAAAAACTTTACGCATGCTTCTCCCCTGCCCCAGCTGCATCACTTTTCCTCTCCCCACTGCCTCCTACCCACCTGCTGCACTAGGGGTTGCTTGGCTCATTCAAACTCTGCTTCCTCTCTCATCCTGTGGTACTCGGCTTGCTTGCCAGCTGCCATACTGCAGTACTAAATGCTAAGAATTTGATTCATATATGAGATTCCTGGGTTCCCTCAACTGCTGTGCATAACCTGCCTGCACCAAACCCTTCACCTCTCTTCTTGTACATCTTATATATGCTCCTCAGTACAAACTTCATTATACCTCATAATCTTTTTATCTCCACACAACCTACCTGCACCCTTTCCAAACGCACAATCCCACCCTGATAAATGAATTAATACCCTCCCGCACCTTCCATTCTTTCGTCATCCCCATATTTTTTTCATCAACCTACCCATGCTCATGCCTTTCCTCTCAATCCACACTCATGGCTTCCCCCTACTCGCTCCTTCCACTCAAATGAGAGCCCTAAGTTGTGCAGCATCATAATATGCATGCACATCTGGGACGCTTGGTGGTGTCATCCAAATAAAATCATGGATAGAAATAGAAACATGATGGCAGGAAAAGGCCATATGGCCTAACCAGTCTGCCCTTTCATACCTATTACTATGGCCCCTTTTTTTCCTTTAGAGATCTTCTGTGTTTGTCCCATGCTTTATTGGATCCAGATACTGTCCTCGTCTCTACTACCTCCACTGGGAGACTATTCCATGCATCTACCACTCTTTCCATAACAAAATATTTCCGCACATTACTCTCAAGTCTGTCCCCTTTCACCTTCATCCTATGCCCCCACATTATAGAGCTTTCTTTCAATTGAAAAAGGCTCTTTTCCTGTGCATTTATGGCTGAAGGTATTTAAATATCTCTATCATATCTCCTCTCTCCTGCCTTTCCTCCAAAGTATACATATTGAGATCTGTAAATCTGTCCCCATATGCCTTAGGATGATGCCCACTGATCATTTTGGTAGCTACCTTCTGTACTGACTCCATCCTATTTATATCCTTTTGAAGGTATGGTCTCCAGAATTGCACACAATACTCCAAATGAGGTCTCAGCAAAGACTTATAGAAAGGCACTATCGCCTTCTTCTTCCTGCTGGCCATTCCTCTCTCTATGGACCCAAGCATCCTTCTAGCTTTTGCCATCATATTTTCTACCTGTTTAACCACTTTAAGATGATCAGAAACAACCATGTCCAGGTTCCTCTCTTATTTGATGGACAGAAGTACTTCACCCCTGATACTGTATTGCTCCTCTGGATTTTTGCAGCCCTAATGCATGACCCTGCATTTTGTAGCATTAGATCTCAGCTTTTAAATTTGTGACCATTCTTCCAGCTTTGTTAGATCCCCCCTCATGTTGTCTACATGTTCCTGGGCATCTATTTATTTATTTAGCTGCATTTATATCCCGCTTTTCACCGGGACAAGGCAGTTGGGGGATACATTTAACACAAGGGGATATGAGACGCATACACTAATACTTACAGGGAACATGGGCAATGGAGGGTTAAGTGGCTTGCCCAAGACCACAAGGAGCACCTGTGGGACTAGAAACCCCAGTCCTTCCGGCCCAAGGTTGCTGTCCTCTAGTGGGATTTGAACCACCAACCTTCTGGCCTGTGGTACCTTGCCCCAACCACTAGGCCACTCCTCCCTCCTCTACCAGATTTTTGTATCATCTGCAAAGAGGCAAATCCAACCCAACAGCCCTTCTGCAATATTACTTACAAAAAATGTTAAAAAAAATAAGACAAGGATAGATCTCTGTGGCACACTACTGATAACATCATTCTCCTTGGAGTGAGCTCTATTTATCTGAAGCTTTTGTTGTCTCCCACTCAACTAATTTCTAATCCAGTCAGTCACTTTAGGGTCCATTCCTAGGATGCTCAATTTATTTATAAATTGTCGATACGGAACGGTGTTAGACTTTAGTGAAATCTAAGTACATAACATCTAACATTCTCCCTCGGTCCAACTCTCTGGTCACCCAGTCAAAGACATTTAATGAGATGTCTGACAAGACCTACCTCTAGTAAAATTATGCTGCCTCGGATCCTGCAATCTATTGGATTCTAGAAGCCTCACTATCCACTGTTTTAGCAGCGTTTCCATTAAGTTACTCGCCACAGAGTTGATTGCATTTTCAAATATGCACAAATAGTTTTCCAGTAAGATTCAAACCAAAAAAGCAAGTTTAAGTGACTATGCATGCTTTTTACCCTTAGGAAGTTTCAAAGAGAATATATATGCACAGTTTTTTGCTTTGAGAATTGCTGCAAAGTTTGCAGGTAAAAGGTAGACGTGGTCTTTGTCCGAATTCATGCAGCTTGAAAACTGTCCTCCTATAATACAAATGTGATACCATTATATATATATATATATCTATATACACACGCATTACATATGTTTCTTTTGATGAGTGTAAAATGGGGGAGGGATGACGCTGCACCGTAAAAGATTGCATCTGGAGGTTTACAATAAAAGAGAGCCTACCCACAGCAACAGGGTAGAGAAGGTATGAGGGGGTAGGAGGACATGAATATTATGGACTGGAAAAGTACATTTTAAGAAAAGCACTAAATGAACAGATGAATAGAATAGAGAAAATGACCCTATCACGCCCAGGGGGAAGATGAGAAACATGGGGAAAGCTATTGTTTTGGGTGGCTTTCCTGGGAGACATACTAGAAAAAGATAGAGACAGGAAGAAAGAGGAAAAAAGAGATGAAAAGTGGGAAGAATTCCAATTCCTGACAACTTTTAAAATATGTATAATTTTCAACAGTTTTTCTTAACTATAGTCAGAACAAAAACAAGGACAAACAAGTTAAGCAAGGCATGGATTATCTCAACACAGGGCCTTACCAAACCATAAGTGTGCCCTTTGCGACTTGTACATTTGGCACACCCTCCATCACATTTGCCCCATGCCCAGCATCTCTCCATCCTACCCCACACCTCCATGTCCAGCCGGCTTCCCCCCACGCTGCCTGCCCTTGCCCCACTATCGCTTTTTGTGTCCTCTCGGTGGCAGCAGCGAAGCGGACCTGATCTCAAATTGAAAAGAAAATCACGTGGCTCTTTCCAACTCTGTGCTTCAATGCAGGTCTGATCCCTCCCTCCTCTGACGTAGGCTCGCATCAGGGGAGGGACCAGACCAGCCATTCAAGCGTGAAGTTGCAAAGACCTGTGTTTGAATGGCTGGTCTGGTCCCTCCCTCTTCTGACACAACCCTATGTCAGAGGAGGGAAGGATCAGACCTGCATGCAAACATGGAGTTGGAAAGACCTACATGTTTGGGTTTTTTTTTTCAATTTGAGATCAGGTCCACTCCACTGCTGCCACCACCACCGAGGGAACAGAAAATGCTAAGGTGGGGCAAGGGCAGGCAGTATGGGGGACAGCCGAAGTTGGCAACCCCAAATGCCCCCTAATTTTTTGTGCCCTTTGTGGCTGCACCGCTTGCACAGGGGAAGGTATAGTGTTGTCTCAACATTTGAGATTATCAAGAACGTTGCTGCAATGCATATTGGCATCCATTTTGAAGTGTCTTTGTTGCTTTTGCTGGAAACAGAAGGAAGGTCTTATATTTCCCATAATAAAATGGGAAAAGATAATAGAACTTTGCATAATTCATCCTACAAAGAGAATTTGATTACTCTAGTGGCTGCAGTAATAATATAGCAAGATTCACCTAACTAAAGCTCTAATGCTGTCACTCTCATCTGTCAACCCATTCATCCTTGCTAATTTCCTAAAGAAGCTTATTAACGTTCAAACGAGCAAACCACCTATAGTGATACCTCCATTACCAAATTCAACTTTAAAAGCTATTGTACCTGAGGAATTAAATGGAATTAAGTAGATTGCTACTTGTGCAATAATACTCATCATTATGTCTATACAATTAGTGGCGTTGCATGCAAATTGCAGGTGTGCATTATGTTGGTTTAGAACAAAAACTTATTTTAGCATAAATACTGTGGTGTAATGAGTTAGCAAAAAAGAACATTTAGTCCAAATACTATTTGTTATCAAGTCCATAATATACTTTATGTAAAAGACTGCTAACCAGGAAGATTGATGCCATGACTAATGACTCTTTGTGTCTGATCCTGTTCCACCTTTTGGAATTTCTGGTTTAGATTAGTTTTCCTCTCCATTTCTCATATTCTCAACCTTTCACTCTCCACTGCTACTGTCCCGGCTGACTTTAAACATGCTGTGGTCACGCCTCTCCTTAAGAAACCCTCACTTGATCCCTCTTGTCCTTCTAATTATCGCCCCATCTCTCTCCTTCCTTTCATTTCTAAACTGCTCGAACGTGCGGTTTACCTCCGTTGTCTTGACATCCTCTCTTCCCATGCTCTTCTCGATCCCTTACAATCTGGTTTTCGTCCTTTGCACTCTACTGAAACTGCTCTTGTCAAAGTCTCCAGTGACTTGTTCCTGGCTAAATCTAAAGGCCTTTATTCTGTCCTTATCCTCCTTGACCTTTCTGCTGCCTTTGACACTGTTGACCATGATCTTCTCCTTGACACTTTGTTCTCACTTGGCTTTAGGGACTCTGTTCTCTCCTGGTTCTCCTCATATTTCTCCCATCGCTCCTTTAGTGTATGTTCTGGTGGCTCCTCCTCCTCTGTTACCCCGCTCTCGGTTGGTGTCCCGTCTTGGGTCCCCTTCTTTTTTCTCTCTATACCCAATCCCTTGGTGTGCTTATTTCCTCTCATGGTTTTCAGTACCATCTCTATGCTGATGACTCCCAAATCTATCTCTCTACTCCTGATCTTTCTTCTGCTTTCCAGTCCCGGATCTCTTGCTGTCTCTCTGCCATTGCTGCCTGGATGTTCCATCGTCGCCTGAAATTGAACATGGCCAAGAGTGAACTTCTCATTTTTTCTCCTAAAATTTCCCTTTCTCCTTCTTCTTTTTCAGTCTCTGTTGATGGCTCTGTTCTCCAACCTGTTTCATCTGCTCGCAATTTGGGTGTTATTTTTGATTCTTCGCTCTCTTTCTCCTCTCCATATCCAAATCATTGCTAAGATCTGTCGCTTCTTTCTCTTCAACATTGGCAAAATCCGCCCCTTTCTCTCTGAGCTCACTACTAAAACCCTCATCCATTCCCTAATCACCTTCCGCCTTGATTATTGTAACCTCCTTCTTGCTGGTCTCCCTCAGTCTCATCTCTTCCCTCTTCAGTCTATTCAGCACTCTGCTGCCCGTTTGATTTTCCATCAGCCTCATTTTGCCCACATCACTCCTCTCCTCAGATCTCTTCACTGGCTCCCTATCCGTTTCCGTATTCACTTTAAGCTTCTCCTTCTGACCTATAAGTACATTCACTCTGTGGCTCCTCAGTACTTTTCTTCTCTCTATTTCCCCCCTCGTTTCTCCCTATTTCCCCCCTCGTGTACTCCGTTCTTCCCAGTTGCTTCTTGCTATGCCCTTCTCCTCTATTGCCAACTCCAGATTCTGCTCTTTTCACCTTGCTGCTCCTTACGCTTGGAATAAACTTCCTTTGTCTATACGTCAGGCATCTTCTTTCCCCTCTTCAAACTCAAGTTAAAAAAAAATCTTTTTGCCTCTGCCTTTGGCTCTTGATTTTGCTGTTCTCCTTCCTTCCCCTCTTTTATTTCACCTTTCTTTCTTCCTCTTACACTTGTTCTTACCTCTTTTCTTTGTCCTGTCTCTCCTGCTCTTGTCTCTTTACCCTTGTTCTTATCTTTTTTCTACTCCTTTTCTTGCTTTGTCTTTTTAGATTGTAAGCTCTTTTGAGCAGGGACTGTCTTTTTGTGTTTTCATTGTACAGTGCTGCGTGCGCCTGGTAGCGCTTTATAAATGCTTAGTAGTAGTAGTAGTAGTAGTAGTAGTAGTAGTTTCCCTGGTTCTCAGCCTGCTGCTCTAACCATTAGGCTACTCCAAGGCACAATGTAAGACCTATTTCTGCATTGGACATCGAGGAAGGAATGTCTTGAATTCGCCCTGTTGTAAAATAGGTATAAGGACGTGCAGGAGCGTCTGTGTATTTACCGGCATATGCACAGGATCTAATAATAAGGGCTAGTACTTCAGAATGAAGTAACCATTTATATGCAGAAGCAAGAGCAGAAATATTAACAAGGAAATGAGAAATGAAGAAACACTTGAACATGAAAATTGATGATTGTTCTCGATGTTGAAAGTTATTGTTTGAAATAAAAGACAAAATTTAAAAACATTATTTGCCTAATAAATTCCTTCTTTCACTATACTTCTGTTGTACACATATGCTATATTGCATTTAGCTCACAAATCATTATGGCTGAAAACAATTGCCCAGTAATTATCGAATCTGTTTATGATACATGTGACAGGGATTACAATGCTCTTTGAAAAGGCCACAGTGGGTGGCTGTTCTTCAGATTTTGTGCTCTTTAATCATAGTTAAGGCTTTTAGTTAGATAATTGCCTAACCATCTGATAATTTAAGTTGCACTGGAGAACAATGAACTAAAACAACTTTTGCAGAATGAATCAATAGAAAGTAGTTTCACATCCTCTTTGGTATGCTGCCTACACCTTCTTACACAAACGTATGCATTTCATTAATGAGGTTTTTCCCTTTTCCTTTTTTTTTTGTTCCAGTTGACTCCTATTCTATTCATCTTTCTTCCTTTGTAAACCTATTTAAATTAAATTAACAAATTACGAGGGACGTTACTCTGATTGCATTTGCTTTACCTGTTTGGAACTGCTTGATCCATGATAGCAACCTGTGGAGGAGGAGTCCTGATGTCATCCTGAGGCCTTTTAAAATCTCAGGCCCACTTCAGGACACAACCTGAGGGGCGTGACCAAAGGGGCATGTCCTTCCCTTTGCATTTTAAACCTTTATTTAATAATAATGCAGGAAATCACAATAAAGTCCTCTTCAAGAGGGAAGCAAACAATCCACATCAACATAATACCAAAGACTCCCATATACAAAACTACAATACCCACATTTACATAGACAGGAAGCAATAATAATAATTATACTAATCAGTCTGATTCCTTCTGGATAGAAAAGCCTCCAACTGGACAGGGTCAAAAAAGACAAATTTATCAGTTCGATAATTTGCAAGACACTTGCATGGGTATTTTAGAAAAAATGTAGCCCCTTGGGCCAAAACACAGTGTTTCAAAGTCAGGAACACCTTCCTGTGCTTTTGAGTGCTTTTGCTAGCATCAGGAAAAACATATCGGCCTTCTTTTTAATAAAATACAATCTTAACATCAAATTTTAATCCAAAAGAGAAAGAAAAGAGGCAATTAATATGGCCCCGAGTAGGAATAACATCAGTTGAAGACTCTAAAAATGCCGAAACGTCCAGAGTCTCAGACTGAGAAAGCTAAGCAACATCAACCTCAGGAGAAGCCTCAGACTTGGCCCCTGGGGGACATAATAAACACTCAACAACTTAATAGCATCCACATCCTCAATCAAAATAATCTCCTTAAAATAATTTTGCAGGTGCGGCACTGTTCAGACACTCCCGAGGGCTTCATTAGAGGCACATATGACAGCAGTGATGCTTCAGTTTTTTGAAATAGGCAAAGAAAGCCAGGTTTCTATTGCTCAATTTGTATGGAAATTAGAAAAGGAGAGCCCAATTAAGATTACTCGGCAGGGGAGAGTAAACGGGCAAGAGAATTAGGGGTGGCCCTGCCAGCATGAAGTCTTTTGAAAGCTATTAAGAGCATTCCACATTTGGTGAGATCAACGCGACTGCAAGAAATTCAATTTCAGGCAATAAATAGGGCTCAATTCTCCCCAAAACGAGCACAGAGTAGTGTCATGACCGCCATAGGGAAGTGCTTGATTTGTGAAGCCAGTTTGGCGGACCTGGGACACATGTGGCGGAGATGCCCCAGGGTGTATCAATATTGGGGCAGGATACATAGATTTTTATGTACATTGGTGAGTCAGCCTGTAGAGTGGTGTAAAGTGGTGTTCCTTATTGTGTTGGGGATGGGAATTCCAGATTGTTGGGGCATAGAGCTCAAAAGATCTTACACAAGCCTGTTGGGTGCTTTTAGTTTTTACTTGGAGGATGGCTAGGGTGTCTCTGATAGCATGTCCGCAGGACCTGTTTGTTTGGAGTGGTCCAATAAGGGTTTGAAGGTGGGGGGATGATAAGTTGTTGAGAGTTTTGAATATCATTGATAGGATTTAATATTGCATTCTGCTTTGTAGTGGAAGCCAGTGCAAGTGCTTGAGGATGGGGGTGATGTGATCATATCTGGAGGCTCCTTGGATGATCCAGGCTGTCATGTGGAGGGTGGTTTGAAGAGGGAGGAGCATTGAGTGAGGTAGTCCGTAGTAGATGGAGTTGCAGTAGTCAACATTTGGCATTATCGGTGCTTGTAGGGCTGAGCGGAATTCAGATAGAACGAGTAGCGATAAAAGATTCTGTAGAGTTTGGGTTTTGTAGTATGTCGCCTTTGTGGTGTTCGTTACTTAGGATTTCAAGGAGAGTTAGTGGTCTAGGATGACTCGCAAGTATTCTACTTCATGGAGGACTTGGATTTCGTTGTGGTTGAGGGTGATGGATGTTAATGGAGTAAAAGGGTCATTATTCATGATGAATAAGGATTCCATTTTCTTGACATTTATTGATAGGTGGTTCACGGCTAGCCATTTGGAGACGACTGTGAAGCATTGTTGTAGGTCATGATAGAACAGTTTGGTTAGAACAGTTTGATAGAACAGTTTGGTGTGTTAAGCATGATGTCGACAGCATAGATGTGGTAGTTTATGTAGTGAGATTGTATGATTGGGCAGATGAATTGCATGTAGATGTTGAAAAGTAGTGTAGAGAGGGACACCTTGAGTCTGAGGGTATGGGGTTGAAATAGAAGATCTGATTCTTATTCTTTGGAACCTGTTGTAGAGGTAGGCTTGGAACCACTTTAGAACAGCTCCTTGTATTCCTATGGACTTTAGGCATTGTAGGAAGATGGTGTGGTGGTTGGTGTCAAAGGCTGCTGAGATATCTAGGAATATTAATATGAATCCTTGATGGATGTTTTGGATTCCTTTGACAAGGTTGTTCTTGAGGGAGGTCAGGAGGGTTTCCATTCCATGGTGTGGTTATAATCCGTGGTGTTACTCCTATGAAGAAAGGCTAAAAAGGTTAGGGCTCTTTAACCTGGAAAAGAGATGGCTGAGGGGAGATATGATAGAAGTCTATAAATTAACGGAGTGGAACGGGTAAATGTAGATCAATTGTTTACATTATCAGAATATAGAAAGACTAGGGGACATGCAATGAAGCTACAGGGTAAACTATTTAAGACTAATAAAAGAAAATATTTTTTCACTCAACGTGTAATCAAACTCTGGAATTTGTTACCGGAGGATGTAGTAAAGGCTGTTAGTGTAGCTGGGTTTAAAAAAGGTTTGGACAAGTTCCTGGAGGAAAGGTCCATAAACCATTATTAAGAAGGGACCCAGGATATCGATGCTTGATCCAGTACAAGCATTGCGGAACCTGTGTATTTTGGGGAAACTGCTAGGTACGTATGACCTAGATTGGCCACTGTTGGAAACAGGATACTGGGCTTGATGGACCTTGGTCTGACCCAGTATGGCAAATCTTATGTTCTTATGTTATGTTCTTTTGGCTATGTTTGACCATTTGACACCTGGTACGATGAAGGGTAAGGGATCTCGTATCTTGATTCGTAAAGCCTGTGTAGCAGGTAAACAACCCATTTTATGGCACTGGCAGCAGACAATTGCTCCCTCCTTTTGGGAGTGACATAATTGTTTTCATCAGCTTATGCTAATGGAGCAACAGGAAGTAAGGGGTCCCCTAAGAGATGGAAGACATTTTTGGAAATATGGGGGGTATATATTGATAACCTGACTGCATGCTCGCAATGAGCTGTGTTCCTCTTAGATACGAGCTTGGAGCAGGAGGGTGAGATAGTTAGTACTTGGATAGAGTGCAGTAGTAGGAGTCTGGTTGGGAGAAAGGGCAGGGGAGGGGGTTTGGGTGGAAGGAGAGTGGGACTGGAAAGGGAAGATTGGTGGCATTGCTAGTAGTAAGAGACCACTAGGACAAGTGTAAAGGTCAGCACGTTGCCCTAGAACACTGACCATTTCAGAGACCTTAAGGATTGAGCTGGGGGGGGGGGGGATAGGATTAGGTAAAGGGGGGGGGAGGGGAGGATTGGGGATGCAAAAAAAGGGAATAAAAACTAAAATGTTATTGCTATCTTCAGCTATACATGTGTTAGACAAATTGAATGGCATGTTTAAAATGCTGTTGGAATGATTTATTTAATAAAAATTACTTAGAAAAAAAATAATTTTGCAATAGTATCAGAGGGGATATGTAATGATTGTGGGGGAAATGAACAAACCAAAGATTTTTTGCTGGAGCTGCATTCTCTAATGATTCCAATTGGTGATGAATTGCCATTCTATCATGGACAAAGAGAGAGCAGATTGGGCAACCATAACCTGACCCTCCAACTTGCTAGTAGAATTTTTAGAACTCAAAATAAAAGCATCTTGATCAGACAATTTTGCAACCACATCTGCTGAGAACTGTGATATCTGAGAGAGAGATGAACACAATGAAATCTCTCTACTGGTCACTATCTCCCACATATCCTGCAAAGAGATATTCTTAGGTGCAACCGGTTTTTCCTCAGGAGCAGCAAAAAGCATGGAACCAGCATCGTAAAATCTACAACAGAAACTAGTCCACTTTCCAACCAAGGGATATTCTGCCCAGAGAGAAGAGACATCGCAGTCTCACGAACATCCACTCCTAAGGGGGCAACAGTCTCAGACAAATCTTCCTGGCTGGGCGGGGTAGAACCCAGCATTGGAGAAGAAATATCCGAGTCAGTACTCTGTCTTAGTTGATAAATCAGGACCGGTTGAAGAGGCACCAGATACAGTTAACTGAAGACGATAATCCATGGGTCCGATGACTTTAACTTTCTTAGCCAAAGCCAACAGCAGAGACTTCTTCTGTTTTCCTATGTACTTCCACAGATAAAAACTACGGGCTCTGAAGGTGCTCCAATGAGGCAGGTCGTGCCCTTTTGGACATGCCCCTTCGGGCACACACCAACAGGCATGCACCCATGGTCATTTTCAACAGTGCAGCTGAAACTTAAAACAGCCCAGGCTGCTGATATCAGCAGAGCTCCTCCTCTGCCCGCTATTCAAAGGGATCTGAGGTGAATAGCAGGTAGAATGAAGACTGGAACAAGGCAAACTGACATCCTGCCCTTTGGAGCCCCTTCAGAGCCTGGAGGAGCCTGTTATGAGGTGATTTTATGGGAAAAAGGAAAAAGGGCCTCTCAATAGGCTTGGCAAAGTCAGTCAATGTTGTTGGCCCTATGGACCATCATATTTAACAGGTGACACTGGAGGGGCACACCTCTGGTGCTGATCTCTCTTTGGTAATTGTGAGTACTCCCTCAGAAGCATTGTCCTCTATTAATTTGGGTTCTACCCTGCCCAGCCAGGAAGGTTTAGTTAGTGATTGATGGTCCCCCTACATCTCAAGAAGGGGTGGTCCCCTCGACATCTGTTTCTCGATTAGACACCTCTAAAGTTGACAGTAGGTTAGTTCTTTCAACTTCAACTTCTGTTAAAATGCCATCACCTCTTAATTTTCTAGTGACTGTTGAGAAGGTTGATGTTCTTAAGGATATTTCCCTACGGAACATATGGGAGGTGGTGACCTGAACTGAAATGTCTTTGCGTTCATCCTTATATCAGGTTTCCCAATTATTGTCCGAAGTTATGGGTAAATTTGCTGACCAGGATGCCAAGCTATCAAAGTATAATACTTCATTATCGAAGCTTGAGGGGCAGATGGCTTTGGCCCAGGCTGCCCTCTCATCTTCTGTTAGAGAAAGCTTGATTGTTCACCACCAGCTCGAGCTGATGGAGAACACTGCTCGGGTAACGAATTTACATTTTATTAATTTTCCCCATGCCCATTACTTGTTTGCTGTTATCCTTCTTCATAAATATTTAAAAGAGATTTTCTTGATTTAATGATGTTGATGCTATTCAATGTTTTAATTTGTATTATGTTCCCCAAGGAGTCAAGGCTGAGGGTCAGTCAGAAGATGAGTTTGTGTAACTATCTTCGACGGATAGTTTAGATGTTTTGGCATTTCTAGAGTCCTCTGTGGATGATATTTCTACACGGGCTACACTGATAGTTAACCTTATTTTTATCCATCACTGAGAGAAAGATATCTGCTTGTATTTCTCTAGAAAGAATGCAAATTTTTGCAATAGCCCTATCCAAATATTTCCAGACATTTGTAGATCAACTCATAAATGGGTGATCGTGTTTCTCATTCTGAAACTTCAAGTCTTGGCCTTAGAGGCTACATTCTTCTTAAAATATCCATGTAAATGTCTTGTGCTTTTCCAAGGGTAAAAATATGTATTCTTTGACCCTGTGCAACTGGAGGCTTTTCTCACGGGGAAGAAGTCATAATATTTGGTATTTCTTTCTAGCTTAGTTAATGTAGATTAGTTTAAGTTTTCAGGGATCTCACTTTGACTTCAATGTTCTTTTTTTTTTCTTGGGTGATGCAATTTTTTCTTGTTTCCTAGTAACTATATCGATATGAATTGTCCCTCTTGACGTGGTCTGTTAGTTTGTTTTCTTGCTTTATTATTCAATAAAGGTCATTGAAATTTAAAAAAAAGATCAACAAATAACATGCAAATAAACATATTTCATATTTAAACACTTTTATGTACATCTGTGGATAACAGTATACTCCTCCATGTTTCCTCAGCTCACAACTTTGGTGTCATCTTAGAGCACTGGTTTGGGAACCAAGAGATCAGTGTTTGATTCCCAATAGCGCTCCTTGTGGCCTTGGGCAAGTCACTTAACCCTCTATTGCCTCAGAAGAATCCAAGTTATCAATGTCCCTGTTTACATTGTAGCTTAAACTTGGTAATGTACATTAAACTGCTTTAACTGAAATGATAAAGCAGTATAAAAAAATTGTCAAATAACCATTCTCTCTTTCTCTGCACACATCCAACATAGCTAAAACCTGTTGCTTTTTTCTCTATAAAGCCACATATACACTAGGTGTAATGCAACATGCAATGCAACCTAGCCTGCAACATGTTTGCCTAGTTGGGACGTGTTTGTGAATAGTCCACGTGCATCCTGCATGCATGGTACGTGCATTTGCTTCATGCTCGTTTGGATCCAAAATGTGTTGATTTTTGCATGAACATGAAAGGGTGCACAGCATTAGTTGAGACGCTGTTTGGAGCATTTCCCTGATTAGTACGTGCTCGCAAACTAAGTGAATCACATTGTGTGCAACTTGTTTCCGAGAATACACACTTTGTGCGCCCTCTGCATCTCTAATAGCTAGAGTTCTGTTACAGGTTGCATTACATGTTTGGATCACCCAGTGTATATGCACCTTAACATCCAGCAAAATTTGTCCCTTCCTTTCTGAACACATTACTAAAACCCTTATCTACTCTCAACACCTTCAGTCTTGACTACTGTAACCTGCTCCTCGCTGATCTATTTTTGAATCATCTCCCTTTCAATCTGTGCAAAACTCAGCTGCATGGCTTATCTTCCATCAGTGTCACTAAGCTCATGCAACGCCTCTTAAGTCACTTCATTGGCTCCCTATCCGTTTCCGTATCCAATTCAAGCTTCTCCTATTGACCTATAAGTGCATTCGTTCTGTAGCTTCTCACAATCTTTCCTCTCTTATCTCATCCTACACCCTCCTTGGGAACTCGGATCCCTTTTATCTGTTCTCTGCCACTGCCAATTCCAGACTTGGTTCATTCCATCTTAGAACATAAGAACATAAGATATGCCATACTGGGTCAGACCAAGGTCCATCAAGCCCAGTATCCTGTTTCCAACAGTGGCCAATCTAGGTCATACGTACCTAGCAGTTTCCCCAAAAGACACAGGTTCTGCAATGCTTGTACTAGGTCAAGCATTGATATCCTGGGTCCCTTCTTAATAATGGTTTATGGACCTTTCCTCCAGGAACTTGTCCAAACCTTTTTTAAACCCAGCTACACTAACAGCCTTTACTACATCCTCCGGTAACAAATTCCAGAGTTTGATTACACGTTGAGTGAAAAAATATTTTCTTTTATTAGTCTTAAATAGTTTACCCTGTAGCTTCATTGCATGTCCCCTAGTCTTTCTATATTCTGATAAGGTAAACAATCGATCTACGTTTACCCGTTCCACTCCGTTCATTAATTTATAGACTTCTATCATATCTCCCCTCAGCCGTCTCTTTTCCAGGTTAAAGAGCCCTAACCTTTTTAGCCTTTCTTCATAGGAGTATCCTTCCATCCCCTTTACCATTTTGGTGGCTCTTCTCTGTACCTTTTCTAAAATCGCTATATCCTTTTTAAGATACGGTGACCAGAATTGCACACAATATTCAAGGTGCGGTCTCACCATGGAACCATATAGAGGCATTATAATATCTTTTGTTTTATTTTCCATTCCTTTCCTTATCATACCTAGCATTCTATTTGCTCTCTTGGCCTCCGCTGCACACTGGGCCGAGTGTTTTAACATGGTATCCACAATGACGCCTAAATCTTTTTCCTGGGTGGTGGTTTCTAATGTGGAACCTTGCATCGTGTAACCATAGTTTGGGTTGTTCTTCCCTAGGTGCATAACCTTGCACTTGTCCACATTAAATTTCATCTGCCATTTTGATGCCCAGTCTTCCAATTTATCAAGATCCTCTTGCAATTTTTCACAATCCTCTTGGGTTTTAACAACTTTAAATAGTTTTGTGTCATCTGCAAATTTGATAACCTCACTCGTTATTCCACTTTCCAGGTCATTTATGAATATGTCAAAAAGCAGCGGACCCAGCACAGATCCCTGGGGTACACCACTATTCACCTTTCTCCATTGGGAAAATTGGCCATTTAGCCCTACCCTCTGCTTTCTATCTTTTAACCTTTTAATCTTGCTGCTTTTAACCTTTTAATCTTTTAATCTTGCTGCTCCTTATAACTGGAACAAACTACCTGAGTCAACGTGTTAGGCTCCTTCTCTAGCTCTATTCAAATCCAATCTAAAAACTCATCTTTTTGAGTCTGCTTTTGGATCCTGATGCCCCTCACTCTCTTGTTCACCAGTTGTGTATCTTACCATACTCTAGTCCCTGATTTTGTGATGTTGTTCGTCTTGATTAGATTGTAAACTCTGATGAGAAGGGACTGTCTCTTACATTTATATGTACAAAGCTGCGTATGCCTTGTAGTGCTATTCAAATACTAGTAGTAGGACTTATTTATTACGTCAGTGGAATTTCATCATAAAAATGCTGTTAGACTGATATTCAAAAGAAGTTATGTGTTCACTGGCTGCCAGTGAATGTATTGCTTCTATATCTGTACATTTTCAGATCTCATGCAGATATTGTTGAGCAATAAGAAGGGGCTGGGTTTGGGGAGGGCGAGAGTGGGCTAACAAATTATCTGTTTAGCGATGACTGAAAAATGATATAATAAAGCTTTACAAAATTATGAATACCAGGCTTAAATTAAATAGATAGTGTTAGTATGATGATTGTACCATCCATATATTCCTCATGGCTACCTAAACAGATAGCACCATTGAATACATGGAGAAAGCTAAGTGCTGTGCCAATGTCTAAATTATTTTAGTCATTGTGCTGGTTGAATATCTGACCCCATGGGCCTGACTCATCAAGGCTTTCCTCCCATTCTGGGGGACATTCTGAGCCACGAATAGTGGGGATGGACATCCCGTTGGGACATGCATCCCCGCTATTTATGCCGTTTCCCAGGCCCGATTACCTTCCCCAAATGATGTACGGGAAAGGTAGACGGGGGGTGGGAAAGGGGCGGATCAGGGGTGGCATTGGGGTGGGCAGTGGGCGGTTGCCGGACCTGGGCATACAGAGCCGATTCCAATGTTGGCCTTGTACGTCTGGGGCTGGCGACTTACATGGGGAACTTTATTCCAACTCAGAGGTGGAATAAGTTCCCCTAGTCATTGGGGGACGGCGGGCCAGGGGCATGGATGGGGCAGGGGGAGGTTGAGGACATTCCCTGTAGCCTGACCTTGGCCTTAGGAGTCCAAATTTGGGGTTGGGCTGCAGGAAATTTCACTTTTAAAGCTGGCGGCTGGGGATCACAGCTCTTCAATGGAGCAGCCGTGCCATGGCAACCAGATGCCATGGCGCCGCGGCTCCATTGACAAGCACTGACTGAGTTACCTGGGGAACACTGTTCCCTCTAAGCTGTGCGCGTGTGCGCGTGCACACACCTCGCCAAGCGAGCGCACATACTTTACAACAGAGCGCACAAAAATTATAGCTCTGATTCTGATAGAACACAACACAGACGTCTTAAAATTTAAAAGTTATGATTGTAATTACTAGAAATTTCCCGCTTCATTTAGTAATCGTCTATTTTCATTTAATTTGATTAAAATCAATGTGGTGTACATACTGTATTCTGACGTGTAGTCAAATTTTAAAGTATATAACTCCGAGTGTCGTTATGTGGTGCACAAAAATTTAACCTTCCTTCAAAAGCTGCACACAGCTGATATTTTATGCGCACACAGCCTACAGAAAATTAGAGGGAACATTGCTGGGGAAGGCCTGTATGTGCAGGCCAGATGGAATCGGGGTCCCGGCCTGCACATACAGGCCTGTTAACAATTCTGATCCCATGGGGCTAGACGTGCTCTGTGAGATCAGAATCATGACTCCCTCTGTATGTCTGGTTCCGGCCAGATGCAGAGAGGGCCCGGACGTATAGAATGGAATCGGGCCCTCTGTGTTTATGAGGAAATACCTTCATGAAACATGCCCAATGGGTATTATTTAATTACATTTTTTTTCTATAGATAAGGAATGGGGAAAAGTCCTCTTCTATTAAAAAAAATAAATAAATAAAAATTTTTAGGATGTGACATACATAGATCCTTATCTGTTGAAGTAAAAGTAGGGGTCTCCTCAGATGTCTCCCCTATTAGAGACTTCAGAATATCTGCAGACTCTGAGAGAAGAGGTCAGTAAGACTATGAGGTTAGTAGTTCTTAGACACTCTCTCAAATGAGAGGGATCACTAGAAATGAGGGATGAAACAAAAGTGAGCCCTTATGCTCAGGGTTCTTTCTCTGTCCTTTCCTGATCTACGCAGGTGTCTGGGGCCAAAGTAAGGGTGCCCATGCCTAGTAAATATGGAATAATTCTTTCTGGTAAGGACTGTTAAGAGTAAGAAGGTGATTTCATGTGAAAAGGGGAACTAGTCCCATACTTCTTGTTTGCTGTGAGAAATGATCATGATTTTGTAGAATTTGGTTTAATTTAATTTAAAATAATATATAGCTCACTTTTCTAATCTGGAGTTCCTACTAGAGTCCTAATAACATAAGAAATGCCATACTGGGTCAGACCAAAGGTCCATCGAGCCCAGTATCCTGTTTCCAACAGTGGCCAATTCAGGTCACCCGTCAGGTTCCTAGAAAGGTAGATGTCATTCTTCTTATCCCAGGGTTAAGCAGTGTATTTCCCCAATTCCTTTTAAAAATGATTTATGGACTTTTCGGCCATGAACTTGTCTAATCCTTTAAACCCAGCTACACTAAGAGCTTTTACAACATCCTTTGGCAACAAGTTCCAGAGTTCGATTACTCATCGAGCGAAAAAGTATTTTCTCTGATTGATTTTAAATGTGCTACATTGTAATTTCGTTGTGGATCCCCTAGTTTTCTGCTTTTTGAAGGAGTAAACAACTGATCTTATCTGTTCCATGCCACTCCTTATTTTTTAGACTTCAATCATATCACCCCTCAGCCATCTCGTTCCTGAGCTGAAGAGTCCTAACCTTTTAAGCCTTTTCTCATAGGGGTATCCTTATATCATCGTTACCATTTTGATCATTCTTCAAGGGAATAGCTACCAGGAGGGAACTTTGCCTCAGTGCTGCTGTCTCAAAGGAGCTTACCTCTACCAAGGGGAGAGTGCTTCTTACCGTTGGTCTATGCTTAGATTAGCAGGTACCATTACCAAGGACAGTATCTCATGTGGTAAAGGGTAGAATTCCATAATTTCTGTGGCGTGTGTAGTTTCTGCTCGTTTGCCAGTTTTTGGTGTTTCTGAACTGTAACTACTGGATTAGCTATGTGACCATCTGGATTGTGTATCCTGTTTGTGTTTGTACTGGGAGTATTCTATGACCACGTGCATACCATTTGTGACTTCTATGTACTTTCATTGATTTGTCCAATAAAGGTTTTATTTTAAAATAAGCCCACCATAGTGTGTCAGGCTTTCCTTTATACAAAAAGCCTAGTAACTCAAAAGACTGTTGATGAACTTCAAGGAGCACAGGGAACCATCCTGCAATGTACCTCTCAATTCTGGTAGCCAAGTGAAAAAAGGCCACAAAAGGAACAGTTATTTTATTGAAGGGTCCATATCAGTGGTTCTCAACCCAGTCCTCTGGGACTCCCAGGCCAGTCAGGTTTTCAGGATATCCACAATGAATATGCATGACCTAGATCTGCATGAACTGCTTCCACTGTATGCAGATCTATCTCATGCATATTCATTGTAGATATCCTGAAAACCTGACTGACCTGGGGGTCCCAGAGGACTGGGTTGAGAACCACTGGTCTATATTATGCATATCAGTGTACAGAAATATACCAGCTAGATACAGATTGATAAGTTCCAGTGCATTATAAAGCAGCATTGCCAGCATCTTATTAAGGTCTGTTATACTATAATGATTCCAGAATACAATATAAATGTGAGAATATGAGAATAGCCCTTTAGGGGATTTGATTTACATATGCCCATACTTTTACAGGAAAAAATAGTTCTGTATTTGGTTTAGTATTTTGATGAAGACAAAGTTTGATATCATTATTTTATCATGCATTTTCATATTTTCTGCTGTTTTTATTAATAATACTTATAAGCTATCAGAGTATCCACTCTGAGGTCAGTGGATAGATATTAAAAGATTTCTTTGGCAAATGCAATTGGATGAAACACAATTGATCTTTCCGAGCTATTTAATCACTCCTGTGGAAAACATGAAAAAGATAGAGGGCTCTTAATAAGTCTTGTATTCTAATAAAACAATGCTACCTTATATATGGATGTCTATTATAGGAGGGCTGAATATAAATATTTTATACAAACTATAGCATAATATAGTCAGCAGGATGCATTGCATACTCTATTTAAGTAATACTGTCAATTTCGTAGGATTATAACAGGTAATAAACTGTCACTGTGATTAGATGCCAAAATGAAGTACAAGGAGACGTTTAATCATGAAAGCCATTGAGACTATTTCAAGCCTACTCTAGAGAAAACATGTTTAAAATCATCATAATTTTAGATGCAGAATATAATTATTTTATAACACACGACAGCAGCAAGATAGGGCTTCCTAAACCTGTCCTGGGATCACACAGCCAGCCGGGTTTCCAGGATACCAGTAATGAATATGCATGAGAAAGCTGCATGTACTAGACACCTACTATATGCATTTTTTTTTTTAGTTTTATTGTTAGTATTTAGCTCACACCTTTCCAGGAGAAGATTCTGAAAAGCAGGATAGGTTTGAGTTACCTTGCAGGAAGGTGATACACATCACCTAGAAAAATAGTGGACAACAGCAATCACAATGTGATCAAATTTTGTCCCTGGAAGGAGGATGATAAAAAGCTACTGTAGCATTTCATTTGAAA
Source organism: Ichthyophis bannanicus (assembly GCA_033557465.1). Lineage (NCBI taxonomy): Eukaryota > Metazoa > Chordata > Amphibia > Gymnophiona > Ichthyophiidae > Ichthyophis > Ichthyophis bannanicus. The sequence continues at coordinate 135,667,204 of CM066036.1, read as the reverse complement.
AAGGAATACTATGATAAAATGAGGAAATTAGTTAGAAAAAAACTAAAAGGAGCTGTTTGCAGGATGAAAAGTTTGCATGAGTTGTAGGCATTATTTTAAAAGACCATTTTGGAAGTCCAGGTAAAATATATTCTACACATTAAAAAAAAGGTCAGAAGATAGCCAAATGACAGTCAATGTGGTTTAATGGAGAGGTGAAGCGATAATAAAAACCCCAAATGCCAAAGCAGACCGTAATGAGGAAAATAGGAACGAGCACTGGCAAATTAGATGTAAAACAATGAGGCATGCCAAAAGGGATTTTGAAAAGAAGCTAGTTGAAGAGGCAAGAACTAATACAAAAAACATTTTCAATTACAAACAAGAGGTATAAGAAGTGCCCAGAGAGCATAAGTTAATAGCAGAAAACGAAAGGATTTGTTGCCTCAGTCTTTAGTGAGGAGAATGTTGGGATCATACACATACTAGAACCTAGGGCCAGCTGTCCACTAGGCGAGCTAGGCGGCTGACCCTGGTGGACAGCAGCAGCACAGGTGGGTGGCAGCGGCACACATGGGTGGCTGTACCATGCTGCTTCCCTAGTTGCCGCTGATTCCATTTGGGGGGAGGCGGGCAACTGCAGTATTTCCAAAAGCGGCAGCAAAAAGCTTCCACTTTTGGAAATACTGCCGCTGTCCGCCTCCCCCTCCTGAGATGGAATCAGCGGCAGCTGGAGGGGGGAGGGGGGGGAGCAGCAGAAACTCTTGGGCCGGCTCTACTGGAACCCTTGTTTGATGGTAATGATATAATAGGTAAAAATGGTGAACTGTTGTTAAGTGCCATTGAGTCAGTGTTGACTCATGGCGACCCTCTGGATAGCTGTTCTAAACTGTGTGTGGTCTTCAATCAAGTGGCTCATTCTTGATAGAGTGGCATTCATAGCTGCTGTTATTGTACCAATCCATCTCCTACTACTACTACTGAGCATTTATATAGTGCTACAAGACATACGCAGTACTGCACAGACATGTAAGAGGCAGTCCCTGCTCATCAGAGCTTACAAGCTAGTCAAGACAGACAGCACAGTAGGTGTAGACAGGGATACATCTAGGGGAATGGTAAGAAAACACTAGATCAGGTGAGTCGGGATCCAAAAGCGGCAGCGAAGAGGTGAGTTTTCAGCCTGGATTTGAAAAGGGTCAGAGAAGGCGACTGCAGACTCAGGTAGTTTGTTCCAGGCATAAGGAGCAGCAAGGTGAAAGAGCAATCTGGAGTTAGCAAAAGAAGAATAGGGCACAGATAGAAGTGATTTGCCAGAAGAGTAGAGTTCCCAAGGAGGGGTGTAGGGAGAGATAAGCAATGAAAGGTAGTGAGGCGATTCAGAGTGATGCAATTATAGGTCACCAGGAAAAGTTTGAACCTAATACGGAAACGGATAGGGAGTCAATGAAGTGACTTGAGAAGAGGGGTAATATGAGCATGATGAGGCTGGTGGAAGATTAGCCATGCAGCAGAGTGTTGAACAGATTGAAGGGGAGAGAGATGATTCAGTAGGACACCAGCAAGGAATAGGTTACATTAGTCAAGATGGGAGGTGATTAAGGAGTGGATAAGTGTCTTAGTAAGTGTGTTCAGAAAGGAATGGGCAGATTTTGTGGATGTTATAAAGAAATGGCAGGTCTTAGCTATCAGATGGATGTGTGTGGAAAGGGAGAGAGAGGAGTCAAAGATGATCCCAACATTGCGAGTCAAGGAAACAGGGAGGAGCAGAGAGTTATCCATAGAGACTGAGAAAGGAGGAAGAGGAGAGGAAGTTTTAGGGTGAAAAATAAGAAGCTCAGTTTTGGCCATGTTCAATTTCAAGTGGTGGTGAGACATCCAAGCAGCAAAGTCAGAAAGGCAGGCAGAGATCTGGGTCTGGATTGCCAGAGATTTCTGGTGTAGAGAGGTAGATCTTGGAGTCATCAGCATAAAGATGGTACTGAAAGCCATGGGAGGAGATGAGCACACCAAGGGACTGGGTATAGAGAGAGAAAAGGAGTGGACCCAAGACAGATCCTTGGGGTACATCAAACGAGAGCGGGATAGCAGCAGAGGAAGATCCACCATAACAAACACTGAAAGAGCGATGGGGAGAGATAAGAGGAGAAACAGGATAGTACAGAGTCCTTAAAACCAAGCAAGGACGGGGTATCAAGGAGAAGGTTGTGCTCAACTGAATCAAAAGCAGCAGAGAGGTCAAGAAGGATGAGGACTGAATAAAGGCCCTTGGGTTTTGCCAGGAGCAAGTCACTGGAGACTTTTTGACAAGGGCTGTTTCTCATTGCTGACCTTCCTCTTTTGTGTTGACCTTCAACCTTGCCAAGCATGATATCTTTCTCTAACGACCTCTTTCTTCACATGATATGTCCAAAGTATGAAAGTCAAAGTCTTGTCATCTAGCTTCTAAAGAAAGCTTTGGCTTGATCTCCCCTTTACTGACTGGTTTGTTCTTTGGGCAGCCCATGGTATACACAGTATTCTTCACCAGTACCATAATTCAAAGGCATCGCTTCATTATTGATCCAAGCAGATTAAAGTTGTCCACTATTTCAATTTGTTCTCCATCAATGATGAACTTATTGATTTTGCCAGTTATCAGGATGTTTGTCTTCTTTATGTTAAGGTGTAGGCCTATTTTAAGACTGTTCTTTGATTTGAGAAAAAAATGTTTCAGATTGGCTACGCTTTCAGCCAGTATTGTGGTGTCATCAGCATAGCGAGGGTTGTGATGGATCTTCCACTAACTTCACACCTTGGTTGTGAACTAATGCTGAACCACAGAACAAGAAATCACTAAGACCACATATTATTGACCTTAGAATTCTGAAAGACCTCAAACATTAAGGGGGCATTTTAGAAGCCCTGTTCATATTTTGGATGTCCAAAGCTGGATTTAGACATCCAAAGGCATTTTAGAGGCCAGCTCTGGGGCGTCCACAGTATAAGGATAACTAACTCTGAACAGGGCATGGAGGAGGCATTATCGTCCCTGTCTGATCTCAGAAACATCATGGTGTTGTCACTAACATTAGACCTGCTCCAGGCACCTGAAAAGTGCTTGTTTTAGCTGAGGAGCATCCAGAGGGTGTACAGAAGAAAGCACTCCCTCATCCCCAGTACTCAGCACAATGTCAACAACTGCAGCAGTGGGATTGAACCCTGACTGCCCAGTTCCTAACCCACTAGCCTAACTATTAGGCTATCCTAGACATCCAGGTTCTGAAACATGGTTCTTGGGACATATACAGTATGTAGATATCTCTGTCGATGTCCATATCGAGCATGTCCACGTTTGTGAAATCACATCTGCATCTGGACATACCTTCTTTTTTCCCCAGACATTTTGGTTTAGATGTCTCATATTGCACTTGGATGTGTCTTCTAAAATTTCCCTCTGCATTGTTGACCTATTAGTGATCTGTAACCTACCGTGATACCTGAGAACTGAATGGTAGCCAATGCCTGTTATTTATTTAACAATTTTTCTATATCGCCTTATTTAATCAAGGCGGTTTACATTAAAACTTTAACTGTTACAGAGAACTTGTATGTAAAAAAACCCCAATGGAATGATTCAGAGGCATTATAGTATCCTTTGTTTTATTCTCCATTCCTTTCCTTATAATTCCTAGCATTCTATTTACTTTCTTGGCTGTTGCTGCACATTGGGCAGAGGGTTTGAATGTATTATCCATGATGATACCTAAATATTTTTACTAAGTGGTGGTTCCTAATGTGGAACCTTGCATTGTTTAATTGAAGGAGGCGTGGTCTAGTGGTTAGGACATAGTACTTCAGGCCAGAGTGCCAGGGGTTCAAGTCCCACCTGGGGACAGCAATCTCAGGCTGGAGGGACTGGGGGTTCTAGTCCTATAGGCACACCTTGTGGCCTTGGGCAAGCCACTTTACTCTCTGTTGCCTCAGGTTACATAGATTGTGAGCCCTTTGGTGACAAGGGAATGTATCCAGTACCTGTTTGCAGTGATTCATAATGTAAACTGCTTTGATTGAAGGATAAGGCAGTACAGAAAACTGGTTAAATAATATAAATAAACCATAGCTTATGGTGTTCTTTCCTAGAAGCGTAACTTTGCACTTGTCCACATTGAATTTCATCTGCCATTTGGATGTCCAGTCTTCCAATTTATCAAGACCTTATTGCAATTTTTCACAATTCTCTTGTGTTTTAACAACTTTGAATAATTTTGTGTCATCTGCAAATTTAATCACCTCACTCATTATTCCTATTTCTACGTCATTTATGACTGTATTAGAAAGCAGCCGACCCAAAACAGATCCCTGGGATACTTCACTATTCACCTTTCTCCACTGGGAAAATTGGCCATTTAGTGCTACCATCTCCTTTCTATCTTTTAATCAGTTCCTGATCCACAATAGTACACTGCCTCCTATCCCATGACTTTTTAATTTTGCCAGGAGTCTCTCATGAAGGACCTTCTCAAAGGCTTTCTGAAAATCCAAATATACTATATCAACTGGCTCACCTTTGTCTACCTGTTTATTCATACCTTTAAACAAATATAACAGTTTATTAAGACAAGACCTTCCTTGGCTAAATCCATGTTGGTTTTATTATTGTGAGGACCGGCATCACTACCTCCGAACTGTTTCTACAAAAACAGGGCGTGCCACAAGGGTCCTCGCTATCGGCATTAATGTTTAACATATACCTGCAGCCCATCTGTGCCCTGATCAGATCGTTCAACGTTGCCTGTCTAGCATATGCAGACGATATCCTGCTATACATGCCATTTGCAACGGACCAGCCAGATTTCTCCCCATTAACAAGCTGTTTCAACGCAGTTGCGTACTGGCTACATACGCAAAACCTTCAAATCAACCATAACAAGACAGACGTCCTCTTCATTACGAGGAACCAAGATTTCACTCCCCCACCCCCATTAAAATTGAAGAACGCAGAGCTGATAGCCAAATCCACAATCTGCTACCTAGGTATCACCTTGGACCAATGGCTTGACATGAAAACCCACGTTAGAAACACAGTAAAGACAATTTACCACAAAATACGAACACTTCGGCATCTATGGCCACTACTTGACCCCACCGACTTTCGAACAATCTACCAAGCCCTAGTAATACCACCCTTCGATTACGCTAACGCAATCCTATATGGACTCGCGCAAGCAACGCTAAACCCACTCCAGCTTGCAATAAACTCAGCCGCAAGAGTTCTATACAGAGTATCAAGGATGGACCACATCACACCAATTCTGAAGAAACTCCACTGGTTACCTATACAAGCCAGACTGCATTACAAGATCTTAGTTATGACCTTCAAAGCCTTAAACAAGCAGCATCCCACATCTGAGTTGATCCACCTTACACCCCCTAACAGAAACAGAAGGTCCACAGCGGTTAACACCCTGATAACCCCAAAAGAAATAACTAAATGCACAAAGGCAACAGCTAACAGGGCCTTCATGATCTATGCTTCTAGAGCTTGGAATGCCCTCCCCACAGACATGCGAAGCATCACTAACCTGACTCAATTCAAAAAGGCACTGAAGCATCACCTGTTCATAAGACACTACCCAGAAACCATCGGTAGAAATCAGACAGCAAACACTCTCAGCAGCCACCGCCATCCCCCCCAATAACACACCCAGCATGAAAAAGGACAGCCAGCTCAACCTATCCAGTCTCGAATAGTCGACAGTGGAAAGTAGAAGCGTTAATGTATATAGTCTGTAGAAAGTTACCCCAGTTTTATCCAAGTTATAGAAGAGACGTTAAATAAATAAATAAAATTATGTGTGTTTTCTTCCATGGCAAGCTTTTTTTTTTTTAATTCTCTTTGCCTGCCTTATTAATGCCTCACATCTAACTTGTCAGTGCTTGTTTCCCATTTTCTTCATTTGGCTCCTTTTTCCATTTCCTGAAAGATGTTTTTTTTTGGCTACAGCAGCCTCTTTGACCTTGCCTTTAAACCATGCTAGCATTTTTTTTAGCCTTCCATCACCTTTTCTTAAAGTGTGGAATACATCTGGTCTGGGTTTCCAAGATACTATTTTTAAGCAATGCCCATGCTTGATGCAAATCTTTAACCTTTGCAGCTACTCCTTTTAGATTTTTCTTAACTATTTTCCTCATTTTATCATTGTCTCCCTTTTGAAAGTTAAAAGGTAGTACTGTGGATTTCCTTGCCATCCTTCCTTCATTTATTAAATCAAATGCCATCAGGCTATGGTCACTATGGTTTATGGTTTATTAAAATACTTGATATACCACCTTTCACATGTGGCAACGTCATTTACAATAAAATATTCATACAAATAAGAATGGAAAAGAACTCCATTATTATGACAAAAAAGTAAAGAACAGAGTGAGAGGCCACTTGACAATATCGGGGCCACTATTGTCAAGTGGCCCCAATACCCTTTTCTCTTGTACCAGATCCTGTGTTCCACTAAGGACTAGGTCCAAAATAGCTTTCCCTCTTGTCAGTTCATGAACCAGCTGCTCCAAGAAGCAGTCATTTATTTAATCTAGAAACTTTATCTCCCTAGCATGTCCTGCTGTGACATTGACCCAGTCGATACTGGGGTAATTGAAATCACCCATTATTACTGTGTTGTAACTTTTGTTAGCTTCTCTGATTTCTTTTAGCATTTCATCATCCATCTGTTCTTTCTGGCAGGGCGGTTGGTAGTATACCCCCACTGCCATCGCCTTCCCTTTTTTACATGGAATTTCTATCCCATAGAAATTCTAGTGTATTTTGTTTCTTGCAAAACTTTAATCCAATGTGACTCAATGTGCTCTAACATAAAGCAAACCCCTCCACCAATTTGATCTACTCTACCATTGTGATATAGTTTGCACCCATGTATTACAGTGGTTGTTCTCCTTCTACCAGGTTTCTGAGATGCCAGTCATATCTAATCTTTCTTTTAGTTCTATACATTCTAGCTCTCCCATCTTATTTTTTAGACTTCTTGCATTTGCATACAGGTATTTTAGAGGTTGTATTTTATTCATATTAATATGGCTATCAGTTGATAGGGGTAATTTGGAATCTTTCAGCTATATATGTAAGGGCATCCGGGTTACTTTTATCTTTATTGGAACCTCTCTGTTGGGATGTCCTAATGTCCTTTTTTTGCTAGTATCCCTCAAGTAAACATCTTTCTGAACCATGTACTTTTGGGCGACTGTCGGCTTTCCCCTCTTATCTAGTTTAAAAGCTGCTCTATCTCCTTTTTGAAGGTTAATGCCAGCAGCCTGTTTCCATCCCGGTTAAGGTGGAGCCCATCCTTTTGGGAAAGCCCCTCTTCGACCAGAATGTTGCCCAATTCCTAAAGAATCCAAAACCCTCTTCTTAGCACCATTGTCTCGTCCACGCATTGAGATTGTGGAGCTCTGCCTGCCTTTTGGGTCCTGTGTGTGGAACAGGAAGGACTTCAGAGAATGCTACCCTGGAAGTTCTGGATTTCAACTTCCTACCTAAAAGCCTAAATTTGGCCTCCAGAACCTCCTTCCCTAAGGAGTGGAGAAGTAGCCTAATGGCTAGAGCACTGACTTGGTGACCAGGGTTCAGTATCCACTAGCACTCCTTTTGGCCTTTGGCAAGTCACTTAACCCTCCATTGCCTTGGGAGAAAGGCCTGGCATTGTGGCCAGATCTACTTCTGGTCACACTGCCAAGAAAACCAAGAAGCTGCTGCATCAGCACTGACTCAAAGGTACACATTGCATTTGCATTGTAATCTCCCTCCCACACTTTTCCTATGTCATTGGTACCAACATGTACCAAAAAAGCAGACTCCTCCCCATGCCTAATGCTTGAATTGCCAACTAATGGCTGTCCTAACCCTTCTCTCATTGGCATATGTCCATGGAGAAACCTTCTCGGTGTGAGAGGGTTTTGCATCACTTGGAGGACAGGTCCTAGCTACAGGATCACTTCCTGCCACACCAAGGTGGTGATCTCCTTTCACATGACCTCTTTCCTCCATGGAATCTGAGAGGCTGCCAGACTGGGGGTGGGACTTCAGTACTACATCCCTGTAGGTCTTGTCTATCTTCTTTATGCCCTCCAAGTCTGCTACTCTAGCCTCCAGAGATTGGACTCGTTCCCTGAGGGAAAAGAATACATTGCACCTATTGCACATGTAAGACCCCTCACCAACTGGGAGAAAATCATACATGCAACAGTGCAAAAGACTAAATAGCCCCATCTCACTGCTGGACTGCTGTCTGCATCTTACTTTTAAGGCTTTGTTTAGTTATTTAAGTTGTTTACTTACTTAAAGTTGCTGGAAATACTTGTACTGGTACAACTATTCCTTTGGTATAGTATAGTATAGTATTAAGAAGAATTTCCAAGCACACCTTGATAAATTACCCATGTATGTTACATCTTATGAGCTCCAGAAGGAGACTCTTTGGCACAATGCAAATACTATGCTGAACATTAGCAGTAAATGTAAATGACTGAGATCATACTCCACATACCCTGGCTTAGGAGTGAGGCTCATGACTATCATGGTATCTGCAAAACTCGCCCATTTGGAGAAACTGCCTCCAAACAATTCATTATAAGTTTCTTTCTTTGTTTTTAAAACTTTAAATAGTATAATATCTGAACCATTAAAGCGTTTAATTGGGTTTTACAATGTTAAAATAGTTCTTTGTTCAGAAGATCATTTTTCATAGAACACCCTTCTCATAGAAAAATAATATATAACTATTTTATTTGACAAGATTTTCAGTTACAGAGCTGCTAAAGATGGAACCATTTGCCGACTGAAATTAGATCTTTAAATAATAATTTACAGTTTCGTCACTGAAAATATATTTTGTATGAGAACAGTTTTACTTGAAATTCTCTATATCTTGTCTTATTATTGTAAGTCCCCAGTCTGTTAGCCATTCTGGACCTATCTTAGGGTTTAAGCAGTTTAAAGAAATTAAATTAAATCATATAATGATAAGCTGGCATTTGTATTCACAGAAAGCATTTGACAAAGTCCCTCATGAGAGATTTCTTAAGAAATTAAAGAAGAAGCAATACCCTTTTGTAGAGTGAAAATTGGCGAAAAGACAGGAAAAAGAAATTAGAACTAAATGGCCAGTTATCCACATGGAAAAGCGTCATTGGAGTGCCCCAAGGGTCTATACTGTGACCTGTGCTGTTTAACATATACATACAATAAATGATCTAGAGATAGAAATAAGAGGTGATCAGACTTGTAGATGACATAATATAATTCAAAGTCATTAAAACAGCAGAGGAGTGTGAGGATTTGCAGAAAGACCTTATGAGCTTGGAGACTGGGCATCCAAATGGCAGCTAAAGTTTAGGGGGCCTTCTACTAAAGTCAGTTAGGGTGTTGCACTTACCTGTAAGATCTCCATGGTAATTGTTGGGGGCGTCAACAGTATGTTTCTGGCAGTTACCACATGGACACATGCCCTAATATGTAGTGCATTTAACACAGGTGCACCTAACATCACCCATAGAGGTATTATTATGTCCACCCATGCTAACTGCCACATTGACAGCAAGTGGTATGTACCCCCATGTTAACTTCTATGTTCTATGTAAACAGTTGAAACACACTGTCACGTTATGTTCACTGTGAATTGAAGAAAGTTGGTATATAAAAACTGTTAAATAAATAACACTGCGGTGTACACTCCAAGCTCACATTCCACCCATACCATGCCCATTCCCAGCCCTTTTGTGCAATGGGCAATTAATGTGCATTTTAGTTGCGATTAACAGTCATGCCTTTGCTTTAGCTGTCAACGGCTCCTTAATATGGCCAAGTGAGAACTAATGCATATAGAGAAAAATAATCCCAACATACAAAATGTAGGGTTCTGAGTTAGGAGTCATCACCCAAGAAAAAGATGTCAAAGTCACTGGGGACAATATGTTTAAAGTTTAATCCCAGTCTGCCGCTCTTCCCCCAAAAAGCAAATAGAATGTTGGGGACTATTAAAAAAGGAATGGAGAACAAACCTGAGAATATCGTTATGCAAGGCTGGTGCAAGGATATTGGGCGCCCTAGTGAACCTTCAGCCTTACCGTTCCCTTCCCCAAAGATTTTGACAACCAAACTCAACAACCAAGATCATTCCCTCCCACAACAACCCTGCAAAAATGTAGAATTGGATATAATACTTTTTAAAAATTAAATTTTGCTTTGTATGTATATGTGGGCCCACTTTTCCTGAGGGTAAAAGTATGCTCTGATGGTTCTTTAAATTTATTTGGCTGTCGAGATCTATTGTTTTGCTTTGACTACTGATGCTCTTTGCTACCCCTCACAAGCTGCAGCCCTAGGTGACTGTCTAGTCTTGCCTAATGGTTGGGCCAGTCCTGTCTTTGTCACTTTATAGGTTCATGGTATGACCACACTTTGAGTATGTATGTAGTTTTGGTCGCCCCATCTCGAAAAAGATACAGTGTAACTAGGCAAGGTTCAGAGCAGGGTGATTATAAATGATAAAAAGGGATAGAACACTTCCCATATTAAGAAAGACTAAACAAGTTAGAGCTGTTCATCTTGGAAAAAAAGCCAAACGAACGAGAGGGAATATGATAGACGTTTATAAAATCACTACTGGGGTGGAATCATTAAATAGGAGATGGTGGTTTAACCTTTCAAACAACACTAAAACAAGGTGGCACTCCAAGAAAGTAATTACCAGTGGACTGAACACAAATTGTAAAATGTATTTTTTCATACAGCACTAATTAAGCTGTGGAATCTGTTGCCAGAAGATTTAGTCAAGACTAAGAAGACAGGGGTTTGAAAGAGGTTTGAATAAGTTCCTTGAGGAAAAGTCCATAAGCATTCAGATAGAGCCATTGCATATCCCTAGCAGGGCTGGCCCAAGGGTTTCTGCCTCTCCAGGCAGGATTCCCAATGCTGAGCCCCTTGGCTGACCTAAGTGAGGGGGAGGCAATATAGTGATTCTTCCCTTCTTGAGCAGCAGAACAGCCGCTGTTTCAGCAATGCGACTGGTCTTAAAGTACCCATGAGCGTGTGCACATTCATGGCCTGCTGATCCTGCCCCCCTCTGACGCATGCTTCCTGTTTGGTGTTTTAAGTCTCATGGCAATGACAGGGATCACCATGCTGCCCACCAGGGTCTACTGCCCTAGGCAGCCACCTAGTTCCCCTAGTTGACCAGCCAGCCCTGATCCCTGGAAATCATCTGTGATAAATAGATCTACCTTTTGGTATCTGCCAGGTACCTGTGATCTAGACTCTGGGCTTGGCTCCATTTATTTAACGATACCAGTGCCTCCAGGAAAATGAATGTATGAGACAAGATTTTCTCATTGATCCTGATGGATATAAAAATTGATATTATAGAACATCTTTTTGCTGATAGAACAGCTTGTGTATGATCGTCTTAAAACTTGACGCAGCCTCTGGTGAAACAGGACCCACTGGAGTGACTGAGTAACTAGAAGAAAATATTGTAGTTGTGCACAGTGTATTGCTTGATAACTATCTACATTGGGATGAAAATACATATAGAATTTTGATCCAGGAGACATATAGGAGATGAGTGATGTGTCATTTAAAGATGCCTTTGGTGCAACCTCATTTGGATTATTGTGTGCAATTCTGGAGACCGCACCTTCAAAAGGATATAAACAGAATGGAGTCAGTGCAGAGGGTGGCTTCCAAAATGGTCAGTGGACTTCATCATAAGGCATACAGGGAGAGAGTTAAAGATATCAATAAGTATATTTAGGAATCAAGGCGAGAGAGAGGAGATAAAATAGAGATGTTTAAATACCTCCGTGGCATAAATACACAGGAGGAGAGCTTCTTTCAATTGAAAGAAAGCTCTCCAATGAGGGGACATAGGATGAAGGTGAAAGGGGATATACTCAGGAGTAATGTGCGGAAATATTTCTTTACAGAAAGAGTGGTAGATGCATGGAATAGTCTCCCAGTTGAGGTAGTAGAGACCAAGACAGTAGCTGAATTCAAGAAAGCATGGGAAGATCTCTAAAGGGGAAAAAAATTAACTATAGTAGTTGAAATGGAAGGGCTCACTGGAAAGGCCATATGGTCTTTATCTGCTATCTTATTTCTATGTTTCTGTGTTTTTCAATGATTAACCATTTGAATGATTAACTTAATGTATAATATTTAAACATTAAAAAAAATGTTTCTGATAGACCTGTATGTTGGAGAAGGCTTTTTAAAGACCTTTGATGTTGTGCTATGTTAGCTGACTTTGAGCTATGGTATTGAGGCCTTTTTTCTTTCTTAAAAGGTACTCTGAATCTAGGACAATATTAATGAGAATTTAGCAGGGAATTATTTATTTTGTATTGCATATAAATTATATAATAGACATAAGCGTCAAATTAGGCTCAGTTGCACAGTTCAACACTTTCATAATATACTACATTAGGAATAATACCAAGAGGATTGAGAATCCTAAAAGAACCTAAGTTGTTAGGTTTTTTTTGAATAAATTGAATGGTGTTTTAAATAAACGTGCCTTAGATCTAAGTCATTGGTAGATACAAAGCAACTTGAAGAACATCGAGATTGAGAGATTAAAAGAATATTTTCAGTCAAATCCCTAGCTTAGTCAAATTTAGATGCATATCAACAGTTGAAAAATGGCTGACTTCCTGATTAAGCAGGCTTATGCCTCAATAAACCTGTTAATATATAAAGTGTCATTGGGTTATTTTTGCTAGGTTTAAGTAGTGAATCATTTTGCATGCATCTTAATATAACTATAGTGTTGCCAAGATCAGAGGGTTTGCTTTTTGCATATACTGTGCATTTCCATATCTGTTTAAACAAACAAACAAACAATCAATCAAACAAGCAAATAAATAAATTATGGGGTCTAGATGGGATTACTATCCAATTGCAAAGAAAGATTAAAAGTTTAGAGGCTCTCATTGATTCTATGCTGTCTCGGGAAGGACAGGTGTCTAATGTGTTTTGGAAATCATTTAGAGCCTTATGGGTGTTCAGACGGATTCATTCTTTCTTGCCAGAGGCAGATTTGAAGAAGATCATCCATGCCTTGGTTCTATCCCAGATTGACTACTGCAATCTACTCTGTCTTGGGCTACGCCAACAGTCATCTACAGTTACTGAAAAACACCACAGCAAAAATGGATGTAAAAGGTAAAAGATGGGATAGAACTACATCCATCTCTTTTGATCACTTTATATTGGCAACCAGTAGATCTGTAAGCTGCTTACATTTTTTTTTACATTTTTCAAGATATTGGTCCAAAGTATCTTGCCAAATTTGTCACTCAGTATGTACTAACTAGGACTCAATATTTGTAGTTAACATTTGGTTAGTTATTCCTTCCATTAATAAACAGAAATAGATATTGACTAGGGATCGGACGCCTTTGAATGCTGCTTCTCAGTGTGGAACAAAATGTCAACTGTGCTTAAAAGTGAGGCTTCTTATTTGTTATTCAGAAAGAAATAGAAAATCTGACTTTTTGACAATTTGTTAGAAAGGTTATAACAGTTTGGATGGTAGTTAGTGATATAGGAGGGTCCAGAGATTTATTTTTTATTTATTTTAAAACATTTATATCCCACATTTCTGTCCTTAACTTTAGATATTTATTTCATTGTTATTTTTATTTTGCTATAGATTTTCATGACTGTATATTTTAGGGTCTGATATTTAGAGGGATTAACACTGTTAGCAGGCTGCATATCCGCAGGAGCGACATATAAAAATAACTCCCAAGTGTCCTTCAGTTAGTGCACTTAGTACATAAGTCTGTGTTTAAATTCATCAGCAGTGAGTTCAGATGCATCTACATTATCTGCTAATGACTACAACCTGGGCCCCAGTGCTACTAAATCCTCCCCGTCACTGAGGAAGCATCACAATCCCCTGATTACATGCTCATTCTCCCAAGAACATCACCTGACCCTCCATGCGCCCTCCCCCCAATTCCCCCAGCACTTACATGGATGTCCCTGGTGGGATAGTGGTGGGACAGGAGTTATCCCTCTATGTTCCCATGCGCTTGCTGCTCAGGTTCAAAATGACAGCTTTGACCCCTAGTTGTATTCTTGTGGTACTACCACTGAGAGAGAAGCTGTTGGGTTAAGGACGGAGAATGGGCATGGCCTACTCTAAAAGCTATCGCATTGTATGTGGCTGTGCTGTAGCATTCATGACTGCCAGTAGTGCAGTTGCACATAACACTGTTGGGAAGAAGAAATATTCTGATCCCCCAGGACAATAACACCCAATCAGATTCTCCATTCTAATTCCCTCTCAGGTAACCCTTCCAAGCAGAAGCTCCTTGACAACCGGTATCCGCCAATCTGATTCTCCCAACTGGTACTTTCCTGATTCAGTTCTCTCCAACTTAAGCCCTGTTGGGCAGAAGGTTCTCTCAGGTCATCTCCAACCCTCTCCTCATCCCAACCCCCAGGCTGAATGACCCCTAGTGGTAGTACCTGAGACTATCACTAGGGGTTATATTTGCCATTATGAACCTTGGCGACTGTAAGTTGGGTGTGCAGGGGAATTGCTCCCATTCTGGCCTACTAAACTACTAGGGATCTATAAGGGAGAGTGATGGGGAGGGGGATTTGGGGGAGAGAGAGAAGTCAGGAGTTGATCTGAGGCTGATAGGGGGGGCTTCAAGTTGTGGTGGGATTGGATTAGGGGGTAACTGAAGGGGGATCAGAATAGGTGGATCTGACTAGGCAGGGAGGATTTAAATGTGAGACTCTAATCAGGAAGGTTATCTGGGTGGGATTGCTTTGGAGTGGATGAGTTGGGTTGCTCCTCTGAGACAGCTGGTGGTGTTGGCACTGGAGTCCATATCACATGCCTGGACTGATTAGTGCTGAGGCATATAATATGGGCCTGCGCAGTAAATCCTCTGCCTTGTGTGGTATATGAAGGGCAGATGCTGGCCATGCCCGCTGAATTTACTGCACAGGCTTTATATTTGTTGCACCTAAAGTTTTGCACTTAAGGTAGTAAGTGTAAAAATGTATTGCACTTTAGTAAACAGGTCACGTAATCTTTATTGAATGCACGCCAAACCAAAGCAGTGTTAATCTCAACTTTGTTTTGGTGTGAAGGCACATTTTGGGTAACACGTAGAGATCAGAATTGAGACATCGAGGTCAGAATGTACTTACTTCTGATGGCATTTTAGAACAGAGCTGCTAATCATGGAGTCATTTCTAAAATACAGTGGGAAGTTCTATTACAGTAATATCCCCCTGGGAGAAACTGACAGACGAAATCCACCAACTTACATATGTTCAGTAAGTGCGAGTATTTTACTACGTGAGCATGAAAATGGCGGCACTCACACATGTATCTGGACCGTTTTGCAAACCGAGATGTGCAAATGCTGCTACTCATCTAGAGAGGACTCTATCATTAAGTCATTTCGGTTTAGAAGGGGAAATAAACATTGAGGGATTAAGGGTGATATGCTCCTTGATCTCTCCTGTAAAGGGAGGAGCAAATGGAGAATTTATTTTCCATAGCTGTTCATGTCAGGGAGCAGGTGGAAGTCTGGACATGGGTAATTTTGGGCATGCATTCCTTTTATGTAATAGGGAATACACATGTACATTTTGGTCTTGCCCAAGCCACGCCCCCGAAATGCTCCTGTCTGCTTGTTATATGGTATGGTCATCTATGTGAAACATGAGCCTGCTATAAAATGGCCATTTTCACATGGATGCAATTTACATATATAAGTGGATATACTCGCAAATGTAAATGGCAAATATGGCTTCTAAAATAACTCCCTCTTTTATAAAAAATTTGGCATGCAAACAGTAAAGATTATGAGGTCAATATTCAAATGTTCTTAGGCAGCTGTCACCACTGCCAGCCTGATATGTGCTCTTTTTTAAAAATTCTAACAGGTTGCATGGATAATTTTGGATGGATAAATTATATTAAAGATACTAAATGATCTGTCCAGAAAGGGAACAGGATTTGAGGCATTCCAAGGGCAGTGACACTTTGATATGTAACTTATAAGGGGCATTTTCAATGGTGGCGGCAACCAGCGCTTCTAAAGCGACTGGCATCGCTGCTTTAAATGAAGCCCAGCTATTCATTGCTGGGGCAGATCCAGCGACTGGACTGAATAACCAGTTTTTCCAGATTGCTACTTTGCAATCTGGTCAGTGGCGATATTCAGCCATTAACTGGAGTGCAAAACTGCCTTTCACCTGACCTAACTTGAGGCGGTTTAGCTAAACTGTTAGCAGCCAAATATTGCCACTGACCGGCCAGCTAGTGGTCCACCCCTGGAACGCCCCGTCGCTAACTAGTTAGTGATAGAATGTTTAACCAGGTTAGGAGGGGATATTCAGTGGCACTGAATGGGTCAGTGCAGCTGAATATCCCGGTCAGCTGGAT
Organism: Ichthyophis bannanicus; assembly: GCA_033557465.1. Taxonomy (NCBI): domain Eukaryota; kingdom Metazoa; phylum Chordata; class Amphibia; order Gymnophiona; family Ichthyophiidae; genus Ichthyophis; species Ichthyophis bannanicus. Next base: position 135,650,759 of record CM066036.1, on the reverse strand, counting down.
TTATGTGGCTTGCAGGTCTGCTATCCGCAGAAATCCCTTTGAATGTACCCGACTATATGACTCAGTGACAATATTCAGCTGCTAAAAAAGTTATACATTTTGGTGGGCCAAACGAAGAGCAGGTATAACTTAGAATGTATGAGTTATAAGTTGATATTCAGCATATGATTTGAAATCTCTAAGTTAGACGTTTTAAATTTTAGGAAGGGCGTCCAAGTGCAAGGTGGGATGTTCAGAGCAGAATGTGCAGAAAAATGTTGGGAACATCTGTTTTTGCCTGATTTAAGAAACGCACATGCCCCCGATGTGAAGGTCTGTGTTGGTATCCATATAGACATCCTTGCTGTGAAACCATAGGGTGGGGACATCTATCTCAGGCAAGACTGCATATGGGAGTGTCCAGTGGCATGGCAAAATGAAACCCTGAGTCCCCATTCGTTGTCATTGTTCGTTGACCAATTATAAAATAAAGGGAATATGAGTGTACCTCCTGATGTTTGCCTGACAAAACGAGCGCTTTTCAGATTCCTGTTGATACCTGAAGCAGGTATAATCTTTGATGTGGCTCGGCACATGCAGGACAATCCTGAAATCAGATGGGGATGGCCAGGTTCTTGGGACTGTCCTGGGCACGCCTCCACCACACCACTGTTCTGACTTGGACAGCCTTGTGCCGGGGATGTCCACAGAACCAGTTTCTAAAATGGCCCTGGGGATGTCTCTGTGCTTTGAGCATCTTTATGCCCTTTTTCAGACATGCAAAGCGTGGATAGGGCTTCTAAAATAACCCCCTGTATGTGAAGTGCATGTCTGAATATCGATCTTTATTGGGCTAATATTTAAAGCAAGTTATGTTTGCTATCGCTAACCGGTTAGTGCCGGGCATTCCAGGGCTAGACCATTAGTTAGCTGGTCAGTGGCAATTTTCAACTGTTAACAGGTTAGCTAAACTGCCTCAATGAATGCATAATTTGCTTATCTGTATATTTTTAAGTTATACATTTAAATAGTTAAATGGCTAGATATCCATTTAATAATGTGCTGCGATAGGGGCAGGGCAGAAGCAGCACTAAAAATTATTCATTTAGTGGTGGTATCCAGCCACTAAACAGATGATTTATCCATTTAGTTCAAGCCTGCTGTTATTAGTAATTTAAGGGTTTTTCTTTCCATTTCTTTCATTTAGTAAAACCCGTGGTGTAGTTGGTTGTTTGCTTTGTCATTTTGTTTTTGTCTCCACTCCCTTTGTTCTCCTGTGTTTCCCTGAAGAGGGTTTACCTCTCCTTTGCTTTGCAACAAATCTACTTACCAATATAATTAGCCCTGAGGCAAAGATATTTATATCATTATAAAATTACTAGGCTAGGCTTGATGTAAAGACCCACTGACACGAGTAGAATGTCTTATTAAACAGTCTATTTTTCTAAATCAGCTTATTTTTATTTGATATATTTTTTCTTTATTTTAGGTTGGTCTTATGCCTTCTTAATGCTTATGAGACTAAAACGTGTTTATGTCACCGAACTGATGAAATTTCAGAGGCTGTTGAGAAGTTTTAATATCAATTATTTTGGTAACTCCCACATCATGTAGGGTTCAATATATAGTGTTGAGAAAAGGTTTTGCGAATCCCATTTTAGCACAGTATATATGCAAAAAAAAAAAGAAGAAGAAAAAGAATAGATGCTAATCTAAACCCTTATAGGAGAGAAAAGATTATTTTATTACATAAATAACTTATTTTTTCATGAATAAGGCAGTTTGGGACATGTTTACTAAGCCCTGTGCTGGTAACGCGTGTGTGGACATGTTACCAGTGCGAGGCTTCTGGCTAACTGCAGGAGGACATGTACAGTACATCTATCCCCCTACAGTAGCCACACGGTAGTATGAAGACTGGGACCTGGGTACAACTAACTCCACCCTTTGAAATGGCATTAGTTATTATTGATACTAGGTTTGATTAAATAGAATGTTCTGGTGTTTTTTTTAATTTTTCTTTATATTACTTTGTCTTTTTATGTTTTTAATATTTATTGTATTTTGTTTTTCATTACAAATCACTCTGGTAGGATGTCTATTAAACATAGGTTTGAAAAAAAAGAATAAATAAGTACTGTATGTATTTAGAAATAACAGTATTTTTATACAGACAACAGCTATAGCCTAACGAATGAAACGTGCCAAATGAAGCAACGATTAGTGGCATGCATGACATGGTGTTGGCAATGCACATTCCCATGGCCATGTTCTCACTGGAGTTAAACTGCTGAATACGCACTTTATGGATATTTTGCCAGAAGGAGTTTCTTTCTTATGAGATTTTCTTGCTCTCTAGGTAGCATAGCCATGAATAAACTGTGCACCATGAATATTTGTGTTCCTAGTGGGATAATGTTTCCTTTATTATTTCAACCTTTAGACTTTTAAAGATGATTTTGCATCCCCTTGGGAAAATACCATTCTCTTTTAAAAAATACTGACATTTGTTATACAATGAGCTGAAGACGAATTTTAGCTATCTTGTATCTCTATGACAGCTTTTAAAGGAACTACATTATTATCTAGTTTAAGAAAATTACAGGCAATTCAAGATGAAGAATTTTGGATCTACTATTTTTGTTCATGCAACATTTTCAGTATGACAGAAGTATTATGAATTCAGTTCTACCAATTTTGCATACAAAGTTCAGTTTAAGGGTATTTTACCAAGACAATGTATTAGCTAGCAGGATATCTGCCTTACAAAGTTACTATCTAGACTGGTCTAGAGTCCAATGGCAATGATGTGCAAAGATATGCAGAATTCCCAGGTTCAATTTCTGAGTCTGGTCTCTTCTTTCCAGGCAGGTCAGAGCTGGGTATGCTACAAAGGCATTGTCCATATCCCCTAGCCTAGGAAAAGGGAGTCTGAGCCATCATGTAACAGCGCCAGCTAGTGGCCATATTTGGGTACATGTTTACTGGGTTCTGGAAGAAGTTGTTATCTGTGATCCCTGGCCAAGGACTGTCACCAAAATGGCTGGATAAGGGGGGAAGGGGAGAGGTAGGTGTCATATCATGTGAAAAAACTCTAGGAATGAAGGGTCATTGTTCCATAGCTCAGAAGAGGCTAGTTTCAGCCTAAAAATAGAGCAGGAAGAAAAATGCTGCCCAGTCTAATAGAATTTTTAACTGTGTTTCGCTTGTGTAAAAGTACCTGTGAGAGGAGTCCGTCTGTCTGTCTGCCTGCCTCTCTGTCTGTATACATACCCCAACCCCTCATGATGCTGAAAACAAAATTCTACCACTGTGTTGCCATTTTCAGGGTCCCCTTTACCTACATCTCCAACTATCTGCCATACAGCCCATAGGAATAAAATGGGCCATGCAGCAGACAGTAAAAGGGGCTTTCAGTGTTCCACCAGAGACCCATCTCTCTGCAGTAGAAGAGAGGGGCTGTGGTCATAGCAAAGATGTGGTAGTCTGCCACTGGTGACTCAACCCCTGGTGGTAGAAGAGAGCAACTGTTGCTGCAGTGAACAAACTTATATGTTGCCGCTGGAGATCCAATCCCTAGTGGCAAAAGAGAACAGAGCCAAAGCCACATGATAAAATGGGTAGACTGCCACAGGGGAACCCACCCTAGCAGCAGAAGAAAAGGTGAGCGAACCCAGCTAGATAAGGTGCACTGAAAAGAGGGAAAGTGCAAGTGCGGGAGGAAAAGAAATGGATTTAACCCATGTTTTTTCTTTGAAGTTCTAGGTGAATTATTTTCAAGTATTGTAGGTATTATTCCTGTCCTTAGAGGGTTCATAATTTAACTTTGTACCTGAGGCAATGGAGGGTCAAATGACTTACATAAGGTCACAAGGAGTGTGGCAGTGGGATTTGAACACTGGCTTCCCTGGTTCTAGCCATTAGGCTACTGCTCCACTCCTAAAGGATGGGGAATGGAAGAGGAGAGGGATGGATGAATGAATGCAAGGAGGACATGCATGCAAGAGGGAGGGGAAGGTGAATGCAAGCAGAGAGAGTGTCAGAAGTGTGGAGAGGAGAGAGGAATGGAAGATAGGGATAGAGAAAGAGAGGGATGGAAGAGGGAGGGAGGAATGGAAGGATGAGGAAGACAGTGCAAGGGGGAGAGGAGGGAAGTATAGAGAAGGATTAGTACAGGGAGGGAGAGAGTATAAGGGGGGGGGGATTGGGAAGTGAATCCCACAAACAAATCCCCACAGAAATACAACTATACTCTCCACATACACGTAGATACCGATATGTTAGCAGTAAATTTGAGAAACAGACATCATATTCCTCGTATCCTGGCTTAGGAGTGAGGTTGACTGTCATGGCATGCACAGGACTATTTGGAGACATAGCCCCAGTACAAATATACACACCATTAGTTACCGCATATCCCCATCCATTCTCTAGCATTTTATCGTGACACACTTTATTATGAGGAACTTTTACTAAAGAGGGCTGTGGTGTTGCACCAAATGCACTGATAACACGCAAACCCAGGGCACATTAGGGCAACACTACAGCATTAACGGCCAGAAGCACAGAAAGCATGTTCCCAGCAGTTACTATGGTGCACATGCCCCTGATGCAGCACAAAAATAGTATGGGTGCACCACCTATGGAGGTGATTGGGAGTACACCCACACTACTAGCCTGCCGTGCAGGTACATGGGTATGCGCCTGTGTGCCACTCACTCTGCCCACTCTGTCCTTAACTCTCCCACTTTCTATTCCTACAAACAACTCATAAAACAATCTGTTCGTGAATCTTATCCCATCAAAATGGCTATCTAAAGTGTTGTTGCGTCTTCTCCCAATTATTAAGATCATAATCTACAAGTGTTTTATCTGGCCAAGTTTCAGGCATCTGGAAAAATGCAATTATAAAACCTATCCTAAAGGATCAAAAGGGTGACATTCCTGTAAACTATTGTCCAATCTCAAACTTACCCTTCCTTTCTAAACTCATGGAACGACTAGTCTTTAGACAACTTTCCGAAAACATAGAGCATACACATACCCTACATCCTCGTCAGTCAGGCTTCAGTCCCCATCACAGTTTGGAATCTATCCTTATGGCAGTCCTGAATGAAATTCACACTGCTTTGGACCAAGAAAAATACTGTAGAATTAGTCAATTTTGGCTGTTGCCCATAAAGCCATTCAAGATGTATCCCCTGCTTATATCTCTAATCTTGTCACTTTAAATGCTCCCACTCACTTCACAGAAATCAGCTCTGTATCCCTCACCCTCTCCTAAAGCAAAACTAGAATTCACACGACAATCTGCATTTTTGCCTTAGCTTCCTCACTTTGGAACAGCCTTCCCACTCCCTTACATTTGGAAGAGGATTCATATCCCTGGTGACCCTCTGGATAGTTGACCTAAACTTTGTTCGGTCTTCAGCCAAGTGGCTCATTGTTGAGATTGGCACCTATAGCTGCTGTAATTGTATTGATCCATCTCATTGCCGGCCTTCCTCTTTTATGGTGACCTTCTATCTTGCCAAGCATGATGTCTTTCTCTAATGATCTCTCTCTTTGCATGATATGTCCGAAGTATGAAAGTTGAAGTCTTGTCATCTGAGCTTCTAAGGAAAGCTTAGGTTTGATCTCCTCTAGTACTGACTGGTTTGTTCTTCGAGCAGTCCACGGTATACACCGTATTCATCACAAGAACCATAATTCCAAGGCATCAATTTTTTTCCTGTCTATCTTTTTCACTGTCCAACTTTCGCATCCATATGATGATATTGAAAATACCATGGAACAGCCTTCCCACTCCCTTACATTTGGAAGAGAATTTTAACTCTTCACAAAAGCCCTAAAAATGCACCTGTTCAAAATTGCTTTAGAAGTGCCCTAGGCCTGGTTGCCACAGCGTTGCTGCCAGTAGAGTGTGCTCCCTACCTTTTTCCCATCACTATTGACTCCCCACTCATTTCTTACCTCCCATCAAGCTGTTTCCTCTTTATTTTGTTAGATTGGAGTTTCTTTTCTAAAAAAAAAAAAAGAATTTGTAAACTGCATTGCTTGTATACATAACTGTGGTATATCAAGTTAAGACAAACATAAACATAAACTTGCAACCCTAACGCGCCATGGACAGTTAGTGTCAAAATCTGGCGGTGCTGTCGTGGCCCTGCACTAGCTATCAACGCATGTCCTATACATACCTTTAGTGCATGCCAGACCCACACTGACAGCTAGCGCCCTTCAGTAAAAGGACCTCTATATCTCTTCCCTTCTAATCCCCCATGTCTGGGTCTACAAATGGATGAAGGGGAAAAGTGCCATTGTGCTAGAATGAATACGTGTACTTTCTAATGTGTTTTGATTTGGTATTGTTTAGAAAGGACGTCCTATTTCTCAAATGCTTGTTTACAATACTATATAGCACACTTTGCATTATAACACAGATTGGTTCATATTTAATGGTTTTTTTCATATTTTTATTTGATGCTTTTTACCAGCCATTAAAGGATTCGCAAGGGGAACAACTTTTTCTTAGCTAGGACATTTGAAAAGACTGCTATCCACTCATACAATAACACAAACTACAACATAATATACATTGTATCATTCTCTTCCCTACTTGAATACATTTAGGGGAGGGGGGAGAAGGGTAATTTATAAAGCACTTTCCATGCGTAAAGCATATTTTACAAGAGACATTTTAAATGATATAGGTTAAAAAAGGGTGGTTTTGTCACAACTTGGGATTCCATAGAAAGTTTGGAATCTATGAGCACCTTCAGGTTATGAACCTGGGAGGAAAACACGAGAGATGCTCCAAGATATATTTTACTTTCTGACTTCTTTGACACTTCATTGCCCACTGTAATACAGAAGCATAGGCAGAGCCTATGGAAGTAGAAAGAAAGGTGAATTTTACCTTTAAAAATGACAGTCAGCCAACACACACAGCTCAGGGTCTGCACAGATTTCTCATTGTTACTAACATTCTGGCTAAATTGTGTAAATAGTTGAGTATGTTGTCTAGTTAACCGATCATATACTCCATGTAGATAGTTCTCCCATTTTAAATTTGTTTTTTCCAAGTTTATGCTCCTGTTATATGTAACACCGAACAGCTTGTTGTTCTGGTTTTTGTTTTGTTCTCTGTAAACCGCGCTGATGCCGAATAGTGCGGTATATAAAAAATGTAAATAAATAAATAAATAAATAAATAAGAGAAGCAAGCAGAGAGAGGGAGCACTTGAGCTGACACACCCAAGCTCTGACGTAGCAGCAAGCTTGGAGTTTGATTACTCTCACCTGCTTAAAGAAGCCGAGCCAAGCCTCAGAGAGGAGAAATATAAATGCTGCTCAGTAGCCCCAGAGGGGGAGGAGAAGGAAGCAGAGAAGGAGGGAAGCAGAAGGCCTGGCAGAGAGCAAAGAGGTGGAAGGAGTGACAGAGAAGGAAGCAGTGGCCAAGAAGGAGAGAATGGCACACGGAGAGCTTCAGAGAAGTGGAGAGGCTCAGAGACTTCAGAAGGTTGGAGACTCTGTAAAGAACCTGGTTGTAGTTCGGGAAGTGAGACTAACCGAGCAGAAGGAGAGAAGGCACAGCCAGTTACTAGGAACCTGCCTAGACGGAGAGAGTTGGGAGCCCTTCAGATCTCACTGCCGGAGGAAAGGTCTCAAGGTCTATACAGGTGGAAACCTAACACTAAACCAGGGAAGTCAAGAGGCTCAGCTTGTACTAAAGAGCTGGGGCAGTGCTTTAGGCAGGAATTGAATGCAGAAAGGTATAAAGCATTGCCTAGCAGCTGGAGAGAACTAGGGGAGAGCCAGGGAAGAATCCCCACAGCCACAAACCTTACAAGACCTCACCATCTAGAACTGTACCCAGGGGAAACACCCCAGTTCTTAGAGAGAGGTTATTCCTGGCCTAGCAGTAACAGATTGAAACAAAGTTCAGTAAGCCCTGGGGTTGAGGAGATGCAATGGGAATTTAATTCTGCTGACTCAGAAGAAATTCCAATGGATTGTGCGCTCTGTCTCGCCGCCGACATTAAATCTCTTCGCTAAAGATTTGGGTGAATGAGCTAAGATGAAGCAGAGGAAAGGAATCTTCTTCTTTGAGGAAAAAGAAGAAGCTGTTTTGATTTACTACTTTATTGTAGAGAAAAATACCTTGCACGTTTTGGAAGCCAGGAGTATGAAAATGCAGCTATTTTGTTTCTGTAAATAACCTTCAAGCAAAGCTCCTGTAAAGAGTGCTGTTTATTCTGCACTAAGTCTGTTTGGGAAGGGGAATAAATTTTCTTGTCAATTTTGCCTAACACTCGACTCACGGCTATCCTTTTATCAGAGGACTAAAAACTACCACTCCCACAAGTCATAGTGGGAGTAAAAGCTATAGTCATTTTCTGCATAAAGGACATCATGGCAGCCCCAACTCTCTGACCCCTAGGCGGAGGGCTGGGGGGCATATGACACCACTCACAATAGCTTTGTCTTGGTGGCATTTAACTTAAACTTGTGAATGTAGCCAAGCTATAATTTTCTCCAAAACAAACATTTTTGTTTATTTAAATTTATTTTTATTGCGCCTTTCTGTGATTCAAAGCAGATTGCATAGAACAAAATTGTACAGGGTATGCAAGCACTCATTGCTTTACATTGAAGTCAAACATAGGCTAATATGATTAAACTAAAACTTTAACGTATGAGCTAAGCTTGTGTACAATGGACTGGTGAATGCAATCAATGGACTTATTAATAAATGTAAGTTAATTCAGTCAGGAGTAAGTTGATTGGGTAATTAGGTAATGGGGTTTCCTGAAGCGAGTCCAGGCTTAGATTCTGGAGGCATGGTGGTGTTGAAGTAGTCTTGGAATAGGTGTGTCTTCAGCTTTTTCCAGAAGACCGTAATGCGGGGAGGACAATTCCAGATGGTGAGGGCGGAGAGGGAGAGCACCCAGTTACATGTAGATTGTTTGTTTGTTCCTTGTCTTTAGGGTCAGGATGGTGAACAGGTTTGATGAGCCCTGCCTACGGAGCCTATTATTCTTGGGCTTTGATAAAAGAAGCTTTAGACAGATGGCAGAACTGTTGTGAATGATTTTGAATGTCATGATGATGGCTTTGTATTTTATTCTTGAGAATATTGGTAGCCAATGAAGATGCCACAATATGGGGGTGATGGAGTGCTTGTCAGGGGGCTTTCTGTATTTTTCTCACAGTGGTGTTCTGGGCCATCTGTAGGGGGTGGAGTGTTTGTTTTGGGAAGACATGGTATATGATATTGCAGTACTCATGAATGGATGTGATTACGGATTGGCATACTGTTCAGAATAAATCAGGGTTTAGTAAGGGTCTGAAGTTCTTTAGGGTTCTCACTTTATGGTATACAGAATTTGTCGTTCTGATCCAATATTTTTTTTAAGTGCTTTCAAGTCAATGCTGACTCCTGCCAACCCAGCAATCCCTGGGTTTTCTTGGCAAGGTATGGCCAGCAGTAGATTACCAGGCCTTTTCTTCTGAGGCAATGGAAGGTAAAGTGACTTGCCCAAGGACAGCCAGGGGAAATCAAACCCAGACCTCTTGGGTGCTAGGCTGTTGCTCTAATCACTAGGCTACTCCTCCATGTCTGATTGATATAATGCCCAGATATTTAACTTCAGTTTTCACCTCGATGTTGCAATCCTTGAGTTTCAGAAGTGGTGGTGGTGAGTAGGATGGATCTATAAAAATATGCAGGGCTTCTGTTTTTTCTTGATTAATGACGAGGTTGTATTGCTTACACCATCGTCTTACCTCATAGAAGCACTTGAATAAACTGGGGAAGTCTGGTTTTGCTGTGTTAAATGCGGTATAGAACATAATACCATCAGCATATATTTGGTAGTAAATCTTGTGATCCTTGAATATTGTGCATAACGGTTGGAGGAATATGTTGAAAAGCTGCTTAATAGGTTCCATAAATCCAGACTTAAGTTTACATGAGGTTGTAGATTATCTATGTACATGAAATAGGAAACATTTCCCCAACTGTCTCATATATATGTTAAAATAAAGAGGAAACAATATCGACTGCTGGGGCCTTCCACAAGCCAAAGGCCGTAAGTTGAGCAAACATCTCCCATAGCTACCCTTTGGGCCCTATTTAAGAGGCAGGACTGGAACTACCTGAGTCAGTCTTCTGACATTCTGGATGCGCAGCTGTCACAATATCATTGGTCTAGGGTGTCAAAGGTCATCCTACTACACATGATTTTTGTATTACTGCACGAGATTCACATAGACATGTTGGGCCCGATATTCAAAGGCATTTACACGGTTTACAAACCTCTAAACCATGTAAATGCCTCTTAGCCTCTAAGTGCCACTGAATATCCCTGGGTACTGCCGCTATATGCCCTGATGCTAACTGGGGCATTCCATGAGGTGATGCCCATCGCTAACCGGTCAGGGGTGATATTGAACTGCTGCCCGGTTAGCGACCTGTGGTTAAAGATAGACATAAGAACATAAGATGTGCCATACTGGGTCAGACCAAGGTCCATCAAGCCCAGTATCCTGTTTCCAACAGTGGCCAATCTAGGTCATACGTACCCAGCAGTTTCCCCAAAAGACACAGGTTCCACAATGCTTGTACTGGGTCACGCATTGATATCCTGGGTCCCTTCTTAATAATGGTTTATGGACCTTTCCTCCAGGAACTTGTCCAAAACTTTTTTAAACCCAACTACACTAACAGCCTTTACTACATCCTCCGGTAACAAATTCCAGAGTTTGATTACACGTTGAGTGAAAAAATATTTTCTTTTTATTTATTTATTTATTTATTTAAAGTCTCTTTTATACCGCGCTATTCAGCATCAGCGCGGTTTACAATAAACAGTGAACATACACATTTCCAATAGTACTTTGTGTTTACATATGAACAGGATAATCAACTTGGCTAACAGGGTAACTATGTACAACCATAAAATATACAATATATACAATTTGTAGGCTGATCATGTGTTTGTGTGGTTTTAGACAGTAGTGATTTGGGTGGATTCGGCAAATGGTGCTGAGTTTCTATTAGGTTCAGGGTAATGTATGAGGAAGAGGTAGTGTTTCACGGCCTTCCTGAATTGGAATATGTCTGGGATTGATCTGATGTTGTGAGGAAGGTTATTCCAGATCACCGGTGCATAAAGATTGAAAGTCCTGCTAGATGTTGACTTGGAGCATTTAGTTATAGATCTTGGGACTATCAAGGTGTTTTGAGCTACTGACCTTCTGTCTCTGTTGTGGGGTGTCATCTGGATTAGCTCAGTTAGTGAGGTTGACGAGAGACCTTTGGTGGCTTTAAAGGTGAGCAGCAAGGTCTTGAATGTAATTCTACCTTGAATCGGGAGCCAGTGGAGTTGTTTCATTATAGGTGTGACATGGTCTTTTCTGGATGCTCCGTGCAGTACTCTTGCTGCGGTGTTCATTGCCATTTGCAGTGGGTTTAGGGTGTTTTGGGGGAGACCTTGAAGTATTGCATTTGCATAATCGAAATGCGGGATAATTAGTGCTTGATAGATAGTCCTGAAATCATCAGGCTCCAGCAGAGATCTTAGGTATCTAAGGGATCTAATTTTATGATATACTGCCCTTACAGTATTACTTATATGAGCTTGCATATTTAGGTTCTGGTCTAGTGTGATGCCGAGGTATCTGATCGCGGATTTGGTCTGGAGGTCTGCTTCCTTCACTTTCAGTACTGTTGGGGCATTGAAGTTACGGTTTCTTGTAATGAACATCACCTCCGTCTTCTTGTGTTGAATCCGGAGGTTTTGGGATTGTAGCCAATTGGATATTTCGTTTATGCAGCATGTTATTGGTTCGAGGTCTGGGTTATCTGTTGTAAAAGGCGTGTATAATAGCACATCATCTGCGTATATCATGCAGTTAATGTTGAAAGACCGGATCAGGTTGCAGAGAGGTTGCATGTATATATTGAATAGTAAGGCGGAGAGGGAGGATCCTTGTGGGACACCTTGGCTTTGGTGGAATGGTTCTGATGATGTGTTTCTGGATCTCACCTGCTGCCATCTGTCCGAGAGGTAGGACCTGCACCACTCGAGTGCTTTACCGGAGATTCCTTTTTCTTTGAGGCGTTCTAGGAGGCACTCATGGCTAACGGAATCAAATGCTGCCGCGATGTCAAGGAAGACAAGGACAAAGCCTTGGCGGGTATTGTCGATGCCTGATATTATGTGGCTGAAGAGTGTGGTGAGAAGGGTCTCGACCCCGTGAGATTCTCTAAATCCATGCTGGCATGGATCCAGTGGTGCATTGGAATCAATGTGATCTTGTATTTGTCTCTGAACTATCTTTTCCATTATTTTTGCAAGCAATGGTATGCTTGCTATGGGTCTGTAGGATTCTGGTTTCTGTTGGTCGAGTTTGTTGTTTTTTAGTAGAGGTCTTATTGAAGTTTGTTTGAGGGTGCGTGGGAAATCACCTGTTGTGAACGATTGTTGAATAAGTCTGGATATGATTGGACTGAGGTCAGTCCGGAGTTCCTTGACCCAGAAAGCTGGGCATGGATCAGATTGCGCTGTGGACGTATTGATGGCTGCTATGGTGTCTTCGATGCATCGTTTGGATGGAGTTGAGAAGGTAGTGAGTGGTGTTTGATTGTAGGGCTGAAGGATGATGCTGGACGTTGGGTTGTTGTTTATCTGACAAAGTTTAGTTTGTAGATAATCCGCATATGTTTGAGGATGGATTCCATTTGTTTGTTCTGATGCAGGTTCTGTTGTAAGTTGCTTAACGAGGGCAAACAGGTCACGAGGTTTGTTGAGGGATCTTTTTAAAGTGTCGGCGTGGTAACGTCTCATGGTTTCAGTCACTGCGGTACGGTGCGCTGTGAGTTGTAAATTGTATGCCTTTTGGTCTGCTTCTGAGCGTGAGCGGCGCCAGCGTCTCTCAAGTTTTCTTAGTGTCGCAAGTGAGGCTTTCAACTCAGTAGAGTACCATGCTGCTGTGTGTCGTTTCGCTTGAGGTTTGTTTTTTGCTGGGCGAACAGCTAATGAACTGAATATTTCGTTCCAATTGGAGACTAGTTCATCAGGGTTGTGCGCTGGTGAGTTCATTAGTGGGAATGCTGATTTCAGGATTAGGTCTTTGTTGAATGGTTGGAATCTTCTCGGCGGATTGTTGGACTGACCGATTGCTGTGCTTTCATCTTTTTGGACATGGCTTGGCTGGGGAATTTGGAATAGGATTAATGAGTGATCTGACCATGGGACAGCGGTGATTGATATATCAGGGATGGTTGTTTCTCTGGAGGTTGGGTCTGTTGTGAATATTAGATCTAGCATGCCTCCTTTTATATGGGTAGGTTCCTTGATTAATTGGCTATATCCTAGAACTTTCATGGCTTCGAGGAACGCCTTTGAGTGAGAGTCTTGCAGGGAGGGGAGGTTGAAGTCTCCTAGTACCCAGCTTGTTGTATGTGGGCTCTGGGAGTTTGCGGCTGCATCTATTATTGTTGTTAGTGCATCTGCATCAGATGATGGTGCTCTGTAGAGTAGATAGATGGAGGAACACTTGTTCTCTATCGAGATTGTGTCTAGGAGTGGTGAGCTGGTTGCATCTTTTATGTTGAATTGAAGATCAGATCTGGTGATGGCGAGGACGCCGCCTCCTCTTTTGGCTGCTCTATGACATGTATGGATAGAGAAGTTAGCAGGCAGGAGCTGATTGAGTATCACGTTGTCATCACAGGAAAGCCATGTCTCGGTGATCAGTAGTAGGTCAAGGTTATGTAGTGATATCATATCTGAAATTACCGGCCATTTTTTACGTACAGATCTTGCATTTACAAGGGCACATTTCATGTTTCGAGGGAGGGGGTTCTCTTTTTGTTTCTTCTTCTTGTTGTGCTGTAATGATACCTGCAGGAGGTGGTGGTGGTGAATTTGGGAGGTTTCCTGTGATTGATAGAATGGGGTATCTGGCCATCTCTTTCTATAACTGTGGATAGTTGGTATGTGGTTGTTGTTAGTGTATAGGCAAGTGACATTGCTTAAGCCTGTAGCAAGGAGGTAGAGGGCAATCGAGATGATGCAGGGTAGGGCCATTTTGTGTGCTTTGTTGCGGTGTAGATCTGGGCTGGGAGGTTGGTTGGTGGTGGTGGGTAGGTATGTTGTCTGGTTGTGATAGATTGCTCTATCTTTGGTTCAGTCGTAGGAGGGCTGCAGTTTGTGGTGGGCTCTCGATCTATCGGGAAATACTGGAGCTTATATATTACATTTTAAATCATAGGATAAAGATACGTCCGGATTTTAAGTTGCTTGTACACAGTCTGTTAGTGATGGTTACCGTGGTTGCTGATGGCAGATAAAGGCTGGTAAACTTAGATAACTGCAAATTACACAGGTATATTGAGCCAAAGTTAACTGGGACTGGCTGGTTACATAGATTAAACAACCTACTTTAGAGGTAATTGTAAATAGGAGGTTAAACTGGTAAAATCTGTAAGAATAAGACTAGTAGCAGGTTACACAAGTATCAATTATCTGAGCTAACTAGGTCTAGTAGGTTATATAGATATGCTACATACATCATAGGACAAGTATAGATGATATGTTAATCTGGCAGTATCAGGATATATGTATGAGCAATATATATTCTTGGGGTTTACAGTAAATGGTACCTCTGTTTGGGTTGTCCAGTCCGCTGTTTCTAAGACAGCTACAGTGTAGGGTAGGTAATTTGCTTAGAGTGCATTGATTTTACTTGCGTTTTCGCTGTCTGGTGTTCTGGGTTCGTTCCTTGCTGGTCTTCGGGTCTGGTGGTTGGAGAATGGCCTCCGTCACTGGCCTCCGCCTAAGGGCCACGCCAAAGGGCCCTCTGGCGAGGCCCTCAGGCGCGGGCCCGCCAGGCGCGGGCGCGCCCGATGGCGCGAAGATTTAAATGAGTTGCACAGCCCCGACTGGGCTGTGTGCAGCGGATGGCCCCTCCTGCCGCTGGTGACTCGATCCCCGGGAAGGGGAGAGTTGCTGGTGGTGGTGGGGGCCGAAGAGGAGCAGCGCCCGATGGCGCGAAGATTTAAATGAGTTGCACAGCCCCGACTGGGCTGTGTGCAGCGGATGGCCCCTCCTGCCGCTGGTGACTCGATCCCCGGGAAGGGGAGAGTTGCTGGTGGTGGTGGGGGCCGAAGAGGAGCAGCGCCCGATGGCGCGAAGATTTAAATGAGTTGCACAGCCCCGACTGGGCTGTGTGCAGCGGATGGCCCCTCCTGCCGCTGGTGACTCGATCCCCGGGAAGGGGAGAGTTGCTGGTGGTGGTGGGGCCGAAGAGGAGCAGCGCCCGATGGCGCGAAGATTTAAATGAGTTGCACAGCCCCGACTGGGCTGTGTGCAGCGGATGGCCCCTCCTGCCGCTGGTGACTCGATCCCCGGGAAGGGGAGAGTTGCTGGTGGTGGTGGGGGCCGAAGAGGAGCAGCGCCCGATGGCGCGAAGATTTAAATGAGTTGCACAGCCCCGACTGGGCTGTGTGCAGCGGATGGCCCCTCCTGCCGCTGGTGACTCGATCCCCGGGAAGGGGAGAGTTGCTGGTGGTGGTGGGGGCCGAAGAGGAGCAGCGCCCGATGGCGCGAAGATTTAAATGAGTTGCACAGCCCCGACTGGGCTGTGTGCAGCGGATGGCCCCTCCTGCCGCTGGTGACTCGATCCCCGGGAAGGGGAGAGTTGCTGGTGGTGGTGGGGGCCGAAGAGGAGCAGCGCCCGATGGCGCGAAGATTTAAATGAGTTTACCCATTCCACTCCGTTCATTAATTTATAGACTTCTATCATATCTCCCCTCAGCTGTCTCTTTTCCAGGTTAAAGAGCCCTAACCTTTTTAGCCTTTCTTCATAGGAGTATCCTTCCATCCTCCTTTACCATTTTGGTGGCTCTTCTCTGAACCTTTTCTAATAACGCTATATCCTTTTTAAGATATGGCAACCAGAATTGCACACAATATTCAAGGTGCGGTCTCGCCATGGAACGATATAGAGGCATTATAATATCTCTTGTTTTATTTTCCATTCCTTTCCTTATGATACCTAGCATTCTATTTGCTCTCTTGGCTGCCGCTGCACACTGGGCCGATGGTTTTAACATGTTATCCACAATGACGCCTAAATCTTTTTCCTGGGTGGTGGTTCCTAATGTGGAACCTTGCATCGCGTAACCATAGTATGGGTTGTTCTTCCCTAGGTGCGTAACTTTGCACCTGTCCACATTAAATTTCATCTGCCATTTTGATGCCCAGTCTTCCAATTTATCAAGATCCTCTTGCAATTTTCCACAATCCTCTTGGGTTTTAACAACTTTAAATAGTTTTGTGTCATCTGCAAATTTGATAACCTCACTCGTTATTCCCCTTTCCATGTCATTTATGAATATGTCAAAAAGCAGCGGACCCAGCACAGATCCCTGGGGTAAACCACTATTCACCTTTCTCCATTGGGAAAACATTTAACCAGTTCCTGATCCACAATAGTACACTGCCTCTTATCCCATGACTCTTTAGTTTTACCAAAAGTCTCTGATGAGGGACCTTGTCAAAGGCTTTCTGAAAGTCCAGATACACTATATCAACCGACTCACCTTTGTCCACCTGTTTATTCACACCTTCAAAAAAACATAACAGATTAGTAAGACAAGATCTTCCTTGTCTAAAGCCATGTTGGCTGTCTCCCATTAGGCCATGACTTATCTACATGCTGAGTAATTTTGTTTTTTATGATGGTTTTTTACTATTTTTCCCGGTACTGACGTCAGGCTCACCTGTAGTTTCCCAGATCACCCCTGGAACCCTTTTTAAAAATTGGCGTTACATTGGTGATCCTCCAATCTTCAGGTATTACAGATGATTTTAATGAAAATTCTGCTATCTCATATTTCAGTTCTTTCAACACCCTTGGATGTATTCCATCCGACCCAGGTGATTTGCTATTCTTCAGTTTATCTAATAGTTGTAATATATCTTCCCGATGTATCGATATTTCCTTCAATTCTTCCGCACCTTTAAATACCACTTCAGTCATGGGTAACATCCCTACATCTTCCTCAGTAAAGACAGAAGCAAAGAATTCATTCAGTCTCTCCGCTATCGCCTTGTCGCCTCTTAGTGCCCCTTTAACCCCTCTATCATCTAATGGACCAACTGACTCTCTGAGGTTTTTTGCTATGAATGTACTTGAAAAAGTCTTTATTTTGCGTTTTTGCTTCCACAGCAAGCTTCTCAAATTCTCCCTTTGCCTGCCTTATCAATGCCTTGCATTTGACTTGCCAGTGCTTGTGCTGTTTGCAGGTTTCGTCGTTTGGCTCTTTTTTCCATTTCATGAAAGATGCTTTTTTTGGCAACAACAGCCTCTCTGACCTCACTTTTAAACCATGCTGGAAGTTTTTTGGACTTCCTTCCACTTTTCTTAAAGCGTGGAATGCAGCTGGTCTGGGCTTCCAAGATAGTATTTTTCAACAACACCCAAGCTTGATGTAAGTCTTTAACCTTTGCAACTGCTCCTTTTAGTTTTTTCTTAACTATTTTCCTCATTTTATCATAGTCTCCCTTTCGAAAGTTAAAAGGTAGTACTGTGGATTTCCTTACTATTCCTCCTCCACTAATTAAATCAAATGTGATCATGCTATGTATTGCTAAGTGGCCCCAACACCCTTATCTCTTGTACTAGGCCAGCTTTTGCCATGCCTATCTTTACCTGCAGGAGCTAACCAAGTAATGGCTCAATATTGTTGTTGCCTGGTTAGCTTCTGGGCTGTACGGCTGACCCGGATATTCAATGCCAGTGGCCGGATATGGCCCTGGCATTGAATATCCGGGTTTTTTGTAATTGTGCTTGCCGCCTCTGCTGAACATCGGGCCCGCTATTTTTGACATTTTTGCATGCACATGTAAAATCTTTTTGCGTTATTTGTAAAGCACATTAATTATTTTTCCCAAGTTTGTTTGTACAGGCTCCTAAGTCTTTGGAAATTGTCCTGTTTAAGGCAAGATTCCTACCATTACTTTCTCCAACAAAAAGGAGCATAAGCCAATTGAGGATACCTTCTATATTTCCGAAATAACTTCCTTGTTCAGATCAGCAGTTGAACTGTCTAATACTATAGCTTTTTGTTGCATTCATGAACATAGGGATGTCTGTTACATATCCATCTCTCATTCATAGAATCTTCTCTCAGTGTAAGATATAAATGTGGCAAGCTATAGTACTTCATGATTTCTTACCTCCACGGTTCTATAAGCAGAGCACAATCTTTTCTGCTCTTGATTATAAAGCAGTCTGTGCTTTTGTGTTCTTTAAAGCTTGTCAGGAGAAGAGTAATAGTGTCAGTAAAGTAAAACAAAGCAATATACTTAATTCTATATAGAAATGTTTGGGATTCAAGTTGGGAAAAGTTCAGTGCGGTTTTAGTATTTTGGAAAGAATCAGAATGGAGCTGAAAATTGTGAATCAGTAAAAAGAGCCTTCATTCTTCAACAGCTTATACAGAGTGAAGAAGGAAGGAATGGATTGTAGTTATACTTATTTTTGAGCAGAGGCTCTGTTTCTTTGGATTACAGCTGACATGGTCCACAAGCATAGCAGAAAGAGGGGGACAGTCATTCCACCACAGATTAGATCTAACTCCAGTTTGTTTATGTGAGGTCAAATTTTGAGCATCTGCCGTACCCATTGTTTTAAGATTCTATGTGAAGCATATACAAGAATAAATTACAGCGTTCTGAATAATTGTGAACTAGAACTAGAGGTTTATTAATACTTTGGGTTGGAAGGGGATTTTAAACTGCTTGTTCTGAGAGTTTTTGAACAGCAATATGCAAAAGTCAATAAAAAAATAACCAACCAAAGTCAGCTGTTGGAGCATGGGACATGTGAGGATGAGACCACAGTGACTCCCTAATGACCTTCTACAACTTGAGAATAATTTTATACAGGGGCGGTCCAAGGGGGGCACGGGGCCATATGCGGGACCTCATTTGCATAAGAAATCTCATTTGCATAAATATTAGCATAATATTAACACGCCTCTTAATAAGTGTCTGGATAAAGAAAGATTACCAGATTTCTACATTGCTATACTCCAGTGCCAACCGCCAGGCACATTAGGAAGTACTAGAAACACTGCCTATTTAGAACCCATAGTAAACCCACCGTATCATAACAGCACTACCAGGACTCAGAAAGCACCAAAGCCTACCTATCTAAAGGCAACACTGCAAATATTAAACCAATACATCTCAGAGAATACCAATACATCTGGGGAAAGAGAAGAAGTGGCATTGTCAAATATAAACTACATGAACAGAAATACCTCAGCTCGGTTACACATGCAGAACATAGGCCATCACCAAACAAAGAACAAGGGATCATAATTTAGAAACAGAGACAATAATTTAAACTGGGAACTCCAAAATCCAAAGTTGGGACATATAACAACACTGGAGAAATAAAACTATAAATTAATTTCCTCTTGTACTAAATAAAAACGCAAAGACATTAGCAATGCACATTTTCCAGAGCTGACATATTCCAGTTAATAAATTCAAAATAAAGTATTTTTCTACCTTTTTGTTTGGACATTTTATTTTTCAATTGCAATTGCTCCAGTCACTTTCTTCTGGTTTCTTCGTGTCTTCTGCTAGCTGTCCATTTGTCCTTTCTAGATTTTTCCATTCTCTCTTCTACATCTGCTTTAACATACTGGTCTTTCCCCTTTTGCTCTTTCCCCCATTTCTTTCTTTATTCCTTTATTATCCAGTCAAATTTCACCCTTCTGTCCTGAAACCCCACTTACTCTGCAAAATACCCAGCCAATTGTAGATTTTTCTTCCCTGCCACACAAAATATCTTTTTCCCCTCCATCCTCATTCCCCTACCCCCATTCCCTTCTAGTTCCAGCCCCACCCAGCATCTGCTTCCTTCTAGTTTCATTCTCCCACCCCCTCGCATCAGCCCATTTCCAGTCCTAGCCCCCCCAATCAGCTCATTTCCAGTCCTATTCCAGCACCCATCAGCCCATTTCCAGTCCAACCTCCCCCCCCCACTCAGCCTATTTCCAGTCCTAGTCCCCCAATCAGCTCATTTCCAGTCCTATTCCAGCCCCACATCAGCCCATTTCCAGTCCAAGCTCCCCCACACTGTACATTTCCAATCCTACCCCCCAAAAGTCCATTTCCAGTCCTAGTCTTCCCCATCAGTTCATTTCCAGTCCTAGGCCCACCCAAACTCAGTCCTTTTTCAGTTCTAGCCCTCACCACTCAACCCATTTCCAGTCCTGCCCCCCCCACTCAACCCATTTCCAATCCTAGCCCCCCCCAAAAGCCCATTTGCAGTCCTAGCCCTCCCTATCAGTTCATTTGCAGTCCTAGCCAATCCCCCCATCAGCTCATTTCCAGTCTTAGGCCCCCCACAAACTCAGCCCATTTCCAGTTCTAGCCTCTCCCCCACTCAACACATTTCCAGTCCTGCCACCCCTCCCCCCCACACTCAGCCCATTTCCAATCTTAGGACCCCTTAACCCCTCCCTGAAGAGCCCCACAGCAGGCTTTAGAGGCCCCTGCTTACCTCTACAGTGGCTCGCGGCTCCGGCAGGCTTAGCAGCAGCTCCCTACAGCCGCCAAAGTGAAGGGTGTTGTTTTCCTTCACTTCAGCAGCTGTATTGTAATGTAGATCGATGGCGCGCAGAGAGCCAGGACACAGGAAATGTCCAATGACCTCCAGCACGCCAGCGATCTACATTACAATACAGCAGCTGAAGTGAAAGAAAACAATGCTCTTCACTTTGGTGGCTGTAGGGAGCTGCTGCTGAGCCTGCCGGAGCCGTGAGCCGCTGTAGGGAGAGCCGACCATATGCAGGATGTTGTTGGCGTGGGGCCCTGTGCGAACAACATTCTTGCACAATGGATGGGCCGACCCTGATTTTATAACAAGTTGCCTAGCTGAGGCGACAGAGGGGGATGCAGAGCTATGTGTAGAGTCTTTGCGAGGCCTCATTTGCATTTTTGCATAAACATGGAGCTTTGTACCTATGCCCCTAGCATCCCCAAAGCTCTCATGCAATCCCACACCACACCATAGCTCTCTCTTTTAATCCCTCTGCCCTGCAGACACCCACTATAGCTCTCTCTCAATCACTTCTCACAAGGTATATATATACACCCTCATACACCTTCCCAGCTCTCTCTCTCCTTCCCTCCTAACATACACACACCCAACTATCTTCCAGCTCTCTCTCTCCTCTTCTCCAAGCACAAACACATCCAGCTGTCTTCCCTCCCGCTGCACAGAAACCCTCCCTCCCAGCTTGCCCTTCTTGCTTCTTCCCCCCCCCCCTCATCTCGTGGTTCTTTGCAGACACATTAGCCCTACAGCAGCATCCCACTACCCCACCTCCCATGGCCTCCACTGAATGATCACAAGCTCTTGTGGTCTCCCTATTATTAATATTGGATATTAGTATGAATACATATTTTGCATTTCTACAAACTGATTCAGTTTACATTAAAAGGTGTAACTAAATATTTAAAGCCAGCACCCTATAAAGACATTCAAAAAACTGATTTCTGAGATAGAGGTATTGCTCGTTGTGACATGAATATTATGTTCACATGCACTCCCATGGAGACAAAGAAAACAATTACTACCTCCCCCCCCCCAAAAAAAACCCCTCAGCACCTACGAAGAAACTGTGCAATACCAAAACTGCAGTAACTGCAAGGACTCACACAGTACTGCAGATATTATACCAAGCTCTATCCCACCAACACACCACCTACTGAGAAAGTAGAACAAGCCAGACTATGACACAGAATCTACAAGCCAGCAGAATCCTTTACTGCAGCTATGTCATCTCATTCTCACTAATCTCTCTGCCCCACTATTCTGTTCCTCACATATCAACCCCAGTCTCTCTCTCCCTGCCTCCTTCACACTGTCCCCACCAGGTCTTTATCAACATCCCCCACTGCACTGTTTTCCCTCCAGCCCATCCCGCATGCCTGCCAGGGATGGGTCTAGCCAAGGGTTGTGGTGCCTAAGCCACCTTTTGCGCCCCTGGTAAACAGCAGCACAACAGCGGCTAACCAAGCTGCTTTTTAGCATCCGGCCTTTCAGAAAAGGTTGCACCATGTAAAGGAGTCCCTCCTTCCCTCTTCCAAATCCCAGTACTTGCAATCTTGTCTGGTCCCTTCCCTGCAGGGCCAGCTTTGTAGTATGGCTCCTTGTCAAAGAAGCTGACACACTATTAAGTGCGTGATGATTGAATAAGCAAGGGAGCTGATGGTGGGTTCACAGCTGAAGAACACGCATCCTTTACCTTTAGACGTGAGAGGTCATGGACCACAGATCAATATTGCTTCTAATTTTTTTTCTGCTGCATATGGAGGTGTGCCCTACTAGTGGACCCATTTTTACAAAAGAGTGAAGGGGAGGAGGGGGGTTGAGAGAGTGTGCAAGCCATGGCCTTATGCTAGATTGTAACAGAACTCCTGGCAGATTTCTGTTTACACATATTACAAATTCTATATCTTTCACTAATGCCTCTAGTTTGCAAACTCCAACGTGTGCCTTTGAGTCATTGACTTTAGTTTATTGTATTTGAAATTAAATTACTCAGAACACTTTATATTGTCTTATTTTGATAAAGTACTACTACTACATTTGTATAGCACTACAAGGCATATACAGCACTGTACAGAGACATGTAAGAGACGGTCCCTGCTCGTAAGAGCTTACAGTCTAATCAAGATAGACAACACAACAAGTGGGGACTTGATATATCTAGGGGAATGGTAAGGAAACACATGGAAGGTGAACAGGAGACAAGGGGCATCAGGATCCAAAAGTATTCTCAAAGAAGTGAGTTTTTAGCCTGGATTTAACATGGCCACAGATGGAGCCTGATATTTCGACTCAGGTAGTTTGTCTCAAGCATAAAGAGCAGCAAGTTAGAAAGATCAAAGTCTGGAGTTGGCAATGGAAGAGAAGGGCACATATAGAAGGGTTCTGCCAGAAAAGCAGAGTTCCTGAGGAGGGGTGTAGGGAGAGAGAAGAGAGGAAAGGTAATGAGGGGCAGGCAGCTGAAGAAGGCACTTATAGGTTAGTAGTAGAAGTTTGAACTGGATGCAGGAATGCATAGGGAGCCAATGAAGTGACTTGAGACGAGGGGGTAACATGAGCGTAGCGACACTGGTGGAAGATTAGTTGTGCAGCTGAGTTTTGAACAGATTGAAGTGGGGAAAGATGGTGCAGAGGAAGACCAGCGAAGAGGAGGTTGCAATAGTCTAGACAGGAGGTGATGAGAAAATGAATGAGGATCATATGAACATATGTTCAGAAAGGAAGGGATAAATTTTGCCATTTAGCTATCTGTTGGATGTGTGTGGAGAAAGAGAGGGAGGAGTCAAAGATGTATTTATTTGTGTGCTTTTCTATACCGCCCCTTCCAGAGATCAGGGGCGGTTTACCCCAAAATGACCCCAAGGTTATGACTTGAGAAAATGGAGTGCAGAAATGTAATATTTTTTATGCAAAATTCTCTCAGGAGTAATATCTTCTTGGATAGTACAAAATACAAAAACACTATGCACATTTCTGAAGTCAATATATTCCAGTCACTAGACTAAAAACAAAAAACTATTTTCTACCTTTGTTGGCTGGACATTGGAGAAATAAAATCTCATTGGTTCAAACTCTTTCACCCTAATCCCCTCCTCCCCAGTCATTGCTCTCCCAATACGAGCCCTTACTTTCCCTTTCCTCTCTTTTTTTCTCTCCTCTTCCACTCAATACAGCAGCCCCTGCTTCTTCCTCCAGCTTTTTATTCCCTGATTTACTAGTCCTGCTGGCTTGTCCTCCCCCTTAAACTATATATAAATACACACACTTTCTCACCTCCCATCCCACTGCCCCCTCCCTACTCACCCTCTCTCACTCAATGTCCTACTCCCCATTCACCAACACAATTCATGAGTCCACACTCTTCAATCCCAAGCCCCCCTCTTTGTCTCATCGGTCCCTGTTCTTCTCTCCCCACCTGGGCTCCTCACTTTTCTTCCTGCTAGCCCCTAGTCCCACATACCTCCACACAATCTGTCCCTAATCACTCCCTGCATCCTCTAATGGTGTTCCTCTTAATTTGTGAATCCCTACTCAAGCCCCAAGTCTCCTGTTGACTGCTCCTCAGGCATCCTTCTCCTCATTGCATCTCCTAGATTTGGCTACCCTCCTATCCCAATCCAAGTCTAACCCCTGAATTCTCATTAACCCAGAAGTTCTAAACTTCCCAGTCTCTGCTTAACTCTTCTGCCATATTAGAAACATAGAAACATGATGGCAAAAAAACCACATGGCCTATCTAGACTGCCCTTCCATATCAACCACTATAACAGTCCCCTTTTTTCCTTTGGAGAGCCTCTGTGTCCCATGCTTTTTTGAGTTCAGATACTGTCCTCATCTCCAGCACCTCCACTGGGAGACTGTTCCATGGACCCACCATTCTTTCCATAAAGAAATATTTCCTCATATCACTCCTGAATCTATCCCCTTTCACCCTCATCCCATGTCCCCTCGTAGCAGAGCTTGCTTTCAGTCAAAAGAAGCTCTCCTCCTGCGCATTTAAGCTTTGGTGGTATTTAAATGTCTCAATCATATCTCCTCTATCCTGCCTTTCCTCTAAGGTGTACATATAAAGCTCCTTAAGTCTGTCCTCATATGCTTTATGATGAAGACCACTAACCATTTTAGTAGCAACCCTCTGCACTGACTCCAACCTGTTTATATCCTTTTGAAGATGTGGCATCCAGAATTGCACACAATACTCCAAATGAGGTTGCACCAAAGACTTTATATAGAGACACTATCACCTCATTTCCTCTGCTGGCCATTCCTCTCCCTATGCACCCAAGCATCCTTCTAGCTTTTGCAGTCGCCTTTTCTATCTGTTTAGCTACTTTAAGATAATCAGACACAATCACACCTAGATCCCACTCTTCTTTTATGGACAGAAATACTTCACCCCTACACCATATCACTCCCTTGAATTGCTGCAGCCCAAATGCATGACCTTGCATTTTTTTAACATTAAATCTCAGCTGCCAAATTCTAGACCATTCTTGAAGCTTAGCTAGATCCCTCCTCATGTTATCTACACCTTCCTGGGTGTCTACTCTATTGCAGATTTTGGTATCATCCACAAAGAGGCAATCCTTACCTGACAGCCCTTCCGCTATAACACTAAGAAGGATGTTAAAAAGAATCGGACCAAGGACAGATCCATGGGGCACACCACTGGTAACCACCTCCTCCTCACAGTGAGCTCCATTTACCTGTACCCTTTGCTGCCTCCCACTCAACCAATTTTAACCCAAACAGTAATTTTAGGGTCCATCCCTAGGGTGTTCAGTTTATTAAGATGCCTGTGAGGAACGGTGTCAAAGGCTTTACTGAAATCTAAATACACCACATCTAGGACTCTCCCTTGGTCCAACTCCTGGTCACCCAGTCAAAGAAATCAATCAGATTTGTCTGACAAGACCTGCCTCTGGTGAATCCATGTGTCCTCGGATTCGGTAATCTATTGCACTCCAGAAACCTCATTATTTTCTCTTTCAGCAGCGTTTCCAATAATTTACTCACCACAGAGGTTAGACTAACCGGCCTGTAGTTTTCAACCACATCCTTACTTCTGCTTTTGTGTAAAGGGACCGCATGTGCCTCACTCCAGTCCTTTGGCACCACTCCCAAATTCAACGAGGCATTGAAAAAGTAAGTCAGTGGAGCTGCTAGACCAGGGGTCTCAAACTCAAATTGCTTTGAGGGCCAAATGAGGACTTGTAAAGTAACCCGCGGGCCGCATAAGACGCGGGGCCTCATTTGCATAAATATTTGCATAATGTTACCATACAAAGCGCAGACGTTAATGATGCACATTTCCCAGAGCTGACATATTCCAGTTAATAAATTCAAAATAGATATTGTTCTACCTTTTGTGCATTTTTTTCAGTTGCAATTGTTCCAGCCACTTTCTTCTGGTTTCTTCGTGTCTTCTGCTAACTCTCCATCATCTGCTGTCCATTTGTCCTTTCTTCTAGTTTTTTTCCATTCTCTCTCTACATCTGCTTTAATATACTAATCTTTCTCCTTTTGCTCCTTCCTCATTCCTATTTCATCCACTCAAATTTTACCCCTCCATCCTCAATCACCACTTACCCTCCCAATACCCGGCCAATTGTAGATTTTTCTTCCCTCCCAGACAAAATATTTTTCCCCTCTCCATTTCACTCTCCCAGCCCCATCCCATTCTAATCCTCCCCCAACATCGGCTCCCTTCTAGTTCCTGCCCCACCCAGCATCCGCTCCCTTCTAGTCCCCGCATCAGCCTATTTCCAGTCCTATCGTAGCCCCACCATCAGCCCATTTCCTGTCCTAGCTCCCCCCCACTAAGCCCATTTCCAGTCCTAGCAACCCCCCCAGTCCATTACCATTTCTAGCCCCCCCATAGTCCATTACCAGTCCTAAGCCCCCCAACAGCCCACTTCCAGTCCTAACCCTCCCATCACCCCATTTTCATTCTTAGCCCCACAATAGCCCATTACCAGTCCTAACCCACCAATCAGCCCACCTCCAGCCCTAACCCCCATCTGCCCATTACCAGTCCTAACCCCCCCGCTGCCATTAGCCCACTTCCAGTCCTAACCCCCCATTACCCCATTTCAGTCTTAGCCCCTCCGTAGCTCTTTACCTTTCCTTACTCCCCCCACCAGCCCACCTCCATCCCTTCCTAACCCCCATCAGCCCATTTCCAGTCCTAACCCCCCCCCATCAGCCCAAGTAAATAAAATTTAAAAAAAAAACCCTGGCTTCTGCTGCCGCTGCCACCGTGGCAGCGGCAGAATCAACTGTCAATTTAAAAAAAACTGGCTTCTGCTGCTGCAGCTGTGGCAGCAGCAGAATCAGCTGTCCCGCAGCCCCTTCCCCTCTGCCCGGAAGAGCCCTGTGTCTGCTCCATCAGCGGTGGGCTTTTCAAGCCGCAAAGAGAGTATTTCCCTCTTGTGCGGCTTAAGCGTTTTCAAGCCGCGCGAGAGGGAAATACTCTCTTCGTGGCTTGAAAAGCCCGCCGCTGATGGAGCAGACTCAGGGCTCTTCCGGACAAAGGGGAAGGGGCCGCGGGACAGCTGATTCTGCTGCTGCCACGGCTGCAGCAGCAGCAGCAGCAGCAGCAGCAGAAGCCAGTTTTTTTTTTAAATTGACAGTTGATTCTGCCGCTGCCACGGCGGCAGCAGCAGCAGCAGAAGCCAGGGTTTTTTTTTTTTGTTTCCCTCCATTGCGGGCCGCACAAAGCTCTCTGGTGGGCCGCATGCGGCCCGCGGGCCGCGTGTTTGAGACCCCGGTGCTAGACCGTCCCCAAGTTCCCTCAGTATTCTAAGGTGTATCCCATTCGGTCCCATCGCTTTGTCTACTTTAATTTTAGCTAGTTCCTCATGAGCACAGTCTTCTGAAAATCTTCGATGCTCCTCACTTCTGTTCCTGTTTGTGGGTGTTTTCTGAGGTCCTGCTCCTGATTCTTCCTCTGTGAACACAGAACAGAAATATTTATTAAGCAATTCTGCTTTATCCTCATCAGCTTCTACATATTCCTCCCCTTCACCATCGAGTCTGACAATACTACTTTTGCCCTTCCTCTTCTCACTAACATATCTGAAAAATGTCTTATACCCCCATTTTATTGCACTGGGTCTCTTACCTCTATATTTCTTTGTTCTCCCTATTCTCTACCTCCCCTGCCCTTCCACTTACTTTATACCTCGCAGCCTTAGTCCTTCCAGAATAGGCTTGCATTTTCCTCCTCTTTTTGTAACTCCTTCTGCTTAAAATCAGCCTCCACTACTCGCCTCCATTCCTTGCTTGCCATGAGCATGCTAAAAATTGATGCACAGAAACATCCCTGATGCTGATTTTTGCAATGATAAGCATAGGGAATGGCCTGTCTGCAAATTATCAACATACTCGTATACCAAACAGTATTCACAGATTGTTGTGGCTAACCTGGTAATGGTGGGGGCTCCACAGCAGCAGCACATGGGGGAGCCTGGCTGCTCAAACATATGCCCTCTTGGGTGGGTGATGGGAGGCAGGCAGATGTCAGAAAGAGGCAGAAAGGGCCGGTAGCACCGCATCCGCAGCAACATCACCCCCCCCCAGTGACATGGTGAGGCTCAAATAAACTTACTTGAGGAGAGACTCCAGAGTTGAGGCAGAGCAGAGGGGCCTGCCTGCAAACCTGATAGCTGCAGTAGCACGTTGGGATTATGTGGTGAGGAGGCACTGGTTGAGTGTAGAAGACAGAGGGACTTGCCTGAAATGTCCCAGTGCTGCCTGTTTGGGGAGGATTCCTTGGAACAGCAGCCAGTACCATGAGGCTGGGCCCTGTGTCAATAACATGCTGGCATATGTATAGGGCCAGCCTTGTGGGGAGGCTAAGTAGGCACCTATTTGTGTCCATTTTATAAAGGCATGTAAACGCCTATGTGTCTTTATAATATAGCCCCACAAAAATGGCAGAAATTGCAGCTATAATTATAATGAAGCTACGTACATTTAAATCAGCTCAAGAGCTGATGTTAATGTAAGCGTATGCAATGTGTTACTGTGCGTATTTTATAAAGAATACGCATAAATTACAACCTCTGCTCGGACTCTGCTCCTAAACATGCCTATGCCAGTTGAATGAAAGTGTTCATGTTCTTGTCATTTCATCTACTTGTATATATGATCTAATTTTATAAGTGGTATAAAAAACCTTTATAAAATTAGCCCCATTTGGGCTAGGTAGACAAAAGCGGGGAGGTGGACGATAATGGTGCTGAGCAGAGGGGGGTGGGGGGGGCAGAGAAAAGGTGATGCTGGGTAGAAGGAGAAAGGGAAGAGGACATTGTTTTACTTTTCACACGCGGTTCTGGTTAGTATCACTGAGCCCTATGAAACTCAAACTAGCTTATCCCTCAAATTCCCCTATCCTTATTAACCTCTCCAGGTAAAGCAACATTGCAATTCGGTTTCAATTGTTTCCATCACCTCTTTTTCTAGAGTTGCCTTTGTAACTGATTTACCTTCATTTTAAGGAAGGAAATTCCAAATTCAGCAGCCGTGGCTAGTGCTTTCGATTGTGCAGCATTATATTTCACTAGACGCTGCGCACTGTAAAGCTTTTTTTCTTAAAGCCACAACCTGGATTTCCATTGGGATCCTAAAGGTGAAGCCACTTGTCCCCTATAATACCTTTTTATTTTGTTACTCGGCTTTCTTTTCTCTGTTTCTACGCTATAAGTGACAACAGCATATATCACGCTTGTAAGCAATTACAGTATTTCTGCATTAGGCAGAGATGTGTACTATATTGCTAACCATGGCAAGGCCATTGACTGATAAATTAATCATTGATATTTGGACTGTTTGTCTTGTCAGTTTAAATTTTTTTTTTTTAGTTTGCAAATAACCAGCCGATTTTAGTTCTTTCATCATTCATTCGTTCCCAAGGAATAATGATGCTGGAAAGGCTCATTTCCAGGACGTGTGGTGTTCTACTAAAGCACATTAAAAGGGAGGTGGAAGCAGGCAGATGACAATGGCGCTGCTCAGGATTAATTTATCTATTGGAGCACGATTTTAAGGTGAATAACAATAAATTGGGGGATGGGGGATTCTATTTGAAGTCTGATATTTATTTCAGAGATTATACCTTGCTCAGAAATCAATGACAAAATTCCATACGCATGTTGTATACTAATCTGTTGTCAGTTTTTGTTTTTCATTTAAATTGTATTTTTGAATTTGTTTAAGGGTTAAGTTCTAATGCCAAATGGATCCTGGGCATTAGGCTTTGGAGCCAATGTTGGCTATTAGCGCCCCAAAATCTGCTGGGGCATGCACAGCAATTCCCCAGTAGATAGTATAGCGAAATTGCTGAGAGTACACCGTGGCAGTATCGTGGATGCGGCTAACGCCAGCCATTGAGATTATATTAGCTGCACCTGTGATATCTGCAAAACATGTGGTTACTAGCCTCATGTTACAAGCCAAGGTGGAGTCCAGTCACAGCAAGCTCAAAGTCCTAGACTTCACTAAAATGGCCAAGTGCCCGAACGAGGAGTTGGCAGGGTGGGAGGGGATAAGGGAAGTGGAATTGCAATGGGCTAAACTAAAGGAGGCAATAAAAGGACAACATATACATATGTAAGGAAAGGCTCTTCGGTCACTGGGTTGATGGATGTTCCCCCGGTTACCTTCCTCCTATCTCTCCTCAGGGCCGGCTACTACTACTTTTTATCATTTATTTAGCCAGGGCTGGCTGAACTATCTGGCAAACTAGGTGGCCACCTAGAGTGGCAGCTTCTGGGGATGGCAAACAGCAAGGCATGCAAATCCAAACTCTTGATTCTGGCAGCCGGCAGGGCATAAGGCTTGAGGTATGCCTAGGGTGCCAACATCTTAAACCAGTTCTGGGGCTGGCCCTGTATACAGCACTACACAGTGCTGTACAAATACACATAAAAGACAGTCCCTACTTCACAGAGATTACAATCTGCTAAAACAGACAATCAGAACAGGAGGCTAGGGAATTCTTAGGGCAATGATTAACAATATATATCGGTGCAGACTGGAGAAAAGGGGATCAGGATCCAAAGGCAGTCTCCAAGAGACGAGT
Source organism: Ichthyophis bannanicus (assembly GCA_033557465.1). NCBI lineage: Eukaryota > Metazoa > Chordata > Amphibia > Gymnophiona > Ichthyophiidae > Ichthyophis > Ichthyophis bannanicus. The sequence goes on along the minus strand of CM066036.1, from coordinate 135,620,047 downwards.
TTTTAGCCTGGATGTAAACAGGATCAGGGATGGGATCTTGTCTTACTAATCTGTTATGTTTTTTTGAAGGAGTGAATAATCAGGTGGACAAAGGTGAGTCGGTTGATATAGTGTATCTGGACTTTCAGAAAGCCTTTGACAAGGTCCCTCATCAGAGACTTTTGGCAAAACTAAAGAGTCATGGGATAGGAGGCAGTGTACTACTGTGGATCAGGAACTGGTTAAAAGATAGAAAGCAGAGGGTAGGGCTAAATGGCCAATTTTCCCAATGGAGAAAGGTGAATAGTGGTGTACCCCAGGGATCTGTGCTGGGTCCGCTGCTTTTTGACATATTCATAAATGACCTGGAAAGTGGAATAACGAGTGAGGTTATCAAATTTGCAGATGACACAAAACTATTTAAAGTTGTTAAAACCCAAGAGGATTGTGGAAAATTGCAAGAGGATCTTGATAAATTGTTAGACTGGGCATCAAAATGGCAGATGAAATTTAATGTGGACAAGTGCAAAGTTATGCACCTAGGGAAGAACAACCCAAACTATGGTTACACGATGCAAGGTTCCACATTAGGAACCACCACCCAGGAAAAAGATTTAGGTGTCATTGTGGATAACATGTTAAAACCCTCGGCCCAGTGTGCAGCAGCGGCCAAGAGAGCAAATAGAATGCTAGGTATGATAAGAAAAGGAATGGAAAATAAAACAAAAGATATTATAATGCCTCTATATCGTTCCATGGTGAGACCGCACCTTGAATATTGTGTGCAATTCTGGTCGCCGTATCTTAAAAAGGATATAGCGATTTTAGAAAAGGTTCAGAGAAGAGCCACCAAAATGGTAAAGGGGATGGAAGGATACTCCTATGAAGAAAGGCTAAAAAGGTTGGGGCTCTTTAACCTGGAAAAGAGACGGCTGAGGGGAGATATGATAGAAGTCTATAAATTAATGAACGGAGTGGAACGGGTAAACGTAGATCGATTGTTTACCTTATCAGAATATAGAAAGACTAGGGGACCTGCAATGAAGCTACAGGGTAAACTATTTAAGACTAATAAAAGAAAATATTTTTTCACTCAACGTGTAATCAAACTCTGGAATTTGTTACTGGAGGATGTAGTAAAGGCTGTTAGTGTAGTTGGGTTTAAAAAAGGTTTGGACAAGTTCCTGGAGGAAAGGTCCATAAACCATTATTAAGAAGGGACCCAGGATATCAATGCTTGAACCAATACAAGCATTGTGGAACCTGTGTCCCTTGGGGAAACTGCTAGGTACGTATGACCTAGATTGGCCACTGTTGGAAACAGAATACTGGGCTTGATGGACCTTGGTCTGACCCAGTATGGCATATCTTATGTTCTTATTCCAGGCACACAGTGCAGCAAGGTGGAAGGAGCTGGCAGTAGAAGAGAAGGATATAGATAAAAGTGATTTGTTGGAGTTCTCAAGAAAGAGTGTAGAGAGAGATGAGAGAGGAGGATAGTGAGGAGTCACAGAATGAATACATTATAGGTCAGAAGGAGAGGGTTAAATGTACGTGGAAACAGACAGGGAGCTAATGAAGTGACTTGAGAAGAGGAGTTGTGTGTGTATAGCAATATTGGCAGATTAGCCGTGCAGCTGAGTTTTGAACAGACTAAAGGGGAGATTGTTCTGCCCCCACAATTGTGTGTGCATGCTTTAATTGTATTATTTATTGTTGCCAGTTGTAAGTTAGGGCAAGCAGCTTCATGCCTGTTTGTAATCCTTGTTGCTTTTGGTTTAACAGGTTCATGTGATCCATTCCCTCCAGTCTCTTTAATGTCTCACTACAGGGTATAATGTGTGATCCCATTGAACTATTGAAGCTCCCTCTATCTTTTGGATAATTTCCCTGCACCTTTCCCTTCAGGGCAGACTCTCCACAGTTGCATTACCCTTTTACCAATTCAATTCAACTCAATTCAATTTGAATCTGCTTATATTACGCTAATCTATGTTTTATATGTTCCATTTCACAATTTTTGCAACATTTCATCCTGCTCCAGTTTACATTCATTCAAACATCTCCATAATCCATCTTCAGCCATAATTCAGACAGCTCCAGCATGCTACATATTTAACCAGGAGTGTAGTACCTCTTGATTCAGCTTCTGCAGTAAGTTCTACAATTTTCTTATTACAATAAACAGTTGGATTGTAAGAGACTGGGTCTTTTCTTGGATGTGAATTGGTTTAACTGCCTGTGTAGTGTTGAATCACAGCAGGAAACACAGCATGAGCACAGGAACAGAGAGAGAGATGATCCAATGGGAGACCAGAGAGGAGCAAGTTGCAGTAGTCTAGGCAGAAGGTGATGAGGGAGTAGATAATGATCTCGATGGTGTGTTCTGAGAGGAACGAACAAATGTTGCTGCTGATATAGAGAAAAAAACATGCAGTAAAATCTGCAGCCCTTTTTCTTCTCCATGGGCTACTCTCATCCTGAGCTAGTGGGGGTCACTGCCTGATTAGACACAGTCAGAAAGAAATTCAGGTGAGTCTACAGCCTGGGGACACCTTCCAACCTCTCTGTTCTTTCCTACTTGCAGCATCTGACCATATGGGCCCTTCTCGATGGTCTGAGGGCTAGCATATAGCCACAGTCCACTGCCCACTTAGGGACAAACTCCCTCACATCTTCATGGTGCAGTGGCTGTGTGCCAAAGACATCTGCCCCTAAAGGGGAAACACCTTTTATTTCCTCATGGCTGGATGCCAGTGGCTGGATGCCAAAGGAAGAGTACTGTTTATATGTGGGTTGAATTTTCCCCCCCAAAGAAGTCTCCTCACGGCATGATGTAACTGGGTGGATGTAACCTCCCCTGTTCTGGAAAATTACCAGTTCATCTCCAGATTGCACTGTAATAACACAGGTACACTAAAAAAAATTTTTTTTAAACTGCCTCTAATGTTTCGATTGATTTTTACGTTTTTTGGTGTGCTGAATCCAAATCTGGTAACCAATTTGCTCCATCACGTACAGATTTTTTGCTACATTGGGTTAGCAGTTTGAGGTGAACGTTTCAGATTGAGTGTGATCGAGATAAAAGTTTCTTGGATGAATTCTTTATACTAATTGTTTAGTAGTTATTCAAATAAGAATAAAGAAAATTGTAACAAGGCAGCACATAAGAATAGAGTAATGTCAACAAAACACACTGTGATGGTAGCAAAATTGTCTGCACTTAAAACAGCCACATACATGTGCACAAACATTGAGCATATAAGAGCGAGGTTAGACACAAAGCAAAGCAAAGAAATGTGCAAAAAATGTTGTACAGGTATGTATGTAAGAATAGAAAACGCAAACCGCACCATTGCAATACATGAAGACAAACACCCGATGGTGTGAAAATAAAATTCTAATAAATGAGATCCGACACTGTGGTAATAACTAGCAAATTTTTATTTCAAAGTTTAGTAAAAACACGATATTTGTCAACACAGTTTAGATTTTAAAGTCATTCTTGGGTCAATCAATCTCCTGGTGGGCCCGTTTCGTCTTCCCCCGAATGCTTCTCTTGGTGCGCTGCTTGGCGTATTTTTCATCTGGGGTTTCCCGCAGCAGCAACCAGCAGAAATCAGCCATCATAGTGGTGTTCCATCTTCCTTGGTACCTTCTCTCTGCGTCCTTGATGTCCTGGTGAAACCTTTCACCTTGTTCTTCACTGTACGCCCCCAAGTTTTCGGGAAAGTAGTTCACATGGGAGTGCAAGAAATGGACTTTCAGGCTCATGTTACAGCCTTGTTCTTTGAAGGCATTGAGCATCCTGGCAACAATATCCTTATAGTTCTCATCCCGCCTGTTCCCCAAGAATTTGAGAACAACATCCTTGAAGGAATCCCAGGCTTCTTTTTCCTTCTCAGACATCGTTTCAGCGAATGCTCCATCTGAAATGAGTTTCCTTATATCAGGGCCAACAAACACTCCTTCCTTTAGCTTTGCTTCAGAAAGTCGGGGGAACTTTGAGCAAAGGTACCGAAAGCACTCACCATCTTTTGGAAGGGACTTGATGAATTGCTTAATGAGACCCAACTTAATGTGGAGAGGTGGTAATAGAATTTTATCACGAGGTACCAAGCTCTCATGAAGAACATTTTTCTCACCGGGTCTCAAATACTCCCGAATTGGCCAGTCTTTTTTCCCCCAGTGTAGGTCGCGGGCCCGGCTATCCCACAAGCAAAGGAAGCAGGGATATTTGGTGAAACCGGATTGCTGCCCTAATAGCATGGATAGAATTTTAAAGTCTCCACAAATCATCCACTTATGCTCATCATAACGAATCTTCTGAAGAATCAGGGCCAAATTCTCGTATTTTTCTTGGAGAATAACAGTGAGCAATAGGAACTGAAGCGAATGTGTTGCCATTATGAAGAAGAACACCTTTTATGCTGTCTTTTGACGAATCAATGAACAGCCGCCATTCAGCAGGATCATACTTGAGTTTAAACTTTTCCATCACTCCGTATATATCGTTGCAAAATACCAAATCTTCCTCTTTGCTGAAATACTTCAAAAATTGTGTCTCGCGGTTGCGGTACCAATAAAAAGTTGTTCCTGGTGACAATAGATTTTTCTGTTTAAGCCGAGAACCTAGCAGTTGGGCAGCATCTTTTGGGAGTCCTAAATCCCGGACTAAATCATTCAATTCAGCTTGAGAGAAAAGTTCAGGTTTCGGATCTGGTTCAGTTTCAAACTCGGAAGTACTGGACTCATCGGGAAAAGCCATCTGATGAGTCTCATCATGATCAGAACCGTCCACACAAATATGATCCAAAGATTTTGGTGGTTCAGGCACAGGTACTTCGTTGCTATGAGGCATAGGCCTAATTGCTGAGGGAAGGTTGGGGTAACTTATTACGTTCTTATTTTTTAAGTTGTATCCCTTCACAATGCAAGAGCAAAAATAGCAGTCACTGCTGTGGTCTCTTTGTTCACACCACATCATAGGTATTCCGAAACGAAATGCTTGTTTTTTACCTTTCATCCATAAGCGTAGATCTTCCTCACATGTCTTGCACACTTTGTGAGGAGCCCACGGTTTGTCTTGATCGCCTAACTTCAAACCGAAATAGGCGAAATATACTTTTTTAATAAATGCAGAAATGTTCCTCTGCCGCTTTTTCACGGTATATTCCCCACAAATAAAACAAAAACTGTCCGGAGAGTTGACGCAACCTCTGGCTCTGTGAGCCATCACAAATACACAGCACTGCAAACTACAACTGTAGTGAACCACTTCGGAATAAAGCTGGATTACGACTGAGCAAACAAAAGGTAATAATGAACTTGCAAGAAAATGAAATTTGACAGGAACGTTCATGTCGCAACCACCGTGTTTGAGCGAGCGAACGAGGCGAGGCGAACAGGAAAGAACATGCGCCAGCGCGAGTACTGGATTTAGCCCCCCCCCTCCCAATTGTCCTGTTAATGTATAAAATGAATACAAAACACTCTAAAATATCATGAGGGAGTGTTTCTAGTTAGTTAACCATTACAACCTCTATTTTGGGCCAAGAAAATAAACTGCAGTCGGCTAAAAAGAAATTATGTGAATATTCCTTATATGGGTAAGAAATCTAATTTTGCAAGAAAACGTGACGTGATGGAACATTTTGGCTATTTTTCCTGGATTCAGCACCCCAAAATCTATAGGAATCAGTTGCAAAACTGGAGGCAGTTTTTTGGTAGTGTAGCTGTGTAATTTATTAGGGACACTAGAGGTTTCTGCTGCTCAAATCAATGACATCCAAGCAATGTTCCCTCTAAGGATGGCGGCTTCTATGAAAAATTGTCAGTTCATGTGCAAAGGTTTCCAACTAAATGTGTGCATAACTCAGTGTTGCAGAAGCTATCAATGATAATTTACTCCTTAATCATTGATCATCTGGTAATTTTTAAAACATATATTTTCCCAACTAGTAATACACCAATATTGTTGCACATAAGATGGCAATTTACAAATCTTAACCTCACACACACATCTACAGACCACACACACACACACACACACACACACACACACACACACACACACACACACACACACACACACACACACACACACACATCATGCATTCTTTAGTTTTCTTCCTGCAGACATGCACACACTCTCAATCCCTTACCCCACATAAACACTCCTCATCTGGGCCATCTCCTCCTACACAACAATTTGGAGAAATTGCCCCTGAAGCAAGAGTATAATTTTTGGGGGCATTACAAATATGATCACCAGTAGTTCACAGGTGGGAGGCGGCTAGGCTATCATGCTATTGCCGTTTCAAAGAAAATAAGCACTGTCCAAAAATAAACATTAGCATTATTTGCACACAAGATGCACACACTGTGCCTTCCACAGTTCTATACAGGCCTGTCCTCTGCTCGTACACATATTTGCACTAACACAGCAACACTAACACATACTTTAGTTGCCTCCATATCCTCCTTGATCCAATTTCCTACCTTCCTTCATCACACAAACAATCTCCCTGTTGCAGTCCCTAGTCCTTCCCCACCCCCATTCTCCTGCCTCCTTCCCCACCCCTATCCCCTCGCATGTGTCTGGCTTCGCTTACTACTAGCCAGTCTTTTAGGGTACATTTGCAAGTATGAAATGCACATTCCAAAGCTGACCCACTGCAAACATTCACCAAGAAGTAAAATTCTTTTTCTTGTAACTTTGTTGTCTGGACATTTTATTTCATTGGTCTAATGCCACTTTTTTTGCCCCTTTCCTCCTCAGCATTCTCCCTCTCTCTTTGCCACCCAGGTCATCACAAGCCAGAAAAACTGCACATTCTTACTTGCTTAGTGTATACAACCACAGGCAGAGACAGACTATGCAGTGTATGTCCAATCCAAACGATATCATAAATAAGAGGCGTGGAGAAGGAGAAAATATCACAAATTCCAAAACTGACTCCAGAGTCTTGTGTTTTAACCTAACTATACTATTAATCTTGCCCAAATCCTCTGGCAACAAATGCCACAGCTTCATTGTATACTGACTGGAAATAAACAGTCTTGGATATCTTTCAAATTTGTTAGCAGTTACGCTGATATTGGCGAGGTGACAGTGGGGTCACATTGAAAAAAAACAACATTTTGGATGCCCTGCCAAGAGCTGGGGCACACTATGGAAGTTTTACATTTAAACATGGGGCATATTACTGCAGCAGGATGCTTGCTGGGCTTTAGGGAAGCCGCTGTTGCTAACGCCGGGCTACTCTCTCCACATACAACTGTAAAACATCCGTAGGGTCCCTTCAGCTGCTGCCAGTGCTTCCAAAGCATTCTTTTTCAATGTGACCCCAATTTTAGCCATTAAAAATTCACCTAACCCCACTCCAGATGGTAAGGTAACCAAAGCAAATTATTACACATCAACATAGCAGCATATTAATTGTGTTTCTTAAAGATTCAGTAATGTGTAAATCTGTTTTTCTAAGTAAATATCTGATGTCCTCACCATAGTCACGATGCCTGAGACACACAAGCTTGTAAACATGTACATTCAACTGCTGAAACTGTCTGCAATACAGCCACTGAGCCATCTGGGCAGCCTTCCTCTTTTTTTTTTTTTTTTTGAGGTGGAGGCTGTGGGGTAGGGTTTGTACTAGTGGTGGAGTGTGTGATGAATAGTTTGAGGTCTCTGTGCAAATGCGTGCTTCTGGCTGAATGCAAGGGGTGTGTGTGTGTGACTGAGTGGATCTGGGGGGTGGGCTGGGTTGCTGTGAGTGGGAGATGTCTACAAATGTTTGTTTGGCATCTGTTGGCTCTTACCCTTCTTTTCATTTCCCTCCCCTCTTATGCCACCTTCCTTTCCATCCTCACACCCCTTAAAGCTCATCCCCTTCTTGCACTCCCTTGGCTCAGCCCTTCTTTTTCTCACCCTTCCACCAGACTCATTCACTGACTCATTCACTCTTCCCCTCTCCACCCCCCCCCCCAAGCTCATCCCAATTCCACCTATCCCTCTACCCCCGGCAAACACCTTCACCAGAATCACCACTACCCCCAAAGCTGAATCCCTTATTCAATTCCTCCCCTCACATTCTGTGTCTCACAGTACATCCTAGTGTTTCCACCCAACACCCACCGTTCACATACCCACCTCTTGCCATTCATACACATGCATATAACCAGTACAAAACATATTAATCATACTCCAAACTCTAACCAAACTCAACAGCAAAGCACGTTCCCATCTCAATGCATTGTTTTTCTCTTTTTAGGACATTTATCTGTCTGCCACTCAGCCCCACTCGTACTCCTCCCACCAGCCCCCCTGCCTCCAGCCCATAAGAACATAACATATGCCATACCTCCTCAGAGCAAGGGCCCATCAAGTCCAGTATCTTGTTTCCAACAGTGGCCAATCCCTGCAATAAGTACCTGTCAGGTTCTGAAAAGGTAACAGATCCATGCTGCTCCATTCATTATTTTACAGACCTCTATGATATATCCCCTCAACCTTCTCTCTTTTCCAAATTGAAGAGCCCTAACTTTTTAAGCCTTTTCTTGTAGGCGGTATCCTTCCATCCCCTTTGCAAGTTTTTTCGCTCTTTGCTATACCTTTTCTAATTCTGCTATATTCTTTTAACATATAGCGAGGCATTATAATATCCTTTGATTTATTCTCCATTCCTTTCTTTGATTCCTAGAATTCTATTTGTTTTCTTGGCTGCCGCTGCACACAGGGCAGAGGTTTTCAACATATTGTCCATGATGATGCTTATATTTATTTATTTTATTTATTTATTTATTTAAAGTCTCTTTTATACCGCGCTATTGACATCAGCGCGGTTTACAGTGAACATTAAACTACACATCTCAGATTGCTGATTTGTGTTTACAAAAAACAGTTATCATAACTTGGGTATACATTAAAACAATTTTAACAGGGAAAAACATGATAAATATATACAAACCACTTTATGTAGCTATATAAAGGGTTAAATGAACTGTACAAGCATCTCATAGTGGGGGAAGGTTAAATGTGTGATTGCGAGTATTCAGTCAAGAGTGTGAGATGCGTGTGCTTGGGGAGCTGCGTTGAGGTGTGGAAGTGGTTGGATGTGAGGTGGAGACTGAGGTGGAGACTGAGGATTTTCCTGGGTGGTGGTTTCTAATGTGGAACCTTGCATTGTGTAACCGTAGTTTGTTATTTTTCCCTAAGTGCATAACTTTGCACTTGTCTACATTAAATTTAATTTGCCATTTGGATACCCAGTCTTCCAATTTATCAAGGTCTTCTTGC